>JARLTB010000105.1:692500-2040000 GCA_030141615.1 Unio pictorum
TTATCTCTAATAGTTTGTACTTTGTTATGGAAGAAATTTGCAAACTGGTCTGGGAGGTCGAATGGAGAGAAGGTGGTGTTGTAAGTGGTGTACATTTGTTCCTAGACATTAACTTGTTAGTAATTTAAAGAGCTCTTTGCAACTGGAACTTTTCATGATCTTAGTACTGTAGTGGGCTGATTTGGCTGCATGGACTATGTTTGTGACGTTCTTCTTAGCTTCTTATATTTTCTTATGAATAGTGAATCTGGTGGAAAGCCAAAGCCTCTCAGCTTTACTGCGGTCTCCTTTTAGCAGTGTGAAGCTGGTCTCTAACACTGCTATACCACTGAGAACAATTTTGAATTGATACTGTGCACTTGGTGGCTGGAGCATGTTTATCAAGTAATGAACGCAGGCAATTATCGAGCTGTTCTGATGCAGAAGGTAAGCAAGTTGATAGGTTTGCTTGGATGCCATGCATTAGTTTGGTTCTATTTATCATACGGAGGTTGCTTTAAGTAGCAAATAAAGTTTTAGGGTTAGGGACTGATACGTCGAGATGGCATATAATGCAGAGGTGATCTGATGCAAGTTCGTGGAAATACAAGGGTGGACAGTAGAATATTATCATTAGGTCTATGAAGAATCCAGTCTAAACTGTGACCATGTTTATGGGTGCGTTGGTTAACTGACTGTTCAAGGTTAGAAACATGAATGGAATCTAGGAAATTTAATGTGCATGGTTTTCCAGAATAATCAAAGTTAAAGTTCAAATCTCCAAGAATAATCAGGTTGCCACCAATCCAACTTCCATACTCCAGGAGATTCGAAAACTGCTCCGAAAAGAGAGATTCAGTCAGCTTGTTTTTTCTACGAGAAGGAGGGCGGTAGAGACAGAAAAAAATGGACTGACCTTTGTTCCAGTCTGAGTGTTGTTTGGACTAGTTCAATACGAAATGTGGTAGAATATACATTTTAACACTGATGAGGACCAATACAAATTTTAACACTGATGAATACAATATATATTTTTCACACTGATGAAGACAAATTCATTTTTTTAACACTGATAACGACCAATTGACATTTTAATGCAAATGAAGACCAATATACATGGTTTACACTGATGAAGACCAATATATATTTTTCACACTGGTGAAGATTATACACATTTTAAGCAAGTTTGTATCATCTTAAGAGTGATTTTAAGACGCTATGTTATCTCGATATTATTGGGAAGAATTAAGTCAATACGAGCCACTTAGACAAGAAAAATAACAAATTTAATCAAACTAAGTAACAGTGGTAATTTCAATTCAACTTAAATTATATCAACAGGATTTATTGGCAGTGTCGAATTTGGATTTATTTCGTCATCATAACGAGTGGTGAAAAGAGCGCAATTCTACGAAAGATTGCATCACCTTTCACCGTGCTCCAATGTTTTCTATTTCCTCGAGTCTTTGTATTCTGAATACTTCGTCCTTTTTGGACTTCCTTGATTTTATTCTGAACTTGTCCCTTTCCCCTTTGAACTTCACTCGTCACTTCTTTTCTTTCAGACTCCGTCTTCTGATTGTCGAGTCTCCCTCTCCCTCAGAAAACTGTTTCCTTGAAGGACAAAATCATCCCTCAATCGATATGTGTACCACTGTCTAGATGTACATACAATTCCTTGACTTACATTACTCAGAACACACTAGCTATTCAAACACTGCGTAAAGCTTACCTACTCTACTACCTTGCAATACATTATCACGTAAGTTCTCTATCGAAAATTTACCGTATGCCTGTTCATGTAGATCCTTCAAGTCCAAATTATTTAAACATTACAAAAAGCAAATATAATAGGTAGTTATCATTAACTCACGATAATCAGTATCGTCCTAACAGACAAAGAAAATTATTTAATATTTATTTCATATAACCCTATGAAATCCAAATCATAAAAACATTCGGATTGCATGCAATAAATTCTGCTAATGAACTAATAACTGTAAAATTAAAACATAAATTGCATGGTAACTCTAACATCAATATTTTGAAGAAAAAAATCAACTATAAAATTAGATTGTAACATTAGAAAGAAATGATAGGTTTAATAACGTAAGTTTGAACATGAAAAGAAAAGTGCACTTTTCATATATCGGTTATAATATCCGCATGTATAACAAAATGAAAATAAACGTATGATTTTTTAGTCTATTGTAAAGCCATGTTTCTATAAAGGCAGGAAGTGAATCGTGGTGCACAATACTGAATGTTTATAAAGAGTCTCTTTCCAATAAAATGTACCAAAGCCTGACTATTCTGCCTCCAGATGAAGTTAATCACACAGGCCGAAAATGCCCACCATCTCGTCATTTTGATACGGCAAAATAGCAAGTTAGGAGATGAAATTTATCAATCAAATTGATTATCAGAAGCGATCTTTGGAGAACGAACGTAAGGGTATTACAAGTAACCCCTGCAGACACTGCAATTAAATATTATTAATTTTGCTAATGACTTTTTGGCGGTCAATACTTTAAGTGATCTGGCTGTCCCGCCGCGAGGAAATTAATAGGCTTTTAGCGATTTGCTGTGGTGATTAGTTCTCTGTACTTTCATAATTATTGGTACTTGATAGGTCTTTTATTTCTTAAGGCACACCAGATCATTGGCAGGCAAATACTTACAACAACTGCATCTTTGTCTCATAGATTTTTTAATTGGAAACTTCTACAACGAGATGTAGACCAAAACCTTACAGAACAACAGTGACTAGGTGCTGACATAAACTAACCGATCCCACTTCTCTAGGAAATCGTTCATCACCAGAATGAGAATATATCCACCATTGATTGTTTGTCTAACAAGCAAAAGGTTTATCTTACCATTTAAATTCTAAACAACATCGATTTAGATAAGTATCGATGAATACGTACGTACATACATACATACATACATACATACATACATACATACATACATACATACATACATACGCGGACGTGAATAATACTTAATTTTGCGACACAGTATCTGTTTAACCAATTTATAGTAGAAACAAAACTGGTGAAATATTTTTGGGGTATTTTCTATCAGGAATAATATATTTTGATCGTATTGCAAGGGACAATAAAATATGTTTTAAAAGAGTATAATAAGAACGGTGCCTGGTATCTGTATCCACAACACAGGTTCGTGCTCAGGTGCACACTGCCGTGAATTCATATTTAACAGAAAAGTAAAAGACTAGTAATTAACCCTCCACCAATTTCTTTTTCAAAAATGCTTGAAAATATAACCTGGTTATTTACATGTCATACAAACAGGTACATCAAATGTAATTTTTTCTACAGTGAGCAGTTTGGCCAGAAAGTCTTTCATTCAAAAAAGTATTAAATCCCCTCCCCCACCCACCCCCAAAAAAGAAATTTAAACTTGATTAAAAGGTGAAATATCCCTTGCATTACCTTAAATGTATTATCAAATAAAATATATGTATAATCAAATATTTCAAAATATTTAATTTGTCTTTTTATTTTAAATCCAACTAACAATGTTTTCTGGTACAAAATATGTTACTCTAAAAACTTAGAAAATTCGTTTCAAAAAGTTAAAGTTCGATGTCATCCAGGTTTGCATCTAAAATATCTTGTAAATATAATTTGTGTTCAAGAAGCTTCATTGGGCTGAATTAAAGATATGTGATTTGTGTAAAGAATAAACATATAGATTCAAAATAATGTTGGTAGACAAACTAAATAGCTATGTGTGTATATATATATATATATATATATATATATATATATATATATATATATATATATATATATATATATATGTGTGTGTGTATATATATATATATATATATATATATATATATATATATATATATATGTGTATATATATATATATATATATATATATATATATATATATATATATATATATATATATATATAAATAGTTGACGCAAAATGGTAACTCAACTGGTGCATTGCCCTAAGTGTACTAAGATATATCTGTACCAACATTTTATTTAATATTTCATTTAATGTGTCTAATTCCGTAAATTGTTTCACGCACTGACAAGAATCTGCATTGACATTTATTTAAATTTTATATAAATGTCACGGCAATCAATATTGACTGGATGATTCACAAAGATAATTCAGATGAAGTTTGGAACTTCTGACATAAACGTCTTCTCTTTTTTAAATCCTTTTTATGAGATTAAGGTGGGTTTGTTGTGATATCAGTTCAGGAAAGACAACTCTATAACTATATTGGTTGCTTTAAAATCCGGTGATTAAGACTAATTTTCGTCTTTCAAATTCAAACTATTACTAACAATATAGCGTCTGGTCGTTGAGAAGCAGAAGTAGAAAATAAAGTAGGAAGTATTTGAATAGAATCAAGTCGAGGAGTCGTAAAACAAAGATTCAAAACCATTTTATTTTAATATAAATCTCTCCATTGGTCGCGTCATAACGAGCATATATTAAAGAACTTCAATAATTATACCACTTATGATGTCCATGACAACACAAATATCAATTAAACAAATCTAATATCTAACTTTTGTTTGAACATTACTATTTATTAACAGCGTTTTAGAGAATGAAGTTAAATCAAGATTTATATCAAGAGAAAAATATAATTGTTGACCAATTTTGACGGTCATCATAGTGATAATAAAAAATCAAAAGCATTGCTAAAGAGATCAATCCTCTTTTGTCCAATAATATCGGATAAACAAATAATATCGGATAAACAAATAATATTGGATAAACAAATAATATTGGATTATCAAAATGTATTATTGTTTTTATTTTATTACTGTACCTTATATGATAGGAATGTTGAATTACTATATGCTGACATTACTAATTTCAATATCAGCGCATAGCACATATAATTATTTAGGAGAAAATGAAACAAAATGCTATATGATATGATACATATCATTATTCAAGTAATCATCCTTTATATAGTACAATATATGATACATGTTATTATTCAAGTAATCATCCTTTATATAGTACAATGTATGATTCATCTAGTCATCCAAGTAATCATCCTTTATATAGTACAATGTATGATACGTGTCATTATTCAAGTAATCATCCTTTATATAGTACAATGTATGATTCATCTAGTCTTTCAAGTTATCATCCTTGATATAGTACAATGTATGATTCATCTAGTCATCCAAGTTATCATCCTTGATATAGTACAATGTATGATACGTGTCATTATTCAAGTAATCATCCTTTATATAGTACAATGTATGATTCATCTAGTCATCCAAGTAATCATCCTTTATATAGTACAATGTATGATTCATCTAGTCATCCAAGTTATCATCCTTGATATAGTACAATGTATGATACATGCATTTATTCAAGTAATCATCCTTTATATAGTACAATGTATGATTCATCTAGTCATCCAAGTAATCATCCTTTATATAGTACAATGTATGATTCATCTAGTCATCCAAGTAATCATCCTTTATATAGTACAATGTATGATACGTGTCATTATTCAAGTAATCATCCTTTATATAGTACAATGTATGATTCATCTAGTCTTTCAAGTTATCATCCTTGATATAGTACAATTTATGATTCATCTTGTCATCCAAGTAATCATCCTTTATATAGTATAATGTATGATACGTGTCATTATTCAAGTAATCATCCTTTATATAGTACAATGTATGATACGTGTTATTATTCAAGTAATCATCGTTTATATAGTATAATGTATGATACATGATATTATTCAAGTAATCATCCTTTATATAGTAAAATGCATGATATATGTCATTATTCAAGTAATTTTTATTTATATAGTACATTTTATGATACGTGTCATTATTATTCAAGTAAGTAATCATCCTTCATATAGTACAATGTCTGCATATCAAGTCATGAAGGATAGTAAAAGTTTGCCAAAGCAGGACGATTTAAAGAAATGTCCAGGTTCCTTACTATAAGTCACAGAATGAAATAACTATGTTGTGTGTTTTTTTTCTTTTTTATGATATATGCTTTTGTGTTTTAAACTCTGTTTGAGTGTGGGGTGCTAAAAAAAACTGGCGTGTATGTGAATGTTATATAGAAGCAGTGTGTCATCGAGACATTATCACGCATCCTTGACAACTCCACAAAATGTGCAGGGGAGATCTTCATATCTGATTGTATCAAGCAATTAAAACACCAATTAAGGTCTGTTCTATATCTCATTCCTTTCTCAGACAAATGAATCTCCAATCCAAACAAGTAGCGTTGATGGATGCACTTGCGCTTCTAACATTACACCAAGCTATCGTGACAAACTGATAATGGGGGATGTTATTGCTGGCATTTTAGAAATTGCTTTCAAGATCACACTATTTTTCTTCAACCGGGAGCAATAATTGATGTTGATGAAACTTAAGCTAAGACATTTACAAAACGCACGTGAGAGCAGTATCAATTGCAGTTCTCGTTGAAAACATGAGGCAAAATACATGCGTGGGAAAGATTTAATTATGAAATAAAACTAATAACGGATACCAGTTAACAGTCTAGGTCATGATTCAAATATTCAACTTGCAGAAATAACAGTCATAAGCTAAATATGTGTTTGTGAAAATATCGTTATTAGACTTACCATCGTTAATTCTAAGATGTATGTGTATATACGAAGATCATTACTTTATTCGAAAAGTAATTTTCTAATTCGTATATTTCCATACATTGCCCAGTTCCCTAAATTCAGGCTTTGCTCAGCCGATGAAGTGGGTCGATGTATCATTTTTGATAAATACAACATCTGGCCCCGATACTATTCACTAAAGTCCTGAATTTTTTGTCCGTCTACAGCGTGCTGTCATCTTCGGGACCTAATTAGCATTAATCATCATCATCATCATCATCATCATCATCATCATCATCATCATTGTTCAAGTAATCATCGTTTATGTAGTACATTTTATGATACGTGTTATTATTCAAGTAATCATCGTTTATGTAGTACATTTTATGATACGTGTTATTATTCAAGTAATCATTGTTTATATAGTACATTTTAAGATACGTGTTATTATTCAAGTAATCATCGTTTATATAGTACATTTTATGATACGTGTTATTATTCGTGCAGTGAGCAAATCTTCGCCCTCCGAAATATTCTCGAACAATGCACTGAATTCCAAAAGCCGCTTGTCGTCAACTTCATCGACTTCAAAAAGGCCTTTGATAGCGTCCACCGTGAATCCCTGTGGCTTATTGCAAGGTCATTTGGCATTCCACCTCGTTTCATCTTCAAGAATCTTTATCGCGAGTCCAGCTGCTGCGTACGAACGGACGCTGGCCACACACCCTTCTTTGGCACTGAGACAGGAGTCCGTCAGGGATGCATACTCTCGCCTTTCTTATTCCTTCTGGCAATAGATTTTGTCATGAGAAGGGCGATGGACCACCCGAAATATGGCATCACGTGGAAGGATAAGGCACGCCTGACAGATCTGGATTTTGCTGACGACATTGCGCTGCTGGCAGAGAATGCGAGATCTCTTCAGGAAATGACCACCAACCTGGAGGTGGAGGCGGCTAAAGTTGGATTAAGAATTAGCACAGAAAAGTCGAAGACACTGGCGGTCAACCGGAAGACACCTGTGCGGGTTAGCGTAGGCGGCCAGACCATCGGCCAAGTCGAGCAGTTCACCTACTTGGGAAGCACCATCGACAAGGAAGGTGGAGCTGATGCAGACGTCAAATGCAGAATTGGCAAAGCGGCGGCAGTATTCCAACGTCTTCTCCCAATTTGGACACGTCAGTCGATTCACACAAACACCAAACTTCGCCTCTTCAACACTATCGTCATCCCATCCGCCATTTACGCCTGCGAGACATGAAAAGGCACGAAGAAGCTGGTCAACAGGCTGAACGTATTCCAACAGCGATGTCTGCGACGTATTCTTCGTGTCACCTACCACGACCACATCACTAACGAGGAAATCCTCAGAAGAGCAAACACCCGAAGCCTGGGAGAAGTGGTCGCAGAAAGAAGATTACGTTTCGCGGGACATGTTCTGAGAATGGCCGAGACGCGCCACGCAAAGACGGCGATGTGGTGGACGCCAGCACGTAGGAAACGAGGCATTGGACGACCGAGAAAGACATGGCGACGGACATTTATAGAAGATCTGCGAGCCGTCAATATCAACTTAGACGCAGCGGAGGTTAAGGCTGCCGATCGAGATGGCTGGAGGAAGCTTGTTGCCCTATGCGCCCCACTGCGCGGAAGGACATAAAGAAGAAGAAGTTATTATTCAAGTAATCATCGTTTATGTAGTACATTTTATGATACGTGTTATTATTCAAGTAATAATCGTTTATATAGTACATTTTATGATACGTGTCATTATTCAAGTAATCATCGTTTATATAGTATATTTTATGATACGTGTTATTATTCAAGTAATCATCGTTTATGTAGTACATTTTATGATACGTGTTATTATTCAAGTAATAATCGTTTATATAGTACATTTTATGATACGTGTCATTATTCAAGTGATCATTGTTTATATAGTACATTTTATGATGCGTGTTATTATTCAAGTAATCATCGTTTAAAATTTAAATTCACATTTAAAATAAAATCTTATATGAAATCATTTAGTTTTCCCGAGTGGTCCGAGGTAATTTAAGTAACGTGCCTGCCCAAAGGACACACTACGGTGGCTGACCCAGCCTGGTCTGATGATAGGTTCTGAACCCGCATTCTTTTGTTCTGGAGTCCAGCACGCAGACCAGTGAATCACCGTCTTCAAACAGGAGTTGGACTTTTTAAAGGAATACATGTTCTTGTATGTATACTACGTAAAACCTTTGCAATAACCACATTGACAGATTTGATGTATGTATACATGGAATTACCTTTGTAATAACCACATTGACAGATTTGATGTATGTATACATGGAATTACCTTTGTAATAACCACATTGACAGATTTGATGTATGTATACATGGAATTACCTTTGTAATAACCACATTGACAGATTTGATGTATGTATACATGGAATTACCTTTGTAACAACCACATTGACAGATTTGATGTATGTATACATGGAATTACCTTTGTAATAACCACATTGACAGATTTGATGTATGTATACATGGAATTACCTTTGTAATAACCACATTGACAGATTTGATGTATGTATACATGGAATTACCTTTGTAATAACCACATTGACAGATTTGATGTATGTATACATGGAATTACCTTTGTAACAACCACATTGACAGATTTGATGTATGTATACATGGAATTACCTTTGTAACAACCACATTGACAGATTTGATGTATGTATACATGGAATTACCTTTGTAACAACCACATTGACAGATTTGATGTATGTATACATGGAATTACCTTTGTAACAACCACATTGACAGATTTGATGTATGTATACATGGAATTACCTTTGTAACAACCACATTGACAGATTTGATGTATGTATACATGGAATTACCTTTGTAACAACCACATTGACAGATTTGATGTATGTATACATGGAATTACCTTTGTAACAACCACATTGACAGATTTGATGTATGTATACATGGAATTACCTTTGTAACAACCACATTGACAGATTTGATGTATGTATACATGGAATTACCTTTGTAACAACCACATTGACAGATTTGATGTATGTATACATGGAATTACCTTTGTAATAACCACATTGACAGATTTGATGTATGTATACATGGAATTACCTTTGTAATAACCACATTGACAGATTTGATGTATGTATACATGGAATTACCTTTGTAACAACCACATTGACAGATTTGATGTATGTATACATGGAATTACCTTTGTAATAACCACATTGACAGATTTGATGTATGTATACATGGAATTACCTTTGTAATAACCACATTGACAGATTTGATGTATGTATACATGGAATTACCTTTGTAACAACCACATTGACAGATTTGATGTATGTATACATGGAATTACCTTTGTAATAACCACATTGACAGATTTGATGTATGTATACATGGAATTACCTTTGTAACAACCACATTGACAGATTTGATGTATGTATACATAGAATTACCTTTGTAACAACCACATTGACAGATTTGATGTATGTATACATGGAATTACCTTTGTAACAACCACATTGACAGATTTGATGTATGTATACATGGAATTACCTTTGTAACAACCACATTGACAGATTTGATGTATGTATACATGGAATTGCCTTTGTAATAACCACATTGACAGATTTGATGTATGTATACATGGAATTACCTTTGTAATAACCACATTGACAGATTTGATGTATGTATACATGGAATTACCTTTGTAACAAGCACATTATCGGGTTACATTAACATATTGATGTATTATATTGTTTGCCTTTATAGCTTAAACAGGTGTGTAGTATGTAGGCCACATGCACGCTACATTTTTATCTTTATTTGAAACACCTTGGTTTCATGAGAATACATAATCTGTATTGCCGAGTGCTATATGTTTATAATAGGATCCAGTTTAGTCAACGTCAATAATCTCGGAGTCTGGAAAGATTCAGGCCTTAGAGAGTCTTTGGACATATTCAGGTTTTAGAGAGTTTTTGGACAGATTCAGGTTTTAGAGAGTCTTTGGACAGATTCAGGCTTTAGAGAGTCTTTGGAACGATTCAGGCTTTAGAGAGTCTTTGGACAGATTCAGGTTTTAGAGAGTCTTTGGACAGATTCAGGTTTTAGAGAGTCTTTGTACAGATTCAGGCTTTAGAGAGTCTTTGTACAGATTCAGGCTTTAGAGAGTCTTTGGACAGATTCAGGTTTTAGAGAGTATTTGGACAGATTCAGGCTTTAGAGAGTCTTTGGACAGATTCAGGCTTTATAGAGTCTTTGGACAGATTCAGGTTTTAGAGAATCTTTGGACAGATTCAGGTTTTAGAGAATCTTTGGACAGATTCAGGTTTTAGAGAATCTTTGGACAGATTCAGGCTTTAGAGAGTGGTTGCGTAGATTACGGATTTGTATGAATCCAAGATCTAGTTAGCACTGATTCTATGATCAATCTACTTATACTTTCTATTAAGGAAACCGTGCATGTAAGGTGGGACCTACTTTTGCAGTAGGTGGCCTGATTAAGAATTTGCCGCAGGGACCCACTAGTTTGGGCATCAAAGATCAGAGAATTTGTGTCTTGGCATCCCTTTCTAGGGTTACGTTATGACATGCGCTAAGATACAGCTTAAGTGTTCAGTCAGCATACCCCTTTCGGTCCTGGCCAAGGAAAAAGTGCGGCCATTTTTTCCAATCAGCCATTTCTGATAGAACTGTTTTATTCATAATATCTGGTGCTAATTTTAAGTTTCATTTTTTAACATTAGTTATGAATTGAAAACCGCAATGAAGCAGATCCAAGGGAATTTGGCACAGTGTCTTTACATTAACAATAGTACGGTAAATACGGTCACTTGGTCTAAGGGAAATAACTCGACTTTAAACAACCTACTTGACCATAATGGTTGATGTAGTACATACATTGGTGGTAAAATTGTCATTAAGCTTTAAAAAGACGCACCAGAACGTAACTTGCGGGAACGAATTATACAGCCCTTTTAGCAGATTCGTGTACTATACACACGAACGCAATATCCTCCATTCAAGATTAAATGGGTTCGTAATAGTAAGTAATTATACACGTTGATACTTAGCATATATATATATTTGGGCAAAGTTATATTAAAGTATTTTTTTAAAATGGCAAGTTCCGTAAAAAAAAAAATTGAACTGGATATGTACAGCACCGTCAAGATTCGCGACTTTGTCAAATGGTCGTTGTCCAAATTTCCGTCGAATAATGCACAATAGTTCCAGAATAATATTATAGTTTTTAAAAAAATAAGCACCTTCTAATTTCCACTGAACAGTTTAAATACATGGTTTACCTATCAAATAATATCTAAATGCAACATAAAACACGTCCACAGACTTGATGTTATAACTTAAGAACAAGAACAAAAAATTACTAAAAAAAAAAGAAATGAATCTGATTGTTCAGTTCTTTCCTTATATAAACTTTCAAGGTAATATGCCGCAATATACCCAACAAGAAAGATCCTATAACTCAAATCCAATATTTCACAACACATATTCATGTGACGTAATTCAACCAATAATAATTAACCTAATTATTCTAACAGATCACCTGACCGATATTGTCCAATGGCAAACATGTTTACTAATAATTGTATTATTAGTAACTGTCAAAACATACCTGAGCATATATTTATAGATCCTATGAAATTTTAAGTTTTGGAAAATCTTAAATATAGACCTTATGCACTTGCGAAAGCCAGGTATAGGTAATTACTAACATGTATAGCCATGCAAAAAATTAGTCACTTACATATGAAAAGCGATTAGCTAACTGTCTTGCCACATGACTGAGAACCGCTCCGGTGGCCTAGTGGTTAGAGCGTCCGCCGCGAAAGTGTGAGGTCGTGGGTTCGATCCCCGTCTGAGTCATACCAAAGACTTATACAATGGTACAAACAGCTGCGTCGCTTGACGCTCAGCATTAAGATATTAGTGTTAGGATTGGTCGGCCTGGTGTCAAGATAATGTGACTGGGTGGGACATCATGCTACATGTATGCGGCATGATCTCCCAGTGCTAGACATCACTATAAACTGCCTAACTGCAGACATTGTAGCGATATGACTGAAACATTGTTAAAGCTACGTTAAAAATCCTAATCAAACAAACAAATAAGCAAACACATGTTAGAGATGATATTGTCTGTGTCTTGCCACATGTCTGAGTTGCTATTGTCTGTGTCTTGCCTCATAATATCAGAAGCTACTAGATAAATGTGTCTTACCATATATATGAGAAGCTACTAGATAAATGTGTCTTGCCATATAAATATGAAAAGCTACTAGATAAATGTGTCTTGCCATATAAATATGACAAGAATGTGTCTCGTTATAGAACTGAGAAGCTACTAGATAAATGTGTCTTGCCATATAACTATGAGAAGCTACTAGATAAATGTGTCTTGCCATATAACTATGAGAAGCTACTAGATAAATGTGTCTTGCCATATAACTATGAGAAGCTACTAGATAAATGTGTCTTGCCATATAACTATGAGAAGCTACTAGATAAATGTGTCTTGCCGTATATATGAGAAGCTACTAGATAAATGTGTCTTGCCATATAACTATGAGAAGCTACTAGATAAATGTGTCTTGCCGTATATATGAGAAGCTACTAGATAAATGTGTCTTGCCATATAACTATGAGAAGCTACTAGATAAACGTGTCTTGCCATATAACTATGAGAAGCTACTAGATAAATGTGTCTTGCCGTATATATGAGAAACTACTAGATAAATGTGTCTTGCCATATAAATATGACAAGCTACTAGATAAATGTGTCTTGCCATATAACTATGAGAAGCTACTAGATAAATGTGTCTTGCCATATAACTATGAAAAGCTACTAGCTAACCGCAGCTTGTTGTCTAAAACTGGAGTACAGAATTTGTTTTATATATTTTCATCAATCAATACAGAACGATAGCAAAGCGCAGAATGTGTGCGAAGAATGCACTTTGGCGCATTAAGATGTACATAAACAACATGGGGCTGACATCAAATAGTTTAACTTTTGTAACAAATTCCCTTTAATGCTTCCCTGAAGTACGATGTAATTTTTATTTATGAGCCACGGAATAGGTCTACTAATAAGATATAGGTGTCTTAACGTACACAGCAAATAGATGCACAAAAAATGGTTGAAGTTATAGTTTGCTTTTCCATCTTCCGAAGTAGGACAGTCAGTCCTTCAAGTATCTTTTGTGGTTTCAATGCGAAATAATCGTAGTTTATATTGAGGACAAAGTATGTTGGGTTTTTTTTTTTTCAGAGAGTCTTTAGTTTGTCGGTTTCCTGTTGAAGTAGAAAAAGAAGCTCAACATGGTAGTAAACCTCATACTCACTCACTTGTAGATAATTTATCAATACGTAAAATAGATTATTTAACTAAATCCGATTCTAAATAGAATGTGAAAATAAACATGGATCAGTTTGTAGATAGAATAAATTTCGTAAGAATTGAAAGTGGTTTCGATTTCTGAAAAATAGCTGAAACAGCCAAAGATTGATTGTTCTTTTGGTTTACACGAATCAGATTGGACCTGCATTTGGATAACGACAGTTAGAGTGAAACTTTATCCTTCCAATGATTTTTTTTTCTTGTCTATATACGAATTAACACAAAATAATATTTTTTTTCTTGTCTATATACGAATTAACACAAAATAATTTTTTTTTGTCTATATACGAATTAACACAAAATAATATTTTTTTGTCTATATACGAATTAACACAAAATAATATTTTTTTCTTGTCTATATACGAATTAACACACAAAATAATATTTTTTTTCTTGTCTATATACGAATTAACACAAAATAATATTTTTTTTCTTGTCTATATACGAATTAACACAAAATATTTTTTTTTTCTTGTCTATATACGAGTTAACACAAAATAATATTTTTTTTCTTGTCTATATACGAATTAACACAAAATAATATTTTTTTTTCTTGTCTATATACGAATTAACACAAAATAATATTTTTTTCTTGTCTATATACGAATTAACACAAAATAATATTTTTTTTCTTGTCTATATACGAATTAACACACAAAATAATTTTTTTTTCTTGTCTATATACGAATTAACACAAAATAATTTTTTTTTTCTTGTCTATATACGAATTAACACAAAGTAATATTTTTTTTCTTGTCTATATACGAATTAACACAAAATAATATTTTTTTTTCTTGTCTATATACGAATTAACACAAAATAATATTTTTTTTCTTGTCTATATACGAATTAACACAAAATAATATTTTTTTCTTGTCTATATACGAATTAACACAAAATAATATTTTTTTTCTTGTCTATATACGAATTAACACAAAATAATATTATTTTTTTCTTGTCTATATACGAATTAACACAAAATAATATTTTTTTTTCTTGTCTATATACGAATTAACACAAAATAATATTTATTTTCTTGTCTATATACGAATTAACACAAAATAATATTTTTTTTCTTGTCTATATACGAATTAACACAAAATAATATTATTTTTTTTCTTGTCTATATACGAATTAACACAAAATAATATTTTTTTTCTTGTCTATATACGAATTAACACAAAATAATATTTTTTTTCTTGTCTATATACGAATTAACACAAAATAATATTTTTTTTTCTTGTCTATATACGAATTAACACAAAATAATTTTTTGGAGATATTGCACGTTTTGATTTTTAAAAATCTCTAGTAAGCGCAATTGATAACACTTAAATACATTGTATGCTTTGTTACATTTTTGGTCGAAAGGAAAATAAATCTGTTAGTGCATAGCGTTATGAGCAGCAGAAGGAGGATAAACTTTGTTCGACTCGTGGAGGGGTAGAAGGACACATTTGTTCAATGTATAATTAAGTGTGCGCAAATTTTCCACAAAATATAGGTGAAATGGGCGAATCTTTTCAACGCAAACGGCCGTTGCGTTCGCTCAATCGCCTCCCGTTGCATTTTTATAATGAAGTGAAAAAAAAAATTAAATAGGAAAATTAAGATGCAACTACAAACTGCTTATCGCACATGATTACAATATCTTCAGCTATTAAGCATATGACTACAATATCGACATCGATGATGCATATGACTTCAGTATCGACATCGATTAAGCACATGACTACAGTTACGACATCGATGAGGCACATGACAACAGTATCGTCAGCGTTGAATCATATGACCACATTATAAACATTGATGATAAATGTAATTAAAGTATCGACAAAGTACATTAATATTTGTAAGTCAACTGCTACGCTACAAGGTGAGAGCGTGGAATCAACTTACTACATTGCCAATAAGATATAGCAGCAGAGGGGGTGAGCCGGACAACATTTTTAAACAAGTTTTCACTGAAATCAGGCTTCTACGGCCAAGATGTGGTGAATCGGATACAAGTTTTCAATGAAATCAGGCAAATAAATCATTGATTAGGCAAAAAAAAAATCAATGAAATCAGGCAAAAAATAATAATGAAAAATCAATGAAATCAAAAACTTTTCAAGAGATTACAACGTCGTTGTCACTCACCCTCTCAACCGAATATTTGATCCAGTCCGATACGATATCGTGTCCCCTTCAAGACTTTACAAACAGACTTATTTGTAAAACCTCCTCTTGTAAATCAATCAGATTATTAGACTGGTCAGTGAGTTTGAAATTAATTCTGGTTAATGAATTATTATGACATCGCATATAGACTGGATTCACCGGAGACTCGATTATTAAAAATCCTGGAGGAGCTATTGGTGCAAATGAATACAAAATATACCCCTGCTGGGCTTGATTTGATCGTTCTAAATTTATTTGATAGCTTCCTTTGATAACATCACATACTAAATTGAGCGCTATCACCGATGAAATATTCACATTGAACGGAGCAATATGCCTGCCGCCGCCATCTGGGTCATTATTATGTTTGAGGATTTTTATTTCCTGTGATGGTGTTTTTTTCCATTTGTCATGGATTTTTTTGAAACCTTCATCGATGGCATCATCGAGAGATTTTTGTAATTCTAAGAGATTATATCCTGGTAGATTGAATTCGGAAATATTTTCTACGCTTATATGATATTTTGTCGCAAATTTTTTTTTCGTGTTAGGGTGTCTGGCAATGGATACCTCTCGTATGATTAGTAAATGAAATATATTCATGTCACTGAGGATTCTGTTACATGTTTCTATGACGCTGATAAATTCATCTCGGGTGAGAGTGCCGGATCTAAGGGATATAAACAACAACGAAATATCGTTATTGAACGCTGTGAAATTTTCAGTGATTTTATCCTGTCGAGTTATGTAGTATTTCTCCCCTCCCTCATCTAATTCAGTGAAATAATACGACTTATCATAATATCTATAGCTTTTTATTGGATTATCAAGTTTTGTCTTGTCGGTGATATAATCAGTTTTTTTGGGTTCTGGTAAATCAACGGTTTTTTCCCGGGGTGGTAATTCAGGCCAACCTAACACTGTTCTTATTGAGCTTTGATATATATCTATGACGTATTCTTCTGAGTTTATTTCAATGGCAGATGATAGTGTTGGCTCATGAACTGTTATAGCTATTTTTGATTCTGCTCCAGTAATCGATTTTATTCTACGCGCGAATTCATTATTGATTTGTTCGATTTGGTATGACCCTGTTGGTATCGAAACGACATTCCAGTCTGGAGTCCCGTCGGGTTTATTCTTATTTGCAAACACTAAAGAATTATTGGGTTGTTGACCACCAAATGATTTTGATCTGATATTTGGCCAACTATGGTATACTCGTAATTTTTCTAGCGCTATCTCCTTCACTGGGACCGGAGAGGGGAAATTCACACTGAATTCTGGAGTCGTTGAGGTTATTGAGATCATGCTGGTTTGTACTGGGTTTGTGTTCTCCACTATTTGTTGAAGTAATTCCATCTGTGTTGTCATCGTTGCTATACTCATGATGTATTTCTAATTTTGATACTGCGGAATCATAGACACGTATCATCACTGAGAACTCACTATCTGATATCGTTGAGGTTATTGAGATCATTCTGTTTTTTTCCAATTCCATCGGTGTTGTCATTGTTATTATACTCATGTTTTTGTATTTCTAATTTTGACATCGCAGAATCATATATATCTACCATCGCTGAAAACTCACTCTCTGATATAATTGTATCATCGAGAGATGACGATATCAATGAGGATAATTGCGAGCATGCAGTGGACACAACATGAAATTGAATTATGTAGTCTTGTAGTTTCCGTTGGCTGCATGATGATATTTTTTTTGTGATTATTGAAATTATTCCAGCGATTGTTGTTGCCGCAGAAATGCAAATTGGAACAGCTATCGGAGCCATCATTGTTACTGAAGACAGTATAATACCAGCTCCGGTGATTACACCACTCACTGAATACACAGTAATATCAATTGCGGTAATTCTCCTGCGATATTTTTTTATTTTCATTGCATACTCCTCAGACAGGGTTTTGAGTCTAGTTTGAAATTCTCTGACCTGATCATAACGATATTGCGATGATGAAATCATTTTTTATTTTAAATACGCTAGCGTTTTCAATTACGATTTACTTAAATCCGCTACGAATTCCACATACCACGTTGTTGAGACTCTAACCAAATTTTTATCAGTAGCTGTGATTGTGAACTTTTCAGTTGTATTCTTGTCGATGATCGTTGAAATCGTATTATTGACCCCGGATGAACTGGACGATGAAATATTAAATTGACTCAATGGTGTCACTAGTGTTAATCGATAAATACCCTTAACGGTTGCAGTGATATCTAATTTGTTGTTTGTAGGTGTCCACTCAAATGATCCGTGTTGGATGGTGTATACTAAGTTGTTGGTTTTCGCATGAGGAATTTTTGTTTTTTCAATGACTGTTATCATCCTCGAAATATCACCTTTGATGGCTTCGATGAAGTTTTTGGTCTCATCGATGGATTTTTTAATATCAGGGAGTTTTAGTTCAATTTTATCTAACGGGGTTCCAATAAATTTATCAATGGCGTCGGTTGTTGTTTTTGTTGCTTCGTTGATAACCTTTTGATCATCAACAAACGTTTTAATTTCAGCGATAGATGGTGTAACTACAATTGGGGATCCAAAGAACTTTTGAACGACATTTCTACGGAAACTATTGTAGTTTTTTAAATGATCGTCAAATTCTTTATTGTATTCAGTGAATTTATCTGTAATAGTCGAGAAGAGTACACCCGGTTTGAGTTTACCCTGATCGGAAAATAACGCGATAGTATCCTCGATTGCGTTTCGTTGTCGTGTTAAAATATCATCCAACGACACATCACTGGTTTTCAATTTACCCTGTTTGTCCTGAAATACAACTATTTCATTCGGGTCAACACTTGTTAAATTTAACGTCTCAGCTATTTCATCTTTGATTTTTTTTTTAATATCACCCGTTGCAGTGTCATCGGGTTTGGGTTTCAAAGATCTCCCCCAAATATCAATCATGTTATTGTAAAACTCTTTCTCTCTCTAAAATCGTTTCGATTTCCAGCGACTACTAGTGTAGTCATTTACGACAATATGAGGTGGTTTTCTAGATGCTGAAATAGCATCAAGGACATTTAATACTTCACTGCCGCATATTGGTGGGTCATTGATTTGTTGTGTTGGTAGCGTAGAATACCAAGTCTTCATTGGAAAATTTTTTATATAACGCAAAAACTCTTTTGGCGGGGCTAATCCATATGAATCGAAATAAACAATCCCACGTGGATCAATAGCGTATGCAACCCAGTGAGTTCCAGGTCCGGTGCTGTTATCGAGATTAATAATACCTGTTTCAGTGTTGTTTGGTTGATGTGGTAATTGATCTTTCATAAAAACACCTCTGAAATTTTTAATCGCTAGGTTTTTAGCAGCATCCATTAAATCAAAATTGGACATGGGAACCATTAATAAACCGTTCCTGGTAGTCTCAGGCCTGATCCGTGAACGGATCTCCCGCTGTACCATGAATACGGGGTTCCTGGTAGTCTTAGACCTTTTCCGCTGTACCACGAATACGGGGTTCCTGGTAGTCTCAGACCCTTTCCCCTTTTTTTATAACCCTGTCCAGTTGCTTTTTTCAACGCCATTCCTGCTGCAGTACCAACGGCTCCTAACGCCGCTGCTTTAGCTACTGCTGGGGCTGCTGCTGCAATCAATGCTGGTATTGCAGCTAACAATGGAAATATACCACCCGTTTTCATCATATTTTTGATAGCAGCCGCAGAAAGAGTAATCTGAACACCTTTTTTGGCTGCAAGTGCATCATTGAAATGTTTTATTTGACGAGTTGTCAGTGATAATTTATTTGCACCACCAGTCATTTGATTAGGTTTCAACGTGATTGTGGTTCCACATTTTTTAGCCGATTCTGATTGCAATTTTTTGATTTGACCAGGAGTTAACGCAACACTAATAACACTATATGACATTATACATAATAGATTGATTCTAATGGAAAAATCGTTCAAAGATTTTCTACAGGCGCATCTACCACTCTCATTTTTCCTCCAACACCTTCAAGTAGCATTGATTTATCACTGAGAATGACAGCAACCGCTCTATAACTAATACCACCAGGGGGGTTTACACGGGCTCTAAAATGTATATCAACGACAGATTGTCTCATCAAATCGAGATGTTCCAGAGAAAAGTAATAAATCGGATAGAGACTTTTGAAATCCAATTGTGATATTTGTAGACCGGTATCCACATTTTGATCACGTGCCATAAATGACAACAATCTATGATAAACTCGTGCAATATGATTTTCTGTGTAATCAAGTTGTATATCCTCGGATGGTTCCTGCTGGCCGTTTATTCTCAGTGAGACGTCTTTCACACCTAACTGATCAAATATCATATGGCTGGAGAGTTGATTGCCAACTCGTGTGTTATCCTGTAACGCAATAAATATATGACGTGGCGCAGCAACACCTTGTTTTGATGCTAGGTTCCACGTGAATAACCCGTTCAGCTCTGATTGCTTCACATCTGTACTCACTGATAACCAACTCAACAACGACTTTCCCCCTTGGTCCATAAATGATAGTAATCGTTCTTCTGCGGTGAATGCTGGAGTCAACACTGGCATCCACAATGATATTTTTGTTAAATTGACTTTACCGGCATCAGCATTGTGATTTGCAGCATCCGCTGGAATCCTCCAAATTGCGTCGTTATCATCACCCTTTCGTACAAGCGATACTGTATGCTTCGCTCCGTAGATAACTTTTCTGACGTTTCTACAGAATCCAAATATGTGATGCAGTGGAATCGCGCATGAAAATGATTTACGCGCTCCTTGCAACATTGCGTTTCGTGTTGCAGCTCCTAGATTGAAATTATCATCTTTGTTTATAATCATATTCTCGACATCAGCATCACTATTATCACGTTTTTTTGGTCGTCTTACAACAAATTGATTTCCACCAGCGGTATTTGTAACATCTTTTGCAAACATCATAGAAGGTCCTGCTGATCTTGTATAATCATCAGAATATCTCGCTAACCCTATGATTGTTGTAGCCACATCAACATTGCGATCTATCGACTCAATTTCTTTTCCATCAATGAGATATCTAGCACTTTCAAATAGCGCCATAATACCATTATTGACAAAACCGACTTGAGTACCAGCTGGATACGGTGCTGGTACAGTAGGAGTCTCAGCAGCTGTTACAATTTCTCCTTCTACTTCAATAAACGCTTCACAGGGTAAAAAGTATTTACTGGTATCATGGACTTGAAGATCAATTCTTGCTCGACTATTTGAGTCTATGGCATGATAGGCGTAATATTGATAATCGCGTACAGAATCATCCTTGCCAACTGGGGCGTCTATATCAAATGCTGGATCACGTGACTTTTTGAACATTTTATTCTATTTATCAGAGTCTAAATCGGATTTTCAACGCTAGCGTTTTCTAAAGCCACTTCCTGCTATCATATTTAGGTCGGGAGTTAAAGCCATTGACGCTAGTTTTTCATCTACTGCGTTATTTATAATTTTACTAACACTTGCAGGCATTTCTTCTGTGGACGGTAACGGTTTCTTTTTTCGTAAATCACTTCGTGATTTTACTAATGATGTTAATTTATTCTTCGCAGTTGAAAACGCTTTTCCCGCAAGATCTCCAACAGCACCAATACCCTTATCACGAATAACATCAATGGCTTTCATTGATAATTGTTTAGCTAACGGCATCACTTTTGGGGCCATTCTTGAAAAGAATCCTAAAATGGTATTGCCGAGGCCATCTCCATAGTATGCTCTATAAACTGGAAACCGTGAATTAACTACATAGACGAGGGTTGGTTTATCATGATTGTAGTGTACGATCATTATTATAAAAACACTAGTGTTTTCAATTGTTATTTAATCACTATGATACCCATTTGCTAACTCGTCAATGAAATCTCGATATGTTTTGATATCCATGATACCGCCGGCAAATAACCGTCTACAGATATCAGCTGCTTCATTAATTATTTCTGGAGAGTTATTTCCAGCTCGGAACCCTCCTACAAGAACTTCTAATCGTGATATATCATTGATAACACTATCAGGACAGAAACTAATCCTTGGATTTTGCAGTCCACTTCCGCTATAACCAGCTGCTTCATCTATTTTTTCTAAATCCGTTTCTTGTAAATAATCATCATTAGGTTCTTCTTGTTTTTTTTGTCTTCGTGTTGGTGTTTGACGTCGTTCTTCTAAATCATCATCATCATCATCAGGTGGTAGTTGTTTTTTTTTTTGTCTTCTTGTTTGTCTACGTGTTGGTGTTTGACGTCGTTCTTCTAATTCTCGTTGTCGCTCTTCTATTTGTTCTCTTTTATAATTACTAATTCCCCTTTGAAATTCCTTGTACCCCATCTCATCCTTATTCAAACGACCAATCCCTTTATTTAGTTTATACAAATTATCGGACCAATCATTACTTGATATTCTATCATTCTTATACTCGTCCTTTAAAAAATCTTTTTTTGAATTATAGCTTTGAGCAGCAAAATCACCAAAAGCTCGATAATCCTTTGATTTGAATAAATTAAATTGTTTTATTACTATTTTAGCATGATCAGTAAATTTATCCAACAGAGAAACAGTCGTTTTTTTCGGATCAGTTTTTTCAGTTTGTTCAGTTTTCGCTGCTATTTTTTCAAGTACAGAAATAAGACCCTCTTCTTTTCTCTTACCGTCAAGATCATCTCCCAGTATAGCACGCTCTACCCCTTTCGTTGCTGTGGTTACTGGTTTAAACAACTCTTCAGACCCTAAAGCAAAATCCGTTTGTAAACTCTGTCGTTGTTGTAGTTTATTCCGTACAGAGTCACGAATTGGTACAAATCTCCTGATTGCATCCAGTCGTTCACGAGCCAATCGGGTTGTTAATGCTTCATTGACCATTATTTGAAATCGCAAACCATTTTTCAATTGCAAAACACTTGGCATGTCAGATGATTTTTAATATCACCATGGAAGTGTTATTTGATTGTTTTAAGGGCGTTATCAATGATGGAGAAAGTGTCCAAATTGTATATAAAATAAATAATACTGTCACTTCCTCCACTTTTTTGGCATGTCGGATGATTTTTAACACCACCATGGAAGTGTTATTTGATTGTTTTAACAGCTCTATCAATGATGGGGAAAGTGTGGAATTTCATATAAAAATAATTAATATCACACTTTCCCCACTTTTCCATTGATCAATCTGACACATCGTCCATCGATTTTTGACATACTTCTTGAGGGTCGGCTAAAAAAAAATGATAATAGTCGGGCAATCAAAAAATGATAAGGGGTCAATGATAAAGGGTCGGGTAATCAATTTTCCTGAATTAACGCTCGTAAGTTTCTAATTTTAGAGTTGACTTCTTTTTTCAATTCGTATTCGTACCCTAATTCTTTTCGTATCCCTTCTACGATAGTATACAACGGAACGAACACACTGATGTCACTGGAAAATGAAAGAGAGTCTTTAATAGAATTCTGAATTCTTTTGATGAGTGCATATTTCTTGGGTAGCATATATTTATTGTTGTTAACTCCGTATTCTATATCCTGAAAATCAGACACAATTTGATCAGGATTTAACCCATCTGATAGTTTGATATCCTGATTTTTCAATTTTGCTATTTCAACTATGATGCTATTCATGTTTTCAGAATTCATTATTCTATAGCAATGACATATCTCTAATTGAAAAATACATAACTAAATCGAACTTTTTGTCCCGTCCCTTTTGAAATCGCAGATCGACAAACTCCCTCTGCAACTCTTTGAACAGAAGTTGGACAAATATCGAAGTGCCTACCGGCGCTGGTTATTGATTGAAATATTTTCTCTTCGTTAGTTATTGTATTCAAAGATTTCACAGGTCTCCTCCAAACCGTTTTGCATTTTCCAGTCTCTCCTCGTTTGGAATTCTCACTCAGTGTGATAGCCTGCAGATTTGATACAGAATTATTCTTTGGATTAGAATCCTTGTGATCAATAACAAAACCATTTTTGATTAATCCATTAAAACATTCATACACGAAACGATGATTGTGATAAGTTTTCTTTCCAGCGCTAAACCTCAAATACCCTTGATTACTCACAAAACCGACCGGTTTTTTCAGCCTACGGTTTCTTACAACACCATCACTGGATGCTTCATAATTTGTAATCACTGGATGTGGTCTGAATTCTTGGTTCATATATACTATTCTATTGTTTGTCTAATTCATTGTTTGGTTTAATGATTACATCACTGGAGAACCTTTCGATGTAGTCTTGCGGAGTTCTTATGATTTTGTCAGTGACGTTATCAGGGTCAAAGACTTTTTCAGGGTCATAATTTCTGATGGATTGTCCATTTTTGATTCTTTTATCATAATAACGCTTCAATTCCCTATATCGCTTACCACCGCAATCAATACACAATTGTGATCTTCCCTTAACCCCAACCCCACATCGAATACAGGGTAACGGACCAAGTCTCCCATGTCGAAAACTTTGCATATGATACCTACAGTACTCATTTTTTCTGCATGATTTGTTACACGGGGTTACATTTCCCATCATGAGCCATTTGCACTGGTTCATTATATATAAAACTTTCATTTAAATACTTGTTTTATGTATAGCATGAAGGAGTTCAAGAGATTGACTTCGAAAAATGCTAAATTCAATACCGATAGAGAGTTTAAGAGATTGTTGAAAATCAGTCCTAAATTTAATATCGATAGACCTAAAAAAAACGTCCAATAGACAGAAACAACGTCCAAAACGTCCAAGAGACGGAAACATGAAAGAGTTAAAGAGATTGTTGAAAATCAGTCCTAAATTTAATATCGATAAACCCAAAAAACGTGTAGTAAACAGAAACAAACGTGACAAACGTCCAAAACGTCCAAGAGACGGAGGCATGAAGGAGTTTAAGAGATTATTGAAAATCAGTCCTAAATTTAATCGCGATAGACCCAAACAACGTCCAAAACGTCCAAGAGACGGAGGCATGAAGGAGTTTAAGAGATTATTGAAAATCAGTCCTAAATTTAATCGCGATAGACCCAAACAACGTAACAAACGTCCAAGAGAGGGACCCTGGAAGGATGCTCAATTCAATCTTGATATAGTTTCTAATACACCCAAGAATAAAATTCTTGATAAAGCCATCAGAGACTGTTTTAATGAATTCAAGCGTGATGGAGCATCTTATTGTTGGTCAACATTTCGAATTGATGGTGTTGTTGACGCTACCATGAATGATGAAAAAGCAGCAGTGATCATTTCACGTCTTGGGGAAGAAAGTCATTTTTTCCGACTCAAATTCATTATCCGTGAGGATGGAAAATGGATTATTAGGGATAAATTTGAACCCATCTTGAAGGGCAAAAAAACTATCACTGTGAATCAGGATTCCAAACCGGGAATTTTGACCGGAATTAATAAACCCTACTACGAAAGATCTTATCCTGTCACAGCAGTTGTTTACGGGATCTATCCGCTCAATGAAAAACCTGATATTGCAAAACTAGCACCCATGAAATATTCGACAGGGCTTAATTGTGTAGCAGAACGAATAATAGAACACTTCACAAATGCGTCCCGAGGGAATAAACTCACTGATCTAAGACGAAAAAAAATAACCGAATGGGAGTTCACGGTAAAAGAGCATGGGGCAACAATTCAGGATATAACTAAATTAGAAACATCATTGAGATTTCCAATATCAGTAAGAACAATCACCGGAGAAGTATTAAAAGAACCGAAATATCAATCAAAAAAAGGAACCCCAATTGAAATTATTGATCACAACGCACACGCGTGGTCATCTGCAGTAACAATATTTCCACGGGATAGAACCGTAAAATATCTCCCCCAAACAGAAGAGTTTTTTTCAGAGCAGAAATTATTTGATGCTATTTACCATTTGAGTAAAAACGATCCTGTGTCAATGTGGCTATTTCATAGTACTTCAGACGAAGAATGTAGATTTGATCAGTTTGTAAAGCCCAACGGAGAATTATATCGTACTGAAGAACTGCATAATCAAATGAAACAACTGGCTAGTGAGTTTTCTGAGGACGGGGAGGAAATCGAAGATCAATTATTAGCAAACTGTTTTACAGTACCATCCATTGCAGCACATTTTGCTAGAAAGAAAAACGCGTGGAAACCAACACGGAGTGAGTTCTTATCAGATGTCAAATTGTCCTGTCTTGAATACGGCCATGGAGGATTATGGAATACAAAATACACCGCTGATACCGTTATTTCAGTTGATATGATTGCGTGTTATCCAGGAAGTTTTCTTGGGTATGGAGAATGCAAGAAATATTTCAAACGATTTGGACACCCTACACACGAAATGACCCGTGTTGCTATTAATGGACCACTGCCTGATTTTGATTTAACCGGATTCGCTTGTGTGGTATCATTTGAAATGGCTGAAGGACTTCATCCGTGTAGTTATCTTTGGATTGGTAAACACATGTCTGAAAAACACTGGATGCCAATAGTGTTATTACGGTATATGATTGATTGTAAGATGTTAAAATCATTAATTGTCAGTGAAGCAATAATATCCTATCAAGCACAGAAATCAGTCTGGTTACCACAACCTGATCTAGAAAAAATAATTAGCGAAGAGCGAAAACTGTTTCCTGATTTTAATGAACAACAAATCATGGATTGGTCCCAACAGTTATTTGAAATCAGAAACAATGAAGCAAAAAATCTTGGACGAAGAATAATCGGTAAATTCACTCAGGGTGGCAAAGATGACAATACGAGATATTCTTCACGATTGATTATAGACAACGCTGAATACGATTTTGTAATGGCGGATTTAACGAATAAAGGCCTATATGTCAATCGTAAGGACGCATTTATGTCCGATGGAACCAAATTGGGTACAATTGTTACTTACAATGATGGATACAATCCGCAGTACACACATTTGAGAGCTTCTATGCTCGGTTATGCTTCTATTAATCTGTTTTCGATGATCAATAAATTTCCTAACACCGCAGTTAGAGTTGCCACTGACTCATTTTACATAAACAGCAAAATGGTTGATTTTAAGGCTACTGGCAACGAGAATTGGGGATCATGGAGAATTAAGAAAGAAATGATTCATGATTATATTCCATCAGCAGATGTTAAAATAATTACTTAGAAAGCAATCAGTGTTCAGAATTTTCTAATGCACCATCGATTTCTGATCCAATCTGTAGATATAAAACAGTTTATTTAAACGGTTGTGGTGGGTCAGGAAAAACAACCCGGGCAATTGAGTTATTTCGTGTTTCCAATCCAAATATGATTGTGCTAACACCGACTCACAGACTTGCAAGAGAAATGATACAGAGAGGGGTAAATGCCTGTACCTATCACAGCTTTTTCCGATGGAAGGGAGATAAATGGACTCCTGAGCGCATGGGAGAGAAATTTATCCCTGAAATCATGATTTGGGATGAAATAGACACAGTGTCAGAAGATGTCTTAAAAATATTTCTTGAGTGGTTGTTATTGAAGAATACAAAAATCGTCATGTGCGGTGATCACGGCCAACCACCACCATTTGTCGGTGCATGCCCACATGAATGGCTAAAGGGTTTTGTAGACTACTATGAAGAAATTGATACTGATCATAGATCACTTGATAATGAATTAAAAGAGTTTAAGAAATTAATTAGATTACAACCGGATAGAATCCAGTGTGAAATAGCCCGTGAAATAATTTCGGAAACTCCCATGAATGATTTCTGGGAAATGTGGAGACCAAACGATTTGATCATTGCAAGTAGAAAAATAGTTAGGGATACACTTCAGATGAAATTATTTGAATTGCATAAACAAAAATTTGCAACACTTCCAGTGCCTCTTTGTTATAGGCCATCGGATACACGAAAACAGAACATTGAAGTTGATATTCCAGGACAGAGTGAAAAGCAGATTCTCGTATTAAATGATATTGTGCTGGTTGATATCAATGTCGTTGAAGATGCATTGCGTGCTAATAAATCCCCATGGACGCTAGGATACGCAGCAACAATACACTCTTCACAAGGATTGACTATATCGGATACAATTGTTTGGATGGTAGATAATCGCATAGAATGGTCGAATTTAGTCTATCTTTCAGTATCCAGAGTACGAAAAATAAATCAACTTCGAAGAATTGTCTTCGATGATGAAATCATTGGTGGCGATGATGAAATCATTGGTGACGATAATGATATTATTGATAAAAAACTCTCCGGTTACAAACAACAGGACAAAAAAAACAACGAGAATTTGATATTGATGCTGGATTAATAATTGCGTTAAAGAAACAACAGAATAATCACTGCGCAAGTTGCAATTGTATAATGCGTTGGCAGTATTCGGATAAGGATCCTCGCCAATTTACCGTTGACAGAAAAAATAATAGTCTCGGTCATGTCAGAAACAATGTGATGTTGACTTGTCTTGAGTGCAATAGACGCAAGGGTGCTAGTTAAGCCCATGCGGTGGTAATTGAGTATCCTCAGGTATCACTTGTAATTGTTGTCTAGTAAACCCCCGTTGAGGGGCAGTTGAATCCAGTTTATAGATTGGAGGTCTACCCGTAGATCGTGTTATACTAGATATCTTGTGTGTAGTAACACTCCAAATAGGATCAGTAGCCCTTTTTCTACCCCCTTCAAGCTCTCCTGGTTCGTATAAATACCTCACAATGACATTACTACCAAGAATTGGTTGGGAATCGCTATAATCTTTTTGTGGTTTTTCAGGTATTGACTTCTTTTTAATCGCGTTGATAGGTTTCATGTTGATGGTTCTAGTAATCTCGTTATTCAGTGCAGTAATCACAGATGGTAATCTTTTAACCCATTCACGGGATCTTTTTTCTTGGATGAATTCTTTTGCGTATTGATATCCAAATAACCGCTCAGCAAGGGTTTTATTAAATCGTTCTACAATTGCCTGATCACGATGCAGTGCAGTATGCCCCCGTCTGATAGTGACATTGTGATCTTTCATTGTAGATAACACTGCACCCTGAAATTCTTTGCCAGGATCAATTTGTAATAGATTTGGCCAGTGCAGAGGACCTCGTCGATAAATCCTTTCAAATGCAGAAGCTACTTCAGTGGCCGATTTTGTTTTTAACGGTTCTGCTTCCTTGTATCGACTTGCAATATCAACTACGGTTAATGCGTATTTGTAACCGTGGTCATGTGGCAAAAATAATAGATCAGCCTGATGAACTTCATTGGGTCCGGTCACATCAAAATGCGAGACATTAATTTGTTTAGGCGGTGGTAGATAAATTTGCCATAGTGCCTGTTTGGATAACCAATGAGCCGCAGTGGGTTTTTTCACTTTTGCAGCGCTAGCGAGTTTATGGATTGCTGATTTACCCCTCCAGTATCCTCTTGGGGAGTAATAAATAGATTCCATGTTGTTATTAATTACCAGCACCTAACATCAATTTACTTTTCATAGCCGATTTTATCAAAAATGAAGCCAATTTTTCTTTGAAGGATTTATCAGGGATGGCATTCAACGCATGAATTAATTTCACATCTGCTAGATGCCTGTGTTGCAAATTGCTGCTTTTATAAGCGACATCATGAAGGTGACACGCCTTATCAATGGCGTTTATTGGTTCTTCACCGGGGTTGGGTTGATTTTGATTATTGAGTCTGATATCAAGTCTTGTTCCCGGTCCACAGTAACTATACCCTGGAAGGTGTTTTTCTCCGGGGTATTTTGCCCATGGAGTTCCAGGGAGTTTTGCTAACTTGGCAGCGATATCACCTCCTCGTTTTTTTTTAAAGGTTCCTTGGGTTTAGAAACAAATCTAAATTTCTTTGTACTACATTGTACGCATTTACCAGAAAGCGCTGATCGGTTATTTTTAGTTGTAATCGTCGTCAAGTCATCTGTGCCAGTACGCGCCTTACACTTCACACAATATAGATCCATAATTTATGTATAGAGATATGAATATAATTGATTTTTCAGCGACTAAAACAAGAGAACCAGTGAAGCATCATGCAGCGCTACCAAACTCTATCCGCGCAATTATAATCGGGCCATCTGGATCCGGTAAAACGCAATTGTTGCTCAATTTAATAATGAGATGGATGAAGTGGGATAAGTTGTATTTAATTGCCCCTAGCGTAGACGACCAAAAATGCTATGAAGTGCTAAAAGATTTTAATGAAAACGCTTCAGAGATTGCTGGTGAGGATGTTATTGAATTTATAACCGATATTGACGAGGCACCATCAGTAGAAGATCTTGATGGAAGTATTAACAACATGGTAGTATACGACGATGTCATGTTAGATAAACAAAAAAATCCTGCTAGAATATTTTCCAGAGGCAGGCACAAAAACACGGATGTGATCTATGTCACTCAACGCTACACACAAATACCAAAAGTGATTCGCGATAATTGTAATGTGTTGTGTGTGTTTAATGGAGTTGATACACATACGCTACGAAATATTTGGCAGACATGGTGCTCCGATATGGACTTCAATCAATTTAGAAATTTCTTTAGTCATGCTCAGTCTGCCCCACACGGATTTGTAACAATAAATTTACATGACCCTCGGACACGATATCGTATCGGACTGGATCAAATATTCGGTTGAGAGGGTGAGTGACAACGACGTTGTAATCTCTTGAAAAGTTTTTGATTTCATTGATTTTTCATTATTATTTTTTGCCTGATTTCATTGATTTTTTTTTTGCCTAATCAATGATTTATTTGCCTGATTTCATTGAAAACTTGTATCCGATTCACCACATCTTGGCCGTAGAAGCCTGATTTCAGTGAAAACTTGTTTAAAAATGTTGTCCGGCTCACCCCCTCTGCTGCTGATATTTGTTTTAGAAACAAATTGAATAAATGTCCACACAGTGACATTGCATGGGTTTAATCATTAGGTACCCGTTTTGAACTCTGATAGATGGCGAAGTAATAATTGAAAGTTGGATACCATGATGATGGGTCATTTTTTTCTTGAGGCATGACAAACAAGAAATTGTTTATCAAATTTCTGATAAAGAAATGTTCAGTTCAAAATGTGAAACAAAACGCAATGTATAGGTAAAAACGTGAACCAAACGCAACGAATAAACTGTGCATTAGAACGCAGATTAATGTCTCCTAAATAATTGTGCTAATGGGCACTTTTTGTAGAAACATAAGAAACGACATGCTCTAAATAATCAAAGGGCAAATTCTACGTATATAGGGTAAAATCTTTATAATAGAAAGGCAATTAAATGAAAATGTTTTAATAGAAACATGGTCGTAAAATTCGTAATAGACTGGAATGACTGATGTTCCAATATAAATGCTTTATTGCGTTTTAATAACTAACCCATTTTTTGCACTGAAAAGAGAAAATTAATAAGAATATTTATTAGGAGCTTCAAAGCTTCAACACCAGTTACATAGACATCACCAAGAAGTTATTGCATTCCAGAACAACATGTAACTTTATCTATCAAATCACTCTGACCAATTTGTTCACAAAGACAATTTAAGGCTTGAAAAAGATGAAGATTCACAGAAATGTAGCTTCCGATTACCCATGCTGCAACTGCTCAGGAAACGAAATATAAATGTTACTGAAGCTGATTAACGGATGTAAAGATATGGAATTCAATAGGTCATTGTCAATCAGAAACTATTGTAAGTAGTGAAATATGGCTGATATGAATTTATAATAATAATTCGTTTGCTACGTCTTATCAAAATTTACGTCAATATCGCACTATATAGATACAAGAAAGTTCAATCGCGATTATTGCTTCGTCGGTTTAATACCACAATATACCAGTATTCGATATTATCGTGTACCCTAGTCACAACCAATCTACTCAATTCACATAGTCACAACTAATCTACTCAATTCACATAGTCACACCTTATGTGCTCAGTCCACAGTCACAATTTATATACTCAATTCAGTCACAGCTAATCTGCTCAATCCACATAGTCACAAGTTATGTGCTCCATCTACAGTCACAACTAATCTACTCAATCCACATAGTCACAACTTATGTTCTCAGTCCACAGTCACAACTAATCTACTCAATCCAGTCACAGCTAATCTGCTCAATCCACATAGCCACAACTTATGTGCTCAATCTACAATCACAACTAATCTATTCAATACACTGACCTATTAATGTTCCTCTGCAGATCAAACAGGCATACAGTTGCATTTACCACAACTGAAAAACACAGTGAAACGAACAAACGTTTTGATTTTCTAGCATTACAAATAGGAATTAGCAAAGATATTTGTTAAAATGATGTGCACGAATAGAAGAACAAAATTCAAATAAGCACACATTTTCATTCTATCTACCGAAAAGTATAAGAAAGTACGGACCCATTGTGGCATACTTGTTTAACCAATTTTGTTCTTAAGTTTGTTATGGATGTAATCAAGCATCAGAAACCGATTTATCAAACACCTTCACATGAAGTACACGAAATCTGGTCTATCACGTGTTGTTAGGAATACACCCTATAAAGTATTGCTCACAATTATCAATCGTCATATCTCATGTTTTATCGAAGTATTGCTCACAATTATCAATCGTCATATCTCATGTTTTATCGAAGTATTGCTCACAATTATGAATTGTCATATCTCATGTTTTATCGAAGATGAACGCATCATTAACTTCGAGAATATTAAAAGACCTCACCGTCGAAACTTGAAGATTCATCAATTTTCTCCTAGATTCTTTTTAATGCCGTTGAACTAAAAGTAAACGAAATTAGTTAAAAAATGCAGTTCAAAAGCCAAACCTCATAACAAATTTTGGAAAACCTGTATTCTAATCAAGGAACATGTTTATGACTTGATTATTCTAAAATGCATCGGAAGAAGACACTGCTTGATGCCATGTGTTCGAAGACAATTTTTCTTTTCTTATGAACTGAAAAGTCTTTTATATATATACATTATCTTTCTCAGGAATATGGCGACATTAAATATTTGTGTATTATTGACCTGTCACGTGGTGTAGCGTTATCCATTGTTTTACATTGTTCTTTTCGTATCTGTTCTATTTCTTAGTAAGTAAAGGGATTTTTTATTTTTTATTTTTTTGAGCTTCTTAGGCACGTAACAGGTCATTGAAGTGAAGCATTTCCACGTATCTGTCAAGCGAACATACATTTGTTCGCTACAATAATCAGAATACACATAGATTCAATCTTAATTTGATTATACGTATCCTTTATCATTGCCTTAATGCATTCACTGATCCGTGACTGAACCGAATTCAATGAAAGTGTTGCAGTCTAATCATTTACTATATATTTTTTTTAAAAAACCTGGACGGTTCGTAGATACTTGTATCAAAAATAACAAATATGCCAAAGCAACTAATATCTTAAAAAATGTCTTATTTTACCAATAGAATATAGTATTTGTATTGTCCAAATCGCCGACCCAATCCCAAACGTGTTGTGTTGTGCGAATGCGTGTGTTCGCTTTTAAGTACCAGACCATCGTTTATTTTACTTTTTTTTTAAACTTAAATGACAATTACCTTTTTGTACTGTTGGTTTCGTTTAAGATAACTATCACAACCACGTATAGATGAAATATGTGATGCTACCCAGAAGAGAAATATATGTCTAAAGAGCGTTCTCTTGGGATACTTGTTCTATCTTGTGTTTATTCGTGCAATCTATGGTGGGTCTCAATCTAAAAGTATGCATGGTCACACTTAGGCTGGATAAACTTAGTCGCTACGGCGCTTGCAAAGGTACGAATGGTTTATAGAAGTTTCCTTTTAATATCGCTTAGAATCGTGTTTTCGTTCAAATAAGGAAAGAAATAATATCAGATGTTGTATTTTGTGTTTAAATTTTAATCGTTTTACCGATAAAATTGTAAGTGGTGATGATAAATTCGTTCTAATTTTAATCGTTTTACCTGTATGATGAAATTGTAAGTGCTGATGATAAATTCGTCTAATTATAATCGTTTTACCTGTATGATAAAATTGCAAGTGGTAATGATAAATTCGTCTAAGTTTCTGAGTTAAACTGTACAAACAGCATCTCAAAAGCTAACCCATAGACCGAGGTAAAGTCACGTGGTTACAAAGCGCGTTTTTAAGGGATGCGTTTCGAAACGTTTACTTTTATACTTAAGTAAGCTTACGTGGCTATAAAAAGATATTTGGAAGTAATCCGTTTCTAAAAGCTAATAATGTCTGAAGCAGTTACAGATTACTACGACTATGTTTCTATTAAATACGAAGGGGCAGGATAAAAGACAGTATGATAACTGTAGAAAGACAAACAACATCGAATATCAGTCTCCAGATGTAATGTTTTTGTCATAGAAGCGTGCGAGAATGAGGGGAAACTGATATCTTATTTAACTCGCATGCTTTAATCGCCTAGTAATAGAGAATGTCTTAGCCTTTTCAGATTTAATTCTGACATATCTAAATTAGTATGGTTTGAATAGCATGTTAAAACGTATACTTTACGATAGAATCATAAAATCGTATCATAATGTCATAGTCAATAGCGATGCGCATCATTAATTTGCCACACTCAATAGAGATGCTTATCATAATATGACATATTCAACAGAGATACGTTTCATTACATGACATACTCAGTAGAGATACTTATCGTATTCACTTTTGAGATTTAACCATTAGGAGCATTTGAACCTGTCTCTATTGATTTACTACGGACAATCGTGATGAAGAGCGCACCAAAGTCTTGCGAACTTGATAAAATTTCAACATCGCTTCTGCTTGAGTGCTTAGACCCAATATAGCCTTAATAAACCGATGTTTTTAATCTCTCTCTCTCTCTCTCTCTCTCTCTCTCTCTCTCTCTCTCTCTCTCTCTCTCTCTCATCCGAGGAATTCCCATCAATTTTTCAAAACTACCATCTTAAAGCCTCTGCCGAAGAAACCATCACTTGACCGTAACGATTTAAAGAAATACCGCCCAATTTGTAATCCCCATTCATATAAAAGAAATCTTAGAAGAAGTTGTTCTAACCCAGCTTGTATCTCATATGAATTCAAACAGTATTTTTAGCAATGTACAGTCTGCATATCGCCCTTATCACAGTACTGAAACTACTCTTCTGTATCTGCAAATGGAATACATTCCAGCCCAGTTGTTGTAGTGTTCCACAGAGGTCTAAGACATGTAACAAGCTGCAGATGAATGATGATAAAACTGAGGCCATTCTGATCACAACAGAAAGACTTTCTCATTCACATCCTTTACTTCAGACAATAAATATCAGCAACACCAACAATAAATTCACGCAGCCAGTACGAAACCTGGATGCTACTCTAGACAGTACTCTCACATTGCACCAAGATGCTATGAACATATGCAAGGCTTCATATCTTGAGCTGAGACGCATCAGTTCCATTCGGAAATATCTTTCAGTTGATGCAACTAAAACACTTGTGTGTTCAGCAGTACTTTCAAGACTGAACTATTGTTACTCAATTCTGTCTGGTTTGTCACAATATCTACTCCAGAAACTTCAAAACGTTCAAAACATAGCTGCTCGGATCATCTTTAGAGCACCTTTATCAGAGCACACCTCATCACTGCTCTGTACGTACCCTACAATGGCTTGCCATTCGATACAGAATCAAACACAAAATGTGTTCTCTGTGCTACGTTTCACTGACAGACTCCAGTCCAACATACCTATCCGGCCTCACCCTTCTGTATACACCAGCAAGATCCTTACGCTCCTCTTCTGACAATGGTATACTCATTGTTCCCACTATGAAAACGATGTCCTATGGCAAAGTTCTTTTGCATATCAGGGCCCGGCGATGTGGAACGAATTGCCCGTTGAAATTATACACAAAGACACAGTGGTCCTCTTTAAGTGCTCTTAAAACTCGCCATTTTCGGCTGCATGAACAAACTTAGAGACCTAATAATGTTTTGTATCTTATGTGTTTTCAGCATGTTTTTATGTTTTCCAATTTCATGGTTTTTCTTTTTTGTTTTTCTGTATTGTAGTCATTTCATCATAGATGTTGGAAAGCGCTTAGTGCTTCTAAAGATTAGGCGCATACAAAGTCCTCATTATTATTATTATTATTATTATTATTATTATTATTATTATTATTATTATTAAAAATAGCTCATGTATTTAGAATAGAGTAGTAATTTATGGCTAATGAGAACAAATGTAAGGGCGTTTCTTAATGAGATATTGCAGATAAAGGCAGTACATGCACACCTGTAGTAATCTTATCAGAATTTTCAAAAATTCGTGCACACTCTTTGACATATATACATCTTTAGATATTTCTGAATCAGTGTTATATTTCCAACTAGATTTATAGATACAATACACTATTATATGTGGGGCAAATGGCAAACATTATTAGAACGGAGTTCCACAAATTAAACTAAGGTCATAAATTAAAGAGATGAGATCAAAAGATATCAGACATTTATGGTTCAAGCAATACTTCTCTAAATGAAATATTTAATTGTGTTCATGCAGGATTAGTTTACTCCTTGCTAAATAATATAAGCGACTAACATCAATGGGGTCAAAAATCAGCTTGAAAACGGTTGGGTTTACATTCTTCCATATGAATCTTCGATACCATTTTAACGATGAGTGTTCCCCGTACATGAATTGGAATTGCGTGGTGCTCGTTGATTTAGATCTAAACCATTCATTTGGAATTATCGTAAATTCATTAAAGGACATTTTGGATTATATCAGTTTGATACTTCAAGAATGTTAACATATAAACGCTATTCAAGATTAATGGCACACCAGTCCATTCAATACTGGAATTCATTTCAAAAACCGCTGAAATTCATTCAAAATACTTCATACTTTTACTTTGGATTTGTGATAGAACTTTTATGACTACTTAGGATTTAATTCACAATACTCTAAGTTATATTTAAATTTTCACTTTGTATTTTATGGAGAAAAAAATATTTGTTGTATTTTAGGGAAACCAAATATGGTTCATGCTATTTTCTGTTGTTTATTTTAAGACCATAGAATGGTAACGTATTGATATGGCTTTGCTTACTTTTCACTTGTCATAAGCACCATCATAATTAATATAACCCAATTGCTGAAATATATCTCTAAAGATTTGTTTTCCTTTTTGAACCCTAAAAGTATAGAGAGTTTATGAAGTGAAAGTTGTCTTCTTGAACAATGATGTCCGTTGCCGATGATAAAATTTACCATTTTGCTGCTGTATGTCGATCTTTTAAGTGGAGTTGGGTACCACGAAAACTATTTGTACCGCGGAATACCGCTGTTTCCTTACGCACCAATGTCTACCCGAATTCTATTATTGTAGAAGAATAGACGAATTTGTGAACAAATGCAACTGTTTTGCAAGAAAAATAAATTCTAATCTTTTAAGTGTTTTGTCGTTAAAAATGAAAACATGGTTTTAAATATCTTTCAACTCTTAAGAAGGTGACTTAGGAATTTCCGCATTTTCCTTACTGATGGGAATTACCGAAGTATTGGTATAAACAACCAGAACAAAAAAACAAACAACATAATGGTGTTTGTTTGTTTGGGATTTTTAACGTAATTTAATATTTTTTCAGTCTCATCGCTACGATGTCTGCAGTGAGGCAGTATATAGTGATGTCTAGCACTGTCACATGATGTCCCACGCAGTCACATTTATCTTGACACCAGGTCTACCAGTCCTAACACTAAACTCTTAATGCTGAGCGTAAAGTAGGCAGCTTATATAAATGGTACACATTTTTGTAAGTGTTTGGTTTGACTCGGCCGGGATCGAACCCACGACCTCCCGCGGCGGACGCTCTAACCACTAGGCCACCGGAGCAGTGCTGTACTAGCTATTTGTCAATGATTTCCCAGCAGTTGATTCTACATAGGGCAATAATAAAGTAGTAATGCTCACTACGTATTAAAATGATAATATACAGGGTATCAATAGATTACCTCAAGGCAAGTCCGACTCAAAGCATATCAAGCTTATACTGAGTAAAAGAAAAGATATCCGTGTCTGACGGAGTAATTTCAATATTCAGGCTTAAATTCAATTTGCTTGTTTGGGATAAATCAGCCGTTTTTCAATTTTAAAACGTTTTAAAATTAAGAATAAATATTACACGTCAAATCACATCGATGACAGAGAAATGAGAATGATATTGTTTAGTCTTTCCGCAGTTAGGTAAAGTATTCGAACTATTTCAAATTTTCAGAGTTTGATAATAAATTAATGATTCAAGAAAAATTATATTCCAGGGAAAAGTAAATAAATACAATTAAAAATACAAAATAGAAATTCTAGTTGAATGTCTTGACATAATCACTTAGACAATTCATACCTTTTCATGTTATATTTTCTTTCATTTTTCTGTCATATAGTTTTCATTCATTCATATATATATATATATATATATATATATATATATATATATATATATATATATATATATATATATATATATATATATATATACACACACATCTTGCTTCATCTAGGTACCGCTAATACTAGCTTAGTATAATAAGATCAAATCCAACTGCAAATTGGAAGACCCCGATATGCCGACCGATCTGGGTGTTAGTAGGAATCAGTACAATACAAAGCATAGACCCTACTTTGCAGGGGGAAAATTTATGTGGCGAGAATAAACGATCGTATTATTCTTTAACGATGAGCTTTTGTTAAGCTAAATTTTTTTAAAAATCCATTTGGTTTCCGATCCGTTATCTTCTTCTCTGTCCTTATAAAACATATGTGGAGTTAAGTGTTGTGCACCGAAAAGCGGTCTGACAATGATACCGGTAAATCAAGTAAAAGACCGAGTACACAAGAATCGATGTTTAATTATACATGCCATACAAAAGGGTCTTTATTACTTAATTGTCCACGAGGCATCTAACTCAGCACTTGTCAGACATGGGATTTGACGATAAAATAGAGGTTTGATCAATCTCATCTAAAAGGAGAAACTCCATTTTGATTGTTTTTTTTTTGGGTTCGTGTCTATAAATCTCCTTACACAGCTCTAAGAAACATTAAAGTTGTCAATGGTAACTATGGGATCAAATTAGACGATATCAGCACAAAAGAATTTAACATTAATCTGCCAATTTGATTTGGGACGATATTATTACTATGTGAATTTAATGTTAAAACCATTCATAGAATCAGCACAGGATGGTTATGGGGAAACAATAGCAATAACGACATGTGAACATAGAGTATGGTACAATGACCAAATTTGGAATTCAAGATTGGGGGTAACTGTGGGATTCTGTAGAACTTTAACACTGTCGGTTGTTATTTGTCTGGTGACTAAGTTGAAGCTAAAGTAGAAATTATTGCTGTTATATATGCAGTTGATTAAGCATTAAAAGCACCAAGAGATTTGTAAAATCTACGATGGCAGTCAACTGGCTATGGCATTTAGCGAGGACATAAAAAATATTTTTAAAAAACACAAGACAAAAATTAAAAACTGAAGCAAAATTAGTTAGCAAATTGTATATAAAAATGGTTTAATAAAGTAAGAAAAGAAGAAAAAATGCCCCAAAAGTCAACAATAACAAACTGACATTTAAAAAAAAAACATTAGACAAATGTAAAGGAATTTTGAGGGAAAAAATCCGCATACAATCCCAAATAATAAAATAAATTTTAAAAATAAATATAAACTATTTGAACAAAAGCTGTAAATAACAATCTAACCAAAATTAAAAAGCATAAAAAAATTATATCCGTTTCTCTAAATTAACTATTATAGTACAAGTCGCATGTATCATGTATGCGCACAGACTCATTTTAAATTAAATATAAATTGTTGTTTTAAAATTTAATACTAATTTCATTTAACCAAGGTCTATTCAGTCCAGATTATTGAATGCTCTGCACCTTAACTGTCACCAAGAAACTTCCAGACGAGAATTATCTATCGCTATGGACTTTTACAATGGTGGTCATGTACTAAACTTGGTCAAAATAACAGCGGTCGAGTGGAATCGTCAATTTCGAGGTACGAGTTTGTCAATATGTGTAGCTTTCGTTGTGACACTCCAGCGTGCGACATTTAATCGGGATTGTACTAGATAACACTTTTAGATTCATTTCGTCCCAAAATGCCGACTACTTTAACATCGATTTCGCGGTATGCACCTCGGGGCGTTCAAATAATTACCTTCTAAAATGAATATGGATGTATAGGAATCCAAATTAAGTGAATATTTGCTCCTTAAAGATATGTAGATTCAAATGCTAAATATGATACCCATTACTGTAAAAGTCGGTGTTGAATGCCTATTTGACCCGTTTGACTTGTAATTTAGGGGAAAAAAGCAGAAGAATATTATAATAAACCTTGGGTACGTGCCATTTATAGGCTTGTTACATTTTTTGTGATTATTTGTTGATGGGGGGGGGGGGGGTCGGCGTCGGGAAGATATCTTTTCGATTAATTATCCAATTTCCAGTAGCTGACATCATAATTTATAATATTCACGATACTCAGTTAGGTATACTCAAAGCTGAATAACAATAAATCCAATACTGTTTTCAGACCTACACAATATATTAACACCACAATCACCACTATCATTACCAAACTACCATTATAATAACAGCTACAACAACAACTACAACACTATTACTGGTATTCCTGATGCTGATGGAGAAACATATAATTGTCCTATGTCTATTCTAAAGGTACAAATAAAAGACGTTCAGTCAAAATATCAGTCACTATTCCGTCATCAACATATTACGTATTCTTGCACTATTCAGTTTGACAGGCCAATACATTGATAGTACGTATTCTTGCACTATTCAATTTGACAGGCCAGTACATTGAATAAAATAATGATTAGTATCTCTTATATCCAGTAAGTATTCAGACAGACAGAATAAGAAAATCTAAAGCTAATAAACATTGATATATAACGACAGAATATTTTAGTAAAAGTATTAAGATTGAATTTTTCTCTAAATTGTATTGAAAGTAATGTTTCATTAAATTATATTAAAAGTTATTTTCCGCTAAAATATATTGAGAATAATTTTATATATTCCTGTACTACAACTGTATAATATTTTAATAAAAATTGCGCTTTATGAGCACAAACCGATTTTAAAAAAAACATTTATCTTATATCCAAAGGTCAGCAATTTAGACTTGGTGGAAATGCTGCTCAACAGGAACTTTCCTAATGGAAGAGTAAGCTAGACGATTCACGTTCCCGTGGGGGACAAAAATCGACAGTTTTGTTCTTACTGGAAATGAATGAACACAAGTGCCAATACGAATGTCCATATTTGATTGCGAGTCTTAGTTCAAAACTGCGTATTAATTGCGACAAAGCTTGCGCAAGATCAGTTCATTCATCGAAGAATAAGAGGACTCTTTCCTTGCAGGTAAGAATCGTCTGTGTTCGTAAACTTCTTTATAAAGTATAAGGACATTTTAATGTTCAGATTTGTCAAGTTTAATTTACACGATATGTTTGCAACATGTTTGTGAGATTTTTTTCTGTTTTATATTACAATGCATGAAATGTTTAATTGTTTCAAAGAATTTACTTTCATTTGTATTTATAGCACGTATTACTGGAAAAGAACTCGCTACCAAATTCATGTTTAGATTTAATTTGGAAATAAAAGATTCTTTAATAAATAATGTTTTAGTAACCTATTCCAAATTAGTATTCTATGATATATTCCTCTACAATCATTATATTATCAAAGACTACCTCCAAGATAAATTCGACATATGGTTTAATTTTTTTTTAAAAATCTTGATTGACAATTTAACTTGTTGGTGCAATTCTTTATAACTTTATGCAATTCTTAACAACTTTAATTTTTTTCAAGGAAAAACTCTTCTTATGAAATATTTTTAGCATGCATGATAAATTGGCCAGATGTAATTTACTTATCGCTGGAAAGAAAAAAATATATATTTACTGTACATGATCTTCAATCCCACAATATATTTAAATGATGTTTTCTGGATTTAATTGAAAATGATCAGAATACAATTCAGGAAATTTTTAAAAGTTTAAATGATACAATTTTTATTTAGTTTTGAAATCACTTCGGGATAAATACTGGTATTAGGATTCTAAATAATTCTTAACTAGGCTTTGAAGGAGAAGCAATAAGAAGGTTACCGTACAAAGATGGCTGTCCTGGCTGCATACCAAGCACAGATGGTATACAATTTTCATTTGAATACACAAAATCATATGAGGTGTATGTGCATCAAGTCTTATAACAATTCTTCCCTTGGTTTAAACGACTTGGGTGGAGTTCAAATAGGAATAATAAATATTAGCTGGTAGCCTGATGGTGGATAGTGTTAAAACACAGGCTGTTGCAAAGGTTGAGCAAATAAAATGAATAGTCATTTTTGCATGCATTCATCAAACATTGATAAAGGTAACAACATTGATGGAAATACTTTTATTGAAATGAGAGGATTTTGACAAAGACAAGAATCTAGGTTTACACAGGATCCGACTCTTTACATAATGGATTCTTCCTAGTAATGAGGTGATATTGCTGGTATGGCATTCATGCTCTATGTTCACTCTTTTACATAATGGATTCTTCCTAGTAATGAGGTGATTTTGCTGTTATGGTATTCATGCTCTATGTTCACTCTTTTACATAATGGATTCTTCCTAGTAATGAGGTGATTTTGCTGTTATGGTATTCATGCTCTATGTTCACTCTTTTACATAATGGATTCTTCCTAGTAATGAGGTGATATTGCTGGTATGGCATTCATGCTCCATGTTCACTCTTTACCTAATGGATTCTTCCTAGTAATGAGGTGATATTGCTGGTATGGCATTCATGCTCCATGTTCACTCTTTACATAATGGATTCTTCCTAGTAATGGGGTGATATTGCTGGTATGGTATTCATGCTCTATGTTCACTCTTTACATAATGGATTCTTCCTAGTAATGAGGTGATATTGCTGGTATGGTATTCATGCTCTATGTTCACTCTTTACATAATGGATTCTTCCTAGTAATGAGGTGATATTGCTGGTATGGTATTCATGCTCTATGTTCACTCTTTACATAATGGATTCTTCCTAGTAATGAGGTGATATTGCTGGTATGGTATTCATGCTCTATGTTCACTCTTTACATAATGGATTCTTCCTAGTAATGGGTGATATTGCTGGTATGGTATTCATGCTCTATGTTCACTCTTTACATAATGGATTCTTCCTAGTAATGAGGTGATATTGCTGGTATGGCATTCATGCTCTATAATCACTCTTTACATAATGGATTCTTCCTAGTAATGGGTGATATTGCTGGTATGGCATTCATGCTCTATGTTCAAACAAGTGTCTCTCAAAGGGACTGTTACTCTATTGTCCAAAATGAATTTCCAGGAATTGAAGATAGGACCATTTCTTGTTTAATCTATAGAGTGCTAAAACCAAGCTTTAGTACTTTTCAGTGGCAAAGAGTTGCAAATTAGCCACTGTGGTCATTGCTGCTGTAAGATGAGAAACATTTTCATTTCAACTAGACACCCCTAGAAGACTTTTGGCATAAACTCCATGCCAATGTGACCATCCATTCTGGAGAATTAGTGACAAGATTTTGAAAGTTTATTATGACAGCCACATTGGATGTCTGCATGGCACCATTTCATGTGGAACCATCTAGACTTCATATTGTGTTGGTGAATGTCAGATCAGCATTTTTTCCATAAGTGGGTCAGGACCAACAAGCGCCATAAGCAGTCATCTAGTGAAAACCATTGTCAATATAGCTTTTTATTTAGAAAGAGTAGCAGCAAGAAGCTTTTGAGAAATAAACACTATCATTATTTAGGACCAAAATAAACACCATCATTATTTAGGACCAAAATAAACACCATCATTATTTAGGACCAAAATAAACACCATCAGTCTTTCTGGTGAAAACTGAATGAATACTGATACAACTTTTCATGTAGAAGGAGTAAATTGGCAGCCATAATGAATGTCAGATAAGAACAATTTTTCATACGAAGTCTTTCAGTGAAAAACCATGTTAAAATGACTATCCATTAAGGAGGTTTTGAAACAGGATTACATATGGCTGCCCATTAGCAGTTTCAGTTAAGACCAACAACATAAGAATTCTATTAGTGAAAACCTTTGTTGATAAGACCATCTATTCAAGAGTAATGATAACAAGATTTTCAAGATTGCCACTTTAGCAGCCATAATAGATGTCTGGACAGCACCATTTTCATCCAAAACCAACTACGGTAGGCATTATAACAAGTCTTCTGATGGAAACCCCCATGTTGACAGTATTTCAATATGAACGGTAGCAATAAATTTTCAAAATGGCTGCATTGTTGGCCATGTTGGCCACCTGATCAATGCCATTTCCATTTATGACCTATTAGACCTTGGGATGAATGTGTGTCAAGTTTCATGGCAATGCTCCAATTAGTTTAGGAGGAATAGTAATAATGAAATTGAGATAATTGACAGATAGATGTCAGACATTGGATGAGGGACGCCAAGCCATTGCATAATCTCTTAAAGATGATGACTAGTAGAGCTAAAAACATACTTAGTTTTCTTCCCTGGAGAAGAATTCAATATCACATAAATACGAGTATGAACAAATACTGTAACTTGCATGCATATAAATCTACATGCTAAATCTATAAACCAATCAATATGAATTATGCAAAACCAACTTAAGCTAAAAGGTTCCTCAACATGTTTTAATTATTTTCTTCTTAACTTCTGTGCACATTTTTATGAACTAACAATCGAGCAACAATGCATCCATACATTTAACTTATACAGACTTCAAATATATTCTAACAAGGCTCATAAAAATCCATCTGTCATAAACCAGTCACAATTTCCATGCTACGGCACCTATTTGCATGTACAGAAAAAGCATCAGTTTCAAAGACATCACTACTGTAGTGTTGATTCTAAGCTGTGCCAATGCATAATTTACCTTTATTTTTAACTGTTACCCAACATAGATGCCTCTGTGGTTCTTATATGGTGCATAAAATATTTCACAACATAATTATATAAGATCATATTCAACACAGCTCAAGTCATCCTACTGAACTGTGCGCTTCTTGCCAAAATGAAACGAGATGATCAATTTCACTACCTATCATATATGTTTTACAGATTAGGATTAGTTTGGACACCAATGGAGAACACGTGTCAATTATTATTGAAGAAAACATAATAAGGAGAAGATAACCCTTCTGCATTTATTTTCTATGAAACAAACAGGAGACAAAATACTGACCCAACAAAAGTCCAAAATAAATTCTAGGATATGGTCACTAAAGTATGATGAGTTAAATTCCTGGAGGTTGATAAATGCTTCCATTTTCTCTGATAAACAAGAAACATAAGAATTGTGACACCTATTTTTCTATAATTAAACTAAATTTTGAATTAATTGCAGTACTCTGGCCCTACTTTTTCCATTTATTTAGTGAATACTTCTTTCTGATAAATATCATACCTTCCTGTATGCCATGATTGTCTGATCTAATGGACACACATTGCTTTAGTCTCTTAAGCACTACTCTAGCTAGACAGAACAAGAGTGTATCGCCTGTCACATTGCTTTAGTCCCTTAAGCAGTACTCTAGCTAGACAGAACAAGAGTGTATCGCCTGTCACATTGCTTTAGTCCCTTAAGCAGTACTCTAGCTAGACAGAACAAGAGTGTATTGCCTGTCACATTGCTTTAGTCCCTTAAGCAGTACTCTAGCTAGACATAACAAGAGTGTATCGCCTGTCACATTGCTTTAGTCCCTTAAGCAGTACTCTTGCTAGACAGAACAAAAGTGTATCACCTGTCACATTGCTTTAGTCCCTTAAGAATTACTTCAGCTATACAGAACAAGAGTGTATCGCCTGTCACATTGCTTTAGTCCCTTAAGCAGTACTCTAGCTAGACAGAACAAGAGTGTATCGCCTGTCACATTGCTTTAATCCCTTAAGCAGTACTCTAGCTAGACAGAACAAGAGTGCATCGCCTGTCACATTGCTTTAGTTCCTTAAGCAGTACTCTAGCTAGACAGAACAAGAGTGTATTGCCTGTCTAGCTAGACAGAACAAGAGTGTATTGCCTGTCATGGGTACTACTCTCTATAATATTGAAACAAAAATAAAAATTATAAAAACAATATTTTGTTCCAGGGTTATATTTAATCAAGGATCAATGAATGATTTAAAAAATCATTTGAGAATGAAAGCAAATAGTAAAACGAAAAATATACACCACTATATTTTGACACAATGTTGAATATCAAATTCCCCAGCTTAAAAGAAAAAATGAGAATTGAACCAGGCAAACTGTTTAAGTATGAGTTCATCTGCAGTTTGACAAATTTATATTTAAAAAAACATTAAGCCTAAAAGAAAAATGGTTTTCTTTCTGGTCACTCAAATAATTATATACTGGTGTGCCAATCCTTGAAATTAATAAACAAACTTTCTTTTAAATATATGACACTTTTGCATCTCACTACTCTGGACTAAATTTTATTCATATGTAACAAAATCAGATATTACACTCATCAGGATTATTGCTATCATACATAAATATTAAAGTGCCTAATTGACAAAGATTTGAAAATGTGATTCATTTCTGATCATCACTACATGCAACTTGCTAATCCTGGATAGCTTCAAATTTACTGCAGTTTTACCAAAGAAATGTCAATTACTTACATAATTAACATGTCATTATCTTATCACTGCATGCCATCATATGATATGACAAAGAAGGGGTGAGGAATTTCTAACACAGTAATTGTTTAATTTAATGAAGGAATAAATTTACGTGATTCTTGCGGTCATGCAACCTAGGATTGTCTCTAAGAGAATCAATGCAAAAAAGTAATGTTTTAATTACATTTAGAAATAATATATTATAACAAAAACACAAGTACCTGCACATCAAGCTGTCTTCAAGTAAAACCTGTTAATAATACTTTCTAACAATATTGCTAATACATGTATGTCAAGATGAGAAATTGAACATTATAAAAACAAGGCCAGTAACTGCATGTCAAGCTTGGAAACAATACGTTTTAACAATAAAGGCCAGTAACTGCCGTTATAACAAGATAGGCCAGTAACTGCCATAATAACAGCAAAGGCCAGTAACTGCATGTCAAGATCATGGCTGCAAAATATCTGACATTGACCACAAGGTCAAAAGGATGGGCAAGCACGTTACGGAATGAATTGTCTTAGCATCAAAATGATCAATCCAATACTAAAACAAACTCCATCAAGGAATACAAATTAGGGCAAATATAAGATAAAATGTAAGCGAATTTATCATATTAAGCTCGCTATCCTTCAATGTGTTCTTAGAACACTGAACCAAACACAATTTCTAAACAAGCATTCAACAGTAGTCAACAGAATATCATTATTTTGAAGGGAGAAAAAAAACGAAACCACAGCAAACAAATATAGGAAAAAGATTTGCCCCAAAAAGAACAAAACCTTGCAACATTTATATTGATTTTAATAGCTACACAAATATGCGAGACTCATTTTATTTTTGTTCACTGTACATTATTAACTTGTGTAAATAGTCTAACATCTTTCCATGTATAGAAACATTAAACAAATGTTAAACATGAATCTAAAATGAGTTGAGTAAGACTGTCGGCACATCTCAGAGCACAGGTTGATGAAAAGCTATCCTTCCATCAAGGCATCCGGAAACAACAAGGCAGTGTTTTGGAGAGAACTTTGTGGCCACGACACAGTTCCCATGTGCCAATGAACAAGTAACTTCGTAGAGTTTGACAGGAGTTGTTGGTACGCAGTCAGACAGCTCATCACACTGTGGATTAAAACTGAACAGACGTAAGCCAAACCCAAATGGCGAACAAATCAGGCGACCATCTGAACTGAATCCCACTTCTTTGATGAAACCTCGTCCAACATTGCATTCTTCTGCAAAGCACAGTAGACGTTTCTTGTTTTGGTAAATCTTCTTCCTCATGATGTTGTTTTCATGATCTGTGTAACTGTCCATATAGCGAAGATTAAAAATCCTTCTTCCTGAATTTGACTGTAAAACAAATGTAAAACTGTTTGTTCTTGGGTGATTGTTACTTCCAGCACTGTCATTTAATCTTACACTTGTGGAAGAGCCACCCGCTGTGTTGGAACCATCCACATTGTTATTGCCTGAAGTATTAGCTTCATCTTGTCTACGAGAAGCAGAATTACCACCCGCTACATCAGTGCTCGATGTATCAGGTGGTTCTGTTCTAACTGTAGCTACGTTATCTAATTCAGCCTCTGCAGCCTGCTGGTTGACCCTGTTTGCATAGTCTATTATTTCATCTACATCCGAGTCATCTGAGTCAGAGGAAAAATGCTGTTCATTTTCATCTGATGGTATATTTACTCTGACTGGCTGATCCACAGAACTGTCTTCATCTGATTCGAAATCATTTTGGTTTAATTCAATAGTCCTTCCACTTGAAGTATGAACTGATATTGTAAAAGAAAACTGGCCCTGAGGTTGTCGTGCCCCACGTCGGATTGCAATTATAGAATCAGTCCTTCTCTGGCTTGGACTAGGCCTTGCACCATCCTCATCTTGCGAATGCCCAGTTCTTCTTTCTGGTACAGAGCTACCCTGCTGTTGCCCTGTTAATGGTGACTCAACACTGTTATACAATCTAGAAGGAGCCATGGATGAAAAAGCAGGAGTGTTGGTGGCACCACAGTAAGATGACGAAGTCTGAGGGATGACCTCTGATATAGTATCTTCTTTATCTTCCTCCTCACGACCAAAGTCTTGGATATCATGGACACAGGTCCACTGTAAATAATAAAGGAGATAATTTTAGACTGATTACATAATGCCATTAAACACTTTGAATAATGTCCTATTTTCGACAAGAAAATTCTGGCCGTTTAATTCTTAGGGCATTACACACAGTAGAAATATGCTCAATTATCAAAACAGAAACCAGATGAGAAAAAAAGAAAAATTATTTGGAAATTTTGTCTGCCAAAAGTATATAGATGGCTAACTTATTGGATTTTGACCAATTATTTTCATTGAATGCATATAGCATCTGTATCTATGAAGTTGTTGTTTTGGGTTTAATGCCATTTTTCTGTGCATGGTATCCAATATAACCGGTGGATGAAGAACCCAGGAAAATCCTGGTAAGAACCACCAACCCACAGGAAGCATCCAGCAAGCTTTCTCACACACAGGCTAAGTAAAGGAAAGTGCTTTAGACAACCTGGCCACTCAGTCAGTGCATGTATGTGAAATCAGCATCCATTATAATACCATGTTTTATGATGCCATTCTCACTTATCACCAAAACAATTGCCCAAAACAGATGTACAGACTATAATTGCACAGTTCATACTGCCACTTTATCATAGCACAATCTGTAAGCCTACAATACATATCAAAGTACCAGTCTCTACACTGTCTTTGTTATACCACAAGTTAATTATGTCCTGCATTGACATTCAAATACTGGTTTTTAAAAATTGTTTCAAGAACAGAGATTTGTGTTCAGGGTATTGTGAATGCTTTCTGACTTCCACCATGACACTAAAAAGATGTCTCATATGTGAAAATCGGGAAAGGACATAGGTCAATGAAATTTCTGCTGCATAATTTCAAATATTATCAATGATTTATATCATTATGATTTAGATTTCTGATGACACAAAAACGAACACTGTATCACTCATCGATGAAGTCTACAATTTAAAAGAAAAAGGTAATTCTGTAAATATACAGTGAAATAAGAGTGGCTTCCTGAAATGGGCTTAAAATGAAGCCTCCTAACTAATTTACTTGACACTGGATACAAGATTGACATGTTTGCAATTATTATAAGTGAAATAAACTTATCATTAGTTTAAAAAAAATAATCTAAATGTTCTTTAAAATCTCTATTTTGCATCTTTAATACATGACTATCTATTAATCTATCCTTTTACTTTATGTTTGTGTAGGCCAGAGCCAAATATATGGCTGTCTTCTTTATAACACCAATTTCATACATCAATGTTGCTGTTTTACTCTGTGTGTGTGTGTGTGTTAAATCTGACATGTAGATCTCCCAATTTAAAATGCTGAGGCTGGTAATTCACTTACCTCAGCACTCTCATCTGAGTGTGTATTTCTGGACAAAGCACACCATCCTTGTGGATGAACCTGAAAAACACAGAAGAAATCACAAATACAAAGAATGGAGAGTGATTTTGTGCAATGGACTTGCATAAAATAAGCAATTAACAGACATAAAATAAGCAATTAAAACACATAAACTAAGCAATTAACACACATAAACTAAGCAATTAACACACATAAACTAAGCAATTAACATACATAAACTAACAAATTAGCACATAAAGTAAGCAATTAACACACATAAACTAAAGAATTAACAAGTAATAAACACATAAAGTAAGCAATTAACACACACAAAGGAATTAACACAAAAAAGCAATTAACACATATCAACTAAGCAATTAACACACGTAAACTAAGGAATTAACACATAAACTTATGAATTAACACACATAAACAAAGCAATTAACACACATAAACAAAGCAATTAACACACATAAAATAAGCAATTAACACATAAAGGAAATATGGTCTCTAGAGTGTTGACATGCAGTACAGTTAAACCTGTCATGAGCGACCTTTGCTATGAGTGACCACCTGTCATTTCCGACCACAATCGTAATGCAAGGATCGATTTTACTATATAAACGCTCTGTTATGAACGACCTCCTACTGAACGCGACCAGCGACCGTGATTTCTTGGCAAAATATGCATTTTGACACTGCTATGAATGACCACACCACCAAAAACATAATACTGATTGACACCACTGACCTTAACTTAATCCTTTGTAAACATTAGAGCTCGGGATAAATGTATTATGCAAACAAAGTGCACATTAAATAACACTATTGTTGAACAACCATATATCGAGATAAACACCTCTAACCATCATTTAATCCTTTGTAACAAAGACTGCATAAATAGTAAAGATTGCTCTAATAAATTATTTCAAAAGAATTTGTCTTGCTACCAGTTTTGTGAAATTTACAACTCCAGCGTACATTGTCTTTTGTAAACTGCAGTAAACCAGACTAAAACATGTCACTAACCGCCATTGTAGCGCTGAAGTCATGTGAATAGGCAGTAAGAGTAACATCAAAGGGAGTAATGATGGATATACGCAGTCAATTTAGAGGTTCGTATTTTTTCTTTATCTTTACGAAAACTCACAAAACGCCGGTAGTCCTTATGTCCCAGTGAGAAATCATTTGAAAGGGCTTCAGTGTAGGTTTGAGTATATCATTTGTCTTTCCAGTTAATCCATAATGCCTGGAGGGTGAATGAGTTCATTGTCTTTAATACTAGTAAATGAGAATCATTTCTAGATTTTTTTTAAATTATTTTTTATTTCTTTTGTTAGTGTTTCACCAAGCCACCATCTGTTTACCTGGGTACAGATGGTCACAACTTTTGTTTATCAAGCTATAACACTGTTGATTTAAACTTTGTCTCAAAATAAATGTATCGTTTCTTGATGCATTAATTATGTCTTTTGGTTTCATTCATTGGCACATATTATATATTTATTCCACATTTCCCCAAAACTTTATCAAAACTGATAGTCTTCTTTATAACGTCAACACTAATAACAATGGCAGAACCTCTGCTGAAAAAAAGAAAAATTTTAATACTGGAAAAAAGGATTAATGTCATTGAAAGAAATGAAAAAGGGGAGACCGCTCGCAGCTCGCAAAATATCAGTTAGCTTAAGCGTTGGTAAAATGCATGTTCAAAATGTAATCAAAGACAAAATTTTGCTTCTTTGCTCAGAAATGGAGGTACATGTTCAGACCAAATAGCTGAGTTAAAACATGTCAACAAAGAACTATAATGGATTTCTTTAACAAAAAGTGAATAAGTGTATAGAATAAGATATATACATTATATCTAACTGTTCATTTTTTTGTACTTATTAAAGTGATGTTGAAATATAAATTTTATTCTCGTTATTTGATAAAGTTAAATCTTTATTATAAAAAGATATTTTTAGAGGAATGCATGCAATATTTAACAAGATTTATAAATAAAGGATATGATACATGTACATGAGTATGGGTATTATTAATTTTTCAACAATGCTAACTACTGTCCCTGAAAACCAGTCCATTTACACACCACCTATCTTGAGAGGCCGCTTTTGGTTGGCAGATGGGGCGGTCTCTCATAACAGGTTTTACTGTAGTCAGATTCAAGACCACCTCATTAATAAGCAAAACTATACTGTAACCAAACTTATCTGAGATAGTTATGATAAAAGCTTACATACCAGATCTGATCTAAATCTGATCAGAAAAGTAACACTGACAGTGTTCACAAGCTGAGCATATGCAAGATCTCGTCAACTTAACTCCTCCGAGATTTTGATCAAAACAAACTCATCTGAGATATTGATAATAAAAGCTTACATACCAAGTCTGATCAATATACCTCTAGAGTGTTCACAAACAAGACAATGACAGACAATGGATAATGCACATCAACAATATTGTAAGCTCACTTGGAATTTGCCCAGGTGAATTAAAACAGCAGAATCTGCAACCAAAGGCCTAAACTATGTGGAATGCTGAAAATGAAACTCATTCTTCATCTTGTCAGTACAGTGTATAAAGCTGGTTGAAATCCAACAACTTTATTGCTAAAGCAATTCTGCAGAAGCCAAAGTCATGAGGATAGGCATTCAGAGGAAACAATGAAAACCCCTAACAACATGGATTTGATTGTCATGAGAAAATCATATCTCACTCAATAAGGCACTGATAAGTTCTTTTCACAGAATAATCCACATCAAGGTACCTTTCAGAGAACAAGATAGTTTTCAGAAACTCTTTTCCTTTTTTAGATTCAACAAAGCTGAAACAAAGATGGAATACCAAGAGTAAGTCTTGGAAAACTAAAGCTATTCTGCAGAAACCAAAGTTTTTGGCAGGATGTCAGTAAGAGGATATAACAGTTATAAATGTCAATGTGGAAACTGAACACATCACATACATAAATTTGTTAATTAGACTGAAATATACTTTAGACTGCAGAAACCCGAGTTTGGAAGCTGAACAATCAGTTGCTATAACATCTAGAGAATACTGGAAATCAAATTTATTCAGCATGTCATCCATACAGAAATGTATGCTGATAATCTTTGGGGAAAGTTACGATCCTGGAATGAAAGTTAAAGGGGAAGGAACAGACAATCTGGGTCCACAATTCCTCTAAACAATGACAAAGTTGGGAAATTAAACTCTTTTCAGTTCCCATCAATATAACCGGCATTGCATCAACATGCTGGAAGTAATCCTACAATGTGGTCACAAATAAAGGCAATATATAACTTTAGAGTCAAAATATCAGAAACTATTGTTCTGATTTTACTCAACTGCTAGACTTGCCTTTTTTATGTTTTTAAGTCTTGAAAACTTTTATTGCTTAATGCATTAGGCATCATTTTCTACTGTATATGCACATGGATGGAACTTATTATTATGACATCCCCACTGGTATCCACCAGTATCTAGAAATTCAATACAGTGACAATCTACACAGTAAATGTCTCCATACCATACATGCCAAGCCCTGACGAGGAAAAAACGTAAACCAAGTGGTCAAAAAGTGGAATCCAGGAAGAAAAAGCATAATCCACATATAACATGCTAAAATTTCAATGAACAATGATTTATTTGCCCCTCTCATCTTTTAACATCCTTTACTGCTTCAAGTTTTCATATGTAGTACTTTATGCTTCACACATGTATCGACTAGAATCCATTTGAAGACTTTTAGCACCAAATATTGTGCTAAGGAATCTGTGTGTAAAGATTAAAATTAGAAAACCAATCTGTTCTCTAATACGCCATACAGCTGCTATAAATAGAATACGAGGTCAAAAGTTTGAAAGTAGAACTGGGATGTTTCTCAGTAAAAAGATAGTTGCAATAAATAAAACATGATACTGCTAGGAAAGTGCACTAGTACACAGACAAGCATACTCTTATACCGTATACTTATATTGTAGTTACATTGAAGCCATCTTTTCTAAACTACAGTCTGTAAGATTAATAAAAAGGAGAAAACAAATGATTGGGTTTTTGGGAAGGTGGATATACAAAAAAAGGCAATCCATTTACGTTTATGTGTAAGGCATAATTTAGTGGGAAAAAAGTGTAATGATTACGCCAAAAGCGTATTGGTTGGCAGTATGACATAGTAACAACTCTGCAGCACAGACCTGTAAAGATGAAATTATGTTGGCATCATTTCCAGTGGGCCAGTCTGATAAAAACTCCACCCTATTTCGTTTCTGTTCAAACACGTGATTGTACATCAGATCCTTCCGTAGAGGAGTCTGACTCCTTTGCATCAGTCTGTACATGCTGGGTTTAAACCCCTTAAGGTCCTCAGCTAACGTCAACAAATTCAAATTGCGAATGATGATCATGTAACCCTCGTGTGTAGATATAAGTAGCTGGGAGTTGTCGGGAGAAAGTTTGGAGCGCATCAAACCATTGGCAAAGAAAACACGGTTAGAGGATTGTTCTTCTGAATACCTGAAAGTAAACAGACAAGCATGGTATTAGTTATGCAGCAAACTAATCATACTTAAACCACAGAGTTAAACTAATTACACTTAAACCACAGAGTTAAACTAATTACACTTAAACCACAGAGTTAAACTAATTACACTTAAACCACAGAGTTAAACTAATTACACTTAAACCACAGAGTTAAACTAATCATACTTAAACCACAGAGTTAAACTAATCATACTTAAACCACAGAGTTAAACTAATCATACTTAAACCACAGAGTTAAACTAATCATACTTAAACCACAGAGTTAAACTAATCATACTTAAACCACAGAGTTAAACTAATTACACTTAAACCACAGAGTTAAACTAATCATACTTAAACCACAGAGTTAAACTAATCATACTTAAACCACAGAGTTAAACTAATCATACTTAAACCACAGAGTTAAACTAATCATACTTAAACCACAGAGTTAAACTAATCATACTTAAACCACAGAGTTAAACTAATTACACTTAAACCACAGAGTTAAACTAATCATACTTAAACCACAGAGTTAAACTAATCATACTTAAACCACAGAGTTAAACTAATCATACTTAAACCACAGAGTTAAACTAATTACACTTAAACCACAGAGTTAAACTAATCATACTTAAACCACAGAGTTAAACTAATTACACTTAAACCACAGAGTTAAACTAATAATACTTAAACCACAGAGTTAAACTAATCATACTTAAACCACAGAGTTAAACTAATAATACTTAAACCACAGAGTTAAACTAATCATACTTAAACCACAGAGTTAAACTAATCATACTTAAACCACAGAGTTAAACTAATCATACTTAAACCACAGAGTTAAACTAATCATACTTAAACCACAGAGTTAAACTAATCATACTTAAACCACAGAGTTAAACTAATCATACTTAAACCACAGAGTTAAACTAATTACACTTAAACCACAGAGTTAAACTAATCATACTTAAACCACAGAGTTAAACTAATCATACTTAAACCACAGAGTTAAACTAATCATACTTAAACCACAGAGTTAAACTAATCATACTTAAACCACAGAGTTAAACTAATCATACTTAAACCACAGAGTTAAACTAATTACACTTAAACCACAGAGTTAAACTAATCATACTTAAACCACAGAGTTAAACTAATCATACTTAAACCACAGAGTTAAACTAATCATACTTAAACCACAGAGTTAAACTAATTACACTTAAACCACAGAGTTAAACTAATCATACTTAAACCACAGAGTTAAACTAATCATACTTAAACCACAGAGTTAAACTAATTACACTTAAACCACAGAGTTAAACTAATCATACTTAAACCACAGAGTTAAACTAATTACACTTAAACCACAGAGTTAAACTAATCATACTTAAACCACAGAGTTAAACTAATCATACTTAAACCACAGAGTTAAACTAATCATACTTAAACCACAGAGTTAAACTAATCATACTTAAACCACAGAGTTAAACTAATTACACTTAAACCACAGAGTTAAACTAATCATACTTAAACCACAGAGTTAAACTAATCATACTTAAACCACAGAGTTAAACTAATCATACTTAAACCACAGAGTTAAACTAATTACACTTAAACCACAGAGTTAAACTAATCATACTTAAACCACAGAGTTAAACTAATCATACTTAAACCACAGAGTTAAACTAATTACACTTAAACCACAGAGTTAAACTAATCATACTTAAACCACAGAGTTAAACTAATCATACTTAAACCAGAGTTAAACTAATCATACTTAAACCGCAGAGTTAAACTAATCATACTTAAACCACAGAGTTAAACTAATCATACTTAAACCACAGAGTTAAACTAATCATACTTAAACCACAGAGTTAAACTAATCATACTTAAACCACAGAGTTAAACTAATCATACTTAAACCACAGAGTTAAACTAATCATACTTAAACCACAGAGTTAAACTAATCATACTTAAACCACCGAGTTAAACTAATCATACTTAAACCACCGAGTTAAACTAATCATACTTAAACCACAGAGTTAAACTAATCACACTTAAACCACAGAGTTAAACTAATCATACTTAAACCACAGAGTTAAACTAATCATACTTAAACCACAGAGTTAAACTAATCATACTTAAACCACCGAGTTAAACTAATCATACTTAAACCACAGAGTTAAACTAATCACACTTAAACCACAGAGTTAAACTAATTACACTTAAACCACAGAGTTAAACTAATCATACTTAAACCACAGAGTTAAACTAATCATACTTAAACCACAGAGTTAAACTAATCATACTTAAACCACAGAGTTAAACTAATCATACTTAAACCACCGAGTTAAACTAATCATACTTAAACCACCGAGTTAAACTAATCATACTTAAACCACAGAGTTAAACTAATCACACTTAAACCACAGAGTTAAACTAATCATACTTAAACCACAGAGTTAAACTAATCATACTTAAACCACAGAGTTAAACTAATCATACTTAAACCACAGAGTTAAACTAATAATACTTAAACCACAGAGTTAAACTAATCACACTTAAACCACAGAGTTAAACTAATCATACTTAAACCACAGAGTTAAACTAATCATACTTAAACCACAGAGTTAAACTAATCATACTTAAACCACAGAGTTAAACTAATAATACTTAAACCACAGAGTTAAACTAATCATACTTAAACCACAGAGTTAAACTAATCATACTTAAACCACAGAGTTAAACTAATCATACTTAAACCACAGAGTTAAACTAATCATACTTAAACCACAGAGTTAAACTAATCATCCTAATTTCTCTAAAGTGTAAGTTATGGTTAATTTCTTTATTTATAAGACCATCACTGTTCTATGATAAGATGCATGGTTCAATCATTCTATTGACAAATAACTTAAAATCCATTCGAAAAAAGATCAGTCTAATACTGACATACAGGTGCAAAACTAAATTACTTTCTTATCCTGGTGTAGGCTGTGCATGCCAGTTTGGCTGGTTAAGAATGTGTCAATTACAACTCAGTGTATGAAGGATATTTCTAGTGGCAGTTTTGGCTTGTTAAGAATGTATCAATTACAATTCAGTTCCAGTTCAATTTGTTACATGTTAATATTAGTGAAAAACGAAAAAGGGAGAAAGGAAGCCAAGTGTGGAGTAGAGCCGGCAGCATTAGATGTTACTGTACAGCGTGCATAAGAAGTTATTGTCATCAGAATTTAGCCATGAGAGCGGTACTAACGATGCTAACAAGAACGGCAATGAACATTGACATGCTTAATTTAAACAAGATCCTTTATTTGTATTTTACTTGCAACGATTATCGAATTCAAACCTTGCATATAAAATAATTAAGTATTCTTAGGCAGTATTTATGATTCAAAATATGTATTGGCTGTCATCGGCCAAACTGCATCAGCTGTTTGATGAACATTTTCTATTCTTAAAACATGAACATATAAATGCATTCAAATGTATGACTTGATTTCTTATAGTTATAAGTTTTGCAGGCTATTTATAAATGCATTCAAAACAATTAAAACTAGAACATGATTACTATGTTTACACTTTGTCCTAAATGTGCATATTCAATTTAATGAGTGAAATAATAATAATATTAATAATAATAATGACCATAAGAATAATAAACCATTAACAGGGTTGGCACTAGCGATAAAACATTGTCGCCCAAAAAATCACCAGCCTTAATAGTTGTCGCCCATTTTCACTATACAGAACTATCTGTTTATCTCAAAACCCATGGAAGCAAAGGTAATATTGTGGACATAAGTAGATGTTTAGAGGTGGAGGGGCTGAAAATAACTTAAGTATCACATATTGGTGAAATTTGTTAAGTGACCTTCATCACTGACTAGGATTTACACAGAGAGAAAAAAAAAATGAAAAAAAAAATGGATATTTTGATTAAATGAAGACAACTAGTGGGGAATATACTTGTATATTGGCAACTTACAATGTATAGTACACTCCCCAATTTGTAAATGTACATTTATTTGAAAAATCCATGACTTCATGTATTAGATCATATGTTAGAAAATTCAATAATCAAATTCTGTTAGAAAATAATACTACATATATGTATAAAAAATGGAAGTCCTCATTTGATCTCTATCCCATTGTCAACAAACACATTTCACAAAACAATTCACATTGATAAATCGTTATCGTAGTAGTAGCACATGGCTGTATAGTTGCTTATATGCTAAATGTACATGTACTTAATTAAATTGGCCTAGATTTTGGACAGCCGAAGACAACTAAAATGACGCTGAAGCTACCAAAGTGATGGGGCTATTTATCGGGAGATGAAAACATGAACAGTCTAGCAAAAACGTTTCACATTATTGCGAGATTTCCCACCTTCATTTAATATGATGGTCAGATATAATTGGAACAACAATTTGGGTTTTACACTGTCAGTGGTAATTATCGTAAGCATGAACTTTTTGTTGCAAACAGAAAACTTCCACGTCAAAATTAATATGTTCCAATCACTATGAAAAGTGAAAATAATTCTTTTATTTGAGTTTGTTGCTGACTTGGTTTTCAGCTTGCTTTGATGAAGGTACGTGTGTTGAAGACACCACTAAAGGCCAGCTTTGAAGGCCCAATCAAATGCCTGTTTGCTATTGTTGCAGCAAAATCAAAAATAATTGTAGAACATGAGATTGAATTTTGTTTCCACATTTGCTTAGCATATAAACAGAATGATTGGTGATTCAAATGTAATCAGTTTCCTTTGAAGTTACAGCAAAACTTTTTTCTGATACATTTTTCGAAAAGAAACAATACTGCTATGTCATGTTGATTGTAGTTGTACCCATTCCCGATTTCAGAGGTGGTTGTTTGTAGTTAGTCAGGTAGCATGACTGTTTGGGCTATATTATAGCACAGAGTACTAAGACCAGAAATCAGCATAAGAAGATAAGGACACAGTGTTATTGTGGTTTTGTTTATTTGAACAATGGATTTGTTTATGTAATAATAGATTCCACTGCAATTTTATAATTTGCAGTATCCTGTCATGGTGCCTTTGAATATCTCAACTCCAAACCGATGACCGTATATAGAGTTTAAAAAAGCCAAAAGAGGTTGTCGAAGAAAAATAATTGGCAAATAGTACATTTTGTTGCTCATAAGGAAAAAAATCACAATTGCAACATCGGCAAAGCCCAGCATTATCCCTTCATTTTTAATTATTATAATCTGGCCACTACATTGTGATAAAAATGTTGACTTTTAAAACGCTCAAATCATGTTGAAGGTGCCCTAAGAAGTGGACAACTGCCATATCCTTTAAAGAATGATTACCATACCTTTTAAAGGATGATTACCATGCCCATTAAAGGATGATTACTATGCCATGTACATGATGATTACTATGCCCTTTACAGGATGATTACCATGCCCTTTCTTTACAGGATGATTACCATGCCATGTACAGGATGATTACCATGCCCTTTCTTTACAGGATGATTACCATGCCATGTACAGGATGATTACCATACCTCTACATGACGATTACCATGCCCTTTACAGGAAGATTACCATGCCATTTACAGGAAGATTACCATGCCATTTACAGGATGATTACTATGCCATGAACATGATGATTACCATACCTCTACATGATGATTACCATACCTCTACATGATGATTACCATGCCCTTTACAGGATGATTACTATGCCATGTACATGATGATTACCATACCTCTACATGATGATTACCATACCTCTACATGACGATTACCATGCCCTTTACATGCCATTTACAGGATGATTACCATGCCCTTTACAGGATGATTACTATGCCATGTACATGATGATTACCATACCTCTACATGATGATTACCATGCCCTTTACAGGATGATTACTATGCCATTTACAGGAAGATTACCATGCCATTTACAGGATGATTACCATGCCAATTACTGGATGTTTACCATGTCCCTTAAAGATTCCATGGGAAACACTGGGTTTTGTTATTTTTTATTTAAAGACATGAATGCCTCTACCAGTGAGGGCTCTCTTTGATGGACTAAATTCTTTATTTTAAAAAATTTCTGGTTGATCAGGATTAGAACAATGCACCGTCTAAAATATTTATACTCATCCAACAAATTCTTTTTCTGGTGATCATCTAGGCTACAATCTGATTCTGAAGTTTGTTGGACATTTATTCTGCATATATAAAGGCATACATTTATTCTGCATATATAAATAAAGGCATACATTTATTCTGCATTTATAAAGGCTGTATTATGTTTCTGAATAATGTGCATAAGATTTCATTTCAGGAACATTCACATGATATACATTTTTCACGTATACATTACTTTTCTTCATATCTAGTGTACCTGTTTATATCCCAGGTGTAGATACAGCCATCAAAACCAGACGTTACAAGCAAACCCAAATCAGAAGCATACTCAATATTTTTCACCCAGTTGGAGTGGCCACTGAATTTGCGCACCTTGTTTTTCAGATATCTGCAATCCCATAAGGCAACTGTTGTATCATCTGAGCAAGTTGCAAAGAGACGATCATCCAGGAATCTACAAAATCAAACATGTCAGAATGCAAAGGTAAATACCCACTTATGTATGAATTCCAACCACAAACTAAACAAAACCAAATCTGTTCAAATTATATATATATATATATTGGACTATGGAGGAACAAATATGAAAGGTCTTGAAGCAACAATGCTCCCTTAAAAAGCTTGTGAAAGTGTAATATGGATTTTTAGTGTAGCTTTAATTAGTCATATTGCTACAATGTATTCAGTGTGGCAGTTTATAGTGAGTCCAGCACTGGGGCATCATGCAGCATACATTTAGCATCATGTCCAACCCAGTCACATTATCCTTAAACCAGGCCAACCAGTCCTTACACTAACCTCTTGATGCTGAGTGCCAAGCGAAGCAGCTGTTAGTACAAATTCTGTAAGTCTTTGGTATGACTCAACAGGAGATGGAACTCACAACCATTCACATCAGAGGTGGGCGCTCTAACTACTAGGACACTGGAGTGGTCCCTGTAAAGTTTGTACAAACAGGTCATGTGATTTTTCCCAAAAAACGCTGAATATCTTATCAGTTTAGTAGATGACTAAATTCACATAACATTTTACCATTATACATGCCAGACATTTCAATTTTTAATATCTAGTCTTGTTCTAATCATTCTCCCATAATCACTGAAAGCATTCTACTTCTTGCACATACTACTTCTTGCACATATGTGTGTGTGTGTGTGTGTGTGTGTGTGAGAGAGAGAGAGAGAGATGGGGAAGGGGCAAAGCATAAATGTTCACTGGGCTGAATATAAAACTAACTGTTCTTCAAAAGGATCTTTACCATCATGGTCCCAATACATCATTATATGCCACAATGCTTTAGAACCCATTAAAACACTGTGCCCCAAAGCCAGTATGGCATGATTTTCCATCAACCCATTAAAACACTGTGCCCCAAAGCCAGTATGGCATGATTTTCCATCAACCCATCAAAACACTGTGCCCCAAAGCCAGTATGGCATGATTTTCCATCAACCCATCAAAACACTGTGCCCCAAAGCCAGTATGGCATGATTTTCCTGCTATTTTTCAATATGGTAAAAAATAAATAGTATGTCACCATGAGTTCATGCATAATGATATCACTCACCAGACAGAACAGGACGAAATTGAAATAAATATGAAACAAATGCACAAAGTTAAAAATGATATTCAAAATGGACTTTAAACTTCTGCCTTTAAATGTGTCTGATCATTAAAATATATGAAAAACTATTAATTAATTATTTAAAATAAATTATCTCATTTTGCTTTAGCATAAAACAATTTAAGCAATTTAAACTGGCAACCCTGGCTTATAAAGGCAACTGTTTCATCACCGTTTCATCAATATTATTCAAAAAGAGACAAGGGGCCCCGTGTGGCCAAGTGGTCTAAAGTGCTTTCCGCTACGGATCACTGCCATCTCACCTCTGTGTGAATTCGAGTCTAAGATTCGGCTAATGTAGTTATGTGAGAAAGCATGCCAGAAGCTTCTCATGGGTCAGTGGATCTTTCTGGGGGTTTTCCCGGGTTCTTCCTCCACCAATAATACTGGCCACCATGTATAGCCTATCATGTGCTGAAAAATAGCATTAAACTCTACAACAACAACAAAAGAGACAAAAGTGAATTACTTAATTTCAAATAATTTTTTACCAAGAGTAAGCAGCTAGTCTGTTTTTATAATAAACAGATAAGTAGTACACAAGTAATTACAAATCACATCCATCAGTTTATTTTATAAATCCAATAATACACTTTGTGTTTAACATTTTTTTCAAACTATGAAAGGAATGCAGACAAAAGGATATGACAGTATATAGTGCAGTCGTTGAAAGCAGGCAACAATAATCTGGGTGAATTAATATGTAAAACGATAAATATTTCAAATTCAGCAGTAGAGCTGAAAAATACCACTCACTACAATCCTATTCAGAAGACTTTAAATAAAATTTATGCAAAGAAAACCAAAGAAAATATGGGCATTCAAGAACCATCACTCTTACATGACAATGTCAACTGTTTAACTGAAACTTTTTCAAGGCCTCATCATTACAAGCAATGTCCCATATGGTATCACGGTACCAATTGTTTTTCCATAGACCTCAATGCTAATATTTGGAGAGATAACTATATTTTCTATCCTAATTTAGCATGCATCTCACACACTGTTATAGAGAACAATGTTAGATTGTCAATTTGACAATGAAAAAACCAGGTACTCCATTGCATTTAAGAGAGATAACTCTGCTGGAACTAGACAGGGGTATGAGTTATCTAGTCACAACATACCTATTTTCAGTCATGTGTATTACATTTTCAAAAAATCATAAAAAATACAAAATATGATCTATATAGGAATTAACATAAATTCACATGTTGCCAAGAGGCTAAACTATTTTTTAAGCCTAACAGAAAGTACAACTCTTACATAATCCACCAATCAAAGCTCGTGTTGTTGTTTACTTTGGACTGCAATGGACCCTACACCTTATGCACCGCCCACCTGGTCATGCGCAATTGGTACCGTTATACCTATAGCAAACCTTGATTTTTCCAATAATCTGTGAAAAAGCTCGGGACTATATAACTAACAAGTGTACTTAGTCTCGCTTGTCAAAAACAATTTTATGAAGTACTAAGCTATGTTCTATATGATTGTGTATAGAAATGTTATTGAGCTGTTGGAACTCTTGTTTGCATACCATTGCTTCATTATCAAACTCATGTTTTGAAATAAAATGAATTCTTTTAACTATGAGTTGTGTTTTATTCATATTAGCACTTATCAAACTTCACTTTGGTGATATGCGATAAATCACATTATGTCATATTGTTTAATAGTAAGGTCAAAGGTCAACACACTAGTTAGCATGTACCAGTTCTACTCTTAAAGAGACATTTTGATCTAAAATAAAGGACTTATAATTGTTTCATTAACACAAAAAGTAACAACAAGGACAGGTGGACATGGCCCAATCTAATTATAAAGTATTAGCTTTGAACACTTTACACTGTCTGCATATGCAAGAGGTCACTAACCTCTAGTCCTCACACAAAGGTCAAGCTACCCAGCCTCTTTGTCATACAAATAGGAAGCTTCCCTCCTTTCTGTAGTGCATACAATTGATGCAATAAGCCAATCTGACACCAAATAAAGTAGATAACAGCTTTTCTAAGTGGTTATCATGGATTTGGGGTTGAAAATGTGGACTAATATATAGAAAAAGTCTATATGTAGTAGAGACCTCAAGAATGATTATCTAACTAAGGAATCGCATGTTCATTTTTCACGGCACAAAAGTTTATAACCAAAAAAAAAGACATTTAGAGCAGGACTATTCAAATCAAAATAGGAAGGAATACCATATCTTTAATAAATTACCTAAAATACTCATACCAGAATATTCTTTATGGTACAAGGGAACTATCTACAAGAGGACCAGTAGTGTCCTCTATCTTGGTCTATAACATGCTTTAGAAGAACAAGAGAGTTGTTTTTTATTCATGATTTTTCATCTTTTGCGCATTAAATAGTCAATACTTTGGCTAAAATTGACTATATTAACTTTACATAACCTTTTTTTGCCTGTATGCTAATATTGGAGCTGACTACACAGTCACAAAGCCATCAGTCTATATATGCTATAGATATAGTTACAAAATCCCCATTCCAAAGCTAATGTGTGTTATTTTCTAAATTTTCTATGTAAAAGTCTGTCAATATTAGACCAAAACATCTCAATATCCATTGTTTAACCAAATGACACTATGACAGTATAGAAGTGGTGGTTATGTATACTCGTTACTATGGATACACTGTGAAGCTGGTATTATCTTTTAGGTATCACGGTACCAATTGTTTTTCCATAGACCTCAATGCTAATATTTGGAGAGATAACTATATTTTCTATCCTAATTTAGCATGCATCTCACACACTGTTATAGAGAACAATGTTAGATTGTCAATTTGACAATGAAAAAACCAGGTACTCCATTGCATTTAAGAGAGATAACTCTGCTGGAACTAGACAGGGGTATGAGTTATCTAGTCACAACATACCTATTTTCAGTCATGTGTATTACATTTTCAAAAAATCATAAAAAATACAAATATGATCTATATAGGAATTAACATAAATTCACATGTTGCCAAGAGGCTAAACTATTTTTTAAGCCTAACAGAAAGTACAACTCTTACATAATCCACCAATCAAAGCTCGTGTTGTTGTTTACTTTGGACTGCAATGGACCCTACACCTTATGCACCACCCACCTGGTCATGCGCAATTGGTACCGTTATACCTATAGCAAACCTTGATTTTTCCAATAATCTGTGAAAAAGCTCGGGACTATATAACTAACAAGTGTACTTAGTCTCGCTTGTCAAAAACAATTTTATGAAGTACTAAGCTATGTTCTATATGATTGTGTATAGAAATGTTATTGAGCTGTTGGAACTCTTGTTTGCATACCATTGCTTCATTATCAAACTCATGTTTTGAAATAAAATGAATTCTTTTAACTATGAGTTGTGTTTTATTCATATTAGCACTTATCAAACTTCACTTTGGTGATATGCGATAAATCACATTATGTCATATTGTTTAATAGTAAGGTCAAAGGTCAACACACTAGTTAGCATGTACCAGTTCTACTCTTAAAGAGACATTTTGATCTAAAATAAAGGACTTATAATTGTTTCATTAACACAAAAAGTAACAACAAGGACAGGTGGACATGGCCCAATCTAATTATAAAGTATTAGCTTTGAACACTTTACACTGTCTGCATATGCAAGAGGTCACTAACCTCTAGTCCTCACACAAAGGTCAAGCTACCCAGCCTCTTTGTCATACAAATAGGAAGCTTCCCTCCTTTCTGTAGTGCATACAATTGATGCAATAAGCCAATCTGACACCAAATAAAGTAGATAACAGCTTTTCTAAGTGGTTATCATGGATTTGGGGTTGAAAATGTGGACTAATATATAGAAAAAGTCTATATGTAGTAGAGACCTCAAGAATGATTATCTAACTAAGGAATCGCATGTTCATTTTTCACGGCACAAAAGTTTATAACCAAAAAAAAAGACATTTAGAGCAGGACTATTCAAATCAAAATAGGAAGGAATACCATATCTTTAATAAATTACCTAAAATACTCATACCAGAATATTCTTTATGGTACAAGGGAACTATCTACAAGAGGACCAGTAGTGTCCTCTATCTTGGTCTATAACATGCTTTAGAAGAACAAGAGAGTTGTTTTTTATTCATGATTTTTCATCTTTTGCGCATAAAATAGTCAATACTTTGGCTAAAATTGACTATATTAACTTTACATAACCTTTTTTTGCCTGTATGCTAATATTGGAGCTGACTACACAGTCACAAAGCCATCAGTCTATATATGCTATAGATATAGTTACAAAATCCCCATTCCAAAGCTAATGTGTGTTATTTTCTAAATTTTCTATGTAAAAGTCTGTCAATATTAGACCAAAACATCTCAATATCCATTGTTTAACCAAATGACACTATGACAGTATAGAAGTGGTGGTTATGTATACTCGTTACTATGGATACACTGTGAAGCTGGTATTATCTTTTAGGTATCACGGTACCAATTGTTTTTCCATAGACCTCAATGCTAATATTTGGAGAGATAACTATATTTTCTATCCTAATTTAGCATGCATCTCACACACTGTTATAGAGAACAATGTTAGATTGTCAATTTGACAATGAAAAAACCAGGTACTCCATTGCATTTAAGAGAGATAACTCTGCTGGAACTAGACAGGGGTATGAGTTATCTAGTCACAACATACCTATTTTCAGTCATGTGTATTACATTTTCAAAAAATCATAAAAAATACAAAATATGATCTATATAGGAATTAACATAAATTCACATGTTGCCAAGAGGCTAAACTATTTTTTAAGCCTAACAGAAAGTACAACTCTTACATAATCCACCAATCAAAGCTCGTGTTGTTGTTTACTTTGGACTGCAATGGACCCTACACCTTATGCACCGCCCACCTGGTCATGCGCAATTGGTACCGTTATACCTATAGCAAACCTTGATTTTTCCAATAATCTGTGAAAAAGCTCGGGACTATATAACTAACAAGTGTACTTAGTCTCGCTTGTCAAAAACAATTTTATGAAGTACTAAGCTATGTTCTATATGATTGTGTATAGAAATGTTATTGAGCTGTTGGAACTCTTGTTTGCATACCATTGCTTCATTATCAAACTCATGTTTTGAAATAAAATGAATTCTTTTAACTATGAGTTGTGTTTTATTCATATTAGCACTTATCAAACTTCACTTTGGTGATATGCGATAAATCACATTATGTCATATTGTTTAATAGTAAGGTCAAAGGTCAACACACTAGTTAGCATGTACCAGTTCTACTCTTAAAGAGACATTTTGATCTAAAATAAAGGACTTATAATTGTTTCATTAACACAAAAAGTAACAACAAGGACAGGTGGACATGGCCCAATCTAATTATAAAGTATTAGCTTTGAACACTTTACACTGTCTGCATATGCAAGAGGTCACTAACCTCTAGTCCTCACACAAAGGTCAAGCTACCCAGCCTCTTTGTCATACAAATAGGAAGCTTCCCTCCTTTCTGTAGTGCATACAATTGATGCAATAAGCCAATCTGACACCAAATAAAGTAGATAACAGCTTTTCTAAGTGGTTATCATGGATTTGGGGTTGAAAATGTGGACTAATATATAGAAAAAGTCTATATGTAGTAGAGACCTCAAGAATGATTATCTAACTAAGGAATCGCATGTTCATTTTTCACGGCACAAAAGTTTATAACCAAAAAAAAAGACATTTAGAGCAGGACTATTCAAATCAAAATAGGAAGGAATACCATATCTTTAATAAATTACCTAAAATACTCATACCAGAATATTCTTTATGGTACAAGGGAACTATCTACAAGAGGACCAGTAGTGTCCTCTATCTTGGTCTATAACATGCTTTAGAAGAACAAGAGAGTTGTTTTTTATTCATGATTTTTCATCTTTTGCGCATAAAATAGTCAATACTTTGGCTAAAATTGACTATATTAACTTTACATAACCTTTTTTTGCCTGTATGCTAATATTGGAGCTGACTACACAGTCACACAGCCATCAGTCTATATATGCTATAGATATAGTTACAAAATCCCCATTCCAAAGCTAATGTGTGTTATTTTCTAAATTTTCTATGTAAAAGTCTGTCAATATTAGACCAAAACATCTCAATATCCATTGTTTAACCAAATGACACTATGACAGTATAGAAGTGGTGGTTATGTATACTCGTTACTATGGATACACTGTGAAGCTGGTATTATCTTTTAGGTATCACGGTACCAATTGTTTTTCCATAGACCTCAATGCTAATATTTGGAGAGATAACTATATTTTCTATCCTAATTTAGCATGCATCTCACACACTGTTATAGAGAACAATGTTAGATTGTCAATTTGACAATGAAAAAACCAGGTACTCCATTGCATTTAAGAGAGATAACTCTGCTGGAACTAGACAGGGGTATGAGTTATCTAGTCACAACATACCTATTTTCAGTCATGTGTATTACATTTTCAAAAAATCATAAAAAATACAAATATGATCTATATAGGAATTAACATAAATTCACATGTTGCCAAGAGGCTAAACTATTTTTTAAGCCTAACAGAAAGTACAACTCTTACATAATCCACCAATCAAAGCTCGTGTTGTTGTTTACTTTGGACTGCAATGGACCCTACACCTTATGCACCGCCCACCTGGTCATGCGCAATTGGTACCGTTATACCTATAGCAAACCTTGATTTTTCCAATAATCTGTGAAAAAGCTCGGGACTATATAACTAACAAGTGTACTTAGTCTCGCTTGTCAAAAACAATTTTATGAAGTACTAAGCTATGTTCTATATGATTGTGTATAGAAATGTTATTGAGCTGTTGGAACTCTTGTTTGCATACCATTGCTTCATTATCAAACTCATGTTTTGAAATAAAATGAATTCTTTTAACTATGAGTTGTGTTTTATTCATATTAGCACTTATCAAACTTCACTTTGGTGATATGCGATAAATCACATTATGTCATATTGTTTAATAGTAAGGTCAAAGGTCAACACACTAGTTAGCATGTACCAGTTCTACTCTTAAAGAGACATTTTGATCTAAAATAAAGGACTTATAATTGTTTCATTAACACAAAAAGTAACAACAAGGACAGGTGGACATGGCCCAATCTAATTATAAAGTATTAGCTTTGAACACTTTACACTGTCTGCATATGCAAGAGGTCACTAACCTCTAGTCCTCACACAAAGGTCAAGCTACCCAGCCTCTTTGTCATACAAATAGGAAGCTTCCCTCCTTTCTGTAGTGCATACAATTGATGCAATAAGCCAATCTGACACCAAATAAAGTAGATAACAGCTTTTCTAAGTGGTTATCATGGATTTGGGGTTGAAAATGTGGACTAATATATAGAAAAAGTCTATATGTAGTAGAGACCTCAAGAATGATTATCTAACTAAGGAATCGCATGTTCATTTTTCACGGCACAAAAGTTTATAACCAAAAAAAAAGACATTTAGAGCAGGACTATTCAAATCAAAATAGGAAGGAATACCATATCTTTAATAAATTACCTAAAATACTCATACCAGAATATTCTTTATGGTACAAGGGAACTATCTACAAGAGGACCAGTAGTGTCCTCTATCTTGGTCTATAACATGCTTTAGAAGAACAAGAGAGTTGTTTTTTATTCATGATTTTTCATCTTTTGCGCATAAAATAGTCAATACTTTGGCTAAAATTGACTATATTAACTTTACATAACCTTTTTTTGCCTGTATGCTAATATTGGAGCTGACTACACAGTCACAAAGCCATCAGTCTATATATGCTATAGATATAGTTACAAAATCCCCATTCCAAAGCTAATGTGTGTTATTTTCTAAATTTTCTATGTAAAAGTCTGTCAATATTAGACCAAAACATCTCAATATCCATTGTTTAACCAAATGACACTATGACAGTATAGAAGTGGTGGTTATGTATACTCGTTACTATGGATACACTGTGAAGCTGGTATTATCTTTTAGGTATCACGGTACCAATTGTTTTTCCATAGACCTCAATGCTAATATTTGGAGAGATAACTATATTTTCTATCCTAATTTAGCATGCATCTCACACACTGTTATAGAGAACAATGTTAGATTGTCAATTTGACAATGAAAAAACCAGGTACTCCATTGCATTTAAGAGAGATAACTCTGCTGGAACTAGACAGGGGTATGAGTTATCTAGTCACAACATACCTATTTTCAGTCATGTGTATTACATTTTCAAAAAATCATAAAAAATACAAATATGATCTATATAGGAATTAACATAAATTCACATGTTGCCAAGAGGCTAAACTATTTTTTAAGCCTAACAGAAAGTACAACTCTTACATAATCCACCAATCAAAGCTCGTGTTGTTGTTTACTTTGGACTGCAATGGACCCTACACCTTATGCACCGCCCACCTGGTCATGCGCAATTGGTACCGTTATACCTATAGCAAACCTTGATTTTTCCAATAATCTGTGAAAAAGCTCGGGACTATATAACTAACAAGTGTACTTAGTCTCGCTTGTCAAAAACAATTTTATGAAGTACTAAGCTATGTTCTATATGATTGTGTATAGAAATGTTATTGAGCTGTTGGAACTCTTGTTTGCATACCATTGCTTCATTATCAAACTCATGTTTTGAAATAAAATGAATTCTTTTAACTATGAGTTGTGTTTTATTCATATTAGCACTTATCAAACTTCACTTTGGTGATATGCGATAAATCACATTATGTCATATTGTTTAATAGTAAGGTCAAAGGTCAACACACTAGTTAGCATGTACCAGTTCTACTCTTAAAGAGACATTTTGATCAAAAATAAAGGACTTATAATTGTTTCATTAACACAAAAAGTAACAACAAGGACAGGTGGACATGGCCCAATCTAATTATAAAGTATTAGCTTTGAACACTTTACACTGTCTGCATATGCAAGAGGTCACTAACCTCTAGTCCTCACACAAAGGTCAAGCTACCCAGCCTCTTTGTCATACAAATAGGAAGCTTCCCTTCTTTCTGTAGTGGATACAATTGATGCAATAAGCCAATCTGACACCAAATAAAGTAGATAACAGCTTTTCTAAGTGGTTATCATGGATTTGGGGTTGAAAATGTGGACTAATATATAGAAAAAGTCTATATGTAGTAGAGACCTCAAGAATGATTATCTAACTAAGGAATCGCATGTTCATTTTTCACGGCACAAAAGTTTATAACCAAAAAAAAAGACATTTAGAGCAGGACTATTCAAATCAAAATAGGAAGGAATACCATATCTTTAATAAATTACCTAAAATACTCATACCAGAATATTCTTTATGGTACAAGGGAACTATCTACAAGAGGACCAGTAGTGTCCTCTATCTTGGTCTATAACATGCTTTAGAAGAACAAGAGAGTTGTTTTTTATTCATGATTTTTCATCTTTTGCGCATTAAATAGTCAATACTTTGGCTAAAATTGACTATATTAACTTTACATAACCTTTTTTTGCCTGTATGCTAATATTGGAGCTGACTACACAGTCACAAAGCCATCAGTCTATATATGCTATAGATATAGTTACAAAATCCCCATTCCAAAGCTAATGTGTGTTATTTTCTAAATTTTCTATGTAAAAGTCTGTCAATATTAGACCAAAACATCTCAATATCCATTGTTTAACCAAATGACACTATGACAGTATAGAAGTGGTGGTTATGTATACTCGTTACTATGGATACACTGTGAAGCTGGTATTATCTTTTAGGTATCACGGTACCAATTGTTTTTCCATAGACCTCAATGCTAATATTTGGAGAGATAACTATATTTTCTATCCTAATTTAGCATGCATCTCACACACTGTTATAGAGAACAATGTTAGATTGTCAATTTGACAATGAAAAAACCAGGTACTCCATTGCATTTAAGAGAGATAACTCTGCTGGAACTAGACAGGGGTATGAGTTATCTAGTCACAACATACCTATTTTCAGTCATGTGTATTACATTTTCAAAAAATCATAAAAAATACAAAATATGATCTATATAGGAATTAACATAAATTCACATGTTGCCAAGAGGCTAAACTATTTTTTAAGCCTAACAGAAAGTACAACTCTTACATAATCCACCAATCAAAGCTCGTGTTGTTGTTTACTTTGGACTGCAATGGACCCTACACCTTATGCACCGCCCACCTGGTCATGCGCAATTGGTACCGTTATACCTATAGCAAACCTTGATTTTTCCAATAATCTGTGAAAAAGCTCGGGACTATATAACTAACAAGTGTACTTAGTCTCGCTTGTCAAAAACAATTTTATGAAGTACTAAGCTATGTTCTATATGATTGTGTATAGAAATGTTATTGAGCTGTTGGAACTCTTGTTTGCATACCATTGCTTCATTATCAAACTCATGTTTTGAAATAAAATGAATTCTTTTAACTATGAGTTGTGTTTTATTCATATTAGCACTTATCAAACTTCACTTTGGTGATATGCGATAAATCACATTATGTCATATTGTTTAATAGTAAGGTCAAAGGTCAACACACTAGTTAGCATGTACCAGTTCTACTCTTAAAGAGACATTTTGATCTAAAATAAAGGACTTATAATTGTTTCATTAACACAAAAAGTAACAACAAGGACAGGTGGACATGGCCCAATCTAATTATAAAGTATTAGCTTTGAACACTTTACACTGTCTGCATATGCAAGAGGTCACTAACCTCTAGTCCTCACACAAAGGTCAAGCTACCCAGCCTCTTTGTCATACAAATAGGAAGCTTCCCTTCTTTCTGTAGTGCATACAATTGATGCAATAAGCCAATCTGACACCAAATAAAGTAGATAACAGCTTTTCTAAGTGGTTATCATGGATTTGGGGTTGAAAATGTGGACTAATATATAGAAAAAGTCTATATGTAGTAGAGACCTCAAGAATGATTATCTAACTAAGGAATCGCATGTTCATTTTTCACGGCACAAAAGTTTATAACCAAAAAAAAAGACATTTAGAGCAGGACTATTCAAATCAAAATAGGAAGGAATACCATATCTTTAATAAATTACCTAAAATACTCATACCAGAATATTCTTTATGGTACAAGGGAACTATCTACAAGAGGACCAGTAGTGTCCTCTATCTTGGTCTATAACATGCTTTAGAAGAACAAGAGAGTTGTTTTTTATTCATGATTTTTCATCTTTTGCGCATAAAATAGTCAATACTTTGGCTAAAATTGACTATATTAACTTTACATAACCTTTTTTTGCCTGTATGCTAATATTGGAGCTGACTACACAGTCACAAAGCCATCAGTCTATATATGCTATAGATATAGTTACAAAATCCCCATTCCAAAGCTAATGTGTGTTATTTTCTAAATTTTCTATGTAAAAGTCTGTCAATATTAGACCAAAACATCTCAATATCCATTGTTTAACCAAATGACACTATGACAGTATAGAAGTGGTGGTTATGTATACTCGTTACTATGGATACACTGTGAAGCTGGTATTATCTTTTAGGTATCACGGTACCAATTGTTTTTCCATAGACCTCAATGCTAATATTTGGAGAGATAACTATATTTTCTATCCTAATTTAGCATGCATCTCACACACTGTTATAGAGAACAATGTTAGATTGTCAATTTGACAATGAAAAAACCAGGTACTCCATTGCATTTAAGAGAGATAACTCTGCTGGAACTAGACAGGGGTATGAGTTATCTAGTCACAACATACCTATTTTCAGTCATGTGTATTACATTTTCAAAAAATCATAAAAAATACAAATATGATCTATATAGGAATTAACATAAATTCACATGTTGCCAAGAGGCTAAACTATTTTTTAAGCCTAACAGAAAGTACAACTCTTACATAATCCACCAATCAAAGCTCGTGTTGTTGTTTACTTTGGACTGCAATGGACCCTACACCTTATGCACCGCCCACCTGGTCATGCGCAATTGGTACCGTTATACCTATAGCAAACCTTGATTTTTCCAATAATCTGTGAAAAAGCTCGGGACTATATAACTAACAAGTGTACTTAGTCTCGCTTGTCAAAAACAATTTTATGAAGTACTAAGCTATGTTCTATATGATTGTGTATAGAAATGTTATTGAGCTGTTGGAACTCTTGTTTGCATACCATTGCTTCATTATCAAACTCATGTTTTGAAATAAAATGAATTCTTTTAACTATGAGTTGTGTTTTATTCATATTAGCACTTATCAAACTTCACTTTGGTGATATGCGATAAATCACATTATGTCATATTGTTTAATAGTAAGGTCAAAGGTCAACACACTAGTTAGCATGTACCAGTTCTACTCTTAAAGAGACATTTTGATCTAAAATAAAGGACTTATAATTGTTTCATTAACACAAAAAGTAACAACAAGGACAGGTGGACATGGCCCAATCTAATTATAAAGTATTAGCTTTGAACACTTTACACTGTCTGCATATGCAAGAGGTCACTAACCTCTAGTCCTCACACAAAGGTCAAGCTACCCAGCCTCTTTGTCATACAAATAGGAAGCTTCCCTCCTTTCTGTAGTGCATACAATTGATGCAATAAGCCAATCTGACACCAAATAAAGTAGATAACAGCTTTTCTAAGTGGTTATCATGGATTTGGGGTTGAAAATGTGGACTAATATATAGAAAAAGTCTATATGTAGTAGAGACCTCAAGAATGATTATCTAACTAAGGAATCGCATGTTCATTTTTCACGGCACAAAAGTTTATAACCAAAAAAAAAGACATTTAGAGCAGGACTATTCAAATCAAAATAGGAAGGAATACCATATCTTTAATAAATTACCTAAAATACTCATACCAGAATATTCTTTATGGTACAAGGGAACTATCTACAAGAGGACCAGTAGTGTCCTCTATCTTGGTCTATAACATGCTTTAGAAGAACAAGAGAGTTGTTTTTTATTCATGATTTTTCATCTTTTGCGCATAAAATAGTCAATACTTTGGCTAAAATTGACTATATTAACTTTACATAACCTTTTTTTGCCTGTATGCTAATATTGGAGCTGACTACACAGTCACAAAGCCATCAGTCTATATATGCTATAGATATAGTTACAAAATCCCCATTCCAAAGCTAATGTGTGTTATTTTCTAAATTTTCTATGTAAAAGTCTGTCAATATTAGACCAAAACATCTCAATATCCATTGTTTAACCAAATGACACTATGACAGTATAGAAGTGGTGGTTATGTATACTCGTTACTATGGATACACTGTGAAGCTGGTATTATCTTTTAGGTATCACGGTACCAATTGTTTTTCCATAGACCTCAATGCTAATATTTGGAGAGATAACTATATTTTCTATCCTAATTTAGCATGCATCTCACACACTGTTATAGAGAACAATGTTAGATTGTCAATTTGACAATGAAAAAACCAGGTACTCCATTGCACTTAAGAGAGATAACTCTGCTGGAACTAGACAGGGGTATGAGTTATCTAGTCACAACATACCTATTTTCAGTCATGTGTATTACATTTTCAAAAAATCATAAAAAATACAAAATATGATCTATATAGGAATTAACATAAATTCACATGTTGCCAAGAGGCTAAACTATTTTTTAAGCCTAACAGAAAGTACAACTCTTACATAATCCACCAATCAAAGCTCGTGTTGTTGTTTACTTTGGACTGCAATGGACCCTACACCTTATGCACCACCCACCTGGTCATGCGCAATTGGTACCGTTATACCTATAGCAAACCTTGATTTTTCCAATAATCTGTGAAAAAGCTCGGGACTATATAACTAACAAGTGTACTTAGTCTCGCTTGTCAAAAACAATTTTATGAAGTACTAAGCTATGTTCTATATGATTGTGTATAGAAATGTTATTGAGCTGTTGGAACTCTTGTTTGCATACCATTGCTTCATTATCAAACTCATGTTTTGAAATAAAATGAATTCTTTTAACTATGAGTTGTGTTTTATTCATATTAGCACTTATCAAACTTCACTTTGGTGATATGCGATAAATCACATTATGTCATATTGTTTAATAGTAAGGTCAAAGGTCAACACACTAGTTAGCATGTACCAGTTCTACTCTTAAAGAGACATTTTGATCTAAAATAAAGGACTTATAATTGTTTCATTAACACAAAAAGTAACAACAAGGACAGGTGGACATGGCCCAATCTAATTATAAAGTATTAGCTTTGAACACTTTACACTGTCTGCATATGCAAGAGGTCACTAACCTCTAGTCCTCACACAAAGGTCAAGCTACCCAGCCTCTTTGTCATACAAATAGGAAGCTTCCCTCCTTTCTGTAGTGCATACAATTGATGCAATAAGCCAATCTGACACCAAATAAAGTAGATAACAGCTTTTCTAAGTGGTTATCATGGATTTGGGGTTGAAAATGTGGACTAATATATAGAAAAAGTCTATATGTAGTAGAGACCTCAAGAATGATTATCTAACTAAGGAATCGCATGTTCATTTTTCACGGCACAAAAGTTTATAACCAAAAAAAAAGACATTTAGAGCAGGACTATTCAAATCAAAATAGGAAGGAATACCATATCTTTAATAAATTACCTAAAATACTCATACCAGAATATTCTTTATGGTACAAGGGAACTATCTACAAGAGGACCAGTAGTGTCCTCTATCTTGGTCTATAACATGCTTTAGAAGAACAAGAGAGTTGTTTTTTATTCATGATTTTTCATCTTTTGCGCATAAAATAGTCAATACTTTGGCTAAAATTGACTATATTAACTTTACATAACCTTTTTTTGCCTGTATGCTAATATTGGAGCTGACTACACAGTCACAAAGCCATCAGTCTATATATGCTATAGATATAGTTACAAAATCCCCATTCCAAAGCTAATGTGTGTTATTTTCTAAATTTTCTATGTAAAAGTCTGTCAATATTAGACCAAAACATCTCAATATCCATTGTTTAACCAAATGACACTATGACAGTATAGAAGTGGTGGTTATGTATACTCGTTACTATGGATACACTGTGAAGCTGGTATTATCTTTTAGGTATCACGGTACCAATTGTTTTTCCATAGACCTCAATGCTAATATTTGGAGAGATAACTATATTTTCTATCCTAATTTAGCATGCATCTCACACACTGTTATAGAGAACAATGTTAGATTGTCAATTTGACAATGAAAAAACCAGGTACTCCATTGCACTTAAGAGAGATAACTCTGCTGGAACTAGACAGGGGTATGAGTTATCTAGTCACAACATACCTATTTTCAGTCATGTGTATTACATTTTCAAAAAATCATAAAAAATACAAAATATGATCTATATAGGAATTAACATAAATTCACATGTTGCCAAGAGGCTAAACTATTTTTTAAGCCTAACAGAAAGTACAACTCTTACATAATCCACCAATCAAAGCTCGTGTTGTTGTTTACTTTGGACTGCAATGGACCCTACACCTTATGCACCGCCCACCTGGTCATGCGCAATTGGTACCGTTATACCTATAGCAAACCTTGATTTTTCCAATAATCTGTGAAAAAGCTCGGGACTATATAACTAACAAGTGTACTTAGTCTCGCTTGTCAAAAACAATTTTATGAAGTACTAAGCTATGTTCTATATGATTGTGTATAGAAATGTTATTGAGCTGTTGGAACTCTTGTTTGCATACCATTGCTTCATTATCAAACTCATGTTTTGAAATAAAATGAATTCTTTTAACTATGAGTTGTGTTTTATTCATATTAGCACTTATCAAACTTCACTTTGGTGATATGCGATAAATCACATTATGTCATATTGTTTAATAGCAAGGTCAAAGGTCAACACACTAGTTAGCATGTACCAGTTCTACTCTTAAAGAGACATTTTGATCTAAAATAAAGGACTTATAATTGTTTCATTAACACAAAAAGTAACAACAAGGACAGGTGGACATGGCCCAATCTAATTATAAAGTATTAGCTTTGAACACTTTACACTGTCTGCATATGCAAGAGGTCACTAACCTCTAGTCCTCACACAAAGGTCAAGCTACCCAGCCTCTTTGTCATACAAATAGGAAGCTTCCCTTCTTTCTGTAGTGCATACAATTGATGCAATAAGCCAATCTGACACCAAATAAAGTAGATAACAGCTTTTCTAAGTGGTTATCATGGATTTGGGGTTGAAAATGTGGACTAATATATAGAAAAAGTCTATATGTAGTAGAGACCTCAAGAATGATTATCTAACTAAGGAATCGCATGTTCATTTTTCACGGCACAAAAGTTTATAACCAAAAAAAAAGACATTTAGAGCAGGACTATTCAAATCAAAATAGGAAGGAATACCATATCTTTAATAAATTACCTAAAATACTCATACCAGAATATTCTTTATGGTACAAGGGAACTATCTACAAGAGGACCAGTAGTGTCCTCTATCTTGGTCTATAACATGCTTTAGAAGAACAAGAGAGTTGTTTTTTATTCATGATTTTTCATCTTTTGCGCATAAAATAGTCAATACTTTGGCTAAAATTGACTATATTAACTTTACATAACCTTTTTTTGCCTGTATGCTAATATTGGAGCTGACTACACAGTCACAAAGCCATCAGTCTATATATGCTATAGATATAGTTACAAAATCCCCATTCCAAAGCTAATGTGTGTTATTTTCTAAATTTTCTATGTAAAAGTCTGTCAATATTAGACCAAAACATCTCAATATCCATTGTTTAACCAAATGACACTATGACAGTATAGAAGTGGTGGTTATGTATACTCGTTACTATGGATACACTGTGAAGCTGGTATTATCTTTTAGGTATCACGGTACCAATTGTTTTTCCATAGACCTCAATGCTAATATTTGGAGAGATAACTATATTTTCTATCCTAATTTAGCATGCATCTCACACACTGTTATAGAGAACAATGTTAGATTGTCAATTTGACAATGAAAAAACCAGGTACTCCATTGCATTTAAGAGAGATAACTCTGCTGGAACTAGACAGGGGTATGAGTTATCTAGTCACAACATACCTATTTTCAGTCATGTGTATTACATTTTCAAAAAATCATAAAAAATACAAATATGATCTATATAGGAATTAACATAAATTCACATGTTGCCAAGAGGCTAAACTATTTTTTAAGCCTAACAGAAAGTACAACTCTTACATAATCCACCAATCAAAGCTCGTGTTGTTGTTTACTTTGGACTGCAATGGACCCTACACCTTATGCACCGCCCACCTGGTCATGCGCAATTGGTACCGTTATACCTATAGCAAACCTTGATTTTTCCAATAATCTGTGAAAAAGCTCGGGACTATATAACTAACAAGTGTACTTAGTCTCGCTTGTCAAAAACAATTTTATGAAGTACTAAGCTATGTTCTATATGATTGTGTATAGAAATGTTATTGAGCTGTTGGAACTCTTGTTTGCATACCATTGCTTCATTATCAAACTCATGTTTTGAAATAAAATGAATTCTTTTAACTATGAGTTGTGTTTTATTCATATTAGCACTTATCAAACTTCACTTTGGTGATATGCGATAAATCACATTATGTCATATTGTTTAATAGTAAGGTCAAAGGTCAACACACTAGTTAGCATGTACCAGTTCTACTCTTAAAGAGACATTTTGATCTAAAATAAAGGACTTATAATTGTTTCATTAACACAAAAAGTAACAACAAGGACAGGTGGACATGGCCCAATCTAATTATAAAGTATTAGCTTTGAACACTTTACACTGTCTGCATATGCAAGAGGTCACTAACCTCTAGTCCTCACACAAAGGTCAAGCTACCCAGCCTCTTTGTCATACAAATAGGAAGCTTCCCTCCTTTCTGTAGTGCATACAATTGATGCAATAAGCCAATCTGACACCAAATAAAGTAGATAACAGCTTTTCTAAGTGGTTATCATGGATTTGGGGTTGAAAATGTGGACTAATATATAGAAAAAGTCTATATGTAATAGAGACCTCAAGAATGATTATCTAACTAAGGAATCGCATGTTCATTTTTCACGGCACAAAAGTTTATAACCAAAAAAAAAGACATTTAGAGCAGGACTATTCAAATCAAAATAGGAAGGAATACCATATCTTTAATAAATTACCTAAAATACTCATACCAGAATATTCTTTATGGTACAAGGGAACTATCTACAAGAGGACCAGTAGTGTCCTCTATCTTGGTCTATAACATGCTTTAGAAGAACAAGAGAGTTGTTTTTTATTCATGATTTTTCATCTTTTGCGCATAAAATAGTCAATACTTTGGCTAAAATTGACTATATTAACTTTACATAACCTTTTTTTGCCTGTATGCTAATATTGGAGCTGACTACACAGTCACAAAGCCATCAGTCTATATATGCTATAGATATAGTTACAAAATCCCCATTCCAAAGCTAATGTGTGTTATTTTCTAAATTTTCTATGTAAAAGTCTGTCAATATTAGACCAAAACATCTCAATATCCATTGTTTAACCAAATGACACTATGACAGTATAGAAGTGGTGGTTATGTATACTCGTTACTATGGATACACTGTGAAGCTGGTATTATCTTTTAGGTATCACGGTACCAATTGTTTTTCCATAGACCTCAATGCTAATATTTGGAGAGATAACTATATTTTCTATCCTAATTTAGCATGCATCTCACACACTGTTATAGAGAACAATGTTAGATTGTCAATTTGACAATGAAAAAACCAGGTACTCCATTGCACTTAAGAGAGATAACTCTGCTGGAACTAGACAGGGGTATGAGTTATCTAGTCACAACATACCTATTTTCAGTCATGTGTATTACATTTTCAAAAAATCATAAAAAATACAAAATATGATCTATATAGGAATTAACATAAATTCACATGTTGCCAAGAGGCTAAACTATTTTTTAAGCCTAACAGAAAGTACAACTCTTACATAATCCACCAATCAAAGCTCGTGTTGTTGTTTACTTTGGACTGCAATGGACCCTACACCTTATGCACCACCCACCTGGTCATGCGCAATTGGTACCGTTATACCTATAGCAAACCTTGATTTTTCCAATAATCTGTGAAAAAGCTCGGGACTATATAACTAACAAGTGTACTTAGTCTCGCTTGTCAAAAACAATTTTATGAAGTACTAAGCTATGTTCTATATGATTGTGTATAGAAATGTTATTGAGCTGTTGGAACTCTTGTTTGCATACCATTGCTTCATTATCAAACTCATGTTTTGAAATAAAATGAATTCTTTTAACTATGAGTTGTGTTTTATTCATATTAGCACTTATCAAACTTCACTTTGGTGATATGCGATAAATCACATTATGTCATATTGTTTAATAGTAAGGTCAAAGGTCAACACACTAGTTAGCATGTACCAGTTCTACTCTTAAAGAGACATTTTGATCTAAAATAAAGGACTTATAATTGTTTCATTAACACAAAAAGTAACAACAAGGACAGGTGGACATGGCCCAATCTAATTATAAAGTATTAGCTTTGAACACTTTACACTGTCTGCATATGCAAGAGGTCACTAACCTCTAGTCCTCACACAAAGGTCAAGCTACCCAGCCTCTTTGTCATACAAATAGGAAGCTTCCCTCCTTTCTGTAGTGCATACAATTGATGCAATAAGCCAATCTGACACCAAATAAAGTAGATAACAGCTTTTCTAAGTGGTTATCATGGATTTGGGGTTGAAAATGTGGACTAATATATAGAAAAAGTCTATATGTAGTAGAGACCTCAAGAATGATTATCTAACTAAGGAATCGCATGTTCATTTTTCACGGCACAAAAGTTTATAACCAAAAAAAAAGACATTTAGAGCAGGACTATTCAAATCAAAATAGGAAGGAATACCATATCTTTAATAAATTACCTAAAATACTCATACCAGAATATTCTTTATGGTACAAGGGAACTATCTACAAGAGGACCAGTAGTGTCCTCTATCTTGGTCTATAACATGCTTTAGAAGAACAAGAGAGTTGTTTTTTATTCATGATTTTTCATCTTTTGCGCATAAAATAGTCAATACTTTGGCTAAAATTGACTATATTAACTTTACATAACCTTTTTTTGCCTGTATGCTAATATTGGAGCTGACTACACAGTCACAAAGCCATCAGTCTATATATGCTATAGATATAGTTACAAAATCCCCATTCCAAAGCTAATGTGTGTTATTTTCTAAATTTTCTATGTAAAAGTCTGTCAATATTAGACCAAAACATCTCAATATCCATTGTTTAACCAAATGACACTATGACAGTATAGAAGTGGTGGTTATGTATACTCGTTACTATGGATACACTGTGAAGCTGGTATTATCTTTTAGGTATCACGGTACCAATTGTTTTTCCATAGACCTCAATGCTAATATTTGGAGAGATAACTATATTTTCTATCCTAATTTAGCATGCATCTCACACACTGTTATAGAGAACAATGTTAGATTGTCAATTTGACAATGAAAAAACCAGGTACTCCATTGCACTTAAGAGAGATAACTCTGCTGGAACTAGACAGGGGTATGAGTTATCTAGTCACAACATACCTATTTTCAGTCATGTGTATTACATTTTCAAAAAATCATAAAAAATACAAAATATGATCTATATAGGAATTAACATAAATTCACATGTTGCCAAGAGGCTAAACTATTTTTTAAGCCTAACAGAAAGTACAACTCTTACATAATCCACCAATCAAAGCTCGTGTTGTTGTTTACTTTGGACTGCAATGGACCCTACACCTTATGCACCACCCACCTGGTCATGCGCAATTGGTACCGTTATACCTATAGCAAACCTTGATTTTTCCAATAATCTGTGAAAAAGCTCGGGACTATATAACTAACAAGTGTACTTAGTCTCGCTTGTCAAAAACAATTTTATGAAGTACTAAGCTATGTTCTATATGATTGTGTATAGAAATGTTATTGAGCTGTTGGAACTCTTGTTTGCATACCATTGCTTCATTATCAAACTCATGTTTTGAAATAAAATGAATTCTTTTAACTATGAGTTGTGTTTTATTCATATTAGCACTTATCAAACTTCACTTTGGTGATATGCGATAAATCACATTATGTCATATTGTTTAATAGTAAGGTCAAAGGTCAACACACTAGTTAGCATGTACCAGTTCTACTCTTAAAGAGACATTTTGATCTAAAATAAAGGACTTATAATTGTTTCATTAACACAAAAAGTAACAACAAGGACAGGTGGACATGGCCCAATCTAATTATAAAGTATTAGCTTTGAACACTTTACACTGTCTGCATATGCAAGAGGTCACTAACCTCTAGTCCTCACACAAAGGTCAAGCTACCCAGCCTCTTTGTCATACAAATAGGAAGCTTCCCTCCTTTCTGTAGTGCATACAATTGATGCAATAAGCCAATCTGACACCAAATAAAGTAGATAACAGCTTTTCTAAGTGGTTATCATGGATTTGGGGTTGAAAATGTGGACTAATATATAGAAAAAGTCTATATGTAGTAGAGACCTCAAGAATGATCATCTAACTAAGGAATCGCATGTTCATTTTTCACGGCACAAAAGTTTATAACCAAAAAAAAAGACATTTAGAGCAGGACTATTCAAATCAAAATAGGAAGGAATACCATATCTTTAATAAATTACCTAAAATACTCATACCAGAATATTCTTTATGGTACAAGGGAACTATCTACAAGAGGACCAGTAGTGTCCTCTATCTTGGTCTATAACATGCTTTAGAAGAACAAGAGAGTTGTTTTTTATTCATGATTTTTCATCTTTTGCGCATAAAATAGTCAATACTTTGGCTAAAATTGACTATATTAACTTTACATAACCTTTTTTTGCCTGTATGCTAATATTGGAGCTGACTACACAGTCACAAAGCCATCAGTCTATATATGCTATAGATATAGTTACAAAATCCCCATTCCAAAGCTAATGTGTGTTATTTTCTAAATTTTCTATGTAAAAGTCTGTCAATATTAGACCAAAACATCTCAATATCCATTGTTTAACCAAATGACACTATGACAGTATAGAAGTGGTGGTTATGTATACTCGTTACTATGGATACACTGTGAAGCTGGTATTATCTTTTAGGTATCACGGTACCAATTGTTTTTCCATAGACCTCAATGCTAATATTTGGAGAGATAACTATATTTTCTATCCTAATTTAGCATGCATCTCACACACTGTTATAGAGAACAATGTTAGATTGTCAATTTGACAATGAAAAAACCAGGTACTCCATTGCATTTAAGAGAGATAACTCTGCTGGAACTAGACAGGGGTATGAGTTATCTAGTCACAACATACCTATTTTCAGTCATGTGTATTACATTTTCAAAAAATCATAAAAAATACAAAATATGATCTATATAGGAATTAACATAAATTCACATGTTGCTAAGAGGCTAAACTATTTTTTAAGCCTAACAGAAAGTACAACTCTTACATAATCCACCAATCAAAGCTCGTGTTGTTGTTTACTTTGGACTGCAATGGACCCTACACCTTATGCACCGCCCACCTGGTCATGCGCAATTGGTACCGTTATACCATATAGAGTAAGATATTAAGTTGATTGACAAGGGCCATAACTCTGTCGAAAACGGAGCAGTAACTCTGTCTGAAATGGAACAGTCAGATGCATTAATTGGCATGCATTAACACATTTCCCACTAAATGTACAGCGTATCTTACCTCACACAGTTTACACAGTCATTGTGAGCTTTATTTTTATATCCAATAAGCTTCCTATTGAATGGGTCAAAGAGCAGAACGCTCCTTCTTTCACAGGCTACACCTAAGACAGACCTGTAAAGACAGATAAAAACACATTTAAAATGATCTTCTTTCAATAATTTCTCATTTTTCTATTTATACTTTCATTGCTGTTCTGCCAATGGTGGTTGAAAGATATATATATATATATATATATATATATATATATATATATATATATATATATATATATATATATATATATAAACCGAAACAAGAACAGAAAGAGTGAAAACATCAAGCTTTTTAAATTTAACAAACATTTACTTCCTTGGAAAATGACTATAAAAATGGAAAAAGAAATCCAAAACAATCCAAGAATAATACACAAATTAAATTACAAAAGTCCTAGTAATGAAATAAGGCACGAGAGCTTTGTTCTGCTTTCTTTATGAAAACTTGTACCAATATTAGTATGCCTACTTCATAAGTCACAGCTAACACGATTTCAGAATTTTGTAATAAAGTCTAACGATTGTTCAAAATATCCATAAAGAAATCAAGTAGTCTTTTTTAATACCAATATTGATGAATTTCACGGCAGAAACGGGAGTGACATAGTGTTGATATTCTTCGTACAAAATTTTGGTTTGGAAAATTTACCATATTAGTTCATCTAAGTACCATTCCGCTTCCAACCCCATTTTACTGTGTGCCTTATAAAGACCAGGAGTCATGCTACCAGGTAAAATGGGCAACTACGGTAAGTTGTCTAAAAAAATTCTTCTTGCCTCTGAATTCGGTAATTGTAAATATCAGCTCATTTTCTTATTCAAGCCACTAGTCAAAGTCATTGAACTTGCTGCCCAGCTATTGCAACATGTTCTTCTGTAATACTTTTTAAAATACACAGCTGTATTTTAGCCACTGAATTCTGTCATTGTAAATATCATCACAGCTAAAATGATCAACATATTCTCCAACTCAGTAGGTTGTTAAAATAGGACTGGCAAGCCTTTGAATTTGCCGCCCAGCTATTGCATGTGTAAGGAGGACCCCTGCCTCTGTGATTTTCTGTGTCCCAGATAAAAAAAGCTGCATCTAAACAAACACGCAATAATTAAATGTTTCTAAGACCTCTGACATTTCGGTCAGAAATATATGAGATGTCAAATGATGTATGTGATATAACTCTTCAGGTCAAGTGTTAAATGCATACTGAAAATAGAGGACATAATTAAAAAAATTGACACACACATTATACAATGCTTCTTGCTTTGCTTTTAGCTTTCAATTCTCCCTACTCTGTCCTAAAGGAGAAATCATTTTCTTCCTTATATATAAGTCTAGCTTGACCCCTAAAGAACATTGCTTGTATGACAATGTAAACAATCGTAATGACAGGTCTTGGAAACGCTTAATCATGCGTATCTGGATGCAATTCTTTCATATGGGATGCAGAAAATTACTTATACAGGAGTGCTCCATATGCACCAATTTGCTGGATGGCAAATTCAAGTGGGAAAATGTGTTGATCAATTGATCATTTTAGCTGTGCTCATATCAGAAAATTCAATGGCTGAAAGAGCCCCAGATGTACATGCTGTCATTGTAAGATTGCATCTGAAGAACATGACCCACAAGCTTGGAGGCAAGTTCAAAGACCTGACTAGTGGCTTGGGTGAAAAAATATGCTGATATTAACGATAACTGATTTCAGAGGCAGAATGACCCATTGATGTGTTTGTGTACAAGAGTACATCAAATGAACAACTTAAACTTTCACTATTGTGTTTACATGTATTTCCAAGTGTATCCAACTAAGTGCATGTGACCTCAAAATCGAGACATGAATTTTTTTGGTTAAACAGCAAATTGACAAAGATTGTAATGAAATTCAACCGAATGCTAGATGTTGCTAGAACTGACATTTTACATGGAACACTACTGTGATGCATAACTTAGTGCTTTGAATAATACCTTTCCTTGACCCGACATAATTCACTCTCACTCTAATAAACAAACAAAGGCTACATGTCAGTGCTGTAAAGAAGTTAGAAAATTAAACTCGATGGCAACTGATGTTTCTACTCAACTAGAAATATAGTCATTTCAGGTATGCCCAATTAACTTCTGGTATGGGGCTGCAACTTCTGCTGGTGGGACTAGTATGCTTTTCCCAAAATATGAGTCCTGAACTCCTAGTTTTTAAATCCTAGTGAGAGATCTGGGTACACTGTATAGCATACCAAAGAATATCCAATTATGGTATTGCAAGCCTTAATGGGAAAGTGAATTACCATGTGAATCTCATGTTTGTTGTGGTGTTCAAAGTAAAGTCAGTGTAAACATATCAATATATTTCGCCTTGTGTAGGCTTCAAAATTTTATCACACTTCATGAAAAACATAACTCTACATTGACTGGATTTTTCTCACATCTTTGACAATGGTTTTAATTGCAAGGTAAAGAATCAACTTGTACATCATAGATATATGAAAACTAAAAGCATTTAATGATTTCTACTAGCCAGCCTCATGCGAATCATTTGCTGCCTTGTGCACGCCTGAAATTATGAAAAGCTGCAATATAAAAAGTACCTATATGATAATCACTCAAAACGAAAGTGTATCTTCTGTACACGACACCAAAATAAATAGACCAAATTATGACGGTTAACATGGGTTCATGTTCTTCCGACCGAAATAAATAAAAATAAAAAATGTAGCAATTTCTACTTAATACGTTTTGTACATGATATATGGACATACCACACCCACCCACTAAATTCAGCTTCTTCGCATTACCTTCGAGCTTGAGAGAGGCAGGACAGGTTATGAGGAAACAAGCATACATATATGAATGAAGCTGCACTTCCTAGGATTAATTTATTTCATATTAATTAAAGCAGATACAACACTTAACTATGATGAATCTACTTAAGGAATATTACCCGTCCTTGGAAAAATCGAAATTGAAAACACCACCATGATGTGTGTGATCCACCGTATTTCCTGGGTTCCACGTATCAACTGCTCGTACTGACGATGCCACTAAACCTTGTAATTTTGAGGATTCACCTACGAAACGTTTATGTCCAATTTCCCGTGATACTGTATGATTTAAGCAACAATTTCTTTTTCGTTTCATTGTCGATTTTAAGAGAACAACTCTATTGCCCAAGTTATCACCGCTTCGGAGTCCTTCCAGCTGCACTATTCACGCTCGTCTAAAGAGAAGAGAGCCAAGGGGCGACCAGGCTGTAGACTGGTTATCTCTCCTTGTTGCTGGTTTAACTTTAAGGTTTCGGATTTTTATGGATAAAGATTTTACCAGATTTTCCTAAATAGTTATACTGTCTATTGTTAAAACATCTTGTGTATATCGGAACATATGAAACTAACTTAAAGTTACTCTGTTTTGGTTATGAGTGATGGGTATAAAGTTTGGTCATTGAGTTTACAGCAGGGCCTTATTTCAGACGTGCATCTATCAAAAACGGCTAGCTCTACTTGATCGTTTTCTCTCTCTCTCTCTCTTTTTTTTTTTTTTAAGTAATTTGCAAAAAACCGATAACTTGTCTTTTACTTTTTGTCTATTTTCTAAATCATTTCATCGCACATTTAAAAGATGGCAAAATTCGTCTTGTGTATTTTAATAATTGTTTTGTTTTGTTTTTTTAAAAAAGTGTACTATAAACTAATTCTACCTGATTTTTCGAGCACATAGTAGAGGTTATATTTTGCTAAATAGCACAAACATGGTTTGGTCTAACTGTTTTACGACTGACTTAAACAGAGAAAAAATGCCGAATATTGCCACAGCAATAAAGGCTGAATGTGTGCTTAGATCGTGTTTAGTTTCCACCCATTACCATAGTCTTCACGATGGGTTACCGTCCTTGCTCAGATGCAACCACCTTTGTAAAAAGAAATCATTCATTTTGATATCTGCCTAACTCAATTGCACAGAACACCGCAAAGAGAAAGTAAGACGGGGCGAAACAGCACAGAAACCTTTTAAACGGACGATTCTGGGGGGAAATACTGATTGTTTAATTCACATGTTATACAGTGTAATTAGAAATGTTGTATTGTTTTATGTTCATTTGGTGTTTTTTTTTTTTTGTTAGCAGCAGAGGGGGCTAATCGGACAACTTTGTAGAGGCGTCGATTTGGCAAACTGAGGCTTCCTCGTAAATGCTTAATAGAAGTGTCCATTTGGCAAATAGAGAGGGGTTGAATCGGACAACTTTGTAGAGGCGTCGATTCGGCAAACTGAGGCTTCCTCGAAAAGCGTAAAAAAAAGCGTCGATTTGGCTAACCAACGCTTTTTCGAAGACGCCATGGCCGTTGTCGCGCCTCCTCTGCTGCTATGGGTTAACAATGAAAATCATTTAGGATTTCACAAACAGACAAATTTGTAAGACTTCGCCTCGTAAATCAATTAGATTATTGGACTGATCAGTGAGTCTGAAATTAATTCTCGTTAACGAATTATTATGACATCGCATATAGACTGGATTAGTTGGATCCTCAATAATTAGAAATCCTGGAGCAGGCCCGCACCTAGGGGGGGGGGGGGGGCAACCATGGCACTTGTCAGGGGCCCGAGCTAGATAGGCACATATACGTACATATTTGAAAGGGGCCCGAACTCTGTCAGCTGCCTGGGGCCCAGAATTTCCTAGGTGCGGGCCTGCCTGGAGGAGCTGTTGGGTCAAATGAATATAAAATATATCCCTGCTGAGCTTGATTTGATCGTTCGAGATTTATTTGATAGCTTCCTTCGATAACATCACATAACATCACATATTAAATTCAATGCAATCACTGAGGATATATTCACATTTTGAGGAGCAATATGTCTGCAGCCTCCGTCTGGGTCGTTATTATGTTTGAGTATTGATGGTGTTGGTGGTGGTTGCAATTTCTTCCACGCGGCGAGTATTTGGGGGATGTACTCATCGAGGAGATCATTGGTTGATTTTTTTAGTTCTGGAACATTATACTCAGGAAACTTAAATGTTGGAATATCTTCTACACGTATATTGCGTGTTCTTGTAAATTCTATTCTCTCAGAACCGTCCTTGGCATCTAATACTCCTTGAATAAGTCGTATATTAAACAATTCCATATCGTGTACAATTTGATTTAATATTTCCGTGTATTTGATAATTGAAGTTTTCGACGATTGTTCTTGAAAACTCTGCTGTAATTTAGCTTATGTTCTCGTTTAAAAGCATTAAAAACTCTCGAGATTTGATGTGAAGGAAGTTCGACCCAACCACCATCCCACTGTCCAATGGTCCATTTTCCATTAGAATAAAAAAAAAACAGGCTCTGTTAAAAGTTTCGTATAAACACCGTCGATTATTCTAGGGTTAAATTCATGATATGATTTATTGTCTGTGACATAATCAGATTTTTTGGGTTCAGGTGGTATATTAACGGGTTCCTGTCGAGGTGGGATTTCGGGCCATCCCAGTATTGTTCTTATAAAACTCTGATAGATATCTACGACATAACTAGGCGAGTTTATCTCGATCGCAGATGATAAGCGTCGGCTCGTGGACCGTTATAGCGATTTTCGATTCTGTTCCAGTAATGGATTTTTTTCTACGCTGAATTCAGCATTGATTTGTTCGATTTGGTATGACCCAGATGGCAGCGAAACAACGTTCCAGTCTGGAGTTCCATCGGGTTTATTCTTATTCGCAAATACCAAGGAATTATTCGGTTGTTGACCGCCAAATGCTTCCGACCTAATATTAGGCCAACTATGGTATACTCGTAGTTTCGCTAACGCGATCTCCTTCACGGGAATCGGAATAGGGAAATTCACACTGAATTCAGGATTCGTTGAGGTTATTGATATCATGCTGGTCTTCACCGGTGTGGTATTTTCCGTTATTTGTTGAATCGGTTCGGTATTTTTTAATATTCGTTGAAGTAGTTCTTGCGGTGTTGTCATTGTTATTATACTCCTGTTGTATTTCTAATTACTTACCATCGCTGAGAACTCACTATCTGATATAAATGTATCATCGAGTGATGACGATATCAACGAGGATAATTGCGAGTACGCGGTTTGATTCAACATGAAATTTAATTATGTAATCTTGCAGTTCACGCTGGCTACATGATGGTATTTTTTTTGTTATTATTGAAATAATTCCCGCAATTGTTGTCGCTGCGGATATGCAAATTGGAACAGCTATCGGGGCAATCATTGTCACCGAGGAGAGTATAATACCAGCTCCGGTGATTACACCACTCACCGAGTATACAGTAACATCAACTGCGGTAATTCTTCCTCGGTATTTCTTTATTTTTGTTTGGTACTCCTCAGTGAGGGTTTTGAGTTTAGTTTGAAATTCTCTGACTTGATCATAGCGGTATTGAGATACTGAAGGTATCGTTGGTGATGCCATTTTATTTTCAAATCGTTTACGATTTCAATTGAAACCTCTAGCGGTTTAATTGTTTACTTAAATCCGCAACCAATTCCATATACCATGATACTGAACTCCTAGCCAAATTCTTATCAGTGGATGCTATCGTGAATTGTTCGGTTGTATCCTTAGCGATGATCGTTGATATCGTATTGTTGACCCCAGATGAACTCGATGATGATATATTAAACTGAGTCGGTGTCACTAGTGTTAATCGATAAATGCCTTTGACGGTTGCAGTGATACTTAGTATATTGTCTGTAGCAGTCCACGCAAACGATCCGTTTTGGATCGTGTATAATACGTTGTTGGTTTTCTCATGAGGAATTTTTGTTTTTTCAATGACTGTTATCATCCTCGAAAAATCATTTTTGATTGCCTCGATAAAGTTTTTCATCTCATCGATGGATTTTTTAATATCCGGGAGTTTTATGTCAATTTTATCCAACATTGTTCCAAGAAATTTATCTATGATATTTTTGAGAAAAATTGAAAACTGTTTTACGTATTCTTCATATTTGGATTGAAATGTTGCTAGTTCCAACATAGAAGATTTTATCTCTGTGAGCTTCGGTGTGGTCACTGGAGGATTACCAAAAAATTCTAGCACGGGTTTATCAATATTAACCATGATGGATTTTTGTAATTTACTAAATGTATTTATATGATCATCATACTTATCATTGAACGATTTTAATGAATTTGCTGTGTTATCTAGTGTTAATATTTTATCTGTGATTGTTGACATGAGGACACCCGGTTTGAGTTTACCCTGTTTGGAAAACAACGCAATAGTAACTTCTACTGCGTTGTGTTTAACTAAAATATCATCCAGGGAAACATTACTAGTTTTCAATTTACCCTGGCAATCTTGAAATACAACTATTTCATTGGGATCAACACTTGCTAAGTTCAACGTCTCAGCTATTTCATCTTAGATTATTTTTTTATATCACCGGTTGCAACGCCATCAGGTTTGGGTTTCTTCAGCGCTGATAAAGATCTCCCCCAAATATCAATCATGTTATTCTATATAATCTTTCTCTAAAATCTCTTCGTTGACAACAACAAAAAAAACACTCACTAAACTATTTTTCAGTTTCACTATAGGCAAGTTACTCCCTTGTTTATTGATCAAAGCCGGTATTGATTACAGTTGAACGTACATACCTTCCATTGTATTTGCAACATATGTTCCATTGTATTGCAATCCATGGAGTATTTATAGCAAAAAATTTACCTTGCAGTTTACAAACTTATAGCAGAGGTATCTAAAGGGGTTTTTCATTTTCTTGAATTAATGCTCGTATATTTCTAATCTTCGAATTAACCTCCTTTTTCAATTCATAATCCCGGCCCAATTCTTTTCGTATTCCTTTCACGATAGTAAATAACGGGACAAACACACTTACGTCACTACAAAATGCAAGAAAGTCCCGAATAGAATTCTGGATATTTTTATCAACGCATATTTCTTTGTCAGCATATATTTGTTAGTAATAATACCGTATTCTATATCTTGAAAGTCAGACATAATTTGGTCAGGGTTTAAATTATGTGATAATTTAATCTCTTGTTTTTTCAATTTTGAAATCTCGGATATAATCTTATCGATATTTTCAGAATTCATATATGATATTACATATTTCTAATACAAAAATATATTGATATATTTTTTTTAAAAAAAAACAGTAATCGCGATGAGCGGTTATTCATTCATTGGGTCCCTTATTAGGCCTTTGTGTCTTTCATAGGGTTCTTTCTTTGAGAGCATTTTTTCTGTTGTTTATGGTATATACAATGGATGGTAGAAGGTTATGTAGATGTTTATGGTATATACAATGAATGGTAGATGGTTATATACAGTGAGTATTTTTTCTGTTGTTTATGGTATATACAATGAATGGTAGATGGTTATATACAGTGAATGGTAGATGGTTATATACAATGAGTATATTTTTTTCTCTCTTTGAGATGTGACCCTATGACAGTTTCTTTTGGCCGATAATTCATTCTGAATTACCCTATGGGGTTACCCGAATGTGATGGAAAGCTAAATCCACGTTACTGTTTATTTCTACGTCCATAATCATATACCACAAAGCATATTCCCCCCATAAGGGACTTAACCCCACGAGTTAGAAACCAAGGAAGATATGCTTAGGGGAATGGGCGTCTTACATGTATACAATACAATACAATGACACATGCAATGAATGGATTATATATACATGTAAATACACAATAATGACGTCAATGGTGTGGTATTTACAATGAATTGATGGATGTATATACATGTATATATAATGAATGATGTCTATGGCGTGGTATTTACAATCAATGAATTGATGGATGAAATGAATTGATGATGGATGAAATGAATGATGGATGAAATGAATGATGGATGGATGATGGGCGGGTCTACATTCATACGTGACCAATTCATACAACCCAGATAAAATCCCAGGTTGTATGGATACAAAAAGTATCCACACATCGTGGATAGTGTGTGGGTTGTATGATTAGTTCACGTATGATTTTCGACGCTAAAGCCCAATAATATAACAGACGATATAGTATATAAGCTGGTTATACATGAAAGCCGAACACAAAGGTGTGTGATCTCTATATCTTTCATGTGTTTAATAATGTTTATTAACAGCAGTTAAGCAAGACAATACTTGAAAAAACACTAAAAAAAGAATACAACTGTTTGTAAACACTGCGTATTTGATTCGTTTTCTTACAAAAAAACAGAAAATTGATTATCTCCGCTGAGAATCATGACAATTATAACAGCCAATCGGAAATCAGATGACACAGTGTTTCCAAAAAAACTATTGAGATCTGTAAACTCTTTCATAAGCCGACACCTATCCGGACGAGTTATCTCCCTTGGTGTTATAACGAATAATACGAAATGGAATTCAAGTATATGTAAACTTAATGCTGTTTTTAAAACGATTTGAAAAAGCGGAATTTTGTATTCCCTCTGCAACAAATTGTATTGAGGATGCGCGAATACCAAAATACCTACCGGCGTTATTCATATATTGAAATACTATTTCTTCATTAGTTGCTGTATTAAATGATTTTACAGGTCTCTTACCAACTGTTTTACAAGTACCGGTTCTTCCTCGTTTGGAATTATCACTCTGTGTAACAGCTTCTAGATTATCCAAAGAATTATCAGTCTTAATACCATTTAAATGATTGATAACAAAAGCATCTTCGATTCATCCGTTATACACTTCATATACGAAACGATGACTATGATAATGTTTCTTTCCAACAGTAACAATCAAATATCCCTGATTACTCACAGCACCAACTGGTTTCTTTAACCTGCGGTGTCTGACAGTACCATCACGGGATGCCTCATAATTTGTGATCACGGGATTTGGTCGGAATTCTTGGTTCATTTATATACTATACTCTTGTTTGTCTAATTCATCATTTGGTTGAAGTATGATATTCCTTGAGAATCTTTTAATGTAATCTTGAGGTGTTCTTATAACTCTGTCAGGGACGCTGACACAGTCAGAGGTAGAGTCATTGATGGAGTTTTTGGTTCGTTTATCATTGTAGCGCTTCAACTCTCTGTATCTCTTACCACCACAACCGAGACATAACTGCGATTTCCTCGCACCCCTACCCCACATCTTATACATGAAATTGGGCCAAGGCTTCCGTTGCGCACGTTTTGCATATGATACCCACAGAACTCTTTTCTGCATGATTTGTTACACGGGGTTACTGATCCAATCATGAGCCATTTGCAACGATTCATTATATAATAAATTATCTATTTAAATACTTGTTTAAATTATAATATGAAGGAGTTCGAGAGATTATCGAAAATTAAGCCCTGGAAAAATGCTAAATTCAATCTCGATAGAGTCTCTGATACACCAAAAAGTCTAATAAGTGATAGAACTATGTTGGGTAAAATCCGTGATTGTTTTAATTAATTCAAGCGTGATGGAACGTCTCATTGTTGGTCAACATTTCGAATTGATGGTAGCGTTGATGCTTCTATGAATGATGAAAGCGCAGCAGTAATAATTTCACATCTCGGGCGAAAAAGGTATTTTTTAGAGTGAAATTCATTATCCGTTCAGACACGGGAGATTGGATTAACAGAGATAAATTTGACCCCATCTTGAAGGATAAAAGAACTGTCACTGTGAGTCGAGATTCCAAACCAGGAATTTTGACTGGAATTGACAAACCATCCTACGAAAGATCTTATCCTGAAACAGCAGTTGTTTATGGGATATATCCGTTAAATGATAAACCGAGTATTGAAAAACTAAAACCCATGAAACTATCATCGTTGAATTGTGTAGCAGAACGAATAATAGAACACTTCACAAATGTGCTGCGTGGAAACAAACTGACTGATCTAAGACGCAAAAAAAATAAATGAATGGGGGCTAACAGTGAAGGAGCGGGAAGCAACAATTCAGGATATAACCAAATTGGAAACATCATTAAGATTTCCAATAACCGTAGCGACGATAACAGGAGAAGTATTACACGAATCGAAATATAAATCAAAAAGGATCTCCAATCAAAATTATTGATCATAATGAACACGCATGGACATCTGCAGTAACCATATTTCCGCGAAATAGAACAATAAAGTATATACCCCCGGAGTTCTCTCCAGAATTCTCTGAGAAAAAATTATTTGATTTTATTTACCAGTTGAGTAAAAACGATCCTGTGTCAGTGTGGTTACTTCACAGTTTTGAAAACTCCGAGGGCAGATTCGATCAATTTGTAAGACCCAATGGAGAATTATACCGCACTGAAGCACTCCATGACGCGATGAAAAAACTAGCTAGTAGTTTTTCAACAGTGAACTCGAAGAGTTTCGACGAACAATTATTAACAAATTGCTTTACAATTCCGTCGGTTGCAGCTCATTTTGCGAGAAAGAAAAACACGTGGAAACCAACGCGAGCTGAATTTCTCACAGACATCAAATTAAGCTGCATTGAATATAACCACGGCGGATTATGGAATACAAAATATGACCCCAAAACTATTATTTCGGTTGATATGGTTGCGTGCTACCCCGGGAGTTTTCTCGGGTACGGAGAATGCGCTGAGTACTTCAAGCGATTTGGACATCCCACCCATGAGATGACTTGTGTTGCGATTAATGGGCCGCTGCCAGATTTTGATTTAACCGGATTCGCTCGTGTGGTATCATTTGAACTAGCTACAGGACTTCATCCGTGCTGTTATATTTGGATAGGTAGACACATATCTGAAAAACACTGGATGCCAATAGTGCTGTTACGGTATATGATTGATTCTTAAATGCTGGTATCGCTGATTGTCGGTGAAGCAATTATATCATATCGAGCCCAGACTGAGGTTTGGTTACCACAACCCGATCTAGATGATATAATTAGCGAACAACAAAAACAATTTCCCGATCTCCACGAAGAATATATCATGAATTGGTCCAAACAGTTATTTGAAATCAGAAACAAAGACGCAAAAGATCTCGGTAGAAGAATAATCGGTAAATTCACTCAGGGTGGCAAATACGACAATACAAGATATTCTTCACGGTTGATTATAGATAGTGTTGAATACGATTTTATAATCGCGGATGTAACATCTAAGGGTATATATGTAAATCGTAAAGACGCTTTCTTGTCCGATGGAACCAAATTGGGTACAATTGTTACTTACAACAATGGATATAGTCTTCAGTATACACATTTGAGGGCATCTATGTTGGCTTATGCTTCCATCAATTTATTTTCGATGATAGATTTCCTGACACCGCAGTTAGAGTCGCCACTGATTCATTTTACGTAGACATTAAACACAGCAATGCAGTGGCCAAATTCACTAATTCTGACGAAAGTTAGGGATCATGGAGAATTAAGAGGGAAATACCGTGAGATTATTCCAAATCAGCAGATGTTACGACTGAAGATAAATACTTGAAAAATGATTAGATATCAGAACTATTTAATGCACCGCAGATATCTGATCCAATATGCAGATATAAAACAGTTTATTTAAACGGCTGTGGTGGGTCAGGAAAGACGACTCGCGCGATTGAATTATTTCGTGGGAAGTCAAACATGATTGTACTAACACCGACATACAGACTTGCCAGAGAGATGAAACAACGAAGGGTTAATGCAAGCACTTATCACAGTTTGTTTCGATGGAAAGGTGAGGAATGGACTCCTGAACGAATGGGCGAGAAATTTATTCCTGAAGTCGTAATTTGGGATGAGATATGCACGGTGTCATTAGATGTATTACAAAAATTTCTCGAGTGGCTATTGCTAGCGAATACAAAAGTAATAATGTGCGGCGATCACGGCCAACCACCACCATTTGTCGGTTTATCCCCACATAATTGGCTGAAGAATTTTGTAGATTATTATGAAGAAATTAATACTGATCATAGAGCACTTGATGAACAATTACGCGAGTTCAAGAAACTAATCAGATTACAACCGGATAGAATCCAATGTGAAATAGCGCGTGAAATAATTTCGGAAACCCCATTAAATGATTTCTGGGAAGCGTGGAGACCAAACGATTTGATAGCGGCAAGTAGAAAGATAGTCAGAGACAAATTTCAGATGAAGTTATTTGAATTGCATAAAGAAAAATTTGCACCACTTCCAACACCTTTGTGTTATAGGCCTTCGGATACACGAAAGCAGAATATCGAAGCTGATATTCCAGGACAGTGTGAAAAGCAGAATTTAGTGTTAAATGATATTGTGCTGGCTGATATCAATGTCGTCGAAGATGCATTGCGCGCTGATAAATCCCCATGGACACTAGGTTACGCAGCGACGATACATTCTTCACAGGGATTAACTACATCAGATACAATTGTTTGGATCATAGATAATCACATCGAATGGTCGAATTTAGTTTATCTCGCAGTATCCAGAGTACGAAGAATAAATCAGCTTCGAAGAGTTGTTTTAGATGATAATGACACTACAATAAGTGATATTATCAGCGATGATATAATCAGAAAAAAACTCTATGGTTATAAACAACAGGATAAAAAAATAACAGAGAATTTGATATTGATGCCGAATTAATAATTACGCTGGAACAACAACAGAATAATCACTGCGCGAGTTGCAATTGTATAATGCGTTGGTGCTGGTCGGATAAAGATCCTCGCCAATTTACCGTGGATAGAAAGAATAGCAGTATTGGTCATACCAAAGATAATGTGATGCTGATTTGTCTTGTGTACAACAGACGAATAGGTGCTAGCTAAGACCACGCGGCGGTAATTGAGTGTCCTCGGGTATCACTTGCAGTTGTTTACGAGTAAATCCTCGCTGAGGAGCAGTAGAATCCAATCTATAGATTGCTGGTCTAACCGTAGATCGTGTTATGCCGGAAATTTTATGCGCGGTAATACTGCAAATAGGATCAGTAGCTCTTTTTTTACCACCTTCGAGCTCTCCTGGTTAGTATAAATATCTTACAGTGACATTACCGAGTATTGGTTGTTTTAAAAAATCTTTTTGCGGTTGTACTGGTATAGACTTCTTTTTAATGGCGTTGTTAGGTTTCATGTTGATTGTTCGAGTAATCTCGTTATTCGGCGCGGTAATTACGCCTGGTAATCTCTTGACTCATTCACGAGATCGTTTATCCTGGATAAATTCCTTCGCTTATTGATATCCAAATAACCGCTCAGCAAGTGTACGATTAAATCGTTCAACAATTGCCTGATCGGAATGTAGTGCAGTATGTCCTCGTCGTAACGCGGTATTATGATTCTTCATCATTGATAGAATCGCACCCTGAAATTCCTTACCAGGATCAACTTGTAATAGATTTGGCCAACGCAGAGGACCTCGTCGATAAACCCTTTCATATGCAGAATCTACTTCAGTTGATGATTTTGTCTTTAGAGGTTCTGCTTGTTTGTATCGACTCGCAACATCAAATACAGTTAACGCGTATTTGTAACCACCATCATGTGGCAGAAATAATATATCAGCTTGATGAACTTCATTAGGAACGGTCACATCAAAATGCGAGTAGTCAATTTGTTTAGGCGGCGGTAGATAAATTTGCCATATCGCCTGTTTGGATAACCAATTCGCTGCATTGGTATATTTCACCGCTGCTGCGCTAGCGAGTTTACCTATTGCTGCCTTACCCCTCCAGTATCCTTTCGGAGAATAATAAATAGATTCCATGTTATTATTAATTACCGGCACCTAACATCAATTTACCTTTCATAGCCGATTTTACTAACTATGAAGCCAATTTTTCTTTGAAGGATTTATCGGTGATAGAATCCAACGCATGAATTAATTTTACATCTGCGAGATGTCTGTGTTGCAGATTACTGCTTTTATAACATCATGAGCATGACACACCTTATCAATGGCGTTTATTGGATATTCACCCGGTCGAGGTTGGTTTTGATCATCGAGTCTAATATCGAGTCTAGTCCCTGGTCTACAATAACTATACCCGGGAAGATGTTTTTCTCCCGGATACTTCGCCCATGGTGTACCTGGGAGTTTTATTAATTTAGCTGCAATATCACCTCCTCGGTTTTTTTTAAATCCTTATCAAGGGAAACAAATCTAAAGTTTTTGTACTACATTGTACACACTTACCAGAAAGTGCTGATCGGTTATTTTTAGTTGTAATCGTCGTCAAGTCATCCGTGCCAGTACGTGCTTTACACTTCACACAATATAGATCCATAATATATTTATAATACCATGAATGTAATTGATTATTCAGCTACCCGACGACGAGAACCTATTAAACACTATGCGATGTTGCCGAATTCTATTCGCGCGATTATAATCGGACCATCTGGAAGCGGCAAGACACAGCTGCTACTTAATTTGATAACGAGATGGATGAAATGGGACAAGTTTTATTTGGTCGCCCCGAGTGTAGACGATCAACAATGCTATGAAGTGTTAAAGGATGCTAACCAGAGAGCAATAGAAATCAACGGCGAAGGCATTATTGAATTTATAACCCATATCGAAGAAGCACTGAGCATTGATGATATTGATCGAAGTATTAACAACTTAGTCGTATATGATGATGTGATGTTAGACAATCAAAAGAATCTTGCTAGGATATTTTCCAGAGGTAGGCATAAAAACACCGACGTGATATATGTCACTCAACGGTACACTCAAATTCCGAAGGTGATCAGAGATAACTGCAATTTATTGTGTGTTTTTAACGGAGTTGATACTCATACACTACGAAATACTTGGCAAACTTGATGCGGCGGTGATATTGATCATAATCTATTTAGAAATTTCTTTAGTCGCGCTCAGTCAATCCCATACGGATTTGTGACGATAAATTTATCAGATCCTCGGACGCGATATCGTGTCGGACTTGATAAAATATTCGGTTCACCCATAGCAGCAGAGGGGGGCGCGACAACGACCATGGCGTCTTCGAGGAAGCGTTGGTTAGCCAAATCGAAGCTTTTTTTTACGCTTTTCGAGGAAGCTTCAGTTTGCCGAATCGACGCCTCTACAAAGTTGTCCGATTCAACCCCTCTCTATTTGCCAAATGGACACTTCTATTAAGCATTTATGAGGAAGCCTCAGTTTGCCAAATCGACGCCTCTACAAAGTTATCCGATTCGCCCCCTCTGCTGCTTTGTTTGTTTTGTTGTTGTTGTCTTTATGGGGGGGGGGGGCTTTTGTTCATTTGGTGTTTTTTATTTGTTTGTTTTGTTGTTGTTGTGTTTGTTTTTTTTTTTTTGGGGGGGGGCTGGGGATCCTAGATGGGTTTGTTTGGGGATTTTTGTCTCATTTTGTATGTTTATTTCCACTCAAAGTTTCAATGAGGTATGTATCCATAAAATGTATATACATGTATTCAAAAAATGTATTTTCCATTTTAAAAAGCTATGGAAATGTATAAATAATGAAGCGCTAAAATATTTTGACATACAATTAAGCACACGCAGCTACTTTCTAATAAAAGGATATAAGTGTTGATATATGCATTACACACAAGAATCACACAAAGGGGTGTAGGATCTGGAAGAAAGAGGATGAAATAAATTAATAATATCTGTAACAGTAAGAATTTATAAGAATTATAAGAATGGCTTCGATTATTTTCTTAATAGGAGTCTTGAGATAACTGAGATAACTGTGTAAGTTAATGTCTTGCGAATCATGTATGTTATATCGACGTATTGTTAGTTAGCAACTATTGTGGAAGAGAATTTTATTTAATTAATGTGCGTAACTAAGATGTCCATTCTCTTAACCTACGAATCCGTTTATTATTATTGAATCACAGTCGGGTACCATATGTCCGACATTAATCAATGTAGGTTCATACTGAAGGTAACTTTTTGTTCATTGCATGATGGGAGAGCAGAGTATGCGTTTGATCAATTAGTAGCGGTGACCAGATCTGTAGAGAAATACATTAAGCTACCGTTACTATGGAAATGTCAATAGAAAAGGCAAATACTACAGTAATTTTATGCCTGGAAGCATATTAGTAGTGATATATGTTTGAATTACGATATGACGATACCTGACGTAACGAGAGAGAGGAGCTGATGCTCAATATCCAATAAGTAAAGACCCAACAAACTATTTAGGATGTATATTTATCTATTTGAAAATAGAAATAGCTCCACGGGAACGTAGAAGAAATATGATCCATATTACAGTCAATATTCTGTAAGAGGCTGGATAGAGAGAGGAGGGGGAGGGGGGCAGCAGCGCAAGGGAGCCAGAGGGATAGATCTACCCCAGCCTACTACGGGTGTTGAATCTGGAGTGACCCGCAACCAAGACATCGGGATACGCAGGCATGCTGGACAATATAGTTCGAAAAAGTTCTCTCGAGTTTATGATGCAGTTTTCATATCTGCGTAAATGGAACTGCTGATTGCATTTTTAAATAACAAGTGTTTTGTAAACTGTTACTTTTTATCTAATTTATTAAATTGTTTTATTTTAAATATGTGGGTTCGTGTTGTTCTATTCTGTATCTCTGCTCAGATCTCCATTTATTCCATCCATTTGTTTCATTTTTTTTATTATTCAAACTATCTGGGCGATAACACCTATATATGTCATCCACTATACATGATAACCACCACCACCACCACCACCACATAACATTCTCACAAGCAAATAGTATGAGTCTTTATATACACACACTAGTCCCACATAAACCATATTAATACATACAGACAAGGGCATAAGGAAGTGACACTTTAGTCATTAGCATACATGAACACATAAATAAATAATTGCTGAATATTATATGTAAAGATCTAAGCGGCCGTGAATCAGGCTGCTTGGTTTTGTATCACCGCTCATGCTTCTTAAGGGGCTATTATGTACTTTTGAGAGAGTGACCTATGTAGGGTGCGGTTGTTTGCATTTAAAAACACGCAAAGTGGAGAGAGTGTTGTCATACCTCTATGCTACTTTGATGTAATGTGGCTGACATTTCATTGGATATTAAATGTTTGGAAATTGTACATGATCTATGCACACTGCTAACTAAAATGACTGCTCCTTTGTGCTTAAAACATCAGCCTGAATTAGTCTAAAGTACACTATCCTTAGCAGCTATTAAAAATAGGGAAAATGAATTCTGCCAGACTAGCCAATAAAAGCTTCTGAAAGAGCAATGAATGAATTACCAAATATATCAAATGTAAATAAAAGTTATCAGCTCTTTTTAAAAAAATACAATTTACTTTTGAATTTCAGGAAATAAAAATGACCAAGTAGAGCTATCACTTTTTTTGAAAGGTGCACATCTTGAGTAAGGCTAAGCTGTATACTTTATAACCCATATAACACCCGTCAATGGTACATCAAAATAAAGGCAATTACACCCATCAATTATACATCAAAATAAAGGGAATAACACCCATCAATTATACATCAGAATAAAGGCAATTACACCCATCAATCATACATCCGAATAAAGGCAATTACACCCATCAATCATACATCAAAATAAAGGGAATTAAAGGTTCTTTGAACGTTAACTTAAATATAGAAGGTCTTTTTAAATAGCTAGTATAACCAGTGAAAATGCCGGGGAAATTCTTTTTCTTTAAAACTCTAACCCCATGAAAAATACGAAACTGTAGAGCACCGGCTTAGTCGTTGCACATCTCGGGTCACTCACATCTTTAAAACCATCTTCTTCTCCTCACACACCCTCTTAACGTTCTCTACCTCCTCTTCCATTATTCCTCCCACAAACTTTGTTAGCAATTTTCCACGAGGTCATCTCCCTCTTCAAGCGACTCTTGTGGGGATAACACTCCATTTATTTCGCAGGTCCTCTGCTCGTATCATCAAGCTGGTGGTTTCTATTAACTTGCTGCCTTGTCATTCTTCAATACACAATCGACGATAAATTGGCTCACTGGCTGATTTTGAGTTTGGACTGGCTATTCATTCTTTGAATGGAACAGTTGTTCGGATGTCCTGCTTTTTGGTGCACTGTTGTTTCGGTTGATTTGCGTTCGGGTTATACCTGATGTTATAGATTTTATATTTTGAAGGGGGTAGTGTTTTATTAGGACTGGTTCTAGGGTGAGGGTGTCTGTATCTTGGCATCTATTTGTCTGGAATTATAGTTTGCACCATTTATTTATATCCTACTTGTTGGGTTCATATTATTTGGGGGCACTTTTATTAAGATTTGTTATTGTCAGGAGACAGAGATAACATGGGATGTGTGCCATTGAAGTTTGATCAATGACCCTTTTTCTTTTTCTTTGCCCTCACCTTGGGGTTTTGAGTTATCTACTCCTATATTTGAGTTTGGGTGTAGACGACTTGGACAGTGCATCGTTCAGATTGGCAATGGGTTAATTCGTGGAGTCATTGATTTCAAAGATGAGAACTTAATTGTCCTTTACTCATACACCGATACCATCTATTTAAATTTGGTCAGAATTGGTACAGACTGTGTGTGCCTCTGTGTCTATGTGCTTTTTAATTACTTTTTGCATTTTGCCGTATATTTTTCTAATTGATATAAATTATGAAATTTTCAATAAAAAAAACCCTACAAAAACAAAATATTCATTTCACTTCACAAACAGTATGCCCGTTATGAATTATTTGTGCTATGCCACGATGTCGCCTTGGACTTTGCTACAAAGTGCCAACGCGACAAAACGCTACGATAACGTGCCAAAGCGTGGAAGCACCAAAATTTGGGTGACAAAGCGGAATAAATTCTTCACTTTGTCGCCTAATTTTGTTGCCTACATTTTGTTGCATTAACAAAGCAGCGAAGCGCCAAACGTAACGAGGTAATAAGGGACAAAGCGTCAATGCGCCATTACGACAAATATTGGGTTGCTAAGAACCCTTAGAATAAACTGTATGAACGGTCTTGATATTCATCCTGGCAGAAGTTTAATTAACCCGCCCTCATTCTAGAAAAAAAGGGTCATATATGCTTCTAACATTTTTCAGACCTAAATTTCGGCGGGTTTATTAGAGTAATTTGTCTGTGGTAGGTATAGGACATGAAAATTGAAATACCAGTTTTTGCAAGTAAATCAAGCTATTTTTCAATGGAGATGCATCCAAGAATGATAAAAATTCAGTCTCAACTGTCTCTGTGATGCAGCGTGGTGTACTTTTGTGACATGAAAGGAGTGGGGAGTGGACTATTCTCAAAATGCAAGTTTGTCAATTTTTAGAAAATAACATGGTACTACTTAATTTCATGAAAATGAATAGAGTCTACAACTCTGGATTGTGCCAGCAAACATGTTTATAGCTTTAATTTTAATTAAGACAAACATTGAAAGCTATACCAAATCACACGTGTCGTCAGCCTGCTGAGGAATGTGTGTACCCTTTTCCCGAACCCATATTTATTTTCATGAAATCTAACACAACTGTTGGATATTCGTGACAACTGTTTCATGTTTGTATAAATTATTTCAACAGAAGAAAAAATATATTGCCATGCTTAATAAATACTAAAAAATTGAAAATTTTTGAAACAATCCCATATCATTGTTTATTTACATCATTCTTTGTCATTATTTTGAATATAGGTTTCTAGGACTAAATTCATACATATATAATCTTGCCATGACATCGTTCATTTAAACAAGTTTGATGCATAATTTGAAGAGAAGATATAGACACTAGTTTTGCTTATCTGAATGAAAATCAATATAGATATATTTATGAAATAACTTCTAGAAGCTATTAAATCGAGTTTTGTACACTAACGCCGTTGACCGACAATGGGGTCAATGCGCTAAATATTTGGGTGATGATTAAGCCCACGCACCAGTCATTGCAGATATGGCTGAAACGACCAGATAGGACTCCTGAATTGAGACTTCGTACGGTAAATAGAGATTACTCAGAAATATGAAATATACATGGATATATTCCAAATTGTTGGAAGCTTAAGACCTACCGTGTTTATTAGCATTACCTCCTCTTAATGTATGAAAATAAAACTTTTAAAATTTTCAACGCTTCTCAAAAATACTTATTTTTTCTTCCATGGGCCGCTTAACACTATAAACAAGTATTCGGGTATGTATTCTGTTGGGTTCCAATGATTTTATATTCAAACGATCCAAATTTATCTCAAAATATGCCGTAAAAGCAGACCACTGTTCTGGAACCAAAGCGGCATCAGAAAACGGGAAGCCAGAAATGGTTATTTCCCTTGTCAGTCCTATACCTACAGTCTGTAGTCAAAGGAAGTGCCAAATATCTACTTTACATATTAAATAAAATTTACAAAATTTGATATTCATACCTGTGGGAAAAACGCATATTTTTTTTATTTTTTTCCCGGCCTATAATGAAGGATTCAACGGCACTTTGTAACATTAGTTTCGCCTATTATAATTACATACATACATACAATGCACGAACACGCAGAGATTTGTGGATGCAAACTGATAAATCAGTAGATCAGGTAGAAAAAGTCAACGACTAGCAGACAAATATCAAATACTGTTTACTTACTCCATAAAATAGAAAGAACGGCACAGAACACAAAGAAGATTATCCAACACCGATTATTACGAACTGTTATTATGCCCAAAATTAAAACCACTGCGATGAAGACGATGGACACACTGTTTACCATAGAAAAGATCTGTTTTCAAATTTATGTTTACGTCACAATCTTTTAAATAATGACAGCATTACAGAGCTTTCACTGATCTTACATGCAACGTCTACAAAGAAGTTATGCTTTTGTTTGATATAATATACTGAATAACCGTAAAAGATGAATAATTAAAAAATATAAGGTTTGCAAGTTTAATAGGAGTATAATTTTAAAAATTATATGTGGTACAATTGTTACTTAGTGAAATGAGTTTGATTTTACTGGGGGACAAACGGAAGTACATTTAGATATGTACAATTATTTCTTCGACGACGTATTATCAGGTAATTTCTCAGAACCAACGGCAATAAACATTACGTTTCCAAAACAAATAATTAGAAGACATGTCTAAAATAGTTCTGGCTTTTAAAAAAAAATATTTATCATGTGTGTGTGTGTGTGTGTGTGTGAGAGAGAGAGAGAGAGAGAGAGAGAGAGAGAGAGAGAGAGAGAGAGAGAGAGAGAGAGAGAGAGAGAGAGAGTTCTCCGAACAATTTGATTATTTATATGATGGAAGTGTATCTAAGTTTAACTTCACAATCTCCATCAATTTGGCATATCCTACTAAAAAAAATAGTCCACTGATAACGATTTCTCCGTTTTGTCGCATACTGCACATATCAACCAGGGGAGAATCATGAGACAATTTGAAAGACAGCCGATATAATTTGCACGAGAACAACAAATAGGATCTATATATAGTTCAATGTTACAGACAGTGGTACCATTGCATGTTTCCTCTAGTAGTTGACCAAATTAGAATTATTCCGTAACTCATTATAAACGCACCACGCGTACAATGTGATTTAATCATCATTATTGATCATGTGTACTTGTATGAGTAAGTATTTATACGCAAGACGGGTCAAGTGATTTCGATATGATATCTATATTGGTATCAACAATTCAGACACAATTTGTCTAGCGTTTGTACGTCATTATGTGTAAGCTAATTCAAACATCACTGACACCACGTTCTAAAAGGTAAGGTGCTTTTAGACAAGGACTAACGGGATAACAAACATATTTTCAATATTTTGAGCGCAACTGAAACTTTAAAAACATGTGTATCATATGAAAGGTAGATGTTTATTATTACCTACCTAAAACAGAAATTTTAGATCGCGATTCGATCCCCGGCAGAGTCATAGCAAACAACTGCCTAGCTAGGCACTCAGTATTAAGGAGTTTGTGTTATGACTGGCATGCCTATTAGTGTTAGGATAATGTGACTGTGTGGGTTTGTTTGTTTGTTTGTTTGTTTAGGATTTTTAACGTAGCTTTAACACTTTTTCAGTCATATCGCTACGATGTCTGCAGTGAGGCAGTTTATAGTGATGTCTACCACTGGGGCATCATGCCGCAGACATGTAGCATGATGTCCCGCCCAGTCACATTATCCTAACACCAGGCCGACCAGTCCTAACACTAACCTCTTAATGCTGAACGTCAAGCGAGGCAGCTGTTAGTACCATTTTTGTAAGTCTTTCGTATGACTCCACCGGGGATCGAACCCACGACCTCCCGCTTCCGCGGCGGACGCTCTAACCACTAGGCCACCGGAGCGGTTGACTGTGTGGGACATCATGCTTAGAGGCCGACCAAAACTAAATTAAATAGACCTGGGTCATGATGCAATGCTACACTAATGAAAAACGAATCAAGAAGTAATCATTCAGAGCCTGCAGTAAGAGGACTTCGCTAAATGTCAAATTGCCTAGCGCCGTCTGACCGGCCGACAAGCAGAGTAATAGACACAGCACTAGTGTTGCATTCTGAAAGTTAAAATAGATCTTCGGCTGATGACCGAAAGTCAATATCAGTTTTGGCCGAAACCGAAAGCAAACCGGAAGCTAACTTTTTGGCTTCGGCCGAAGCAGAAACTATGTCGAAAGAGGCCATCTGCCAACTTTAGGCGCCGAAACCGAAACCGAATTTCGGTCGGCCTCTAATCATACTACATGTTTGCGGCATGATGTCCTAGTGCTAGACATCACTATACACTGCCACACTGCAGACAGTGTAGCGGTATGACTGAAAAAATGATTTTAAAACAAACACACACGCGCGCGCACGCTATGTTGAGTGAACTTGAAACAACCACTGCATGTGCATTATTGAGACAATGAGATACGTTTCAAAAGCATGTCCACATTTAAGGACATTACATACATGTTCCTTTATGATTTCTTGGTTTAAATTGTACGTTTAATACGTTATTACTCATACCATACTAATGAAACGGCAGCTAAATGCCTTTAAAACGACCACAATAACCATACTAACATTTTAATCTCCATTTAACACACAGACAAAAACGTAAATAATTTAAATCTTATAAGTGCAAAAAATGACTGAAAAACAAGACCTCAAAACTCAATAAATATACCGTTTGTAACTACCATTTTCTTTGTTATCAATGTTATCATCGTCATTATCATTATCAATATGTTACATATCACTTTAATTGAGAAATGTTTTATTGCATACTACGCCAGCTGATTGAGTGGTGATAAAAAGATAGTGATGACAGTGTTGTTGATTATGACAATTGTCTAAAACTTTCACTAATTATTATTATTATTATTATTATTATTATTATTATTATTATTATTATTATTATTATTATTAAAACTAAGTTGTATTACTTTGAACATATACATAACATGAAATTTTCGGAACCTTACAAATTAACTGATTCATTAGAGAAATACATGTTTTCACCTTATCTTCAGCAGCTTTAAGTGTTTATTTTAAAGTTTTTACACCCCCAAAAATATACATTATAAAGAGTTGTAGCAATGACATCAAGTAGGTAAAGTCATTACTTATACGTAAGTTTTCTTCTGAACGTTTTCTGAATGTTTTTTTTTAAATTATAATGGCACAATGTTTATCAGGTCATGAGAGAGAGAGAGAGAGAGAGAGAGAGAGAGAGAGAGAGAGAGAGAGATTAAAACAGAGCAGTTTTAATTATGATTTAAGTCTAAATTATTCTGCCACATGTTTTGCTTTTTTCTGCATATCTGGAGTGTACATAATTCATACAGATGTGAAGTAAACTAGACATTAATAGGTACAGTAAATTCAGTACATCAATAAACAGTTTTTTAACAACAGAACTAGTGTTGAACATCGTCAGCCATACAATTTCCACTTTTGTTATTATGGGATGATTGAAACATAATAAATTTGTACAAAATACAAATGGTGAATATCCGTAATGAAATTGTACAAAATGTATATGGTAAATAGCCATTATGAAATGGTACAAAATGTATATGGTAAGTATCTATTGTGAAATTGTACAAAATATGTATGGTAAATATCCAAAGTGAAATTGTACAAAATATGTATAGTAAATATCTAAAGTGAAATTGTACAAAATATGTATGGTAAATATCCAAAGTGAAATTGTACAAAATATGTATGGTAAATATCCATTGTGAAATTGTACAAAATGTGTACGGTAAATATCAGTAATGAACTTGCACAAAATGTGTACGGTAAATATCAGTAATGAACTTGTACAAAATGTGTACGGTAAATATCCGTAATGAAATTGTACAAAATGTATATGGTAAATATCCATTGTGAAATTGTATAAAATGTGTATGGTAAATATCCAAAGTGAAATTGTACAAAATGTGTATGGTAAATATCCAAAGTGAAATTGTACAAAATGTGTATAGTAAATATCCAAAGTGAAATTGTATAAAATGTGTATAGTAAATATCCAAAGTGAAATTGTACAAAATGTGTATAGTAAATATCCAAAGTGAAATTGTACAAAATGTGCTATTTTGATCTAAAGCCAGATTGTATTGAACTATTTTGATCTAAAGCCAGATTGTATTGAACTATTTTGATCTACGGTCAGGTCATACAGCGTTATTTTGGTCAAATGTGCAAGTCATTCTGCCGTTTTACATGCTTATGCTGTGCTTCAAAAGTTGTTTAAGTAATGCAAACGAAATATTTTTAATGGTGTGCCTTCTACCACATTCAATATCTTACAAGCAAAGTTAAGCTTACCGTTCTCTCAAGGAAGCTTCCGTGTTGTGTACAGGCTGCTGGTAATTTAAAATTAGTATTGTATGATTTAACAATTTTACATCTGGAATTTTTCATGACTTTTGTGATCTAAGTATCAACCTTATGGTCACCTGCCAATATATAATTTTTCTTGACATGTCTTGAACTAAAAATCGATATTTAGACAGATGAAGCTGATTGTGTTCATTGGCATGAAAACCGAACATTCTTTCATACAATGATTTCATGATTCTGTAATGGAGGTCAGGGTAATTTGAAGCTGTATAGAGAGCGTGCTGCAGACCATGTTCAATGTCATTTTATTATTAAACAAATCTTGATGCAAATTTACATCATTCTTAAATCAGGCATATCGTGTTGTAGCATTCTTCACCCATCCTTATATTAACATTTGTTTGTCGAGTCCATAACATTGTAACATCTGGGGAGGTTTTCAAAAACTCTTCATCAATATATCATGACTTGATGGCGTTTCACATGCCATATGCATGTTCCTTCCTTTAAGGTGAAGTTCACAGCAAGGCAAGAAAACAAATCTTATTCTGTGAATTGTACATTGTCAAGAGGAACACTTTAGAACTATGGAAGATAATGTAACGTAACCAGTGAGTACCATAGCTAGAGAACCATAGCTAGAGAACCATAGCTAGAGAAGGAGTTACACACAACAGTTATGATTTCCGTTTTAGGGTTATGGTCATAGCCAGGAAAAATATAAATCAGTCACCTTGATCCAAGTACAAATATAATACTTGAACTAATAAAGAGACATTCCTGAAACTTTAATCTATCTGAATCTCATATTCCGTCATACTCTCTGCCCTCAAAGATCAAGGTTTTTAAAAATAAAAAAGGCAAATTATTGGTTTGTTGGCATGTTTCCTTATCCAGATTTGTCAAATTTCAGACTGTTTCAGGACAATTTTTCAAAGTTCTTTATATTGTAATGCAGCTAGCAGGTTTCAAGCTCAGGTGTCAAGGTCACAAAATAAACACAAAGTGTGGTACTGTTGTTATTTAAAGTCTTAATTTTTTTCACCTCTCATTGTTTTGGTCCAACCTTCATGGACAAAGTTGTGAACTTTGAGGAGGTGTTCTGCAGACTGCTAACATCAACCAATGGGTTGCTGATTTTACATTTTTTTCTGTTTTGAGTACGTACAGCTTAATCACCTACCTTGTTTAATTTCAGGTACATTTTGTGCAGGTCGCTATAGCGGTATGGGGTAAATAATGCCTAAACGGAAAAGCATGCTTTTCTGAAGATTTTTATTTTAAAATAACTTTCCTTAAGTTCAGTATTGGCTCAAAATGTAGTACCAAATAACTCCTGATATTCAACATATTTGAGTGTTCCATGTCTAATAATTTCACAGACGGTGAGACATGACACAAACAATATCATAAATTTTTCGTTTATCGTCTCTGCTGCGTGAATTTTGAGAGTAACAAAACCGCAAGAAGACATATATATATATATATATATATATATATATATATATATATATATATATATATATATATATATATATATATATATATATATATATATATATATATATATATATATATATATATATATATATAAGTTTAAAGGTCAAAATTAAATCAAATAATTGAAGAACAGAACATGTTTATCATGATATAGCCGAAAAGTAAATGCATATCTCTTGGTCGGGATGACAGCAATGTGACAGACACAGTATTGACATCTTCTGCAAACCCATTTCATTTAATGTTATAAAACTTTTGGGAAATGCTCCGTGTGGCATTTTGAGTCTTGTAGCTGTCAAAGCAATGATTTACCACTTACATCAATATGGGGGAAACATATTTCAATAGTTGTAAAACTTGTATGGAAATTTAAATAAAACTTATAAATAGCAGAATATTTTTCTTGTTACATTTTTTTTCACAATAGCTGTATATTTTAAGGATTAGGAACTGTACTATAGGATCAACCATTTCCTTTGGCAGGGTTGCGGGATTTTGAATTATTTACTTCTGATCTGATTTGCATTGTACCATGATATAATTGTCTACATATTGGAGTTAACAATTACACTAAATTGTACATTGAAATGAAAATATTTCATTAAAATCTATGACCTCTTTTCCATGTTTTGGAACACTACTAGAAACTGGTGTGTGTGTGTGTGTGTGTGTGTGTGTGTGTGTGTGTGTGTGTGTGTTCAAATTATAACATCTTTTAACCGATTATCCAAAATGTGCACACATCAATAACTCTATTCTAAGTACACCAATAACTATTTTTCTGGCACATAAAGACCTCTGCTCTTGACACACGATGAACTCTGCTCATGACAACTCAACAACTAAACTCTTGGCACATATAGACCTCTACTACTGGCATATCATTTCTACTCTGGCACATCAAGAACTAAACTCTTGGCACATATAGACTTCTACTAGTGGCATATCATTTCTACTCTAGCACATATAGACTTCTACTAGTGGCATATCATTTCTACTCTGGCACATCAACAACTAAACTCTTGGCACATATAGACCTCTACTACTGGCATATCATTTCTACTCTGGCACATCAAGAACTAAACTCTTGGCACATATAGACTTCTACTAGTGGCATATCATTTCTACTCTAGCACATATAGACCTCTACTAGTGGCATATCATTTCTACTCTGGCACATCAACAACTAAACTCTTGGCACATATAGACCTCTACTACTGGCATATCATTTCTACTCTGGCACATCAAGAACTAAGCTCTTGGCACATATAGACTTCTACTAGTGACATATCATTTCTACTCTAGCACATATAGACCTCTACTAGTGGCATATCATTTCTACTCTAGCACATATAGACCTCTACTAGTGGCATATCATTTCTACTCTGGCACATCAAGAACTAAACTCTTGGCACATATAGACTTCTACTAGTGGCATATCATTTCTACTCTGGCACATCAAGAACTAAACTCTTGGCACATAAAGATTTCTACTAGTGGCATATCATTTTTACTCTAGCACATATAGACCTCTACTAGTGGCATATCATTTCTACTCTAGCACATATAGACCTCTACTAGTGGCATATCATTTCTACTCTGGCACATCAACAACTAAACTCTTGGCACAGGAAGACCTCTACTCTTGACACATCCAGATACATAATGGATACCATAATGTTTACGTAACCTAACTGTTACAAGTAGCAATTTCTATTTTCGAGATGTTTATTTTGTTGACAAAGATTATTTTTCGTCCATAATATATTCTTGAAAATAAATAAATGTAATCACATTATTACATCGTTTGCAATATCTTCACCGATTATATTATCAAAATATGTTTAATATACATTAACGTCAGCCGTGATTTCATTTTTATCATCAAATAAATACATACCTGTCCATTACCTTTATTGTTTTATGGTAAAAGAGACGAGCGAAGGAGAAAGATGTTACAACGTATACGTTCACTCTAGACAACCCATGACCCATTACACAACAAATGACTTCCTTTCTCTCTTTTCCAAAAATTCGTATAAAACTGATTTACTTCCAGGAAAATACATTGACATGCATTAAAACTATTTCATCCCATCGGCAACATAATTTTAATTAGTCTTTTATTAGCACAGAAATTAATGTGAAAGCATCTTCATACACTCTAGCAATGCCTACCTGTGATTTGCGCTTTAGACTGCCATTTTGATTCATCACGTGACCATGTTGTGTACAGGCACTGTTTTATTTGAGGAAATCCCTACTTAGTCTAAGTTTTAACGAGATTTTCGGTCTTTTTACATTGAATAAGTTTAAATTAAAATTTTTTTGACATTTTGAGTCAAAGAAAACATAGCAAAGTAAAATTTAAGAAATTTTGGATTAAATATTAGTTACAGCTATGCTGGCGACGAATTTTCAAATTTAGGTGCAGCATAAAAATGCTACTTTTTCAGTGACGTGTACATAATTTTTCTCATATATACAATTATTATATCATCATCATTAAAACACGTAGTCTGTTCAACCCAAAATAGTACAAGGGACCGAAAAGGGTACAGTACACCAGGGACATTGTGTATGAATATGCACATCGTTCAAGCTTCTTATATATTTGTGTGTGTGTGGTAGCTGAAGACATCTTAGCACTCGACGCTGACTTCTTGAATTATACGTTCGACGTTAACGCCATGGTGCATAACGTCATTAAATCATAAATGATATAACCTGGACGTTTCCAGTATGATAAGACCCTTCATATATTAAAAACACGTACCACGATGGAACTCTAAGATTTTTGTGTGCTATCATTTCTTAGAAAAACTGTCGGCTTGGTTTTGTGTGATTAAAACAAGTAATAGAAAAGAATGGAAAACAGCATGCTTTGTAAAATTAAAGAAATAATGTATTTCCATAGAACACAAAGTGAAATGTAAATAAATGGAATTTACGTTATTACGATATAAGTCCCAAATAATAATATAATTACAGTCACAAGTCCTAATGATTAAAGTTTTGAATAAATTTTAGTGGAAATCCAAATTAAATCAAGCGCTGGAAGTGTACATTTGATGGCCCGTGTAGTGGTGATGTGCCAACATCTTTTGTTGGATCACGATAAATACAATCTAAGGATATATCCTTATTTGAAATTTCAGTTTCAATTTCAAGTCTCTATTTCCAGGAATGTTATTTTGAAGATCACTTTAAATTTCCAGAGAAGAATCAGTTGAATTGAATTTGAATAAATAAATTCCAGCCCAAATGAACTTTTGAAAACAGCAATAATACAATTGATTCTGCAAAGATCGTAAAGCACGAATTAATAAGATTTAGAAGATTATATTGTCCTCTACTTGACCCCAGGTCACAGTTAACCTTTTCTTAAAAAAAAAATTACCGAATGGAAAATAACCTACTAGTAGCTTCTTAGTGTTTACAAAATAAAATGCTGGTCATAATTAAAGCTCTGTTACTAAAATTATAATATATAAACTGTGGTATATATCAGGAAGGTCAGCTATATTTATAGGGAAATTCTATTAACTTAGACCCAGACCCAAATAAATGTTTACTTTTATTAATAACGGTCCTAATATTAAACCCATACATACAGAGAAAATGTTAGCTATGTATTAGTTGTTTACATAACATTAAAAATCAATGATTCAGGCCAAGTAGAAAATGAACTAGATTTTTGGACAATGCTACATTATCAATAACATATACTGAAATAAAACAAAACTGAAAAGAAGTAACTAACAAACAATGAAAATTAAGTATACATAACAGATAGTCCATACATGGTGTCTAGCATATTTGATGGAGGAAGAACGGGAGAAGAACGTACTGACAGACGGGAATCTACTGGCAAGCTTTCTCACATACGGACGCAGTCGAGATGTGTATGTGATTTGTAAAGGCGATGCACTTTAGACCTCTCGAACAACTGGGACTCCGCACAAGTTTTTAAAATTCGGCAGCGAAGTAAATGAAGCTACAATCAGTTTACTTAGCTGCTCGTGTAGAAACAAATTAAAAGCCGTGACGTCTCCATACCAATGATGTACTGAGAAAGGGTTTAAGAAGAAATTAGGAAACGCGACCTCTCCATACCACGAGAGCCGTGACGTCTCCATGTCAATCATGTACTGAGAAAGGGTTTAAGAACAGGCCTTTGACGTTGTTTTTTTTTGCTAATACGCAATACGAAGTTTCTTAACGTGTACATAACATAGTTCAGTGTGTCTGTGTGTGTTCTTTCAGTTTTGTATGAATTAATACAAGCTGAGCTGCGTTGAACGTTGGAATCAATTTCCCTAAAGAATATCTGTAGAAACTGTCCTTTGTTCCTGTCACATTTGTTATAGCTCTCAATAAATTCTTCTTACTCCGTTATTCGCTCTGTACCTGGTATGAAAACAATGTATTATCTTAATTGGAAATACTTGGAGATTTTTCATTTTGTGGACACAGAGAAATTACAATATAAAAATTAAAACAACAACCATGTGTTTTGTTTTAGTTATACTACAATATTTACACGAGAGAGTAGAATCGGAAAAACAAAGAATAATACAAAACAGGGTATACTTTTTAAAATATTATATTTTAGATCGTCCGTTCGTATCGCACGATATGAAATAGTTCCTTTATGAGGAAGAGCATGTACACAACGAAAGCAGTAGTTGAGTGGAGAGCAGTAAAAGAATAAAGAACAATACACCAAGGCACCCCCATCTGATCGATATTAAGTTCTTTCTCTTCAGCTTGATATACGACGTTCATGTTAGCTATTGGAGCCAAAAGAATCCACTGTAGAACGCCTGAAATGAAAACATCAAAGGTTTTATTGAAAAGAATCTATATCAGGTGACTCGTTAATCTAGCTATCGTTCTAGCTATCTGTCAGATTAACCAATAATAGAACTTCAAGACTTTCTTTATAACGTGGCGAGTAAGCTCTGATACTTTATCGCCAAGAATCAACTTTATTGCTAACATCATTAAAAGATTATGCATGATGTGAATTTCCATTCCACGTTGGTGCTATTATTTTCCTTGCATCAAGTTATTGCGCTTGTGTAAATAAACAATGTGTAAATAAAACAATGTGTAAATAAAACAATGAGAAGAAAATCAACATAATATTATACACATTTTGGGTGTCATGTAGTTAATTTGTAAATAAACGGGAAAAAATCATTTTCTTTTTAATTTTTTTTTGCAATTCTATTTTCGCTATTTACATGACCATCATTTGTTTATTAGGTAAAAAATGCAAGATTTCAGTTTGAATAAGGGAATAAGATAAGCCAAAGCGACTTGCCTCCCGTGCTTAAGTATGTCTGCCCACATCGCTAATACTACTATTGCCAGTAATAAATACTTTCACCAACGGAAGTGCTACTACTGCTTAAACTGATATCGTCACTGAAAGCACTACTACTACTGCTACCATGTCGTCGTAGATGTCACTACTCCGACTGTTAATCCCGTCAATTATATTATTACTACTGCCATTAATACCCTAACTTACCACACAACTGCTACTACTGCCACTGATAATTACCATCTCCTATAGCAATACCACTACTACTGCTGCCGCTAATGGCATCGTCACACACTAAACTTCTACAACTGCTGCCACTAATAATTACGACAGCAATATTTCTCTTTACACGAACAATACTTCACCTACAGAAAGATTGCCACCACTGCCTGCAAAAGCGTTACGTACATCCCTACTGCTGACACTAATTATACTGACATACAGCAATATTGCCACTGGTAATACCACTACATACAGAACTACTGCTACCACTGGTAATACCACTACATACATAACAACTGCTACCACTGGTAATACCACTACATACATAACAACTGCTACCACTGGTAATACCACTACATACAGAACTACTGCTACCACTGGTAATACCACTACATACATAACAACTGCTACCACTGGTAATACCGCTACATACAGAACTACTGCTACCACTGGTAATAGCGCTACATACATAACAACTGCTACCACTGGTAATAGCGCTACATACATAACTATTACTGCTACTGGTAATACCACTACATATAGAACTACTGCTACCACTGGTAATACCGCTAGATATAGAACTACTGCTACCACTGGTAATACCACTACATACATAACAACTGCTACCACTGGTAATACCGCTACATACAGAACTACTGCTACCACTGGTAATAGCGCTACATACATAACAACTGCTACCACTGGTAATAGCGCTACATACATAACTATTACTGCTACTGGTAATACCACTACATATAGAACTACTGCTACCACTGGTAATACCGCTAGATATAGAACTACTGCTACCACTGGTAATACCGCTGCATACAGAACTACTGCTACCACTGGTAATACCGCTGCATACAGAAATACTGCTACCACTGGTAATACCGCTGCATACAGAACTACTGCTACCACTGGTAATACCGCTAGATATAGAACTACTGCTACCACTGGTAATACCGCTAGATATAGAACTACTGCTACCACTGGTAATACCGCTGCATACAGAACTACTGCTACCACTGGTAATACCGCTACATACATAACTGGTCGGCCTGGACAATGTGACTGGGACATCACCCATTGCTACACGTCTGCGGCATGATGCCTCAGGGCTAGACATCACTATAAACTGCCACACTGCAAACATCGTAGAGATATGACTGAATTTTTTTAAACACACACACACACACACACACACACACACACACCAAATACTCGCCACACACGGAAACCATCACGTAGTTTAAATAGTAGTCAGTACTAGCCACACGCGGAAACCATCAAGTAACTTCCATAGAAGCAAGTACTCGCCACACACGGAAATCATCAAGCAATCTCTATAGTAGTCAGTACTCTCCACTCCACACGCGGAAACCATCAAGTAACTTATATAGGAGCCAGTAGACACCACATGGGCAATGTATTAAGTAACTTCCATAACATCCAATACTCGCCATACACAGATGTATTACTGGCACTTTGCTTACTCTTCTTTTCGTCAATGATTTATCTCACTATATGCGTGCACCTTACACTTGTCTTTCTGTGGATGACACAACCTTACATGAAGAAAATTGATATCAGGATGTTGATGCTATAATTTTCGGGTGCAAAACAAATAAAATATAATTAAACAAAGGAGAGAGATCAAAACAAACACTAAATAAATTAAAGGATGTCAACATATTTGTTCAGCGAACTAAACTAAATACCATCGAAAATAAAAAAACATTTAGGTATGAGTATTGACAGACTTTTATCGTGTGAAAATCAAAAACATTTAGGTATGAGTATTGACAGACTTTTATCGTGTGAAAATCAAAAACATTTAGGTATGAGTATTGACAGACTTTTATCGTGTGAAAATCAAAAACATTTAGGTATGAGTATTGACAGACTTTTATCGTGTGAAAATCAAAAACATTTAGGTATAAGTATTGACAGACTTTTATCGTGTGAAAATCAAAAACATTTAGGTATGAGTATTGACAGACTTTTATCGTGTGAAAATCAAAGACATTTAGGTATGAGTATTGACAGACTTTTATCGTGTGAAAATCAAAAACATTTAGGCATGAGTATTGACAGACTTTAATCGTGTGAAAATCAAAAACATTTAGGTATGAGTATTGACAGACTTTAATCGTGTGAAAATCAAAAACATTTAGGTATGAGTATTGACAGACTTTAATTTTGTGAAAATCAAAAACATTTAGGTATGAGTATTGACAGACTTTTATCATGTGAAAATCAAAAACATTTAGGTATGAGTATTGACAGACTTTTATCGTGTGAAAATCAAAAACATTTAGGTATGAGTATTGACAGACTTTTATCGTGTGAAAATCAAAAACATTTAGGTATGTGTGAAATTCAAAAACATATAGGTATGAGTATTGACAGACTTTTATTGTGTGAAAATCAAATAAAGCTGGTGTGTTCTGCATTATCCTCTAGAATATCCTTATTGAATATACTGTTTTAGTATGTGCCATAATCCATGCTAAGAATTTTTAAATAATGAATAGATGTGCATGTTTTATAATGAATAGATGTGCATGTTTTATAATGAATAGATGTGAATGTTTTATAATGAATAGATGTGAATGTTTTATAATGAATAGATATGAATGTTTTATAATGAATAGATATGAATGTTTTATAATGAATATATATGAATGTTTTATAATGAATATATATGAATGTTTTATAATGAATAGATATGAATGTTTTATAATGAATAGATGTGAATGTTTTATAATGAATAGATATGAATGTTTTATAATGAATAGATATGAATGTTTTATAATGAATAGATATGAATGTTTTATAATGAATAGATATGAATGTTTTATAATGAATAGATATGAATGTTTTATAATGAATAGATGTGAATGTTTTATAATGAATAGATATGAATGTTTTATAATGAATAGATATGAATGTTTTAAAATAGATATAGATATGAATGTTTAATAATGAATAGACGTAAAATTATTTTAGGCTATTTTTGACACGTAAAAGTATTTTAGGCTATTTTTAACACGTAAAAGTATTTTAGGCTATTTTTGACACGTAAAAGTATTTTAGGCTATTTTAGACACGTAAAATTTTTTTAGGCTATTTTTGACACGTAAAAGTATTTTAGGCTATTTTTGACACGTATAAGTATTTTAGGCTATTTTTGACACGTAAAATTATTTTAGGCTATTTTTGACACGTAAAATTATTTTAGGCTATTTTTTACACGTAAAATTATTTTAGGCTATTTTTGACACGTAAAAGTATTTTAGGCTATTTTTGACACGTAAAAGTATTTTAGGCTATTTTTTAAACGTAAAATTATTTTACGCTATTTTTGACATGTAAAAGTATTATAGGCTATTTTTGACACGTAAATCTTTTCATAGCATAGCTTCACACTATATCAGCGATCTCCAGTTTCTAATATCCATCCGAACAATATGCGGTCATTTTACTACTCTTCACTTGCCTTAATCCAGAACGACTCTGTACATCTTTTACATAGTCTGTAACAGCCTTAGGGCTATCATTTTCAAATATACACCAACACACTATTCTTCATTCTGATGATACCGAATTTCAAACAAATTAAAATACCTCTCCTCAATACCCCCAACACTTTAATTATCTCCCAAATTTGCATGCATATATTGCATACGTTTGCATCTGCAGCAATTGTATATGCAAGTCGCTTTGGCTTATGCTAATTACTGGGGCTGAGGAATATTCCCCCTGCAACGACATCTCGTAATCAAACAAGTGATCACAAAATTCTAATAAATCCTTAAAATGGGAATGTAATGCAGATGGCGCATGTCCTATATTTAATATAATATTAAATACGATGCAATACCAGTAGATACATGGATCACGAAATATGAAATGATGAAAAGATGGAGCAATATGGATCCATGAGGGATATATATATATATATATATATATATATATATATATATATATATATATATATATATATATAGGCATTGCAAATGAATGTTATTTTATTATTATTATACATACATACATACATACATACATACATACATACATACATACATACATACATACATACATACATACATACATACATACATACATACTGTGAAGGGGCAACTTTCTGGCGATCGATCAAGAATACATTAGTTGCGACCAGAGAACCATTAGTTAGATTTATGGAGAGACGCACGTGTCATACCGCGTCTTGCCGAGTAGAGTGATGTTTCTTTATAGTGGACCTGTTGTTACTAATTAAAACCTTTGTTTATTTAGCAGCCAGAGGCATGATAAAGTTCAATTTTCATGGGGTAGTTGTCAACTTGAGAAAACGCAGATATTTTGTTACTTAGAACGACCAGGTCAGGCTGACCAGACGTTAGCGACTCTAAATAAAGGGCGGCAAAGGCATTTGATTCTGATTGGTCACGTTAAATAATGGATGTGTTTTCACACAAAATTTCATAGGGATGAATATTGCTTTATCGAAATTAAAATTAGTCTAAAACGTTTCCTGCACGAGGACAGAGTGTAAAATAATCAGTTAAGACTCCGAGTGAAATTTGAAAGAAATTCATTCGTAAAAAGTGTGGTCTAGGCATGCCGCCAAAAACTGTTTGGGTGACGAAAAACCACAAAGGTATAGTGTCACAATTCCATGTAATTTGTTGATGCAATTTATATAATGTTTGCTTTAGTCTATAAGTCTTGCATGATTTAATTTAATACATTTGTATAATAATGTGCTTTTTAATTATAGCGATGATGAGTTATGCATAGGAAGTCTTACATTAATTCTGAGATAAATTGAAGTATTGTTTAATTTGTCATCTTGTTTGCATAATAATTAGGTTCTAAGAATTTAATGCATTACTTTAGTTAATATGATTTACGAGTCATTGTGTATTGACTGGAAGGCTTGAATGTACTCCATTGATTTGCTGTGTTAATTAAGGCTGGGTCAGATTTCAAAGTCTCGAGTATGGTGCTTTAATATGTAAGGTCAAGGCATAATGAATTAGCATTTCGACTAACTACGGTCATTTGAGGACACGTGTAGTTGATTAATAGCCTGATAATATGTTTAATAATGATAGAAATATCTGATTTTCGAACCAGGGATAATGAAAGTTCTCACCTGTATAAATTATAACGAGAGATTTAAGGTGTTTTTTAATTTTAAAAAAAATGTAAAGGGAGAAAATAGCTTTTGGACGTATTGATGTTACGTAAACTGAGACGTATACTGAGGAAAGGAAACTAGAGGGAAGGGCAGTGAGACGCATAATCCAGTGGTGAAATCCGGCATCGTGCTGAAATTCTACGTCCTCAGAGTGAATCCTGAGATGGATAGTAGAAAGTGTCATAGAGCCAAAATTCTGAACAGCAACAACGGAAAACTGAGGTCTATCAGGTTATGAACTCGTACAAGGCGTTGACTTCGATTATGTCACTCGATCCTATGATTATCTAAAGCTATCAGCAACAGATCGGCTAATTTATTTAAATCTATTTTGAGTTTTCTTGTAATTCGGTGAAAGTTTTATTTCTAAAGCAGAGTATATGCCTAATGAAAGAAATTTTTCACAATTGTGTATGTACTCGATTAAATTGTTTGTTTATCTTAACGGGGGCTCGTATTTGTTTGTTCAATATATCTGCTCAGTTCAATATATCTATTTCCATACTCAGACCGAGGTAATTATATTGAGGGCAGTTATCTCTTAGATAACGAGTACCAAAATAAATAGGACTGTGGATTATAGTATTTATCATTATTATTATATTTATACAACCCCGTGACCAGGGGGGGGGGAGGGGGCAATAATATACAATAACTAATAAATAACCATCATTATCATCACCACCACCCGCCTCATAACACATACATACATACATACATACATACATACATACATACATACATACATACATACATACATACATACATACATACATACATATCAATATCCAGCGCTGTAACTTACCAGATAACATGGAAAAAATGGCGCAGAAGAGATAGAAGATCATCCCCCACTGGTTTATACAAATTGTCATGATGTACAAGGTCAAAACCACTGCGCTGAAGATGATGGACAAACCGCCTTTAAAAGCACTGTCTACTGTATTAAAAATCGCTTCTGAAATGGAAATCTCGAGTTTTCTAAACATTATCGTGAGAGCTTCTGTCTCAATGCTAGATCAACCAGACAGTTTTGCGTTTGCTCAAAAACTATCCGTATCATTCGTTAGAGATTTCACAAGTTAATAATAATATAAACTATACAAATTTAATGAAAGTCAAGAACGCATAACATTATTTACAATAGGGTAAATAACGAATGAAGGTCGATGTTATTTAGTGAAAGGAATCCCATTTTGCGACCAGTAAAGAGAAGATATACCAAACAGAAGTAAGACTCATCGTTGGCTATTCTCAGTATTTATCAACTCATCGTTGGCTATTCTCAGTATTTATCATTCAAAAGGCTCATGACATTGAGGTACGAAAACGTTTAATTGCTTATATATATATATATATATATATATATATATATATATATATATATATATATATATATATATATATATATATATATATATATATATATATATATATATATACATTCTCCTGGTATGATCTTCCAGTCAATCTCTTCGCTGAGAGAGAGAGAGAGAGAGAGAGAGAGAGAGAGAGAGAGAGAGAGAGAGAGAGAGAGAGAGAGAGAGAGAGAGAGAGAGAGAGAGAGAGAGAGACCTTTCTTGATAACTGGATTATTTGGAACCAAATCCAGATTTGACTTATCCTCACATGTCCCCTGAGCAGAACAAGTCCTCTGATAAAATAGTCCTCTCATAATGACTTGTCCATTATTCATGTACTGTACATTCCAACCAGGGGAGGAAAATGAAACGCATTGGAGGAGGATTGACAGTATCTGAATGAGAAAAACAAATACGATCTTCAATTCCATGTTATAGGCACAGTTGTTTGCTAAATAAAAGATAAGGTATTATGTTTTCCTCTTGAATTGGCCAGAATTATCCGGTAATCGAACTATACAAACTTAGCTACTTGAAATAAATGTAGTTCACACAACACACATCACGTGTACATGAATAAGAATTTAGTCGTAGTACGGGTCGTGATATCAGCATCATTATATACCGGTATCAACACTCAGGTATATTTTGAGGTTGTCTAGAATTTGTACCACATTAACTGTAAGCTACGTCACAGAGCACTGACATAAGGCCTTAAAAATAGTCTAAGCTAAGCAGTGTTTTTCAATTAAAAAATTTGAGTATAATTAAAAACTTGAAAACACTTTCTTGTAAAATATTAAGTAATATAACTTTCTTTTGACATACATACATACATACATACATACATACATACATACATACATACATACATACACACACACACACATACATACATACATACATACATACATACATACATACATACATACATACATACATACATACATACGTACGTACAATGTCCGGTAGATACTGCATACTAAGAATATGGTCAAATTTAATTTCTTTTTGACATAAAAGCACTAACAAAATAAATAATATTATATTCAATTTTTAAAGAAAAGATTTAATGCATTTACAGTCTGGAACTATTCATCATCATCATCATCATCATCATCATCATCAATATATTTGATTTTATTTAGAAATGTTTTCCTATGTACCTCATCAACTGATTGAGTGATGGAAAATAGATACTACTGATGGAATTGATGATGACAGTAGCATTTGTATTAATATTAGTTATTTTATTTTCATATACAATATATAATTTGTTATTATTCTTAGTAGTAGTAGTAGTAGTAGTAGTAGTAGTAGTAGTAGTAGTAGCAGCAGCAGCAGCAGCAGTAGTAGTAGTAGTAGTAGTAGTAGTAGTAGTAGTAGTAGTAGTAGTAGTAGTAGTAGTAAAACTATGATGTATAGCCATTGTAATTGAATACACGTCCATTAAAAGAAGTATTACGTGTTTTCTAAGTGAAATGATTAAAGAAAAGTATTTTTTCACCTTAGTTTTTAATATTTTTTATATCGTTTACGAATGATAATACTTTATTAAAAATATAATGGTCTCAGTGACATAATGCATATTGACGCGTTTTGAGATAAGGCAATACTTCGTAAGTGAAATGGGAAACATTCAACATTTTAGTCACGAGTGGCCAATACACGAGTGACAAATTTTTGTATACTTCACGAGTGAAATTTACACGCACGCACGCACGCACGCACACACACACACACACACACACACACACATACATACATACATACATACATACATACATACACTTCAAACACGATTTTTACTTGAACAATTTTATTAATATATTTGTTGAAGCGGTTTTCCATCAAATGCTTCTTTTTTCCAGCAAATGCCAAACAATATAGTCCTGTCTCATATGTCAAACTAGTTCCAACATTTTAGTATGTGTTAGAGGCCTTTTTCTGAAGTATCTGCACCAAAACTGAGTAATGGAACAGTTCTAACCCCATGATTTTGTATTAGATTATTATACTATTGTATTACACTATCATACTATTGTATTACACTATTATACTATTGTATTACACTATTATACTATCTATCTCAATACTACAAGGCACGTGAACTGGGAATTCGAATATCTTCCATATACCCGATTTAAAATGTGTGCATAGTCGATGAACTGTTATTAAAATAAACTGTGATTTTCATTCTGCCCTACATGATAACTGTTGAATTATGTATTCAGTGTTTAAGATAGTACGTACCCGCTGATAAAATGAAATTACAAGAACACTCCGTCTATCGATTTGCATACTATAATCATCATCATCATTATTAGTCTCTTGACCTAGTGTTGTCGTTGAGGTACTGTGCTGCTAAACATCTGACCAGTTCCTCCACTTGTCTCGATCATGTGTCAATGCCTGTGTCTCCACAAAACGTTTCCTGGTCCATTCTGTGATGTTGTCACTCCACTTTTTTCTCCGTCTACCTCTCCATCTACCACCTTGAACACTACCCTGCAGTACTGTTGTTGGTTCAAGTGACACGGCCATACCGATGCAGCTTTCTCTTTTTGACAGTGGTGAGGAGGTCTTCATAATGGCATACTTTGTGCCTGATGGTGTTACGCAATTCTTCATTTGTGATGTGGTCCATGTAAGAGATGCCAAGGATGCATCTGTAGCATCTCATTTCAAGAGCCTGGCTTTTCGTTGTAATTTTGCTGTCAGGGTCCAGGCCTCACGTAAATACATTAAGATTGAGGTGACTAGTGCTCTCAATAGTCTGATTTTAGTTGTCCTACTTATATTCTTGTCTCTTCAGATGAGTCTTAGCTTTGACATAGCTGCCGTTGTTTGTGCTGCTCGTGACAAAATTTCTGCTCTTGATCCCTCTTCATTGATTATGGAACCAATATATCTGAATTGGCCCACTGTTTCCAATTCCTTTCCACTGACTTTAATCTTGGCTGAGATTTGTTTGCCACTATTTGTCATCAGTTTTGTCTTTTCGGCACGTATCTCCATGTAAAATCTGGACGATGTTTCATCCAGATTCTTCACTAAGGAAGCAAGCCCATCTTAACTGCCTGCCAGCCCATCAATGTCATATGCAAAACGTTGATTGGTGATGTTACGCCCTCCAATGCTGACTGTCCCACAGTGGTTTTCCGGGGCTTCGCTCATGATGCGCTCTAAGTAGATGTTGAATAATGTGGGTGGCAGGAGACAGCCTTTACGTACTCCAACTGTTGTCTTGAACCAGTCCACCACAGAACCTTGAGCAGTTACTGCACTGGTAGCCTTGGCGTACAACTGCTTGATGGTGTTGGTCAACTTTTGACCAATGTTGTGCTTCTTCATTGTGGCCCACAATGCCTCATGTCACACTCTGTCAAAAGCCTTTTTGAAATCTATGAACACATAATAGATGTATTGTTGATGTTCTGAGTACTTTTCACACAGAACCCAAAGATTGAATATTTGTTCTGTTGTGCTTCTTCCATTCTGGAACTTCAAGCATCTCTGGGTCTCCTGTGGAAGGATGGTTGTAGGGTTCTTTACAATACTCAGTCCATCTTTCTGCAATGTCACATGCTTCTGTGAGACATTTTCCATTTTCGTCTTAAATGGTACTGACTCTTGTTTGCTTCTGTCTGGTGAGGTCTTTCACAATTTGGAATGCCTTTTTGCTGTTATTCTTTATCAGACTGCTCTATATTTCTGTGTTTTTTTGTCCAATCCAATCTTCTTTTGCTTTCTTCTTGTTTATTTATTGGTACTCCACTGACCCTGTTGTGTGTCTGGTATTTTTTATGTCTCTTAGGGATTACACAGATTCAGAATCTCTGCAGTAACTCAGTGTTTTTTTCTTTGGCGATGGAGACCAATGATGTCTTTGGCAGCTGTTGTCATGATTGTGATGAAAGTGTCTGTCATCACTTCAACATCAAGATCCATCACAAGGAGTGGAGCAAATTTTCCTCCAATTGTGGATTAGAATGACTTGCAGATGAAGGTTGAATTTTAGCCTGATGTCCTTTAGCTTGTTAATTTTCTTCCTCACTCGGAAGTTCATAAAAACGAGGTGGTGATCACTCCCAAAATCAGCACCTGGGAACGTTCTTGATTTTGATGCCAGATCGGTAACGGTTCTGAACCGAAAATGTAGTCGATCTGGTTATGATGGGTTCCATTTGGTGCGTACTATGTCCAGCATCGTGAAGCTTTATGTTGGCCCAGGGTGTTGGCTAGTACCAAGTTGTTGTAGCTTGCGAACTTGAACAGCCGTCTCCCTCTTTCATTGGAAAGCTCATTGCAAGAAGGTCCACAATGATCATCCCAGTCTTTTAGAGCATCTTTGCTAACTTTAGCCTTCCATTCTCCTTGGATGATGATGATGTCTTTTTTACTGACCATGTTTATTATACCCTGGAGTTTGTTGTGAAACTCCTCTGTTTCTTCATCGTGATCAGTAGTTGCAGCATAGACTTGTATTATTGTGATGTTAAAAGGAGATGCTTTCAGACGAATGGAGATGATTCTGTTAGATATGGGGCGACATTCAAGCAAGTGGCTTTGTTTGCAAGGAAACCTACTCCATTTATGGACTTGGCCAACTTTCCACTATATTATAATATATGCCCATCTTCAGTTTGGTGTTCTCCTAGGGCTTTCCATCTTGCTTCACAGAGTCCCAGTATGTGCCACGTGTAGTGTTCCATCTCATGTATCAACTCTGGGAGTCATCCAGTTTGTGCCAGAGTTCTAATGTTCCAGGTGGCGATGACAATGCTGTATCTCGCTCTGATTTTATGCAAATTACCAGTATCACACTAGTCACCTACGTCATGGTGGATAATAGGTCTCGTTAAGGAAATGCGAACTTCACATCTGACGCAACTCAAAAACAGATGTGAAAATTAACGTTTTAACAATAATCCACCTATTTTTTGAAGAAGAATTTTGATGTATAATTATGTTTATTACTATATTCAAGCAAAGCAAGGTTCGAAAATCAAATTGATGGAATTCTTACACTGCACAACTACACTACCTTGATGATGTAATTGATTTAAGCATGTTACCCTTTTCGTATTTATCCATTCCTGGCTCAGAATTTACAATAAATAACTAAACGTGTGTCTTGATTGCTTAACCTCCAGAGAGTTGACTCATAAAATGCACATTGTTCACATTTTCTCATCGTATAGCATATAACGTGTTGAAGTGCTGTTAAAAAACCAAACCATAAAAGACAGCAAATTTGACGAAATTATACAGGCTGAATGAAATATACTAAGAACTTGAGGTGTGCAGTATTACTAGTGTACCGGTTTACCACGGTAATTTTTTTCCCGATGGTATGTAGCACGGTACTTTTTCGTCAGTTTCCTAGTGACCTTGTTACGTTTTTAATGACATTAACAGCGCTTAAAATTTTTATGACAGCACAGTTTTAATAAAATACTATTATGTTTTTGCAAATTAGTTATTTTGTGTCCCAAATTCACATTGAATATTAAAAATATAATTATATTTATGATCGTTTAATTATATGTTTGAAATTTGTCACATATGCCAACATGGTTGTCAAATGAGATGGATATTATGTATGGGGTACTGGATATTATGTATGAGGTATTGGATATTATGTATTTCACCGCATGTATTTGGCATTCACAATACAGCCATACAGTGGTTCAAGTTCTACTTAGTCAACGGGACACAAATTGTATCTGCAAATGGAAGTGACTCAAGCCCAGTTGATCTATGTTGTGGTGTTCCACGGAGCTCTGTTCTTGGACCTGTTCTCTTCATTATGTACACTCGCCTCTCTCAAGTGTCAACGATCATCACCCAGCATCTCACCAATTGTACGCTGATGACACCCAAATATACAAGTCTAGCCACCCAAATGAAGTTGATGCTACCATCCATGGAGTAGAGAGGTGCATTTATGATGTTAACTCATGGATGACATGTAACAAGCCGCAGATGACTGATGATAACACTGAGGCCATTTTGATCACAACACAAAGACTTTCTCATTCACATCCTTTACCTTTGACAATAAATATCAGCAACACCAACATTAAATTCACACAGTCAGTACGAAACCTAGGTGTAACTCTAGATAGTACGGTCACATTGCACCAACGTGTCTTGAACATATGCAAGGTTGCATATCTTGAGCTGAAACGCATCAGTTCCATTCGCAAAAATCTTTCAGTTGATGCCAATAAAACACTTGTGTGTTCATTAGAACTTTCAAGACTGGACTATTGTAACTCATTTATGTCTGGTTCGTCACAATATCTACCCCCAGAAACTTCAAAACGTTCAAAACACAGCTGCTCGGATCATCTTTCAAGTACCTCGATTATCGCACACCTCCCCACTGCTCTGTACCCTACACTGGCTATCCATTCGATACAGAATCAAACACAAAATTTGTTCTTTGTGCTACGTTTCACTTACAGACTCCAGTCCAACATACCTATCCGGCCTCACCCATGTGTATACATCAGCAAGATCCTTACACTCCTATTCTGATAATATAATACTCTTTGTTCCCACTATGAAAACGAAATCATATGAACAGCGTTCTTCTGCATACCATGACCCGGCGATGTGGAACGAATTGCCCATTGAAATTAGATACAAAGACACAGTGGTCCCTTTTAAGAGTGCTCATAAGACTCACTTTTTTCGACTGCAGGAACAAATTTAGAGACCTAATAATGTTTTCTACCTTAAATGTTTTCAGCATGTTTTATGTTTGCCAATTTCATGGCTTTTTTTTTCTGTATTGTAGTCATATCACTATAAATGTTGTAAAGCGCTTAGAGCTTCTAAATATTAGGCGCTATACGAAGTCCTCGTTATTATTATTATTAATATTATTATTATTATTATTATTATGTATGGCGTATTGGATGCTATGTATGAGGTATTGGATATTATGTATGAGGTATTGGATATTATGTATGGGGTATAGGATAGTATGTATGGTGTATTGGATATTATGTATGAGGTATTGGATAGTATGTATGAGGTATTGGATATTAAGTGTGGGATATTGGATAGTATGTATGAGGTATTGGATAGTATATATAGGGTATTGGGTATTATGTATGAGGTATTGGATTTTAGATCTCTAAATACTAAAAGGCAGATAATTATCTGATAATATTATTCTCTTTTGTCTCCATAAAATTAATCAACATGAAGACGTAATTTAAATACTTTTTGTTCTCCAAATAGCAGCATTTCCTTGTTAAATTATCATTTGTTCCCCAAGTGACATCTCATTGTCTAATTCTCATATGTCCCGAGAATGACATTAACGTGTAAACCACCGATATGATGTTAAGCCTTACTTCTTCCCACACCGACACATATTACTATTATTGCCCCTTATTCTCTCTCCACCCCTGGGGACTAAGTCCCGATCCATAAATTAAAAACTTTCAATATCCCGACCCTTAAGTGTAAACACTAACTAGCCATTTCAAGGAGAGATAATGTGTGCAGTCAGCTTGGAGTTCCGTATCTGTTCCTCTTAAATTGGTGTATCGCTCCCGGAATCATAATTTTGAAGTCTACTGGGATTCCCACCCAAGGCAGCTGTAGTGGTTCTTTGGCTTAGGTGTTGGACTCGCGTCCAGAACATTGAGGGATCGATTCCCACCATCTGACTAGCCTAGAGCCTTAGAGTGGGTCTTGCTCATAATAGAATTCGTATGATATCTTAATCTGAGTGGATCAATGAATATCGGGGTTTATGGGGGTGGGGGGCATGCGTGAGCGCACAAAAAAAGCAGGCAAGGTGGCTTTGGAATGGAACTCCTAAGGTGGTGGCCCAGGGACGAAACCTATGAAAGCTGTTGCACTCTCTATCCCTTCATGAGCCACCGCTGTTGATGATACTTACTTACATACCAAATTTGGTGATAAATCTGATCACAAATCTGGCCTCCATAGTGTTAGCAAGTTTAGCCAACCAGATGCAAGATATAATAATAATAATAATAATAATAATAATAATAATAATAATAATAATGGTCTCTCTCTCTCTCTCTCTCTCTCTCACACACACACACACACACACACACACACACACACACACACACACACACAGGGGACAAAAGAAATAGTTATGCTCAAAAGAACTTCAAACACGTTATTATTCAAGAAGGTACTTTTGGCAACCGAGCTTAAATTCTTCAATGTGGCTTTCAAGTTAGCCGTTAGTGAATGGCCTGTCTAGAAAAACAATCTGACATTGCTGTATGGGAGAAAAATATTGTTAGTTTTCAGTGATCTTAAATTATAGGAAGTGGGGACAATAATCAGTGTGATATTTAAGAGACAATATATAGACGAATTTGAATACTTAAATAAATTTGTGGTTGGTAATTCTATTTTCAATAGGTGGAAGCATGGTCATAAGGTCGTCTATTTAGTACGTACGCAAAAATAAGACAAAACTTGACCCCTACCCCCCCCCTTGTATGCATGCATACTTTTTACACCCCACCCCACTATGCGTACGTACGTATGACTCCCCCCCTCCCCCCGTATAGAACTTCCAATATTTCATCCACGCAGAAATGAAACAGGATTAATAATATTCAAATGTTCAATGAAACGGAGTAAAACAGACAGTCCTCAGCTGCTGTATATATAAAAGAAATAAGTTGCATGTTATTAAACCTTTAAAAAGTTCGCCAGTGTCTGCTAAAGGTCAGACAAACGCCGACTGAACCCAGTCAAACGGGTTACGTATAACAGGAATTTCCGCAACAAGCTTAACGTAAGGCTGAATCACAACAGCATTAGCTGCACAATGCTGGGCCGCTGTTTCAATATCCACAGCCTCGCTGACGTCATCATCCAGGTTTTGATTCAAGTTCTCAGTGTCGGTAGACTCAGTAGTGTGAACGCTTTGGTGTCGTCTTACACTGGCCTGCGACAAGTGATACACGCCGCACACAGGACATGTGCGCATGATTAACATAGAAATTTCCAGTACTGTATAGTATACCTAGTAGTTTGAAAGCTGAAACGATGGAGCAATTACCCCACCCCCCGTTTCTTATGCGTACGTACATTGTCAGTAGACCCCCCCCCCATATGCAAGCAAGCGTACGCATTTGGGTTACCCCCCTCCCCCCTCCATGCGTACGTACTAAATGTACGACCCCATGCCCTAAGATCACTTGTCCTTTGATCAAGAGAACTAATAACGTGTTTTATCAATAATAGCATATACCCATCAGCGAAACTTATACAATTTTGTTTGGTTTCGGTGACTGATGAATGGTTACTATATTTACAATAAGAATTATTTTTAATGCATTACGTCAATGTTGCAGCTATAACTATTTATGACGGGAATACGACGGCACTAATCTGTGATCTAGGTATACAAGACTACTTTTGAAACTAGCCCCTGAGTCAACGACATCTTAAGTTTTCAGTCTCAACTGAGTCAACGACATCTTAAGTTTTCAGTCTCAACTTCAAGTCTGGAATATAGCAGTCAGAAATGATAAAACCTTACTCATTTTACTAGATTCCATACTGAAGTTCGAGACAAACTTAAACTTTCTAGTGAAATTATGACCACTTAGCTGCTGATTAGAAAGTGACGGTATCAACTAGGGTTGTCTCTAGTCTGTTAATAAGCCGATAAATCAGCCCCACACTTATAATGATAATGACAGTCGATTTCTATATCGATATTGCCTATTCATTTAAACCTGCACACATTTGTATACCATCTTGTCGGCTCATGTCGGTGTACATTTATACATTTACCGGTATTTCTCCCAGCTGTTGAGCAACCGTTGCCTGGACAGTTCTTTTGGCGATATGTACATAATATTTCTGGATCAAATCCTACTTTTGGCGACTTGTAAATCTACGTGGAAGAATACAGCCCTTTGTCATATAGCCATTTTGAATTTCGCGCCAGATATGGTCATTGCCAAATACCGGAAAAATGTCTAAACTGTACGTGGTTGTGTTCCGGAAATATTTGCATGCACCAAAATTGCACATTACGAAAAAAGTAGAACAGGTGACATCAGACACACAGATTTTCCATCCGTATCAAGACAGATTTTGGGCCTTGATTTATCAGACTAGTCTCCTAATGGCTTTTTATGAAGAGAAAATAAGACACTAGCTTTAGGGTCGGCATGATTTAAAACAAATCAACCTGTTTAACATACCTGAAATGTCTTTTGAGTAGCATTATCCATACAAATGTGAAGTATTTTATAAAATGTTTAAAATAGTGTACACGTCTTTTAATTAGTATCAAACATACAAATGTGAAGCATGTAGTAAAATATTTAATATACTGGGCACGCCTTTGAGTAGCATTATCCATACAAATGTGAAGTATTTAGCAAAATGGCTAATACACTGGATGCGTCTTTTTAGTAGTGTTTTAGTATTGAACTAGACAGTAAAATATTTAATATCTCGGACACTTAAGGTTTTGAAATGAATACACCTTGGAGATGGTGGCATATTACTTGATTAAAAAACCAAAACACAGAAAAGCTGTTGTGATTGTTTTTGTGGTGTTTTTTTTTTATTTGTTTATCTCTGGTTTGTGTGTTCTCATCTGTCCATTTTTAAAAAATAACAAACCTCATGGACATAAAAATGCACAAATAGCGTAGTCACTGCATTCATACGTTTATTAGTTGCAACCAGATTGTCGCTAGAGGGCGTTAATACTTTAAAATTATCGAATTTAAATATAAATAAAACGTACTGTTGCAAACAAACGATATACATTCGCTCTGAATACAAAATAAAATCGAACGTGAAGGGAAATTATTGTATATAATTCAAAAATCTAAATGTGAATGAAATTATATCCTAAAAAGTAATTATCGAATACTACTGAGGAAGACTGCATATAACTCGTAAATACTTAATATAAATGTATAGTGTCGAATGTTAATGAAATTGCAGTTAATGGCAGGGTGAATAACTAAGGTAAACAAACACAAATAATCCAATGTTTACATATATTTTTATTATATCATAAATTTCATCGTTTTGAACACTTGTTTTACCACACCTGCACCGATTTTTCATGGATTTCTGCCCATCAAGGATCCGAATAACCTATCATGTGATAATGTTATGTGATGTTTCATAGTAGCGTATGAAGATTTTCTACAGCAGAACAGTTATAAATGGTAAATGTCTTTGAAAAAAAAAGTAATTTATAAATTTTGCTTTTGTAACTAAACACGGGTACGAAAAAGGGGGTGATGATGATCTCAGAAGATTAAAACAGTATTTGCATGGTTTTGTCATACAATCAAAGTCCAAAATTTCTTTCTATAGTTCAGCTTTTATTAAAATACAAATCTTAATTTTCAAAGCGTGTTTAACAACATGCTGAATGTGTTGCCAAGATTTCTTTGTGTTGCTTGTTTTCCCTAATACAAGTTTCATGCACGAAACTTACCAAAGGGGACAGTATGAAACATAAATAATTCTCGAGCAATAGCCAAAATAAGGACATGTGATATAGGCTGTATAATACATAGCATTATTTATCTCACCCACCCCACCACCATTAAAAGAAATTCCGTCACAAAGTTTTGCACACACATCTTTCTTGTGTCTTGGTTCTATTCGAACAGAAGCAAAACCGGATGAAAGGGACGAAGTTGGTATTGCAAGCAAAGTGTTACCTTGTATGCATTGTTAACACTGGTATGTGATTCTGGGAAATTCAGAATTATTAAACACATTCATATATATATATATTTTTATCCTTTTCGTTGAAGCATTTTGTACTTGTGAAAAAGAATGGAATAATTATTGTGTTTTGGAACTACCGCCATATAAAAGGGGGGGGGGGGGATGGTCGCAAATTAATTTGATTGTATGGTGGCTACAGTATAACAACGCATATGTTCCACATAAAACATGTGTCGGCTGTATATAAACCGCTTAAAATTAAAATACAGCATACACAATTACGAAACATCTCAACTTTGAGTACATCCTCAAATTGCGATAGGTCGTGTTTCGAACACGTTATTTACTTCAGTGGCACCTAGCGGACAAAACCAACTTCCGGTTTAGGACAAATTTAGTTAAGAGTTTTCTTTTCTCAAAAACAAGATTTTACTACCCGAATGATATACAAATAATAAAGGAGACTGCAATTTAAAACTTAGTCTTTGGTGTTAAGAGCATTGCACAATTCAGTACAGATTGGTGGGGTTGTTGCCAATTTGGAAGAGATGGCTGATGCTAAGAGTCCAACAATGTAAGATGCATCACATATTATTATTGTTCTGGTGCAATGTCTTGCTGCCTATATAATGGCATTGTGTACCCTGTTCCGATGCAGACTGACACTGGAAAGAGAAAACCAAATTACATATTTTTATCTCAGTAAATTAAAATTCTCACTCAAGCAAATGAACATGTTTTGTTGATTACATTTCACTTTTTGGAAGGTGATTTAAGCAGGGAATCCCGAAATTTGTCAAAAGGATAATAAATATCTTGAACGAAATGAGCCTGTGTTAACACTTTCTTCAATATTAGAATAATTTTATTTGTCTCCTTAGAAAAACGTTGAGGCAAATTCAGTGGTTTGCCAGTCCTGCTTCAACCATCTGCTGAGTGGGAAAATGTTTTAATCAATTGATCATATTAGCTGCCATGATATTTGCAATGACAGGATTCAGTGACTGAAAGGCCCTCTGATGTACATGTTATCATTATTCGAGTACGCAATAGCTGGGCAGCAAATTCAAAGACTGACTAAATGTGCTGATATTTACAGTGACTGAATTCAGAGGTGAGAGTTTAACAGGTTGAACATCGGGGCTCGATGAAGTCATCTTGCACTGATGGGTTTTCTTGTGGCTGATGAGTCCTATATGAGATGTGCATGTTCTGGAGCAAAGTGCACAATGAAGGCCTTGTCAACGGTTTTGCATTCTTTACTGACAGCTGCACACCAGCCAGGTCTATCCTTAGTGCATCTCAGGCTGTCCTTGATGGAGTCTTTGAACCTTTTCTTTGAACCTTTTCTTTGGCTGACCAATTTTTCTGTGTCCACTAGATAGAGCACCATACAAAATCTGATGTGGCATTCAAGACACCTCCATACATATGACATGACATGTCCACCAGAGTTGGATTCTCATGACCTTTGTCTCGATACTAGTTAAGCCTGCTCTATCCATCACTTATAAGATCATCACCCTGTCTTGCCATCTGATGCCCATAATCCAGCGCAGCGCTCTTGTGTGAAAGCACTCAAGTTGCTTGATGTGCTTCTTTTATGCTGTCCAGGTCTCACATCCATATAGCATAGCTGCCAACTGTCCCTTTTTTTCCGTATTTGTCCCATATTTTGGACCTGAATACGGGTGAATGTTTTTGGCATATAATACGTTTTTTAATTTAAAAAAAAAAACAAATAAAATTTCTTTGGAATTGTCAGTTTAGAACGGGCACTCTGTTCTATTTTGATAGAATTTATCACATATATGTGAATACAGTTCTACAATACGATTGGTTCATTCGAAATCGAGGCTACCATGCCTGTCGTTATCTGCCATATTGGATTTTGCAATAGTTACCACTGTTGCTGTATCTAGTCTTCGTAATATTCAGCTTCTAATCATGTTAAATAGGAAAGTGGAATATCCAGAATTTTCTTCAGAAAAAATAGAAGGAAATAACTGGAATGATATTTGAGCCATCTTGTATAGATTTGTGAAACCATATAGTAAAGGAGAAAACTTGACGTTTTGCAAGTTGTGAAACGGGATTTCGCTATTGGGCATAAAGGCGCCCATGAAATGCAAGAGCACGAAAAGCTAATAAACATCAGCTTCTTAACTTGTCAGACACAGCTAAGCCTGAACTTTTGACGTAGATAAATGCCAGAGAGAACCTTACATCTATCAAAATTTGATTTAATAAATTTCTTTTAGAAATAAACCTTCCTTTTTCAGTTACTAGAGTTACTGGCGATTTATTTTGCATACATTTTCCAGACATTAAAATCGCAAAGGATAACTCTTAAGCTTGAACGAAAACAGTTCAATAAGTTAATCTCAGAATTGAGATAATCAATGAAAGTTGTTACATTGGAATCGATGATTGAAAAAGAAACAAGGTGTGGAATGGGCTCCTATAAACAACTTGTGTTTGAGTGTGTTGCACTCTTGCACCTTCTGAATGGACACCCAAATGGAACATGGTTCAACTCCAGAAGGTACAAGTGTGCAACACATGCATCTTTGACATTAAATAATTATTTAATGCACTGTCCTACTTTACTGATGGTTGTATGTTGTAAATAGGTACATATGCATTGAAATTTTAAAAATCAGTATTTGTTCCTGAAAATCAGTATTTTTGTCACAAGTAATCAGTAATTTTGTACTTGGGTGTTGGCAGCTATGATATAGTAGGCTTGTTAGAACAACTGCTCAACTTCTTCCATGGTAGGGGGTAAGTTAAGGTCTGAGATTGTTGGCTTCGGGACAATTACATCTAATGCTGCAGAGTCTATGGTCGAGGGTTGTTGTTTGGTTTAACGCCATTTTTCAGCACACACTAGGCTATATGTGGTGGCCAGTATTAATGGTGGAGGAAGAACCCAGGAAAGAACCACCGACCCACAAGAAGCTACTGGCAAGCTTTCTCACATACCCACATAGGCCAAATCTGAGACTCGAACCCACACAGACAGGGGTGAGATGGCAGTGATCTGTAACAGAGAGCGCTTTGGACCATTCAGCCACTCAGGGCCCCCTATTATGGTGGAGTGCATTTTTTAGTAGGTTAGAGAAGTGTTCCTTCTTTTGGTGCTAGTTCTGATATCGGCAGTTGTTGAAACAGTCCAGTACTACTGGTTTCGATATTACTATAGCTGATTGGTACAGTTGGCCCGGTAGCAAACATTTTTGCGTATTTTAATCTCCTCCCTCTCTCTCTCTGTCTCTCAATATATATATGACTAGTTTTCCAAGTGCTTTTAAGAGAAACTGGGGCCTAAACGGAATTTTGTTCAACGCATGCACCGCCACCGCTGATTTGAATTACCATTTGACAGCGCATCTTAAAAATGTCTTCACCACCAAGGAAAAGACAGTTTCCTGACCCTTGTTACCCCATCTTTACTTTGGAAATTTCTTTATTGTCCATATCATGTGAATATAAGACCTCATTGACATGTAGGTTACAAAATTTGCATAGTCATGTGACTCAAACTGAAAATAGCCAGATTCAGGTCAAATTTCAGCAACAATGTACTTTCGTCTCTTCTGACTTATGTGAATTAAAGACATAATGAATGCTATGCTCATGGTTTTGGAGAAAATAAACATTCCTATCAATTTCTGGCCGGTATATATCAATGAAGAGAAAAATAGAGAAAATAAATCATATTCCTATGAATTTCTCACCGGTATATGAAAGGTGGTTTGAGTTTGCTGAACTGGCTAGTAAGCGGCTACCCAATAACGAATTCCAACCTTTCGCTAGGGAATAGACAATGACCCTACACCCCAACATAAATGTCCAAATATAAAAAATGGAGTTGCAAGGGTCAGAGGAAACTCGGAATAAGAAAAAGAAATATATTACAAAAACTTTGACATTTAGTTTGGAATATACCGAAAACATTTGCCGTGCATTCAGCTATAAAACACCGATATACATCATGCTCTTTGCATGCAGTGTGCCACAAATGTTAACATTGGGCATGGTGGCAGAGTTATGTAAGGAAGCTCATTGGTAGCAAAAAGCACACAAAGGTTGGGGAAATTAATAACTCGCAGCAGATTTCATCTCGGGAATATTTTAAGCCATCGACTTGAGAACTGCAAGGTACCAATGCTGCAGCATTGATTGTTATTTTTCTTGTTGAACATGATCTACCTTGACCAGCTCGAGACCATGCTAAACATTAGTTCAGACAAATATTCCCTGACTTGAGGATCACTTTATGAATTTGTGTCAAAATTTTATCCCTATCAAAATTTATCCCTTTTTTAACTAATTAACTAATAGTTACATTACATACATGCATGCATGCATGCATGCATGCATGCATACATACATACATACATACATACATACATACATACATACATTCATACATACATACATACATACATACATACATACATACATACATACATACATACATACATACATACATACATACATATAGCGTGTGTGTTTGCTTATTTGCAATATGCCCTCTATTTCCAGTGTTCATGTTTGCATTTGACATTGGATTTAAGCAATACTTTATTTTGAAGTTGCCAATCATGAATGGTAGACGAAGATTTGTATGGCATTACATATTTCAATCTTTTAAAATTATGAGGGTAATAATCTGCAGAACGTTTAAAATAAAAAACTAAAAATGCTATGAATCATATTTTTCTCAGCAGGGCAGACAAATCTGATATTTTTTGACACAGGATTGTTTATACCTAGTTTTCATATACCTGTACATGTATAACACTTTTGATTAAGGACTGGGTACAATTTTATGTAAAACCATCCCTTTTGAGGGAGGGGAGGCATGACTATGGACTACTGTATGCCAAAGTTTTGTCTCTTGAATGGTGTAAAAGCTTTTGTGCAAATTCATTAATGTACTTGCATGCACAATGGCTTGTAAAACAACTAAAAATGGAAGCAATATTACATAATTTCATGGTGTACAGAGTGGCCAAGTGGTCTAAAGTGTTCACCATTATGGATCACTACCATCTCACCTCTGCCTGCGTGGGTTCAAATCTTGGGTTCGGCCAATGTGGGTATGTGAGAAATCTTGCCAGTAGCTTTTCATAAGTTGGTGGGTTTTTTCCATGGTTTTACCAAGTTTTCCTCCATCTTTTATACTGGCTTCCATGTATAGCCTTTCTAGTGCTGAAAAATGGCATTAATCCTACAACAACAACATAACTATATATTTAATTTTTATTTGTTTCAGGTATTTTTGTTTTCATGTATTAGCTACTTGGTTTAGGCCATCCAGAGGTATAAACATCAAGATGGATGTCTATTTGCTCACCATATATGCCACTCTAGAACAAGAGGAGGCAGTCAGGGAACTCTTCCATAGAATGAATTGGGACTTCAAAAAAAAAGTGGATGGTAATGCATGTAACATTTTTTATTGATATTAATTGAATTATGTTTATGGAATATGTCAAGTAGACCTGTTTTGTAATCAGTTGCATACAACATCTAGATGTATATGAAAGTTATGTTCAAATCAATCCATTTCTACATGAATCAATACAATATATACTTTATAAGGACTATGTTTCTACATGAATACAATATATACTTTATAAGGACTACTTCTTTCTACATGTATCAATACAATATATACTTTATAAGGACTACATTTCTACATGAATCAACACAATAATATACGTAATTTTTGAGAAATTAGCATCAATCCTAGAATAGACCCAGATGTCAATCTTGAATGGTAAATGGTAAAAGAAGATTTGTATGGCATTGCATATTCATTCTCTGAAAGCTATGAGGGTAATAATGCTGCCAGACTTAATAAACTAAACAAATTTCACCTGAGGTTTATTTAGCCGATATTCAGGTACCATGAGTCCAGTTCATACCCATCTGTAATCATGCAGTGTTAATTATATTGTTTTGCATTTATTGTTTTCTGATGAAATTTTACCAGTGTTTGAATATGAACAATTAAATAAAATACAGCTGTTTTCTATATGTTTTGGTTAAAGTTGCTGTACTTTATAATTGTATACTTTTTATAAAAATGTACTTTAATGTCCATCTGATTTTTACAGATGGAGGAATTAGGGGTAGGATAACAGATACAGACATTTATGCAGTTCCCTACAAATTCATATCAGTAAGTACTTTATTGCACTTGTACAAAGAGGAAAATTACAGCACTGAGTCTTTTAAAAAAAACACCTCATCTGCATAATACGTTTTTTTAATGTCATGGCACTCATTTATAGTGTTACAATATCTTGAAATATCTGAATATATCTTGTATGAAAAATATTATGATTTTTGACAATAGTTTTATTACCTATTGTATATAAAAGTGTTGACATGAAATAAATATATTAGTCTGCAAATTCACCCTGTGCTTCTTAAGGTATCCCAATGCAAGATGGTGAGTGTTTCCACCACCACCCTTTCATTATAGAATCTGCTTGATAATAGAGACCGATAGTAATGTACACTTTTGCCATACTGACTGATAGTAATGTACACTTTTGCCATACTGACTGATAGTAATGTACACTTTTGCCATACTGACTGATAGTAATGTACACTTTTGCCATACTGTCAAATGTAGCATACTACTTTCTTTTCATGGAAGTTATTTCTTATGAAATCCCTGATTATAGACAGTTCACTGTTGGATTTAAGCCCAAGACTGAGCAACTTATTACTGTTTTATACAGTGGCGTAGCGAGGAGAGGGCAGGTGGGGCATTCGCCCCGGGCGCCGGTGGTTGGGGGTGCCTAAATTGGGGTACATATCTGTGCAACAGGGGCAGCTAGGGGGCGGGGGCACAAATTTGGGTGTTTTGTCCTGGGCGCCAAATATCCTTGCTACGCCACTGGTTTTATACAAGATAAAAATAAAAACATTTTTTTTTAAATCATTAACATTTTTATTACTTTTACTGGACAGACATAGCACATTGTGTTGCATAGACCTTTAATATTATCCTATAAAGGAGCTGTATTTTCCTTCAGAGTTCAATCACCCTAATGTTATATAATGTCATCATATTTATCTATTACCTGTAAGAGTTAGAGCCTTGTCACACAGGGAGATCTGCAGTGGGAAAATTCTTTTGTCCAGTATGGTCACTGTGGTGTGCGGGGTTTTTATGCCTCCACTATGGTAGGTTTGTTATTATGGATGGGGTGGGATGCTCCCAATATATTTTAAAATTTACTATTGAAGACCCACACAGGCTCGATTTTGTAGGAAGTGAAATTAGTGATTGAGAGAGGTAAAGTTCTGAGCCCCCAATTAACAATGCTGACAGTTCAATTATTGAGTACAAAAAAAGGTGAAATTTCTTCTTCTTTTCGATCAAGCTATAGCCTATTTTATCATTCGATTTATAGTGTGAAATAGCTTTTCCACCTGTCCTTGTTTCCTACTCATCTGTATCTCTCCTATCCTGCCAATTCCTTCAACCTTTTGACTTCCCTCCTAACCCCTTCTACTCCTTGACTGCTGCTTCTCCAATTTCTCTTCCTTGACTCCTCTTCTGACTAGTCTTTGATTCAAAATCAATTTCTTCACTAGTATTTTTTTCCGTCTCCCTCCTAGACACTCAGGACTAAACTGTCATGTAAAAGCTTCCTTTACAAAGTTTCGTCTTTCTTTCTTAGAATTTCCTAAGTTTCCCCACCAAATTATGAGTGGTTCCCCAGAGTATTGCTTTATAACTTTCCAGCACGATGTTCGGGCAATTATTAAGTTCCTGGCTAAAAAAATGCTTAATTAAATTTGGATTGATATGATGATCACACCTGCGCTCAGTTCCGATTGGTTGTTGATTCAACCCTGTTCTATTCAGCTTTGCAGACAATGCTCTGGGTCTGTCTGTCAATGTTATGAGATTTACGACACCTATAAGGGTCCTTTGTTCTTGAACAAAGCTTTCAACACCCACATGAGCTGGGTTCTTGTACCTTTATGAAGAGGACCGACTATAGCTGCAGTGTCTAAAATATATGCATAGCTTCTAACCATTTCTTTGTTTACCTGACTTGTGCAATTGCAGGCAGGGCAACATGACAACTAACCCCCCACCCACCCCCACCCCCCACAATTTTATTCCCCCAAAAATGCTTCCAATGCAGATGTGCGTTACTACATGTAATAAAAGAAAAAAAATCATAGCAACGCTACATGCTGACTATGGACACGAATATGCATACAACATATCTATAGAGTGATCTATGTCATTTCAATGCTCCTACTCATGAAATCAGCGTCTACATTCTCAATTGCTTTCATGAATCTGGTCTGCATCTGGTACTACTGTATGAACAGTGATGATTGCATAAATTTTCCATTCGACAATTTCGCCTGCGTGAGATAGGTGTGGGGTTGGTGGTCAGTTTCCACTATGAACTTCCGTCCATATAAGTACCACTTGAACCATGATATCCTGAACATGATTCCAAGGCAGTAGTTCTTCTCAGCAGCAGACAATTTCTGACTACCATACACGACAGGAAAAAGCATCAGTAGTACTGCTCCCAGTCACATACCACATACTTTTGGTAATACCCAGCCAATTCCAGGAATGATCTCACCATATTTTCTGTGGTGAACCATGCTGCTTGACCATAGTCCAATATACGGAACCCATGGTGACATTTGTAAGGGTGAGCCGTCAATCCCGCCTGATGTAGACACTCCAAAACGTCAGCTAACAGAGTGATGTGTTCACTCCATGTCTCTGTGGTTAGCAAGAGATCATCCATGATATTGTGGACACCCCTATCGCACAAGGGCTCCAGCAACTTCCACATCATTCTAGTGGAGACACTGGGTGCATTCTGGACTCTGAACAGCATGTCCAACAATTGGTAGGTCCCATTGGGTGTAGACAAAGCAAGCTTTGCCATATCCTCCTTCTTTACAGGAATTTGACAAATCTGCTGCTGAGAAGAACTACTGCATTGGACAAATCCAACTTCAAGAAATATTTTGCTTTCAGTCTGAAATTCCTTCACCTGATTTAGTTTCCGGTAGTCAACACAAAACCGATATGTGGCATTCTTCTTCTGCACTAGGACTACTGGAGAGCTTTATGGAGAATCAGCGGGCTCGATTACTCCCAGATCGATCATCCACTCGATCTTTTCCCTAATGACTTGTTGTTTTGCATGGGGCAAGGGGTAGGGTTTTGCATGGGGCAAGGGGTAGGGTTTTGCATGGGGCATGGGGTAGGGTTTTGCATGGGGCAAGGGGTGAGTGGCCAGTCATCCACCAGCTTTAACCCGAATTCAACAAATGACATTCTTCCAGGGTATTTTCATAAGCACATCAGAATACCTGGCAATGTTTCTATCTCTTTTATCTGTACCTCAGTCGACATGGGGTCACACTCCACGTCCAAGTGTGTCTCACCCCTCGTTAATGGACAGCTCAGGACAGTGTTTGCACCTTCAGTATTGCCTTCAGCGTCCTCTATGATGATTGTGGTGACGATAAAATTGCTTACAATCTCTCTTTCCCAGTATCTTTAAAGGAGATTGGCATGGTACACAGGATTCGAAACTAACTTTTTTATTAACTAGTCAAGCGGACTAACAGGACAAAAGACGTACTTGTCAGCAGCAGAATCCATTAGTCTGTAAATTGGAACATCCAACTACAAATGAGCTTGATTTTTCATCCTCAGTTTTGTAATGCTCTTTGCAGATGCTGCAAAACATAGTCTTTACTTCGAATTAAAGTTTAAGCCACAGCCGACCACATTTACTCTTCTCTAGAAAAGTTCGGTTCCTACTTTCCCAATCATACTGTTTGTCGCGTTCCCTTTTGTCCTCATTAATGTCAGTCTTCTGTCTTTTGGCCGGATTTTCCACACCTTGAACAAATCGCCACAATGTTCTCTTTGCTTTCTTGGTTTAACTATGATAAGGGTCAGTGCGACAATAATGTTTTGCACGCCATTTGTAATACTTAATATAAAGCGCCTAGGTGATCTGGATTTACGTACAGGAGTTACAACAAATTCAGCAAAAATAGCAAGTTATTTGCCCGCATTTCTCTTATGAAATTCATTAAAAAAATACAAGGAAAGCAAACTTTACAATAATTACATGCATTCATTTTTTTTTATTAGTCAGGCGGACTTGTATTAAAACATTTTTTAGTCCGTGAGGAAAACTATTAGTCGCGGACTAACGGACATACATTAGTTTCGAATCCTTGTACAGCTTCTCCTTCGGTGTCATATCCAATATGTTTGACCTCCAACCTTCGCAGTTATGATGTTCAGACCCCTCCAAGAAACATACAACTTGTTGTATTCTTGGAGAAACAACAACACCTTGCCCCCTACCTCATACTAGCATGATTTTTGTGTGCTTGTTGCAATTCTTTGCCTGACACGCCTTCGCTCACTTGAGGCTCTCCTGTGCAAGGCAACAAGCTTCCTTAGTCCACAACATACTGATAGGTAGTGCGTACCTCTTTGACAGCGTGATCGTCTGCAGCTGTCTCAGTATGGTGATTAGGCCATGTACGGTCCTCCCGTACAAGAGTTCAAAGGGAGAAAATCCTAAACTCGCTTGTGGTACTTCCTGGTGTGCTAAAAGCATGGCATGAATATACCGATCTCAATCTTTGGGGCAGCCTTTGCACAGCTTCCCGAACGTGTTTTTCAGTGTTCCATTAAACCATTCGACCAGTTCGTTACATTGGGGGTGATGTGGTGTAGTTGTGAGGTGCTTAATCGACATCAGTCTATTCACCTCTGCCATCACACAACTCATAAATTGTGCCCCTTGATTGGTCAGGATCTTGTCTGGCGCTCAGACTCTTGACCAAATCCCAAAGACCGCTTCAGCAATGGTTTCAGAATCAATATTACGCAACACGATAGCTTCCAGATAGCATGTAGCGTAATCTACAACCGTTAAAATATACATATTTCCATGTGACAATGCTGTTGTTTTTTTTTTATCTGATCAAGTCCATCGTGATGGGTCTAAATGGTTCATCGATAAGATGTGTACTCAGCAAAGGGATTGGTTGATGATCCATTTTTGGTGTCATTCTCTGACACTTGTTACAGGAGAGACAGAACCACTTAACATATCCCTGGACCCCTGGCCAGTAGAATTCTTTGACAAGATGGTTGCGCATCTATCTTGGCATGTCCCATGTGTCCTCTCATGAGACTTTCATGCACGAGTTTCAACACTTCACCTTCTCTTTTTGGCATGACATCTTGAAGTGTTCGTTACCTTTCCTAGCATGGCAATGCAAGATCCCCTTGTATGCAAACTTCACCATGCCATTTGGAGTTTCCTTCTCAGTTCCTTCTGCAGCATAGTTGTGCAAATGCGCCAGAGTTGATTCTTCCTGCTGTAGCTTCCTCAATTTGACCAGAAGAACATTACTGACCGGTTTCTATATAACTTCTATCAGTGTTGCTATCATCTGTCGTCTCTTGGACCTGGTTTCTACAGCACTCACTAGCATCGGTGTGCGTTTCAGGGTTTGATTGTGACAATAAATAACGTCATCCCAGTACAGGGCGTGAATTTAACACAAATTTCTTTGTAGCCAGAAGGACTAGTGTACTGAGAAATTTACTAGTCCTGCCAAACATTTACTAGTCCTGTCCACAATACTACGTCACACACTTGTATTGAGATTAGCGACAATTTTCTTTCATAAATAGCATAATCATATGAAATGCAGAGGTACAGAAGTATAAATCCTACTTCAAATCATCAATCAGTCACTTAACATTTCTTGTTTCTCAAGATAATCTGGATCCAGTTCCAGAAAGATCCAGGTGTCCTTTTTCCGTCCTCTTACTGCACTCGGGGTCCATATGGGGTTTGTTCTGGTCTCTTTACCCGTCTCTCTGAAGCATTCCACAAATGTATTGCTGGTGATGGATCATATGTTGGAATGTCATTTGTATGGAACATTATAACGAGTAGGTCAGACAGAACCCAAAGTCTCAAATAAGATCTCCAGTCACTCTTCACCATTTTCATCTCCGATTGAATTTTATTTAAAGTTTGAACAACCCACAACAAAACTGGATGTTTTCTCTGTGTTTGTTTTTGCGAATTCCAAATACACATAAAGTTTTTGTCCTCATAATTGAGCCATTCCCTGTCTTTTGTCAATGTCTTCTGAAATGTCCGACTATGCTTTTCCCTATCATTTGAATTATTCCTCTCTTTTATGTCATTTTCATTCAACGTTTGCTTTTTTCCGGAGGCTGAACACATTCTATATAAAATGCCACATTTTGCCTGTCTTATAAGGCGAGAATTGTGTCTCATTTTGAAATACAAGATGTTACAGTATAGCTGACGTGAATAATTTAAAGTAAGAAAAGGAACGGCACAGTGTCCTTTATATATGAAAGTACGAGCAAGAAACACGTTTCAAATCACGTGCCACCCCCCCCACCCCCAGTTAATTGGCCTCACCCTTATAAAGTCTTGACTTATGTGGATGATCTGCAGGATCAATGCAGTGGCTATTGTAAACACTGTTATATAATATTAACATCAAAAGATAATGTTAGTTTCACCTTGGAAAATGTGTTCCCATCAAACGAAGCCATCTGACTCTGCGTGTTGTATTCAACAGCTCCAATTACGGTCTCATCATTAATAGCGTAAGTATATTTTCAAATCTTAGATACCCATGCTGAGAGATTTTAATTCCCAAAAAATGTACGGCTTTCTGCTTGGATATGTCCATGTGTATTCAATTATTTGTTCAGTCTTGCATGGGCAAAATATTTGAAAAACAATTTTTATTGTCATAGAAAATGTAGTTGTATAGAAATGATGTGTCAGTAATGTGATCATAATAAATTGATATAATTCTTATCATTATTTCAATGCAAATGTAAATTATGCAGTTCCCCATTTGTGACTGTTGGCGCATTTGGCTAGCAAGCAAAAAAAAAAAAGAAACAAGCATGCAGACTAATTTCTTTGAATAGTTGATGCCAAGAGTTGTAGCTTTGTAGCTTGTTAATGTGGTCGCGTGAATGAAGTGTGATACCAGGTTATTTTTAATTTAATTCACTGTCAGATTAATTAGGATATCAATTTACCAAACTTCCGTTGTTTGTTAATGATGGGACCGTGATTGGCGCTGTTAAGCGAAATGCACAAAATCATATGGCTTCTTGTATTAGAAACACATTTCTTAGGCAAAAATTGACTTCATCTTCTCATGCTAATATTTTATGATTGTGTTTACAACGATCACTGCATTGATTCTACAGAAAATATGCTGAGGTCACTTCTTTATTAAGATATATAGTAAACAAACTCTGACTTGATAAACAGAACTCACTAGCCCATCGGACTAATAACATTATGATAGTTACTAGTCCAACAGGAAATCTACTAGCCGCTGGCTAGCGGCCTACCGCTAATTTTGAGCCCTGCAGTATGATGTCATGTGATAGTTCAGCCAAGCACACAGCATTAATGTTCCCTTTAACATACATTGAATCGAGGTCAGTGACAGCCACTGGCAACGAGTCATGTGCGCTGTTTGCAAACTGGACTTATCTCCCCAGTGTCATCCTCAGACTTCACATATTTCTTGCCGACAAGGGCTGGAACGCTACACCCAGTGTCATACAAGATGATGGCACCTTCTCCATTGACAGTTGCAAGTGTGAGGTTTGCTGGTTTACAGCTTGCCTCCTCACACTACTTCCTAACGACAGCATTCACCTGGTTTTTCCTGCCCTTGGGACAGTCCCTGGCAAAATGCCCCAGGAGCTTGCAGTTGCATTATGCAGGCCCTCCCCGATCTGCAGGGCACGTTTTCATGGGTGAGGCCTGTCCTGATCTATGGATGGTATCTTTACCTGCAGATCCCCCTCCGACCTTCCTGATGGTTACAGACATCCAACAAAGCTGGGTTCTCGTACTGTTACGAAGAGGAAGAACTACAGCCATGGAGTCTAACATGTATACATAGTTTCTTACTATTTCTTTGCAGGGCAGCGTGACAGTCACATTTGATAAAGCATATTTGGTAAAGTGTTTCATATGATTGGCCAGTGTGTAAATGTATGTTAAAGTATGGCTTACGGTGTCTCCATGACAGCATGTATGCCTACTTATGGTAATTCTTGTGGGACATAATTAGCACTGGTTGGGTTTCAGATTGTGTTACAGTTGTTATGGGTGGCTGTATAAACTGGATTACCTCTGCAAGGTCAGCTGCTTGGTAATTCTCCCAAAAAAATACATTTGCAGATATATGGTCCTGTTTTTTTTTAATTTTGTTAATCTTTTTTGTGGACTCTCTTGGTAAGCCATTACAGCCCTTTTTTCCCATGATCTCTTTTGGTATTGATCTATAATGGGGTTTTAATCAACTTTTACAGATTGTCACAGACTATTGAAGAGTGGGTGGGTGTAAAATAGATGGGTGAATTAACTAGTAGTTTTATTTTCTTTATTTTGGGGTCCCACTTGGTTAGCCATTAATAGCCATTTTCATGATCTTAATGGGTTTGAAAATGTAATGTTACAGATTTTCACACACTGTTGAAGAATGAGTGTGTGTGAAAATAAATCAGTAATTTAACCAGAGGAAGTGTTTGTCATGCAAATATTTTATTTATGCATATTTTCACCCTCTTACAAGTATACAAATATACACATGTTGATGAATGCATGGTAATATATGTCAGTATTGTTTTCTTCTGATGTGATGTGTGTAGATACACAGCTTTTGCCTAATACTAATTTCACTAATTAGTTTTTGAGACAAGTTTCACCCACAAAATTAGATGATAATATGCATGGTAGTTGGAAGTATATTTTTGATAATATGCATGGTAGTTACAAGTGTATTTGTGATAATATGCATGGTAGTTACAAGTGTATTTGTGATAATATGCATGGTAGTTACAAGTGTATTTGTGTATATTAAAGCACACGCAAGTGTTACATCAAATCTAATGCTGTAATTTAACCTTTGTAGTATGTTGAGTTTTGTTTTGCAAGAATCCTACGAAAGATGAAAAAATATACAATAATTATTCTAATTACAGAACAATGTTCCAGTAGGCAATGTTTGCATAAAGCGGACAAGTATTGCTCAGCTTCCCTGTTGTGAGTGCAACCCATCAGTGGAAAATCCCTGCTCATTTGAGTCAAGCTGTTATAACCGGTTGATGTGGTACGAGTGTCACTCAGCGACTTGTCCAGCAGGAAAGAAATGTCAAAACCAAAATTTCCAAAAAAAGGAATATCCACCACAGGAACCATTTCAGACAGTTAACAGAGGGTTGGGTCTTAGAACTCTTGTGGACATCAAAAGGGTAAATATTATCAAATTGTTGATATTGATTCTTACAGCCCAAGTATGATTTGAATTATCCATTACCTTAATGTCATGATACGCTCCATCCATCTCTCCGTCTGAGTGAAAATTCAAAAACTTTATAGTCACAGCTACAGTGACCTAGTGGTTAGTGTGTCTACCTTGGATGCAGGAGGTCAAGGGTTCGAACCCCAGCAGAGTCATGCCAAAGACTTAGTTTTTTTTACTAACAGCTGCCTCATTAGGCACTCAACATTAAGAGGTTAGTGATAGGACTGGTTGGCCTCACTTCAGGATAATGTGACTGGGTGGTACATCATGCTAAATGTCTGCGGCATGATGTCCCAGTGCTTGACATCACTATAAACTGTGGACATCATAGCAATATGGCTGAAAAGTTGTTAAAGCTACATTAAAAATCCAAATCACACACACACACACAAACACACACACACATTCACAAACTGGCTATTCCTGGCCCAATGTAGCTGACTGGGGACATAGATATGGGTGCTGTATGTTTAACTGTCACACTCTCATTAGTATAATTAATGATCATTCTAGATATCTGTTATACTGGTACATATATCAGACCAGTAATTCAGATATGCCTTTTCCTGTTCACAAATTCTTTAGTTTTAATATTATATTATTTTGGTCTGTTGATACATTCATCCATCCAGCCATTGTACACACTTGAACAGAGATGCCAGCCATTCCAGAGTATGCAGAATTGTTATGAATGTTTTGTAAAAATTTTGCATTTCAAAGTAAATTTGAAAAAATTTGGAAAAGTCAGAATACGGTTGGACTTAAGAATTTAAACAGGCATTTATATGTGGACACATTTAGGGAGAAAGTATTTCATCATTTTAATTGGATTTGCATATGACCAGACATTCTTTTATCACAAAACATATAAAGGTAATTGATCTCAATAGAAGATATATAATAGTGGTATATAAAATACAAATATTGCGCATATCTTTGTAAGATTAGCTTGAGTCCTAGAACAAAGAAAGACTAATTTTAGTTTGCCTTTTAATTACTTTATGAACACTGATTAGATATACTGAAATAATTACATGCATTTTATCATATTCTACTGAATGACAAAAATGAAAAAGGACCCCACATAGCAGATTTATCTTGATTTCTGTAAGTGACTTTAAAATACATTGATTTTGTCTACTCAAAACAAAATTAAAACATTACATAAGGACTAGACACTAAAAACATGTAATGTTGTCATTTTCATTGAGTAGAATTGCAAAAGTCAAGTTGGTAGGATACCTTTACGGTTATATTTTGATTGGTGTAGAATCTGTTTATCCATGGATATCTCCTGTGTGTTATTGGAAAGTTAAAGGCTATAGATTGTACTTTCTTGATAGAACTCCTTAAATATTGTGTTACGTGCTTAGGCTCGAATAAGCAGTAACACAGAAAGAGTGAAAACTAACAAGCTTGTAAAACTTTAACAATGAAATTATTAAGTACAATTATTTTCATAAAGTAAATAAACTTATGGTTTTAGAGAATCAAATCCAACATTAATCCAATATAGAATTCACAAAAATAATCCACTGATGGAATTGCAAGAGTCCTGATAAATAAATGTTCTAATAGTTCCAGGTTCGAATCTTGACGATGTAATCCAAAATGGCTGACAATGTCATGTGATGCAGTTCTTGTTTTTAAAAAAATCCAAATGAAAATCATAAACACATGTCCTTTTCCAGTTAAATGGAATAATTCCTCTTGCTACAACGAAATGACACAATGTCCAGTACAAGGTAATTAAAATTATAACTCAAACAGAAAACACAACTATTAACTCTAAAAGCCCAGATTCTACTGAATCTCTCTCCCAGTACAATAATTTAAATACCCGTTTTTTTTACGTAAACAAGGGATCACGTGATTTTCTGGAAGGTCAAAGAAAAAAGCTACCTTCGCTAAGTCACATACTAATAAAATGATCCAGAAGAAAATTAGCCACTAATTACTAAAAATAAAAAGATATTTTTGGATTTAGCCAATCATTTCCAAGGCTTGATTACACTCTCTAAAGAAGGGTCAGAAATGAGGTCAACAAGCCAAGGTCAGTTTGTGTTTACAGCTAGGGTCTAGGTCAGCCTGAATTTTCTAGAATAATCTCCCAATTAATGAATTTTAAACCCTAAATGACAAATTTGGATTTGACAATTAAAAATAAATAAATTAAATCAAATATATGTAACAATTGATGTAAATCAGAGGTAGGTACATGATTATATTTAAGCACAGCAGAAGTCATTAAATTATACAGAATATGGTGTACACCCTGAGGGGAGATAAATAAATCAATAGTAGGGGATGTGTATAATAATAGAGAATTCTCACATGATTAAAATATTTACCAACCTAAATGAAACATGCATGTTTTTTTAAATTCTTGATAGACTTAGAATCCTTGAATTTACAAAGAATGTGTATAGCAGTTATGTAGATCTAGTGAGTACAAACAATTTGTAAACATGTTGAAACATTATTTTTGACTGGATTTTTTATTGTGTTTTTTTTTTGTGTCTTTACCCTGGTTAATATTTTTACAGTTTTGATATTGGTCTGCAAGGTTTTATCAGAAAACTGATTCCGTACTTGTTAGCAGTTAGTTTTGAATTCTGTACTCTTAGTGAAATTTGACCCATAATGCCAAAATTTGATAGAGGCAAATACTGATCAATGCTCGTGTAAAGGTGGGTATATCCTACATTGCTTTAATAACGAGAGCAGTTTTACAAATTGCTGCAAACTGAAAATGTTTATTTCCACCAAGGCTGTACTTTTATTACAAAATATATCTTAATAACAAATCAAAATGTAAAAAAAGAGCCTGTTGTATAATATTGCAAATCAGTTAAAAGTGTGTAACAGACTATATCTAGTTTTACATGATCATTTTGAAAATAGATCAGATACAGAAAATTCTACCAAATATCTTTAGAACATACAATGAGATTTTGACAAAAGTGAACATGGAAAATCCAGTAAAGAAATGGCCTCAACCACAAATTAATTATTATGTTTTGATGGGTCTTGTTCTGAAAATTTGACTTATGGATTCTTTATAAGTATGCTCATTGATTGGCATCTCTCTTTTTGTTTCAAGTATAGAACTGTGGTACAAATATGCTGTTACTTTTCCTGGGGTGAGGATTTGTACATGATTATATTTTTTCTTTTGTCATTTGAATCCCAACTCTGGTTGCATTGTGTGTTTGGTATCATATCACAAGACAGTAAGGTTAGCACTTACAAATCAGCAATTACTTTCTTGCTGAGATTTTTGTGGTTAATTTAACTAATTGTTCCACTTCATGAATCATGGAAATGAAGTGTAGAGTGTACCTGGTGCTTGTGTCCACGCTGCAAAACCTTCAACCCAACACTGTAAAGTGTAGGAGTGTTACACATGTAAATTAAATGATCAGTACCTTGCACTGTATCATATTCGTTTATCTCACTATGTCATAGGTCGTTAGGGTTACAGAAACTGCTGAAAGACATTTTTTTTAACCAGTGCCATTTTCGAAATGCATGTACAAATTGGAGAATATCTCACAAATGGCTCAGCAAGTTATTTTAGGTGAGAGAAGTTGTCATTTTTTTTCTGTATCAGAAACATCTATAATAGAGCTATAACATATTTTTGCCACAGTTCTATATTTTATAAAAATGTGATGCATAAATGCAACATGTAAATAATTGGAATAAATCAAGCTTTATAGAAATCAGCATGCAGATGCACATAATGACTATAGCAAAGACACATTTAATCAAATAAAGTTAACAGCAAAAGAAATTATTTCTGTAGTTTGCTTACACACATTGTGAAACATGTCCTTTTGGGTTTTTTATTGATTGCAATATTATAAAGATTATTCAGTCAACAAAGACTAACAATGTATAGTGTTAATTACTGTTTCATGAATTGCCACTAATTACACCAGTCAGTGCTCTACAAATTAGATTAGACACTATGCACACCTTTCTTTCATACATTCGGGATCACTTTAAATTCTTTGGGTTCCAATTTTTGTGGTTGAGTTTAACAAATTTAAAGTCACAATGAGATATCTACTTAGTCAACATTTACCTACATGTTGTATGCAGTGAAAAGACATCGTCGGTTTCTTTCTTTGTTTTAATAGCATGGCTATTTATTGTGGTGAGAATGTGAAATATACGATAGGATAGGTACATGAATGATGAGGAATAATGAAACTAATTGATTACACATTAATTTGAATGCCAGATGTGGTGGGCATTAAAACATTTGTAATATTTTAATGACATAACATGATATATTGAAATAAATGCATATTTACTCACTGTTGATGCTTTAGTTCCCAAAGCACATATTATTCCCATCTGTATATACATTTTTGCACATATCAGCTATATGTAAAATAAACAATCAGCAAATTAATACAACTTTCTCAAAGCATATTTCAGTCAAGTCTCTCTTTGTCATATATGCAGATAAGCTACTTAATTGGTCAAAGAGTAAATATTTTTAGGTCAGTCAAGAAACTGTATCTTTGCAGTTTATCTTTTGCATAATTTGTAACAATATCTTCAGCACCAAACATAACAATATGTGCAATAATTACACTGGTATTTGTCAACTTTATGGATACAATGTCGGACCACAAGTTAATGTCAGCCACCTGGTAAATTGTCAGGATTACTTTGAGCAAAGAGGGTTACAATTATTTGCATTGTTTAGGCATTGAATCACTATTTGTCAAGTTTATGTTTTCGTGTCGGTCTTTAAGAAACGAGGACATAATTACTTAAGATTACAGTAGTGCTTATATGTGTTAACTCGGACAGCTCTGCATTTATTTATGCTAGATGTTAGCAATGAATAATGCAATCAACTTAATAACTAAATTATAGATTAATATGTTTGTTTGTAAATAAGTAGAAGTAAATATCAATATAATTGTTTACATAGATATATTCATCTTTTTTAATAATAGATCCACAAAATTATTTGCCTACAAGTATGTATGTACTTTTTACCCAAACCACTAAATCCAAAACCCAGAAAATGTTTTTCACAATAAGCAGATAGTCCTGTGTATTGACCTTATCCATAACCCTTGTACATGGAACATGCTTAGTGGATGACTATTGTGGTTGGTGAACATGACAATTAAAGAACAATTGGGACATGATGATTTATTAACACAAAGCAACATTTGCTGGAGGTCAGAGGGAGAGAAATAGAGTGAGCACCATAGTTACAAATTGATGTGAATATACAAAGAGGGTGCCTCTTTTTGTAGATACAAAACTAGAGGTCAAAAGGTCATGCAGTCCATCTATTTGAATATTGATCTCCGAAGTACGTGTGAAGTAATGATAACCTTGCAGCTTGAAATAATATGTAGATTCTATTATTTCTACTTGTTTTATTCACCATCTAGGGGCAGTTTGTGAACGAATATGTTGGAGAGATTATCGACAATGAACTCTGTCTGGAGAGAATTAGTCAAGCTCAACAGAACAAGTGTACAAACTTCTACATGCTGGCTTTGGATAAATACAGGTATAATCAATGAGTTTTGTTAGTTTCAGAAAGCCTCACTGAAGGTCCAGATGATATGTCTGTAATGTAAAAAAAAATATTTTGAGAACCCTAAGAGAATGTAAATTGAAAATATCAGCATGTGTATTTAGTGATAGTTGTATGGACAAATGACGTTAATGCCTTTCTAGTAAGCATATTTAAGACCTAGTGAAGTCACTTTCAACATGGAGTATTTGCCCATAAATGCAATTTAGAATTTTTTTGCTTGTACTACATGTAATTGACCTATCGCCAGTTGTCAATCATTCTGTTTGTTTGACCAATCAATGAGAGCTATTATACACACCTCCAGGTACTGTTTACGTCCGCCATTTTCCTCTGACAAGCTGCTTCTGTCAATATCGACTCGGCTATAGCATATATTTAAAAATTTTGCAACTGTTCGGCAATTTTCCGATTCACAATGCAATGGGGGCAGTGCAATTCTGTTTGTTGTTATCCAGATCGTCAAAATGGAGGAGGTAAGTTTATTCCCTTCCCGAAACCAAGACATAACTGAATAGTGAAAAACTCGCCCCATGGAGAACTAACTCACCCTTGGAGAACTCACACAACTTAATAACTTATTAAGTTTATAAAATTTGCAATTTTTTAACTTTTCCATTTGATCAATTCCACTTCTGTACTTAACAAAAAATAAATGTTATCTGTCCCTTTTGCTCAGCTCTTCAAATCTTTATATGCATTTTAATAATATTTGTAGAGATAGTGTTATCAATATTTTTTATTACAATTACATCGAAAAATGAAACATGCTTACTAGATGCAGTATAATTAAATTTAATCGTCAGGTGAAAATGATTTAGGCGATCAATACTTTTTTTTCAGTTTTTCATTTGAATGCTTCCAAATCATAAATATGTCATCAAAAATTCTGAACCAAAGAGATGGATTAAACTTTTCATTTTGAATGAAATTCTTTTCTAATTCACACATTTAAGGAAAGAGCATGAAGGAGCCATATTAATACCCACTGATGTACCCATTATTTGTATGTAATTCATATTATTAAATTGAAAATAATTATTTTCCAAGATAAGTTTTATTATTTTACAAATGTCTTCACTAGATAGTGTGCTATTATTAGGATTGTTATGAAGAAAATGTTTGCACGCTTCAATACTATCTGCATGCGGAATGTTGGTATATAGTGATGTTACATCTAATGATACCAGGATTGAAATTATCAGATTATTTTTGAGGTGTACGTATGTTAAGAGGGAAACTATCAAATTCCTCACATATTGAATTATTATTTTTAGCGATTTCATTAATGCATGTTGAAATTTTTTATTTAATTTCTAATTGACGTTCAACTTCTTTAACATAATCATCTTGATTCACAATAATAATAATGTTTGACTTATCATCCTTTTTAATCACTATACTGTCGTCGTTCATTAGATTATATACAGACTTAATTTTGTCCTTATTAATATTACTATGATATTGCTTTAATTTAGTTAATATCTCTTTTGTGATCGCATATATATTAAAAAATATACATATGAATCACGTAAACGACGTCTTAATTGTGTTATAAAAAGGTTATTTGGGTGAGAAGTTTTGTGATGACTTCTCCAACCAATTGGGGCAACTTCTCCAGATACGTGGGGGCGAGTTCGCCGCATACCGACATAACTTAGAGAAGTGCAAGTGATGGATAAATGCTCATGCTTTCTGTCTCTGTCTCAGTGTTGTTTCATATGGCAAGTATTGCTCACCAATATCGTCTGGTATATATTTTAATGTTATCACGCCCGTCATTTTCACAGAATGTTTGTCGGAGGTTAAGCGGTTGTCAAGTCACATGTTCGGTAGTCGGAGCAATCCACCTTCTGGCGTAAGGTCAATTTGTGTACCGTGGCATATAATGTTTTCAAGAAACATTCCCTTCCATTGATAATGTGGATATTAGAATAGATGTAATGAAAAGACACTTGTTCTCAAAATTTCTATTCTCCATTGAAAGTGCTTATTTTTTAAATTTGGTTACATATATAGACATTATCATATAATTGTATTTTGTGTTGGTGAACTATTAATGATTTAATGTCAGAGTGAGGTTAAAAAACACTAAATGCAGCAAATTAACCACTTTAAATGTTGTAAGATAGGCAATCTCACCAGTACAACCTGCCAAACTTAGATCTTGTGTTTTTTTTAAAAAAATCGCTTAAATTTACATCTGAAAAAATTCACGCTGTGCAGTATTTTATGTCCCAGAGATGAGGAAGACAAACTAGCACGTTTATTTTTTTGCATTTTTGTATACATATATATGTGTACATGTTTAATTGAAGAGAAGCTTGTATAAAATTTGGGAGATAGTTCTCATAATACATAAACATGTTGTGTGAAGTGGTCAACTGATAAGTTTCGCAGGACAACACTGTTAAGTGTGGTAGCCAATATTTTAAGTACATAAAATAGGTAATGTAATTAGTTTTTAAAAATTTATTTTCTTTAACAGTCTTTAACATACTTTAGTATTTGGCAACAACAACAACAATACTGAACAGATTGTATCTCATTTCCAATTTTAAAACAAAAATCCTGTTAGATATTTAAAAATATGCACAAAACGGTGCATGCAGTAAACTGATTTGGTCACCCCTGAATTGTGTAAACAGGTGAGTGATATAAGGCCCACTTAGACCTCATGTTTTCCCTTGAATTTATCCACATCTCGGGTCATATTTCTCATTACAGGGTAATTGATGCCAGGTTTAAAGGAAACCTATCTCGTTTCATAAACCACAGCTGTGACCCCAATCTTGTGACTCAGAAATGGCATGTGAATGGAGAAGATCGTATTGGATTATTTGCACTGAAAGATATTCAGGCAGGTAAGCACACCAATGTATATCAAAGGTGTATGTCATATAAATGGATGTTACAACAATAAGACTGGCAGGTAAGCACACCAATGTATCAAAGGTATACTTCATTTAAATGGATGAAATGTGTAAAAACTCAAAATGAATGCTTTGTGTATTCAGCATCCATTAAATTTCAGATTTAATAACATCATTCTTAAAAAGATCTCCAAATTATTTCTTGATAAACTTGACCTTGGTGAAGACACTAGCTTAAGGGTATTTCAGGCATGACAGTAGTAGAGATGTAATCATATCTACATAAATTTGTGAGTTTGCAGTCTTATTAATCTGATTTTGTAACTCCTAGACTTTTTCATATTTTAAACAACGATATTCTAAATTCATTTATTTTGTCAAGATTTCATTTTGTTTTTACATTTCACTCTTACCATGAATTTTCAAAGCACTTCTATTCATTGATCTAGGGGAGGCTACTCCCATCACTTAAATGTTGCATGCCTTTTTTATGTCGCCCATTTTGAAAGTGTGTTCTTGATTTCTGGTGCGCAATCCATGTCAACATGCATTCCATTTTCTCCATGATAGAGGGCAGCATGGTTCCAAATTATATGGAGAGTTGACTGAGCCCTGTAGCCCTAATTTCCTTTATCTTATCATCTCTTGTATTTCTCCACAACATAAACATTTTTCCTGTTGAACTAATGGTAGAATCACTATTATATGTAATCATCAGTCATTGAGACTAAAAGATGCTTTCAGAATCCTGCTTGGGAACCCATGCTGTACATTCATGTATATATGTGAATGACTTACGTCTTTGGGTGTAATTTTCTGCATGGGTGTTAATATTAATTAGAGTAAATGAAAGACTCGGGGTAAGTCGAATAAAAATAAATTTGAAGTTTAGTGTACTCAGGGATTTGTGAACTCACATTTTCCGGCTTTGTGAGGTGTGCTTGGACTTTATATACTCCCAGATTCCTGATTTATCGTGTACTCTGCATTTCCCATATATGCGGATTCTGTACTTGCAAGTCAGTCCACCTCTCGTGAACCTTACTGTACACATCATTGTGTAAAATGATCCTGTATATTTCCCTCTTATTGGACATTGTCAAGCATTTATTGTGTGCTGAATGAGGAAAAGATCAAAAGGTTATCTCCCTTGAAAAAAATCTTCAAATCCTCATCACTTAAAAATTACTCAACAGATTTGGTTCCATGATTGTTTATGTTAATATGTCCTCTTTATCTTATCTCATCTTCAATGCCACTTTAAATATGACACCATCTTGCGACAACATGACGTGCAAAAGCCAATACAAGAAATAGTAAGGATCACAACTCTGTAAGAATTCTCTCTCTTATTGAGAAGGCATCTTTCAAGTTTTACTTCCTTTATGATTTTCAACATTCCTGTTAACATTATTCATCGACTTTTACTCTGATATATTTTTATTAGGCTCGGAGCTTACGTTTGACTACAACTTTGACTGCCTTGGCAATGAGAAAATTCCCTGCAAATGTAGAGCTGTCAACTGCAGTGGATATCTTGGAGATCAGCCAAAGGTTATTTTTTTTTTGTTTTCTTTGCTGCTCTAAGTTTAAATATTATCACATTTCTATTTCACATAAAAATTGTTGATAACTTGTATTAAATGCTGACAGCGGCTTAGATGCTAGCATATGCTGGATTTTGGGGAAACCATTGATGCCTGTAACAAGCTCTGACCATGGATGAAGCTTCAGCTACAAAGGTGCACAGCAGGTGCATTACCACTTTGCTGTTTAGACTCTTTTTTTTTTTTCAACTTAGTGCCCACTCTAACATAAAACATATAGTGAAAATTGGACAGGAGGGAATTTGTTTAATAGTCACTATCATTTTTAGAATCACAGAATACTAAATGTATTTCAACACCATTTTGATTGAGTTGGAAAAGTATAGTGCTGAGTCAGCTTTTGCTTTTTTCTTTATCTTATGGGAAAATTTGGCTTCCATATCACTGTTTATGAATCTCTGTTACTTCTGAGCTGATATACCAATTTTCATAGGTTTCACTAATCAGATAAAAAATAATCCTATTAAGATTGAAATTAAATAATCACTGGACACTGATTATTTTGGATTTATCTTTGCACTGAGTTCAACTGATTTCCCTTTTTCTTCTGTGATTTAGTACATGTTCATCTTTGCTAGTAAGGTAGATAAATTATATACTCATTTGAATGTGAATCCTCAGATTGTTTCTATATAAAAAAAATGCCAATTTTTATATGCCTATACAGTTTTTGTGTGTGTGTGTGATTAGAATTTTTAACGTAGCTTTAAAAAAAATCATATTGCTGCAATATCTGCAGTGTGGCAGTTTATAGTGATGTCCAGCACTGGGGTATCATACCGCAGACATGTAGCATGATGTTCCACCAGTCACATTATCCTGATACAAGGCCAACCAGTCCTAACACTAACCTCTTAATGCTGAGTGCCAAGTGAGGCAGCTTTTGGTACCATTTTTGTAAGTCTTTGGTATGACATGGCCGCAGATCAAACCTACGACCTCCCGCTTCCGCAGTGGACGCTCTAACCACTAGGCCACCAATGCAGTTATATGTTGTTTTGTCAGTCCATTCATATATACGTTACCAATTTCGTTTCTGCACGATTACTGTCCACTTGTACAGTTACCAAGCATGCACTTGGGTTAAAAATGAAACGAATCAATTTTAGCTCAAATACTCAAAAGTCAGAATCACTGTAACTGAAGAAAAGAAAAAGGTTCCCACACAATGATTCCCACTATCTCCAGTTAACAGCTTGCACTTGGGGTAAAGAAGAACTCTATCAATTTCAGATTCAAATGTCAAGGTCACCATCACCAAAGGAAAGAAAGCACTGCACAGATACTAGACTTTATTAATAGCATTTGGGATAAGGAAGAACTCTATTGATTTCAGGGTCAAAAGGTCAGAGGGTAAGGCCCTGCTGGTTGAAAGAAAAAATATGGTTTCTGCACACTAACTTTTGTTCTCCATCATGAACGGTTACCAAACTTTATTGATGACATGCACTTCATGCAAGGAAAAACCCTATTGATTTAGAAGTCAAAAGGTCAAAGGTTATTTTTGCTGAGACTAAAAGAAGAAAATTTGTTTTCACACATGATATGAAATTGATGTTGTTGTATGAAAACCATTTTTTTCTTCTTTTTATCACAGATGACATGTCTATCTTAAAAGAGATTGTGTACTGTATGAATGTGTTATATGTTTGTGTTGATTATTTTTCCAAATTGTATTGATTGTCCCCAGATTATTTGAGATTGATTGGCGACCTTGGAATGTTTCACCAATCCAATGGTCAACAAATTACAGGAACAATAACAAAAAAAAATGTTGTTTTATTAACCTGATTATGTAATTTTATAGGTAATAAACCAAGTTGTTCTTACGCATAACTGATACTTGCCAACCATCCAGATAATATTAGGGGTTTTTGAAGAAAGAAAAAATGTATTTTGTGATTACAAGTGGAGTCATTGTGTGTGACCCTAAACAGTGATGTATTACAATTGATAATTGTTTCCAGTCATGTAAGAGTGTAGAAAGTGACTAAAAATTAATATTTATATGAAAGCCAATCAGATCTTTTTTCTTTTGAAGCATTTATGTTTCCAGCTCGTAGATTTAGCATTGTTAGATACACATGCATGTATGGGCACATCTCTTCTAATCACTTGAACTCCTCAATAAAATGATGTGCAGTGTTATAAAATCTATTTGACAGTGAAATACAGTATTAACTTCCAGTTGTAGAGTTTACTGCTGTCAGTATTTTATTGAAGTTGATAAAAGCGTCATTAGTGTTTGTCCTGTCACTGGTTGTGCTTTTGCTTAGACATCTCAGAAAATCAGAATTTTCCTCTATTTAAAATGATCTTTTCATATCTGCAGTACTGTGAAGGAGTGTCAAACTTTGTTATGCCACTGAAGTTCTTATCTTTGTTGTTATCAGGAAACAATTCCTTACATGGGTCTAAAAAAATAACCAGCAGCTAAAAACAGTAGATTTTTGCTGTGCAGAGATATGGCAGAAAATTGCTTTATCACATGTAACTTGGTTTGCCAATGATGTTAGTTGATTTAGTGATTGAGCTCTGCAGTCATGAATCGTTCTAATGTTACTGCTCTGAGATTTTGGTAGGGTGTTTACAGCATGTGCCAAGTATAAATGCACTATACCTTGCAAAGTCAGTCTCAATTAGCGACGAGTTCTTATATTTAGTTTTAATGGACATAATATATTACATGTTATTATTGGATTGTTATATATTGGCCCAGGATAGGAAATTAGGTCTACGTCAGCTAATCGGCCATTTCCAGAGTTCTGAGTCAACTGACAGTTACCATGGGTCAGTTACCAGTCATTGGGTACTGGGCCACCAGGTAATGTCCCTCTTGTTGCCATAGCTTATCACCATATACAATGCACCGATCACCTGGCACCAGACATTGGTTTTTTAACTGGGTTTAGGGTTTTGGGTACTTGTCTATTTCTAAGGGATCAATTAGTTACCCCCATCCCCCATGTTTCTGTTAAAATGACATTTATTTATAACATGAAGGTCACATAAATGCACATGCTTGAGTTACATGATGATAACGGCAAATTTGAATGCACATGCTTGAGTTACTTGATGATAAATTTGAATGTGTGAAGTTGCATCTGATTGGTTCCTGTATTGGTGGTCAATTATCCGCTGTTATAGCCCTGAAATTCAAATGGCCACAGGGCAAATGACTGTGTTGTTTTTATATGTATTTACAAACATCAGATGTATCCGGAAATATGCTGTATATATCATAAAAAGACCCTTTCCACCAACTGTAACTAGCCACAAGATGTACAAGTTAGTATGTAAAAATGATAGATACATGTGCTGAATAGATGTGATCACATCCCCAAACCAGCTTCAAATATCAGCACAGGTTGGGGTGGGTGGGTTGATTAACCAGACTGAGATACCTTATCAAGTCCTGTACAGGTTTTGCATCTACCGTGCTGAAGCCTTCACAATCCCCCAACACACATCTGTTCGTATCCCCTTATTTTCCAAACTGCCTCACCATCTTATTGTCAAGAAATTCTGAACAGAATTCTGATCCACTTGCCAAAACCTCACTTTTACACCCACACTTTAGATTTAGGCTAGTTTGCTCCTGTTCAGACACAAACTGCTCTGGTGGCCTAAGTGGTTAGATGATGATCTCGGGTTTAAACCCCAGACAAGTCATACCAGAGACTTATAAATTGGTACTTTCATTTGTCTCACTTGGCACTCGGTGTTAAGATGATAGTGTTCAGACTTGTTGGCCTGGTGTCAGAATAATGTGACTTGGTGGCACATGATGCTACATATCTGCGGCATGATGCACCAGGGTTAGACATCACACAAACTGTCTCACAGCAGACATCGTAGTGATATAACTCATTGTTAAAGCAGAATATTTAAACACACTTTCAGACATAGAATGAATATTTGCTGAAATTTGCCTTAATACCATTTGTGTATATAGAGTTATTTCCCCTTAGCTGCTTGACAGAAGTGATAAACCTGCTGTGATGCATTTCTGAATCCTGCCTTGTAGTAAATTAAGATCAGAAAAATATGAAATGTCAAAAATGTTGCTGCATGTTGCACTAACAGATATTCAGTTTCAATTACAAGTGACAGATGCATAATTGTGAAATTCAGTTTTAATTACATGTGACAGATGCGTAATTGTGAAATTCAGTTTCAATTACATGTGACAGATGCATAATTGTGAAATTCAGTTTCAATTACATGTGACAGATGCATAATTGTGAAATTAAGCATCAGTTTCTCCTACACTGGTGACCAATGATGCTGAAATTTTGCAGATGTAGTAAATAAAATAAACCTGATCGATTGAGAAAACATAATATGATTACCCAAATTTTCCTCGTAATTTGATTTATCTTGTAAGAATCTATATTAGACTGGACATAAAAAGTTAAAACCAATGTTCAGTGTTTACTTTGTCGACAGTAAAACTAATACATGTATTTGAATAAATTCAGAAATCACAGTAAAATGTTCAAAAATCGCATTATACCTCTCTTACACTGTCATCATTTTCAAAAAGACCTTCATTATTCCAAAATGTTTGTTGAAATCTTACTCCAGACTTATCTTTGGAATTTAAATTTTTTCATGTAGCTGAAAATGGGTCTGATCCCAATTTATACAACTTCTTCATTTTTAAATTATGCAGAATTGACAGCTGCAGTTACCATGTTTTAATTTTTTTGTAACATTTTGTTAACTATTCTACTTTTGTGGATTACAGTTTTAAAAATATAATTTAGATGAATCTAAATTACAAATATTTGCAGAGTTGTAATAGGCATATTAAGTTCTTTGTATAAAAAAAAATTTAACACGAAAATAATTATCTTTTTATTAGTTCATCTGCTCATTGACCTGGGGAGTTTATATGACGGCATGTTATCCATTTTCCATTGCCTATCCATCTATAAGCACAATTTATTTTATCACTACTCCTTCTAAACAACTCAAAGGATTGCCCTGAAATTTTGCATATACATTTGTCCCTAGGCCTACTTAAATAAATGTCCTAAATAAAAATGACATCCACTATGACTGTCCAACAGCCATGATTAAAATCTTGCCACCACTACTGAATGGATAGTCTTATTGACATGGGTTTTGATCAGAAGACTTTTTTGGATGTCTAGTTGGTCCTAAATGAAAATGATTCTACTCAGACATTCACATTTGCCATCTTGAAAACTTACTCCTGAATGGATCATTATAAGACTATGAAGGTACTTTTATATTATCTGGCTGGTGATAAATGAAAATGGTGTACAAATATAACATCTAATGTCACAGCTGTCTTGAAAATCTTGATATCGCTACTTTTGTTCAGATAGTCATATCAGTATGGCTTATGATGTCTGAATGGTCCTAAATGAAAATGGTTCACTCGGACATCTAATATGGCTGTCAAGGTGTCCATTTTGAAAATTTTTTGATTGTTACTTCTCCAGAGTGGATGTTCATATCAGCATTGAAGTTTCACTAAACGTTTCTTATGATGTATTGTTGGAAATGAAATTGCTGCCCAGTATGGCCAGCAGGCATACACATAGAAAATCATAATACTTCTTATTGACTACAAGACTCCTTATGATAATAAGTTGGTCCAAACTGAAAATGGCTCGGCTTGGACATAAAATATGGCCATTGCATCGGCCATCTTGAAATTCTTATTATTGCTGCTTATTGCATGCAGTTGGTCACATCAGTATCACCGAAAGGCTTTTTTTTAAATAGTCCCAATGAAAATATTGTTGGTCTGATATTCAGTATCAGCCATCTTGACAATCTTATTGTTTTTTCTCCTGAACAGAAAATTATCACCAATCTGGTGGCCTAGTGGTTAGAGCATCTACCTCATATACGGGATGTCACAGGTTCAAACCCCAGCTTTTTCATACCAAAGACATAAAAATGGTTCTAAGAGCTGCCTCGCTAGGCACTCAGAATTAAGAGATTAGTGTTAGGACTGGTTGACTTGTGTCAGGATAATGTGACTGGGCGGGACATGATGCTACGTGACTGTGGCATGATGCCCCAATGCTAGACATCATTATAAACTGTCAAACTGCAGGTATTTTACCGATATGACTGAAAAATTGCTAAAGCTACATTAAAAATCAAAATCATATCAGTATGGAGTTTTCACTGGAAGACTTTGTCCAGTATCTAGTTGGTTTTAAAGATCTGATTTCCAATCACCAGTGGCCATCATGGAAATCATGTTGATACTCATCCTAGAACACTTCTTACAATGTCATGTTAATACTGAATGAAAATGGTGTGTGTACCATGACATTGGTATTGCCACCATGGAAGCCACTTTGAAAATCTTGATACTGCGGCAACTAAACACAAATCCATATCATCATCATCATCATCATCATCATCATCATCATCATCATCATCATCATCCATTTTGATTATCCAGGCCTTTTATTAATCCTCTAACGAGGGTAGGCCTGTCTGTTTCATCATGTGAGTATTCAAAGCTTTCTTCCAGGCTCTACGGTCCTGTGGATTGATTCCGCTCAGCCCCAACGTCTTTCTGTCTCTTTTTGTCAACTCTTCCCATGTTAGCTTAGGTCTGCCTGGAGCTCAACTTCCAGTAACTTTGAAGGAACGGACCTTGGATATCCACCCTTTACTACGCTCAACATGGCCCAGCCATCACATCCTATTTGATTGGATAATGTCAGAAATGTTTCTGATGTTGAGCTGGGTGAGGAGAGACTCAAATGGGACATTCGCCTCGGGATTTACATGGCAGATCCATCGTATCATGGCTTTATCATTGCGATGTATCTTCCTGAGAGTTGTAGCAGTGACAGCCCAGGTTTCAGAGCCGTATAACAGCACAGGTCTGATGTAAGTTGAGTAAAGACGACCCCTTGTAATGTACGTCAAATGCCTATTCGTCAGGATTGGGAGAAGCTCTCTAAACTTATTCCAAGCAGACTTGCAACACATTATTGATGCCAGTTCACATCCTCCTCCGGCCGATATGGTGTCTCCTAGGTAACAGAAGTCGGCTACGACATCAAGCTTTTCTTCACCTACAGTTACTTCTGTCACAGGCCTTCCATCAATAGGTCGAGCGAGTCCACTACATCTGGGACACTTGTAGCTTGGATCAGGTTTGAGAGGTCCATTGATTCAACTACATTTCTTGTGTACCCAATGTGAACAGCTGATGCAAAAGATTGAGTTTCTACCTGCGCCTTTTAGGCAGACAGCATATGGATACTTTCCTGTGCTTTTCAGTGTTTCCCTATTCAGGCCAGAAATCAATACCTTGGATTTACCCATGTTGACCCTGAGACCTTTTTCTTCCGTGCCCTTCTTCCATTCTGTCACACGTTCAACCAGAGCCTCGAGTGTGGAGTCAACGATCTCTTGATCATCAGCATACAGGAGCTCGTATGGGCAGCCTGTTCGAAAGTGAATTGACAGCGCTTCCAGAACAACGATAAACAATAACGGGCTCAATACCAATCCTTGATGAACACCAACATTGACATTGAACTCGTCACTGTAGCCATCACCAACACGAACACGGCTTCTAGCATTATAGTACATGGACTGTACAGTTTTAACAAGCCATTCTTCCATGCCTAATTTACGCATCGCCCACCATATGACATTCCTTGGAACTCGGTCGAATGCCTTCTCAAGGTCTATGAAGGCCATGTATAAGGGCTTGTTAACTGCGATATGTTTTTCTTGCATCTGTCGCAAGATGTATATGACATCAACAGTTCCTCTTCCTGGCATGAAACCGAACTGCATGTCACCGATGTGTGCTTGTTGTCTGATCAATTGCTCTATAACTCTCTCAAAAACTTTCATTATCTGATCCATCATCTTTAGACCTCTGTAGTTGCTCCTGTCCAGTGCGTCGCCTTTGCCCTTGTATAGACTGACTATGTAGCTTTCCTCCCACTGTGTTGGAATATGTCCATCACCAATGATAGCTTCAAAGAGATCACGTATGAGTGCTACACCACTCATACCAGTAGGCTTCAACATCTCTTCTACTATGCCAGATGGGCCTACAGCTTTACCCAGTCGCTATCTTGCTGATTGCTTTTTCAATCATCACTAGTGATTTGAATACTTGGCCCTCAACAGGAGGCTCATCCGTGAGGTCATTCGGATTCCATGGGAATTCAACATTCAGCAGCCTATCATAGTGCTGTTTCCAAGCATTTTTTCTGGATTCCTCATCCAGGCAGAGCTCACCCTCGTCATTCCTGATTGGTTTCTCACCGATTACATCTAGGTTATCTCGGCGCATCTGCTTGACCAACATGTAGATGCGTTGTGATTTCGGGTCGATGTTTTGTAGGACCTGTTTTTCTGCTTCCCATTTGGCATAATGAATAGTTTGCTTTGTGAAACGCTTGGCGGCACAGTAGTCTTCCCTACAGCCCCCATTCTTCCATGCCTTAAAACATCGCCTCTTTTCATGAACCGCATGATCCAAGACGTCAGTCCACCACCAGGTTTCCTTTTGCCACTGATGCTTGCTTGACAAACCACATACTTCAGCTGCAGCCTCAAGCAGACCATCTTTCAGAGCTGTCCACAGTTCCTCCATATTGAAATTCTTATATATATATATATATATATATATATATATATATATATATATATTGAAATACATATCAATATGGATATCGATATGTGTTTTGTACTAGAAGACTACTTATATGAAAATGGTGCCAATATATATCAGAATATACAAAGAAACATTTTGTCCTGAATGAATGTTCATATGAACATGGTGTTTTTATCAGATATCTCAAATGGTGTTGAGTTTTTCCTAAAGGGAAATGGCGCTGATCTTCCAGTATGACTGTCACAGTGGCTAGTTTAAAAATCTTCATGCTCAATAATATCGGAGATTCTTTTTGTAATCAGCAATTAAAAAGAATGGTCATGAATTCCTGGAAAAAAGTTTCAGCTATTAGAGCATTAGTCTCTTCAAAAACTCTAGCTATGTGTAGGTGTGGGAAAAAAATTGTTACATATGAACAACTAGACAACGCAAGTTTTTATATTCCATTTCATGTTGGGAAATTTTTACAGAAGAAAACTAGCCAACACTCTATTCCCTTATAAACTTAAAAAGGCATGTTTGTAACAACATGTAAATTCTCTTATTATTTTGTTTCATTTAAATTCAGCCTGTGAGAGTCTCAACCGCAAAGAAACAATCCAGAGCTCTTGTCCCTGCAGGGAATAATGCCATTATGCTGAAGAACCAGGTGTCTTATGATGACAGTGAGGATGGACAGGAGGAAGCAATTGATTTGTCATCATCTGGAAAAAGTAAGAGAATGAGAGTTAATAGAGAACCAGTTTTGGTTTTCATGGCTGGACAGATACAACAGCCTGACAAGATGGACAAACTTATTCGAAGCTTGGACATGTTTAAAACTATATAACAGTTGCTTGCATGCTCATTAGGCAAAAAACCTTTGGCGTTGTTGAATATAATGAGAGGTGAAAACCCCAGATCATCCTATTATTTATACAGTGTATGTAACAGTTCAGAGGTTAAAGGTTGAGTTCAGAGATGACATGTAGCGCTAAAAGGGGTAGGTACCATTGTTACATAGGAACTGTAATATGTCAAGCAGGTGCAACTTTCTGATTTACCTATGTCAAATAAGGTGTGAAAAAGATTGATCTTACTATGTAGGAGTCCACCATTGTTGCTAGTGTAAAGTCCAACATACCTATCTGGCCTCACCCATGTGTACACACCAGCAAGATACTTACGCACCTCTTCTGGCAATCGTATACTCATTATTCCTACTTTGAAAATGAAGTCATATGGACAACGTTCTTTTGCACACCAGGGCCAGCAATTTGGAACGAATTGCCCATTGAAATTAGACACAAAGACAGTGATCGCTTTCAAGAGTGTTCTTAAAACTCACCTTTTTCGACTGCAAGAACAAACTTAAAGACCTAATAATGTTTCGTACCTTAAATATTTTCAGCATTTTTTTATGTTGTCCAATTTCATGGTTTTTGTTTTTTGTTTTTCTGTATTCATATAATTATATATGTTGTAAAGCGCTTAGAGCTTCTAAAGATTAGGCTCTATACAAAGTCCTCATTATTATAATTATTATTTTTATAGATAAGGTTACCAATGATATCAGGAGACTTAACAGGCAGTATATAACTTGCAACTAAACAGCTAAGGCTGCCTGTTCATAAGGTTGACTACTGTTGTTATCTACATTGCTATCCAAATCGATTAAAAACACTGCTGACGCCATCGGAACAGTAATTGAGGCAGATGGTTGCAGCTAATGCAGGTTGCTGTAGATGGGTCATTCAAACTACAAATGTCACAGGGGACCCCGAGTGCCAAGTGGTCTAAAGCGCTGTCTGTTACGGATCACTGCCATCTCACCTGTCTGCGTGGGTTTGAGTGTCGGATTCAGCCAATGTGGGTATGTGAAAAAGGTTGCCAGTAGCTTCTCGTGGGTCAGTGGTTCTTTCTGGGGTTTTCCAGTTTCTTCCGTCTCCATTAATACTGGCCGCCATGTATAGCCTATATTGTGTTGAAAAATGGCGCTAAACCATTAATTTTTTTTTTAAAAATGTCATAATATGCTAACTCTCTTCTCACAGAATAGGTTCTAATGATCAGAGAATGTTGTTGTTACAGCTGGCCAGTTGGAAGGGTAGTTTAACAAGATAACTTTATTTTATTTTTTTTAAAGATCTTTGCATGATTTTGTTGTATTAGCTAAACCAGTAAGTTATCAGTTCATGATATTGGAAAAGAAATATGTATTGCTGTTCATGCACCCATCTTGTCAGTATTTATAAACAACTGTTAGATATAGTTCTGTTCTTTGAGATACATTATGATTTTATAACTTAATATTATAAGAATTGGATTTCATATTTTACAGGAGTCATGAAGCTTATAATTTAGTTCAACACTATGCATTAACAGTTATCTTTTAACTTTGATCATTCATGATGTGTATACTTGATTGTCAACCTTCATGATTTAATAAATATTCTCACATATGAACATTTAATTCTTAAATGAAATCTCAAACAGACTCCACTACTTAAATTCTCGAATGAAATTTCAACCAGACTCTTACTTAAATTCTTAAATTAAATCTCAACCAGACTCCTTTACTGAGATTGTATACAATGAAATTTTTTGTGGCATGAGATGGATAGCTTGAGACAAATCTCAAATTTGAACATATTTACTTTCTGTTGAGCTGATTACTTGTAAAGTCTTGCATTTTTTTAGGTCAACAGACAAATCAGATAGATCCATGGGAGGTCCCAGAAATACTGGTGAATATAACTAAATCAGCACTGAAGACCCTCTCTAATTTAAGATCCAGTAATAACAAAGCATCTGCACAGACAGTTGGAGAGAGAGTTCATGAGAGAGAAGTAACACAATCTGCAGAAAATCAGAATGAAGAAAAAAATGATATATCTTTGATGGGAAGTTCTGAAAATGCAGATCCTTCAGCAGATGAACGTTGTGAGAAAACAATTGTTCATGTAACACAAAGTATTGAAAAAACATTCGTTCTTACAAGAGAAAATCTAAGAGATACAACTGGTGTTACAGAGATAGAAAGTCCAGAGACAGCAGGTGTTTTGTTGACAGAACGTCCACAAGTCAACAGTACTCCTGTCCCTGGAAGCTCTAAATTATCCGATTCTTCTTTAACAGCAGATAGTCCTCTGAAACCTGGGAAAAGTCCACAACAAGTATCAGCTTTAGAGAGTGAAATTCTTCAGTGGTTTGCAAAACTTCATACTCCAACCTTGGAGTCCACATCACAGGTAGGGATATCTGAAGAACTCAGCAATCTTATTGAAAGTCATCGATCTCAAGCAAGGAGTACTCCAGAGGCTCTGCTTGAAAAGTTCAAAACCCTTGCAACTACTACTGGTAATGTTTTGGTTCAGTCACACCCCTTCCAACCTGTTGTTCAATTCACAGCGCTGTCAACGGATGAGGATGCGCATCCTTATGACGCACCAGAGAGTTGTATTGGAGCCATGGAAACATGCGGAGAAACTCAGCCCGATGAGACGGATCTTTATAAAGGCATTGCATCCAGTTATTTTAGTGACAATTCTAGTGATTCCAGCAACAACAGTAAATCTGCATCTCTCATTGAGGAAAATCAAGAGAACATACCCCAGCCCCTCAGTCCTACTGTAAAAGTAAAGTTCACCAAAAGAAAAGTCGTTAAAGGAAAAGAGTCAAATCAGATTAGCAGAAAGAGAAAACTTTCTACACCTATTAAAAGCAGTCCTGCTAGGAAAGTACCCAGAAAGTCATTGGACAAGTCTGTATCTTCACCAAAACATTCTGTTGCATTGTCCAGGAAACAAATTACAACAGGAGGAGATGAAAAAGGCAGGAAAAGAAAGATACAGCTTGCAGTCCGAAAAGTTCCAAAAATATCATCAAGCAAATTGATGGCATCCAGAAAGAAAAAGATGGAAGCAGGGAAAAAAATAAAAACCAACATTTTAAGCAGTGATAAAGATTCGAAAACAAATACATCATCTGAAACTTTAATACAGACTCTATTGAATTATAGCCAAAGTGAAAACAAAGTGACTACAACACGATACAGAGAAGGAGACTATGTGTGCACCCTCTGTGGGCTTAGATTCAAAACTGAAAAAAGATATGAAAAGCACAAGCAGCTGGATAAATGTCTTTACGAGTGTCCTTACTGCTACAAAGTGTACAATGTGAGTAACTACACAAATTATAAGGCTCATCTAAGAGTTCATGAAAATAATAAACCATTTAAGTGTGACCAATGTCCGAAGGCTTTTAACTGGGAGGCAGATCTAAAGAACCACAAAATTATTCACACGGGTCTTCGTCCATATGTCTGCAAGGTTTGTCTTAAATGCTTTACCAATCCTCATTACATGAAAACTCACATACTTAATATGCATACTGGAAGACCGAAAGCGTACCTTTGTGATATCTGTGGCACAGGTTTCAAGTTGAAAGGAAACTTGTTGGATCATGTTAGAACAGTCCATGCCACTTTTCGGGCTTTTCCTTGTAAACAGTGTGGCAAAGCCTTTAAGTCAAAGTCCCATCTCATCAAACACGTCTCTCGTCATCAGCCAGTTACATTTCCATGTGATGAATGTAACAAGGTGTTTGTGGAGGAGAAGTATCTTGAAAAACACAAGAAGAGGCATAAGAAAGCAAATTGAAATTTTGCATCATCTTTTGTTAGATGCTGGTAGCTGCGATGGATATCAATAATTATTGAGAACTGCAAGAACATGCCATTGTGTATTCGCTACTAAATGTCAATCTCATTCAAATAAATTCTTGATGCGATCAGACAATTAAGTGAGCTAACAGATTTCAATATTAGTGTAAAAACTTTCATGACTGCTTTTAGCTGTACTGATAAGCAAAGGAGAACATTCATGTCACGTTTCTAGAATGATAAAGTTATGTGATAAAGTTTTTGTTAAACCTGAATATGGAGGAATACATAAATGTATGGAAGCTTGTGGGACACCTGACCTGGGATTTATAAAACTCGTTAGATAATATTTCAGTCAATCATAAATGCTTTTGAAAGTATTTTCTGTTCGACTGATTGTGAAAACTCAGTCTCAAACCCAAGCTCTGAACTTTTAAGATTTCTAAGTTCCATGTAATAATTGTTCTTGTTTTTGTTACCATTTAGCCATGTTTCAAAACTCTTCATTTTCTGAATGTTCATTCAAGATGCATCATCTTTATTTGCAGTGAGTAGCGTACTGTTGTTGGCATGGATTTTCTTTATGTTAAAAAATAAATTGTTAGCTACCTGGCTGTAAGACCATGGGAGTTTATGGTATGACCCAACATACATTGACCAAAGTTTGGTACCATGCAGAAGTCAATATTTCTGATCTAGTTTCCATCAAACTTGAAATGTGGGTTTATATTCTACAAATCAGTCTGTGTGTGATTACGATCTTTAACGTAGCTTTAACAGTTTTTCAGTCATATCACTATGGTGTTTGCAGTGTAGCAGTTTATAGTGATGTCTAGCACTGGGGCATCATGCCATAGACATGTAACATGATGTCCCACCCAGTCACATTATCCTGACACAAGGCCAACCAGTACTAACACTGACCTCTTAATACTGAGCGCCTAATGAGGCAGCTGTTAGTATCATTTTTGTAAGTCTTTGGCATGACTCGAACAGGGTTCGAACCCATGACCTGCTTCAGAGGCAGATGCTATGACCACTAGGCCAGTTTCAAATCAGTTTCAAAGACATATTTCAGATCCAGTTTTGAATCATCTTGGAATTTTTGCTTACATCATGAAGATTATTGTAATGAGGTGGTCTGATTGACTTGTCACCACTCTTTTAACCTATTTTTGAGCTCAGTTTGATTAAACATCAAATATAGGTTTGTATAATCAAGACCCAGCATGAGTTTATTAATGTACAGGAAACGCGCATATTAATCATAGTCTTGTGTGTGATTGGGTGGACATGCTTCCACTATTGATTGAAACCATGTTTCTGATCCAGTTTTGATTAAACTTAGACTACATCAATAAGATGAACACTTTAACTTGCTATGTAGGCTTACATGAATAAGACGAACACTTTAACTTGGTATGTAGGCTTACATCAATAAGACGAACACTTTAACTTGGTATGTAGGCTTACATCAATAAGACGAACACTTTAACTTGGTATGTAGGCTTACATCAATAAGACGAACACTTTAACTTGGTATGTAGGCTTACATCAATAAGATGAACACTTTAACTTGGTATGTAGGCTTACATCAATAAGATGAACACTTTAACTTGGTATGTAGGCTTACATCAATAAGACGAACACTTTAACTTGGTATGTAGGCTTACATCAATAAGACAAACACTTTAACTTGGTATGTAGGCTTACATCAATAAGACGAACACTTTAACTTGGTATGTAGGCTTACATCAATAAGACGAACACTTTAACTTGGTATGTAGGCTTACATCAATAAGACGAACACTTTAACTTGGTACATTAATAAGACGAACACTAACTTGGTACATCAATAAGACGAACACTTTAACTTGGTACATCAATAAGATGAACACTTTAACTTGGTACATCAATAAGATGAACACTTTAACTTGGTATGTAGGCTTACATCAATAAGATGAACACTTTAACTTGGTATGTAGGCTTACATCAATAAGATGAACACTTTAACTTGGTATGTAGGCTTACATCAATAAGACAAACACTTTAACTTGGTATGTAGGCTTACATCAATAAGACGAACACTTTAACTTGGTATGTAGGCTTACATCAATAAGACGAACACTTTAACTTGGTATGTAGGCTTACATCAATAAGATGAACACTTTAACTTGGTATGTAGGCTTACATCAATAAGACGAACACTTTAACTTGGTATGTAGGCTTACATCAATAAGATGAACACTTTAACTTGGTATGTAGGCTTACATCAATAAGACGAACACTTTAACTTGGTATGTAGACTTACATCAATAAGATGAACACTTTAACTTGGTATTTTGGCTTACATCAATAAGACGAACACTTTAACTTGGTATGTAGGCTTACATCAATAAGACGAACACTTTAACTTGGTATGTAGGCTTACATCAATAAGACGAACACTTTAACTTGGTATGTAGGCTTACATCAATAAGACGAACACTTTAACTTGGTATGTAGGCTTACATCAATAAGACGAACACTTTAACTTGGTATGTAGGCTTACATCAATAAGACGAACACTTTAACTTGGTATGTAGGCTTACATCAATAAGACGAACACTTTAACTTGGTATGTAGGCTTACATCAATAAGACGAACACTTTAACTTGGTATGTAGGCTTACATCAATAAGACGAACACTTTAACTTGGTATGTAGGCTTACATCAATAAGACGAACACTTTAACTTGGTATGTAGGCTTACATCAATAAGACGAACACTTTAACTTGGTATGTAGGCTTACATCAATAAGACGAACACTGTAACAACTTTATCTGTGATATTTTTTAATCAGACTTGGTATGTGGGCTTACATCAGATAGATTTATGAACAAGATCGTCATATTAATGAAGTGATCTTTCTTGATTGGCTAAGGATCTTGCCATATTTTTTACCTGTTCATAAAATATACTTGGTATAGAAACTAATCAAGATGATGGATGATTTTTATTATGAGCAAGACATATTTGATAATCTTGCATCTGACATGTTTTTGGAGTTGTTTTTTTTTCAACCCAGCTTTGAGAATATTTTTTATATGATTTTGATCAAACTTGGTAAATTGACCTATGTTGTCAAGATCTTGTTTGATTGTGAGTGAAATTCATGTAAAATAATGATTTGACTCGTCTTCTGATTGGCCGATCAAGGTCAGCAACCTAGGATCTATATTTTGATAAAAGTTTGGTCAGTCTTATCTAGATATTGGGTATATTTAGTAATTACCAAACCCTATGCATAATATTATCTCATATCTGATTGGTTGGTATTGTTGCCACACTGGAGATCAAACTGGAATTGACTCTACCTTAATTTTGTATTATTAGTGTTATGGACTGGTTCAATGATAAGATTGATCAATGAACATTACATATCATTTGCTGAGCTGGTTAATCTCTTGATCTAGAATCTGTTTTTTATCCAGTTTTTCAAAAACGTGTTTATATCATCAAGACTGTTGATGACTGATTATTTGGAGTAAGATACTGTATACTAAGTATGTCTTTTGTTCAGAAAGACGTTTTATTAGTATATAGTAAATTTGTACAAAATTAACATGATACAGTTTGGGAGGTAGTTAGCATGGGATGTACACTCAAAATACTACAGTTTTGAAATGGTCATCTAATCAAGTTGTCTCATCAGGTGAGCAATATTTGGTCCACTTGGGCTCTTGTTAAAGGCTTGTAAGTCCAGAAGAAAAGGGATTTATTTAAAGCGTAATATTTCTGCGTAAGAAGCAAATCATGATAACAAAACTTTTAGCTTCCACTGAACTGTCTGACAATTTTTGAGATGATGTTTCCAGTCCTGTTGAGTGTTTCATGATTGAAATATGAGTGTCACATGATGAAATGATTGTCACATGATTAAAATATGAGCATGTCAGATGATGAAATGATTGTCACTTGATTAAAATTTGATTATGTCATATGGTTAAAATGATTGTCATATTAAAATATGATTCTGTCACATCATTAAAATATCATTGTCACATAGTTGAAATATGAGTGTCACATGATACAATGATTGTCACAGGATTAAAATTTGATTATGTCATATGATTAAAATGATTGTCATATGATTATAATTAAAATATGATTATGTCTCATGCTTAAAATATGATCATGTCACAACAGACCTGAAAGTAATTGCCATTGTTTTGTTGCATTCGTTTTGTGTGCTATGTTTTTCTTATGCACAGATGAGAAATTGTTGGAATTAATGTCAGCTGTTCCTCAATTGAAGCTATTAATGGTGAAAATATTGTACATATTCCATTACATAAAAATGTACCCATAACTGTTCATTCTTATGAGATGTTTTTATATGTCTGTATGTAATGCTTATCTCATAGTGAAGTAGCTGGAATTCATTTGTTTTGGGAATGGAGATGGATGTAATGAATATTGTCATTTCATGTAATATGGGCATTTTCTGCATGGCATTTTAATCCTAAGTAATATTATTTCATTTTCCTTTCAAAAATGTAAAATACCATGAAATAAATGAATTTTCATGGGTATAAATTATTTTGATTTTCTAAAACAAAATAAATTTTTGTTGGTACTAAATTTGTGAGGAGATCAGGGGTTAAAGCATTGGACTCCTGACCAGTAGGGTGTGGGTTTAATACCTACAATCAAATCACAACAAATTGACTTCTATGCTGTTTTCTTGGGCAGGGCATTTCACTTTACCTGTCTTGGCTTAATTTAAATTTCATACATAAAATGTTTGAGTCAAACGTGGTCATTTTTTTTTGACATTTTCCACGTATGATAAAAAATGCTGTAAGTTTGCAGTCAGTTTTATAAAAACTATTTCAGATGTAAAATGTAGACTATTTTACGGGTCAAAAGGAATTCTGGCTTACGCAAGAGTACTTTATTTGGTGTTTTGCCCAGTCATTAAACTGCAAGATTACAAAATATATTGAATATTAATAGAATTAAATAATTTATTTTCTTTAAGATTGAATGTCATGTCAGAATTTTTCTAACTGATGTACTGAGTACAAATGATCCTTTTTTTTCTCTTGGATGGTATTTACTACTATAACCAAGATTTTGATAGTTTTGTATTTTTCTGGCCGCAGATGTTTGACAAAACAAAGGCCTTGATATTGGAGTGTACATTTTTTTTATAGATTTAATTGTCTGTCAGATTGTTTATAGTGAAATATATTTCAAGAACTCAAAAGTAGAGAACACTTTTTGAGCTTTTATTGATTGCAGTACCTATTATTGATATATTATTGAAAACTATCACACTGTATTGAATCTGTTTAAAATAACAAGCTTTTTATTTCAACTGCCATAAGGTAGAGTTATGTTGTCAGTCTGATATAATTTTAGTTTCTGCACATTAAAGACTTGTCCACCAGTTATAGCTTCCAAATATTTGTTGATAGCTTGAACTTGTGGTAAGGAAGAAGCCTGTTGATTCTTGGGCCACAAGGTCAAAGGTCAAGGTGGCTGCAAAATAACCAGTTCACACTTAGGGTAAGGAAGAAGCCTGGGGGGGGGGGGGGGTTGAGGGGAGGGGGATCTGAATATCAAAAGTCAGTGTCACCAACTGAAGACCATGTACCAAGACCAAAGTTTGTGGATGGTTTGTATTTAGGTATGAAAGAGGCCTAATTGTGACTAAAAGGGAAACAGGTTTTACAGAGTAAATTTTAGTCAGTACAATTTACACGATCACAGGCATAGCTCTCAGTACATGCAAAGTCTGCAACCAGGATGGACTTTTTGGACACACTGTCACAGGCATAGCTCTCAGTACATGCAAAGTCTGCAATCAGGATGGACTTTTTGGACACACTGTCAGAGGCATAGCTCTCAGTACATGCAAAGTCTGTAATCAGGATGGACTTTTTGGACACACTTTCACAGGCATAGCTCTCAGTACATGCAAAGTCTGTAATCAGGATGGACTTTTTGGACACACTTTCACAGGCATAGCTCTCAGTACATGCAAAGTCTGTAATCAGGATGGACTTTTTGGACACACTGTCACAGGCATAGCTCTCAGTACATGCAAAGTCTGTAATCAGGATGGACTTTTTGGACATACTGTCACAAGCATAGCTCTCAGTACAAGAAAAGTCTGTATTCAGGATGGATTTTTTGGACACACTGTCACAGGCATAGCTCTCAGTACATGCAAAGTCTGTAATCAGGATGGACTTTTTGGACATACTGTCACAGGCATAGCTCTCAGTACATGAAAAGTCTGCAACCAGGATGGACTTTTTGGACACACTCACAACCCTTTATAACAGAAATTAAAATATTACAAAAGTGTGGACAAGAAAAACTCCATTCAAATTTGTTTTTTCTTTTAATTCCAAGGACATAACTTGTATTAAAAAAATAAGTTATCATGAATTAACTTTTATTCTTAGTGTATCAATGGGGTGGGTGGATTTATGGTTATTTCAAACAACGTATTTCAAGATCCAATAAAAGATGATTCTTCTTGAAAGAGAAAAATGCATGAATTGTATGTACTGAAAACAATATCATTTTGACAAAATCACAAAAATGTATTCTCTTAGAAATACACAAAACTAAAATGCAATGATGCTTTAAATCAGTCTCAAGTAATCTTTTCTTGGAAGATGTCAAATAACCATGCCAAAATATATCAACTTGTACATCTTTTCAGCATTCAACAAGAGAAATCAAAAGCACATGTAATAATTATTCTAGTTTAGTTTTTTTAGTTGTTCTTTCCCAGTCTATATGGAAGATCACAACTATATCATTAAATAATGAGTTTTGTTTCATTTTCTTTTTTTAAATGTTGTTTTGTTTTTCTTTCCTTATTCACTTCATTCATTGTTAAATCTTTTTGTAAATCAGTTTGTAATTTGGTGATTCACATCATAACAATATTGTTGTGTAATCTGTAGTAATTTGGGTCTGTGGCCTGCATTATCTAAACACTATTGTCATTGTCCTGTTGCTTTAGAAATAAATGCCAGTAAAATATCCTCTTTAATCACGACAGCATTGATTCTTAGACCTGTATCTTTCACACAGAAGTTTTCATATGACATCTGTGCTCTTCTGAAAATGTCATCTATGGACAAGTGTTTTTGTCAATTAAGGCAGGTTTTACTGTAAATAATTCAGTCAGAAGGATAGATAGATGCATGATTACAACTTTTGTTTTTTCTCAAATCATATATAGTAACTGTTGTTTATTACCAGTATATATAAATGTATACACTTTGTATAGGTATATTGTTGCTGCTGTGTAAATTGCTCCCACAGTGTATACTTTTTTCCTGCCATGAATGTAGAAGTTGTATACTGTATATGATTCCAGGACCATATGACCCATAGCAGGGTTCTCTGCCCATAATGAATTCAGCCTACAAAACTCAGTCCATTAATACTCGAGACCTATAGGTCTGTGATTTATATACATGTAATAGTAATGTGTATGTAATAATGTGTTTCTCGGTGGTCTTTTCATTTTAATCTTTATATGTTTCTTTCAATGGTAATTTATTTGTAATATATATGTAGGGAAAAAGTCCCAGATAAAATAAATTGCATACTGTATAATCAATATTTTAAAAATCTTCTGTTAATTGTTTTATTGAGTTGAAGTTAGCATGTGTCAATTGTACTACATGTGATTATAAATGTGCTGACATGTGTGAATCCAATTAGTCACACTTATTCATATACAATAAATTTTGTATTAACAGTACATGTTTTCCAATATTCTAAGTTTAAAATGTCTTTGCCCTTGTAAGGCTGCTATGTTAATTGAGTTAAATAGATTTTTTTTTTAAAAGATAAGCATAGAGACCAAAGATCCATTTCTAATTCTTAGTTTAAATTTTCTTTTAGTATGAAACTTTGCCCAGTTTTAATGTCTGCTAATCATACTTAAATATATTATTTACATTAATTATTTTCATATTTCTTATCTAATTTAGACTATAGGATGAACAAATTTCATCTGGAAGGTTTTTGATGTCATTTAAGGTGCCAAGCGTTCAACAGTCAGGATCAACTCGATTGGGTTAATATATATTGTTTAGTACTAAATTCTAGAATATTAAGTTTGAATTCAATAAATACACATGCATCACGGCATTAAATCAACTTCCTCCCTAATTAATTACATATAGAGATACAATGAACATTCGATTAAGTGAGAATATGCTTAACATCTCACTTTCTTCTCAAGTAATTTGGTACTTGCTACTATCAAAGATTACAGCAGTGCCCTCTTTGACACTTGGAAAGTAGTTTGTGAAATGTTTAAAATAAAATAAAAATGAATTATATAAACACTACTAAGAATTCCTTAGAGCAATAAGATAGAACAATCATGTAAAGAACACGGGACATGATGCTGAAATCAGGAGATGTTAGTTAAATTATCCTTCTTACCATATTTTTCGGCCTACAAGTCGATATTTTTTTACTTGAAAGTCAGGTCTTCATCTTATACTCCAAATCGACTTATATATGGATTTTGTAATTGAAAGTTGCAATTGAAAGTTTATATAAGTTAGGTTCGTAACTATAGGTAATAAAATGAACCACCACATGGATGTGCTTTCAATTATAATAAAACAAGCATGGACTGTTTATTCAGTTGATTCAATTGATAAACAGAATATAGCAGTGATTTATTCACAAGTAAAATCACAAGCATGTTAGGATTGGTAATGCAATTTAACAATTGCTGGTAATATGGAATATCATACAATGATACCATTACTAGTGTAAAATACGAAGCCAAGATATTGACTTGCCCTCGTCTAATACTCCGAATCGACTTATAAAGCGATGAAGGATGGAAAATCTACAAAATTGGTGAATTCAACTTGTACTCCAAATCGACTTATAGGCCAGAAAATACAGTAGCTTGTTACAATTTATTGAATAACCACAAAAATTTATTGTGGAGACTTTATATTTTTAGCAATGAAAATGGGCTGAATCTGTAATGGGTTGACTTCATTATTGGCCGAGATCTCAAGTCACCTCCTTGTACACCTCCTTGTACATCTGGCTTGTGTTTAGATTCCACTAATAGACTTTCGGGGGTTTTTTTGTATGGAAAATTCCTTGTGCATTTATAATAAGTACCATATAATGGTCTTTTTTTTTTTTGCTGGCATTTTAAGACTGTAATGGTAAACTTTCTTTCCTTAGCATGTGCAAGTGAATAAAATTACTGCTACATTAATTGAAGTTGGCCTTTTCTATTTGAAGAATAAATCCAAGCCTTTGTCATTACTGTGTCTCCTTCCTGTTATAAGCCAGCATTGGATGTACCTAACAGATATTTTGAAAATTAAGGTGTGGGCTTATTGTTAGTAAAAACTTTGTTATGAAAATAAATTTTGTTAGAAGTGGAAGATGATACCGGCAGTACCTAGGACTTTGAGTCGACATGAATTTAAGTTTTGTCTAATGTGGGCACATGACAATGCTTGTTGGTATCTTCCCATTGTTCACTGGTTCTTACTGGATTCATCATCTACAAAATAGAATGCTCTGGTGGCCTAATTGGTATGAGCATCTACCTCAGGTGCAGGAGGTTGCAGGTTCAAACACCACCTGAGTTGTATCAGACTTATAAAAATGGTACTAACAGTTGCTTCACTAGGCACTTAGCATGAAGAGGCTAGTGTAAGGAATTATTGGCCTGGTGTCAGAATAATGTGACTGGGGACATGATGCTACATGTCTGCTACATCACAATAAACTGCCCCACTAAAGACATTGTGGTGATATGACACACACATTCACAAAATATTTGGGCCACAATGGCTAGCCTCACATTTACGGTACTGAAGATGAGCATTAAACCCTACAAAATCCTTAACCTCAAAATTGTCATAGCTTCTCCATCTGCACCTTCCAAATCTGATAGATTAATGTTGTCTTCACATACAAATTTAGTTGGTACATGTATTACACTTCAAGAACCATTGAACTGTGACCTTCAAGAACCATTGAACTTATTACACTTCAAGAACCATTGAGCTTATTACACTTCAAGAACCATTGAACTTATTACCTTCAAGAACCATTGAACTTATTACACTTCAAGAACCATTGAACTTATTACCTTCAAGAACCATTGAACTTATTACCTTCAAGAACCATTGAACTTATTACCTTCAAGAACCATTGAACTGTGACCTTCAAGAACCATTGAACTGTGACCTTCAAGAACTATTGAACTTGTTACCTTCAAGAACCATTGAACTTATTAACTTCAAGAACCATTGAACTTATTACACTTCAAGAACCATTGAACTTATTACCTTCAAGAACCATTGAACTTATTACCTTCAAGAACCATTGAACTTATTACCTTCAAGAACCATTGAACTTATTACCTTCAAGGACTCTTTATATTCATATTAAACAGCCTTTCCATATGATGGGTTGAGTCCAAGACTCTTTATATTCATATTAAACAGCCTTTCCATGTGATGGGTCGAGTCCAAGACTCTTTATATTCATATTAAACAGCCTTTCCATATGATGGGTCGAGTCCAAGACTCTTTATATTCATATTAAACAGCCTTTCCATATGATGGGTCGAGTCCAAGACTCTTTATATTCATATTAAACTGCCTTTCCATGTGATGGGTCAAGTCCAAGACTGTCTATACAATAGATGCTAGTCAGCTGTAGTTGTTTGTTAAATCAAATCCATTATATAGTTGGAAATCATTCTGGCATGGGCATCTTTCATCCCAAAGCACCTGTCTCTTACCACATTTACCTTTTAGACCAATGTATGCCAGGTGAGTATTTTATTTTTTTGAGCAAGATTAGTGTGTCTGGAGAAATACTCTTGTATATTTTTTTAATTGTCTGCTTTATTGTAATGCTCAGATATGGAGGTTTCTGTTTAAAAGATTTTTCATACATGAAATCCAACTATTGTTATGCATTCATAAAGCATCATTTATGAACTACATTTAAAAGTATGACTGGCATAAAAGCTGATGCAGGTCCTATCCCTGATATGTTACATATCCCTAGAATGAAGAACTCACACATAGTCTATTAAAATTTTAACAGGTTATGAAATTAACATTGATCACATCCAAATTTAATAAACTGAAATGACTAATATTACACCAACAGTCGGATATGACCATTGATACATTGAGAGAGAAACAAAGCACACAAATGATCACAATTGGAAAGAATTACAAAATTAATGTATATTCAAATACAGATGCATGATCAATGAATATTTCCCAACTTTAACATATAGACCACACTAAGAAAATACTGCTCTGGCAGCCTAAGTGGTGAGAGCATCATCCTCCAATGAAGGAGGTCGTGAGTTTGATCCCTGGCCGAGTCATACCAAAGACTTTTAAAAATGGTTCTAGCAGCTACCTTGCTTGGCGCTCAACATTAAGCGATTAGTGTTAGGACTGGTCAGCCTGGTGTCAGGATATAATGTGACTGGGTTGGACATCATGCTACATGTCTGTAGCATGATGCCCCAGTGCTAGACATCACAATAGACTGCCACTCTCAGACATCATAATGATATGACTGAAAAACTGTTAATGCTACATTACAAACCTTAATCACACACATACTGGGAAAATATGATCTGATTCCTATTTTATGTCAAAATGATAAGCTGTTCAAAACATAAATTGTAGTTCTTTGACATAGTACAAGGGAAACCCTGCCCCCTTTAAATGTAACCACTTATCTCCTAACATAATATTTCAAAATATGTGTTCCTAATTTTGGCTGCTACTATTTCTCCATCAAAAAATCTATTAAGCAAAGATTAATGAAACTAATGTCTGCACCCTGTGAATGGAAACATGTTTTTCAGTATTTGCTCATTTTCCTCCATTGTTTCAGGTTATGGGCAAATTTTTGTAGCACTTTTTACTTTATTTACACATGGATGTCCATGACGAGATTCCTGTATTTCTTGCCAAATTATGTCATCAGTAACAGAACACAACAAGTTCTTACATGTCAATAGATTAACTATGCCATTTTAGTGGTCAATAAGTGATGGGGTCTGGGAATTTTGTTTAGTGGCTAATTGAATTAGCATCAAAGGTCATGTTGAGTCAACTTTCTAAGATATTTTACTCTTGCTTGTAATGTCCACCTTATTCTACTTTTTTGCACAGGTCACCTGTCTGTGTGCACTTCAGACTGGTATACCTTAGATCTGAGGCCACAAAGTCTAAAATCTAGATACAAAATCGGATTCTGATCATGGGCGAATTTTGGGTGGGAAAAAAAGGGTCCCAAAATTAGGTTCTTCCCTCTGTATTTTTTAGTGCAACTACAATGTCCAGATTATTTGGTATCTTTGTAGAGCTAAATCTGGCTACCTTTCTATAATACCACCCACTTTAGTGTATCATGCATGACCTCGATGCTACAGTCCTTGAAAGTAGGCTACTACCTCATGCCCCGTAAACTTGGCACTAGGGGTTAATGTGTTAAAGATATGCAGAATCAAATGCTATAAAAGAAAACTTATTACAGTAATAATCTTTGTTAAACGCATACATGACCAATATGACTTTTACTATTGTATACCCTATTTTGTTCTCTATTTTAATGTCATGTCTTTCTCAGTCACCATCACATGATGTTTCAAGCAAAAGTGATACAGCTAGTGATGAAAGTGATGGCACAAAAAGAGAAAAGAAAGATCAAGGCATTCATTTAATGTATTTACTGGAAATTAAAGTTGTTTGGATTACTATAATACCAAATTTATTTCCGATGCAATGTTTGTTTCTTTATTTTCCCTAATATGTATTTTGTGATGTTTTTTCAGGTTTCCTTGTATTGCACATCTGTAGTCACAGAGTTTACACTTGTATGGTTTCTCTCCACTGTGTGTCCTTAGATGGTCCTGCAACTTTCTGTTCTCGTAAAATCCTTTTCCACATATCTCACAAAATATACTAAACTCCTTGTTGTGTCTTTTCATGTGGGAAAAAAGATAACTTTTGTTTTTGAAGCCTTTTCCACACATATCACATTTGAAGCAAATATCTTCCCTATGAGTGTTCATATGTAAATTGTGAACATATTTGGTCTTGAAGGACTTACTGCAAATGGTGCATACAAATGGTCGTGCTGTTGTGTGCATATATTTTGTATGGTAACGAAGATTGGCCTCTCTCTTAAAACTAACCCCACACAAGTCACATTGGTAAATTCTAGTTTGTTCCGTATGCATAATCTTCTTGTGCTGTTTCAGATTTGACGAGACTGTGAACTGAGCACCACATATCTCACAAATAAATGGCCTCTCTCCAGAATGATTTCTCTTATGCATTTTTAACTTTGAAAATTCATTATAACTTTTGTTGCAGAGGTCACACTTAAATTGGCGTTCATTTCTATGATATCGGAGGTGTGCTTTGAATTTGGAATAAGTACTACTTGTGTATATTTTCTTGCAATATGAGCATTCAAATGTACACTTCCCATCAATCTTGTGACTCTTAAAGTGGTTTAAATACGAAAAAGTCACTTTACATTCAGAACAGTAGAATTTCCCCCTTTTGCCTGAGGTTTGATTATTTGACTGCTTTGTAGCTTCTTTTAAGTTCTTGTGATTCCACATCTCATTGGTACCTATTATTTCCATATCAGTTCTGTTTTCATTATTTCTTTCCATTAAATCTTTGTACTGACACTTTGACTTTTCCTTTCTATTATTTTGACCAATTTGATAGTTTTTATCAGTTTTTGCTGAAATTTTACTTTTATGGTCTTTTCGTACTCTTTTAGAATTTTTAAATTTAAGCTGTGGAGACTGATCTGAATTGCTTTCGACAGAGTCCTTTTCAATGTCACAAGTTGAACTTGCACCAAAAGCTTGTTTTTCTGAATTTGTACTACAACTATCCACAATTTTGCCCTGTGTCTCTTCTCTTATTTCACCCAATTTCCTACCTGCAGTGCTAAATGAAACATCCCTATACAGGTCTATGTTTACATGTGAATTGGAAGAAACTGAATTATCTTCCCTGCCATGACCATCACCTGTGAAACTTGGGACAGTAATGTCATTTACCTGCCGTTGTGAACCTGGACAATTTCTGTGGGACAAATCAGATACTATTTCCTCTGGACAATGAACTTCTTCCTCATAACTGTCTGTCCTAAAGTCCTGACTCTCATGCCTTTTTGGGTCATTTTTCTGGTATGTGGTTCCTGGATGATCTGATGTGCCTGACTTTTCACTCAGACAATGTAAATCTACATTCTCTTTTCTAACAGTGTTAGAAAAATAACCATCGTCTTTTGATTGAAGAATACTGTCCTCATTGTTACTCAACAGAACCTCAATGGAACTCCTATAACTACTGAAAATGTCTGTTGATGTATCCTGATGCAAAGGTGAGGGGGTAAAAAAGGAATTTATTTGAGATGTACTGTCCAAATTCAGGCTCTCCTTAGGTATAGTAATTGTGTTTGTGACTCTGCAGGTGGCCTCATATAAGTGCGAGTCCACACTTTGTGAAACACCAGCCTTGTACTGACCATCATCACAAATACCTGATGTAGATCGCTGTCTTTCAAATATGATACCTGTCCATAAAGATGAACAAAATGAAAATATGTACTATTTATCTCCTAATAAATAATAATGCAATGTGAGAGATTAAAATAATTAAAATATTAAAAATTAACCATAATAAAGTATTATATTAAATATAAACTATTATCAATTATTATTTAATGAACTTTTTCCATACAATTGTTTTTTTTTAAGCCATGTAATATTAATTTACTTGATATAAAACTTTTTGCTTAACCCATTTAAGAGTGCCTGTATAAAGTAAATGCATTGACTAAGTGAATAGCATTATAGATTACAGACCAAAAGGGTGTGGGTTCAAATCCTTTAACTGGAAAAGCAAGGATCACAAACTATGGTGTGTTTTTGGGCAAGGCACATTTAATTAATTACCATGGTAACCTACTTGTTTTGCTGTGCCATAAAACCAATCATGTATAAAGTAAAATTCAGAAATCCAAATTAATCTGGTGGCACCAACTTTACAGAGCCTGAAAATCCAGCTATTATGAATACAAAAACTAATGAGTTATATTTTACTTTGCTATAAATTAGTGTATGTATGTATATATATATATATATATATATATATATATATATATATATATATATATATATATATATATATATATAACTGTACTTGAGAATACCAAGTTTTAATAACAAGAAATAAATCTGACACAGCATTATCAGATTAAAATGAATATTTGTTAGATCCTTTTGTTAATAATTAACCTCTCAAGTCTAGCTCATTAATATCAGTTGAAGCTGCTACTGTTTTATTTGCAAACCAGTCGTGCTAATTATATATTAGATATATTATATAATTATATATTAGACTGGTATCAAAACTGACATCAAAACAACACACACACACACACACACACACACATATATGTGGGTGGGTGTGTGAAATTAATGCAAAGCCAGGACCTGCATGTTGAACCCACAATCAAAACATTGCTGTAAAATGTATGACCTTGACCTTTACCACATAGTCAAAAGATTGAGCATTTGTGTCACAGGAATAATTTCTTAGCTTCTTAATCTGATGTCTGAACAAAAAGCATCAATGGGAAAAAGAAAACACTTTACCCATAACCTTCAGGCAAATTTTCTGTGATCGTGACCCCAAGAAAAAATTGTGCAAGAGCACATAATTCAGAATGATGTCTTAGCAATCTGATGTCAAGCATGAAGAAATTTTGTCATGGGGTTTAGGAAGCAAAAGTAAATGACAAAACTTTAAAAAAAAAAAAAAACATAAATTTATATGACTGTAACCTTGAGTTTAAGGCCACAAAATGAATCATCTGAACTTCATAAAGACCAATGCCAAGTAGGACAGGAAACCTATTATAGTTTATAAATAGTTATAAATGATTTTAACGAAACAAGAATCTTTCAGGATGGTCTAAAAAAATTTTTTAATGAGAATGATAACATGACAAATATCACTTCACATCAAGTGCGGCTGCAACGTGCTGCTCACACACCTGCACAACCTCCTATGCCAGGAGGAGGTGAAGTACCTCAGGACATGAGAGATGCCAACATCATAACCCTGTACAAGAACAAAGACAACAGAAGTGACTGCAACAACTACAGCTTCTCAGCATCGTTGGTAAAGTATTCCTGTACAGACTGTAGACATATGCTAATAGATTGTATCCAGAGTCACAGTGCAGGTTCAGCGCAGAGAGGTCCACAACTGACATGATCTTCTCTGTCAGGCAACTGCAAAAGAAACACAGAGAACAAACCCAAACCCCTCTTCCTGGCCTTTATAGACCTCACGAAGGCGTTCGATCTGGTCAGCAGAGATGGACTCTTCACAATCCTGGCAAAGATTGGATGCCCTCCAAAGCTGCTAAGCATGATTCAGTCCTTCCACAATGACATGAAAGCACAGTGCAGAATGATAGCTCAAGGTACAACCCATTCAACATTCACAGTGGAGTGAAACAGGGTTGCGTCCTAGCCCCCACGCTCTTTGGTATCTTCTTCACTGTCCTGTTGAAGCATGCCTTTTGGACATCCACAGAGGGATGTAGCTGCACACACGATCAGATAGCAAACTGTTCAACCTGGCACTACTAATGGCAAAGACCTAAAGAAAACAAATGTGAAGAAGGTGGACCCCTCCCCAGGCATCATCATCAAGAACTATGAACTTGAGGTAGTCAGTCAGTTCACATACCTCAGCTCTACCTAAACCAACGACCTATCGCTTGATGCTGAGCTCAGCAAGGAGATTGGAAAGGCATTAACAACTCTCTCTCCAGGTTTGTTGCAGAGAGTGCAAAATAATAGTATGCTGACCCTGAACACTAAAATCTCCATGTACCATGCCTGCGTGCTAAGCACTCTCCTGTATGCCAGTGAAACCTGGACTCTGTACACCTCATAAGAGAAAAGACTGAGTGCCTTTCACATACGATGTCTCTGATGCATACTCAGGATCACTTGGAGTGATCAAGCAACAAACAATGAGGTGCTTGAATGTGCCAATATTCCCAGCATGGTCACACTCCTCCGCCAGTGTCGCATCAGATGGCTGGGCTATGTACATCGGATCGATGATGGATGGATCCCCAAGGACTTTCTTTATTCGTCGTTTGCTTTCGACAAAAGGTCAATCAGACAGCAACATTTCTGCTTCAAGGATGTCTGCAAGCGTGACATGAAAGCCGTTTTGGGAAGAGCTTGCTCTAGACAGGCCCAGCTAGCAACACACTCTGATTATTGGTCTGAAAGCAGGCAAGAACAAACTATGCTTGCTAGTTGGTGAAAAGCGATCTCGAAGGAAGGAGAAGACTGAACTTTCAAGCGCAGCATGAACTGCCACTCCACTTTGGGCTACATAGCCACTACAGACACTGCACAACCACCAACCGGGACATCTCTCATGGACACATTTCTATCGTCAGAATATATGTACAATGATTGTGGTTACTTTTCTTTAAGATGTTCTGAAACTGGACATTGAGAACTGGTCTTTTTGTACAAACCTGTTATGAGAGACCACCTGTCTTGAGAGACAGTTTTTGGTTGGCAGAAGGGGCAGACTATTTATAACAGGTTTTACTGCATACAGTCCTACCCGTTTATATCGACATCGCTTATATCGACAAGCCGCCTATGTTGACAAAAACGCAAAGCCCCAGTCCATTGGTCTACTATTGCTATCAACTTGTCATGCTTATGTCGACGTCGAGATAAAAGATCAACGTACATGTCGACAGAAGCCCTTGGTCCCAGCTTTAACAAATCCTTTGTTTTCTAATCATTTCTGTCGACAAGCTGCCAGTTTTGACCCATACTTTGTTTAACAATTTGTTGATCTTGCCGCCAGGCTTTAATGTTGCGGTCAGATTAAAAAAAAAAACATAGCAGCACATTTTCTCACCACTCTGCAGCTAGTTAAGTCTTTGATCTTCCTGCCTAGCTTGTGGGTCATGTTCTTCAGATGTACTCTTACAATGACAACATGTACATCTGTGGGTCTTTCAGCCACTAAATTTCTGATTGTAAATATCAGCACAGCTAAAAGGATCAACTGATCAACACAATTTCCCAATCAACAGGTGGTCAAAGCAGGACTAGCAAGCTCTTAAAATTGCTGTCCAGGAAATTGATGCGTACAGAGGACTCCTGAATACGTGATTTTCTGAATCCCAGATATAAAAATTGTGTGAAAATACGGATTACGCATTTCCGAGATTTGAAAGTGATCGGTGATTAAAACAAGTTTTTTTTTGCTGTGAAAGTTTCTTTTTTAACTTTATTTACAGTCTCTGGAAACTAAATATCTGGCTGTTAAGGAAGTTGAGGGATGAACATCTCGCAAAGAGGTCCGTGAAATTTTTTCACTTAAAAATAACACCCATTCAGAAAGGATGAAAGCTGCTGAGTCTATAAAGAAAGATTACGTTGAAGGTAACTGCCCTCCCCAAAGCAAGAAGCAAAACACTGCTACATTTGAAGACGTGGAGGAAGCATCAAAATGGTTCAATGAAGCATTTGCGAAAAAAGTGTGGAGAACTTCGCTGCAACAAGTGGTTGGTTCAGTAGCTTTAATGTTCGTCATAACATTGGATATAAAAGTATTTGTGGAGAATACATGTACTGTTGACAATTTTTCACTTCCCTGTGAATAGCCCCATCCCCTTGGTAGCCTCAATAAGATGGGAACAGACTGACAAACATCTAGGCCAATTTAAGTACATGTATATGAAGCATGTAAAACACATCTGTCCGACCATGTGCTAAAGCCAACGTTGAATATGGTAATGATTTTCGTATCAGGATGTGATCGATGCAATATTTTAATTTGGATTTTATTACACAAAGGTAACCAGAATGTAATTTGTCAACATGCAAATGTATTTCACACTGATTCTGTCTTCATGTACTCAAAATGTAGGACTTTATGTATAAAATCGGAAACAAACACTTCCCCAACAGCTGGTACTTATCCTCTTGGGTAATGATTGATTTACTCTTTCAATGTTTCATGCCATGATTATACTATTTATATGGAAACAGAATTAAAAGCTTCAAAAATGAAATCACCTGACAAGACATTCAAATTGGTGTTTATTTCTTTTAATGTTGCCATCTGTTAGCATTTAAAAGAATTCTTCATTAGTTGTTCTTTCACCATATATTTTTATTTACAGTGTCTTGAGAAAATATTTGCCAACAAATTATGTGATCTCTTCTTAAAATTTCATGATGTTGATTCTAACATATTGGGCACTGACCCACTTTTTTTATGATAAAATGAGCGATATAACATGGTTTCATTTACCAATCCTGACTGCAACTTTCTTCACTCAACATATAGGAACCACATTTATTTTTATTTTCTTGGAATCCATGCCATCCACCACATTAAAAGTGGGTTTCTTGTCAGGACATAAGTTATTGAAGGAATAGTGTATATACTGTTGTACCAAGAGTCATAACATTAAGTGTGTGGCTTCATTTTGATGAGAAAAACACATTTATCACAAAGGTAGGTCAAGATCTGTTTATGCTAGAATCTTTAAACTAGATTATTTATAAATATCTTTTGTACCACACCTTTAAAAAAAAAGCATGGCATTGTGACCTACATATATTTACAAGCACTTATTAGCTTTAGCATTTTGATTATAGGTTTTTAGCACCCTAAATACATACCTGTATACATATTGTTATACTAAGATTTATTCATTTCCTTGAAGGGATATAGCTTGATGAGTAAGTACTACACCCTCATCACCAAACTAGGTCACTGAGACCATATCTAATGCTTCAATTACTTGGCTTCATTCTCATGCACTGTTGATGAAAAACTCAACAATCTAAGTGACTGTATGCATCTCTTTTAGAATCACATCCGTACAACACCAGATGGTTATTGTGACCTATATTTAATTTTCTCCTGGTTTTTCATGTTTTGCTCATGACCACACCCATTCTTTACATGTACTATCTTACCTAGAATCATGAAACTTGGTGAGTGGATTGCATTGTACAAATTTTTCATGACTGGGATCTTGGCTTCCGATGAGAGGGATGAGTAAGCATGCAAAATACTGCATCATCAAACTGCATACTAAACTAACATAAAATGTTTGTTATTTTAAACAAACCTTTCCTATTGTACAGCCAGCCATGATGCAAAAATAAATCTCTGATTGCATTCTCCTGCTCCAAGCTTACATACAGCATCAATAAATAGACTTCCATTTTAAACTCCAAACTGTAAAACAATCAAAATTATAATTAGTTTTCATCAATATAACGAAATGTAAATTGAATACATTGTTAAATAATAAAATGGTTATTGAACAATACTTGTGTATATTTCAATTTTACATTTCATTTTTATGAAGATTCTTATAAGTAACTGAGGAAAGATACATGAATAATAAGCGACAAAAGATACATGAGGAAAGATACATGAATAATAAGCGACAAAAGATACATGAGGAAAGATACATGCATAATAAGCGACAAAAGATACATGAGGAAAGATACATGAGGAAAGATACATGAGGAAAGATACATGCATAATAATAAGTGAAGTAAGATATGTGCATAATAACTGAGGAAAGATACATACATACATGTAATAATAACATGAAGAATGAAACATGCATCATAATAAGTTTTTTAATAAAAAAATTCATTCTTATGATATGTTTCAAAAGTAAAACAGAAATGATACATATTTATTCTAAGGAGTGGACCCAATGACTTGCCACAAATTCCCTTCTGAAAGCTTCATAAGATGTTTTAGTTAGGTTTGAATCAGGCATTAAAGTAACCCAATGATATACTGTAAGAGTTACTTCCCTTTCCAATCAAAAGTGGAGTAACAAACAAGATTAGCTTTCCAAAACACCTGAAGGCTCAAAAATATTCATTTCACCTTTTGGTTTTGAAATAAAGAAACTTTTTAGTTAACAAAACAAAAAAGTTGCACTGGGCAGAAGATGTGGAAATGATGGATAGGTAATCGCTAAAAGAATTATCTTATCATTGTTCAGCATGTATGGGATACCTTAATTAATCTGGTCATAATACAAGTGAGAGAGGATTTTTAAGGTTATTTAAGGCAATCCCTGTGTCATGAAATATCAGTACACAATGTGGATTGAAGCACAAAGAGAACTTTTGCAAAATCGGGATTCTTGCCACAAATTTAAATAAAAGATTCCAGACCTTTTCCATACCGAAAAATAAAAATTTCCAGACTTCCCAATGAGCTCCAAATCTGTATACTAACACTGCTCCAAATTACAAAAGAACAGTCACATTATGGGTTTCAAGTTAACACAGTTATGAAAATGAACATTTATTACTTTTTCAAGACTTTAAAGTCATTTTTTAATTTTTCAGACATTTTCAATATCTGGAAAAACAGTTTTAAAATTTTTGACTTTCTTTCGAATTCCAGACCCATGTGGGAATCCTGCAAAATACACAAGTACTTTAACATGGAACGATTCATAAACGCGATACATAGTAACAACCGTTTCACGCAATTTCACTCGCGTCCTCTCTGTATACGTTTCCAAATTAACGACTGTGATTCTTGTAATGCATGACACCCATATAAATAAAGACAGTAAACGTAGTTTCATGTACTCGAATATAGGTAACACATCTATAAATTAAATGACAGTCTCGATGACATGTCATTTTCTAATCGGGTAGATTTTTTCAAATAAAAATGATAACAATATATAGAAGTACGTATAAAACAATGATCCAGCTATAATTTCGCCCCTTGTTACAAATCTCACAGTTTATTATATCTTGAGCTACTTTGTCACACTTTACGCCTTCATCACTGAAGAGTAGTTTGGCTACTAATTATTTCTGAGATTAGGATCGTGAAGCGAAAGAGACCCAATTCAGAGTACTGTAATTCGCAACAGACAAATATACGTACTGGAAAAATATTAAATTAATATTGGAAAAATAGTATACATCGACTGCTGAAAACAACACAAATGTAACCTAATTTTTCATCAGACTTTATGGTATTCCATATTTTCGATAAACTGAAATTGTATCCCTCCATCATTTATACCGATAATCCAACTTACATCTCAAATATTTATAATGAATTTTTCGTTCAAATTGCTGGAAAATTTAAAGAACCCAGAACTTCATCTGATCATCTGGAACTCAAACATTTTTGTGCTAAAAAAAACAAACAAACTACCAAACAATATGAAGTTTTAAATTCCTGAAATGAATCCAGAAATCATGTTCAAATACATTTGTTTTTTGGTTTTTAAAAAATGGATGATTGTAAAGCTACAGGATTTGATATGATTGGATCAAGGCTACGAAAGGTAGCTGCACCTGCAATTGTGGAAAGTGTAGCTTTGATTTGCAATGAAATTATTAGGTCTACTAAATTTCCACAAACGTGGAAACTGCCAAGGTTACACCATTGCATAAAGCAGTAACAAAAAATTATGTAAGTAACTACAGACCTATATCTATCTTTTCTTGTCTCTCCAAATTACTAGAAAAACATGTACATGATTCTTTTCTCAACTATTTGAACACTTATGATCTTATTCATTATAATCAGTCTGGCTTTCGACAGAATCACTCCTGTGAAACTGCACTTGTATCTTTGATTGATAAATGGCTGAAAGCGTTAGATCAAGGAGAAATGGTAGGCACTATTATGATTGATTTTCGTAAAGCTTTTGATCTTGTAGACCATCAAACTTTGATTTGAAGAACTAAAAATCTATCAATGCAGTGAAAACTTCCTAAACTGGTTTACTTCTTACTTAACCGATAGAGTGCAAAAAGTATCTTTAACTGGGCAACTTTCTCAAAGTAAAAATATTAATAATGGAGTATCATAGGGCTCTATCCACAGACCTCTGTTATTCATTCTATTTATCAATGACTTACCTCTTAAGATTCGAACTTCAATTTCCTCCACTGACCTCTAAGCAGATGATACTACACTGTCAGAGATGGGTAAAACCAAAACGGTACTTGAAAATAATTTCCAAGATGCTCTCAACAAACTTCAAGTATGGAGCAAGGAAAACAGTATCATCATAAATACAGAAGAAAAAAAACCGAAATGAAATTCCTACTAGTTACAAACCAACAAAAACAAGCAAAGCTTGATAGCAACAAACTGCAGGTTCTATTGGACAATGTGAGATATAATGATTGTATTCATCGATAACAAACTTACTTGGTCTTTTCACATTAAATATCTTTCAGAACAGGTTAATTATTATCTTTGTCTACTGAGGAAAATCATTATAGGGTCATCTTTTATAAAACTTACATAAAGCCATATCAGGACTTTTGTAATGTAATTTGGAGTAATACCCCTAATTCATACATAAGAACACTTTTTAAGATTTCAAAAGAGGGCTTGCCATTTAGATCGGTGTATACACAATTTCCCGGCTGTAATGCGTAATATAAAGATTTGAACAATGCATGAAAGACTATTTCTTAGAACCAACTTGATGTATAAAGTATCTAAAAAGGCAATTCCTGTCTATCTAAGCAATATATTTCACCAAAGAGATGCTGATGGTACTCCAAATTTAAGGTCCATGAGAAGTAAAAATTACATTAAGCCAAGACCAAAGAAGGAAATGTTTTACAAAAGTATTCAATATACTGGTCCACTGGAATAGAACAACATTCTCATTGACATAAGGCAGGCCCCTAGTATTTCTTCTTTTCATAATAATATCTCAAATGATCTTTAGACAATTGAAGAGTTCTAGCACTATACATACCGCCTGCTTTTCTGTAATTTTGCATCGTTTTTTACAGTTGAATTTTTTAATCCATGATGATATTTTATGTTTTATATATGTTTATGTGTCACAGATGCAAGTGCATATGTTCCAGGTTTGATGCTTTGATTTGTAAAATCACTTAATTATCTTTTGTCAAGCCAAATTCTTCACATCATGTTGTATATACTGTATTTATCGTACAACAAAAGACGAACTACCTTCTTACAGAACAACGCCGGAAACCGCCTAACAGAAGAAAAAGACATTCTGAAAAGACGGACAGAGCACTACGCAAAACTTTACAACCACCGAGCCATAGTTGATCCTGAGAATGTAAGCTTCCCCTCAGCAATAAACAATGATATCATATATGAAAAAGTAGAATCCGCAGTGAGATCGCTGGAAAAGATAAGTCAGCAGGAGTGGATAATATCCCAGCAGAACTTGTCCAAGCTGGCAGAGAAACAATATGTACCACGTCTTCGTGGATTTCAATAAGGTATTTGACAGGGTTTAGCATGCAGCCTTGTGGGCAACCATGAGACTGTAAAACATCAGTGCCATCCTCATCACAGAAATAGAGCACCTCTATGACAAAGTAACCAGTGCAGTATACTTCAATGGCAACATAGGTGACTGGTTCAGAACAACAGTCGGAGTCAGACAAGCCTGTCCGCTCTCTCCCACACTATTCAACAACTTTTTGGAGAAAATCATGGCTGACGCACTTGAAAAGCATAAAGGGACAGTCAGCATTCGAGACAGAACAGTCACCAACTTACGTTTTGCTAACGACTAGTAGAAAATGAGAAGAAGAAAAAAAATAGCTAGCTTAGTAGAGAGCCTCAACAAAACTTCTGCAGTTTAAGGCATGGAAATCAGTGCAGAGAAAACCAAAATGATGACCAACAGCATGAAGAACATCAGCATTGATAACAGATACCAAGATACGAAGCTAGAAACGGTCCACAGCTTCAAGTAGTTTGGGATTTAACGGTAGCATATGAAGGATGAACGCCTAAAGTAATCTCCAGATTGCACAGGCAACAGCAGCGCTGACAAAACTGAAGCTTGTCTGGAATGACAAGAACATATCATTCAGTTCATTGGTCAGACTAATACACTCACTCATGATCTCCTTATTTCTCTATGCCTATGAATCATAGACCATAACAGCTGACTTACAGTAAAGGATAGAGGCCACAGAGATGAGATGTTTCCGAAAGATACTCGGCATCACATTCAAAGACTGTGTAATCAATGAAGAAATATGGCAGAGGATCAGACAAGCCATTGGACCTCACTAAGTGAAAGGCACTGTACAAGGAAGAAGAAAGAGAGGCTTGCAGTGTGTGTGTGTGTGTGTGTGTGTGTGTGTGTGTGTGTGTTTTGATTAGGATTTTTAACATAGCTTTAACAATTTTTCAGTCATATCGCTACAATGTCTGCAGTGAGGCAGTTTATAGTGATGTCTAGCACTGGGGCATCATGCTGCAGACATGTAGTATGATGTCCCACCCAATCAGGTTATCCTGACACCAGGCCGACCAGTCCTAACACTAACCTCTTGAAGCTGAGCGCCAAGTGTGGCACATGTTAGTAAAATGTTTGTAAGTCTTTGGTATGACTCGGTCGGGGATTGAACCCACGACCTCCGGTTTCTGTGGTGGATGCTCTAACCACTAGACTACTGGAGTGGTGAGGTAGGCAGAGAAAGACGTGGGAAGATAACATTCTAAAGTGGATAGGCTTGATTTGAGCGTGGTTTACCCTCCCGCAGAGAGAAGTGTGTCTTCTTTGGCTGAAGCTTCATGTTTCAGCACACCAGTGAGTGGTCAGTGTCTCAGTCAGCGCTGTGTAAGGCACGGGTAAGAAGCACACCCTTCATGACATACCACCACATAATGATCAAGTCCAGTTGCTGCCAGTGTTGGGACCGTGGATGCATCCAAGACATGTTATGATGTGGCTTTGTTCAAAAGAATGAAGTGTTGATGCTGAGGTCGAGGTACGAGTACCTCTCTACGATTCGCTGCACGTTTTCATTCATTTTCCCAATGCCAAACTTGCCCAGAAAGGAAGGCCAAGAGTCATAGTGTGCACTCACCCGAACGTTGAAGTCGTCCAGTAATATCAAGTTCTCCTGCTTGGGAATTTTGTCGATGAGCGAGTTTAAATCGTCATAAAACTCACACTTAGTATATGAGGTGGCGCTAAGTATGGGAACGTAAACTCTGATCAAGTTGACAGACCCGGTTGTGGTGTGGAGGCAGAAGGATAACAGTCTTCCGTTTCCTTGTTGGGAGGGTTATATTAACCCCAGCAGAGAGTTCCTGACAGAGAATCCAACACCAAACTCTCTGGCTTCATCAGTGCTTTTTCCTTGCCAGAAGAACGTGTATTTCTCTTCTCTGAAGGACCCGGAATCTGGTACTGCAGTGCGGCAATATCGACCTGGAGTTTTGTAAATTCGTCATTGATGACTGAAGTCTTTCATTCATCTCTGAGTGTCTGGAGATCATCTGGGAGTCCAGTCAGCATAGTACATATATTCCAGGTGCCTAAGTTGAGGATTGGATGTTTCCTTGGTGGTTTTCGTTATTTGTTGGTGCAGTTGTTGCAGTCTGCTTTGTCAGGTACACACGTAACTTAAGCTCTACGCACCCATTTAGGCAGACGAACTGTGGTGGGACGGCCCTATATTATTAAGGGAGTGACCAGCTTTAGGCTGGCGGTGGCTGTCCATTGAGACCTGATGATCCCTTCCACCGTCCAAAGCAACCCATAGCGTTTGACTCTACACCAATCGAGCAATGACTTTTAATCAGTAAACTGCTCCTTCCCGTGTCGTGTCAACGCTGTGAAGCAAAGCCTTTGAGCTGGATTTGGTTGTCAGAGGTTCTATCGGATGCAGGCCATTGGGGGTTTTCCAAGAGAAGTAGGTGCTTATGTCCCACATCCATCCCGGCGATAACACCCATTGGAACCCATTTATTAAGGTAACTACAAGGCTATGGAAAGCTAATCATTTTGCTCATGCATGATAAAATATTGATTACATGTTATAAGAAAGTTGTAGCTATGGTGGTCTATGAATGTCTAGTGTGCAATTAACGAGTTGTGGAATTCCCATAAAAGGCAGATTTTGCCAAATAACATTACACAAACCAGCAAGTGGTACACTGTCAAATAGATAATGGCACAGATCCAATCCAGAACCTTGATCACAACATCAGATGTCTTGATATTTAAATTATTCCTTCCTAACAGTTTTCATAAAGACATCATCATATACCTCTGGGTTGAATCATCCAGTGAATAGTGTTTTTGACATGCACAGAAGGAATTTAAGTGGATTGGACAGAAGTGGTGACAAATTGTTCGGCATTTACCCATGTTCATCAGAAACCTTACATTGTCAGCTAGGTTATAGGACAGTTGTCCTGTTGAAATAGTCTAAGTTGAGACAAAGACAGATATGGTGCATCACCATTAGTCATTACAATGAAAATCAACAAAACTGAAAATTGAAAACAAAAAAAAGGTGAAAAAGAAAACACTAAAAAAGCGTCGCTTATAATTATATAATTATTATTGGTTCTGCATTTTATTTATTTTCCTTTCGTGACCTATAAAATATTATGTTCTGACACAATTGTTACTGATTTTCCGCATTTCGTTGTGTGCATTTACTATTCGCAAATTAGACTGTAGTGTCGCCATTTGCAAAAATAGATTAAAATGAAAATGAAGACAAGATTAATATTTAACTAATTTTTTTCTTATTTAAACGTAATGTATTTTATATAAAAGGTGAGTTTTGTTTGTTTGATGTATCTGTTATTCCGATCAGCTTAGTAACATTGGGTAATGAAAATCCGAGAATGTTGAGTGTGGTGCATATTTTCGAGTTAAAATTTCTTCAGTATTGTACTACAGTGCTTTTAAACATTTTGTGAACTAGCTTATGTCATTACGGCATTGAAAAAGATACTCATAAATCTGATTAATTTTTACATTCCTTTCCTTCAAATTATAGGCTCTGCTTGCATAGATAAATTTTTGAGCGGTTTGTGCCCAGGGGAGATAATCAATGATGGATATAATTGGTTTGGACCACTGTTACTCCAAACCTTGGAGTGCTCATCCAGATGCCAGCAATGCAAGGCCACTTAAGACCATCTTTATGGCGAAATTTCCAAGAAATCAGACTCTGGAGCAGTCAATGCCGTAAGTTAAATGTTGAACATTAGTTAACAGCACTTCCCCAAAATATACTAGGACCAAGTCCTACAATATAAGTCACCGCTCAGGTGGCCTAGTGGTTAGAGTGGACGCGGGAGGTCGTGGGTTCGATTCCCGGCCGAGTCATGCGAAAGTCTTACAAAAATGGTACTAATAGCTGCCTCACTTGTTGCTCAGCATTAACTCATTCGGCCTGATGCCGTGTTTACGCGTAATCCATTTTCTGGGACCCGTTTCAATACACATGTTTTTTTCTTAAAAAAATCGTAAAATGATGGCCGAAGCACGAGTGGTTTTTGATGGCGGTGAGGGCGAGAATGAGGAGTTTCTCGGGTTTGATCTAGAAAATATTGAGTAATTAGAGGAGAGATATGTTCGACAGTTGGATAATTTGCGAGATTTCGAATGGGAGATTGAAGATTCTTGAGATTGAATAGTCAGAAAAAGCGGATGCTGATAGCGAAAATGAAAGAGTTTCTGCCGATCTAGTAGATTGGAGCGATCGTCTTCTGTCTATCCAAATCAATGATTTTAGTGGAATGAATCCTGGAATTACAACATACAATGACAAATTGACAAGGAAAAAAGAGAAATCTATCTTTTTCACTTATAATTATTTCCGGAGAAACTGTACACGGACATCGCAAACGAAACCAATCCATATGCCTAAAAATGCATATTAGTATCACCAAACAAACGTAGTATCCAACCTGCAAAATGTGTTTATTGAACAAAGTTCAATCTTTACCAAAAACTGGATGTGAACATTGCCAAGTAATGTATGTACAAATTGTTTCAAACCATATCACATATTAAATTTTCCTGGTTTATTTTAATGGCTGATGATGTGATATTCCTAGCAATGTTGCACATAATTTTGTATAAAAAAAATGTATAAATAAATTGTGAAAGACTTGGAAAAATAGAAAGAAAAATACATCACTGTGTAGACAAATTAATTTGGATTATTTGGTGAAATTTTCATGGATTAATAATGGATACAAGAAGAGAAATTAAAGTAAATGTGAAGACATGTGCATGATTTCTACAAAATTTTCCAAACAGGTAAAACACTCTGGGGCACAAGCAGCTAGTCACAGCTTAGTGTGGCTGGGGCACAGTAACAGTGTTACTGATATGTTTCTTGGGGCTGAAAGAGTTAAGAGGTTAGTGTTATTACTGGTCAGCATGGTGTTAGGATAATATGACTGGGACATGATGCCCCAGTGCTAGACATCAGTATAAACTGTCACACTGCAGACATCATAGCGATATGACTGAAAAATTGTTATAGCTATGTTAAAAATCCAAAATCACGACACACGTGCACACAATATAAGTCATCGTTTCAGAAAGTTATGATGGGGATTGATGTTTTATCGCTCTAGTTCTCAGTGATCCATAACTCTGTTCAGTTGGGAAATAGGAGATTTGGTAACTACATTGGATTAGTTAGGAAAAATATGTCTCATGGAGGCAGATATTGTCAATCTTGAATATCCAGGTAATTTTCAGAACTGCCAACCCTCACGATTTTGGCATGAATTTCAAGACTTTCAGCAATTCACAAATTCACGCCACATGCAAAAAATGAATGAATTCCCCCATTCTCCATTTTTTAAAATATTTAATAAAATAGCTGATTTCCATTAAGCGCTTGTCATGATATCGACAGTTGCCAAAACGGTCCGGTACAACTGGTCACAGTATTAGTGAACTATAGCTAATAGGTACTGTTGGCCCAGTACCAAGTATTTTAACGTATTTTAATCTATAAATATAAGAATAGTTTTACAAATGCTTTTAAGAGAAACTGAGGTGTACCGTGTAACCAGAATTTCGTTTTGCGCATGCACCGGCAATGCTGATTTGAATAATAATCATTCAACAACTTATCTTCAAAATGTCTTTACCACCAAGGAAAAATTCAGTCCGAGTTTCCTCAAACCATTGTTACACCATTTTAACTTTGGAAATTTGTTTATTGTCCATGACCTGTGACTCTATGACCAAACTGACATTTTGGTTGCAAGATTTGTGGTCATGTGACTCGGACAAAAATAGCCAGTCCAGGTCAAATTTCAGCAACATGTTTTCATCTCTCTTGCCAGTGGATTAAAGACCAGACGAATACTATGCTCATGACTTTTGAGAAAATAAATCCTATTCCTATCGATTTCAAGCAGGTAATTCTCGATGAAATATTGTTAAAGTTTGCTGCGCCAGTTAGTAAGAAGTTAAATGGTGTCAGCAAATTCCAACTGAAGTTTAGTTTGGAATATGCCAAACATTTGCCGTGCATTCATTTGTTCTGACAAATATTCATTGCCTCTAGGGTCACTTCACGAATTCATGTAAAAATTCACAATTTCTTATCACCATTTTCACGAATTGTGAGCCTGAAGGGTTGGCAACATTGTAATTTCTTTAGTCATGCTTTAATAATTGATGACTTTTTCATGACCAGAGTAAAACTTTGTACAATCAGGTGTTTGCCATTTTAACAGCTGTTGACATCCATTTCATTATATTGAAAAGTGATGGCTGCCAAGGAAAGCCAAATTAGTTTAGAACAAAGAAAAGATTTTCATCAACAAAAGTTTTTTTTCCCGCATCACATTCAATCTTTTAGCTTCATTGATTTAAGCACAGATTAGTCAGTATACACATCATGGATTATTGTAAATCCACATTCACATGTTTGTTTTCACTCAGTTGGTCAAATGATTCATCAGTATATTGATGTTCCTATTTGAAAATATTTTTAACTTTTCAACTACATACACAAACAGCTTTCATCTTCATGCTAACTACTTCATCAGCAGATTGATTTAATATCTACTGACTGTTAACATCACTCGTTGGAATGGTGAGATTTGTTAACAGATTGTCTGAGATATGCAGTAGGTTGTAATGGCACCCAGTTTTGCATCGGTTTGTGTGTACACATGTAGATCAATTTCCTAACCCCCTACTCAAGCCAGGCTTGTCCTCGATCTAGTCAGTAGAGATTAAATCAGTCTTTTGATGTAGTTAACCTCAGGAAGAAAGCTTTAGGTTAGCTTTATCTGTATTGTTTGTGTTTGTGGTTGAAAAGTTTAAGATATTGTCAAATATGAATAGTATTACTACACAGATAAGCTTTCACTAAAGTATATATTGATGTATCGAAACTTTTGCCATACCAATACCAATTTTTATTATCTGTTGTGATTCTATTATCATCAAGTTTATAGATGACTTTGATTATGAACACGAGACTGCATATTAATTATTGCTTGGTCTTTAGAAATGGCTGTTGTTAGGATATAGTAAAATCAACATTACATAAAGTTTGGGATACATTTTAAATTGGATTTGTTCTTAAAATACTATATAAGCCTGCTTAGTGGAATGCTCAACTTATTGTTTATGTTATCCAGGTAATTTGATATGAAGCTGACTTGTGACTCATTTTTCAAACAGAGGAGTTTGTACCCTAACTTTTCCATTATTGAATATATATGATGAGATAATATTCTTTTACAAATCACAAGTGTAGAAGTATTATTAATAGATGTTCCTCAAACATCTTAACATTGTTGTCATACTTTAAGGTTTATAGATACGGGTGAAATAATGTTAAACATATAGCAGTATGTATAAATTCCACAGAAAATATATTTTTGTTGATAAAGTTTCCATAATCATTAAGGGAGCCAGATTTACCTCTTGATGTGGTCAATGTAGCGGCAAAACCTGGGCCACTGTATGATGTTACCAAGGCGCGCACCTTGATGAATGAATGTGAACGGCATGTCAACTTTGCCAGAATGGAGGAAAGCCCAGAAGATTGGGAGGATCATCTCAATAGGTAAATTGTAACCTAAAAATTGTAAAAAGCTGTATTTAACATTGTATTTGCATCAGTTTGTCTGTTGAACTGCTTGCTTTGCACTGTATGTTGAACTGCTTGCTTTGTACAGTATGTATGCAGAGGTCTCAGAAACGCTTAATTACGCATATTTGGACGCAAAGTTTTGATCTGGGACGCAGAAAATCAACAATGCAGGAGTCCTCTGTACACACGTTTTTTTTTGGGGGGGGGGGCTTTTTTTTGCAAACAGGAAAATTTCGCGGCACAATAAATATGTTCTGATCACTATGAAAAATGAGGCAATGCTTTTATTTGAGTTTGTTGCTGATTTTCTTTGAGCAAAGGTCGTCAGCTTGCTTTGATGATGGTGCATTTGTTATTGAAGGCACTGCTAAAGGCTCCAGTTGAAGGACCTAACAAATACTCTTGTTATTGCTGCGGCAACATCAGATAATTGTAGAACATTGAGACAGATTTGTTTTATTTGTTTAGTATATGTCGGTGCTTCAAAGGTAATCAGTTTCTGTGAAGTGTCAGTAAAACTATATTTTTCTTCCATCTGGTATTTTTTTTAAAAATTAGCGACATCTCGTTGACTGTACTCATTTAACGTTTCCGCCTTCAGAGGTGATGGATTTTAACTAGTCAGTTGCATGGTTATTTTGCTTTTAATACAGCATACAGTAAGAAGGCCGGATGATTATGATATAACAGTGCATTGTTATATTCAAGTTCGTGCTTTCTGTCATGGTGCCTTTGATATTCTCTACTCCAAACGCAAGACTGTATATACAGTTTTTATCAGCAAAATTGGTGTTGCCACAAATACCGCCAGATGGTAAATTTTGTCACCAAAACGGAAAACCGAATCGCAATTTGCTATGTTTGCGAAGCCCCGTGATCCTGTAATTGATTTCATTTCCGATTGTAGCTGTATAAATATTGCATGCGAACTTGAAACCAAGACACATCGAGACTTGGACAAAATGCCATTTGCAAATTTGGACAAGTATTTTGGGGCTGAATGAAAAAATTGATAAAGATTTAAATGAGATTCAGAACTGTGCTTAATTTGCTAGAACTGATATAGTGGACTATTCTGCGCATGGCTTTGAAAAGATGTAATGTTTATGCATCAGGCTATGGAAATGAAATACATTACTTTGGAATCTTTCTGTCTGCATTTCAGCCACAAAAAAATTAAAAAATTTTTACCAGAAAGGCACGTTATCGAATATTTACAGAAATGATGTATTGTTTTGCAGAATTACCAGACACGCCGAATAAGCTGATACAGTTAGTTGTACATGTCAGTGTTATAAAGAATGCGGGAATTAAACTCAATGGCAACCAACAATAATTCTAATCTGCAAAGTTTTAAAAAAATTGGGATGGGACAGCATCTTATGCTGGTGGGACTCCTATTTTTACCAAAATGGGAGTCCTGGACTCCAAGTTTTAAAATCCTAGTGAGATCTCTGGTATGTTGAACAGCCTGCTTTGCACAATATGTATGTTGGACTTGCACATCTTATATAAGAATGCAAGGGATGATACAGTTGACATAGCAACCAGATCCTGTCAGGATTTTTTGATCACTAACAAATTGCATGTTGATACATATTCTTTTATACATAGTTTTGTTGTTTCATTGGTCAAGATTTTATTATTTTCTGACATACATTGTTTAAGTTTTACCTAAATAGACATAACATGTTTCTGTATCTTTTATATTTTAACTTGATGTACTTCATGCTTACTGTTGTTTGAAAGGTTTTATCTTCCTTAAGTGTTCAGCAATAATTATTATTATTATAAATTGATAACTGAAAGGATGTGGAGGTTACCCTCTCATCTGACGAGGGGTGGGGGTGATATCTGCCAGATAACAATCGCAAAACCACAGAGAGCCTCATGAATCTGAACATGAACACTTCTGTCCAACTCCTGGACAACTAATTGATTAGAAAAGTTGTGAACACTGACGAAATGAGAAAACTGGACATTACAGTTTCAAAATGCTTACAAATCAAGATTTTGCTACTACCTAAGTGTGAACAAAATTTTTTTTTAATTTTTATCAAATACTGCAAATTTTCTGATGTGATACAAAGCTCTTTTGTAGTTCTATTAATCGGAAAGATAGAAATTTTGTATGGATAACCAAATTACATACTCTAAAGCTGGTAGGGATCAACATCTCTGTTTAAATGGGAGCCCAGGCATTTTAAACTTTGTTTTTGCAAATATTTTTTATAAACGTTACTATTAGTTGGCACCACATAGCCACTCTATAATACTGAGATAATTTTCATTGTTACTATATGCGTATTGTTTTAAATAATGTAACAAGACTGAACACTTAAAGCCAATATATATTTTGTTGAATACTTCTGTGTTTGTACTTTCCTTGAATATATTTAAATGGTCTAAAACATGACAATAGAAGAAGTGTTTGGGGTTTAACATTGAATTTGTTTAAACTGTAGGAAAACCTTTGTTGCCATTGTAATGGTTTACACATGCTATAAGATTAAGGTACTGGAGATGATTTTAAAACATACCTCCCAAATAAACTTTTTTTCTTTTATTCAAGTACCTAGTGCAGGTTGAAAGAAAGTTGATGAATGATAGAAAAATCATTTTTTAAAAAACATAAAGCAAAAGCAAAATAGAAGTACAGTCCTACCTGTTTATGTCGACGTCCTCGGGCCCAACAAAATATTGTCGACATAGGCAATACGAGATAAGTGGGAGGGGGGTCTGAAAGAAACGATGACAAGTTAAATTCGGCAGTAAGGGGTGACTTGTTGTCAACAACAACAACAACATGATTACTGAACCCAACACACTTAAAGGTCACTCATAAGGATTTCTGTTAATTTTTAATCTTCCATACCTGAAAACCACATGTTTTTTTTTTTTAAAAGATGCATTGCATTGATGATAAATAATTGCATTTAAAAGTATGACCTTACAGAAGTTGACATAGCGTGACCTGTGCATGATATGTATCATGTAATATATTTCTTAGAACATAGAACTTGCTGATATGCTATGAAATCAACAGTGATCCCATGTACATTTAAGATATTGAAATGACTGGAACCCACACAGAAAAATTGTAACCCTTATTTCCTAAAAAAATATATAATTTTGGGAGGTTTTACATGCTTTTATTTTCTCCATAATAAATCTATAACTCTAAGGTGTTATGGATAAATCTGTTTGAAATTCAAACTTCTAAACCTATGAAATGGGATAGGTTTATATTTCAGAATTATTTTCTCTCTTGCGATCTCTCGTGCACTCTCCCTCTCTCATATTTCCCCAAACATTGCCAAGATATGAGGAAATTATTTTTTCATTGTTTAGAAGAATTTCTCAACATATTATGGTATATTGGCCATCCATATAATTGGCCAGTTGTCGACTAATTTTATTTTTGTAAAATAAGCTTCATGGTTGGCTTGCACTTTGGGCACGTTACCACTCACAGGACCAAATTTCTGATCCAGTTTGGTAAAACTTGGAATATGGCTTCATGGCTGGCTTGCACTTTGGGCACATTACCACTCACAGGACCAAATTTCTGATCCAGTTTGGTAAAACTTGGAATATGGGCTTATAACAGCGTGATCTCTAACAAGTTTGATAATGAAAGATACATGCATATTAATGAGATACAATGGCATTGTTTATCTGAACCCGTCATTACACTAATGATTCTTTTTCTTTTAATAAAGTAGCTAAATATAATCTTGTATCATGAAGAAGATGGATGCATTTGATTATGGCTAGTGTCTACATATATCAGGGTTCCTGCATGGGTCTGGAATTTGGTTAGGGTCTATAATTTCTAATTTCAGGAAAAATTTAAAAATGTCTACAGTGTCTTAAAACCTGTAACATGACTTCTTTTGCTTTTGGGAGATGTTTTATTAAATGGATTGGAGCTCTGGAAATTATTATGTTTTGTTGTGGAAAATGTGTAGAATCATTTGCAAACGTTGTGGCAGGAGCCTTGATATATTTTTGCTATAATTTAATTTTGTAATTTTGATTAACTACTCTAGTAACCACTCTGAAGACCAAATTTAGGTTAATGGTTAATGGTTTTAACCATGGTCGTAACAAAGTGATATCTGTCCTTGTTAATGGTCTTGAATCTTATTAGCGAAACTAGTTACTTCTCTGGAGACTATTTTTCTTGCAAAGTTTTGATGAAGATGGCAAGCAGGTTTAAATCGTGAAGATTTTGGTTGATTTCAAACTGGAGATACATTTGCTGATTATACTTTTATCTTATACAGTCAACATGATGTAAATGATGGCAGATGGTTTACACAGGGTTATGTTTTGACAATGCTTTATATGCCAGTTTAGTGAAATGGTGAGTTGTTAATTTTGTAACCCAGCTGAGCAATATAAAGTACACTTGATTCTTTTGTTGTCTTTAGATCTGGATGGACCACACAACAGAACCGATTATTCAACAAAGTGATGAAGATTCTACATGCTGACAGACTGGCTAGACTTACATATGAAGGTGTAAGTAGTGAAAATAATGTTGCCACCACTACTATCACCATTCTCTTGTTAAGAATTGCTTTTACATGTTAAGTATCAATTTGGGAATCAAATTAAAAATTGTAAATGCAGGTTATGATAGAATGAGTTATTTATTAACAGTTGCTATTAGAGTACTTTGGAGAACACTGACAAATATGAATCTATACTGAATGATTCCTATGTGACAGTTCTGTTTTCCTTTCAATTTGTTTGATAGATTTCATTGAAATTCTTGAGAATTTTATGTAAATATTTATTTGAACTTAACTGGAACTGAATGTAGACACAGTGAGTGAAGGATGACCCTGTCTGCTCTGGATATTTGGTTATATTACTAGTTATATATTTGGCATTTGCTTTTGAACATTGATAATTTTCTGAATTAACTGCAGAAATATATTCCCATATTTTAGTGTATGATATTATGAAATCATCTGGTTGTCCACTGGATAGAAGTTAATAAAAATTTATAATTAGGGCCTGCCTTATAACCATCTGTGAGAAGAATATGGTACTTAACATGTACGTTGCCTGTGTGATAACCATCTGTGAGAAGAATATGATATTTACATGTAGGTGATCTACTTGTGTGATAACTAGAGCTGTACCAATTAATTGCCCGTACTCATAATTGGGCCGATTATAAGAACAATCGGTATAATCGGTATCGGCAGAAATAATTGGTGCCGATTTAAATTTTTATATAAAAAAAACCAAATTTCCAAATTATAAATTCAATCATAACATTCATCTTGACATAGCTTTGAATTTTAAATCAGAATTAAATACAGTCCTACCCGTTTATATTGACATCACTTATATCAACAAGTCACCTATGTCGACAAAAAAACAGTCCCAGTCCCTTGGTCTACTTTTACTACCAAATTGTCATGCTTATTTCGACATTGAGATAAAAGATAAACGTACATGTCAACAGAAGCCCTTGGTCCCAGCTTAAACAAATCCTTCATTTTCTAATCATTTATGCTGACAAGCTGCCAGTTCCAACCCATACTTTGTTCAACAATTAGTTGATCTTGCTACCAGGCTTTAATGTTGCGGTTGGATAAAAAAAAACAACCTTGTTTTTTGTTTGGGCCGTTAAAGCTAGCCTCTCACGGCAACTTAAATGAAGTGAAATCTTATCAATTCTATCATTTTCCAAAGAATGCACAGAGGTATAGCTAGGATTTTAAAACTAGGAGTTCAAGAGTACCACCAGTAAACATTGCAGTCCCACACCAGAAGCAAATTGGGCCTACCTGCAATGGCTATATTTCCAGATGAGTAGAAACAGTGGATGCCATCGAGTTTAATTTTCAAACTTCTTTACAGCACTGACATGTAACCCTTGTTTGTCCATTAGAGTGAGAGTGAATTGTCATGTCAAGATAAGGTCTTAATCCAAGCACTAAATTAGGCATCATACATAGTGTTCCACGTGAAATGTCTGTTCTAGCAGCTTCTAACATTCTGTTGAATTTCATTACAATATTCGCCAATTAGCCGTTTAACCCTTGTTAAATTTTGCAAACAGCATTTTGTCTAACTCTCAACATGTCTTGATTTTGAGGTCACAAGCACTACTTAGATTGCTACACTTGGAAATGAAAACAATAATGAAGACGAAAGTTATTCATTTGATGTACTATTCTTATACACAAGTACATCAATGTACCTCTGAAATCAGTCATATCGCACAATTTCTCACCACTCTGCAGCTAGTCAAGTCTTTGATCTTGCCGCCTATCTTGTGGGTCATGTTCTTCAGATGTACTCTTATAAAGACAACATGTACATCTGTGGGTCTTTCAGCCACTGAATTTTCTGATTGTAAACAACAAAAATAATCAATTGATCAACACATTTTCCCATTCAACAGGTGGTTGAAGCAGGACTAGCAAGCCCTTAAATTTGCCGTCCAGCAAATTGATGCATACTGAGAACTCCTGTATACGTTATTGTCAGAATCCCAGATATAAAAAACCATCCAAATACCTGTGATTACGCTTTTCCGAGACCTTTGAAAGTGATCGGTGATTAAAACAAGTTTATTTTGCTGTGAAAGTTTCATTTTTAACTTTATTTACATTTACGATGGCTATGTAAAATGCAAATTAAATTTACAGTCTCTGGAAACTAAATATCTGGCTGTTAAGGAAATTGAGGGCTGAACATCTCGCAAAAGAGGTCTGTGAAATTTTTCGCTCAGGAAGGATGAAAGCTGCTGAGTCTATAAAGAATGACTACGTTGAAGGTAACTGTGCTCCCGAAAGGAAGAAGCAAAAGACTAATACATTTGAAGACGTGGAGGAAGCCACAAAATGGTTCAATGAAACATTTGCAAAAAAAAACATAGTGTGGAGAACTTCGCTGCAATCAAGTGGTTGGTTCAGTCGCTTTAATGTTTGTCATATCATCCGATACAAAAGTATTTGTGGAGAATACATGTACTGTTGACAGCTTTTCATTTCCGTGTGAATAGCACTGTCCCCTTGTTAGCCTCAATAAGATGGGAAGAGACTGACCAAAATCAAGCACATGTACATGAAGCATGTAAATAACAGCAATGCCGACATTAAATATCATACTGTTTTTCGTATCAGGATGTGATCAGTGCAATATTTTATTGTGGATATTATTACACAAAGGTAATCAGAATGTAATTTGTCAATATACAAGTGTATTTCACATTGATTCTCTCTTCATATACTCAAAATTTCCATTTTTTTCTCAAAGTGTAAATGCTACTGACGATGGGTCACTCTTTGCAGATTAATATTAACTTTTCTCTTTTAAATCAATGATAGTACTTTTTTTATAACAGTTTAATAACTGTCGGATCACCGAAAGTTATTTTTTGTTAACTTGCCTGTGTTAGGACATGGAAAAAATTATTGTTTCATGTCCCAAGATTTACATCTGTGACAGTAGTTAACAAAAAGACCTAAAAATGGTAAAGTTTAGACATTGGTCTGCAGATAAGCCAACTCACCCCCCACCCACCCCATTCCAGGCCTTTATTTTTTCCTAAATTATTCAGCTTTTACACGAGTATATATACTCTGATAATGAAATAATTGGTATCAGCAATTTTAATAATCGGCTATACGTGGTATCAGCATAATTGGGCAAAAAGTGACATTGGTACAGCTCTAGTGATAACCATCTATGAATGGAATCCAATACTTGCATGTATGTTGCCTGTGTGATATTGATAACCATCTGTGAGATTGATATAGTTAGCTGTCAACTCTCAAGATTTTGGCGTGAATTTCATGACTTTTTCAGCGATTCACAGATTCATGCTGCATGCAAAAAAATCACAAATTCCCCAATTCTCAGTTATTTTAAATCTTTAAAAAATAATTGAGTTCTTGTAAAGTGCTGGTTATGATATTGGCAGCTGCTAAAACGGTCTGGTATTGCAGGTTAGCAATATTAGTGGAGCTATAGCTAATTGGTACAGTTGGCCTGGTAGCAAGCATTTTAGCATATTTTAATCTGTATGTATAAGAATACTTTTATGAATGCTTTTGAGAGAAACTGGGGCCTAACCAGAATTTTGCTCTGCACTGAGTTGAATTACCATTTGGCATCGCATCTTAAAAATGTCTTCACCACCAAGGAAAAATAAATATATTGCACAAAAAGTGTTATTTAGTTTGGAATATACCAAACATTTGCTGTTCTTCATGCCATCAAACACCGAATTACATCATGTCTTTTTACACGCAATGTGCCACAAGTTTTTGCATTGGGCATCATCGCAGAGACGATGTGAGGAAACAAATTGGTATCAAGAAGCAGGTAGAGGATGGGAAAATTAAGAACTCGCAGCAGATTTCAGCTGTGGAAGATTTTTAGACATCGATCGAACACCTGCAAGTTGCCATCAATGAAGCATTGTTTATGAGTTTTCTTGTTGAACATTGTGTTGATTGTCCACCTTGATCAGCTGGAAACCATGATAAACATTTATTCAGACAAATATTCCCAGACTCAAAGATCGCTTCATGAATTCATGTCAGAATTCTCTAATTTGTGTTCCTATTTTTACTAATTGTGAGCCTGGAGGGTTGACAGATATGGAATCTTTTAGTTTTGGGGCCTACCACTTTGGGGTCCATGAGAAAGTTTAAAGGGCATATATGCAATAGTTGCATTTGCAGTAACATTTTTTATCTTTATTGACCAAACTTGATACATTAGCACAAAGACATATGTAAAAATTATTTGGGGTTATTGGGTACAAAACCTGGGTGGGGTTGGTGTCTGCCTTTGGTAAGGACCATTTTTTGTGAGCCATGGAAGTAGCTCTAAATGAATTTGAACAGATTACCGTATTTTCCAGGGTATAAGTCGCTACTTTTTTTCGTTTTTTTTCTTTCAAATGACGTGTGCGACTTATACGCAGGAGCGACTTATACGATAAATAATTTTTTTTAACGACCGATATGACTGATGCGCAGTGATGCTGTGTTATAGCGAATGCATCTACGGTATACCGGCAAGCCAATTGCTCGAAACTTATATACACGTAAGTATTAGACTACAAGAATATCAAATTAAATAATCAAATATTATTTAGTTATAATATATATGTGTTAAAATTTGTTGTTATTAATTTTAAAAAAATATTGAAATTACGATTGCCATTGTTTTCCTTTTATTATTCACCACGTGCTTCAAGCAAAGTGTTGGTCAGATGTCGCTACAATATATGTATTTAAATGTACCGGTAGCGCTTCATAATTTACTTCAATAGTTTATAAAAAACTGGATTAACCCGAGACTGGCTTCATTGAGAGAACTTCAAAGTAATTAATAAAAAAAACTGGAAGGCTGGCGAACAACTTCAATTGTTTTATAAAGTGCCTTTGAAGTTCGCTCGGGTTGTGGAAATTGACCGGAATACCGAGACTGGCTTCATTGAGAGAACTTCAAAGTAATTAATAAAAAAAACTGGAAGGCTGGCGAACAACTTCATTTGTTTTATAAAGTGCCTTTGAAGTTCGCTCGGGTTGTGGAATTGACCGGTATATAAATATGGACCGTTCATACCATGGAGCATTAAAAAAGAGTTTCACAATAACGTTGTATGATTTAAAATTGTTATGTTAGCGTAAGTCAATACAGTTTAATCATGGCACCAACAACTACCACGCGAAAAAGTTATGATGCAGAATTTAAGTTAAACGTCGTAGCATTTGCGAAAGAAAACGGAAATCGTGCAGTGGCGCTATTATTTACTTAATAAACATTATTTATAAATCTTATTTGCTTATATTTCTATTTTTAAAATTTCAAACAAGAATATACTTACACGTTGTTGGAATTACTAAGTCGTATGCAATGGCCGGCAGTATCAAAACCATGATTACGGTAAGTGCGCAGGAGCGACTTATACGCAGGAGCGACTTATCTGTTGAATTTTCCAAAATTATCTGGATTTCCCCCTCCCGCGACTTATACCCCGGAGCGACTTATAGGGCGGAAAATACGGTATATATGATACACACCAGTACATGTATTTTGTGGGGGCTTAGTGGTCTTAAGTGCTCTCCATTACAGATCACTGCCATCTCACCTCTGTCTGCATGGGTTAGAGTCTAAGATAGGACCAGTGTGGATATGTGATATAGCTTGCCAGTAGCTACTCATGGGTCTTTGGTTCTTTCTGTGTGTTTTTCTGGGTTCTTCCTCCACCATTAATACTGGCCACCATGTATAGCCTATCTTGTGCTGGAAAATGACGTTAAACCCTACAACAACAACAATAATAACAACTAGTCATGAGATCATGTTTTTTGTTCTAGTTGGCAGAAAGAAGGAGTTTGATGTAGCATAGGGACGTGTCAATTGATGTTCAGGCTGAGACTTTCCTGTGCCACAAAACTCAGTTCTTTCCTCTTACTGAAAACAACCATATAGTTCCAGTTAGTGTATACAATACCGAAAAATAGGTTGAATGTCTATATTGAAATCCAGATCAGCTAAGTGATAATTATTGGGTATGTAATAAATATTTATGTACGAGATTACTAAAAAATTAAATAGAGCTACATATTATTGATAAGAATATAATAATAATATTATTAATACCTTCTTTCCAGACTCCAAATGAACCTGTGATGAGAAGGATCCATATTGATAAAACAGCTAAAAGATTTAGACAGGCCCTGGTAGGAGTCATGTGGGTATGTACAGGCCTTTGTAGGGGTCATGTAAGTAGGTTCATGCTTATGTATGATACAGTTTGCCCATGTTTGAAAACATATGGCTGCAACCAGTTGACACTGTTGATGATGTTGTTATAATAATGCAATCATTCTTGTGGTTTTAGTGTTTTAAAAAAATGTGATTTGCCTAATAACTGTAATCATTTTGAATCACCAGTTAACATCACTTCTTGTTTATTGCCTGTTAACAGTAATTATTGTTTATTGCTTGATAACAGTAATCATTGTTTTTCTCTGTTAACTGTAATCATTGTTTATTGCCTGTTAACAGTAATTATTGTAATTATTGTTTATTGCTTGATAACAGTAATTTGTTATTGCTTGATAACAGTAATCATTGTTTTTGCCTGTTAACTGTAATCATTGTTTATTGTCTGTTAACTATAATCATTGCTTATTGCCTGTTAACTGTAATCCATGTGTATTGCTTAATATCAGTCATTGTATATTGCCTTTTAAAAGTAACCAGTATTGCCTGTTAACTGTAATCATAGTTTATTGCCTGTTAAATGTAATCATTGTTTATTACCTGTTAACTGTAATCATTGTTTATTGCCTGTTAACTGTAATCATTGTTTATTGCATGTTAACTGTAATCATTGTTTATTACCTGTTAACTGTAATCATTGTTTATTGCCTGTTAACTGTAATCATTGTTTATTACCTGTTAACTGTAATCATTGTTTATTGAATGTTAACCTTAATCATTGTTTATTACCTGTTTATTGCCTTTTAAAAGTAACCAGTATTGCCTGTTAACTGTAATCATTGTTTATTACCTGTTAACTGTAATCATTGTTTATTACCTGTTTATTGCCTGTTAAAAGTAACTAGTATTGCCTGTTAACTGTAATTATTGTTTATTGCCTCTTAACTGTAATCATTGTTTATTGCCTGTTTACTGTAATCATTGTTTATTGCCTGTTAACTGTAATTATTGTTTATTGCCTGTTTACTGTAATCATTGTTTATTGCCTGTTAACTGTAATCAATGTGTATTGCTTAATATCAGTCGTTGTTTATTGCTTTTTAAAAGTAACCAGTATAGCCTGTTAACAGTAATCATTGTTTATTACCTGTTAACTGTAATCATTGTTTATTGCCAGTTAACTGTAATCATTGTTTATTGCATGTTAACTGTAATCATTGTTTATTACCTGTTAACTGTAATCAATGTTTATTGCCTGTTAATTGTAATCATTGTTTATTGCCTGTTAACTGTAATCAATGTGTATTGCTTTATATCAGTCATTGTTTATTGCCTGTTAACTTTAATCATTGTTTATTGCCTGTTAACTGTAATCATTGTTTATTACCTGTTAACTGTAATCAATGTTTATTGCCTGTTAATTGTAATCAATGTGTATTGCTTAATATCAGTCATTGTTTATTGCCTGTTAACTGTAATCATTGTTTATTGCATGTTAACTGTAATCATTGTTTATTACCTGTTAACTGTAATCAAGGTTTATTGCCTGTTAACTGTAATCATTGTTTATTGCCTGTTAACTGTAATCAATGTGTATTGCTTTATATCAGTTATTGTTTATTGCCTGTTAACTTTAATCATTGTTTATTGCCTGTTAACTGTAATCACTGTTTATTACCTGTTAACTGTAATCAATGTTTATTGCCTGTTAATTGTAATCAATGTGTATTGCTTAATATCAGTCATTGTTTATTGCCTGTTACTGTAATCAATGTTTATTGCCTGTTAACTGTAATCAATGTTTATTGCCTGTTAACTGTAATCATTGTTTATTATCTGTTAACTGTAATCAGTGTTTATTGCATGTGTGTATTGCTTAATATCAGTAATTGTTTATTGCCTGTTACTGTAATCAATGTTTATTGCCTGTTACTGTAATCAATGTTTATTGCCTGTTAACTGTAATCATTGTTTATTGCCTGTTAACTGTAATCATTGTTTATTGCCTGTTAATTGTAATCATTGTTTATTGCTTAATATCAGTAATTATTGTTTATTCCCAATTAACAGAAATCACTCTTTATTTTCTGTTAACAATAATCATTGTTTATTTTCTGTTAACAGTTATCATTGTTTAAAACAAACTAAACCCATTATACTCTGTCTGTGGAGGTTAATATTTCTTGAAAATAATATGTATACTGACTCAAAAGTCAGCTCCTAATTATTCCTCACAAACTGCATAGACCCAGACATCTTACTGCATTATACAGTGACCAATGTATGTATTTGCTGTTGGACCCATTTTATCAGCAAGTATATGTGTTTTTTTCTAAAGCTGTATTGATGCTGACGATACATTTTGTTCCAACATCATTTCTTAGTTTGATATGAGAACATGTATGCGATGTTGTGGATAGGGAAATTCCATCCTTAATATCAAACTAGGTCTGAATTTCTTTGCAAGTTGAGTCCAAAAAATCTGTTCACAAAATTCAACATGCAGTTGTTAACCATGGAATCTAATGTAATGTATAATGACATTTTCATTGAACAGAATAGGTTAGCTATACTGAACACTAAGCCTTGATTTGTGTCAGACATTTTAAGTACGCATGTATCATCATGACTGTAGATGAGTGTGATTTATGAATAACTTCCATGCATAGTAATGAGGTGATATTGCATCTAATTGGCTGAGCTTGTTATCACTCTAGATGCCATTTTTCTGATATTTTGATCCAACCTGCTATGCTAGCATATATCATGATCTCAAATAAGTGCAGTTGCGAACAACATCCATGCATACTAATGAGGTGATATTGCATCTGATTGGCTGAGCTTGTTATCACTCATATTAATGCATCTTTTTTTCATTACAAAGGAAGGGATGTAAACTTCAGAAGGACAGTTAAGAATCACAGATTTTATGGTTATGCTAAGTTCTTGCAGAAAAAAAAATGTCTTTAATCAAAATACAAGATACTCCCATATTGATATAACAATACTTGTATAAAATAACAAAATAAAAAACAGTTCATCTTCGCTAGCCAAAATTATTGTATGATATCCTTATCTACACCTTTAGCAAATGGAGCAGGTATTGCTGTGCTTTGGGTTTGTGAATTTCATTTGATGGGGTGGCAAGTCACCACATCCAATCAAAATTAAGTTGTTCAGATTTAAAGACTGTTTCTACATGATTGAGAGAAAGGGAGCACACAACTGAATATGCTGGTAATTAGCAATATTACTAGATTATATGACCACTAATTTGCCTCAATGAGTTATGTATCTAATATATTATAAATTACTCTGTATTTTTATGATGTTATACTTGTTGCCTTTATCTTTTATTTTATGGATCTTTTACAGATATAATTCGGTACCTTTTATCTTGTATGTATACTTGTTGCCTTTATCTTTTATTTTATGGATCTTTTACAGATATAATTCGGTACCTTTTATCTTGTATGTATACTTGTTGCCTTTATCTTTTATTTTATGGATCTTTTACAGATATAATTCGGTACCTATTGTCTTGTATGTATACATGTTGTTTTTATCTTTTATTTTATGGATCTTTTACAGATATAATTCGGTACCTTTTATCTTGTATGTATTAGTACTTCCAGTTTATGTTTGTATGGAAGGATTTATGTTCCTAATTTTTTTTGCATTCACATTTTAAAAAAACATTTAATTGGCACCATATAGTCTGTATTTTATGCTGACATGCCACTAAACACACACACACACACACACACACGCGCACACACACACACACACACATGCAGCACATACACATTCATGTACAGCACACCTTGGACATAAAGCTATTTATTGAAATGTTTGATGACCATACTTGTAATTTACATCATACAGGATACAAAGTTGGCCCAGTGGCTACATGGTATTTTGGTGGAGAATCTCAGCATGCCTCTTCTGTCGGCCTATCTTGATGTTCTCCAAACAATCAGGGCTAAGGTTAGTACACGTATTGACATTTTAAAAAAACAGGTCTGAAAGTTAGCTTGGAATCATTGATAAAATTTCATTTCACAATAGCATGGATTTATGATTATGGTAGGTCCCTTTGATATCATGAGTTCTGTGGTATCTTGGTATTTTGGATTTCATGGCATTTTCCTGCATAGTGTCACCTATTGTGTAGTTATATATACACTACATGACCATAAGTTACTAGCTCTGCATTACCAGTTGATTTCGGAAAAATGTTGGGATTGTTGGTGAGTACACTATTTTAAAAATGTACCCATGAATATCACTGTTTCTAACCATGGTCGTACTCCATGTTATCAAAAGTGAAATCAAAATTCGTCTTAAAATCTATATCACTGTAACTAATCAGTTAGCCAATTTGTCATCTGGTAATGTCAAAAGGATCTTATACAGGAATCAGATCACATGATTACAGTATTTGTCCAAAACCAAGAGTTCAAATCGTTGGTAGCAAATAGGAGTCTAACTGCGTAGTATGGACATTTGGTGTTTTCTGGTGGCTTTCACAACTGACAGACGTTGATTTTATAACTTTGTTATTTATTACTTTTAAACTCGTAGGGTTGTTTCAACAGTCTGTGGTAACTCTTAGTTTCATGCTCTTGATGGTGATTTATTCTCGCCAACAAGTATGGTGATAGTGCTTCTGTTCTTTCACAGGCTGTTACAGATGCATTTCTTTAATTCTCTGAGAAGTTTCTGTTGGTGGATGACACATTTTGCAGAATAAAGGCCATGGAGACATCATCATTTTTTTAAAGTTTATTTACACTTTGTGCAACGTGTACATCAAGTTTCCCAAAACTATGACAAGTATATGCCGTCGTAAAAATATTTTTCTGGTATTGCCATGATATCAGAGTAACTCTCATTGCATGACCTGGAATCTACATGGTATCTCTTTATCAATAGATTTCCAAGAATTATGTCAAGTTGAGAGATAGCAACAAAGCATTGAGCTGCATAGGGTTTGTGCAACTGTACTAGTGGTAAAAAAAAAAGTCTACACTTACTTTAGAAACTTTTCAATTGAACATAATGTTTATCATCTATGCGTAAAACTTTTAATTATATATCTGGCTTTACAATAGCAGTTATTGATATTTTGTTACACCTTACTGAAAACTGGTAAATTTTGTAGAATAAAAATCAGCTGCCTTACTGAGATGGACTCGTTAGCCTTTTCTGGTCTGTTAACATGAGTTTTAAAAAAAACATCATGAGTCCAAAAAATTTAATCTAATTTCCAATCTTGTTATTCCACCTGAATAAATGGTCATTTGGTTTTCACTGAAAGACTCCTTGAGATATCTAGTTTTTTCCTAAATGAAAATGGTACTGATGTACTAAATGGCCTCCATTGTAGTTGTATTGAAAATCTTGTTATACCACCTGATTGCATGGTCATGGGGTTTTCTCTGAAAGACACCTTGAGATATCTGGTTGGTTTTACTGAAAAAGGCCACAGATTTTGTAGTTTTGAAAAATAATTGCAAATTTTGGTATTGATGCTACTTCAGAATGGTTGTATCAACATGGAGCTTCCATTGAAAGACTTTTTATGATGTCAATTTGGATACAAATGAAACTGATGCTATTCTCACATCCAGTATTACCACCGCATTGGCCGCCTTGAAAATATTGTTACTGTTACACTCCTCCAGAGTGGATGGTTGTATCAACATATGGTTTTAACTAAAAAAAATTCTTATAATGTTTAGTTGGTCCTAAATGAAAATGGAGCCATCCAACATTTAATATGGCCACCAGGGTAGCTATCTGGAAAATTTTGTTATCAATACTACTGCTGAATCGATGGACATATTAGCATGTGGTTTTCACTCAAAGACTCATTAAAATTTCATTGGTGCCAATCTGATGTCCAGTATGGCTACCACAGTGGCCATCTGTAAAATTGTATTATCACTGCTTCTCATTGGATGGTTATATCGACACTGTGTTTTCCCTAAAAGACTTCTTACAATGTCTGGTTGGTCATAAAACAAAATATTGTCAATCCCACAATGCAGTGATCAAGAAAAGTCACCCAAATGTATAAATCTGTAAATATGCCCTATCAAGTTTAGGGAAAAAAATAGACAAACAGTGCCCACTTATTTCACTCTCATAATGTGGTGGCATATTAGGGTATCTTTTCTTTTGTTTGATCTATTAATCCTAACCAATTACATTGATCCAGATCAGCTGGCGAATTATTAAGTGGCAGATTAGGATCTGGCATAAATATATATTGTACAGAAAACAATTTTGATGAACCTATCTATCCACAAAATTGCTTCATCCATAGTAAAACAATTATAATGAATCTTTTATTATCAACAGAATTACTTTATCTCTAGTAAAAAAATAAATATAATGAACACCTTAGTATCCACAAAATACTTTAGTTTGTCACTTGCAAGAAAGCTAAGTATTTTAATTTCTAAAATATTTTAGGATCACAATTGTTTGACATTCATTGATCTGCTCACTATTCAGTCACAGTTTGATAACGATGTCGAAGTTGAGTGAAAATGTGTATTATATTCATTCAGATTTGCACAATTAGTTTGTCCTTAACCATTCTGGTGGCCATGTGGTTAGTGCATCTTGGATGTGGTAAGCCCCAGCCAGGTCATACCAAAGACATACAAAAATGGTACAAACAGCTGCCTCACTTGTCGCACAGTATTAAGAGGTTAGTGTTAGGACTGGTCAGCCTGGTGACTGGAAAATTATTAAAGCTATGTTAAAAATCCAAATCATATACACACACACAAAAGAATTATAATGAACATTTAAGTACCTAAAAAATTTCTTTATCCATAATTTGTTATACCACTTTATATTTTATAATTCATTAGATAAATTCACATTATACTATTCATAGACTTTGTGTGTATAGTCTGATACTAAATGTTTTTGAATAGTGAGCCAATTAATTTTCATTGACTTACATTTATAAGTATATTTACTTATTTCATTATCACTTTATCCACAGCAGACTTATGAATTTACAACCATATCTATTTAATATGTGCCGTATCACGTCTCATTCTCTTTAGGCTCCATCACTAGTAGACAAGATGATAGCTGTAGGAAGTAGCAACATAAAATCCCCAGCAGCCTCAACTGAAGCTCTCACTAACCTACTCAAAAGGCCCTGGGACCCAGTCATCAACACACTGTCTCAACAAAAACTGGTAAGTACCCCTTTTTACAACAGGTTCTGGGTTCTCTCTGTTCTAGACTTCTACAGTGTTCTCTCTTATGGGAGGTTGGAATTGTCAGCTAGCAATGTAAAAGTTAGTTTACATTGGTCATGTTTTGATTTGTAGTGTTTGTACAATCCTGCTTATGTCAATAGCCATATGTTAAATTATATAAGCCACTTGCTTTTTCTTTCATTTTGCTTCCAGATTAGCATAACCAATACAAATTGGTCCAGTTTAAAATTCTTATTATCATGTGTAAATCAACATAGACATAGTCATTTTCAACAGCACATCAAATGCTAACAGTAAGACTTGTTCTGTTTTGTAAATTTTTACATTGTTTACTTTAAAATCAATCATATAAGATTTGATGAAAATGACCTGTACAAACCATGCACAGATATTGCTGAATGCCTTGTAACCTAAAGTAGTCAGACTCAATTAGTCAGACTCAATTAGTCATACTCAATTAGTCATACTCAATTAGTCAGACTCAATTAGTCATACTTGTAACATCAGAAATGGAAGGCTGTAATTAGAAAATAAACTGTCTTGCCAGATTCACTGCTTGTAATATTAACAAGACAAAGTTAAACTTACATGTCTCTGGCTGTTAGTCCCGTGTGTATTTCAACTTGTGTTAAAAAATCATTCAGAGTCTTCTCATGCAGTTTGGTATTTTTCTCCTAGATCATTCTGTATGTGTGTAGTCTTATTAGTGGATTGATTGTTTATTGATCTAACTTTTGTTTTAGTTGACTGTAATTTAAACTGACTTTTCATATCACTTAAAACTGAAGTCATGTATCAGTTTTATTTCAGTCATCATCATGTATGAGTTTCATTTCAGTCAATCATCATGTATGAGTTTCATTTCAGTCATCATGTATGAGTTTCATTTCAATCATCATGTATGAGTTTCATTTCAGTCAATCATCATGTATGAGTTTCATTTCAGTCATCATCATATATGAGTTTCATTTCAATCATCATGTATGAGTTTCATTTCAGTCATCATGTATGAGTTTCATTTCAATCATCATGTATGAGTTTCATTTCAGTCAATCATCATGTATGAGTTTCATTTCAGTCATCATCATATACGAGTTTCATTTCAATCATCATGTATGAGTTTCATTTCAGTCATCATCATGTATGAGTTTCATTTCAGTCATCATCATATATGAGTTTCATTTCAATCATCATGTATGAGTTTCATTTCAGTCATCATCATGTATGAGTTTCATTTCAGTCATCATCATGTATGAGTTTCATTTCAGTCATCATCAAGTATGAGTTTCATTTCAGTCATCATCATGTATGAGTTTCATTTCAGTCATCATCATGTATGAGTTTCATTTCAGTCATCATCATGTATGAGTTTCATTTCAGTCATCATCATGTATGAGTTTCATTTCAGTCATCATCATGTATGAGTTTCATTTCAGTCCTCGTCATTTATGAGTTTCATTTCAGCCATCATCATGTATGAGTTTCATTTCAGTCATCATCATGTATGAGTTTCATTTCAGTCATCATCATGTATGAGTTTCATTTCAGTCATCATCATGTATGAGTTTCATTTCAGTCATCATCATGTATGAGTTTCATTTCAGTCATCATCATGTATGAGTTTCATTTCAGTCATCATGTATGAGTTTCATTTCAGTCATCATCATGTATGAGTTTCATTTCAGTCATCATCATGTATGAGTTTCATTTCAGTCATCATCATGTATGAGTTTCATTTCAGTCATCATGTATGAGTTTCATTTCAGTCATCATCATGTATGAGTTTCATTTCAGTCATCATCATGTATGAGTTTCATTTCAGTCATCATCATGTATGAGTTTCATTTCAGTCATCATCATATATGAGTTTCATTTCAATCATCATGTATGAGTTTCATTTCAGTCATCATCATGTATGAGTTTCATTTCAGTCATCATCATATATGAGTTTCATTTCAATCATCATGTATGAGTTTCATTTCAGTCATCATCATGTATGAGTTTCATTTCAGTCATCATCATGTATGAGTTTCATTTCAGTCATCATCATACAGACATATTTTTGGATACACTCACATTTGTTTCCACTACATATGTGTGCCTTTGTTGAGGGCCCTGACTTGAGAAGTTGTAGCAAGTGGGGCCTTTGCAGTACACCCATTTTTGATAATGAAACTTAACTGCATTTAGAATTTGTTTTTATTTGCAAGTCTTTCTGAACATGTACAGAACTTCCAAATGCTTGTAATTTTCATCAGCTAACTTCATCATGCTAGCATAGATTTGTTTTACAACAAAATTGGGGTTGAAGAAATACATTTTCTAAAATGATGGGTTTTTCTTTGTTGAGTTGGTATATTTTTATATATTTTTTTTATTGGAAATACTACAGTATTTTGATTCCCTTCAGAGAAAATTTTAAAATCAAAGATCTTTTGTTGGTTTTAAATTATAAACTACTTAAATAATAAGCTTCTTTGTAGAGAAAATTGCCTGGCAATCCCATTCTTCTTGTTGCCCCAAGTGGACCCACTGTAAACAGTAGCACTTTTTCCCGCCGCATGAGGTTTTGGAATGGCCAGCTGTCCAATCTTGGGAAGGTGATTCCAGTTACCATGCACACTGTCAATGGAGGAAGTGGGGTTAGTATAGCCCAGTGTCTGGAACACATGATTGGGGCTGTGCGGACTAAAGTTGTGGAGGTATGTTGATTAATTGTTGCATGCTTTATTATTTCAGTGATTATTATATTTTTAACGTTAAGCCCACCTTAACAAACGTTTGGCTTAATGATTATTTTTTTAATTTATGTACATGTCCATCCATCCAGACATCAGTATGTTTATAGGTCATTCCACACCTAAGATAAAGCTCAATGTTAAAGTTTCCTCAGGACAGTTGACCGCAGTCACTTCATATGTTAATACAGTTTTATGTATACAACACCACTTTGCTACTCAATGTTAATGTTTCCCCAGGACAGTTGACCGCAGAGTTACTTAATATGTTAATACTGTCTGATGTATACAACACCACTTTGCCACTCAATGTTAATGTTTTCCCAGGACAATTGGTCAAAGAGTCTTTTCATATTGGTACAGTTTGATGTATATACAACGTCAATTTTGCCAAAAGTGTAGGAGATAGTAAAATAGTTCATCATGCTCATCAATGTTTTTATAAGTAAAGTCATCTCATATGAGCTACAGATTTGGAAAAATTAGGTCACCACAATTTTTTCATTAACAGCAGCAAATATAATTATGTTACACCACATGTTAGTAACATTGCATCAGTGACTTTCTTCTAGAATGCTGTAAATTACTGGTACCTATTACCCAGCTGTATGAAAAGCATGCTATAATGAATTGCTTTTTTATACAGTCCTACCTGTTTATGTCGACATCCTCGGAGACCGGGGACATATTGTCGAGATAAGCAGATGTCGAGATAAGTGTTGGGGAGGGGGGTCTGCAAAAAAGATGCAAGTTAAATTTTTCAGTACGGGGTGACCACAGTGAGTAGTATTTACACTTTGAAAAAAACAATGGAAATTTTTAGTACGTCAAGACAAAACCAGAGTGAACTACACTTGTATATTGACAAATTACAGTTTGGTTACCTTTGTGTAATAAAGTCCAAAATAAAACTTTGAATCGGTCAAATCCTGATATGAAAAACATGACAAGATTCAATGTCGGCATTAGCACATGTTTGTCTAGTTGTTATTTACATGCTTCTAGTACATGTACTTAAATCGTCATAGATTTCGGTCAGTCTGTTCTCATCTTATTGAGGCTACCAAGGGGATGGGGCTTTTCACAGGGAAATGAAAACCTGTTATCACGTTTGTTTAAACAATACATGTATTTATTTATATAAGTCATCGTGAAAAGTACATCAAAGAGAACAAGAGATACATGGCTGATATGATTAATGGAGGTATAATATTGTATTAATTGACAAAAAAAAGTATTAAAAAAATTATTCTTACAATACAATATTATAACAAGTGGTATACATTTAATTTGCATTTTAAACTGGTGTTGGTAGCCTTTATAAATATAAACTTAAAAAGAAGACTTTCACAGCACAATACTCTTGTTTTAATCACTGATCACTTTGGAAAATGAAATAATCTATCAGAGTTCATTGCTTTTATTTTAGTTGCCATGAGAGGCCAACTTATTAAGACCAAACAAAAGCCTGTTGTTTTTTTTTTTGTTTTTTTTTTGTTTATTTTTTTATCCCACCACGACATTAAAGCCTGGCGGGAAGATCAGCTAATTGTTGAATAAGTCCAGGTTCAAACTGACCTCTTGCAAATATAAATGATTAGGCTGGAAAATTAAAATTGCTGGCAAGATCAACTAATTGTTAAACAAAATATGGGTCGGAACTGGCAGCTGGTCGACATGAACGATTAGGCGGTGAAATTTAAGTTTGGCGGCAAGATCAAAACATTGTTGAAACAAAGTATGGGTCGGAACTGGCAGCTGGTCGACATGAACGGTTAGGCGGGGAAAATTGTAGTCTGGCGGCAAGATCAAGTAATTGTTGAATAAAGTATTGGTCTTAACTGGCAGCTTGTCGACATAAATGTTTTGAAAACAAAGGATTTGTTCAAGCTGGGACCAAGGGCTTCTGTTGACATATACGTTTTTCTTTTATCTCGATGTTGACATAAGCATGACAATTTGATAGTAATAGCTTGATTAATTTGTGACATATTAAAATTGTAATCACTTGACTTAATCAAGCATGAAATTTTCATTTGCAAACTATAGCCTCCCCCAAAACTTGATCCATCAGGACCTCATTGGAAACAAATTTTGTAAACTTTTATGGGTAATCCTTGATGGATCACTTTATTTTCAAGGTATATTGGTATGCATGTCCATATTACAACTGTTTATTATGCTTATATTATATACTTTGTCAATGTTATTTAATTCTTACATGTATTATTTTATTGTTATTTTCCGATTCTATCCATATACATTATTATTAATATCTAAATGAATTTTGAGCTCAGAATATTAATTATGATATTTTAAATGAATCGGTGACAAAAAATTTGCATTAAAGTATTGAAAAGTAAGTTTTTTTTTTTAAAATTATGATTTTTATCGCTAAATAAAATTCTAGAGTACTGAGGTTTTCTAACTTTAAGCTTTCTTGAGCATCGTACTGAAAAAGTTTTCTCAAGACAAAATTGTTCTATAATTATAAAAATATAGGAACAAGTTTATTATATACTGATTAGGATATAGGTACAAAACTAGTGTTAAATTATAAGAATATGCAGACATGACTTTTATACATTGATAAGAATATGGAGAAATGACTGTTAGATAAATATAGGAATATGGAGACATGTCCATTGTAAAATTATAAGAATATGGAGATATGACTATTATATAATGATAAGAATATGCAGATATGACTTATAAAATATATAATAAAATGGAGATATGATTATTAAATAATGATAGGATTATGGAGACATGACCATTATACAGTTATAAGTAAATGGAGACATGACTATTATATTATGATAATAATATAGAGACATGATTATTATATAATGTTAAGAATATGCAGATATGACTTATAAAATATATAATAAAATGGAGATATGATTATTAAATAATGATAGGAATATGGAGACATGACCATTATACAGTTATAAGTAAATGGAGACATGACTATTATATTATGATAATAATATAGAGACATTATTATATAATGATAAGAATATGGATACATTATTATATAATGATAAGAATATGGAGACATGACTATTATATAATGATAATATAGACATGATTATTATATAATGATAAGAATATGGAGACATGACTTATATAATGATAATAGTATAGACATGATTATTATATAATGATAAGAATATGGAGACATGACTTATATAATGATAATAGTATAGACATGATTATTATATAATGATAAGAATATGGAGACATGACTATTATATAATGATAATAATATAGAGATATAATTATTATATAATGATAAGAATATGGAGACATGATTATTATATAATGATAAGAATATGGAGACATGACTATTATATAATGATAATAATATAGAGATATAATTATTATATAATGATAATAATATGGAGACATGATTATTATATAATGATAAGAATATGGAGACATGACTATTATATAATGATAATAATATAGAGACATGATTATTATATAATGATAAGAATATGGAGACATGACTTATATAATGATAATAATATAGAGACATAATTATTATATAATGATAAGAATATGGAGACATGATTATTATATAATGATAATAATATAGAGACATAATTATTATATAATGATAAGAATATGGAGACATGACTATTATATAATGATAATAATATAGAGACATAATTATTATATAATGATAAGAATATGGAGACATGACTATTATATAATGGTAATAATATAGAGATATGATTATTATATAATGATAAGAATATGGATACATGATTATTATATAGTTTTAAGTATATGGAGGCATAACTATTATACATTGATAATAATAAAGAGACATGATTATTATATAATGATAAGAATATGGAGACATTTCTATTGTAAAATTATAATATGCAGATAAGACTATTATAAAATAAAATGGAGATGACTATTATATAATGATAAGATTATGGATTTTTAAATCACAGAAAATATTGTTATAGATTTACCTTCATGAGGATGACCCATCTCCATCAGGGGTTTAGGGTCAGGTATGAGGGAGAGATGGTGGCAGATTGATGTTAGGAAAATGCTCACCATCTTCCCATTTCAACTTAAAAATGAAAGATATAAAGAAGAAAAGAATGATATGTGTCCATATATGTTGAAAATTTGTAGATGTTAACAATAATAATTAAAAACTGGATTATGATGTCTTTTTGTCTCTAGCTGAAAGGCCATTTTCAGAACAGACCTATTGTGCTGGTGGGATGGAATGTAGGAGCTCTTGTGGCTTGTCACGTAAGTTATTCCAGAAGAAAAGAAAATGACACTGTACTTCAATGTATTCTTTTGGGGGGTTTTAAACAGTATTATTGGGGGGGGGGGGGTAACCACATTAGGATATATTTTCTTAGGGGTTTATAACAAAGTATGCTATGGTCATTGTATATGAATGTATTATCTTAGGGGTTTATAACAAAGCATGCTTTGGTGGGGTCATTGGATATGAATGTATTATCTTAGGGGTTTATAACAAAGCATGCTATGGTGGGGTCATTGTATATGAATGTATTATCTTAGGGATTTATAACAAAGCATGCTCTGATGGGGTCATTGTATATGAAAGCACAATTTTCAAAACTCAAATGTAATCTCTGAACATGCCCACAATGGTAGCCACATATTAACTGTTAACTTTAAAATTTCTGATTGACTGTTTAACCCAGAGGATAAATTTAATTTATAAGGTATCATATCAAATATATTGATGTCTTATTAAAAGTTCCGAAAATAATATCGGAGATAATTTTTATGAAATTCATAGCATTATAATGAAAACTAGTAAGAATAAAATCTAGGTTAAGCATCTAAACATTTTACAGGGTTGACTGATCTAAACTGTTTACAGAGTTGACTTATCTAAACTGTTTACAGAGTTGACTGATCTAAACATTTTACAGAGTTGACTGATCTAAACATTTTACAGAGTTGACTGATCTAAAAGAAACTATTGAGTTGACTTATTTAAACTTTTTTTTTTACAGAGTTGACTGATTTAAACTGTTTACAGAGTTGACTTATCAAAACATTTTTACAGAGTTGACTGATCAAAACGTTTTTACAGAGTTGACTGATCTTAACTTGTATTTGAAGTTGGCTGATTTAAACCTTTTACAGAGTTGACTGATCTAGACTTTTGTTTACAGAGTTGACTGATCTAGACTTTTTTTTACAGAGTTGACTGTTCTAAACGTTTTTACAGAGTTGACTGATCTAAACTTGTTTTACACAGTGGACTGATCTAAACTTTTTTCAGAGTTGACTTATCTAAACTTTTTGTTACAGAGTTAACTGATTAAAACTTTATACAGAGTTGACTTATCAAAACATTTTTTACAGAGTTGACTTATCTAAACTGTTTTTACAGAGTTGACTTATTTAAACTTTTTTTACAGAGTTGACTGATTAAAACTTTATTCAGAGTTAACTTATCAAAACAGTTTTTACAGAGTTGACTTATCTAAACTTTTTTTTTTACAGAGTTGACTGATCAAAACGTTTTACAGAGTGGACTGATCTAAACTTTTGACAGAGTTTACTTATTTTAACTTTTTTTGCAGAGTTGTTGACTGATCTAAACTATTTTACAGAGTTGACTGATCTAGAGTTGACTGATCTAAACTTTTTTACAGAGTTGACTGACCTAAAAATGTTGACAGTTGACTTATTTTAACTTTTTTTGAAGAGTTGTTGACTGATCTAAACTATTTTAGAGTTGACTGATCTAAACTTTTTACAGAGTTGACTGATGTAAACTTTTTTACAGAGCTGACTGATCTAAACTTTTTACAGAGTTGACTGATCTAAACGTTTTTACAGAGTTGACTGATCTAAACTTGTACAGAGTTGACTGATCTAAACGTTTTTACAGAGTTGACTGATCTAAAAAAAATGACAGTTGAGTGATTTAAACTTTTTTACAGTTTTTTAATGGTTTTCTTGTCATTATGATATTGAATACTATCATACTCTCCATCCATCTGTTCATTGCTATATCTTCTTTTTAATCAGTAGATGGAAATTCAAGAAATATAGAAGTTATGGTTATCTGCATCTTCGGGTACCAGGGAGCGGGTCACTGGTCAGATGTACAGAAAATTCAGTTGCTAAAACCTTTTCAAGTATTTTCAGATCAAACTTTGTCAGTGTAGTATAGAAGGAAGTTGCTTCATATATTTTTTGTATCATGATCCTTGGAAAACTTTGGGGTCAGGATGTGGGGTTTGGGTTTTTGGGAAAATTCACTTTGGGGTCAGGATGTGGGGTTTGGGTTATTGGGAAAATTCACTTAGGGGTCAGGATGTGGGGTTTGGGTTATTGGGAAAATTCACTTAGGGGTCAGGATGTGGGGTTTGGGTTATTGGGAAAATTCACTTTGGGGTCAGGATGTGGGGTTTGGTTAATTGGGAAAATTCACTTTGGGGTCAGGATGTGGGGTTTGGGTTATTGGGAAAATTCACTTTGGGGTCAGGATGTGGGGTTTGGGTTATTGGGAAAATTCACTTTGGGGTCAGGATGTGGGGTTTGGGTTATTGGGAAAATTCAATAAAAATCATGGGGATAAGTGAGCTGCTCACGTTTTTTAAAATAGTTTTTCTTGTTTTTATAACAGTTTCTATGTTAAAACAGTTTCTGTGTTAAAACAGTTTCTATGTTAAAATTAAAACAGGTTCTATGTTAAAACAGTTTCTATGTTAAAACAGTTTCATTCACCCTAAGCATTTTCTAATCAAGATGAAAAATTTACAATGTTTTACTCTCTTCACAGGTTTCTCTCATAGAAATAGTGTCAGCAGTTGTGTGTCTGGGGTTCCCCTTCAAAGGAGTCAGTGATGGAAGAGGAGTAAGTTTAAATTTTTAATTTTGTCTGGGGTTCCCCTTCAAAGGAGTCAGTGATGGAAGAGGAGTAAGTTTTAATTTTTAATTTTGTCTGTGGTTCCCCTTCAAAGGAGTCAGTGATGGAAGAGGATTAAGTTTTAATTTTTAATTTTGTCTGGGGTTCCCCTTCAAAGGAGTCAGTGATGGAAGAAGAGCAAGTTTTAATTTTTAATTTTGTCTGGGGTTCCCCTTCAAAGGAGTCAGTGATGGAAGAGGATTAAGTTTTAATTTTTAATTTTGTCTGGGGTTCCCCTTCAAAGGAGTCAGTGATGGAAGAGGATTAAGTTTTAATTTTTAATTTTGTCTGGGGTTCCCCTTCAAAGGAGTCAATGATGGAAGAAGAGTAAGTTTTAATTTTTTAATTTGTTTGGGGTTCCCCTTCAAAGGAGTCAGTGATGGAAGATAAGTAAGTTTTAATTTTTAATTTTGTCGATATACCATTTTTAACTTGATTGGTTAAAGATCAGACATGTTTATGTGATGTGCCTGTGTTTGGTGTCCAGCCCTTTGAAGTTATTTGTCATTGCAATTTCTGCTAAATTACTTGAATGAAAGTCTTGAAAGTAGGTCAATCCTGTGGTCTAGTTGGTGTACAAATACAATGGTGTCTCTCAGAAATCCATTATCTTGAGAATTTATGGTGGACATCTTGAAAATCTTGTTCTCTGTACCCATCCTGTGTGGATTGTTGTATCAACATAGGATTTTCACTAAAGGCTTTCTTACCATGTCTAGTAACGCCGAATGGCATAGTGGTCTAAAGCACTATCCGCTATGGTTCATTGCTATCTCACCTCTATCTGCATGGGTTCAAGTCTCAGATTCGTCCAATGTGGGTATGTGGGAAAGCTATCCAGTAGCTTCTCATGGTACGGGTTCTTCCTCCACCATTAATACTGGCCGCCATGTATAGCCTATTGTGTGCTGAAAAATGGTGATAAACCCTACAGCAACAACAACATCTAGTTGGTCATAAATGAAAATGGTACTGCATCCATCATGGCTGCCATAGTTGTCAGCTTGAAAAGTTGGTTATCACAAATCCTCCTGAATGGATGGTTATATCAACACTTGATGCTCCCTCAAATATGCCTGCCGTTAAAAATAGAAAATTATTTTAAATGCCTTGCTCACAGAATACATTTGACATAATTTAACTAACTTTGACATAAAATATCCTGGCTTAGAGTGATTTCACTTTTATATAAATGCTGGTAAATCTAATCAACTATAAACAACTTCTTAGAAACTTATCGAAAAGAAAGATTTAACTGCATTTAGCAGATTTATTTTGAGGACTTGCAAACACATCATCAGATATGGCTGCTGTTATTAAAACTAGAAAATCCTTTAAATGACCTCTTGAAAACCACTTACAGAATTTGACTAAATTTGACAGCATTCCTAAATGAATTTCTTCTAATGATGCCAGTCTGCTGTCATATGGCTGCTGTTACAAAAAAGGAAAGAAAATGTCATAATTTTTCTTCAAAAATATGCAGAACAGAATTCAACCATCAAACAGATGGTGTCTTTGCTTCAACACCTTTCAGACGTATACAAATTATGCCTTTCTGCTATTAAAGATGGCTTCTATTACTAAAAATAGCAAAACATTTATCACAAGACAGATCCAACCAAGTGTCCTGGCATAGATGATGTTGTTGTGATGTCATGTCAAATATTGATGAAGATGTACAAAGACGAGAAGCCTTGAAACATTGGAAGAAATTTTAACAGAAAGCATCCAACTAACCTAGATGTATTGGCAACCTTCTCTTGCATGAGTGATCTCAAATCCATATGGCCTTTTATTTAGAGAAACATCTTGTTACGTGGATAATTGGTGTGTGTAGGAGGTTGTGTTTAGAAGTAGCAGTATGCCATCTACTTTGCAGATCTAGAGCCCGTAATCTTCGGACATTTTTCTACATGTATTTTTAGGCGTTATTACAAATGTAGAACTGACATTTAGTGTTACTCTTAGGTATTTGTTCCATCTGACTTTCTGTCTGTCAAGCTGTCAATGGCCATGGTAAATTTTGCATTTAGGTGGAGCATTTATGTCTTATAAATACATCTCTGGTTTGAATACTTTTGCATCAAATGTAAGTTTTTTTTAATTTAAATTAAACTTTATTTATCTACAAATTTTTTGATGTTGGTATTATTATTAATAGCTTAGATGTATACAGAGAATTATCTGTAAGGTGGGGAATCTTGACAACTGAAAGAAACCAAATGATTCTGAATTGATAGTCACTTACTCTTGCACACACAAGACTTAAAATTTACACTCAGTTCAGGTTTTGTCATGCCTGCAATTGCTTGGTGAAACCTGGGTATTACTTTTCAAAGAGTAACATGGGGTTTGGATTGGATGCATGTTATTCTTAACAAAATAAAGAAATACAGTACATTACTTACCTCCAGCAATAGAGAGCTACCCAGACCAGAGAAAGATAACTCAATAGTGATGGTGTCAATATTACAGTTTTATGTTGGAGATTGTTGTTATTTTATAGTCATATAAAAGGAGGCTATAGGTTGCAAATAAGACATTACACTCTGGGCTTTCAACATTTTCTTTTCAATGATTGCACTTTCAAAATACAGTTTTCTTTTTTAATGTAACCACAGAAAGAAAAATGGGGAGTTTTAGTTAGTGAATGCTTTTGAGTTTTGAGTTTTGAACATGCACATATATTGTCATCCCTAGGATGTGGAGGACCCCCTGTTGGACAGTAGAACTCCCACAATGTTTGTGATCGGCCAGCATGGCAACACATGTAGCATTGATGACATTGAAGACATGCGAGAAAAGATGAAGGCAGAGAACAGCTTGCTCATTGTAGGTGGTGCCGATGATAACCTTAGGGTCTCCCGAGCCACAAAAAAATTGGAAGGAATCACTCAGGTTATGGCAGACAAGCTGGTTTTGGTAAGGAATCACTCAGGTTATGGCAGACAAACTGGTTTTGGTAAGGAATCACTCAGGTTATGGCAGACAAGCTGGTTTTGGTAAGGAATCACTCAGGTTATGGCAAACAAGCTGGTTTTGGTAAGGAATCACTCATGTTATGGCAGACAAGCTGGTTTTGGTAAGGAATCACTCAGGTTATGGCAGACAAGCTGGTTTTGGTAAGGAAGGTGTATAGATTAAAAGAACATTCTGTTTGAATGAGAACCACAAGTTGACATCAAGTTTTAATGTAAACTAAACTTAAAGAGAAACTCCAAGTTGCATTTTATTTATTAATATAAATCTCTTCTCCAGAATGCAAACGTTTTATGTATTTCTGTGTATCTTGTACAAATTTTGTCAAACCTGCCTTGGTGTAAAAACCTTATTATCACTGTTATTGTCTGATACCATTAGTGACTATGTGATATCACATGGTCAGTTTGCTTGTAGTAGGTAAATATATTGTGCTCTTTAACCTCATGACAAAGAATATCCATGCATACATAATGAACTTATATATCAGACATTCATAATACTGAAACTGATAGTTGCTTTTAAGTTTTTGTCAAAATAAATTATACATTTCATGTATACCATTTTTACTGATGTTTTCGGATCTACTTTGTGTTGGATTTATAATCAGTACAAATTTGCATGATGTACATGTATTACCATCAGTTTCATTCTATCTTTTCACTTTTACTTGGGTCTGAAATCCTCAAAATCTGAAGTCCTCAAAATCTGAAGTCATCACTGGCAAAACAAAGTGTAGTTGAATTAAATGTACACAAGTCAAAGTTTAGTGTCCTTACATTTGTTTATTTCATGAAAATATTTCTCTGTATCAATATATATTAAATACAAAATGACACAACAGATCATTTCATGTTTTTAATTTAACTTCTGCGACATGTTGATGCCAAACATGCTGTGGATACAGTTGATTTTCATATGATTGAACTGTATTAACCATAACCATATGTTTTTCTGAACTTTATTTACGTTTTGAATATTCTGAAGTAAATATCTATGTAATTATAAGTGATGAAATTTTGGGGGATTTTGTCATTGTGATGAAGTGATTGCGAATCAGACAGGTCACATTATTAAAGCATGAATAACAGCTTTGACTGCAGTCTAATGAAATATTTATATATAATTAACAGCTTTGACTGCAGTCTAATGAAATATTTATATATAATTAACAGCTTTGACTGCAGTCTAATGAAATATTTATATATAATTAACAGCTTTGACTGCAGTCTAATGAAATATTCAGATACAATAAAAAAGGGTTAAAGCTTATTTGGTTACACAGGGTATTTAATCACTTCTGAATATTAGTGTACTGTGCAAGTAAATTCTTTATTAGTGAATTTTATGTCAGTGTATCCCATCAAATTAATCTCATGCAAATCTACACACTTTCTCAGTCTGATTATCCAGTTATTAAACACTTTTTTATTCAGTCTTTGTTATGTTCTTCATGCACCGGAAGATATGACTTCCAACCGCATGGCAGCTTTTTTCTGCCCCTTAGCGAATATTTGACATCATAAAAATTACTTGCAGCTAAATCAGGGCTGTATGGAGGATGTGTCGAAGTTTGATGCTATGCTCATTCGGGGGGTGTCTGACATGGTGTATATAATGATATGGTACATTATCAAGGAGTGGAGGGATATAATGATATGGTACATTATCAAGGAGTGGAGGGATATAATGATATGGTACATTATCATGGAGTGGAGGGATATAATGATATGGTACATTATCATGGAGTGGAGGGATATAATGATATGGTACATTATCATGGAGTGGAGGGATATACAGATATGGTACATTATCATGGAGTGGAGGGATATACTGATATGGTACATTATCATGGAGTGGAGGGATATACTGATATGGTACATTATCATGGAGTGGAGGGATATACTGATATGGTACATTATCATGGAGTGGAGGGATATACTGATATGGTACATTATCATGGAGTGGAGGGATATACTGATATGGTACATTATCATGGAGTGGAGGGATATACTGATATGGTACATTATCATGGAGTGGAGGGATATACTGATATGGTACATTATCATGGAGTGAATGGTCCCTGCATCAATATTTACCAGAGTCATTGTTGGGGAAACCCTTAGTGAACTTTTTTGCAACCAAGCTAAGCAACAAGCTCTCAGATAAAAGCGCCTAGACAGTGAATGCCTTCTACCTGAAGTAAATTTATCTGTTCGTCTACACATTCCCATGATTCTGCACTGGTTTCTGTTCCTATTTGATGAGAATATGCTCAGTTTTCACTATTACAGGCTATACAGTAGCCCTATCCAACATGCTCAAATTTACAAAAGGCCCCAGCCATTAGTTCAGATTCTCACATTTCCATCGTTATCAGGTATATTGAGCTGCCGAGATCATTCACATGTGTATGTTGTGGTGAATGTTTGTGAGAAGCTCCTTTTAAGAACCTTAAGATTGTCTTCCTGCTCCCTTTAAGTCCACAGAAGAAGGTTGTTTATTGTTCAGTGACAATAATAAATTGGTTTCTGTCCTTTATCAACAAGGTTTTTCAGAAAACTTAAAAAGCAGCTTCCCATGGTAGCTTCACTCCCAGTAGAGATCCTGTCTTGTCTTATCTGTACTGGGGATGAGTGAGAATGACTTTTAGGGATTCAAGAATGACTTTTATTTCCTGTTAGGGATTCAAGAATGACTTTTGTTTCCTGGTAGGGATTCAAGAAATACTTTTATTCCCTGTTAGAGATTCAATAATGACTTTTATTCCCCGTTTGAGATTCAATGTTCTGGTTGGCATACTCTAAAGGTAGAGGAAGGCTAGGAAGAAAATCAGTCTCAGTCATGCAAGATATAATTATTTGATGTTGCCACCACAATCAGAAATGGGCATTTGTTCAGTTCTCCAAAGCTGTCCTTTAGTGGTAACTTCAATAACGCATGCACTCTTCATCAAAGAAAGCCAACTACAATCTTCAATAAAAACAAAGATCTTTTCTTCAGTGGAAGTCAGTACCAAAGGTACGTTGATCTTAGTAGGAAAAGAATATAAAATTACCAAAAGTAGGTTGTTTTGACTTAATTATATATTTTTGTTACCTTATTTTTTGCATTTTGATGAATTTTTTGGGTTACATAGAATCATGAAAACAACACCTTTGATCCCAAAATAGGTCAGTATAACCTATACTTGATGTTGCATTTGCCTGCCCAATGAAATTATTTAGCTCAAAACTGAATCTCCACTATTAGATTTATTCTTTTATCATGTTTAATATAAGCTACATTAAAATGCTGTTCTTTCGGGGAGGGGGGGGCGCCCGGGTTCTTCCTCCACCTTTAATACTGGCTGCCATGTATAGCCTATCGTGCTGAAAAATGGCGTTAAACCCTACAACAAAATCAAAATGCTGTTCATTCATTTGTAATCTAATTCAACAAAAAAACAAATGCCAGCCTGCGTTAAACTTGTTCATAGCTTCCTACTATATCATTACTGTTTGTGTAATCACAAGTGGCCTTTATGATTTACAGTGAAAAGACACTGTCAGTCATGAAACTTTGTTCTTTATATAGAAGCTGAATAAAGTAATTGAAATTTATAATAATACTGTCCTCGATTTTCAGATGTCTATTATAAAGAGCTATCCTTTAAGACAAGTTTCACAATTCATAAATCTGTGTTGCCTTTTTGTTGTAACAGGATGAAGTATCAGAGTTTTTGGGTGGCATTCTGTCCCAGGGAGCCATGGCACCAGACATGCTTATAGACTGCAATCTCTCTGATGCTGAGATGCGCAAGAAGCGCAAAAGGAAAATCCGAGACCTGTCTCCTGATGACAGTCTGAGTAGCTCTTCACTGCTCGGGGTAAGCAATGTTCTTTATTTGTCGCAGAATAGTTATTGGAGGAATTAATTGTAGTGATAGTTCCTCAATTTGTCAATTTTTTGTTGTATGAAACTGTATCCTCATAATAAAAGAAAGACACTTATTTTAAATTTTAATTGCAATAACATTATTACCTGCTGTTATTGTATTGTGCATCTTTTTCTGGGATGACAAGTCCATAATCCAAGCAAAATAATTTAGTATTGCATTGAATTGAAAAGGACATTATCTCAGTCTGATTCCTTAGTCATAGCCAAGATACGGAATACCTTCCATGTTTTCCTTGGATTTTATGTTGGTAGATGTGTTCTAAGATTGCTTAATAAAATTCACCTTTTTTCTCATTTTCAAAAATCTTAGACCTTTTTGTGTGTTCCTTTTGCAAAAATTGAAGGGTTTTTGCACCAGACTCAGTATGTATTGCTTCTGTTCAGTATTTACCCTTTCTTAATCACCAGTATTCAGGTAAGTAGTATCTGACTCTTTGGTTCCCATTTTTTAAACTAAATTTTTCTTTGCTTTTTTTTAGAGGTTAGTGTATCGTGAGTGCAGGTAAGGCACAGGCACAGAAAAGGTCCAAAGGGATACACACACCCTGCCTTTTGTACACTTGGGTTTTCATGTATGGACAAATGTCTGATATGTACAGATCAGGTGGAAGACTTGGTAGAAAGTTGCGGAATCAATAGAGGGAGAATAAAGGTCCTGCTTGTTATCACAAGATGACCTCTTTCATTACCCAGGCAATAGCATTGATACTATTCTGATATCTCACAGGTCTGCTTATCTGAAGGATTGATCATTGACCGGTCACTTGGCACTAGTCACTAGGTAGTCATCAGGCAGCAGACACCAGACAACTAATGGTCAAATGACTTAATAAGTGCCAATCACTGATTACTGGTGACCAAAGCCAGACACTGGTTGGATTGTTGGTCTGATGACAGCAATCCCCCTTCCTTTTGGCTATGTTATCATTTTATCCTAACGGGTTTAGGAAGGCAGGTTTAACCCATTTCTATGAGGGGATTGGATCAGGATCTCCCACCCCTTTACACATCATCACATTTAATCCCTATAGGATTCAGGGACCCCTTTTACCTGGAAGCGAGTCTTCTTCCCCTCCCCTCATCATGGATGTCCCTGCCTTGGTTTTCCAGTAAAATGGACATGACAGATGAGAGACCTGCTCATTCACCTCCAGGTCTTATCCAACAAAAAAAGGTGGGCATCCTCACTCCTCCAAGACTATTGAGAAGGGATTAGCTACCCCTTTTGCCAAGTAGGACAGTCCTGTTTCACCTCAGAATTGGATTTAGGATGACAATGCCTGTATCATTTAGGTGGGCTTAATGAGTTCCTACAAGAGGCAGTTGTGGCAGGTCCTTCTCTTCCAATCTGGTTCCCCACTCCTTTTCATTTGTTTGGTCAGGTATTAACTGAGGAATTCAGGTCATTTCATAAGGCAGTAAACAAAGTTTACCACATCCTTCCTTCAGACTGGTGCCCAAAGCCTTTTGGGAAAGAGGACATCAAAATACTATCCAAGCTCAATCGGTTTTCTGGATCCTACTCTTGTTTAAATCTTTTCGCTGCTTCTACAATATTGCACATTGCCAAGAGTTCACCTAGCAGATGAAGGAGTGTTCTGTTCCCTAAATGTTCCAGCTGCTCATCTCTGCCTCCAGCTATTGAGCTTATTCCTCAGCTTGCTCCATTAAGCCTATTGCACTGGATTCTGGTGCATCCAAAGTGGTGATATTGGCTGTTGTTAAGCTCATCTCCTGGAGGAAATCGCTGAACCATAACCATTGTTTGCACAGAAGGATGACTAAGATGAGCCTGAATGTGGAGATCCTGCAGAATTTTTTTCAAAGTAGGAAAGAACGCAGACAGTCCTACTTCACTACCTAGTCTCTTTGATCTGGCACTGGAGAGATGTAAAAGGGAAGCATCTTGTTCAGTCTTATACAAAACAAAAAAATTGTTAAAGCTAAATCGTACATGCACACACACACCAAACAGCCATATCACAACTTCCATGTTGATAAAAAAAGAACCTAATACAGAATCTGGTATGGCTGAAGTTAGCCAGAGTTGAAACACATTTTATCAACATGTAAAATACCAATTTGTCTACAACCCTTCTTGGCACCTTTCTTCTTTTATCAATCAATTGCTAGTACTTTCACTCACTGTAGAAAAGGTGCTTTTTTTGAAGTATGTCAAAGAGGCTTGAGTCTAACCTTTAGCTATTGTGGAGTTTGGGCTCAGCTAACTAGAATATAAAATGGGGCACGTTGGGAGGGGGGAGGAATAACACACTCCACAGGGAGAAACAGCGTGTCCTTTGAGAATTTCACTTGTATTGGACAAAAAAAGTCAGTGCAATTTAGTGAAAACGATGGTTAATTATGCCGCAAAAAAATCTCGATGGTAGGTCCTAATCTGCATGTTTTCGGATTCAATCTCCCCGTTTTCAGATTCAATCTTCCAACTTGGTTTTTGAAAATATTTTTTTGCATGACATGCTAGAATAACTTGTATTAACTAAATTTTTTCAGCGACTACTGTATATTTGAATTCTTTGGAAATCTGTCTGTACATTTGAAACTTCAAAACAGAAGGAGCATTTTTCATTAAAACGTATTTTGACTTCTTTTAACTATTGAAATTAAAAGGATTTTTAGGAATTCATTCATCATGTTGTAAGTTAATTTAAATCTTTCACTCTTGTATTGTTGCCTAGTTTAAGTTCCTTGAGTCGTAACACGGGATTGATGGCAAAAGTAAAAGATCAATGAGCAAAATAAACATCTATTATTTACACTGCCTGGATTTGTTTGGTGACATACTCCTTCTTTAAAATGTCACAGCCAGTTACAAATGAATTGAACATCTGCTTTAACTTTGTATCATATCTCGGCCACAGACTCTCAAGTTTCCAGCTGTCAAGACATTTTTGGGAACTTTTGACTTGTTCATCGTGATGTGGTGTTGCACTTCAAGCATTACTACCATCACTACATATTGATGAAGTGGAATACATTCCAGCCCAGTTGACCTATGTTGTGGTGTTCCACAGGGATCTGTTCTTGGACCTGTTCTCTTCATTCTGTACACTCAGCCGCTCTCAAGTGTCATAGATCATCACCCAGTGTCGCACCAATTGTATGCTGATGACACCCAAATATACAAGTCTAGCCACCCAACTGAAGTAAATGCTACCATCCATGGAGTAGAGAGGTACATTTCTGATGTGAAATCATGGATGACATGTAACAAGCTGTAAATGAATGATGATAAAACTGAGGCTATTCTGATCGCAACAGAAAAACTTTCTCATTCACATCCTTTACCTCGGACAATAAATATCAGCAACACCAACATTAAATTCTCACAGTCAGTATGAAACCTAGACGTTACTCTAGACAGTACTCTCACATTGCACCAACATGTCATGAACATGTGCAAGCCTGCATATCTTGAGCTGAGATGCATTAATTCCATTCGTAAATATCTTTCAGTTGATGCCACTAAATCACTTGTGTGTTCATTAGTACTTTCAAGACTGGACTATTGTAACTCAATTCTGTCTGGTTCGTCACAATATTTACCCTAGAAACTTCAAAAAGTTCAAAAGACAGCTGCACGGATCATCTTTAGAGTACTTCGATCAGAGCACACCTCACCACTGCTCTGTAACCTACACTGGCTATCGATTTGATACAGAATCAAACACAAAATTTGTTCTCTGTGCTATGTTTTACTGACAGACTCCAGTCCAACATACCTATCCAGCCTCACCCATGTGTATACACCAGCTAGATACTTATGCTCTTCTTCTGACAATCATATACTCATTGTTCCCACTGTGAAAACGAAGTCATATTGACAGCGTTCTTTTGCATACCAGGGCCCGACGATGTGGAACTAATTGCCCATTGAAATTAGACACAAAAGACACAGTGGTCCCTTTAAGAGTGCTCTTAAAACTCACCTGTTTCAACTGCAGGTACAAACGTAGAGACCTAATTGTGTTTTGTATCATATGTTTTCAGCATGTTTTTATGTTTTCCAATTTCACTGTTTTTGTCATTTGTTTTTCTGTGGTGTAGTCATATCTTTATAGATGGTGTAAAGCGCTTAGAGCTTCAAAAGATTAGGCGCTATACAAAGTCCTCATTATTATTAGTATTATAATGTTGGACTGTCAGGTATAACATCAGGTTCAGTGACTGTGTTGTCTGATGATTGGAACTAAATCCAAATGCTATTTTGATCAACCTGATGTAACCTTTGTGGAAGAGGAAATGGATTCAGTCATATACAAGCACGCACATAAACGTGCAAACAAACATAATTACATGCATATATTTGTCATCTGGAAAATACATACATGCATGCATGCATACACACACACACACACACACACATATGGTAAACCCATGATAAAGTTGCACTAGTGACAGTATATAATTCTGATTGATTTACACTCTGATTGAGATTTGTTCCATTTGCATTGTATTTATACACAGTAATTGGTACTTAAAAAAATAATTAGTTTTCTCTGAAGTTTCAGCAAAACTATTTTATTGGTACATTTAGAAATACACAGAAGGATTTAGCCATCTTTTAATAGATTGTAGCTATATCAATTCATGTCTTCAGAGGTTTGTCGATTGTAGGTATAGTCCATTAGCATAAATGAGTGTATCACAACATATAGTACTCAGGCCAGATGTCAGCATAAGTGGATTATGATGTAACAATGCACTATAAAGATTGGTTTGTCAATGCAAACAAAGGATTTGTTAATGTAACGTATAGATTTCATTGCATTGTGTATCCCAAATTTGTGGCTTCCTTTTGTGGTCCCTTTGATTGTCTTCACTCCAAATCCATGATTGTATGTACAAATTAAACAGCCAAAAAGGTTGTTGCCAAAAAAGATTCCAGACTATATTTTGTCGCCAATTAGGAGAACAGATCGCAATTTGCGACATTGGCCAAGCCTAGGACGATCCCCGCTATATTCCATTTTGGGATTGAAGCACAGGTACAATGAGATTGGGACCTTTTATTATTATTTTACTGATCTCAAAAATGTTGGTTGATATTTTCTTTATGTGTTTGATTCTTTGTACTAAATGCTGATAAGAATCAAGCAGCTGACACTCAGACTTACATTTTATCCGATGAATTTGCATGTAAATTAAGTAAACTGTCATGGAAGCCTTCATCTTAAAAGTTGAGTGTTACACATATTACATTGAAAAACTTTTATAATCCTAATACCTGTATTGTAATTATTGAAATAATTTTCTGTATCCATTCAACATGGTCTGAACAGTTTTAATACAAAGGGCCTGATTTTCATTTTTAATAATTCAGGATACCTGCTTTCTGAAATATTGTTCATCCCTTAAACTGGATCTTACATAATTGTTTTTGGATAAAATCTTTAAATGCCGGTTGTTTTGTTTTTTTGTATACCAGCTTTCTGACAGATCTCCAGGCTCCTCTCGAGGGATGACAGTTGCTAAAGCTTTGAAAGCTCGGCAAGCTGCCATGGAAGCAGCAAATTTATTGTCCGGAATGATCAAACAGGAGGAAGCTAGCTCAGAATCTGCAAGTTCTACGCCATCCTCACCTGTTAAGACATATGGTAAAGGATCATTGTTCTTTGGTTGTTTTTGACACTATCAATAAATCACATGAAATTAAATAAGTTAGCATGAGGCAACAATGGAAAAAGCTACCAAAGTCAAAATTATATATGATATTTGGATTATTAATTTACATTGAAATTTTCTTAGCAAACCAAATAAATTCTTACCTCATCGACTGTAACAGTTCAGACATTCTTTCTAGATAAAGTTACAAGATCTCACAATCTGTGGACTTGAGCTCAAATTTGGTTTGAGTTTGGTGCTAAACATTTTCAGAATGAAGACAGCTCAGCTATGCTTGACAGTATAGCCTTTGAAATGTTGTAGAATGAGTAAAAGCCGTATTGTTGCTCACATTTGATCAGTTCATTAGATAAGGGTTTGACACATAGTCAACCAAGTTTTACTTTTTTGTTATTGTTTCTGTTATATGTCTAAAATAAGTAACAGAAAAAAGTGAAGACAACAAGCTTTGGAAAATTTAACAAACAATTTATTTCCCTAGAATAAAAAAAGTAAAAAAAATTTTAAAAAAGAACTTACAGTATTGTGAATTAAATCCAAACTGTTATCCAATAAATAAAAAGCACAAGTCCTATCAATAAAAAGTTCTAAATGAATCACTGTTCAAATCCCAATGAAAATCCAAGATGGAAGGCTATGAAGTATACAGTAGTCTTTATTGTACTGACATGTCAGTAGTCTCTTGTTGAATCACAGAAAATATTATTCCAGTTTTTGAATTATGTATAAATTTTGGTAAATGTACTCACCCAAGAGTTATCAAAGCACTTTACTATTTTTAGGGAAACAATCACTTGAAATTCAATAATTTGAAGAAAATAAAATTGTAGCCCCAATCTGGACACACAACATAAAACAACTTGTCATCTCAAGTGTTAAGGCATGACTGATCAAATTCTTATCATTACATCAGTTACAAGACTAACTGAAATGCAAATCAGATTCCTGGATGGTGGTCAGGAGTTTATCTTTCTGGAAAATATAGAAGTTTGTTTACAAATTAACACATGCCTCATGTCACGTTGTACAGGTATCACCTTGACACAACTCAATGATTCTTATTCTGAGAAAGAATAAAAAAATTAATAAAGTTGTTTACCAAAACTGTCACTGACTTTAAGGTCTGCAACTAGATACAATGTTTCTCTTATTAGCTTTTTTATATCAATGAAATAAAAAAAAAAATTAAAGTCAAACAGAACTGAACTTAATTCTGAAAAAAAGTCAAATCCAGTAAACAATATTACATTACAAAAACATGTAATGCAGTAAAACATATTTCAAAACTAACAGACAAACAATTAATTTAAATATGCATAAGATTTCCAATATATAGATCTTAACCTTACCAAACATTTACTGACTCAGCTATGCTGTTTTTGATGTATCTGCTCTAGTCCTTTTGAAACTCTACACCAGTAATAACAAGTATAGAAAAACAGCTTCAAAATTACATCTGCTGGTCAGTTCTTAGTTGGCAGCAAACATATTCTCAGGGTTCTACTTCCAAACTGTTGAAGAAGATAGACTCTATTGAACTGTATTAAGGAACCATCTTCTTTTCTTCCCAGAGACTTTACTTAACTGCTTTCAGGCTTTAGGAAGTTTAATAATATGAGCTCTTGTATTAACTTACAATCTTATTTATGTTTTAGCCATACTAACAAATAGTGAGTACGTCATTCTTTGACTAAGTCGCTATTAGTTTTAGTCCATTGACATTTTACTGTCTAGTATTTCTTCTCTTTGAGTATAACATATGCATTTAGTTTTATTGAGACTATCCCTTTTTTCATATTGAAAATCAGCTGAGAGAGACCTTACCTTTGTGTTTGCAAATATTTCTTTAAATTTGACATGGAATGTGTTATAAAGAGCTGTATAATATTGCTCAGTTTATTATAATTTTCCAGCAAGAAAATCAGCAACCAAGAGGAAGTATACCAAGAATCCATTGACAGCAGCCAGGAAAAGACTGAAATCAGCACCAGATCAGGGTCAGTCCTCTGTGTCAGTCCCCCAGGGACCTTTATCAGCAGGTGCTATGACCTCAGTAAAAACTGCCCCAGAACTTGCTGGACTTCTTCAGAACCAAGGTCTTTTACCAGCATTTAAAATTTTGTCAGATGGAGATGGAAGTGGAAAGGCAACTCTGATATCAATGAGTTCTGGTATCCCTGACTCTAGATTTATGCAGTCAGTGTCACTGTCACAGGGTTTAGTGTCACTATCACAGCAAAGGCAAAATCAGACACAGACTGAGGTTTCAAAGGGAGCTCCTGTTTCAAGTGTAGGGTTGAAGACAACTGGGAACCTACCATCTGAGGCTATCTTAAATTCTGAACTTGCCAATGTGTTGTTATCAAGAGCCTCAAATAATTGTGCATCTACACAATCAGTTCCAGGAACATTCTCTGCCCAAGGTCAGAAACCAATGATTTATGTCACGTCAGTACCTTCAGTTTCTCACCAGATTAATCAGTTGTTGATGAGTGCTCCAAAAGCATCTTCAGTCATGTCTACAGCCAGCATAGGCAGTCAACCCAATATTCCAGGTAAACTGTCTACAGTAGCAAACACCAGTCAGCCAGCAGCTGGGTCCGGCATTGTCAAAGTAATTGCAACAACTTCTTCAGCAAACACAACAGCTGGTACACCTGATCAGGACAAAGTACAGGCCATACAGAAGCTCCAGTTTCACGATTTTCCATTAACCACAGCAACACTTAGCAAGACTGCAACAGGTCCCCAAATGACCCAGGCAAAAATACTCAACACTAAGAGTCTTGGTGTAGACCAAAGCAAGATGCAGCTGGAAGTAGCGAAAATGTCTGCTGTTCAGACTCCAGGAAAAATCACCGTTACACCTTCTCTATCATCCACAATCTCACAGCTGTCTCAGGCACTTGCTAGTGGCCCATCACCCATCGTTGGTATCAGTGCCCTTCTGTCTCAAGCCAAGTCAGCAACTTCTCAGTTATCTGGTCAAGGTGGTGTCGTAATGGACAAAACACTCCCCAAAACATGTATCACCACATTATCAGGATCCACAAAGCCAATAACGACCGTTCTTGTAACCAATGAGACTCTTGGCAGAGTCTCCTCACTTTTAGAGTCAAGTCCTGTAACTGGCAGACCAGCATCTTCTGCTACTGTGTCAACTCAGAGTTCATTTGGAATGATGACAGGTAAAGCTTCTGATGGTAATGACCAACGTTCAATGGGGCAGCCACACATGATGAGTGTATCCACACAGAGTGGATCAGGTGGATCTGCATCACGATACTCCAAGGCACCATCTGGTACCACATCATCCTATACCCCTACAGCCAAGACTGTTCTTCCCACCATTGCATCTACCAGAACAAGAAGAATTCGAACACCCAAACAATATGATCTTTAGTATTGTGCTCCATGAATCATACATCTTTATTCAGGTCTATTAAAGAGGATAGTGATTAATATCTTTATACTTATTTATATCAGCCAGAAACTCTTATTCGTATATATTAGTAGCATCCAGTTTTACTTTTAATTTTGCTTTGTTTTCTCACAGATATTTTGGACATCGATCTTTTAGTTTGTATGTACATTGTGAAGAAAAAGAGTCAGTTCAGGAGTGAATTAAAATGTTTCTTAGATGTCAGGCTCATTTCAAAAGTATTTTGTAAGTATGCATGAGTCGATGCTAGTTAAAATATTCCTCATAAAACATTCATAATATTGGACTGTTGTTACATGTAATATATTCATCCTTTATTTGCTTAGAATTCTGTGTGTAAATATACATATTTGCAAATCAGAATTTCAGTGCAAACAAATATAAAATAATGTCATGTAGGAAACAAACAAAATCTCATTTTCATATGCATGCCTTTAGTTTAACAGTACAATTTTATGGCATCATAAAATATAGTTTAACAATACAAAATGATAGATTTGAAGTCATCATAGTTTAACAATACAAAATGATAGATTTGAAGTCATCATAGTTTAACAATATAAAATGATAGATTTGAAGTCATCATAGTTTAAGAATACAAAATGATAGATTTGAAGTCATCATAGTTTAACAATACAAAATGATAGATTTGAAGTCATCATAGTTTAACAATACAAAATGATAGATTTGAAGTCATCATAGTTTAACAATACAAAATGATAGATTTGAAGTCATCATAGTTAAATATATGGTGATAAATATTGACTTTTGTTCCTTGTTTTCTTCAAGAGGGAAAGAGTGATTTGTTGTGCTCAATGTTTTTAACTTGTTTTGGTGGTCCTTGGGGTGGAAAGGATCTGCAGATTGTAAATGTTCTAAATAGAGCAGGGATGAATTTCACTAATTTTTTTTTTATTTTTAATTTAAATTAATTTAATTTTTTTTTAAAAAGTGCCATAATTGAGGCCTCGAAAAATTCAAGGTCTGAATTTTTCTTTGGGTAGAATTCTTGCAGTTGATACAAACCAAAAAATGTGAAAAATTTAAGTCCTTCCAGAATTTACAAATTTAAATTCTAACAAAAATGCAGTTTTTCACAAAATTAATACCAATTAAAATACATGAATTTAGAGTTTTTCACTAAATTGACAAACACTAATTTGAAAGAAAAATGTTTTTTTATGACTATTAAATTAATGTTCATACTAATGATGAAATTTTAAACAAGATTGTATTCTCTTGTTATTGTGTTTGCCATTGCAGCCATCCTTAAACTCTTGTTATTGCTACACCTAAACAGATGGTGATATCAGCTTGGGGGGTTTCCATAAAAGATTGTGTATTGTGTCTGGTTGTTCTTGAACGTCATGAAAATCATAAAAGTACTCCATCTTGAAAATCATGTTGCCTGTTCCTCTGGAACTGATGATCATTTCAAAATAAGTTTTCATAAGAGTTTTTATGGTGCTGAGTTGGTCCTAAATGAAAATAGTGCCCAGTGGACATCTAATATAGCTGTCACAATGAACATTTTGAAATTGGCGACACTAATTCCTCTGACTGGATGACCATATTGGTATGGGTTTTCACCAAAAGCCTTTCAATGGTATATTTTTGTCATATATGAGAATGGTGCCAATCTTGAATCCACTATGGTGCCGCAGCATCAAATCTTATTGATTAAGAATATTTGAGATGTTTTTAATACTCAGCAGATAGAAGAAAAAATGGTTTTGAATTCCAGGAAATTCTTTTCAGATAGTAGACTATGAATCCTTTTGCAGGGACTCTTGTTTATTGTTTTAAGGATTTTCTTTGAGCTCTTCAGAGGAGCCACAAGTTGGTAAATGTACTCATAAACAGCATTGTTGAACACCTATCCAGCATGTTTGGTATGAACTAGGTATATGTCCATAGATGTCATTTCTTTGTTTTAATGATGAATTGCATCATTTAGTTAAAAGCCACTACTCATACAAAGCAGGAGAACCAAAACTGATGTGGGCAATGGCAGCTGAAAAGATAAATGGCACAGCAGGGATTAAAACCTAGAGCACCCCCTCAGTTTCATTTTCCAACTGCCATTGTTCCATTGGGTTTTTATTCCCATGGATATGGATGTCCTTATTGACAGTGCTTGATGCTGGTTGGAGTTGATATCATTGAAGAAAATGCCAAAGTGATGATGAAGCTCACAGAAGACTTTGGTGTCTAATATAGGATCTTACTCAGGATCTCTTACAAGTTCAGACTGGGTATCCAAGGGTTTGGGGAGGGACAATACCAGAAGATCAGTGATCATGTTGGTTATTGCAGTTCTAAGCCTAGCTTCATACCAGCTAAAGAGTTGTTCACTTTCCTTGTTGTCCATTTTCAGCAAAGAGAAGGTCATATGCTGCCATAAGTGTTGTCTTGCAAATGGTTGGGCAGAGGATGCCACTATGCTGAAATGTGTCCTAATAATGGCCTTCAAAGAGTCTGAGTATGAAGACTGTCAAGTCATATAGTCATCTGTCTCCAGCCGTAGATGATCGTCAAGTGCTGATACACGGAAAGCATGTTAGTAAAGTACAATGACGAACCTTCCATCTTCGTTGTTGGGTTATGCATCCAAGATGATGCTGAATTAGATGCCACCTCTACCTATTTTGTGATTTGGACAGTTATACTCTTAGTTTTGACTGCTTCATTGACCTCGTGGTTAGAGCATCCGCCACAGATGGAGGAGGTCGTGGGTTCAATCACTGCTGAGTCATACCGAAGACTTACAAAAATGGTACTAACAGTTGCCTTGTTTGGCTCTCAGCATTAAGAGGTTAGTGATACGACTGGTCGGCCTGGTGTCAGGATAATGCAACTGGGTGGGACATCAAGCTACACGTCTGCAGCATGATGCACCAGTGCTAGACATCACTATAAACTGCCACACTGCTGTGTCATTTTCCAGTAAGATCTTATTGATTTTGTCACTGGCGTTGTGTTCCACGTGGCTTCAATTATGTGGGAGTAATCACTTATTCTCCAGCCTTTCACCCAGACCTTGTTTTTGGGAATTTCCATCTCAAGTGGTTAAAAGTCCAAAAGAAACAGAATCGGTTCCCTTATATGCGGTCAGTGATGGCTATCTCTTATGTGACGTCTGTGCTAAGGTATGCCACACTCTAGCGCACTCGAGTGGTCGTCTAGAGGTCTTTATAACAACAGGAGACATCAGATTTTATGATGGGCAACATCTCCTTCCCAAATATTTTGATCAGGCAGCAGTTCAACGACCTTCTTGAAGGAGATTGCAGATTTTTGTATAATCATGAAGACTAGACAGCCAGTCCTGGGGATAATAGCTTCCCGTGAGATCATATTCGGAAACATATCAGGAGCTGCTGGATTAGACCAATAGTACTTAGATTATTGGTATAAACAACCGACTAGCAACCGTTTTTTACCATGTGGGATTCTCATTGGCGGTAGAGATTAAGCAGAGAAGGTTTATGAAAGGTAATGGCCAAGTATGGATGCCCGAGAAAATTAATATCCATGGTGCAGCATTGTCATGACGGCATGCAAGCATGGAGAGACATTTGAGTCATTCCCAGTAACCAATGGTGTCAAGCACGGATGTGTTCTGGCACCGACACTGTTCAGTCTATTGTTCTCCACCATGCTGACAAATGCGTTCAGAGACGGAGATGTTAGAGTCGGCATCGGGTACCGTACAGATCGAAAACCTCAATCCCAAAAGTCTTCAAACGAAAACCAAGATTATGACGGACACTATCAGAGACTTCTTATTTCCTGATGACTGCGGCCTTAACGCTGGTTCAGAAGCCGACCTACAGCGCAAAATTGGTAAGTTCTCCAAATCCTACACAACCTTCGATCTCGCCATCAGAACCAAGAAAACTGCAGTCCTGCATCAGCCAGCCCCTGGAAAGTCCTATGTTCAGCCCAATATCACCGTCAAGGGCCAAAACTAAACGTAGTGAACCGTTTCACCTACCTTGGCACCACACTGTCACAGAGCATTACTATTGATGACGAGGTGAGTCTCCGCATTGCCAGAGCCGTTGCATTTTTTCGGCAGACTATGCTAAGGTCTGGAATAGAAGATTCGTCAGCATCCAAACCAAACTAAAGGTCTACAGGGCAGTTGTGTTCCCCACACCATTTACACATGCGAAACGTGGATGGTGTACCAATGCCACGCCTGGAAGCTGAATCACTTTCACACCTTTTCAGGAAAATCCTCAACTTCAAGTGGCAGGACAAGGTTACAGACACTTAGGCACTCACCCAAGCAGGTCTTCCCAGCACCCACACCATGCTGATGCAGTCCCATCCATGCTGGGCAGGGCATGTTTAAGATCCCACGGAGGTCAGAGCAAACGCTTGAAAGACAATCTGAAAACTGCATTGAAAGCACTCAAAATAAACCCTGATTCCTGGGAACAAACAACAAGGAATCTAGTCACATCGTTCCTCTGTGCACAAAGGTTCTAAGTTGTTTTCCCACTCATCCCTTTCCCTCATGCAGTCAAACATTCTGCGCAAGGATTGGCCTCATCAGCCACCTGCTCACGAACAGAACATAAGCAGACCCTCCAACCCTCGGATGACTAGAGAGGTCCTCGTTGACTCTACGAACAAACACAACACAACACAGAGAGATTAAGCTTGCATCCGTATATGGGTATGTCATTTTATTAAGCCGCACTGGTGCAAGCATAGAACGTCCTTTTGTCATGTGGTCAGTAGTGTCACATACCAATGGCAACAGGAGGATTTGATCTACCACATGAAACAAGATTAGTAACCCCATCATAATTGTGGGTGGGGGGTAGGAATATGAAAGACGGAGGATCGGTTATTTACTACACAGGGTGAAGGCAAGGATTATTTATTACTTGAGATAAGTGTAGTTTACACAAGCTATAGAGGTAAAGATAACCTGTATTGCATTGGTGCACAACCCCAGGCCTGCGAACGTTTTCTGCATGGCCCTTAGGTCAAATTAAAACAAAGCAGAAATCTGGCCCGTGCACAGTAATTATATCAAAGAACTTATATTAGGTTTTCATTAGGAAACGACAACCACATGCACCAAACGCAAGCAATATCGCAGTCAGAAGGATACTGCTGTTCGCTGCATCCGGTTGGATACTACCTAGAAAATATCCAAATCACAACCAAGTCCACTGCGAAGCTTCAGATAATAAGCACACTTCGTTCCTTAGTGTGGGCCATTGAGTCAACATTTTCTACCAAGGACGAAGTGGATCTAGTCTATTGGCTGTACTATATACCCATTTCATCCGTGGTAGTGGGCTTTAATACCGCATTAATAACTCTCATCGTCTGCTCAATTGCAGCTACTACGATCTCGTTGTAAAGTCTTTGAAAGTACCGTCGCGGCGCACCATGTCACTCGGAGTCATGAAAAGGCCTATTTCTAACATATACCTGATCTTAGAGCGGGCACTGGATTAAATGTTTGGTAGCGGATAATACTACTTGGTATATCGACAGGTCTATGAACGGCTTATTCCATCTTCGACAAACAACTCATAGTGGTCGGTTGCTGTGACGCTGATCATAGTGAGGAATTGTACATTCAGGATAGTCCTATATGTACGTCTGATCTAGTCGTTAATACACACGGCACCTATCTTAAGACTTTACTGCTATAAATGTCGACCAAGTGTTGTCGCCCTCTGATTTCTGCCAGTAGTAGTCCAGCCGCAGATCATCCTGTTTCTGGACAACCCCCCCCCCTCCTTCTGTGGACGAGACTTTAACAATACGCCAATCCAAATCCATATTGGCTACTTTTCATTCAAATTCTTAAGGTTAATAAATACCAACACTGTTAGCACACAACAGCACGTGTTCATAGCATTTCAACTCCTCGCTCATATAAACACTCGGAAGATTAGTTCATTGGTAGTTTCACCACTGGCAGTAACTGAAGTCTTGATGAGGCTAAATGGGCATCAAGAACCCACCCAACACATTCTGCTCGACTTTCAAGAGAGTCATGTCGCGTCTATTTATCATCAGCTGTTGAAATACATGTTCCAGTACCAAACATTTTGATAAGGGTTTGACAATTTCCCATCATGACTTCGCTATGGTGTTCAAGATTTATTACGTTTCTCTCTAGCATCTAGACCTGGTTAAACATTCATTGATAGACATTTACTTTGAAGCACGTGTGCGACAATCGGGTAATACTCAATATAGATGTATTATCATGATTCTCTCTCACAAGACTTGTTTTTGTTTGTGGATTTGAGTGGCCGAATGAAGGTTATTAACGCGTCAAAAGAGTTTTCTGAAATTTAGATCTGAGGTTATAATACTACTACTGCTGATAATAATAATAATAATGAGGACATTGTATAGCGCCTAATCTTTAGAAGCTCTTAGCATATACAACATATATAATCATATGGCTAACAAAAAACAAAACAAAGAACACCATGAATATTAGAAAGAAAAAAATGCTGAAAATATTTAAGGTAGGAAACATTATTAGGTCTTTGAGTTTGTTATTGCAGTCGAAAAAGGTGAGTTTTAAGAGCACTCTTGAAAGGGATCACTGTGTCTTTGTGTCAAAATTAAATGGACAATTCATTCCCGTTCCTGGGCCCTGGTATGCAAAAGAACGTTGTCCACATGACTTCGTTTTCATAGTGGGAATAATGAGTATACGATTGTCAGAAGAGAAGCGTAAGTATCTTGCTGGTCGGAACACATTGGTGAGGCTAGGTAGATATGTTGGACTGTAGTCCGTCAGTGAAACATAGCACAGAGAACATATTGTATGTTTAATTCCGGATCGAATGGATATCCAGTGTAGTGTACAGATCAGCGGATAGGTGTGCTCTGATCGTGTTACTCTAAGGATGCTCCGAGCAGCTGTGTTTTGAAGTTTCTGGAGTATATATTGAGATGAACCAGACAAAATTGAGTTACAGTAATCCAGTCTTGAAAGTACTAATGAACACATGAGTGTTTTAGTGGCATCAACTGATATATAGAGGCTATTAAGCAAATTTAGAGAATTATTTAAAAGAAAATGTGTCAGCTGGAAATGATAATTACATTTGTGCATGGCTGTCTTTTTCTAGTCTTCTTGGTTTAAACCGCTTGGTTTCAATGTTCGAAGGCGTCGTATCCAGTAAGATTCCTTTTCTTTCTGGTTTCGGAACTCCAGTTGTGGTTGTGAGCGATTGCAATAAGTGTTACATCACTGAAGGTGTGGTCAGGAAGGAGAAGTGTTCTGCGACCGGACTTCTGTATAGCTTCTTTGTTATCCAATCAGATCTATGAAGGTTGATCCTTTTGTGTAGCCTCGCAGTTTCTCCGACATACTGCAGGCTACAGATCTAACATGTGATGAGATAAATTACATTCTCTGTTTTGCACGTGAATTTTTAAATTGTTTAGCCGGAAAGGGCGAAAGGGAGATAACTGGAATTCCATCTGCTCTATCCCGTCCAGCTTTGAAACAACGTTTCTTTCTTCGCTTCAGTTTACATTTAAGTACTGATGAATGTTGTGCCAGTTCGTTTAGTCTTGAACACAATGTAGTTTGAAGAGTCAAAGAGTGGTCATTTAAAGCAGTTAATGAGGGTCCATTATAGCAGAAACTGGCGATCACGTGATGACGGTTTGTTCAAGAACAAATGACGTTGTAGAATTTTAGTTGTTCTCGTTTCGAAAACAAGGAGATTGCATGATAAAACACAATAATTGATACGAAGATGGACAACAAGAACATACATCATGAAAAGCAGCACAAAAACGGGACATCTGCATGAAGCCGGGTAAGCGATAGCGAACATCTTTCCGGAAGTCCGTAACGTCGTTAAATGTCATATATCCGTATATATGTCACGTTGAGTCGTGGTCAACTCAAAAAGATTTCAGCCGCCATAAAAAGAAAACAAAACGGAGTTCATTTTAAACGTTCCCATTTTAAGTTATCATGGTACTTCCCACTGATATTGATACCGAATCGAGCGTAGTTTTAAGCAGCCAAACGCCAGGCCTCGGGAAAACTCTCAATTTATCAGCTGTTGAAGTTGCCGACATTGGAATATTTACATTAATATCAGCCATTTCAGCGTTGTGAGCGGCTACAACTCTTACTGTTGTAAAAACAGGCGGTGTCAGGGGTCGTTGAACTTGCATCTATGATTTTCCGCACAAGGGAACTTTTAGTCGTTAATCTGGAATCAACAAGAGGATCTGGGTGGTAATGGGTCGCATACGTGGCGACACCTAACCATCTATTATATTTTGACTATTACGTGCTTGCACTGCTTCGTGAAGTTGCTGATTATAAAACTCAGGTAAGCGGACCGAAACCAATTTATTTACCGAGTTGACCAGCTGGGTTGTTGTTGACGTCGACCTGGGCGAGCTTGTGATTTCCTAGATCAGACTCGAAAGCTTGAAACGTCTTCGAGGACTTTCAATGTGTTCTTACAAAGCTGTCGCAAAGAACCTAGTAGATATAAACTAAATCGGGGAAATCAGAGACTCTAGAATATCGAATGCCTCTCTCAATGACACATCCGTGATGCCGGTGCTGAGACTGAGCAATATGTGGACGCGAAGGTTGCCTAGGTGCGATCAACCATACCCTCACCAAAATAAGCGTATTAAGTTCACGGCACACAGCTGAAGGAATATTAACCAATGACTGAGAGAATATAAACTGATGACGTAAGAAATGGTCGACTCATTTTTGGTGTTGTCAGAGATGCTTTAGATGCATAGAAAAGTTACATCTTAAAAGTCAGCAAGTCTGGACATTACTTGTTAATCTTAACCTGTGAAAAAAATAACTATTATTTTAAAACATGACGAGCGGCATAATGGTCTGCTGTTATAAATTATTAATTTTTACATTAACAAGGACGTTAGCTGCCGAAGATTAAATTTGTTTTAAGGATAAAAAATATCTATCCAGTCAGGTACCTAACGCCGTTTTTTTTTGTTTTTTTTTTTTGTTTAAGATAAGATTAATCTTTACATGTTGGTGATCAATTCTAGATATTGCTGGATTTGTGGATTAGCTGGATCAGCTGACCAATGATGTTAAGATTGAAAGCAATATTGTTCCTTTTGTTAACAAATGTATGGATCAGAGTAGTGTTACCATATTATCATATACGCTAAAATAAATATTAGTTTCAGTTTCAGTTCTCATTGATTATATTGTACCAGCATAAATCAAACCAACAAGAAGAAAAAAATCTCGACTGTATTTCAAAAAAGGCGCCTGTCTAACAGTATTTGGACGAGGACGAGAACCGGATTTTTAGTGGCCATTATGTTATGATCCCTCCAGAATTCACACTCTCTGGGGACAAATAACAAATATTCCTGAGGCTAAGATTTTATGTAATGTTATGGCAGTTGTAAATTATAATAATTAGTTCGTGTGCGTGTTGCCCGGTCGGTATATACAGTGTCTGTAATAGTGCCCACGTGAGCATTGATGCAAATCATGTATGTACTTGTCATCATGGTGTACCGTCTATATTGTGAACTATGTTGACGGTCTGCACACACACACACACACACACACACACACACACATTAATTATAGTTTTATTTACGCGACTCCTATGACAATTTGAGCATTACTCCAACTGGAGCTTGTTAAGGCATTTGGACCGCCTCTGATATTTCTACGGAACAAAATTAAGCATTAGATGTATTTCGGCGTTGTAATTTGCGTAAAAATCCTATTTTACGCTGGACATTTCTTTGCAGACAAAAAATTCGGACCATCCCGACTATTTCTACGATTATATTAACCGTAAGGACAAAATAAATCATTGCATTCACAATTTCTGGATCAATCATTATTTGGTAAATTACCGATGTGGTCTGAATGGCAAGCCGCTATTGGCATACATTTGAGGTATGATACTCAGGATCGATCGTGATGTTTTGAACGTTTAGCAAGGTTCCGACAGTCTCGGAAAACTAATGGTCCCTTCCAGGCATGAAGACACGAAGAAGGGTAATTTTTCTTATCTTTTCGAACAATAGACAACTGGGACAAAAATATTGATATTAACTACGTAAGAAAACTGCATAAGAGGAACGGCACACCTGTAGGCCTAAAGTTGACTATTTGACAAACAATACCAGTGAATCCCAGTGCTAAATATAGTAACACCACTAGTGGTAAGCTCTCGGTCTCCTCTTGTTATGAATGAACAATAGATATGGTTGTTTTTTTTTTTTCAGTGGACAAAGAGGTTGCATTAAACCTTGCTACAGTCCAACTCAGTAATGAATGATTCGAGGCATACAGTGCAAGAATTTTACTATTACATGTATTAAAAAATTTGAGGGCCCGAACGCCTATGATCAGAAATATTTTATAAGATGAACGAGCATTACATCGTAAAATTCGCCTTCCCGTACACCTTTTTTTTAATTTTTTTTTTATCTGACGTGACTAGTGGCAGCACCTATCCTGTCAAAAAAGTAGAACAACTTGTTCCTCTAACCTTCCCGTTGACCTGGCTGTTTGTTTCTTCGTTTTTTGTTTCGTGATCTTTTATTGTCTTACTGTTTTTGTTACATTTCTTCAGTGTGAATTGTAATATTAGCTGAAATGTAGCTGATATAATTTTTACATAGACAAAACTACGTATATCTTTTGTTCCGAATTGGCGGAAAGAACGAGTTTGATAAAAGCTTTTGGAATATGTCGAGACCGTCATGCTGAGACGTATTACTAGGCCGAATCAAACGAGTTTCTGTTTTCTTCCCGTCTGGAAACAGCCCACCTACCTGACTTTGATATTTATTTCTAACCATATCATGAAAATGAACATCATCCCATGAGTCCTTCTTACTGTGTCCGGATTTTTTTATGTCTTGCAAAATACTTGAAATATTTCAGCGACAAAGCACTTGTCTCTCCCTCTCCTCTCTGTACGTTTGGTTCGGCAGTGCACACCAGCTCCATCTGAGAACTTCTCGTCATGTCCAAAATATTGTTGTCAACCTCAAATACTAATTTCTCGGTGTTTGGTACTGTGAAATACCCATAAACTTATCGTCGCTATTTACGGGCTTGGCGGCTCATTGAGCCATTCTCGAGAGTTACATAGAACAACCTCCTCCCTTCCCATGCTGATAGTTTTTAAAAAAAAAAATAAAAAAGGTGCAATTGTTTCTGTGTAGATAATTTTGAAATTACACACAATATTTAACATGTTTAGCAATAAAGGATAATTTATCAGGTGACCATTATTGAAATGTTTATGATTAAGTTAAAAATATGGATATTTTTCTTTGTACGATGCAGAAATAGATTTGAATATCTATATCGAATGACAGATCAGCCACGCAAGATGGGTACGGAATAAAACTATTTCTTTATTTACATATTGATGCATTGTGTTTACAGTTGATTTAATGTTGAAAAAAAGGAGCAATGATATAACTGCAATGAAATTAATTTATTATCGTTATTGTTGTTGTTTATTTAAATTAAATATTGTTTATTTTCACTTTCGTATCTTCATTAATAGTAATAAGTAATAATTTTACAATTTATATTTTTGAGTAGTTTTACTATTAATATTTTAGGAGTTGTTTTCCACATGCAGTATCGGTCACGCAAGTCATTCAACTTGCGTCATTTCCTAGTGTATGGGGACATCTGAGCACTTTGTTATTGATCGGCTGTTTTAAGCCTGACTAAATAGTTTGCACTATAACCTCAAAATGCGCCCGTTCTTCGATTATATAGTCTAGTACAAATGTAACGGACACACTGACGCAGTAAAACGTTCATCAGTCTGGTCTCTTTGTTACCATTTCTCCTTATCGCAATCATCGTCACACAAACCAGTTCAAGGGGTGATAGTGACTTAGAACCTGGGGTGAGTACATAGTTAACGTGAATCATCCAATTTTCGATTTCAGTTGGCACCAATATTATATATGTATTTTCCATCAGAATATTTGCCACATGCGGGAGGCATGGTCCAGTCATTGTTAATTTAGCACTGTTCTACAATATTTGTGATAGTTTAAAGTGCGTTATGAAATGTGTGTTCTAATTTATGCCCTCGGACTTGTGACACATCACCTAATTTTAGCTTGCTGCTGTTGTAGATTAATATAATATCCGCAACTGTTTTGAACACGTGTACAACAAAAAAAACGTATTCAAGAGTACATGATTGACCCCAAAATATGTTCGTGTAGAATAGAGGTTCTCTGTAGGTATTGGTAGTTTCTAGCTTTTGTTTTATTATAGTAGCCCTTTCAGTATATACATATTTGTTATGGGTAAATATTCGGCCAGGTTTGTAGAAAGCAGTGAAGTGTATCTAAAACCACGCATTTCTTATTTTCATTTTATACTAGCACAAATGCAAGGTTTCCGTCTATACCGTTTTAAATTTGGGATAATAATACTTAGATTGGTGCTGATAAAAAGAATAATTAGTTTATAAACCACTTTTTGAACATCCCATGTGTCACTAACCACGTATGTACAGGACAAAGAATTGTAATTTTAAGTTTTTATCAGTTTATTTCTTCTTTTTTTGTGCATGTTATTTTGGGGAAATATATGAATGAGTTTAACTGTATTACTGTTTCTGTTTATCTATCCAGACATGTCCTTTTCTCAGTCCGTCCATGTATGTATGTATGTATGTATGTATGTATGTATGTATGTATGTATGTATGTATGTATGCGACATTATATATATATATATATATATATATATATATATATATATATATATATATATATATATATATATATATATATATATATATATATATATATATGTGTGTGTGTGTGTGTGTGTTTCTTTCATGATTTGGGATTTTCTGTGGTGGTATTGGATTTATGTAAGTCGTGCTTTCCAGTACAGTATGCTTCAGATGACCAGGCTATTTTAAGGTGATTTGCAGTTACTAAAATGTAGTAGACACACCTGAGTTTTTTTAACGCCGCTATAAGATTGAAAAGTTACCCCCGTTGAAAATGTCGACGAGTCAATATTATCTACGTGTGTTATTGCCAGTGGTATTATTAATTTAAGAAGTATAATCTTCATGAACCTTTGTTTTCTATTACACCGCTATGCAGCTAATAAGGAACCAATACCATTCTATATTCTACCTCTAGACTGATCTTAACCTTTGTTCTAATCGAACCGTAGCCCCTCATGCTTAGTGATCCTACCTTCTCATATCATCTCAGGAACCACCCACCCACCACCGTATTTGCTCCATGTTTAGCTTTGGTATGTGGCGCCATGACTATCGCTAGCTTCATAATTAACTTGGGTCTGGGGCACTGTGACTATCACTAGCTTCATAATTAACTTGGGTCTGGGGCACCGTGACTATCGCTAGCTTCATAATTAACATGGGTCTGGGGCACCGTGACTATCGCTAGCTTCATAATTAACTTGGGTCTGGGGCACCGTGACTATCGCTATCTTCATAATTAACTTGGGTCTGGGGCACCGTGACTATCGCAAGCTTCATAATTAACTTGGGTCTGGGGCACCGTGACTATCGCTAGCTTCATAATTAACTTGGGTCTGGGGCACCGTGACTATCGCTAGCTTCATAATTAACTTGGGTCTGGGGCACCGTGGCAAAAATATGGTCCTGGTTTGGGGAATATGAGTTTATTTTCCATTCGTCGTCTTATTCTGACCCTGTTGAAAAATGAATGACTGGAAGGAGTAACCGGTGTGGATCAGTGGGAAGGACGGTAAACTGGGATTCCCGAATTTAAGTCTCGGCGGCACCACTTTTTTTAAAAACAATAGAGAATCTATCCTCCAAATACGTTAAAGAAACGTAAGAATATTTTCGATTGTAGGATTAGGATAATCCTAGATTTGTATTCACGTACCATTCATCTTTGTTATTTGGCAGTTTTAGATAGCCAAACAGTGTTGCTGAGCCTGAAAACAATTCATTTGCATTATATGCGGTCTCTTCTCAGGCTTCCCGTTATATTAGCTGGTAACTACTGAGGTATCCAAACAATGACCACCCCAATTGAGCCGAATGTTTGTAAAACAGTTTTGGATCCCCTTTTTATGGGTATTTCGTAAAACACTCAAAAAGAATTTGAATTAAAATATTTTTTATTATTTAGATACTCTTTTGAATTGGGTTTATCTATTTCCCTACGATTTGATTAGGACAGTATTTGTCAAGGTTCCTGGTCTCAGGTTCCCCAAGTTTCCTTTCCCATAACGGGACAAAAATTAAGATATTGGGTGTTCTATCCTCTTCGATAGATATCAATGCAATAGTCCGTTTTCCTTTTCCTATATTCCTTTTAGTGATTTTTGCCTAGAGATCTTCTAAGTTTCTAGTCTTTGCTGTATTTGTGCTATATGGTTTGCATGCTATAATGTTATTATTAGGACTGCCAACACGTTCGAATCCACTGGAAGTTGTTATTTACTATTTACCTGTTTTTAGAGATGTAATCACAAAAATAAAAAGCTGAGTAAGACAAAGTATGTTATTTGCTTGTTGCACATGCTTGAAAATAGGATCTATTGTATAAGTACCTTTTGTTCAATGTTAAGTTGTTTTGCGATCTTGGCCCCAAAAGTCTATCTTACAATGCAGGCGCTCCCTTTGTTCGTTTCATAAAACTGAGTAAGACAAAGTATGTTATTTGCTTGTTGCACATGCTTGAAAATAGGATCTATTGTTTAAGTACCTTTTGCTCAATGTTAAGTTGTTTTGCGATCTTTGGCCCCATATAGTCTAATCTTACAATGTAGGCGCTCCCTTTGTTCGTTTCATAAATATTACCATTCGTCTGTTTCGATTGTGCCACGTTTTCTTTTATTTTTTAGTATTTATCTTATTGCTTCAAATAACTTAATTTCGTTTGTCGTGTGTTTGTTTCATAGTCTGTTATTCGTTGCTATTCACGTTCATCTGTTTCGTTCGTGCCTCGTTTCCTTTGTGGTGTTTTTAATTATAATGAATTGATCTTATTATCTGAGCTTTACTATTTTCATTTTAGAAGTGTACTTGCTTTATTTCTATAGATTCTTAATTTATTTGGAAAGATGCTCATGAAATTCTCATACTTTTGGCGGAGATGGCTTTCCATACTTGTTGGCATCCGTTAGTCTCGAGAGTCGATGGAAGTGCTCTCATGAGAGATGTCCCGGTTGGTGGTTGTGCAGCGTCTGTAGTGGCTATGTAGTCCAAAGCGGGAGTGGCAGACCTTGCTGCATGTGAAAGTTGAAAGTTGAGTCTGATTTGTGCTGGAGCTGCTTCTACTTGCCATGAGACCGCTTTTCATCAGCTAGAAAGCGTAGCTTGTCCTCGCCGGCTCTCCATCCAGTGATCAGAGCGTGTCGCCAGCTGTGCCTGTCTACAGCAAGCTCTTCCCAGGTGTTGACATTGATGTCAAGGCCAAGGGCTTTCATGTAACGCTTGCAGACTTCCTTGAAGCGGAAATGTTGCCGTCCGATCGATCTTTTACAAGTTCTGAATAAAGAAGGTCATCGGGGATCCGTTCGTCATCCATCCGACGTGCATGGCCCAGCCATCTGATGCGACGTTGGCGGAGGAGTGTAACCATGCTGGGAATCTTGGCACGTTCAAGCACCTCGTTGTTTGTTACTCGATCACTCCAGGTGATCCCGAATATGCGTCGGAGACAACACATGTGAAAGGCGCTCAGTCTTTTCTCTTTTGATGCGTAGAGAGTCCAGGTTTCACTGACATACAGGAGAGTGCTTACCATGCAGGCACTGTACATGGAGGTCTTAGTGTTCAGGGTCAGCATGCTGTTATTCCACACTCTTTGCGACAAACCTGGAGAGAGTTGTTGATGCCTTTCCAATCCGGGTGTTGAGCTAAGCATCGAGCGATAAGTTGTTTGTGATGGTAGACCGATGTTCGTGAAGCGACTGTTCGTAGTTGTTGATGTTGATGCTTGGGGGATCCGCGTTTTGAGCCATCACGTTTGTTTTCTTTAGGCGGATGGTCAGCGCAAATTCACCACATGCTTTAGCAAAGTGGTCCATCAGGTGCTGCAATTCAGCTTCTGTGTGAGTGGCTAGGGCAGCATCGTCTACGAAGAGCATGTACCTGATGATTGCTTCACACACTTTCTTCTTTGCCTTTAGTCGTGCCAGGTTGAACAGTTTGCCTGTCTGATCGCGTGTTTAGGTAGATCTCTTCTGTGGATGTACCAAAGGCATGCTTAAGCAGGACGGAGAAGAGGATGCCGAAAAGCGAGGGGGCTAGGACGCAACCCCGTTTCACTCTGCTGTGGATGTTGAAAGGGTCGGATGCTGAGCCATCGTACTGCTCTGTCCCCGCAGCGGTTGGAGAAGAATGTGCCCTTATTAGACAATGTACCTTTATCAGGTCATATACGGTAATAATACAGTGGTGGTGGTGGTGGGGGGGGGGGGTAATACATTGCCGGTGTTATGGAAAAGGCAAAAGTATAAGATATATGAAACTAAAAGTAGTCTTTTGAAAATATAGATTATTTATTCATGGTTCCGCTAATAAAATTATATTTAGTGACGCGAGGTAATGGAGCTTTTCTAAGGTTGTCTGTACATAGATGTCGATTTTTCCACATGATATTTGAAATCATACCTCACATTATTTGAAATGAAATAATTATGCTATAAGGTTCCATTATTACAATTAAAAGGCAAACTAGTTCATTTCCTACCATTGAAAAACGTCATTGCAGAGTTGCGGACAGTAAGATGTAATGAATAAAAACAGTTTCTTTACCATTGCGTATCTCTTCAATTAGTCCGACGATATCCAAGCCGTTTTCTACATGTAGCAAAATAAAAGTAGAGACATCCATCTATTTGAGATGCACAGAAATCGCTACAAATTCTCCTGAGCGAATCAGAAGTAAGCACAAGATTTAAACATGTTGAAGACAAGATCTTCGTTGTTAATGTGTTTTGGATATTTGTTTCACCGTCATAATACTCAACGTTCCCATAAAATCAACAACAAAAAAAAAATAGCGATTGGGGGGGGGGGGGAGGACTGCTAACCTGCTCGCCAACCAGTAGCAGCCTTTCTTATTACAATCAATTTGATCTAAAATCTCTAATAATAAGAGTAATCGAGGCTTTGTACAAGATGCAAATAACAATGGTAACAATGGTAATAGTTTCAAGTGAAGATGCAATTAAAAAAATGCCCGCACAAGATTATAAATTGTACATGTGCAATTTACAGTTTTAAAGGTAAATCAAATAACTTTTAAACATTGTCAGTTGGCATCTCCATAATTTATATCGTGCTTAACTCAATGAATTAATCAATGTGGTTTTAGACCTAAGTCATAATGGGACAGCAGCCGCTAATGGATATGAGATTGATGAAATTCCACTCCGACATGTCGCGACGGAGGAATCGAACACCACAATTGTAGAGTTATGCTGCTCTAAAGTGCAGGGCTTTATCCACTAATCTATCGAGGCAACAACATCACGCTATGACAATACTGCTCTTGATTGTTTCAAATACCGTCAGAAATGTTCTATTATTACAAGAACAGTAAAGACTTATTACGTTATTTTATATAATGTTTCCTCTGTTATAACATCTGAGTTAAACTTCCTTGCCCTGTTTCCTAGCTAATATGTATTCCAAAGTCTTTATTATAACTTTTAATTTGTTATACGTTTAATTGTTTGTAGTCGTTGATTTGTGTGGTTTGCCTGGGAAAATAAGCTCAGCTATAACGTTTATCACCTGACACGCTGAAGCCAGATAAACAACGGCAGCCAGTGCCCATACAGTTCAATAGTTCGACTATTGGAGCCCCTATCATTTTATATCAGACCCCTCCTGTATTCTAAGTGAAGTGCCAATTTTGTCTTGGTCGCAAAAATATAATTTGTCTGAGAAAACTTAGAGCACGCTGATGATATGCGGCTTTTTGCCAGTTGTTCAAATAAATTATCAATATTTATTTCCACGTTTCCTACCCTAACGAAGATCGTTCACGTATGATACTTCTCTGGAAAGCTATAAACTTTTTGTTCAAAGCGAAGCATGTGACTTTGAATGGGGAACAGATTGCCAGAGTGACCTATAATTGGTGCTTACTTCACCTTAACATACATTTGATTCTACTGGCGGTATGACAGACATATAGTTTTTAAAGCCGTCTACAGCACAGATGGTGTTATGATTGAAATCTACATCTTTGGAACTTAGCAGATTTAAAATAAGAATCGGGGTTTTCGTCAGAAGACTTCCTATGATGTCTGCTTGGTCCTGAATGAAAATGGTGCCAAAATGATAATCATTGTAACTGCCACAGCGGTCATCTTGAAAATCTTATTATCGCTGCTTCTCTGGAATAAATGGTGATATCAACATGGGGCAACATGCAGTTTACATACATAATATGTGTAAAATAAAATACATACTATACTATCTTATTGGTCCTTAATGAAAATGGTGTCAATCTAATATGCAATGTTGCTGCCACAGCGACCATCTTGAAAATCTTATCATGTGCTTCTCCAGAATGAATGGCCGTATCATTTTGGGGTTTACACTAAAAGACATGTAAATAATCACGATGGGATACTATAACATATCGCAAAGATTGTAGTGCAACGGTAATTAGACAATCTTGTCGCTAAGAATATCAAAGCTGGTTTCTATAGTGAACGGTTAAAAGGAAATAATGGTCTTCTCTTGAATTTCTGGAAATAATGTTCAGCCAGTAGAGTGCCAGTATATGTATGTGTGTATTAATCACTTTGTATTGTGTGTACGTATGTATGTGTATGTATGTATGTATATATATATATATATATATATATATATATATATATATATATATATATATATATATATATATAGTAATCACTTTGTATTGTGTTAGAGGTAGAGTATCACAAGGATTATAGTACAACGATAATTTATTTTAAGTATGTTCTTGAATCGTGCTGTGACAGATTTAAAAATATAAGAAAACTTAGAAAACGAGAATGGGGCGTGGGTCCAAATTTTAAGTTCCAGTTTTTCGCTTGTTCTTTGTTTTCAACGTCTCAGACAAAATAATGTTCTATAGCGGCCTTGAGACTTACTTTGACCAATGCCAAGTTTTCAAGTGATGGATATTTTTGATAACCAGAATCCTAACTGCAATACAAAATGGATTCTTAATAGTCTTAATTCATAATACAATAGGTAATACCATCCTTCAGTAATGGCGGCAAACAATTTGGCGATGGAACATTTAACTCGTATTTAGAAAGATCTCCTCGAAGAGTCAGAAATTGGAAGGCGTGAGCGATGCATGTCTCCGTAGATATTTTTATGAAGAGAACTGGTATCAGGTGTCGTATACTTTTCACTGTTTACTTTCTGGTATAACTGTCAGACTGTTGCACGATCAATCATTTCTTGTTGTTGAGCCACCATGTATGTATGTATGTATGTATGTATGTATGTATGTATGTATGTATGTATGTATGTATGTATGTATGTAGTATCGCTTTATGGTACATCAACACAGTAGTAGCTATTGTTGCCAACTACAGGTAGACGTTTGAATTATAAAAATGAATTGAATAAAGATTTAGAAGATGAACCATTTCAAATAAACGTAAACATCAACTACAAGATAAAATAAAACTTTGAAAAAAATGTTACAGTTCTGTTAAATGTGTATAAAATAAAAGACAAAGGTAATACGTGTAAAATACTTAAAATATACGATCTAATCTTTTGATTTATAAGATTCAGTGTGACGTTCCCTCAATAAATCCCAGATTTTATTTGCGTGGTACGTCATCAACCAATTCCTTCGTGCAGTTGGCATGAAAATTCTTCTGTCTTGCAAGGTGGAAGTTGACACATTCTACGCATTGTTGTTGACGGTCATCCTTTAGGAGGTATGCATGTCTGTGGAATGTGTGGAGGTTTGGAGGTATGCATGTCTGTGGAATGTGTGGAGGTTTGGAGGTATGCATGTCTGTGGAATGTGTGGAGGTTTGGAGGTATGCATGACTGTGGAATGTGTGGAGGTTTGGAGGTATGCATGACTGGAATGTGTGGAGGTTTGGAGGTATGCATGTCTGTGGAATGTGTGGAGGTTTGATACCGCATATTTTTCTAAGTATTGATTTATACCGTATTTGAATGGAATCTTCCATTCCGAAATGGGTGACTGCATGTCAGCTTTGCATCATCTACCGTTTTATTACCCTTTCTACCAATGTAACTACTTGGTGTGTGTGTTATTTTGATTTTTAACGTAGCTTTAAAACTTTTTTAGTCATATCGCAAAGATGTCCGCAGTTTTACAGTTTATAGCAATATCTAGCACTGATCATGATGCAGACATGTAGCATAATGTCCCAGCCAGTCACATTATTCTGACACCAGGTCGACCAGTCCTAACACTAACCTCTTAGTGCTGAGCGCCAAGCGAGGTAGCTACCACTTTTGTAAGTCTTTGGTATGACTCGATCGTGAATTGAACCCACGACCTCCCGCTTCATAGGCGGACGCTCTAACCACTAGGCCACCAAAGCGGTGTGTAAATACTTGGTACAGATTACTTTTCCCCAGAGTATGTGAGAACATCATGTATTTCTAATATCTTGGACATTTACGGGTTGTTACATTCTACAAGACTTACACTGTTCGAAGGGAATCCGAAACGATGTTAAAATTTATATATATATATATATATATATATATATATATATATATATATATATATATATATATATATATATATATATATATATATATATATATATATATATATAGAGAGAGAGAGAGAGAGAGAGAGAGAGAGAGAGAGATAGAGAGAATTCAGTTTATTTCAAAGGTTTGAAGAGTACGGCTATAATTTCTGCGGTAAAAAAATGAGGTTTTTTATCAGGTAACCAGCTCGAGAGGGTGTCATGTTGTGTTGTAATAGCAAGTCCAGTTTTGTGTCCAGTCTTTGAACCATCTGTATACATGGATATATAGACTGTTTTCCGTTGCATGCACGTATAGACTACCTTATCCCACAACCGTGTTCGGTACGGTCATGCCCATTTGACGTAGGGCGACTCGATTGACCGACACTTCTTACATGAATAGAACATTTGTCATTATATATCGCCGTAGATAGTAGTAAACAAAAATATGATAGCCCACAAGTATTAGAGTTGAAACTGTACGTTTTCATCAGTCTATTTAACAATAAATGAGTATATACTGCTTTATGTTACTGCATCATGACTCTCATCTGAATCTGCCCCCTTCCCCCCACCTTATGACTGCATGGTAATGAATAATCCGAAAATAACTTTCTTAACTAGCAGCAAATGAACACCAAAGGCGACACATCGCATATTAAGCAGATTCTTCAAAGATTTGCCATTTAGTTAATAAATTAAAGAGGAATGAATGTTAGTCCTAAATTTAAAAATGCTTATAGTACATTAGATTGGCTAAGGAATTTGCTCTCTCTCTCTCTCTCTCTCTCTCTCTCTCTCTCTCTCTCTAACAAATATGGATAGTAATGATGAGGTAACTCGTTCTATGATACATTTGCAATGGCCAGCTGCTACAGTACCTATGTGTAACTCGTGTGGCTGTTCGGATTGGGCATGGGATCTGATTACGTTGGCACTGATTTTGCTGTGTTCACCTGTATGCATTCATCCAATATGAAATTAGTTATATGCAACAAAGAAATTTGTAAGTCCTTGTGTTTTCACGAGTATATAGTCTTCAAGAGTCATCTAAATACATGTAGATTTGTACAAATATGTAATTCTAGTCACAGGAAAATCGTCCACCCACCCCTTTCCTCTCAGAAATGGATCATCCAACTGTTTAAGTCCTATCCAGGACCGCAGACATGGTATGACAAATTCCGCCTGAACGCAATGGTCAAGGGGTCAACCGTTGTTTAAATTTGTGATTCATTGGGGCCTACTGGAAATTTTTTTCCTAGGGCACACAAATATTGTCCTCTAACTTGGTACTCACTGCTACTTTTTGTTCTCTTATTTACTTTTCTGTTTTAGGCAGGTTACTGAACTATTCACTCATGATTTTTAAACATACTATTTCTGTGAAGGGTGTACAGATGTCAAACATTTACAATTTTTTTAAACGTTCTTAAACAATCGCTTAAAAATTGCCCCACCTTGAATGCGCATGCGTTAAACATTGGAAGAAAAAAAAAAGGGGGGTGGTGCAATTTCGACTTAATGAAAAAGGTCTATAGCCGCCATAGGATACTTTCAGTTGATTTTACTCTGAAAAAGTAGACGATTTTACAGTATTTCCAGCGTTGATTTTTGCCGTCTTAGAGTGATGATGATGAATTCCCATGCTAAAAGTAATAAGATGGATTAGAAAATAGTTTGATAGCGCATGGTCAATCTCATTCGCCTTTATAAAGTAATGGTTAATTTTCCTCAGCATGGAGAGTTTATGAAGGTGACATTCAAAGCTTTTCGAACTGATCCGATCACAGCAAAGTTTTCTGACCTCTCTCAATAGTCCCACAACTCCAAATGGTCTTGGAGAAAGTCGGGGCGCTTTTATGAATTATGGGTTAAAAATATTTTTAAGTAGGTTTCACCATTATTTAACATTGCCTTCATTGAAATTTAACGTTTAGACGTATAGATATACGAATTTCCGGTATTTGGATAGCATCGCTGATTTAAAAAATAAAATAATTATTATAACAAAATCGAATACCTCGAACATTACTCATAGGGATATATGATAGATGGGTTCCCAGTACGATATGTTCAATATTGACTAAAATGTGTAATTATTCCGAGATTGTTGCCCCCATCACACCCTTCCAAAGCGCCAATGTGACCCTCTACTTTGGCCAAAACCAAGGTTTTCACACAAAAAACGCTAATTCTGTCATTTTATGTACTTTTCGTGTTTGTGTTTGAATAAGCATTTCTCATTGTTAAGAGCTGTTCAGATTATTTTGAAGTCAGCCCCAAAACATAGGGTCTTTTTTTTAACGTTTATTTAAAAAATATTTTGACGGATTCTTGCGCAGCAAGTCGTGCAATAGAGACTTGAAGTTATTGTCTTCATATATATATATATATATATATATATATATATATATATATATATATATATATATATATATATATATATATATATATATATATATATATATATATATATATATATATATATATGAAGACATTAACTTATTTATTCCATAAGTTGGTCTCTATAAACATGTCTTTATCGAATAAGTCACATAAAAATGTGTTATTGTACATTACGTCTTGGTTTGTCTTTATCGAATAAGTCACATAAAAATGTGTTATTGTACATTACGTCTTGGTTCAGCAACAGCTTTATGGGTTAGACATGCCGAAATCGATGTAAGACATGATTGTTTCACTTCCGGATACAAGTGAGCTGAATACGTCTTCGTAGGTTTCATTGATCATATATATATATATATATATATATATATATATATATATATATATATATATATATATATATATATATATATATATATATATATTACTTTATCCGGGAAATACGAATTTCTGTCAGTTACTTCAGGAGATATTAAATCAATTTATTTAGCCAATTAAAAACAGCCGATGTTTTTAGCTCGAGAGTTACCGGAAGTACGAGTGAAACTGTGATATGTTGCATGAATTAGGCCGTTTTATAGCAATCTTGCACCCATAAAATGTTATGTCGCGATACAGCCGCCATTGAATAGAGAATGCATTTCTGATAGACATTATTCGAGGAAAATCCAAATAGTTCAGAGAGTCACATTTTATAACTAAACTACCCACTTACCACCCAAATACTGTCCTCTTCAGTTTTTGAGTTCGTTTTTTAAAAACAATAATATAAATAAAGACGGTATCCTGATTTTTTTTATTCCTGCTTGATTTTGTTGAAAAATGGCTTGCCGACCCCGTATTTAACATTATAAGTGTTTATAATGTTACAAATTAATGAATTAATTGCTCGATGCTGCTAATGCAGATATAGCAGTAATAATTTCCTTTAGATCAATAAAAGGGTTATCGAAATCTGCTCTCTATTGAATTTTACCACTGTTGGGATAGTTTCCTGTATGTTATTATTTATGTGAGGCCTTTCCACAAATGATGCACAGGATCGCCGAAAAAAGTACTTTTACAAATGTTACAGCAATGTTATTCATGAATATTATGAAGATAGCTTAAAAAAATCCTAATGTACTGTCCACAAAGCTGTAGTATCCTTATCATTTCCAAATGTCCAAAATTGTTGGCTCATTGTATTGCTTTAGGAAGGTGCAGTCAATGCATGTTCATTAAAATTTAAATATCTGACATTATAGGACAGCGCCGTCACATTACTATTTTTGGGTACACAGTACAAGTTATTGTCCTTGTGTGTGTGTGTGTGTGTGTGTGTGTGTGTGTGAGAGAGAGAGAGAGAGAGAGAGAGAGAGAGAGAGAGAGAGAGAGAGAACTAAATTAAACTCCTAAACAAATCATTTCATAAGGATTGTTAAGAAAGGTTATGAAATAATGTTGTACATTTTCGTTTCCATCTGAATTTAATTGGTCGTTGTCAAAGAGAATAATGAAGGCAGGCTTCTCGCGTTGGAATGCTGCTGTGATTATATTCACGTTGAAAAGGCCTTGAACTTTATCAAAGAGTTAGTATTTTTTAATTTTAAAACAAATTGATTTTGTATATTAGGAATATTGTCCTTTTATGCTTTTATCAAAGTTTTATTAACATGTTTTGGCTTGCCTGTCAAAATTTGTCACTATAAAGCCAGGATTGTGTTGACATATAAAAATATCTAGTTCATCGATTATTATTTTTTGCCACATTGCTATCTTGTTGCTATACATAACATTCACATTCCAGAGTCGGTTATTAACCCCTTGCTCCGCCATCGCTTACTGGTATGGGTTCAATTGTAGATCAATTCAATTCTGTGGTTGTTAACCTAGAATTTGCCTGGACATGATATCAACATATTGTTTTTTTTATTTTGTTTCCATTTTTTTGTAAATAAATGTAACTAACATCTTACGTAACATTATATAAAAGCGAAACGGTCAGCGACCTGTAGCTATAACCTGCCGAAAAAATTTCTACCGCTTTAGTATCTGATTGGATTCAGACGAATGAAACTGACCCAGTCAGATGTTTCGTTACATTTACGTAGGAATGTTGTTGGGAGTAATCATTGTAGACTCACTAAGGTCTCACTGGATAGTTTCACATTTTGACACCCCCTAATATTTAAGGTAGAAGACATGGGCCTAATTATCACCATCCTGTCATTTTTCAGTTCACACATAAGCTAAATCTGTAATGTGGTTTAGATTTACTTTGAGTTAGGCTTGGAAACTGGTTGACTTGTTGGTGACTGCCTGTCACAGTTAGACTAGCGCTGGAGATCAAATGCTTAACTTAGGCTTCAAATGAGCCGCAGACTTGGCTTGCGCATTTACATGTGTTTGCTACAGAGGTAAATATCTAAAAATCTAGATGTTTGAGGGGTAATAAAAAGTATGCTAATTGGTTATAGTACTAGTGAACTTTAGTCATGTATAAGGCACATACTGATTCTTTTAGCTTTATTGTCACAGGAAAATAATCAAAATACCCCTTTTATGTAAAAAAAAAAATGTATGTAAAAAAGAGGGGTTGGGGGCAGTGTTGATTTTTCTGCTACAGGTCACTATCGGACAAATATTTGCCAAAACAACTGTCCAGTGAGACCTAATTGCAAGTTTTGTTGGGCGCCCAGAATACCTTGTTACGCCAGTGTTACATAGGCGACTTAACTATTGTTGATTGAAATCGTTCATATACAACTTTTTCTTTCAATTAGCGGCATTTGAACCTCATTCATATATAATTATCACATATATAACGAGCTCTCGTTGCTCAAATGATTTCGCTTGCTACAGGATGTAACTCTTTCAGGAGCAATTTATAAAGGACATTTCTATGTACTGTTGTGAGGCCATCGTTAACCACGGACGATACTACAGACCAGAGACCTGCTTTGATGTTCCTGTGACTATGTTAAATATTTCCAGTTAGCTAAGGTTCTCAGGCACTATTGTTTGCTGAGTCATGAAACTTGATGGATGCACTCATCTTGTAGGGTAGGGTACATCATGTGCTAAATTTTTCACGCGATTTAAAGAGAATTAATAGTATGCACAAGCACTGTTAATCATAACGAACATGGAGACGTATTATGAATAAATGTTACTTGTTGTAGGGTTTAACGCCATTTGTCAGCACACGATTTGTCAGAACCCGGAAAACCATCGGAAAGATCCAACGACTCATGAAAAGCTACTGGCAAGCTTTCTCACATACCCACATTGGCCGAATCAGAGACTAGAACCCACACAGACAGAGAAATGAGATGGCAGTGATCCGTAACCTAGAGCGATTTAGACCACTCTGCCACTCGGGACCCCAATGCATGTTACTACTTTGGTGCCTGATATGACAATATAATAAAATTCATATTATTTTGTAACGCGGAGGCAGATACTTAAATCTATGAATTAAATCAATGCGATATCTGCCTTCTTTAATGTCATTTGAAATTGCACTCAGCGCCCATTTTCACATCATGATCTAGCCATTATGTGCAGGTAACGCCAAGAAACTTACCTTCTCTGTTAATCATCAGTAAGTAAATGAAGTAGAAAAACAGGTATTACAAAAATGGAGTCAATGACTGCAATTTGAGAATACATTGAGATATGGTGGTCTTATTTATCCTAGATTTTGAAAGACTATTGAGTATTGTACCTTCATATATTATTTAAAATTCTACAAATCTTGGTTGCTTTAATACATGCATTTAATATACATCTTCGTAAACAGGTGATCCGTGGAATCCTGTTACTCGAGAATAGTCAGATAAACATGGAAATTTAGGATGTAAAGTTGAGAGAATCCAATCTGCTTATAAATCGTACAATGAACATTATTTTCAAATAAGTTAAAGTATAGATAAGTACATCTTACTGGATAAAACGTGCTTCAACTAGCGAGACAGACATTGGCATTGACAAGAAGTTCTAAGTGGCAAACGTTGACTTTGATAACAAGGTGCAAGTGAGAAACCTTGACATCGAGAACAAAGTGCAAGTGAAAAACCTTGACATCGAAAACAAAGTGCAAGTGAGAAACCTAGACAATGAGAACAAAGTGCAAATGAGAAACTTTGACATTAATAACAAGGTGCATGTGAGAAACTGGACATTGATAACAAGGTACAAGTGACACTTTGACAACGCATCGTGATGGAGAGGATCAAGAGATAAAATGGCAGGTAGTAATGCCACAGAAAAGCGGTACATATCAGTGCTAAATAAATATGCTGACATTCCAGGAGTATGCACCTTGCAAATCATAAATCATTGTTAATTATGCACGACCTTTCATTTTCTTTACAAGCCAATTGACAAACGCCTTACAAACTTTATTTTTCCAGAGCCGAATTTGATCTTGTCCCAAGTGCTGGGCATGGTTTGTTGTTGTTTTGAGCGTTTAATTTCTCGGCGCAAGATAGGCTATACATGTACATGGCAGCCATTATATCTTTATAAAAGGTGGAGGAAGAATCCGGGAAAACCCCGGTAAAAAACACAGACCCATGAGAAGCTACTGACAAACTTTCTCGCATACCTACATTTGCCGAGTTGGATACTCTGACCCACTCAGATAGAAGTGAAATGACCATGATCGGTAAAGGAGGATTGGCAACTTAATTTATCCACTTCATTTTTGTTTTTATTGATAAAGACATTGCTTTAATTTGTTTTCAATGTTCCATCATTGTCATGAGCTGTTGAGCAAGATTTCCGGTCCTTCTAAATTTGATATGAACTATATAACTTTCGAATAATTGTTGGAATTGGGCTTGGGTATTGTATAAAATGTTAACTGATTATAATTTTCTTCTAACCAATCCATGCACATTTCTTAACATGGTATTTCTAACCAATCCATGCACATTTCTTAACATGGTATTTCTAACCAATCCATGCACATTTCTTAATATGGTATTTCTAACCAATCCATGCACATTTCTTAATATCGTATCTTCTTACCAATCTATGCACATTTCTTAATATGGTATTTCTAACTAATCCATGCACATTTCTTAATATGGTATTTCTAACCAATCCATGCACATTTCTTAATATGGTATTTCTAACCAATCCATGCACATTTCTTAATATGGTATTTCTAACCAATCCATGCACATTTCTTAATATGGTATTTCTAACCAATCCATGCACATTTCTTAATATGGTATTTCTAACCAATCCATACACATTTCTTAATATGGTATTTCTAACCAATCCATGCACATTTCTTAATATGGTATTTCTAACCAATCCATGCACATTTCTTAATATGGTATTTCTAACCAATCCATGCACATTTCTTAATATGGTATTTCTAACCAATCCATACACATTTCTTAATATGGTATTTCTAACCAATCCATGCACATTTCTTAATATGGTATTTCTAACCAATCCATGCACATTTCTTAATATGGTATTTCTAACCAATCCATGCACATTTCTTAATATGGTATTTCTAACCAATCCATGCACATTTCTTAATATGGTATTTCTAACCAATCCATGCACATTTCTTAATATGGTATTTCTAACCAATCCATGCACATTTCTTAATATGGTATTTCTAACCAATCCATGCACATTTCTTAATATGGTATTTCTAACCAATCCATACACATTTCTTAATATGGTATCTTCTTACCAATCTATGCACATTTCTTAATATGGTATTTCTATCCAATCCATACACATTTCTTAATATGGTATCTTCTTACCAATCTATGCACATTTCTTAATATGGTATTTCTAAACATTCCATGCACATTTCTTAATAATAATTTTAATATGTGATCTTCTAACCAATCCATGCACATTTCTTAATATGGTATTTCTAACCAATCCATGCACATTTCTTAATATGGTATTTCTAACCAATCCATGCACATTTCTTAATATGGTATTTCTAACCAATCCATGCACATTTCTTAATATGGTATCTTCTAACCAATCCATACACGTTTCTTTTAATATGGTATAAGTACACACGATGGCTTGCCAAATCGTGGGCTGGTTTTCAACAATTTAAAGTTTGAAACAGGTGCCAAGGTGTAGAACACAGTTTCTCTATAACCAATCAAGAAGTTATGATGGTTTAATTGGCCACTTCACTGAAGGACCGATGCTCCATAGTCACATATTTGGAACATAGCTACATTACATGCATTTTAATATAGTAAATTTGGTTTTTAAAACGGATGTCACGTGTATACTACACGTGTAATTGAACTCGTTTGGCGCTAGCCATATAAACGTTTACAAAAACTGCGTTCCGTTTAAACGATACATCAGGTAATTAGCTTTCCAACATTTTTTATTTTCCCGAAAGAGGAAAATAGTGTCAGGTATGGCACAGCACTAGTCTGTCTTAAGTGGTCATTTTAGTAGCGATTCACTTTTGAGATGACTATTGTTTGGTGCGAGTGCCACCGGCTAACTGGTAAAACAACAACAACAACAACATCATCTATAGTCTTATATTATGTTTGCTTTGGTGTTAATGCTTATTAAATTCAATGTATCTCATCCGCACATAAATATTAAAGCTAAAAAACATGAACTTGTTTACATGCAAATTATGTGTCACTGAATTTGCGCGTTTAGACGCCATTTCTCAGCGGTGAGATTTTTTTATACGTCAAAATAAAATAAAATTAATAATAATAATAATAATAATAATAATAATAATAATAATAACTTTGTATAGCGCTTAATCTTTAGAAGCTCTAAGCGCTTTACACATCTATAATGATATGACTACCCCCAAAAAATTAAAAAAATTAACAGTGTAGTTAGTCATGGACTACGCGTTGTATAATATTTTCGTATTCATAATTATCCAACTGATGTTTTGTAACAGAACAAGGTTGTACCTCGATATGGAATAGTACATTTAAATTGATAACAGTAATGTCATTTGATTATGGAATCAGAGCATGGCGTCAGTCCATATTTAACGACACACCTCGTCTCGCAATAGCAAAAGTAAAAGATACAGCTGTGCCTCAGTTGTTGTTCAGCCAAAATTTGACCAGAAGCGTTGGCAAACAGGTATTTATATTTTTGGTAATTTTGATAATTAATCTGAATTATTACGGAAAATCCTTTTTTTCTCGAACTGATGGACTGAATTACGAAGCATTTACCTTTTCTTATCAATATCTATAATGAAAAACCCCACTTGCAACATATTCTATTAGTTATTTCATGCAAGTGAATCATTCACATTGAAACGGAATAGTTTCGTGTTCCAGTGGTCGTGCAAAACGTTTGCCACTGCTAAAAGCTCTAGTTTCTTTGAGATTCAACACTTGTCTAGCGCAATCTCATAATCTTTGGTCACGAGTATGTAGAATGATGCGGGAACTTTGGCAGTGGCTTCATGAATCCGGAACTAGCAAATATTGGTGTAAGTGTTTAAAGAAATCATAACCACTCAGACAAGAATTCCAGCCTTCCTTCTTCTGCTTCAGTGACGTTATTTATATCTCTGCCAGGGGAGGATCCGGAAAAGGGGGTGCGAGAGAGACGCATTTCCCCGGCATGGAAACGTTAAATTGTGGTTGGTTCAAGAGCCTTTGCCGAATGGACCCAAAAAAGTGGTTCCGTTCCACAATCCCTCGCCTACTTGTTTGCGTTCCGCTAAACTATATTTCTGGATCATCCCCTGGTTACGTCGTTTGCGCTTGACTTATAGTAAAATTACGGTCTTAAACTTGTTTTGAATCGAACGCCGCCATCTTGAAAAATACTTTTGAATCAATGTAAATTTCTGGCCTCTAATTTTATCATACAAGTTGTTTTGTGTAACCATAGATGGATTTTAAATTTATTATAATAATTCGGATCCGCCATCAATTATGGCCGACGTTACTAAAATTAGAAGAAGAAAAAACAAATATTTCAACGACTTCATCTCAAAACAATTTTCACGTAATTTGAGCAAATTTGACAGAAAGATCAAAATATAGATGGCTTTCATTATGGATTGAACAGATCCACCACGAAGTATGGGTGCAGTTACTAAACACAGTAAAAACCATTTAAAAAAAACTCAGTATTAGAAAGCGCACCAGAATTTGACCAGATAAAACACAAATCATCTTGGCACAGGTTTCAGTTTTGTACAAATAATTCCAATTCACCACATATCACACACACACACAAGATATATATATATATATATATATATAAGATATATATATATATATATATATATATATATATATATATATATATATATATATATATATATATATATATATATTGTGTGTGTGTGTGTGTGTGTGTGTGTGTAAGCACTCAACATAATTTGAGCTAAGTCTGCGGAAAGCACCATGACGTAAATGGTTCGTATCGGTCGTTAAGTCTGGTTGCATTTTCTAAAAGTTGAGAAGAAAAGGAAAAAAAACTTTTAACGACGTCTCAAAAGCGGGATTTCAGTTGTGTTGCCAATCAAGTCAAATACAGCACTGCTGTTAAAAGCTGAAAATACGTTAAACGGCCTTTTCTCAGAAACTGCTCACATGACTTTGACAGAAACGGTGTACCATTAATGGACTTTACGTTCGTGCAAATGATGCACTCCGCCCTTGGATATGTTCGCCATTGCTAATAACAGAAGATCGTTTCATTTTCTTCTAAAAAAAATCATTCAGCAGAATTGGTCTGTATTTGACAGAAGGCTTCTTGGTCTGATACCATGTACACTTTATCATTCTTAAAATCGTGATATTTTAATTTACAGAAAGTCCTCCTGAAACGGATTTCGTGACCAGCTACTCTTACATTTGGTCATTAGTCTTTCAGCCAAGAGAGCAATCTCGGATCCACTTGAACCTTATTTATATGGTATCAGACTGTAACTTATTCTTAATTTTATTAATTTAATTTCAATTACTGGGATTTTTGTAATAAATTATCGAAATGAAGTAATCAGTATAGTGATTTTTAAAAACGGCCAGTTAAATATTAAGTTCGAATGTGACCAAATCGGCAGTTTTGTATTCTGCCAGTATATCCACAACTATGACCAAATAATCGGGACAATCCTAAGAAAGTCGTACATGTGGTCAACTTGATGACATGATATGGGCTATCATACTTTATTATTGTATGTGTTTTATTTAGGAGTAGAGAAAGCTAAATTCAACACAATGCTCTAGTCATATAATTTGATGTTTATAACATTCGTGACTGCTCCGGTGGCTTAAGTGGTTAGAGAGTCCGCCTTGGATGCGGGATGTCGCGGGTTCAAGATCCGGCGTTCATACCAAAAATTTATAAAAATGTTACTAGCAGCTGCTTCGCTTGGCACTCAGCATTAAGAGGTTAGTGATAGGACCAACCGACCTGGTGTCAAGATAAAATGACGATTTTGGGCCCCAGTACTAGACGTAACTATAAACTGCCACACTGCAGGCTTCGTAGCGGCGTGAGTGGAAAATTGTTAGAGCTACGTTAAATCACACACAGACACGCATTTGTGAAACATTCCTCGTTTAAAATATAAACTTGGCTTCTCACTGTTTAATTATCCAGGTTCAATTTTTTAAAATCTTCTTATTTTACATAATTTATGGGTGTGATTCACAAAAAAGCAGAAATTTGAAACGTATAGCCTAAGCCATGTTTTACTAGTAACTCTGGGAGCGATTGAATGATGGGAGCTGTGACTCGAGTGGCGATTAGCTGATGCGACTCGAGTGGAGGCAATTGAATGATATAACTTGTAATTCTGGAGCGATTGGCTGATGCGACTCGAGTGGAGGCAATTGAATGATATAACTTGTAATTCTGGAGCGATTGGCTGATGCGACTTGAGTAGAGGCAATTGAATGATATAACTTGTAATTCTGGAGCGATTGGCTGATGCGACTCGAGTAGAGGCAATTGAATGATATAACTTGTAATTCTGGAGCGATTGGCTGATGCGACTCGAGTAGAGGCAATTGAATGATATAACTTGTAATTCTGGAGCGATTGGCTGATGCGACTTGAGTAGAGGCAATTGAATGATATAACTTGTAATTCTGGAGCGATTGGCTGATGCGACTCGAGTGGAGGCAATTGAATGATATAACTTGTAATTCTGGAGCGATTGGCTGATGCGACTCGAGTAGAGGCAATTGAATGATATAACTTGTAATTCTGGAGCGATTGGCTGATGTGACTCGTATCTCTAGAATCGATTGAATGTTATGACTTGTAATTTCAGAGGCTTTTCACTGTTGCATAATTTGTTTTGATGATCGTTGATATGTTTGGGTTTTCTTGAGTTCAATGCCAATTTTCAGTACATGACATACAATATATGGTTCCCAGCATATTTGGTGGAAACAGGGCCTGGGAACGCCCCCAGAAGAAGAACCAACCCATGGGAAGATACAGGCAAGCTTACTCACATATACACTTCGGTCTAGCCGAGAGTCAAACGATCCAGGACAGAAATGTGTAAAGACCCCCTTAACAACTCCTTAAACTGTAGCCCCTCTGATTGCATTTTAATGTTGAATGCTTCCTCCGAGACAGAGCGCCCTGTTGTGTGTCTCAAGAGGCGATTAATTGAGTGTGTGACCCGCCGTTAATCAGTAGCTAGCGTATAGGACTCTCGGCCGAAATGCGAGTCTGAATCCTTCAGTTGGACCAGAACTGGTTGGTTGGTTGGACAAGCATGGGACCACAAGAGAGAAGTCTCTTTGAATTAGTTTTGTCCGTATTGCAAGTGTCTGGACCTGTTATTGATGTAATGGTATTATTTTATACCTCCCCAAACATGCCATGTTTTATTATAGCTTTCAATGGTACGTTAATATTTACATTAACAAACTGAAATTATAATACACATACTTAGATATGCACTATAAACCGTTTTACTCTGCTGCATATGCGTCAATACTTTTGTGTGTTAATGTTTATTGTTAATCAATATAGTTCTGCTTCAGTGGATAATGTAACCACTTTACTTAACACACAATAAATGTATTTCTCATTATTTTTATACAGGTGTGAAACATAATTTTAAATTTCTAGCTGGGACATATCACTATCTGAACCCTGCGAGTATTTTGTCTAATCACCTCCTAAACCATGCCGTTATTGTCTAATCCCTGTCTGAACCCTGCAGTCATTGTCTAATCACTACCTGAACCATACAGTTATTGTCTAATCACTACCTGAACCATACAGTTATTGCCTAATCACTACCTGAACCATGCAGTTATTGTCTAATCACTACCTGAACCATGCAGTTATTGTCGAATCACTACCTGAACCATGCAGTTATTGTCTAATAACTATATGAGCCATACAGTTATTGTCTAATCACTACCTGAACCACACAGTTGTTATCTAATCATTACCTGAACCATGCAGTTATTGTCTAATCACTACCTGAACCATACAGTTATTGTCTAATCACTACCTGAACCATACAGTTATTGTCTAATCACTACCTGAACCATACAGTTGTTATCTAATCATTACATGAACCATGCAGTTATTGTCTAATCACTACCTGAACCATACAGTTATTGTCTAATCACTACCTGAACCATACACTTGATATCTAAAAATTAATCCAAAATAATTCAAAATATTATCATCTTCAGAAATGGCAAAAGTCCTGGTAATAAAATGTCCAAATAGTTCTAAGTTCGAATTCCAGCGAAGTATCCAAGATGGAAGACGATGTCACTTGATTTAGTCAGTTCTTGTTAGTTCTTGTTAATAAAATCTCTATGAGCACAACTCTTTCCCAGATAAATAATAAAATAATTCCTCTTGATCCAAACGAATTGACACAATTTCCAGTACACGGTAATTAAAAATAACTCAAAAAAGACACACACAGCTTAGTATTCTAAAAGCCCAAACTTCTACTGAATAGCTCTCTCCCAAAACATAGTTTATATTTCTGGTTTTTATTTACGTAAACAAGGGGTCACGTGATCTTCTAGAAACTATCAGAACAAATTTACGTTCAAAAACTCACGTACCCGGTGTATGACCCAACTAAAATTAGAAAGATGTTTATACAAAAGCTCAATTTGTCCTTGGAACCAACCAATTATTTTAAAAACTTGTTTACAACTCTGAAGCCAGGTCAGAAATGAGGTCAACACCTGGTGTTTACTCTGTAAAAGTACAGGTCACCCCCCCCCCCTTCAATGAACGAATCTTAAAACTTAAAATGCCAAATTTAAATCTAACAAACAAAAAATAAAAATAAATATAAATGACATATCACATATACGTAACACTACCTGAACCCTGCAGTTATTGTCTAATCATTATATGATCCATACAGTTATTGTCAAATCACTACCTGAACCATGCATTAATTGTCTAATCACTACCTGAACCATGCATTAATTGTCTAATCAATACCTGAATCCTGCATTCATTGGCTAATCACTACCTGAACCATGCAGTTATTGTCTAATCAATACCTGAACCATGCAATTATTCTTTAATTACTATGAGAACCATGCAATTATTGGATATTCACTATGCGAAGCATTTGCATATGATGATACGTAATTCTCTGGGACTCCAAAAAATCTTGAGTCTTTATCATCAGAAGTGTATTATGTATATTAACTGTTGTGACAAAATTCACTTTCATAGCTTGTATATTTATGCTAATGAACACTTCATTCGGAACATATTGTTATTAACAAATAAATCGTCCTCGCACGAAACAAAGCTAAGATGACCAGGAATTCCAAAGGTTGCTGGAACATGTAGTTAATTTCTGCGCCAGCGCGCAGCGCGCGTGTGTCTGTGTCAACTTACAGACACTTTTTTTGCATTTATTATTTCTCTTGTTTGCCTCGATTTTGGAATTGTATTCGACAAAGACTCAGTGAGAGTCTATAACACATTGGCTAATTAAAAACTGGCGATCAACTCTTAGTTATCAGTTTATTGGGAGTTGCAGATATCATTATCAATCCCCAACTTGTAAAGTCTCTTCTCGGAACCAGTGCAGTGTAAAGGACTAATATATATATAGTTTAAGGCTCCTAGGGCCTGTTTTTTTTTTTTTTTTAAATTTGGAATCGAATGCCTAAAAAAGCCCATATAATCACTGTATAAAGATTTAAAGAAAAATAAATTCACAATGAAGGATATTTAGTATTATATATTAATCCGAGGGACTTTTCAGTATGTATGTTGATATTTTCTGTTCTTTGATATATCAGATACATAAAATACATTGATTATATATATATATATATATATATAGTACGTTTTTAAAACTACCCATGCTTTGGACTATAGAGACGGATAGCAAATAGCTGTAACAAAACCTTTCAGAGAAAAAATTTAAACAATGGAGCTGTTTGTTCTGTGTCGTTGTAGTCGAAAAGCGATGTTATTTTACCGAGGATGATTAGTACTTGGTTAGGGTACGAAATTCTTCAGTGAATATACATGCACTCTAATTTCAATTAAATGTAAACTAACAATGTTTATATGTTTTGTACAACATTCCCATCCCTGGTCTTGACATTGTTAACAAAAGTTCAAAAGTTCAGACATCCAACAGAGGAGCTATATCAGACGCACCTGCCTTTTGAACGGAAGTAGCATTATCGTGCTTATAGTTAGATCCTTATCATTGGTGACCCTGTTGCTTTATACTTGCTACACAGTACAAATATAGTTTATTCACTTCTGACAAGGGCTTCAAGTCATAACCTGTGGAGAAGAGGTAACGAGTTACTTTTTTCACACGCTCTAGTCATAGTAGATCTGAATCCAGTAGATTCATCACGCTCTAGTCATAGTAGATCTGTCACACTGTGCATCACGCTCTAATCATTGTAGATCTGGCACACTGTGCATCACACTCTAGTCATAGTAGATCTGTCACACGTTCTAGTCATAGTAGATCTAGCACACTGCATCACGCTCTATTCATAGTAGATTTGTCACACCGTGCATCACGCTCTATTCATAGTAAATCTGTCACACTGTGCAGCACGCTCTAGTTATAGTAGATCTGTCACACGCTCTAGTCATAACAGATCTGAATCCAGTAGATTCATCACGCTCTGGTCATAGTAGGTCTGTCACACTGTGCATCACGCTCTAGTCATAGTAGATCTGTCACACACTCATGTCATAGTTGATATGAATCCAGAAGATTCATCACGCTCCAGTCATAGCAGGTCTATCACACTGCATCACGCTCTAGTCATAGTCAATCTGTCACTCTGTATACCTTTCGGAAAGAACAAAGGTAATAATAAGAAGAGTATATTTTATGTTTTATTCCCGTATAGTCTTTATCTTTGTTAAATCCGCGTTCGTTAAAAAGCGAGACATAGCGGTCTCTTTCTGACAGTGGCGATGACATCATCGTCAATACTTTATTCTGCAGTTTTTTTCTTTCATTTTTAAAAAAATATATTTTCTTATCCCCCTGGTGTATTGTATTTGTATTTGGGATGTCAGTGTGTCGAGCAAACACGTAATATTATGCGTCACTGGCGGAAAACTTGGGCTTGAGGTAAGGATCACAGGTTTCATGCTTCAGGATCCAAGTGAGTTGATTTTATGGTCCTGCTTCTGTCGTCCTTTATGCGTACGTCAGCAATTTCTCTATTCTGTTTTTTTTTTTTTTTAATAAAGACCATTCAACCGCAGTAAGCCAACTTTGGCAGTCAGCATCCTGGTATCGAAGGTTATTTAATTTATTTAAATAATGTTGATATGCCATGAAATATGACTGCGGTTGCTACATGAAATGGGGGTCCGAGGATGGACGAGTGGTCTAAAGCTCCTGATAGCCAATTATTTAAATTTTGGGGTGGTATGGTAGAGAGAATAAAACGTGATATATACTAGTGTCCCCAGAGAACAAGGGAGGGCTAAATAAGATACGCATATCTTTATTTATTAGATATATTACGATAAGATGGGTAAATAGATTGCTGGAAACTACAACCTATACTCAGAACTTAGTCAATAGACCTATACTCAGAACTTTGTCAATAGACCAATACTCAGAACTTAGTCAATAGACCTATACTCGGAACTTAGTCAATAAACCTATACTCAGAACTTAGTCAATAGACCTATACTCAGAACTTAGTCAATAGACCTATACTCAGAACTTAGTCAATAGACCTATACTCAGAACTTAGTCAATAGACCTATACTCAGAACTTAGTCAATAGACCTATACTCAGAACTATAAAAAAAGATATTTGAAATTTACGGAGAAGGAAATTAGAAAAATTTAGTAAGCTCATTTCGAGAGATGTAATTTTTGGCAGTTATCTAATTAGAAAGAAGAACCGCAAAGTCCAAACGAGTATCTAACCATAGGTATCTTAAATTTTGTTCCCCTAAAATGTTCTATCAGCACAAATTCTGGACAGAAGCTGGTTTTGAAATTCTGAATGATCTAGTAGATGATCACGGTAAGTTAATACCTTTTGAAACAATAAAACAAGAGGCTAGAAGCAATGATTTCTTGAAATACTTATCCCTAATATCCAAAAGTTCCAGAAGCACGGAAAGAAGCCATTAAAAAAAAACGATTTAGTACATACTAATTTTGATAAGCAGAGGAAAAAATAATGAACATGCAAAAACATTTACATAAGTTTGTATACAAAGATATTTTTAAAACAAGCTAAAAGGCAACACACTGCTAAGTTGGATGCACGTATTTAAAAAAAAATCTTAGTAGTGAGGAGTGGTCTGAGATTTATAGCCAGGCAAAATGTTTTACCAAGGATAGCAAGTTGATCTCCTGTAACTTTAAATTAATCCATAGAAATAATCGCTGCAAATGATTTTCAGAATAGATTTAACATATTAGACAAAACAACAAATGTACTTTCTGTAAGAGTGAAAATGAAAGTATTGAGCATCTCTTCTATGATTGCAATATTACTTCACAGTTTTGCCACCGTTTTATTGAACTTTCAGCACCTTTTTGCCCAAATATTGTACATTTGCCCCAAAAAGAAACATTTTCAGGAAGTGAACAACTGGAAAGTTTGTGTAATTTCTTGCTTATTTTAGAAATATATTATATTTATACCTACATATTCAATATGAAAATCATTCTATTTATGTTTTTAAGCAAATAGTCGCATTGCATAAGAACATTGAAAAATACGCTGTTCAGGTAAATAAAAAAAGAGGACCAGTTTCTTCAGAAATGGACCTCACTAATGAATATGTAACTTATATCTGATTTGATGGTAAACAAACAAAATATGGTAATATCACATAGACCATGTCACCTAGATTGTGTACCATATGCATGTGTGCATGCTGCGTGTTTGTGTTTTATTTTTCTGTGTATTATATTTAGAATCGTCTAGATTATCAGATAACCAAAAATGTTTGATTGTAATGTGACCTTGGGATGGTTCCCCGACCCAGCGGTCAATCTATTACGGGGTTAATAAAAAGAAAAGAAAAAGCAAAACCAAAAAAATAGTGTACATATTATGCCGATCAAAAATGGCTGTTGTTACTAAATATTGAAGACAAAAGGTTTTAATAACTTATTTTTATAAACTGCTTAGCCGAATTGTGTCAAATTTCGTTGAGATATATTCTAGTTTTAAGGTCCATCAGATGTAGAAGTATACTGCGTATCCTTCATGAAATGTCATCCCCTTAGGATAAAAAATGAAACACCGTTCTCGAGCAAAATAAAAAAAAAGTGATTTTACCAGAACGTGACTAACTTTGACCGAAGGAATCCTCGCAAAGAGATTGAATATCATGTAAATAATTATAATATGCTAACAGATAACGATAACAATAAAATAGAGAGACCTTGCAATAATTGTTTTCATAACATATTAGATACATTATTAGAAGATTGTATGTGGAAACATTCTACTCACTTTAGAATTCGGACAAGGTTTATTGCATTTGTTTTTCAGTTTTTTTCTTCTTCCAGAACCCTCGGCAGCTTATACGTCTGTCTAGAAGTGAATAAATAAGATGACATCTAGGTTTGATCATGAACCCTCAGAAAGTACAAGTTATTTAAGTTTTGATATCATGGCGCTTGCATTAAGTTTACTAGGGGAACTGAAATAGTACCAGAGTCCAAAAAATACCCCTAAGGTAGGCGCCAAATATGAAACAGTTGCGCAAGAAGGTTAACGTGCATCTAGATATCACTATAGTTATGTATGAATCGATACCCCTTGTGTTTATTGACACAAAAGATATACTTGCCAAAAGAAGTTCATTCCGGGTGGGTGGGGGGCATATGAGATCGCAGTGGGGTGGCATGAATGAGGAGGAGGAGTATGGTAAAATATGTATAAGGTGAGATCGCGTATTTGCGACACTCTCCTAAGCATGGTTATGTTTTCTTTTTTTCAGTTTAGTTGAAGGGTTTATTCAGCATGTCTCAAGAGAAAGAGCCTGACATAGAGACAGTCCCAAATGGACATACGATGGAACAAGAATCAACCAATGCATGCATCACGGAAGGGAAGCCTGATCAAGACGAAGTGCCTCTGGTTTACAAGATTAGCGACTCGCCGCCAGTACATTTAACTCTTTTCTTCGGTTTTCAGGTAAGCCTTTTTTGACAATACCATTTGATGCACAGAGTTTCTTGTGCGCCAAGAATATTGTCTGTTAGTTTTGGTTGGCGGAGAATGCAAAGGGAAGTCTTTCGCTTGTGCTTTTAATTAAATAGTTATTATTCCTCTCACATTATGATAACCCGTTAAAACAAATAGAATGATCCCACTAACTAAAATGCTGGTTATGTATGCCTGGAGTAGTGGAGTTAAAGAAATCTGAGCTTGTTTTTTAGATTAAACTTTTCTCCCAACCATTTAAACGGGACACAAGGGACCAGTCATGTATTGCGTGGTGGGTGGGTGAGCTGCAAATAAAACTAAAGCGCCAAACAAAGCAAACCAGAATATTGGCTCTCAGATTTCTTAAACACCCAACCAGCACTCCAGAATATCTTGGCTTGAAAGAAAATCCCAGCCCATGCACCTCCCATAATTAAATGGTTGGCCCCGTACAAAATGTAATATCATTTATTTGGTTAATACAAAATCTAAAACACAAATGTCTTGAACATCTCTTGAGATATTTTTTTAAAGACCCTGTATTTAAATAAAAATAGTAAAGCTACCATTAAAAATCTCTCTCTCTCTCTCTCTCTCTGTCTCTCTCTCTCTCTCTCTCTCTGTGCAGTAGCTTTTCACAAGTATTATAATTTTATGTGGCGTATATTATATGGCGCTTGTACTTTTCGGTGAAAAATCACAAGCAGTGATATCAGTTCCTACAAATAGTTATTCGGACACGGCGAACTGGCGTAATGGCGTTCAGTAAGTCTTCTTCTCAGTGTTATTTCTTATTATTGTTCTTACTGAAAACCATGTTCCAGGCGTTAAATTTGTTCATCTGAATATAGATGACGTGTATTCCAATATTTAGTTACATTGGAGTTAAAGCATGGAGACTGTATAAATCATATAACCACATTTGATCAATCTTCTAGAACATAATACACAAATTCCTTTTATTTCTTCACCGACAGATATACCCTGAATATTTTGAGATGAAAATCCAAGGTAACTGCCAGCCCCCTCCCCTATTAAATAATGTCGATAAAGTATTATTGCATGTGATTCATGTTTTAACATATAAATAGAGAGGGATGTATGCAGGAAAGTAAATATTTCTTATATTTTGTTTAGTGTATAAAATTACACTATGCTTAGTTGACATGATAATATACATGTAGAATCTCGAAATTCGCATATATATTCCACAAGTTAAAAAAAAAAATGTATCAATGTTTGTTTTGGGGGTTTCTTTGTTTGGGGCTTTTTAATGTTTTTTTTTAAAGAAATTTAAATTATTATTATTATGCATTAGTTATTTTTATATTACCCTTTCTGATTCTGAGGTGTTAATCTGTATCAAAGTTAAGAGAAAAGGAGATAAAATTTATGTTTATTTTAATGTCTGTTTTACAATCATAATTTTAAATGACAGTTTAGAACATATAAGCATGCATTATGTTCATTAAAGTTATAATGCTGAAAAAAGCAGCACTGATTGCTTATATTTATTTATACTACATGGATAATAAATTTCCTTAATTAAAAGATATACACAACTACACAAGTATAATTTGATGCATGTATCAATTGATAGAAACAGCAATACTACTGACGACAGCCACCCTTAAAATGGTACATATTTTACACACAAAAACTAACTGAAAAGGAAACAGAAGATATAAATAAATATTACTGGTTTCAACGCATTAATTTGGGAAACACACACACACACACACACGAACGTAGATTTGCAAACAATACAAAAGGATGACACAGAAATAAAATGTAAAAAATTATTATTGTACACGCTCATATATTTTTTTAGAATATCTCAGTACATTATATAGTGATGGAAGAGCAAATAAAAACAGCTTTATTTTGCCTATATGTCATGAATTATGACGTTTTTCAAAGCATATCTGGTGCCGTGTCCGAAAACAATAAGGCGGCAGCCGGGTACAGTGATGTCATGGTCTACTTTTAGCAAAAAATTGAATTCTGTACAAGCGCCATACCAGTAATACGTCTGATTTTCTTTAAAATAAAATAAAATTAGGCCCTTATGTACAGTAGCTTGGTTGCTAGAGTGCCAAGTTAATAACTCGATACCTGACAAGACCATCATGGCCACCTGCCTTTGTGTTCTTGGGAAACAAACTCGACCTCCTTTTCCTCTACATGTTGTAGCTAGTAGGGGGCCGTTCATTTAGTACGTACGAAAAAATCTGGCAAAGCTTGACCCATCTCCTCTCCCTGTACATATACCTACTTTTTTTTACACACACACACACACACACACCCTCCGCGTACGAAAGTATGACGCACTCACATCTCCCGACATATATAGAACCGCCTATATTTAATAATCCACACAGAAACAATGATCAAGGATTAATAACATCAGCGTGTTTAATAAAACAGATAGTCCACCGTCGCTGAATGTCTGGCGGCATCAAAGAAATAAGTTGGGTAACTTTAAAAAGTTTGTCTAGTGTCCGCTTAAATTCAAACGCCGACTGTCGAACAGGTTACGTGTTAGACGAATTATAATTGATGTTTCACCCAACTACAACCCCCGTTTTCTATGCATACATACATTATCAGTAGAAACCCCCCCCCCCCATGCAAGCGTATGCATTTGGGTTAACCCCCTCCTCCTCCATGCGTAAATACTAAATGAACGGCCCCTAGTATTCACAGTCCCATTAGAAACCATTCAACCAAATCGACAAGAACAGTGAAGGAAAACATGTTCAGTAAAAGAGAGTAGAGATTCAGATGTACCAGTGACATCAATTTAATTTATAATGGTCATTTCAGCAAGCCTTGTTGTCACTTGCCCACCAGCTCGCCATTTCTTTGCTTGTGGCAGAAGTGGTGTGTGCCAGCCATGATGATGAATTCAAAGCCCGCCTTCTGAGTTCCACCCTGTTCATGACAGGTTTGACCACACTGTTGATGGTGACAATTGGTGCTCGGTAAGTCAAAGTTTTACTGGTTTATTTCATGTATATTCAGCATTCTTCAAATGAATAGACCCAATGTCTACCATCATGTCCAATATCTTTGAATGTAACAAATTTACAAAAGATGAAAATAACATTGTTTGTTTCAGTAATCAAGATATGCTTTCTATAATACATCCCAGATGAAACATGCTTGAGTTACATTCATTAATTTGCTGCCTATAATAACATCCCAGATGAAACGTGCTTGAATTACATTCATTAATTTGCTGCCTATAATAACATCCCAGATGAAACGTGCTTGAATTACATTCATTAATTTGCTGCCTATAATAACATCCCAGATGAAACGTGCTTGAATTACATTCATTAATTTGCTGCCTATAATAACATCCCAGATGAAACATGCTTGAATTACATTCATTAATTTGCTGCCTATAATAACATCCCAGATGAAACATGCTTGAATTACATTCATTAATTTGCTGCCTATAATAACATCCCAGATGAAACATGCTTGAATTACATTCTTAACTTACCATGCGATTTCAAAAGAAAGACTAAGTACATTAAAATGTATAATCTACATTATCAAGCACAGAGGGAAAGAATTATATCTTGTAAATCATTTTTATATACAACAAAAACATTTAGAACTTTGTATTAAATACAGCCATATACTGAAATCCCATTTAGACCTCTGTGAATGTTGTATTATCAACCAACCAACTACTGACATAACATTTATGCCTCCACCAATCATGTGTCAGGAGAATCGGGGTGTTCTTTTTATTTGTCCATAGATCTGGCCTTCCATTGATATCTCTGATTTGGACGATTTCTCAGGCAATTTCCTTTGGCATTTCATGTTCCATGAACAAATTTCCAATTTTCAACACAAGTCGCTGTTAATTCTGTATTCATACTGCATTTATAATTTTATCTATGATGATCATAATTTACACTTTTTACTTTTAAGCATGAGTCACTGAACATTCTGTGTTTTTACCTACATTTACAATTTTATCAAAAATGATCCAAATTAGCATGTTTTACTTTTCATAATGAGTCACTGAACATTCTGTGTTTTTACCTGCATTTGTAATTTTACCGAAAATGATCCAAATTAGCGTCTTCTACTTTTCAACATGAGTCACTGTACATGCTGTGTTTTTACCTACATTTGTAATTTTATCGAAAATAATCCAAATTGGCATCTTCTGCTTTTCAACACAAGTCACTGTACATTCTGTGTTTTTACTTTCAGTTGCGATTATTGTATCTAGCATTGTCAAATTGCATTTTTGAGTTTTACATCAAGAACCACATCAAATTTTTAATTACAATCATAGTTTTCCAAGCATAATCAATTTTGGGGATTATCAGTTAAAAGATTGTGATATGCATTGCCTCTAAGACTCCTCCCATTTTATTTTTTAGATTGCCCCTTTTTCAAGGGGCAGCAGTGGAGTACTTGGCTCCACTGCTTGCTCTTGGGACAGTTGACCCAACATTCTGCACTGCCAAGGGCAAGTTTGGTAAGTACTGAACCCAGAACATTTGCAGTATCAGAAAGCGTTAAAGCAAATTTAATCTCATTAAATCAGAGTCTTGCTGGACTCCTAAGGAAATATTGTTTGCCAAATATTAAAGATTCTTGTTAGGTAGTTTCATGTCGTCTGATGAGAGGAAACCATTTCCTTTATATCAAGTCTCATGTTGTCTTCTTCAGAGACTGTTTCTTTTTATTTCAAGTCTTATGTAGTCTGGTGGAAGGAGATGGTTTATTTTAGTTAAAGTTTCTTGTAGTCTTGTGGATCGAGATGGTTTATTTTAGATCAAGTTTCATGTAGTCTGATGGAAGGAGATGGTTTCTGTTATTTCAAGTCTCATGTAGTATGATGGAAAGAGGCTGTTTATTTTATTTTAAGTCTTATATATGATGGAAGGTAAATACATGTTTAGTTTAGTCTCATGTAATCTGATCAAAGGAGACTGCATATTTATTTGTTTGTTTGTTTATTTGTTGTTTTACGGGACAGCAACACTTGAAGGTTATAGAGAGGCAATTGGAGTAAAGAACCTTACCCAAAGGATACACCATGGCAACTGACCAGGGCTGATCTGATTTTGGGATTCAAACCTGTTCCCTTGTGCAAGTCTGTCATGCTAGCCACTGATTCACCATGTCTGTGTTGAAAGGGACTAAGCAAAACATCCACGGTAGCTATCATAAGCAATTAATAACATGATACTCAATATGACTAAGCAACAATTAATAATGTCATGGTACTCAAAGTGACCAATTAGCAATTGATAATGTCATGATACTCAGTGTGACCAATTAGCTTAGCAATTGATAATGTCATGATACTCAATGTGACCAATTAGAAATTGATAATGTCATGATACTCAATTTGACCAATTAGAAATTGATAATGTCATGATACTCAGTGTGACCAGTTAGCAATTGATAATGTCATGATGCTCAGTGTGACCAATTAGCAATTCATAACATCATGATACTCAATGTGACCCAGTAGCAATTCATGTCATGATACTCAATATGACCAATTAGCAATTGATAATGTCACGATACTCTGTGTGACCATGTAGCAATTGATATGTCATGATACTCAATATCACCAATTAGCAATTGATAATGTCATGATACTCAATGTGACCAATTAGCAATTGATAATATCAATATACTCAATACGACCAATTAGCAATTGATATGTCATGATACTCAATTTGACCAATTAAAAATTGATAATGTCATGATAATTAATGTGACCAATTAGCAGTTGATAATGGCATGACACTTAGTGTGACCAATTACCAATTGATAATGGCATGATGCTGAGTGTGACCAATTAGCAATTGATAATGGCATGACGCTCAGTGTGACCAAGTTAAGTAGCAGTTGATAATGGCATGATACTCTGTGTGACCATGTAGCAGTTGATAATGGCATGACACTCAGTATGACCAATTAGCAATGGATAAATGTCATGATACTCAATGTGTCCAAGTAGCAAAGAGAAATAATAATAAGATTTGAACAGTCTTGTGCTAGAAGATTTGATGCACATTGTACATGAATTTACACTTGCAATTGTTCTTATCCATTAGCAGTTATAACACTGACATGTCATGAAAGTAATATGAGATAAGGAGAGACATAGTACCAGGAAAGAAATATAAATATGAGATAAGGAGAGACATAGTACCAGGAAAGAAATATAAATGTGAGATAAGGAGAGACATAGCACCAGGAAAGAAATATAAATATGAGATAAGGAGAGACATAATACCAGGAAAGAAATATAAATATGAGATAAGGAGAGACATAGCACCAGGAAAGAAATATAAATATGAGATAAGGAGAGACATAGTACCATGAAAGAAATATAAGCATTGCTGTGAAGGACAGTTTTCCATATAATTGGAATTTCAAGACTCACTGCACTAATTAGATGGGGAAATGGAAATCATGCTGGAAATAAGTGAACATATATATATATATATATATATATATATATATATATATATATATATATATATATATATATATATATATGTTGTTTGGAGGGTCAAGACTAGTTGGTTATGAAAAGGAAATTGATGGAGTATGTGTGAAAATACTATAAAGATTACTTGTTGTTTTTTGTAACTGAAAAAATGTAGAATATGTCCTATGATGGAATTTCAGTCCTTTTAAGACTTTACTTTTGGATTACTCAGTATTAAAATTAGCACCTGAGTCGTTAGAAATGTATTTGAGAAGACATGCAGCTTTTAAAAAAGACGTGACAGAGTTTATAGTTTTCCACACACAGAAGCTTGCATCAAAGATTGAATTTGTTTTTTGTAACAGTGCAGGTCATCTCAGTGTCCAGTCGACATGTATAATTTAAAGTAAACTCCAAGAATTGGGTATCAAATGACTAGTCTTCATTATATGAGAGTATGGGACCCTATTTTCCACATGATAGGAATTCATATCAGATTGACGCTAATAGTAATTAAGTATTAGGTTAAAGCTATGACAAACTCAGATCTTAGAGGCACAGTAACCCACATCCCCGCAGCTGGGCCATGTGGTAGGGCAAGCCCGGGGGTAGGGTAGGGGGGGGGGAACATTCCCATCACTTAACTTTTTTGTATTGGAGGGGCATGATGCCCCAGTGCTAGACATCACTATAAACTGCGTCACTGCAGACTTTGTAGCGATATGACTGAAAAATCGTTAAATTGTTTTTAAAAAAAATCCTAATCAAACAAACAAACAAAAACTTGCTCCAAATATATTGAACTGTCGGTCATTTGGGTGTCCATCTTTCTGACCTTGTACCTTAATCTAGTTCATCTTCTCAACACCATATAAAATGATATACCGTATATACTCGCTTATGCGAACTGCACATACCCAGATCTGCCTTTGCATAATGCGCTGGCAGATTTGGATCTGTGCCAAATATGTAGACCATGTTCTGCAAACGCATTATGCGACGCCAAATCGGGATTTATGTTGTTTGACGTTGAACTCACAAGCGAGTATAAATTACTAAATTATAATCTAAGAAAATGACTCCAAAATTAGCAATTTAAGACAATAGCGACTGACTGCTATATACAATAATCCTATATACGAATCTCGACACAAAGGGAGCCATGCAGGACAATTATCAAAGACAGACGACAACAGCAACAGATAAATACAAGGCTGTGTCGGACTGGCGTCTAGTGCCCCATCTTAAAAATCAGTCACTTTTTTTTACCACATTATTAGTCAATTTAGTAATAGATGTAGCTGGTATTTGCAGACAATTACCATTAAATTTTCAAACTTCCACTTGTTTTGCTGGCTTACGCTTGGGGATGTTAAATACACTCTCCAGTTTAGATTGATTCGTGTAATAGGAATATCACATGATCAATTATCAAACTCCCGTTTTTAATTAATTTCTTTGCAACAATTGGGGATTTTAACAACGTTGCATGTTAGATGGCTTCGCGTGATATGAATGAAATGTAAACGTATTTGTATTGAAACTGCTATAATCTTAAACTGTTTCTTTTTTAACTCTTCTTATTTGTTAAATATAGAATCGACATAAAGACCATTAATTCTTTATTTGGTACCCGGCTATTACTATCATACAGAACAGTTTGGCGTCTTTTTTGTGAAGAAACTGTGTCAGAAACACAACTCCTTTTATGCTGATTCTTGCAAGAGTTTGATACGCAAGTTATTACTTAAGCCAGAAAATCAGCCCCTAACCCGTGATGATATTCATTGGCGGATTAGGGGCTGATATATCCTATTACAAAAAACAGCAAAAATGGGCAGTCAAAATTTAGCTGCACACATCGGTGTGCATTTTATAGACCTACCGGTATTTCTGTCAGCTGTGAAGCTACCGTCGGATGAAGGGTTCTTTTGGCGACATATGCGTTATATTTCAGGAGCAAATCCTTTGTTTAGCGACTTATAAAACCACATGGAATAACATCAACCCTATGTCATATGACCATTTTAAATTTCGCGCTAGATATAGCAATTACTAATTACGTGTCTAAATTGTACGCAGGTTTGTTCCTGACATATTTGTATGCAGCAAAATTCCACTTTGTTTATTATGTGTATGTTTGCGTGTGTTTAGAAAATGCGGGTCCATTAGGACTAATATTAAATTTGCACTAATAGTATACAGATGGGCTGGGCTGGTGGATGTCTAATCATTGTCGTTCCCATACCATGCCTTAGGGAGTCAACAGCCCAACAGCCATCATCATTATCCAGTCAATATAATAACGAAAACTGTTACTGTAAATGTACAAGGTTTTGAAAGAAATTACAAACCAGAGTTTATCACGAGACGGCGAAATACTAAATATACACACATACGCATGAATATATTTATGAATATGTTTTAAAATAATGAATATGAACGTCGATTCCGTATGTAGTCGTTAACCTATGACAAAGATAATGAAGGTGTGTGGGTTCTTATGTAATTTAAATGGCAAAAGGTGTGTCCCTAATATGCTATCGTCGTAAAGATGGCAGCATTCAGGATTGGTGCTGGATATTATACAAAGAGTAAGTTATTACTGTATCATACATACTTTTTTTAAATCATGTAATTACAATACTTAAATACACTCATCATAAGACCTCTCCATTGACGTCACACGGCTTCAGTTTCGGAGTGAATACGGATCATATTTTTGCAGACTGGGCATGTAATTCATAACCAGTCTATTTTCGGGAATGGAAACAAATTTTGATAATGAGCCATTTCGTACTCTGTATTATAGCATTTAATATTTTAAATGCTACCGCCAGGACAGCCGCTCCGGTGGCCTAGTGGTTAGAGCGTCCGGATATCGTGGGTTCGATCCCGGCCGAGTCATGCCAAAAACTTACAAAATTGGTACTAGCAACAGTTTCACTTGGTGCTCAGCAAGAAGAGGTTAGTGTTAGGACTGATCGACCTGGTGTCAGGATAATGCGACTGGGTGGGACATAATGCTACCTGTCTGCGGCATGATGTCCCAGTGCTAGACATCACATCAAACTGCCTCACTGTAGACATCTGAGGCGGATGTTCTAACAAGAATATTCATTAAATTGGTATAAGGTATTTGTTTGACGGACTTTTAATCGTTTAGACTTACTGAATATGTAGTGAAAAAATAATTGCTGTGCACAAGTAATTAAAACACCCACATGTTTAGTAATACATGGTCCAGATCAGCGGCTGTTCAAAGTGCCGGCAGATGAGAGTCTCTGCAGTTTCAGTAAATCATTAGTGGAACGAGCAGCTTAAAACGCAATCAGCGGGCAGCATTACGTGATTTCAGATCTTACAAGGATCTACGTGGATTGTAATTAGGTGGGTGCGATACACACGAACCCGATCTGCTAGCACATTACGTGAATACATATGTCCAGGGTCTGCATGAGTTGTAATTGGTTGGTGATTGCACAAGAACATGATCTGCCGGCACAATTCTTAGTTACTTTTGCCCTGGGTCTGCACGGGTTGTAATTTGGTGGGTGCTTTGCACAAGAACGTGATGGATGAAGATTGCATTAACAAGGGTACTACAACGACGCATACTGCGCCCGTTTCCGACCTTATTCCCTGCCAATGATCTCGACCTCGGATCTAGGAATTTGACTATTTTATGATAAGGATTGGATCTAGTTAAAGTTTAATCACAATGTCTATAGATTTAAAAGGTGACAACTTGGATACTTAAACATGACACTGATATTCATTATCTCTTGTTGACTCGTTGACCTTTTGAAAGGTGATATGACTCAAGAAGCTAGACTCCGTGAAGTCAAGATATATTACAGGTTTAAAATTCATTCAAATATCTTCATTGGTTTTAAAATTATACACGAAAACGCAGGGGGGGGGGGGCGTCAATTTATGTTTCCCTAGTTGTGACCTTGATTATGTAGCAGGGGTCATGGTTACGATACGCTACATACTGTTCGTACCGGAAATATACCGGTAGCTTCATTGACATATCTTTAATTTTCCTTGAAGTTTTTAAATCTAAACAGGATCTGAGTCACATAAAAAAATTGGTTTGACAATGATCTTGAAAAAGGGGGCCCGGCTATGGTAAGAGATGCCATCGCCATCTAATCGTTATATATATACCTGGGGCATAGTTTCACGAACATTTTGCTTAACCGGCCTTTAGAGAAGTTACTGCCCGGACAAGCAAATGTTCGGTCGGTTGGACGTGAGATGGGTTTAAGAAATCCCAATACACATTCTGCAGGAAGCTTGAAATGCTGTCGAAATATTTACTGTTTTATCCTCTGATGTAATTTTTGTTTACATTGCAAGTTATTATGGGTTCCCTCAGCTTTTTATAATTTAATAATATTTAGCATGATGTGTAGACGATAAATGTCAATCAGATCGTGAATATTACTCATTTTTTTATATCCTGTATATGTTGATTTATTTATTTATTTATTTATTTATTTATTTATTTATTTAGATACTTCATTTGCCGGAAATCTGACTGGCAACAGTACGGTGGACCCCATGGAGCGTACTCTGTATGCAGTGACTTCAGTAAGTACTTGGATAAAATCATTAAATTAAAGCATTTTTTTTATGTCGGTTGTTCAAGAATTATTTCATTTTACTAAGGCTCTCGCGATGATGTTCCTTCATTGTTTCTGAGTATCTGATGTCACTTCAAGTTGAATGTGAGTGATGTCTGGAAATTCTATACTGTACATCCGTGATCACCAACACGTGACCATGTTTAAAGTAAGCAGTCATGCCAGAGTGTTTATATTCTTATAAGTGACGGAATGTTTTTTTTTTCCAGGAGCCCATGTGTATACCTTTTTTTATCTGTTTGCATATTTTTAGCCCTCCCCATCCGTCTGTTAATTAACTTTATTTAAAATGGAAATTTTACAAGTGAAAATTATCTAGGGAAAAAGAAGAAAAAAATACAACTGACTATTTACTATTTTCTGTGTATTTATATGTATTGTGTCAACCCATTTTCAGAATGTTTATCTTTATAGACAGCAAAACTAAATGTACTATCTTCTGTGAATAGAAAACATTTATCCAGTGTCCGGAAACAGCAAATGAATGAAAAATCCAAGCCCGATCACAACCCACAAATGCAGTATTAGTCACATAGAAAAATAATCACAGCGTAATGAATGAAAATAAACATCGTCTATGTCAGAAAATAATGACGTTGTAATGAATAAAAACTAACATTACTTGCTTAGTTTTTTTGTCTAGTTTTTTTCGACAAGAAAATGCAAGTATATTTAAAAAAATATTTCGCCATGTGTTAATCTGATTGTCTTCCGCCCATGACCATTTGCATAATTATATCTCAGATTGATCTCAGAAACAAAAGAGAAAATATAACTTACAGAACGAACCTTCACGGTCATTTCAGGATAGTGAAATCAGTATTATATGGTGCTCTTAGGGGGGTGGGGGTGGGCGTCAGAAGGCTTGTGCTGTCTGGAACATAAATTTGCAAATGGAATTAATGACAGAGGTTGCCATTCTAAATCCGTAACCCTGTTACAAATCGTATGTAATTCAATATATGCAACATTTGGTAAGACGCTATTATGCCCACCGCATACCATTAATAATCAATAAACACTGTTTATGTGTTCATAAAACAACCAAAATAAATATAAACCTCATGTCAAAGTTATAGTTTGAAAATTCATTCGTCTTTCCTTTTTTGGGTGGGGTGGGGTGGGATGAAGAATACCATATATATATATATATATATATATATATATATATATATATATACACACACGAGGGTTATTAAATGGCGACCACCCTGTCAAAAAGACTAACAGTACCCATACAAATGAATGCGTATCGCTATATTATAACTTATCTTAAATTCCACGAATTCTATACTCGAGAACAAAAATGACTGTTGATTGTTCTACATATTCACTTTACAGTATGTACGTCAACAGCCATGACGTAAGTTGACATGAAAACTAATGTTATATTGAAACTATAACATAGGAGTTCATAAATCGTTATTCTCAGGGAGCTTTGGTACTTGAGAAAGATGCGTTTTTCGTTGCAATAATATGCCATGTTTGCTTGTGTACAAGGTGCTTTCAACTGTTATCAGCGTCGACTTAAATATACCGTCGCATATCGGTGTCTACCTTGTACGTCCCACTTCAGGTTGATTCCAGTCTACGAGCGCATTATGCTCTTTCCAGTGGTGTTCACGCTACGTATTAGTATAATACCGTGGTATACTCTTTTTCTTGCAATATAAGACACCTTTTTTTACTCGAAAACACACACATGCGCATTATATATATATATATATATATATATATATATATATATATATATATATATATATATATATATATATATATATATATATATAAGTGTGTGTGTGTGTGAAGAATGGGTTTGATGGTCATTTTCTTGAAAACTTATTATTGGCCTTGTAAATATATGTTGATATATGCTGATATTCGTAAATGATTAGATAATATAGTCACGGTGCATAATGAAAGTGAAAGTAAAATTTGCATTCCAGAATTTAAAAAAGTCTCAAATGAAAGTTCGATTTTTAATATATTCTGTAAGAGTCAAAGTAGAATCATTAAAATTTATAATTAGCCCAATATTATTTGCTTTGCATATTTCTAACAGTGTGAGCGATGACAAACACATGCTCGACTCTTGATGGAAAAGGCGAGTCATGATTCAGGGGGTTGGACTCTGTATTGAGAACGTCCTCGTCTTTTTCCGATGCGAGTCGAATAGCTCCGACTCAGGTACCGGTCAACAGTTATTACGTATTTCAGAGGGAGGGACCTGTATAAGATGAAGTGGTTAACACAATGGAGAGAAATGTTGACATACTTAAATTCTACTTTCATGTATTGCATATGACCAATATGACCAAGTGAAGCTGCGAGTCTTGTTAGAAGTCCTTATCTGAAGTAAAGCCGAGCTGTATACTAAAAAACTCAAATTAAAACCGTCAATCATAAGTCAAAATAAAATGAATTAAAAGTTATTTTAAAGATATATACGATATGCAGTGTCTGTTTGAAATAAGCAGGGTAACCAGTTAGAAAAACTTGGGAAATTCTTTTAAATCAAGCCTTATGCGAGGTGCTAAAATTTAAAATGGAATCTCAGAAATGTTATTTTCTCAGATTGATAGCCTTTTGGAAGACGACCATTTCGCTAGGTTCAAAATTATACCCCTATAATGAAATGTAGGCATTGCAAATTAAAATTGAAGATGTTTCAACCATTAGTGAAATACTTCCGTTTGTAATATTGGATCATTTAAATAAGAAATTGAGAAATAAATGAGTTTTCATAACTTGCAACTATTGCTTACGTTTCTGTTAGATATGTCACGCTATTCAGACTGCGAAGAAAAGAAAAAAAGAAAGAGAAAAAAATCCCGTTTTATGACCTGCTCGTTTTAGCACTGAAATCAATACTAAAAACATGTACACACGCATTATATTTTTTCGTCCTGAAACAAACAAACAATAGCGCAGAAAATGTAAAGGCTGGACTGCATCGGTTGCGAAAACAACCTGGTCATTCGACATCATCTTATGGTTTTGGAACGACACGTAGTCACGAACAGTAACTAAAGTAATGATATTTCTTCCGGTAAACTCGATTTTTCTCTTGGATAATATTGTTGTGATGCCCAAAGTGATCTCCGGTTTCTTCGCGTGATAGTTCAACACAATTATAATGGATCTGATATCTCCCTTGGGTTATCCTCTTTCTGTGTGTCATCTCAATTCTTGCTCCAAAGAAAATGGGAAATGAGAAAGAGAAATAATAACATCAAACCTGATTGCTTAAGGAAGTTTGGCAAATTATAACCGGCAAATTATAACCGGTTTAATTTACAGGCATGATTGCTCCTAGAATGACAGCCAACAAAAATAAATTAGGCCAGAGTTTATGTATTAAATGTAGCATGCAATCAGCATACTCACAAGTTATTAATAATCGTAGTCGATGATTTTTGTTTCTTTGCGTTGTGTAAATAACCTGGCAGCGAAGTGGCATCGCGCTCTCTTTCCACCATAGTCAGAGCTTCCTCTCACCCATGCCACCCCATTTTTTTATATTTGGACATTTGTGCTGGGGTGTACATCGACTACGATTGTAAATACACGCCATCATAAATATCCAAATATATAAAATGGGGCGGAAAGGGTCAGAGAAAACTCGGACCAATTCCTCTATTATGGACTCAGATTTGATCTCTGCTTTCGACACATTAAACGATAACGTGCTCCCTCCAATGTTAGTAGTTTTTTCAGTTCTCAGCTAAATACTTAGGCGGACATTACAACATTGTGTGTTAGTGCTTTTATTACGTCTTTGTAAGTAAAGTAATACAATGCGGTCATGGAATGCGTCTCGAGTGTCCTTTACAGCATGCGTACACAATTCATTTATAATCGTAGCCGACCACTTTGTTCCGTTTCGTAGTCAGTTACATCTCATTAAACGGACGGCTTTGGTTGTCCGCCTCAGTTGCGGGAGGTCGTGGGTTCGATCATCTGCAGAGTCATACCAAAGACTTACAAAAGCCGTACTAACAGCTGCCTCGCGTGGCGCTCAGCAATACGAGGTTAATGTTAGGACTTGTCGGCCTGGTGTCAAGATAATGTGACTGGATGGGACAGCATGCTACATGTACATCACTATAAACTGCCGCACTGCAGACATCATAGCGATATGACTGACAAATTGTTAAAGTTACGTTAAAAATTCAAGTAACACACACACACACACACACACACATTAAACGTGTTCTGAATGTGGCAGCGATAACGTGCCTCTTCCAGACACCACCATTGTCAGTAGTTTCTCGGATTCTCAGCGAAATTCTTAGGCAGACATCACAACCATGACGTGTTTGAAGTCATTACTTGCTTATAATGAACTTAAAGCATTACAAGGTCATCATGACGTGTATCATGTCAAGACCACGGTCATATCATTGCTGTGAAGCGTGTGACCTTTACACCATGGGAAAAAGTGGAGTGAACATGTCACAGGAGGAGATATCTAAACATCATTAAAAAATTCCATGTATGTAGAAAATTCATAAATGGTTTTAAGAAATATAAGGAAACAGAAAACGCTGATCAAAATATTAGCGCTAATTGTCTGTGATTGGGACATTGGGCTCGTGTCCAAGGGCAAGCAGTCGTGTCGTATAATGAATTGTCTTACCTTCATAATAATTTATTATATGCATGAAATACGACGAAAATAGATCAAAGGGTTTAGGAAATAAAATCAAATGAAAAACATATACCAAAACCTTTAATAATTTGTTGACGCCGTCGCCGCTACTTTCGTGAGGAAAATGGCGTTAACGCTTCGCTTCCCACGAATTCGAGCTCGAAAGAAATCAGCAAGTACTGTTCGAAGCTTTTATTTTGGCCAATATCTGGAAAATAACGACCGCTGATGAACTGTTTTAGAGAAACTTGTGATGAACTGTTGAATACGATTATTATTATATTTACATTATTTTCAGTATTTTCCCATTATTTCCTCCATTAGTATGTTTCCTTGGGGATCACTCCTATTTCTAACAGTCATTTCATAGAAAATGGCGATTAGCAAAACGCATGAATCATTTTTCTTTCTAGTCCGATAATTTGCACGTAGTTAAGCTATGACAGGTTTTAGTTGCGTTGAGGATGTATTCCTTTACTATAAAATGAAGTGCAATTCGAAATATATTGCTGGAAGAAAGAACATCTTTGTAAAAAGTGCATTGGTAGATCTGATAATCTTAAATGCGGAATGCTGCCAGCAAGCAGCTTCATCTGTACTTTGCTCTTGTGACAGAATAAAAGTAATACGACAAACATCTTGATTGCTTGTCATTCCGTTTGCGAATGAAAAAGAGTGAAAGTAAACAATGCACAAAGACGAAAAAATGAAAATTTTACTTTCAATAATCTGCTCTAAAATTGCGTATATATACGCTTAGCCTTAGCAGTAAGAGGATAGTGTTAGGACTGGTCGGTCCGCTTTTCGAAGTTGTTTCATTGTCTCCAACCACCTTTATCCGATGTTGGTGGCTTCTGCTAATTTGTTAGGAAAATGTAGTATTCATGTGGTTTTGCTTATTTAAAATATGTTCCTCCCTGAATAAAAAAAAATAGATTCTGTATCCATATCTTGAAAGTGGAACTTTAGTATTCACTTTTGTGTATGTCGCCAGGTAATATATTATTTATTCTATCTTTTAAAATATCTGACATATTTTAATATTCTAGGTACATTGTTTGAAATTTTTCTTGATTTAACCGCTGTCCAACAAAGCTGTAAAAAAATGTATTATATATTGCTAAAAACATAACATCTTATATGTTCTACAATGTCCCTTTAATCATTACAATGCTTCATACATAAGAACAAAATCAAAAGGCAGATAAACAGCATCGTATTAATATTAAACATTTACAGTGACCAGACAACAAATATCGATCTTAGCACGGAGGCGTAATGGCTCAATCTGTGAACACGAGATAAATTTAAGTTTTGAATCAATATTCAGTGTTGTTGTACATTAAGAAGTACCGTCTGGAGTTGTCTGCCTAATATAGCATGAATAAAGGCATTTAGAAAAGAATGCTTCAGTACTTCGCCATCGGCTGCAGCCATGTTTAGAATCTGATTTTAATCCTGTGCTTTCATGAGCTAACGCTTGCCGTGTCGCCCTAAGCCACATGTAAACCCCTCCCCCCTCTCTCTCTCATATATATATATATATATATATATATATATATATATATATATATATATATATATATATATATATATATATATATATTAACACTGCTTCCTAGGCTTAATAATGTATGTATGTATGTATATATGTATGTATGTATGTATGTATGTATGTATGTATGTATGTATGTATTCGAACTTAAGTATTAAGCATAGGAAACAGTGTTAATAATTGCCTCCTTCACTATCCCCAATCTAACTAAACTCATATCTCAATTGTCCTACGTGAGCTGGTACTCCCTATGTTTTACCATGACCACTGATTTTATCAGCCAATCAGATGAAGCCTTATATCTTCGCATTTGGATGACTGAGCGGTATAGCTAAAGAGCACTGTGTGCCTATTTATTTTACTTGCTTTCAAATTTCTGAAAGTTGCATTTCCATTTTCTGACTCAAAGGTCACCTGAACATGACCCGTAAGCATTCGCTGTCAGATCTTCACACAGAAAATTGGAGATCTGATTTTAATCAGTTTGCACTATCCCATCATGTTGGTTAAGTTTCTGCGCGAGAGTCTGCTATTCAGTCTTTCCTCTTCCACATCCATCCCAGATCTGCACCTTCATTACTGAAGTACACGTTTGCCTTTTATTTCGATTGTTTCTCTTACCAATATCGGCATTTCGCGCAACATATCGTAGAAAATATTATTCAAAATTGACATATTCAGCCTTTTTCATTGGTTAGAATATGTTCGAATAAGATATGGAGTCGAGTTATGTTTTATGCTGGCGGGACCTGATAGTGACCTCGTGCCATATGATAGATCGCTCCGCGTACCAATCACGTGACATGACAACCTGTTAACCTACGACAAACATGCAGTATTTGGCACATATATATGTTTCAGTTTGAGTGATATGTTTATTAAAAATGATTTGAATGGGATCACTGTCTTTGTGTCTAATTTCAACGTGCATTTCGTTCCACATTGTTGGTCCCTGTTATGCAAAAGAACGTTGTCCATAGGACTTCGTTTTCATAGTGGGAACAATGAGTATACGATGTTCAGAAGAGAAGCGTAAGTATCTTGCTGGTGTGTACACATAGATGAGGCTGGATATGTATGTTGGAACGTAGCACAGAGAACAAATTTTGTGTTTGATTCTGGATCGAATGGATAGTCAGAGTAGGGTGCAGAGCAGTGGTGACGTTTGCTCTGATCGAGGTACTCGAAAGATAATCCGAGCAGCTCTGTTTTGAACTTTTTGAAGTTTCTGGAGTAGATATTGTGACGAACAAGACAGAATTGAGTTACAATAGTCCAGTTTTGAAAGTACTAATGAACACACAAGCTTTTTAGTGGCATCAACTGAAAGATATTTGCGAATGGAGCTGATGCTTCTCAGCTCAAGATATGCAGCCTTGCATATGTTCATGACATGTTGGTGCAATGTGAGAGTACTATCCAGAGTAACACCTAGGTTTCGTACTGACTGTGTGAATTTAATGTTGGTGTTGCTGATATTTATTTTTTGAGATAAAGTATGTGAATGAGAACGTCTTTGGGTTGTTATCAGAATGGTCTCAGTTTTATCATCATTTATCTGCAGCTTGTTACATGTCATCCATGATTTCACATCAGAAATGCACCTATCTACTCCTTGGATGGTAGCATCAACTTCAGTTGGGTGGCTAGACTTGTATGTTTGGGTGTCATCAGCGTACAATTGGTGAGACACTGGGTGATGATCTGTGACACTTGAGAACGGCTGAGTATATAGAATGACCCCTGTGGAACACCACAACATAGGTCAACTATGCTGGAGTTTATTCCATACAATTTGTGTCCTGTTGACAAGTAGGAATTGAACCACTGTAAGGCTGTATTTTGATTGCCAAATACTTGCCGGAAACGGCGAAGTCATATATCATGGTATATTGTGTAAAATGCTGCAGACAAATCAAGGAGGGTGATGACTGTAATCTTTCCGCTATCCAAAGCAGAGAGAATGTCATTAAATTATTTCATAAGAGTAATTTCAGTACTGTGGCAAGGGCGATATGCAGACTGTACATTGCTAAAAAAAAAAGGCAGTTTGAATTCAAATGAGATACAAGTTGGTTAGAACAACTTTTTCTAAGATTTTTTATATGAACGGGAGATTAGAAACTGGGCGGTAGTTCTTTAAATCGTTATGGTCAAGTGTTGGTTTCTTCAGCAGAGGCTTTACGATGGCAGTTTTGAAAAATGATAGGAATTCCCCAGATGAGAGAAATATATTAATAACATAGTCAGTGAAGGCAATATTGGAATTAAGCACACAGGCAGCAGTGATGTTGGAATTGGATCAAGTTCACAAGACTTTGGTGCACTCTTTATCACGATTGTCTGTACTAAATCCATATTGACAGGTTCAAATGCTCCTAATGGTTGTTGCTGAAATTCTGTATCGTAACTGTATGGTGACAACGAGTCAATTGAAATTGTGTTGTCAAGCGTATCTCTAATGGTTTGTACTTTGTCACGGAACAAAAATAGGATCGGTGGTTCTTTGGGGGGTTTTCCCGGGTTCTTCCTCCACCAATAATACTGGCCGCCATGTATAGCCTATCGTGTGCTGAAAAATGGCGTTAAACCCTACAACAACAACAACAACAAAAAAAGGCCCGGAAGGACTACTGGAAAAGAGGTAGTTGGAAGTGCTGTACATTTGTTCCTTGACATTAGTTTGTTAATGATCTCGAACAGCTCTTTGCATCAGGAACTCTCTGATCTTAGTACTGTAGTGGGATAATTTGGCTAAATGGATTATGTTGTGACGTTCTGCTGAAATGTATGTACCTGTGTATTGAATAATGTTCATATTTGTATGTTTCCCAGTATAGTGACATATAGTCATTCATGTTAAATATGAATGAATTAGTGTGTGACGTTACCTGATCATGCGCATGGTCTTGTATTTTTATGGGATGGGATAACATAGCCAATTAAAATAACCGAGTCCACATGGCAGATGTGTCAGTCATGTCCATATCATATATCCTTGTTAAATATAATTTATTATTATTATTATTATTATTATTATTATTATTATTATTATTATTGACTTTGGATTTTACTTTACTTGTTTCAAATGTGTGCATGCGTACATGTGCGTGTGTGTTGGATTTTGACTTTTATCGAAGCTTTAAGAAATTTCAAATCATATCGCTACGATGTATGCTGGTCCGTCACGTTTTGGCGCCGGCCGGTTTGGCGTGACCGTTTTGGCGCCTGACGTTTTGGCACCAACAAGAGGATTAACCTCAAAAGATTACACATTATCCTTAAGATAATTAGAGGCCATGTCAGCATTTACAAAAGGATTAAGAATTAACAATATAAGCAGGACACTTAAGATAATTGACTATATTAGTATATTGTCCTGTGAGTCATGACCACGTAAGGATTAACAATTTAACCTTTTGATGTCTGACGTGTTATTCATATTTGAAAATGAAAGCTATGATAAGGTAAAATAATCCCTCGCAAAGGATTAACGATTAAGCTATTCAGGCTTAAACCCACGTCTATAAAGTTGTTTGTTTATATAAGTGTGCTGTTGAATGTTTTCACGTAAAATATTTTTTTTCGGAAACGAGCGTTATGAAATCGAAGCGTGGTCAAAAAAAGTACAGGCACGATGGATATCAATACGATTTTGATAAATACAATGCCGACAAGCTTAAAACGTTTTGGCGATGCGAGCTGAAAAACGAATATAAAGCCCGTCTTCACACAACTGCAGATGACGGCCAATTCATTGTACTGATGAATACACATAATCATGGGAGTGATGTTGCATAAGCAGAAGTGGACAAGATTGTGAATGATACGAGGAAAAAAGCATCAGCTTTCAGACCTATTAGCTATGTTGCTGTTTGAATAAAATTTACAAATCAAGAACTTTTCACTTTTATGTTTCCCTTATATAGTTTTTAGTTAAAGTTATTTTAATAACACACAGACCGATCATTGGAATAGTTTTACTTTTATTTTTCACATTAAATTTCACTTACACAATACACACTACATCTCTTTGATTGCTGAGCTAATCAATGTTGTCCTCACCTGCTTCACTAATGTAAGGTTACTACCTCTCAACAGGAATAATCATTGCTCGGCGCCAAACAAGTAGTATTATGTCCCATCCAGTCACATTATCCGGACAAAAGGCCGACCAATCCTAACACTAACCTCTTAATGCTGAGTACCATTTTTATATCTTCATTAAGACTTTGCGATGTTCCAACACGCCATCTCCCGCATCGATTGAAATTTGTAAGTGATTCTAGATGAAAAATATTCAGGCCTGGCTTCATACATGTTCGCAATGTTGGTCTTTTTGAAAATCTTTTTATTGCTATTCATTCTGAAACGTTTGTCATGATATTCTTTCACTGAAGGAAAAATATAGTTGGTCCAAAATGAAAATGACTTCGAGCACATGTACTTAATAAAGTTGGTCTAAATGAAAACAGTGGTGATCTGACCTCGAACACACGTACACATGGTTTTCGACCAGACATTATATTTAGTTGTATTTCAAAAACTAGGATGAAAATATCACTATAACTTTCTAGATCAAAGGTCACGATTTGGGGGTTTTGTTTGTAATGACGTGTGCATGATAAGATAAACAGGTATAAATAGATTGCAGTACAAGGCAACCGCATTGGGCTCCGCGCTTTCAGGAAATCAACACCGCAATGCAATTTTTTTCTTGGGGCCCCGTTTATCACTTGCTGCCATTGGCCCCGCAAATCCTAGCGCCGGGCCTGGATTCATCTTAAGGCTACGTTGAAAAAGTGCCTGGTCAGTCGGGATTTTTAACAAAAATTACTTGAGAATATTTTTTAAAAAAATCAGATTGTACTTATAATCATCTGATACAAGTTTTATTGATCTTTCATCCATGAAGTTGAAGATCAAAGGTCACAACTAGATTTATACGTCACTTTCATTGTGAATCAAACTTATAGGGATTTGAAGAAGAAGAAAAAATTGATATGACGAGTGTCTCATATATTTCATATGATTTTAAAACACCATTTGGAAAGAACAGAAGGAGGTAGGAATAGATTTTTCAGGGATTCCTGCTAATTAATTGGGGCCAGTAGATATTAAACTTTTGAAGCACTCGTGTTCGTCTGTGCCAATAAAAGATTGGGGGTGATATAACGATGACGGTCCGTCCGTGAACAAACTTGTTTTTGCGAAATTTGATGGTTTTGTCTTCCTGTCAGCAGCATGTCCATTTAAGCGAGTAAAGGTCAGAGATCAAGATCATTGGAGTGAAAAATAATCCACTGTCTTTATGACAAATAAAGTGTTCTGAGATTGTCGGGTTTTTTTTTTTTTTTTTTTTCTTCCTCCCCATTCTCATTAGGTGGACTGTACCTACACGGAGAAAGCATCATATTTTATTTATTTGGGATTCAAAGGAATTAAGGTAAACTGTAGCCCGAATTTTACAGATGGGTGCCAAGAAGAAATATTGTAACGCGGTATCTGTATTTTTTCGGAACGTACTGTGATACATGATACGTACCGGTTATATAACGTGCATGTATACATGATACGTACCGGTTATATAACGTGCTGTGATGCATGATACGTACCAGTTATATAACGTGCTGTGATGCATGATACGTACCAGTTATATAACGTGCTGTGATGCATGATACGTACCAGTTATATAACGTGCTGTGATGCATGGTACGTACCAGTTATATAACGTACTGTAATGCATGATACATACCAGTTATATTAAGTACCAACAATTTAATGTTCCGGAGCAAGAGTCTGACACTTTTTTGGTCAGCATTGATTTAAAGCTAAATAACCCCACATTATGTATCTATTGTATTATTTAGGAAAAAGAAATGAATGAGTTTATTGAGATAAACGAAACAAAAATGTTTAAACTCTAAAGAAAATTATAGCCCCGCCCACCCAACCCCCAATTAAACGGCCAGGACCTTATTGTAGATGAATTTGCTATGTGTATGTTAATTGTTGTATAAATTGTACTCTAAAATATGTAGCTAGAAAGGGATGATTAAATTTACATTATACATGATACTGTGAAAGGCATATTGTTAACATCAAAGAGCCTATTAATACAATTTGGAAATGTTGACTGTGAAACTGACAATTTTCTGGCTACAGTATTGATTAAAAAAGGCATGGAAACTATGAGTGGAATGTCAACGCCCAGACAATATATTTATTAAAGAGGGTCAGCAAACATGAGCCTTGCTCCGTGAACGAGATCATATTTAGTGCACTTAAAAAAATTACGTAAAACAAATGTGCTTTATTTAACTATATTTAACTGTATTTAAGGACCTTTAAGATCATCACTGGAAAAATTTAATAATTTGGTTCGGTGAATGGTAAGGGTAGTTAATTTGAATGGCTTTAATGGTTATACAAAAATGAGGAGGAAATTTACAGTTGTCTCAGATAACATTATAGCACTTTCGAACAAAATTTAAGTTGTAAAAAAAACAAAAACAAATTCCTACATCTATGACGACCGCTCCAGTGGCTTAGTGGTTAGAGCGTCCGCGGAAGCGGGAGGTCGTGGGTTCGATCCCCGGCCGAGTTATACCAAGGACTTACAAAAATGGTACTAACAGCTACCTCGCTTGAAGCCCAGCATTAAGAGGTTAGTGTTAGGACTGATATCAGGATAATGTGACTGGGTGGGACATCATGTTACATGACTGCGGCATGATGCCCTAGTGCTAGACATCACTATAAACTGCCTCACTGCAGACATCGTAGCAATATGACTGAAATGTTTTTAAAGCTACGTTAAAAATCCTAAACACACACACACACACACACACACACACACACACACAAACACACATATTTTATGGATCCAGTAAATTTGACTTATCAAGCAGAAAATAATGTAAGGTTATCTGCATTGGAACTTCCAGTATGTATACTACTCAGATACTTGACAAATTGTAGATAAGTATGTGATCTGTACGTGAAAGATTAAGGTTACTAGATATGAAATTGCAAAATCATGTTAAGCTTACAATTTTGATAGTTAAAGTCAGGCAAAGGAACAACTATTCTTCCAAGGCTGTTTTTGCAATATTATAATGATGTACTGAAAGTCGTGCATGAATTAAGTGATGTCAATTGCTGCAGGGTCTTCTCTCTTATAATAATTATTTTTAATTCATCTGACACAATACCTAGATAACCAAAAATAGAGCATCAATAGTGTTATATGAACAAGATCGTGATTATATGAGAAATTTATAGATCTGAAAGATAGGACATGTAATAAAGTTAAGAATTGAAGATAAAAATGAATACAGTTAAACCTGTTTTGAGAGATATGTCATGCGAGACTACTAGTCTTGAAAGAAACACTTACCATGAGCAACCTAATTCCATATTTATTTGGCTATTCACCTACAGTGCACATCTCAGATTCAAAATATTGTTTCTTTGGATAACTTGATATTTGATATTTGTTAACTTTGTCTAAATAATGCCTTTTTGTACAATGTTTAGTAAGCAGGTCTTATTTTTTTTTTAAATCTTGTAAATCAATAAATTTTTTTATAATTACTTTTATGAATTAGATGTCAGTTTGAGCGTGCACTCGGAATCTGCATTTTTTAAAAAATATATGGGACAGGTTTCTGTAAATTTCTCAACATTTTTCCTCAATTTGAGATTTTGCATTATTTTGCTTATGAATCTTGTAAAAATATTTTCTTATAAGGTAGGTAAAGTAGAAGAGATAAAAGTACTGCGTATGTATGCTTTTGCAATTGCTTACAAAAGAGACTTGATATGTATAATGCGCTGGCAGATCATAGTCGATGTTGTTTTAACCAGCTGCATAGACTCGGATCTGCTGACACACAATACCATGGCAGATCAATCTGGTTCTTTGCAGTTGGATCGTATCTATGAGTATATATGGTAAATCAATCCAGTTACAGCTGTACACCCACCCTCATGGTCCTTTTTTAAAATTCGGAATTCCTCAACATTTAAGAAAATGTTCAAACTTTTCTGAGATTAAATTAGACTATTTTGATGAGACTGCAGGATATTATCACATTATTGTTATATGTTGTGTATGATTGATGTTCACTGAAAATATCACAGCTGTGTGAAATGTATTTTGTGACATTGAGGTCTAACACTCATGGCACACTGATCTGTTATAAAGATTAATGTCCTCGAATGAGAGTCCACATCTACGGAGAGACCATGTTGGCATAAGGACTTCCAAAACAGTTTGTACTTTAGGTGTGTGAGGTGTGTATCTGCAAATCTATATTTGTTTATACTTTAGGTGTGTGATGCGTGTGACTGCAAATCTATATTTGTTTATACTTTAGGTGTGTGACGCATGTGACTGCAAATCTATATTTGTTTATTCTTTAGGTGTGTGGCGTGTGTGACTGCAAATCTATATTTGTTTATACTTTAGGTGCGTGACGTATGTGTGACTGCAAATCTAATTTGTTTGCTTGTATATATCAATATATGTATCTTTCAGTTGCAAGGAAGCTTGATTGTGGCTGGAGGAATTCATACATTTGTTGGTGCCACCGGCATCATTGGAATCATACTTCGCTTCATCGGTCCAATCACCATTGTTCCTGCTGTTCTCCTAATTGGGCTATATATGATCAAAGCTGCCACAAAATTTGTAATTGTGAATTGGTTCATTGCTTTAGTGTAAGTATAATAAGAAAAAGAATAACATTGGTGTTTATTATTATTATTGATTTTATTATTATTAATATTATTATTATTATTATTATTATTATTATTATTATTATTATTGATTTTATTATTATTATTATTATTATTATTGATTTTATTATTATTATTATTATTATTATTATTGATTTTATTATTATTATTATTATTATTATTATTATTATTGATTTTATTATTATTATTATTATTATTATTGATTTTATTATTATTATTATTATTATTATTATTATTATTATTATTGATTTTATTATTATTATTATTTTTATTTTTATTATTATTATTATTATTATTATTATTATTTTGATGTTGTTTGTGTTGTTGTTATACTGAGTATTAATGATCTTGTTGCACATAATTCATCAACACATAATAGCAACATTAGGGGTGGGTGGTAGATGGATGGAAAGGATTGTATACAAGCTCTAAATTATTACTATTACTTTTGAAGCATAGCGTTTCATAGGTTGTTATTTTCTCTGATGATATCAATGATATATTAGTTGGAATTGTCAAGATTATTTTGTCTATAGTGTACATACATTTTTATTGCTGTATTCTTGCAGAAAGTTAATACTATTCACTACCATGAGTAGGTCACATTGACCTGTTTTTCATACCACATTGATCTGGTACACATTTATTTCCATTTCTTGGAAGCTGTTGCACCTAAATTTAAGTCACAAAATTGGATTAGTTGACCTTTTTTGGGAATACTATCATCAAACATAGATCACAATGACTATATTGTAATTGCAGCTTTTATCAGCAGTTCTTGGACTTGCTTATATGTGATAAAACTTTATAGATTCATCTGAAAGAGTATTTCTTCCAATACTGAATAAAGGTTACCATGACCTAACATTTACACAAAATTACTTTTCATTTCCTGTTTTTGAACATGTTTGCTTGTATAGTTATCAGTCTTGGTAGACTGATTCATCTAAAACAAAAGTATACATCAGTTCCAGAAATTTAACAAGTTGTTTTTATTCCTCAGATTGTTAACAAAATTCATAAAATTTCACGGGTGGTCCTTTATTTATGTGAGGGAATATATATCACTTTTTAAGTTCAAATTTGTTTTGTATTTACTGATTTAAAAAAAGCAATTAACAATTAACAATTACATAAATAATCCGACAATATAAAATCAGGTGATCATATGAAGTGACATGATAAAGTAGCATCCCTTTGTGGAAGTGGCATGCTGATAAATTAGTTCAATGTTTTTTTTCTTTCTACTTTTGTACCCATTCATGAAGGAATAAATACAATAACAAGAAGAAAATTAAATTTCCTCAAGAAAAAACACTCCTTGGGTTTGATCAGGAACCTGTTTATTTTATTGAGACAAAAGGCAAAATAACTTACAGTGGGCTCTTTCCAGCCAATTCCAGGTATTGAATGTGTTAAAAACTATATACAACACTGACCTTGAAAATGTTTGAAAGCCATTGAGAACACCTTAAAAGTTCTTGAAAAATAACTCATTTGGGTGTATGAACCATGGGTACTTTTAATCACAGACTTGTTGATAAATGAAATATCGTATCTTAATTGGTTCCAAGTTTTACATTTGCTATAACTGGTTGTTTTCTGAACCAATAATATTTAAGAATAACTCTTGACAGAGTAATGTTTCATAGAGAATTGTCAGCACCCATCAACAGTTATATTCTTATGAATTATCTTTGGTAAAGAGAGTCGTATTCTTGCATGGAGGTTATTAAAATACTTACTACCATTAGATATAAAACACGAGTATAATTTGTATTTGATTTGCACCTACAGCATCAAATTGCACCAGCTTGCTCTTTCATTAAAATGTTTTCCATATAAAGAATTTATTATTTGTATCAAGTCAAGTCAGACAATTTTGCTGATTCATGATTCCCACACTGGTATATCTTACACAAGTAATTTAGGCATAGACTTCGTGACTTTCTTTTTACTGTTGATCGTAATTTTCATTCACATTTGCATAGAAATTATTGTTTACTATGGAAACTGCTCTGAAGCAACAACCAGTATTATCCTGGGACTACACTTAACAGGTTATGAATCATGCTAATCTCAGAATCAATAACACTGTGGGTGACATGAAAGATATGCATACTTTCTGCTTGACTGGTAGTAATGAATAAGTTTCCTTTAACATCCAATTTTGGATTTGTCATGAGATGAATCAGCATTTAATGTTATCTCTGTAAGTTAACAAGAAACAAGTCCAATCCTTAGTACAAAGTGAAATTCACTGTGTGTGTATATGTGTGTGTGTGTGTACATGTATGTATGTATGTATGTATGTATGTATGTATGTATGTATGTATGTATGTATGTATGTATGTATGAAGGCTGATTAATGGCACTTCAGCACAATACTGGTTATATCAAGCTAATAAAATGTAACGCTTCTGAATAATAAAGCTATAAAAGGCATTACAATTTAGAAAGATACACTCTTCCAAATAATGTGAAAAGATAGTCTAGCAAGATAAAAAGAGAACAATGTTAAAATCCTTTAAAAAATATACATTATAAATCAATGTAAGAAATAAAATAAAAAATGAAAACTTTTAAGTACAGGGTAATTTTTTTTAATGCAAACATCTTTTTCTGGAAACTTTTAAGATTTTTTAAAAAATTTCTAATGGTAAATATTCTTAAAGGTTCTTAAGTGAGCTCACATAAAATGTTTGTCACACATCATGGAAGTCTATCCACCTTACAAGGATGTAGTGTTCCACTGTCAGTCAACACTAACAGAATGTGAGCTGTGATAAGGGTTCATATGTTAGAATCATACCCACTATCAGGATGGAAATTCTAGTTAAGATTAATCCAGTAGGAAATATAAACTAAGATGATGTGAAATCAGGTCAAGGTTGAGTCATTTCATTAATATTCACTAACAAGATGTGACTTCTGGTCAAGGTTCATTCTTTAGGAAATATGCACTAACATGATGTAACTCTGGTTAAGGTTAATCCATTAGGAAATATAGGGGAGTCAGATGTACAGTATGTAAATGATGGGTTAGCTTCACAATATGTAAATGATGTCAGTTAGCTTTACAATATGTAAATGATACCAATTAGCCATACAGTATGTAAATGATGTCAATTAGCTTTACAATATGTAAATGATGTCATTTAGCTTTACAATATGTAAATGATGTCAATTAGCTTTACAATATGTAAATGATACCAATTAGCCATACAGTATGTAAATGATGTCAATTATCGATACAATATGTAAATTATGTCAATTGGCCATACAGTATGTAAATGATGTCAATTAGCTTTACAATATGTAAATGATGTCAATTAGCCATACATTATGTAAATTATGCCAATTAGCCATACAGTAAATTATGCCAATTAGCCATACAATATGTAAATAATGTCAGTTAGCCTTACAATATGTAAATGATGTCAATTAGCTTTACAATATGTCAATGATGTCAACTAGCCATAAAGTATGTAAATGATGTCAATTAGCCATACAGTAAATTATGCCAATTAGCCATACAGTATGTAAATAATGTCAGTTAGACTTACAATATGTAAATGATGTCAATTAGCTTTACAATATGTCAATGATGTCAATTAGCCATACAGTATGTAAATGATGCCAATTAGCCATACAATATGTAAATGATGTCAGTTAACCATACAATATGTAAATGATGTCAATTAGCCATACAATATGTAAATGATGTCAATTAGCCATACAATATGTAAATGATGCCAATTAGCCATACAGTATGTAAATGATGCCAATTAGCCTTACAGTATGTAAATGATGTCAATTAGCCATACAGTAAATTATGCCAATTAGCCATACAATATGTAAATGATGTCAATTAGCCATACAGTATGTAAATGATGTCAATTAGCCATACAGTATGTAAATGATGTCAGTTAGCCATATAATATGTAAATGATGTCAGTTAGCTTTACAATATGTCAATGATGTCAGTTAGCTATATAGTATGTAAATGATGCCAATTAGCTATATAGTATGTAAATGATGTCAATTAGCTATATAGTATGTAAATGATGCCAGTTAGCTATATAGTATGTAAATGATGCCAGTTAGCTATATAGTATGTAAATGATGCCAATTAGCTATATAATATGTAAATGATGCCAGTTAGCTTTACAATATGTCAATGATGTCAATTAGCTATATAGTATGTAAATGATGTCAATTAGCTATATAGTATGTAAATGATGTCAATTAGCTATATAGTATGTAAATGATGCCAATTAGCTATATAGTATGTAAATGATGCCAATTAGCTATATAGTATGTAAATGATGCCAATTAGCTATATAGTATGTAAATGATGCCATTTAGCTTTACAATATGTACATCATACCAAATAGCCATGAAAACTGAAAAAGAAATTTGTACATTTAATGTTTACCCTTAACAATTGAAAAATATGAGTTTATGTGCTTTCTTTTCAGAACAGCCAGCATTACCTTTATATTAACCTTGTACTTGGGGAGAATAAAAACCCCTATTCCAGTATGGACAAGAAAAAAAGGTTTTAGGATAATCAGATATCCATTTCATCAAGTCTTTGCAGTAAGTACTAACAGCTCTATCAATACAGCTTGGTACTGTGTAAATGAATATTATTCAACCTGTCTTTAAAAATACCCTTTTCAAATCTCAAAGTTCCTTCATTATTTTCCTTTTATACAGCTTGCTTTTATCAGACACCCAAGGGACTGACTCATTCCATTTATTAGACACCCAAGAGACTTATTCATTTCATTTGTTGGACAGCCAAAGGGCTAACTCCTTCCATTTATTGGATATGCAAATGAATGATCCATTACATTTATTAGACACCCATGTGACTCACCCATTACATTTATTGGACACTCAGGAGACTGGGTCATTCCGATTGTTGAACAATCAAGTGACTGGGTCATTCCATTTGTTTGACAATCAAGGGACTGGGTCATTCCATTTGTTTGACAATCAAAGTACTGCCTCATTCCATTTATTGGACACACTTATTGTAACATTTAAAGACTAATACTTTAATGTATACAACTTTAGCTGAAAATGAATCAACAGCTTTATAAGACAAGTAAAATAACATTAAGACAAGTATAATAACAACCAACTAAGACCAGTACAGTACCAACTAACTAGGACAAGTAATATAACAGCTGAGTAAGACTAGTCTAATAACAACTGTTTTGGACAATTAAAAAAGCAAGTGTAATAGCAACCGGCTAAGACAAGAAAAATAACAAAGACAAATACAATAATAGCTCAGTTTTCATAACAATTACAGACATACTTTATTTGTCACTTGTGGCGATGTTTGAGAGATCACTAATGGTGTGACTAATTGTCCAGACCATACTCTGTGCCATGGACAATCAACAGACATTAGTCATTAGATTGTCAAACAGTCATTAGACTGTTTATTCTATTATTCTTAAGGTGGATGTTTGAGAGCTCACTAATGGTGTTACTAATGGTCCAGATCGTACTCTGTGCCAGGACAATCAACAGACATTAGTCATTAGACTGTCACACAGTCATTAGACTGGTTATTCTATTATTCTTAAGGTGAATGTTTGAGAGATCACTAATGGTGTTACTAATGGTCAAGACCATTCTCTGTGCCATGGACAATCAATTGACTAATGATAGTGGTTATCCCATTATTCTTAAAGTGGATACTAAATTATTAAATATTTATATAGTTATCATTATGTCATTTTCTTTTGAAGCATCGTTGTAAGAAAACCATTCAAATTTATTCAAATGCTGTGAACCAGCCATCAACAATAGTCACCAATACTAAACAAAGAACGCTTTTATGCAGCAGCTTCTTAATAAATAGCTAAAAAAATTCTGACTTTTATTTGAATGCATCCAGATATGAAGACAGTTCAGTTTTTTTTCAAATACTGTCATTCCACTATCAAATATAGACATACAGGTAAAAGCCGTTATAATGTGATGCTCAGGGGGCCAAAGATTAACATCTTGATGTATAGGGAATGGCATTAAAATGTGCATTGAAATTTCAATGACATCAGTTTTAACTAACCTCTTGATCGTATAAAAATTTGCTAGAGATACAAATAATCAACTTTTCCGAGAGCATGTATTTAGGATGTTTAAAAGAGAGGTCACCTTAAATTTAAAAAAATGGTAGCTATGCTGCCATCGCATTATGAGTGGAATTGAGTTTTAATGAATCACGTTACAATGGGTTTTACCTGTAGTTCCTAAAAGAGAAGAACCTTTAGGAAGCTTCTTCTCAAAACTGCTCAAGAGAATTTGACCAAATTTAACAGAAAGCATGTTGGTATGGAATCCATTCAAATTTTAAGGCATAATGCCAAAAATGCATGGAATTATTGCTAATGCCACCAAAAATTAAAAAAATCATGTTAAATCACATCTTCTCAAAACTACTGTTCAGAATTTATTGTTACCAAATTTGACAGAAAGCATGTTGCATGAAGCCCTATAGATTCTATGCCAATGATTCTAATCTACCATCAAAACCACCTATTCAGAATTCAACCAAATTTGACAGCTTCCTTATATGGAGACCTTTACAACTAATACATCCACCATCCAATATTGCCAGTATTAAAACTAGCAGAACATCCCCAACCTAAACATTTTGAAAAGTAATTTGACTAAATTTGACAAAATATATCCTGGAAAAAGACCTTTCAGGTATTGATTGGAAGAAAAGAAAGAATTTAAAAATGAAATTAACCACTTAACCAAATTTCACATCAAGCGTCCTATTGCTTTGGGCTTTACATTATTTTCCAGTACATGATAGGCCAGGGGTTGGCAATCTGTTTGTCTTAGCTTGCCACATTTTGATGATGTGCCATTCAATACAGCTGCTATTACAAAAGAAGTAAAAAGCATTAAATGAAACAAGATATTATACCTACCCAAACTGGAAAACTGTCCTTGCATTGGCTGTTAGGTATATGTCTGCAAATGAGCCATCCCATGCCCACTTGGGTCTCTTGTAGATTTTCTGGTTGTTACAAACCAGCTATAAATGCCAGTTGAATGATATCCTTCTATGAGGGAATGGGGCACACAATACATCAATTAAATACCAACAAATGTGTTATTTTTCCCTAATACATGTAATTGATAGCTAGACAAATAATTAAATTGACAGTTCCTGTCATGTATAATGCAGTGTTTGTTGGGCTGAAAATCAGGGATGCAAACCACATGTAATTTGACAAAGATGGCCTTACTGGAGATGGTATGTATTCATTTTATTGTAGATTTTGATTGGCGTGATAGTGGGCTGGATACTGTGTCTGATACTGACCGCTACAAACTTCATTCCCTATGATCCAGATAGGGGCAGTTTCTTCACCCGCACTGACTCAAGGTCAGAAGTCATCGAGAAAGCCAAATGGTTTTATTTCCCATACCCAGGTAAACTGCCTATTCCTTGACATTTTCCATTCACATACATAGTTTGATATTTTTAATTGTACTTTTGTGAATACATTGTGAGTGACTATATTTGCCTGTCTGTCTCTGTCTAATCATGGAGCCTTATGCCCTCTCATAATTATAAACAATACACTACATTTGCGTTACCAAATTTATATTGTTATAATTTATTACCCAGCTTTGGCAAACATTTCATTTGCTGATTAAATATGTATGCGAAAATTATTTGGACAAGGTTTTTCAAAATTTTTTTTTAGAAAGGTTGATATATGCTGATGAGTTGGACACATAATGTAGAGAAGTTATTATATCTGCTTTTGTTTAGATATTGTGACTGATCCTGTTTTTCTTTTTGTCCATTTTAAATTTGCAGAATTAATTTGATTTTTTTAAACTCCATATTCTGAATTAAATTTTCAAAGTTCCAGAAAAAATCATTTTTTTATATATCAAATTTTGAACAAGTGATCATTTATTAATAGGCTGCAGAAAAGTACTTAAGCACCTGAATTGTAGACTGGTACATAGAGTATAATTTTACAGTGTCAAAAAAAAAAATTTATATGACAAGAAACCAGTCCATTACACTGTAAACAGGTGGAAAATGGCTGAAGAGATAAAGGGACAGGAAGATGCAGACAATTCTGCCTATGGGGTTAGCACAGTTCAAAGGTCATGTTTTCTTTGTTAATATAGACACTTCTCCTGATAACTTGAGCTCATTCTCCTTTGATTGTGGGTTGGTGATCATATTTGGAAAATGCAAAAATATGGATGTTTGTCATCTCTAGTTGAATCGTAAATAATTTCAGGCCAGTTTGGAGCTTTCCAGTTTAGCAGCAGTGCTCTTGTTGGCTGCTTACTTGCAACCTTGCTCTCCATCTTGGATTCTGTTGGAGACTATTACGCATGCTCAAAGGTATGTCATGTTCCACCACCGCCTAGGCATGCTGTCAACAGAGGCCTGGCAGTGGAGGGATTCTGTACAATTCTGTCAGGACTGGTGGGATGTGGTCATGCCACTACAACTTATGCTGGGAACATAGGAGCTATGGGCCTTACCAAGGTAATTTTAGTATTCTCAAATTATTTTCCAGAAGATTGCTTATTATGGTTCTTCTTGTTGTGCATTATATGTATTATCTATATTAGTACTGTAAGGCCTTTACAACTCACAAATTTAAATGCTTTATGTACAATAAGCCTTTATAATTGCAGTACATTGAAATCCTTGAAGTACAGTAGCCCTTTATAATTGCAGTATATTGAAATCCTTGAAGTACAGTAGCCCTTTATAATTGCAGTACATTGAAATCCTTGAAGTACAGTAGCCCTTTATAATTCAGTACATTGAAATCCTTGCAGTACTATAGGCCTTTACAATTCAGGTACATGTACATGTATATTGAAATCCTTGAAGTACTATAGGCCTTTTTCAATTCAGTATATTAAAATCCTTGAAGTACTATAGCCCTTTACAATTCAGTACTTTGAAATCCTTGAAGTACTATAGGCCTTTTTCAATTCAGTATATTAAAATCCGTGAAGTACTATAGCCCTTTACAATTCAGTACTTTGAAATCCTTGAAGTACTATAGGCCTTTTTCAATTCAGTATATTAAAATCCTTGAAGTACTATAGCCCTTTACAATTCAGTACTTTGAAATCCTTGAAGTATTATAGGCCTTTTTCAATTCAGTACTTTGAAATCCTTGAAGTACTATAGCCCTTTACAATTGAGTACTTTGAAATCCTTGAAGTACTATAGCCCTTTACAATTCAGTACTTTGAAATCCTTGAAGTACTATAGGCCTTTTTCAATTCAGTATATTAAAATCCTTGAAGTACTATAGGCCTTTTTCAATTCAGTACTTTGAAATCCTTGAAGTACTATAGTCCTCTTTCAATTCAGTATATTAAAATCCTTGAAGTACTATAGGCCTTTACAATTCAGTACTTTGAAATCCTTGAAGTACTATAGGCCTTTTTCAATTCAGTACTTTGAAATCCTTGAAGTACTATAGGCCTTTTTCAATTCAGTATATTAAAATCCTTGAAGTACTATAGGCCTTTACAATTCAGTACTTTGAAATCCTTGAAGTACTATAGGCCTTTTTCAATTCAGTATATTAAAATCCTTGAAATACTATAGCCCTTTACAATTCAGTACTTTGAAATCCTTGAAGTACTATAGGCCTTTTTCAATTCAGTATATTAAAATCCTTGAAGTACTATAGGCCTTTACAATTCAGTACTTTGAAATCCTTGAAGTACTATAGGCCTTTTTCAATTCAGTATATTGAAATCCTTGAAGTACTATAGCCCTTTACAATTCAGTACTTTGAAATCCTTGAAGTACTATAGCCCTTTACAATTCAGTGCATCTAAATCATTCATGTACTATGGTCATTTTGCAATTCAGTACATTGAAATCCTTCAAGTACAGTTGCCTTAAATTTGTGACTGCATATGTGCAAACATTTGGAACGTACAACTGTAGTAAGATTCTCGAGTGATTTATGCACAAAGGTCTAGGAGTTGACTATCTTAGTTTCCTCAACATTGCTTATGAATAATGAAGTAGGCTGTGAACTTGGAAATTCAACATGCAAGTGATGTCTTAGATTTTTTTATGGCTGATCAACAACTATTTCAATATGCTTTCAGTGCACAAGTAAATCTTACTTTACCTTTTTTATAGGTAGCTAGTAGACGCGTCTTTGTGGCAGTTGGGATTATCTACATGCTGTTTGGTGTGATTGGGAAATTCTCAGCTGTCTTCATCACTATTCCCTATCCTGTATTGGGTGGAGCTCTCATCTCGATCGTTGGGGTTTTCATCGGTGTCATCTTATCAAACCTTCATGAAGTGTCCCTGACATCGACTCGGAACCTTGCAATTATAGGGGTCTCTCTCCTCATAGGTGTCATGGTTCCTTACTGGATAGAGAAATATCCAAGTGATATACTCACAGGTACTTCGATTTTTATATCTCAACCCTGGTCTAATTTCATATGCATGTATGTGTGTTTGAATGTGTGTTGTTGAGTTTGTACTGAAACCCTTTAATTGACTAATTCTATAAACAATGACACATATTTTGTATAATGTGGAGATAATTGAGCCAAACAATGGGTGCTTGAATGTACACAGTCACATATTTTAAGATCTGTTGCTGGAAAGGAAAACAAACTTTTAAAATAACTGTAATTCTTAATTACTTAAAATGTTGAGTTTCATTAACACAAGAAACGGCACTAGTTATTTTGCCACTCTGAATCATTGGTGGAAACCAGATGTAACCATTCTGTTTTCATCAATGCTATTATATGACATCAAAGGAAAGGAAGCATGAAATGGATCCATTCAATTTAAGATAACATCTTTAAAAATCATTTCTATGATGATGTTTGTTGAATTTTCATATAATAATTAGATTTAATTTTATATTTCAATAACTACTGTAAAAAAAAACCAAAAAACAATTTAATTGTGCAATACATTACATACCAGATACTATCATATCAGTATACAGCACTCAAAATACGTAGGGCATGTCAAATCTATTTCACCAGTATATATGGTAATATTAGTTATTAAATTCAACAACAAATTTCAGAAATGTTTTTAATGAAGTTATTTATCCACTTGTCCATTTTACAAAACAGATATATTAGAGTTATTCTCCTATTTGCATAGATTTCTGGTCTTAATTCCATTTAGGGGTTTTCAACAGATTTCTGGTCTTAACACATTAACCCCTGGAGGATTTGTGGTTTTCGTATAAAATGTGAGTAGGAAACACATTTTGGGAACTATTTCTGAATACATCCTAAGACATCGACTTCCAAGCAAATTTCCATTAGCCTAATGTTTAGTTGTGTTAAAAATAATGTTTTCCATTGGTTATTTTGCTTGTGCATGAGCAGAAGGGGAAAGATAAGAGTTCTTTTTCCCTTTTTTCCTTTTTTTTGCTTAACAGATCCATAATTTTTGCATGGAGACCACTTTTTATTAAAAATGCCCACCTTATCCTACTTTTTGCACAGGTTTACCTGTCTGTGTTCAGATTAGACCGGACTGCCATAGATCTGAGGTAAAAAAAAGTAAAACATCTGAACACAAAATTGAATTTCGACCACGGGCAAATTTTGGGTGGAAAAAATAAACTGAGTAAAAGAAATTAGGTTTTTCCCTCTGTATTTTGTAGTGCAACTAAAATGTCCAGGTTATTTGGTATCATTGTAGAGCTAAATCTTTCTACCGCTCTATAATACCACCCAGTTTAGTGTATCTTACATGACCTTGACGCTACAGAGCTTGGCAGTAGACTACTACCTCCTGCCCCATAAATCCGGCGCCAGGGGTTAATGTGTCAAGTCCATTTTGGGGGATTTTCAACAGTTTGATAATTTTTCCAACACTTCTTCATCAACCTTCCAAGATAACCAAAATTTATTGTATACTTGGTGTGGCATGTAACAGCCAAGATTTACCTTTACAGATTCTCAAAACAGTGTGACATAAGTCTATGCTTTAATATTAAATTTCAGTACTTCTGTAAATTATTTGGTATTTATTCTGACATTATTTTTCTGGTTGACATTTTTAAAGACCTATTTAACCAGTTCCTGTATTCAGAACTCTAATCTCGGTACTAAAATGTATTAACTGAATTAAAGATTTTTATCTTTTGTAAAAGAAATTTAGAAACTGGATACATTTTCCTGAGTATGAAACATGTCTCAAATCAAGACTGAATTAATTTCCTCTTTGACATCAGGATAAAATGCTGTGATATGTTCTTTTTTTGTTGATGATGGGTAATATTTTTATTTAACCATCATCTATTGTGTTATCAATGAATGAGACTATTTTGTCTTCACAAACTGCTCTTTTACCAGCAATAATGTATAGGCAACTATTAAATCAATATATTTTTTTTTAAATAGCATACTTGTCATTTCAGAAACACAGTTTCATAATCTACACGAACTGTCAGTTTGTTGGGCAAAAGTTTTCCAGACTTTATGGTACATGATTTAAAATAGGAAGTCATAAAGCATTCATCAAAGGGACACAACTCTTTGTTTTCTTGGAAAAAGTCATAGTATTTGTTGTTGCCCTTTATACAGTTTTGTCAATTAATTCCAGTGATCATTAAAAGCAAGAATTGAATGAAATAAATCATCCTCTATTCATGGTCATTCCCAAAATGGGTTCCAATGGCCATTCATGTCCATCCTCAAAATGGGTTCTAATGACCATTAATGTTTATCGCCAAAATGGGTTCCAATGACCATTCATGTTTATCCCCAAAATGGGTTCCAGTGGCCATTCATGTTTATCCCCAAAATGGGTTCCAATGGCCATTCATGTCCATCCCCAAAATGGGTTCCAATGGCCATTCATGTTCATCCCCAAAATGGGTTCCAATGACCATTCATGTTTATCCCCAAAATGGGTTCCAATGGCCATTCATGTCTATCCCCAAAATGGGTTCCAATGACCATCCATGTTTATCCCCAAAATGGGTTCCAATGACCATCCATGTTTATTCCCAAAATGGGTTCCAATGGCCATTCATGTTCATCCCCAAAATGGGTTCCAGTTGCCATTCATGTCCATCCCCAAAAATGGGTTCCAATGGCCATTCATGTTCATCCCCAAAATGGGTTCCAATGGCCATTCGTGTGTGATATGAAGGACAATTCAATACAAAGTTTATTCCCAAAATGGGTTCCAATGGCCATTCATGTTCATCCCCAAAATGGGTTCCAGTTGCCATTCATGTCCATCCCCAAAATGGGTTCCAGTGGCCATTCATGTTTATCCCCAAAATGGGTTCCAATGGCCATTCATGTCCATCCCCAAAATGGGTTCCAATGGCCATTCATGTCTATCCCCAAAATGGGTTCCAATGACCATCCATGTTTATCCCCAAAATGGGTTCCAATGACCATCCATGTTTATTCCCAAAATGGGTTCCAATGGCCATTCATGTTCATCCCCAAAATGGGTTCCAGTTGCCATTCATGTCCATCCCCAAAAATGGGTTCCAATGGCCATTCATGTTCATCCCCAAAATGGGTTCCAATGGCCATTCGTGTGTGATATGAAGGACAATTCAATACAAAGTTTCTTTAAAGTGAGGGAGCACTTTATCCTTGAGACAAATTCAGCCTGGATAAAAGAGCTATATTATACATTGTTGCATGACCCAAAACTTATCAAAGAAACAAAGACATGATTAAAATTGGCACACAGACAAATCTGACATATTCGCATCATGAGATGAAGTGGGAAGAAAAAAATTTAAAAAATTCCACCTGACCTGTATTTTATTAAGATATTAAGCTACAATAGGATTTTATCTACATCCAGTATAGAAAGTTATTGTTTTATTAATGCAAGTAAATTGGAGCAAACTTTTCTAAAATTTTCTTTATGCTCTGCCAATACAGATTTACAGATGAACATTTTTTTCCTTCAATTTTATGAAATATTTAATAGAATTTTAAAGATTGATTATGTAAAGTGAAAGTAAGACAGATACCACATTTCAGCAAAATAAAAGCAATGGTTTTTTATTTTGACTGCAAATTCCTATATATCTCCTAAGTTTTAATTCAGTTTTTGGGGACCATTCAGTTTGTGGGGATCATTCAGTTTGTGGGGACCATTTCCTGATGTCTCGTATTATTGACGTTATTCAACTACTCACACCATTTTTCACCATATAGCTATCTATTTGATTATAGATAATAAAATACAGAGCTGTTAAATAAGGTTGAATGGACATGTTGGAAAGTCCACTGGTTTGAAGTGTGGCATGCTGAAAAGCATTAAATAGAACTGTTTTATCCAAACCATCTATTTGTTTGCCATAAATGCATTTTTTTCACCATCTGACTTGTTTTTTACTTGTCAGTTATCTGAACAATTGTGGTTCCTGAAAATTTGAATTTTTGTTGTTCTACTGTGGGCAGTTTGCAGAAATGAATAATGAATAAAACAAACATCCTGGTTCTACTTTCAAACTTTTGACCTCAAATTCTATTTATAGCATCTGTATGGCTTAGTGAGGAGAGAACAGACTGGTTTTCTAATTTTAATCTTTACACACAGATTCTTTACTCTGATTCATATTTAGTGCAGAACCAGTCTAAATGTATTTGGCACTATTAAGTATATTTATTTTAATCGATGCGTATATGAAAGCAAAAATATCTCCTTTCAAATAATTTCACAGATTGATTTGAAAAATGCAACAAAAAACCAAAACAAAACTAACAGAAGCCTCCAAATATGAAGACAAGTGCAGCATCATGTAACATCTATTTCAGGTCGTGTGGAAAGAATTTTAAAATTTGGTGCTAAAAGTCTTAAATGGATTCTAGTCGATGTGTGTGTAAAAAGCTAAAAGTGCTACATATGAGAACTTGAAGCAGTAAAAGATGTTAAAGACAAGAGGGGCAAATAAATCATTGTTCATTGAAATTTTAGTATGTTTTATATGTGGATTACGCATTTTCTGCCTTGATTTCCTCTCTTTGACCACTTGGATTATGCTTTTTCCTCGTCAGGGGTTGGCATGTATGATATATATGGATGGGTCTATGTGTGCATGTATACGTGTGGATATATATGGATGGATCTGTGTGTGCATGTATATGGATGGATCTGTGTGTGCATGTATATGTATGGATGGGTGTATGTTGTTGTTGTAGTACGTTTTAACGCCATTTTGCAGAACATGATAGGCTATACAAGGCTGCCAGCATTAATGGTGGAGGAAGAACCCAGGGAAAACCCCCATAAAGAACCACCGACCCATGAGAAGCTACTGGCAAGCTTTCTCAGATACCCACATTGGCCAAATCTAAGACTCAAACCCATGCACAGAGGTGAAATGACAGTGATCCGTAATGGAGAGTGCTTCAGACCACTCGGCCACGGATGTGTGTGTTTGTGTGCATGTATATGTATGGATGTGTGTGTGCATGTACAAGTTTGGATGTGTGTGTGCATGTATATGTATGGATGTGTGTGTGCATGTATATGTATGGATGTGTGTGTGCATGTATATGTATGGATGTGTGTGTGCATGTATATGTATGGATGTGTGTGTGCATGTATATGTATGGATGTGTGTGTGCGTGTATATGTATGGATGTGTGTGTGCATGTATATGTATGGATGTGTGTGTGCATGTATATGTATGGATGTGTGTGTGCATGTATATGTATGGATGTGTGTGTGCGTGTATATGTATGGATGTGTGTGTGCATGTATATGTATGGATGTGTGTGTGCATGTATATGTATGGATGTGTGTGTGCATGTATATGTATGGATGTGTGTGTGCATGTATATGTATGGATGTGTGTGTGCATGTATATGTATGGATGTGTGTGTGCATGTATATGTATGGATGTGTGTGTGCATGTATATTTATGGATGTGTGTGTGCATGTATATGTATGGATGTGTGTGTGCATGTATATGTATGGATGTGTGTGTGTGTATATGTATGGATGTGTGTGTGTATATGTATTGATGTGTATGTGTATATGTATGGATGTGTGTGTGTGTGTGTATATGTATGGATGTGTGTGTGTATATGTATGGATGTGTGTGTGTATATGTATGGATGTGTGTGTGTGTATATGTATGGATGTGTGTGTGTGTATATATGTATGGATGTGTGTGTGCATGTATATGTATGGATGTGTGTGTGCATGTATATGTATGGATGTGTGTGTGTGTGTGTGTGTATATATGTATGGATGTGTGTGTGTGTATATGTATGGATGTGTGTGTGCATGTATATGTATGGATGTGTGTGTGTATATGTATGGATGTGTGTGTGTGTATATATATGGATGTGTGTGTGTGTGTATATGTATGGATGTGTGTGTATGTGTATATGTATGTGTGTGTGTGTATATGTATGGATGTGTGTGTGTGTATATGTATGGATGTGTGTGTGTGTATATGTATGGATGTGTGTGTGCATGTATATGTATGGATGTGTGTGTGTATATGTATGGATGTGTGTGTGTATGTGTATATTATGGATGTGTGCATGTATATGTATGGATGTGTGTGTGTATATGTATGGATGTGTGTGTGTGTATATGTATGGATGTGTGTGTGTGTATATGTATGGATGTGTGTGTGCATGTATATGTATGGATGTGTGTGTGCATGTATATGTATGGATGTGTGTGTGCATGTATATGTATGGATGTGTGTGTGTGTATATGTATGGATGTGTGTGTGTATATGTATGGATGTGTGTGTGTGTGTGTATATATGGATGTGTGTGTGTGTATTTATTTATCAGTTTAATTATTTCTTGTGCTGAATATGGACTAGAACCAAAATCACCTTTCAAGTCCCAGGCTGCCAGTGATTTAATAATTTTTTTTTTAATTACAGGGAATTTAACAGTTGACAACCTTATTAAAATGTTCCTGGGCAATGCCAACTTTGCTGGTGCTGTTACTGCATGTTTTCTGGACAACACAGTGCCAGGTTTGTTTGTTTTATTGTTTAGTATTTAATTTCCTAAATGCTATAGACCTATAGACATTGTGCTAGGACTTACTATTTAGTCCTATTTTAGGGTGAAGGGTTATACAAAATTTTAGGGTGAAGGGTTATACAAAATTTTAGAGTGAAGGGTTATACAATATTTTAGGGTGAAGGGTTATACAAAATGTTAGGGTGAAGGGTTATACAAAATTTTAGGGTGAAGGGTTATACAAAATTGACTGGAAGTGTGTTGCCAAAGTTCCCACCATTGGGTCAGCCTGGACTGGCTATCATTTTGTGTCCCTGAGCAAGTCACTTCACTAGCTGGTCTCGGCGCTGTATCAATCAGAGTGTTGCTGTGGTATAAAACATTAACTCGAGGCTTTTGCAGTATGTCAAAAGAAGCATAAAATGAGTAATAATAAGCAAAATTTTATTTCTTAAGATGTTGATAACAGGTCCGAATTCATTGAGAGAGATTGCCTGCTTTTAAATGGTTAGTGCCTACAATGCTTGAAATCATTTTTTTAAATCAATTGCTGAAAAAGATTTTGGGATATGATTCTCTTGACAAGATTATATTATCCAGAATTTTAGTGTATATTTTTAAAATTAGTAGCCATGAAGGATATTGGAACATGCAGATATTGTAGTGATATGATTGAAACATTTTTTTAAAGCTACATTTAAAAGTCCAAATCCAACCAATGGCAATTGAAATATATTAGAATATATCAAGAAAAAAGATTTCATCATCATTAAAGACCTTTTAAAAATATGACAACCCATTAATATCTCATAGTACAGAAATATGACTGGGAAAAGTATTATGTTCCTTTTGGTTGCCTAGTTACATCAGTATAAAGGTTCATGAAAGTGCAGATGAAGCGGCCACCATTTTCTGAATGGAAAATTCCTTATATGGACTGACATACTTGGATCAAAACTCCATTAACTTAAGAACATAGAACCCACTAATGGAGAATGGCATCCCTTGTATTGGACAAATGAAAGAGATGATGTGATATTGTGCTGATTTTTTTTCAGATTCACATACTAGAAGGGTGAACATTGACCAGAGCAAATATTCTGCTGGTTCCACTGACAGTGTGCAATTCAGTTTTACATTTTTTAAACTTAACCTTTAGTTGTCAAAATATAGCCACTATTGTGATGAGGTGCCATAAAATGCTTGTATATACATAACAAAATACCCTCCAACACCCCATTCCACTATAAAGGATTGTCTCAGGAATTGCATGTTGTATCAAAGGGTTTAGGAAGGACACTGCATGGATTTTTTTTTACAAAAAATTGTCAAATACATTATTGGATCTCGAGTCACAAATACATCATGGGGCCTTGAGTTACAAATACATCATGGGGCCCTGTATCACAAATACATCAGGAGGCCCTGAATTACAAATACATCATGGGCCCCAAGTTAGAAATATATCAAGGGGACCTGATTTACAAGTACATCATGAGGCTTTGTGTTACAAATACATTACAAGACCTTGTGTTGAAACTACATCGTGGGGCCTTGATTTTCAAATACATCATGGGACCTTCAGTGGCATATCATGGGGGCCATGAATTAGAAATACATTATGGGACCATGATTACAAATACATCATGGGGCCTTGTTATAAATACATAGTAAGGCCTTGAGTTACCAATACATAATGAGGCCTTGTGTTATAAATACATCATGGGCCATTGAGTTACAAATGAATCATGGGTATGTGCTTTGGAGGTGAAATAATATGTGCCTCAGAATCTTTGATATGGTATTGTAAACATCAGGAACTAAAGTATTTTAAATCTTGCTCAACTACAAGCTGCACAGACCCAGATCTGCCAGCATATAATGCACTTCAATTTGAGATCTTTTACTTAAATTATCCTTGTTGCATTCATTTCACATGTGAACTAAAGCTTGCAGTTTATTTCAAAAACACTTCTCCTATATTGTCTTTTGGTGCCTAGACTTTTGTTTTTCTGTTGTCATATCATTATAAATGGTGTAAAGCGCTTAGAGATTCTAAAGATTAGGCGCTATACAAAGTCATTATTATTATTATTATTATTATTATTATTATTATTATTATTATTTCAAAAACACTTCTCCGATATTGTCTTTTGGTGCCTAAACTAATAAATTCATTATTCTATAAGAAAGAGAACTCAAAGAGTATGACTGTGTGATGTTCTTGACTATAGCTTGTCTTTTCCAGGGACTGCAGAAGAACGTGGTATCACAGCTTGGTACAGGCAAAAGGGTTCTACTTATGATGAAAAGAATTATTTGGAAGGAATGGAAATCTACAATCTATGGCTTCCAAAATCGGCACGAAGTTCAAGGATATTAAAGTTTATTCCATTCCTCCCAGACCCTGAGATCACATATACAGTAAATAAAGAAGGTGGAGGAAAAGAGGAAACAGAATTATTGTAACACAGACTGTATCTATAGGTTTGGCTGTCTCAGAATTATGGTGGTCTCTTGAGTGTTTGTAGTTTTTAATTGGTTTAAAATTACAAATATTGTGGATTATACAATTTTGAAAAAGGCAAATATTTGTAAACAGTAATGCGATCAGTCTGGTGCTCAAATATTTTTTATATTTGAAAGAAATATTGAAGTTTGTTTTATGCCTTGATGATTAATGTATGAAACTTGGTCATTTGATATCTGAATAGCTACACATTGGTACATTTCACCTGATCAAAATTGCTTAGCAGATGTATTTTAAAAATATTTAATCATGTTTTTATCTTGGTTGGCCATAAGGCCAAATAAGCTTATGGCATGGTCCCTCATGCATTGTGCATTGTGCATTGTCCATTACAATTCCTTTTTACAACATTTTGGTATTGAGGCCCCTCATATTTGGCACAGTAGTCACTTCATTTTGGCATTGAGGCCCCTCATATTTGGCACTGTAGTCACTTCATTTTGGTATTGAGGCCCCTCATATTTGGCACAGTAATCACTTCATTTTGGCATTGAGGCCCCTCATATTTGGCACTGTAGTCACTTCATTTTGGCATTGAGGCCCCTCATATTTGGCACAGTAATCACTTCATTTTGGCATTGAGGTCCCTCATATTTGGCAAATTGGTCACTTCACTGTGGCGTTGAGGGCCTTCATTTTGGTATAGATGACCTTCATATTTGGCAAATTAGTCACTTCATTTTGGCATTGATTACATTCAGTACATTGAGTACTACTAATTGATTACATGCAGTACATTGAGTACTACTAATTGATTACATGCAGTACATTGAGTACTACTAATTGATTATATTCAGTACATTGAGTACTTCTAATTGATTACATGCAGTATATTGAGTACTGCTAATTGATTACATTCAGTACATTGAGTACTACTAATTGATTACATTCAGTACATTGAGTACTACTAATTGATTACATTCAGTACATTGAGTACTACTAATTGATTACATTCAGTAAAAATCTTGGTCAGAAGCAGGATAGTTATTACCATCTTGACTGAATTTTAAACATTTTTGGATTTAAACCATGCATCAAAGACAGATAATGTTAAGTGCTTTGCACTTAATGACCCTACACAATTTGTTTTTAGATGTACATCATTCCTGGGACTTTGAGGACTTTGTTACATATCCATTTGATCTTACATGACTGATCTGGTGTTTGATATGTATATCCAGTACATATATCCATGTTTGGCACCCAGTCTGGAACTATTTAAGGTGTTCAGTATGCTTCCATATACCAAGTCAGACTGGTATAAAGCACCCAGTCTGGAACTATTTAAGGTGTTCAGTATGTTTCCATATACCAAGTCAGACTGGTATAAATCTGAGTTTGTTTTCACACTGTATAGTCAGGAGTACATAATAAAAACAAAACTGTATAGTCAGGAGTACATAATAAAAACAAAACTGTATAGTCAGGAGTACATAATAAAAACAAAACTGCATTCATATGTTCTTCAAAGTTAGGGAAAGAACTTGTCTGCTATAGCATATGACTAAAGTCTCATGGCGTTGACTCTTATCAAACGCATTCTTCCACCATTTTGGATCAAATAACCTATGTAGTTATGTTTTTATATGTAATGATATGATGACCTAGAAACGATTCTTTGGAAGTGACATTTATAATGATGACATTGAAAACAATTCTTTGGAAGTGACAATTATAAGATGACCAAGGAAAACAAATCTTTGGAAGTGACATTTATTTAGATGGCCTAGAAAACAAAATCTTTCGAAGTGAGGTTTTTAATGATGGCCTAGAAAACTAATCTTTGAAAGTGAGGTTTATAATGATGGCCTAGAAAACAAATCTTTGGAAGTGACATTTATAATCATGACCTAGAAAACAAATCTTTGGAAGTGACATTTATAATGATGATATTTATAAATCAATACAAATAATGAAGTTCATCTTATAAACGATTATAACAAACAGAATATAATTTTCATGGATTGAGGGTAAAAGAAAATTTGGAGGTTGCATAATCTTACTGACAGTTTTCTATCAAATGCTTTAATTATTTCCCTCCTTATTGAAGGCGAAAACTATTTTTTTAATTGTGTTCCATACAGGTTGAAATAATAATAAGCCAATGATTTAATAAAGTGATCAAAATATTCTTTAAATTATAAATAGTGGTGCTTTGTATGATGGAGAGGTGTGGCAGATAGGAATCATGTTTTACATATAGGATCATTCATGAGTGCTCATTTCAAATAAAATTACAAAACTAGTTGAATAATCAATATTTTTAGTACACAAAGGATTGAAATTAATCAAGGGTTTCAAATGTCATTAGAAATGAACACATCTACAACAATCTATCACATATTCAAATAATCTAAACTATAGAATCTACAAAAATATATTGTATGTACAAGAATCTAACACATCTACAACAATTTACCTCATCTACAAGAATCTAACAGATCTACAATGATCTATCTCGTAAAATTATAAATTTTCAATACCAAATATTGATTTACTTGGATTAAACAGGAAATGTGATTGTATTGCATAGATGCTTTCTCTTTTATTATAACATTATTGTTTCAACCATTGCAGGGTTTTGCACAAAACAGATACCAATTCTAGATACCAAGATGACATTTAATACACCAACAGTGGCACAAATAAACTGATCAATCACAATAATTTTTTTAACTCAGATTTCTTGCTTAGGAATAGTCTTGATAAAAATATGAAATAAATTCAAGAAAAATAAAAAGGTAACTTTCACCACTATTTTATTAACATTTTTTTATTTTTAAGAAAACTGTGTAGTCTCAACAATTTGCATAAATCTTATCACATGATACAACCTTGATGTTATTTGATTATATTTTGTAAAGGCAGCAAAGTTTTGGTAAAAGAAATAAGAAATGACTGATAATCAATTTCTTTATCACCTTGTCATTAAAAGTGATAGAAATGACTAAAGAGATAACTTTGTTTAACAAGCTGATAAAATCCACAAAAAGTATAACCTGGTAAAGAATTAGATTTAATGAGGCAGAAGCAGGGAAGGAAAACTCTGACCCATTCTCATGAAATCTTTTAAAAGCTGAAGCTTTGTAAAGGCTGATGACTCTAATGTGGCATATTAACGTATCAGTGGAGGCATCAAATAGAAAAATGTTGAAGTAAAGAATGTAATTTATTTTTCATTCAAATATATAGGTAACATAAACCATGTAAATAATATTTTATTATTATGGTTGGCACAAGATAATCACACTATTATTACACAGTTTCTAATGATTGTATGGGCTACAAATAGCCTGTCTTGTGCTGAAAAATGGCATTAAGCCTTACTACAACAAATGATTGTATGGGCCACAAATAGCCTGTCTTGTGCTGAAAAATGGCATTAAGCCTTACTACAACAAATGAATGTAGTATTTAGCCTATTTTTCTTAAACAGAACTGAAATGCTGTATCATTGTGTCATTTGTGACATCATTTACATTTAAGATGAGCTAATACCTGTGGATTTTTTAAACGTTTTTAATCAATCAAACCATAATTCCAGATTGGAAACACATAGTACAAACATTAAATCTGGATATTTTCCAATATAATGATTGCTATGAGAGATCATATTCCTAAATAGCAAAATAATTAAGCTGTATGAAGATTTTGACAATAGATTACATTTGTAGTCTGGGCCCTGAGTGGCCTAAAGCACTCTCTGTTACGGATCACTGCCATCTCATCTCTGTCTGCGTGGGTTCGAGTCTCAGATTCAGCCAATGTGGGTATATGAGAAAACTTGCCTGTAGCTTCTTGCGGGTTGGTTGTTCTTTCCGGGTTTTTCCTTCATCATTAATACTTGACACCATGGATAGCCTATCATGTGCTGAAAAATGGCATTAAACCCTACAAAAACAACAACATTTGTAGTCACAAGATTCTAGCTTTAACTGCCATATGTAAACTCAGATTATATTTTTATTATAATCTTTTCTGTATACAATAGAACCCATATTACATTGCTGAATTTATTTTCTTTATGTCGATTTTTAAGACAAAGCTCTTAACAAGCAACCTAATTTTCTTAATGCTTTTTGGTATTTATTTTTAATCATTCTTCATTTCTTTTTTGTTTTTTGTTTATGTATATGGTCCATTGTAATGCCAGGGGCAGTCTTGTGCACGTTTCTTAATCAGTGACACCATTTGTTCTCACTTACAGATGTGTCAAATGTTTGAATTCAAAGTAAAAACTGCCTAGGCTTAGCCAAGATCAGACCAATGCCACTTAACTACAGGAAGTGTAAAAGACTAATCATCAATGATGATAGTGTAGATGTCATTTACTTGCAGAAAAAAAGGCAATGTTGCATGGTAAATGACTAAATTGTGACATATTAGACATTGTTTTATTTTAGATACATGTACTTATTTTTGTAAATAAAAATACTGGAAGGCATTTGTGTACTTATATTTTTGTATGTATTTATATTTACATATCTGAATTATCCATATGTTACATGTTTTTTCCAGGCTAGGTTATGAAACAGTACAGTTTAACTAATTTAATGAAAAATATTGAAGATATCACTTCATGCAGAATTATATTTTGACAAGAAATTTTATTTTATTTTTTAAAATATCCTGTGTTAAGAATGGAAATGAAGTTGAAAGTGATTTATTTGTTACATTTATGAATTAAGGTATTTACATGACTAAGGATCACATTGAATTAAACATGATGCTGCTAAAATATTTTGTTTTGAAAATGAAAAGATTTTAAAAACACAGACAGACACACACAGATATATATATATATATATATATATATATATATATATATATATATATATATATATATATATATATATATATATATATATATATATATATATATATATATATATTGAAATGTTAAGTATTGAGATTTATCCTTATTTTGTAATATAAATAACAATATTGCTTAATTGAAGACAAATGTCGTCATATTGATGATTCCTAGCAACATAATACAGTAATTACCAATTAGTGAATAGAAATATTTTTATACATTTCTCATTATCAGTTTTCATTTACCCACTTTTGCTTTCATTAACAATATTGTCTTTTGCAAAATTTCTGAACCTATGATTCTTTAATCCATGTTTATTCTCAGTGTTGGATGAACAAGCCTATTGATTTTCTTTAGCTCTTTTTATCAAAGATCTGAAAACTTATGTGATGGGACTGCATCCAATGTCCTTTGTCATTTTATTTTGTAGTTGTTTGCTACCACTCATTGTCATTAACTTCATGTAGGAAGATCATGAAACTTGACACATGGTTTCATAATGAGGTGTAATCAGTCTTCAATTAATTGATGCTCTTTGAACATCCAATGTTGGCTGCCTTGTAAATCATATTACAATTGCTCCAGTATGGTTGGCCATTGATTTGGGGTTTTACTACAGAAATTGATATGATATGTAGTTAGTCCTGTACGTATATGGTGCCAATGTGGCCATCTTGCAAATTGTTGCACTACTCTGAACAGATTAATAAAGGACTTCAACAACTGACTTCTGATGACACTTAATAATTTCCATGCAGTCTCTTGAGACTGGAATCAGTTGAGCATGCTGATCTTTCATTCACTATGTCCAACAGGGTGGTTGTCTTGAAAATCTTTCCATCCAGGGCTTGAAATTAGCAGTAGTTGGTTAGCTATAGGCTACTAAATTTCCCGTCACACTAGCAGTTTTCATAAATGGCTAGTATAGTTTCAGCTGATACCAGTCAGTATTTGTGGGAAGGACTACTCAATTTTTCAATTTACTAGACATAGAACTTGTTAAATTTTAAATCACTACTTCTCCTGAGCAGACTGCCATATTAACATTGGGATTTAAGTAAAATACTTTGTACAACATGTAAATGGTCCAAAATGAAAATGGTACCAATTTGATATCCAATGTGGTTCACCTTGATGACCTACTCACAGATCTTGCTATTACTACCTGTCCTGCACAGCTGATCATATCAAAATGGTTCCGTCACTAAAAGTCTTCTTCCAATGTACAGAGGTCCAAAATGAAAATGACACGAACCTGATTTTCAGCGTGGCTATCATCATTGCTACAATGAAATCTTAATTTAATTAATTAATTAATACTTCTCTTGAATGGATGGGTTTTCACTAAATTGAGTTTTCTCTAAAACAGTTGATAAAATACATGGTTGTTCTTGAATTAAAATGATTCATATGTGGCCACCTCCTTAGTTATCCTGAAAAGCTTGGCATGACTACTCCTTTTGAACAGGTGGTCACATTGAGAAGGTTTTCATGAAAACACTTGTTGCAGTGTGCATACATGTAACACAATCGAGACATCAAATCAGTACATTTCAACATTTTTATCAGAATATTGGCTTCTAAACAAATAACTGTTTTACTGAAATAAATTTTTCATGTTTTATGGGATTGAAAACAAAACAAATGCATTTTTTGTATTCTCGTGACACTGATCTGCCATGCATATTTTGAACTTTTCAGCACCAGTAAGGTACTAAAACTGGAGTGTCAATATGTGTTGTCATTGTACATTGGTCTGAACATTTATGTGTAGTCACTGGGTGTCAATCTGATGTTTTTGTACATTAACATGAACATTTCTATGTAGTCACTGAGTGTATGGGGTGTCCTGGTAGGGGTAACACCTCAGGCTGACAAAGCAGTTGTACTCCTTCAGGGGTAACTCACCAACGTTTGGTTCGCACTTGATGCTCAACTGGCTGGCTAAACCAGGCTGAGGGTAGCCAACGGGTCTTAAATCCTCAGTGAGTTAGGCTTTGTCTACCTAGCATGTGAAGACTGGATTTGGCAGCCTGCGTGGAGGAACCAGCTGGTCCATGGGCAAAAAGGCAATTCCCAGCAAAGTGCCAAGGAATGCAAAGAACTTGACAAGATGCCTAGGACGTCCTGGTCATCCACTGCATCATCTCCATCTCTGGCTGTCTTGACGTTGTTGCACTGCTGGACATGGATGGTTTTGGGCGAGAGAGTGAGAACTGTGCAACTCTTCCTTACTTTAAACAAAGTCACTGTGCAAGTCATTCTTGTCATCCACCCATCCCATTTCTTCACCCACTAAAGTCCTGTGGCAACAGGCAAGCGACGAAGTGGCAGGTGTGGGTATACTGGCAGCTTTAGCCGCAAACCTGCACACAGGTGACTCAGGCCATTAGGGTCATTCACCACTGACATGGAGCAGCAGTGGAGTCCAGCAGCCCCCTGAGTGACTGAGCAGCCCTCTTCAGCAATGCACTGCTCACCTCCCTGGCATGAGCTAGGGGCTAGAAAAGGTGTCCTAAACATTGCCTGCTCTAAACTTCCCTATCTAGCATCCCATGGCTTGCAAGGACCCTACTCCAGCAGTCAAAATACAAAGAAGAAAATAAACTTGACGCATGGAATGTGTGCACCTCAGTGGATGATGCAGAAAGACCCCAGAGGAAAACCGCCCTAATAGGAAAGGAACTTGCTACATACAATGTGGACAATGCTGCCTTGAGTGAGACCTGGCTTGCAGGAGAAGGCGAACTCTGTGAAAGGGGCTCCAAATACACTTTCATTTGGAACGTCCAAAGAAGTGAAGAGTGCCGTGAGGCTGATGCTGGCTTTGCAGTGAAGACAGCACTGATTGGCAAATTGGCAGGACTTCCCAAGGGTGTAAACGACAGCCTCATGACCATGAAACTCTCCCTCTTGTCTGGAAGAAAGCACCTTACCATCATCAGTTGCTATGCTCCAACCATGACCAACCCAGATGAAGTGAAGATCAAGTTCTATGAGGATCTTCATTCCGTCATTGCTGACATTCCAATGGCAGATAAGCTCGTCATTCTTGATGATTTCAATGCAAGAGTAAGCTGTCATCACATTGCTGGAGATGGAGTACTAGGAAGGCACGGATTGGGTCACTGTAACAGCAACGATTTCCTTTAGTTCCAGACTTGCACCGAGCATGAACTGCTGATCACCATTACAGCCTTCCACCTCCATACCCATAAATGGACATTATGGATGCACCCTCGCTCTAAGCACTGACATCCTATCAACTACATGACTGGCAGGATGTACGTGTGACCAAGTCCTTGTGCAGTGCAGACTGTTGGACAGACCACCGCCTCATCATCACCAAGCTCAACATCTGCATTCAGCCCAAAAGATGCCCACAAGAAAAGAAGGCTCCTAAATGACTAAACATCACCACGCTGAAATGCACCAGTACCAAATAGCCTCTCATCGATGCCCTGGAAGAATGTCTGAAATCCACCCCTATTGACAATCAAAATGTGGAGACCAGCTGGGCAGCATTCAGAGAGCTGGTCTATAGCACAGCTTCAGAAATCCTTGGACCCTCAACCAGAAAGCATCAAGACTGGTTTGATGGGAACTGTGATGAGATCAAGCAGTTGCTTGATAAGAATACCGCCTTCTTCAAACCTACCTCAACAACCCCAAAGTCCACCTCTAGGAAAGATGCGTACAACACTATATGCAGAAACGTACACAGCAGAAACTCCGTCAGATGCAAGACACATGGCTGAGCAACAAAGCTGACGAGACCCAGTGTTACACAGACCAGCATGACATGAAGAACTTCTTCAATGCCTTGAAAAAGTGTGTGGACCTACATCCTCTGAATCATCCCCCCTTCTCAGTGCAGACAGGAACAAACTAATTACTGACAAAGAGAAGATTTTTCAGTGATGGGCTGAACACTCTGACAGCGCTCTGAATTGCCCTTCATCCATCAATGATGACGAGAAGAATGGGAAAATGGGGATTCTAGCGCATTATGGAAATTTTATACTGCACTACTCGATAGAGACTTTATTATTATTATTCAACCCTTCTATGTCGATTTTAAGTGAAAAATCAGCATTTTTTGAGCCCTCTCCATATTGTTTGATAATTTTATGTATATTTAATTTATATTGTGTACCTGACTTTTGTCATGTTTTTGGTTGTGCCTACATGATTTTTGTCATGTTTTTATAGATATTAAGGAATAGAACTTGTGTCAATTTATGAAGATTCACCCACATGACCCACATGTAGGTAATTCCAGGGCATTCTGTTGCATCATAGGTCAGGTGACAGCTTGAATATAATAGAGGTTTTGTAAATAAAATTTTCATTCCTGTTGTAAGATCAGTCTATGGAATCATTGCCAGTTGTGTTCAAATATACTTAAAGAGGAATCATTTATTTAAATTATTCATTGGAATTAAGTGTTCACTGACCTCTGGACTAAACACTACTTTGGAACTATTGAGGGCTCATTCAGAGACGTATTGGATTGTATCATTGTGTTACAGCAAAACATTCAAGATTTTTATATCAGACTAGTCAAAACTATTGGTACATAAGCACATTGAATTCATGTGGAACATTCTGTACTTTTTTACTTGTAATACAAAATGGTTGCTTAAATTGAATTTACATTCTGTCTTTTAAATTAAATTACTTGTTTAATTTTATTCACACGTTTTACTTCATTCTGATACATTCTAAGACCTAGAGTCATAACAATAGATTTTCATCAAACTTATATGTCTCATTCTAAAGCAAGGGATATTTTCAGTTGTACTAGCAATATAACTGCTTGGAAAACAAATTCATTCATGTATTTTTTTAATTGTTAGATATGTATTATCTACTGGCATTTAATTACTATTATATTTTCTTTGGTAAATTTTTTTTCTAGATTTCTGGAAAGTTGTGTTACATAATTAGTGTATATTGCACTTTGTTCAATTAATTGTTGAGTCTTTGAAATATAACCAATCACGTGCCCCATACTTACAAAGATGTTAAAAATTTTAAATGCTCACATGCTGTAACAAAATTATAAACTGTATAAATTCAAATGACATCTGGAATTGCTGATATGTGGATAAATAAATATCATGACATGCTGATTTATGATGTGATTATTCTACCTGTAAAATTGTCAAAGTTAATTAAAATCATTTGACTCTCGAGTCTGCCTTCAAATCATGTGTGTAGATATTTGAAGAATATGGAACCTAACCTTAATTTCGACCAACATTGAATTTTTATCTAGTTTTACAATTTAGTTCTGGAAATCTCTTCTGAAAGTTTTTTTTATTTTATCTTACATGCTTAAAACTTTGTTTTCATTGTTCTTATAAAATTTTATTTCACAGTGTACAAATTATTTTCAGTGAAGCCCTCACAAAAGCTGCTGCAGGTATTACCTGCCCTTGAAGCATGTGCAGTGTTGCATCACAAGATCAAAACCCTTGCTAATATAGAGATTATACTGTACAAAATTAGTGGTAGATTATAAAAAAAATGAACAGTTACCGGTATATAATATAGATTTAGCACATTACTATTACCATTTGTCCAGTGACTGTGGTCATTTATACATGGAGTGTAAGTAAAAGAAATTTAAATAATTACAGTTTTTGTGAAGAATTACAACAACATTGCAATTCAGTGCAGTAGTTGGATCTTGGTTTTTGGGGGTGGGTATTTTCTAATGTTTATATACTGGTAAGTTGCAATGAGATAATGAGTACATCAAATATCTATATTGTGGCAAAATTTTAAGAGTGAACCACAATTATTTTATTAGTAGCATGTGCTATTATGAGAGAAAAGATAAGAAAATTATTATGATAAGAAAAGATAAGAAAATTAGGAATGAAAATACTATGCATATCTGTTTATGTCCTGGTTTAGCTCACATGGCTTAAAGGCAGAGTGAGCTTTTGTTATTATCCTGTAAGCAGAATCCACTATCTGTCCTGCATCCAGAATCCACTATCTGTCCTGCATCCAGAATCTACAGTCCTGCATCCAGAATCTACAGTCCTGCATCCTGAATGCACCATCTGTCCTGCATCCAGAATCCAATATCTGTCCTGCATCCAGAATCTACAGTCCTGCATCCAGAATCTACAATCAGTCCTGCATCCTGAATACACCATCTGTCCTGCATCCAGAATCCAATATCTGTCCTGCATCCATAATCCAAAATCAGTCCTGCATCCTGAATGCACCATCTGTCCTGCATCCAGAATCCAATATCTGTCCTGCATCCTGAATGCACCATCTGTCCTGCATCCAGAATCCACAAAATGTTCTGCATCCAAAATCCATTATATATTCTTGCATCCAGAATACACCATCTGTACTGCATCCAGAATACACCATCTGTCTTGCATCCAGAATACACCAGCTGTCCTGCATCCAAAATACACTATCTAATCCTGTATCCAGAATGCACCATCTGCATCCAGAATACACTATCTGTTATACATCCAGAATACAACCTCTGTCCTGCATCTAACATATGTAAACAATTGCTTTTTTAACTTCTAATTAAGCACTGAACCAGTTTCAATCAAACTTGTCTGGACATGCTGGCATGAAGATCTTTAAGGTTTTTACAAATTATGCCAAACTACTATTAAATATGTCTGCCTTTACAAAAAAGATAATCACGCAATGATCTCTCAAAAACTAACAGAATTTGACCCTGGCATGAATCCCTTTCATGTTTATTTTAATGATGCTGATTAACTATGGTGATATAATGCAAGCAAGAACTTTTGAGATGCCACTTCTTAGAAACTGCTGGAATGTGTAACCTTCAAAGAAATCATTCAATCTTTACCAAATGTTTCCAATCCAGCATCAAATTATGTCAGCCATCATTTTTTTAAAAAATAATTTAACGACTTTTTAAAACACTGTTGTATATATAATGGCTAAACATTACATGTTCTCCGCCATGCTGACTAATGCTTTCATAGACAGAGAAGTTGGAGTCTGCATAAGGTACTGTACAGATGAAAAGCTATTCAACTATTACAATAACAATCATAAGACTTGTTTACACTGATATTACAATGAAAATCATTATAAGACTTGTTACACTGATATTACAATAACAATCATAAGACTTGTTTACACTGATATTACAATAACAATCATAAGACTTGTTTACACTGATATTACAATGAAAATCATTATAAGACTTGTTACACTGATATTACAATGAAAATCATTATAAGACTTGTTTACACTGATATTACAATAACAATCATAAGACTTGTTTACACTGATATTACAATGAAAATCATTATAAGACTTGTTACACTGATATTACAATGAAAATCATTATAAGACTTGTTTACACTGATATTACAATGAAAATCATTATAAGACTTGTTTACACCAATACAAATATGAGTTTTCCCGTTGTTCATCACAAAATAATTTGCTTCTCTAAATTGCTGAATCAGCATAATACCCCTCTGTGTAAAATATGGTATCTAAGAACAAATGTAAGGCTGCATATCTTGAGCTGAGATGCATCAGTTTTATTCGCAAATATCTTTTAGTTGATGCCACTAAAACGTGTGTTCATTAGTACTTTCAAGACAACTATTGTAACTCAATTCCATCTGGTTCATCTCAATATCTACTCCAGAAACTTCAAAAAGTTAAAAACGCAGCTGCTCAGAACATCATTCGAGTACCACGATATTAGCACACCTCCCCGCTGCTCTGTACCCTACACTGGCTATCCATTCAATCCAGAATCAAACAGAAAATTTGTTCTCTGCGCTACGTTTCACTGATGGACTCGAGTCCAACATACCTATCTGGCCACACCAGCAAGATACTTACACTCCTGTTCTAACAATCGTATACTCATTGTTCCCACTATAAAAACGAAAAAAGTCATATGCACGTTCTTTTGTATACCAGGGCCCAGCAACATGGAACAAATTGCCCATTGAAATTAGACACAAAGTCAGTGATCCCTTTCAACTTCAAGAGTGCTCTTAAAACTCAGTTTTAGACTGCAGGAACAAACTAAAAGACTAAAACTAAACTAAAACTAAAAGACCAAAAAGTGTTTTCTACCTTTAATAATTTTAACATGCTTTTATGTTTTCTAATTTCATGGTATTTGTTTGGAGGGGGGGGGTTGTAGTCATATTTTTGCTATAGATTAGGTGCTATACAAAGTCCTCATTATTATTATTGTTAGGTCATCGTTCCAAATCAAACATTTTTTGATATTGCTAGATTGAAATGCTTTTCAGGACAATTTCTTAAAACCTTATCATTATTCCCTTTAATCTCATTCTTGGGGATTGACATATTTGGTTTGTTTAAATCATATTAGCAAACACATCAACAATTCTTTCACTAGCATACTGTAACAATGAAGTCTTGGGGAAACGAAAATATAAAAACTTTTCATGTCCCAATACTTAAAAGCATGCAAATGTCAGTGTCCCAACATTTATAGACACAAAAAATGTACCAATTTAAATTGGCCAGATCGCCAGACGTCACACAGAAGTTAAAAGTGCTTGTTCAGTTACCATGTCAATAAACTACTATAAATTACTAATATTATTTTGAAGTTATTATTTTGCATGTGTATATTTTCTGATTTCTCCAAGTTGTTATAAAATAAAGGTAAATAAAGAAATAACAATTTATGGGTCGCTTAGAATTTTACTGAAGACTTGTACTATAATTAGTCTTATTTTCTTATGACCATTCAGACTAGACTCCATTTTAGATATTTGGACATTTATATTTGTAGTGTGGGGTCAGAGCTAATTACCTATTGAAAAGTTGGAATTCATCACCACCCTGCGATGGAAGCATAGTGCATCTGCTTTCAAGGAGGCCTGCAAACTTAAATGATACTACATTGAGATATACCTTGATGAAATCAACAGGAAAATTGCTTATTTTCTAGGAAATTGCTTGTATTATATATGTTGTCTTTAATGAGCTGATAGATGAGATGAAACTGCAGCGTTCATGAAATTTAACTCGGTAGATGCCATTTGCATTGCTTGAAGCATGACTACACAAATTCCCCAGCCTATCAGAGGTCAAATGATATAATCAAAATACCTATGTTCAGTGTTGCTATAAAAACATTCCAAATTATTAAACGAAATCACATACTGTTTGTAAAAACAACAAAGCAACCACAAAACTGAAATACATGTTGCAATAGGAGTTACTATGTTTTGTTATAAGTGCATTTACATGTACTTTCAAATCTTCAAGGTTGTACGTGTCGTACAGTTATGCTACACAGCCCCTTGGTATTTGTTCCAAAATCAATAGCAGTTTTAAATCTTTCTTGGTGGGTGGCTACTTTTTAACTTTTCGTACATAACTGTTTTCAAAGTGATTCCTAAATAATTGTTAAAGAATATTCTTTGGCTATAGGTCATCCAATTTTGATTTAATTTTTTACCTAAACAAAGTTAATTACTTGCTTTTACAACTTCCTGTACAAGTTATTGTTTTTCCAGCTTTGTGTTTGAAATATTAAAACATATTAGTAATACTACTACTGCACTTAAGGTTTTATTTGATTAAGTTTGAAATTAAGACCTTTCTTTTAAATAGTGCTTGTTAAATTGAAATTTTCCTTCTTTCCAATATCAGATAGGTTATATTTTTATTGTGAATAATCCGGAGTTTTATCTGAAATAATGAGATTGATAACACATATAACATATTTCATCTGTACATGTTATTCAATTAATATTAGCAAAGTTTGTAATAGAAATTATAGAACTTTAATGATATTGATTTTTTAATTAATGTTTGTACAGCTCACTATCTTTATTAAAGAATCTTTGTTTCTTTCACACAATGTAATTTCTCCCAAAAATTATTGCAATACATCTGACGAAAATCAACATGAAAGATGTTGAAAATATAAATTAAAAATGCTTACATCCTACGGCATAGAAAATTCTTCTGGTAAGGACACAAGGAAGTCACAACTGAGGGACTAGGGGACATTATATGGTAACTTCATCTTGGTCTTAAGTTCAGAATTGTAACTTATGCTGAACTCAGAAAGAGGCAGAATGGATCAAAAACGTGGTACACAATTTTATTATAATTCATAGGCCTCATTATGTCTTGATGTGTCAGAGCTAAATTTATGAAACTACATAAGAACAAAGAATTAAAACCTAACCTCTTAATACTGAGCACCTAGTGAGACAGCTGTTAGTACTTTTTTTTATAAATCTTTGGTATGACTCTTCAGGGATCAAACCCATGACCAACCGCATCCAAGGTGGATGCTCTAAAAACTAGGCCATTGGAGTGGTCAAGTGTAGTATCTTAATTCCTTGCATATAATGAGGTAGGGCATGGTTATTTAACTCATTTGGTATACACAAAGATGATATTAACTGTATGTTGGCCAGAGTCATGTGAGACAAGATGCTATGGTGACCTGGAGACTGGCATCATTTTCATTTAAGACAGATTAAATTTCAAGGCAAGTCTTTTGATGAGAAAACCATTCATTCAGTAGGCCATCATACAAAAGTTAATAAGTCTTTTAATGAGAAAACCATTCATTCAGTAGGCCATCATACAAAATTGAATGATAAGTCTTTTAATGAGAAAACCATTCATTCATTTGAACAAAAGTGTACAAGATCTCCTTTTTATCTGTTCAGTATTATTTTTAGAAATATTAAAACTTGATATTGCAAATACTGGATGCAAATAACAGTTTTGACTGCAATGGACCGTTCTGGAACCCAGAAAAGGACAGTGCACAGTCTGTATGTTTATATTGAGAGATTTCATTTATTTTGAAATACCAATAAGCTGACAGTGTTAGGTGCCCCTTGTGACAATCGGGTTAGAAATTATAAATAGATCAGTAAAATGACTATATTTTATGCATTTTTTTTATCCTTGTTGCTTTTCGTTTTTAAAACAGGTAGAGGTTATAAACAAAATGGGAAGGTTGAATTTGACCTTGGAATTTGTTTGTGTGTGTGTAATGTTTCATGTCGATGTTCCAGGTAGCTAAGGAGGAATAGTGACGTCAAACTTGTGCTAATGGAGAGATGACAGAAATTGCAACTGGTCTATGAACAGTAGAGATAATAAAGTCAATAACTTTGAAAGTTTATTGTTAAAACTGCAATTAATGTGGCTACATGGGAATAAATCATATCACAATGAATAAGATGAATGGTTATGTCTTCCATACCTTGTTATCCATTTGCCAATATAACAAACTGAGTCTATAAACCTTGACAAATATTTGCATCATTGTTTCAAAGAACATTAGTTGTATTTGATACAGCTCCTTTCAAAAATATATATAGAAATCAGTCTCTGCAGTAAATAAGGCTGAAATTCTGCAAACATTCTGTAAGATAGAAATTTCTTAACATCAAAAATCGATATGAAAAGAATAATCAAAAATAAAAAAGATCAAAGTTAAAATAAAAAGATTACAATTTTTAACTACAACAGCAAAGATTTTATGTTCCTGGGCCTGAAAATGTGTACCATCCATGTATTGTGTAGTTTTTCATTATTCACAAAGAAAGTTACACCATGTTCTTAATTTTACAAATTTATTGCATTTTCACACTTATGATGAAACATTTGATTTATTTTGCTTGTGTTGTAATGTGGATGTATAAGAATCTAAATGAAGTGAATACTTGCCACTTATAGGTATGTAGAATCAAGTTCTATAAAATGACACCAAATAATCTGGGTTGAATGCCAACATGATCCATGTATGTGACTTTTACTATAATAGTATTGACGTGTTGCACTGCATACGGTTAAATAAATATCATTTTAAATGTGTTCAACCATGCTAGCAAAGAATAGGATCTAAGAAATTACGTCGTTACAAGCATGGAAATTGTTTTAAAAATTGTCCCCACATCGCAAATGTTAAGACACAGAAAAACAGATTGATTAACTGACTGATGATTCACATTTTGTTCTGAGGCAATTGGTGTCAAGGGGTTTGCAATCATGGCAACAAACCCAACCTAGTCTGGGAAGATGGTTAATTGTACATCAACACATGAAAGTTATATTGCCAATGAAGGCTGAAGCAATTGGATTCAAGTGGTTTACTTTGAGACACACCATAGCAACTAACTCAACAAGCTTTCAAAAAGTGCATTAGTACATCTGGAAATTTTATAAATTACATGACTTCTGCTAAACAGCTGAAAATTCAATATTTGTTTTTGCTGTGAACCACTGCAGTTGCATTTATGCTTTACATGTTTAAAAACAGTAAATTATATGTTTTGAATTACCACACAATTCCAAAAGCTACATGACAGTTTATGAAATTGAGAATTCTATGTTCCAACAGCTCATCTGTCCAAGTATTTCTGGTTCCATAAGCCATTATATGCTCATCTACGGCCTCTTTTAACTGGCTGCTGTGGATTACTATCTCTCCGAAGCCTCATCCCTGGAGGTGAGGGAGGCCTTGCCCTTGACCTAGTTTCCCTAACTGGGGGTGGTGATGGGGGCCTAATAAGAGGTGGGGATTTTTTCCTTTGTCTTGTCTTTTGTGGCAGTGGAGAAGGAGGCTTCTGTCCTCTTGAGCCCCTCAAAACTGGTGGAGAAGGTTCCCTTTGAAATGCAGGTGGGGACACTTGTCCCATACTTCCTCTCCTGGGTGGGCTCAGATCTTCTCCTAATTCCTCCCCTTCTTCCTCAGAGATTGGAGATGTTCCTGCAGGCAGAGTGGGTGGTGAGAGCTCCCTTTCTGAAAGAGATCTGCGTCTGGGAGGTGGAGAAGGATCTACAGGTGAGGGTGGACCATGAACCCTGCCCCTACGTAACATAGGTGGAGGGGACTGACCCCTAATTTGTGGAGGAGAGGGTGGCCTTGGACCTCTCCCCACTCTAGTGAGTGATGAAAAAGGTGGGGGAGATGGATCCCTGTACTGTGAACCCCTCCTGCTGCGAATCATTGGTGAAGTCAATGGAGGTGGAGAAATCTGATGTTGTCGTCGGGTTCTCATCTGAACAGGTGATGGATCTAGTAGGTCTCGAGGGGGTGATGAACGTCTATTTCTAATACTTATAGGTGAAGATTCTCTCACCAGAAGTGGTGGAGAAGTGTGCCTTGTTCTAATCCCAACTGGTGATGCTTCATGTAAATTGGGAGGAGATCTTCGCCTGATTCCAAGTGGTGAGGCGTCTAGCGGTGGTGGAGACCTTGAAAGAAGGTAAAAATACAAAAATTAACTGCTTGCTACATAAATCTATGCTTTTTAATCTGTGTTTAGTTTTTAAGTTCTTAACAAAGTTTAGTCAAAATTTAATTGAAATTAAGTCTACAGAGTGCTAATAAACTCAGCGAAGCAACTACATGATGAATATGTCTATACTACAGAGTGGTAATAAACTCAGCCAAGCAACTACATGATGAATATGTCTATACTACAGAGTGGTAATAAACTCAGCCAAGCAACTACATGATGAATATGTCTACCGGTATACTACATAGTGCTAATAAACTCAGCCAAGCAACTACAAGATGAATATGTCTATACTACTGAGTGGTAATCAACTCAGCCAAGCAACTACATGATGAATATGTCTATACTACAGAGTGCTAATAAACTCAGCCAAGCAACTACAAGATGAATATGTCTATACTACTGAGTGGTAATCAACTCAGCCAAGCAACTACAAGATGAATATGTCTATACTACTGAGTGGTAATCAACTCAGCCAAGCAACTACATGATGAATATGTCTATACTACAGAGTGCTAATAAACTCAGCCAAGCAAATACAAGATGAATATGTCTATACTACAAAGTGCTAATAAACTCAGCCAAGCAACTACATGATGAATATGTCTATACTACAGAGTGGTAATAAACTCAGCCAAGCAACTACAAGATAAATATGTCTATACTACAGAGTGGTAATAAACTCAGCCAAGCAACTACAAGATAAATATGTCTATACTACAGAGTGGTAATAAACTCAGCCAAGCAACTACAAGATGAATATGTCTTTACTACAGAGTGGTAATAAACTCAGCCAAGCAACTACATGATGAATATGTCTATACTACAGAGTGCTAATAAACTCAGCGAAGCAACTACATGATGAATATGTCTATACTACAGAGTGCTAATAAACTCAGCCAAGCAACTACATAATGAATATGTCTAACGGTATACTACAGAGTGCTAATAAACTCAGCCAAGCAACTACAAGATGAATATGTCTATACTACAGAGTGGTAATAAACTCAGCCAAGCAACTACAAGATGAATATGTCTATACTACAGAGTGGTAATAAACTCAGCCAAGCAACTACAAGATGAATATGTCTATACTACAGAGTGGTAATAAACTCAGCCAAGCAACTACATGATGAATATGTCTACCGGTATACTACAGAGTGCTAATAAACTCAGCCAAGCAACTACATGATGAATATGTCTATACTACAGAGTGCTAATAAACTCAGCCAAGCAACTACAAGATGAATATGTCTATACTACAGAGTGGTAATAAACTCAGACAAGCAACTACAAGATGATCGTACAAATTTGTCTATATCTTGCTCACCATTGTTTCAGATGATTATTACGACTCTATGGACTTAAACAATTAAGTAACAGAAAATGCAAAATCAACAAGTTTAGTAAAATTATTCAAGTGTAATTCATACCATATCTGCATAGTCTAGTAGCATACAAGTGCAATTCAGATTATACCAAATCTGCATAGTCTTGTATACAAGTGTAATTCAGATTATATCAAATCTGCATAGTCTTGTATACAAGTGTAATTCAGATTATACCAAATCTGCACAGTCTTGTATACAAGTGTAATTCAGATTATACCAAATCTGCATAGTCTTGTATACAAGTGTAATTCAGATTATACCAAATCTGCATAGTCTTGTATACAAGTGTAATTCAGATTATACCAAATCTGCATAGTCTTGTATACAAGTGTAATTCAGATTATACCAAATCTGCATAGTCTTGTATACAAGTGTAATTCAGATTATACCAAATCTGCATAGTCTTGTATACAAGTGTAATTCAGATTATACCAAATCTGCATAGTCTTGTATACAAGTGTAATTCAGATTATACCAAATCTGCATAGTCTTGTATACAAGTGTAATTCAGATTACAATAAATCTGCATAGTCTTGTTGAATTATATGTAGATTTTTTTCAGACAATATTCTGACACCTCTTAACACCAAAACCTCCATAAAGTAAAATCACTTTAAAAACTGAAAAAATATTCTGGATGCAAATTTCCATTCTTTGATTGAGAGATACCCTTTATATAGAGCCCGCACTTAGCTAAGCAAACAACTTTCACACTGAGGTAATAAAACCCTTCACACTGACATTAATCTAAACTTGAACACTGACATTAATCTAACCTTGAACAGTTACATAAATCTAACATTGAACAATGACATTAATCTAACATTGAGCACTGATATTAATCTAACCTTGGACACTGACATTAATCTAACCTTGAACACTGATATTAATCTAACTGTGAACACTGATATTAATTTACCCTAGCCTTGAACAATGACAATGATTTTAATTTTGAACACTGACATTATTCTAACCTTGAACACTGATATTAATTAAACTAACCTTAAACAATAACATTAATCTAACCTTGAACACTTACATAAATCTAACCTTGAACACTGATATTAATCTAACCTTGAACAATGACATTAATCTAACCTTGAACACTGATATTAATCTAACCTTGAACAATGACATTAATCTAACCTTGAACACTGATATTAATCTAACCTTGAACAATGACATTACTCTAACCTTAAACAATGACATTAATCTAACTCTGAACACTTACATAAATCTAACATTGAGCACTGATATTAATCTAACCAAACACTGAACAGTGATATTTACCTAACTTTGAACACTAATGTTAATCTAAATTTGAACACTGACAATTTAAACTAACCTTGAACACTGACATTAATCTAAACTTGAACAGTGACATTAATATAACCTTAAACAGTGACATTAATATAACCTTAAACAGTGACATTAATATAACCTTAAACAGTGACATTAATATAAGCTTGAACAGTGACATTAATATAAGCTTGAACAGTGACATTAATCTAAACTTGAACACTGAGGTTAGTCTAGGATGTGGATGGATTGAAGTATGTATAGGCAGACATGTACACATAAACCAAAATGTGAAATTTGTGTAAATGTTTGACCCCAAAACAAACAATTAAAACCATAATCCTTTAAAGTTTTCCCTGCCATTAATATTGGTGGTTTAACACGTGCTGGTAACATTACTGCTGCTTGACATAAAGATCATTAAGTTCACAACCTGCAAACTATACAGTTTTCACATGTTTACCTATCACACTGGAGCCAAAGATTATTTATTTTTTAAATACTAGATGCATTAGGTATGCTTTAGTTCTATAAAAGTGGACATGGTTAATTTATTCTGAAACTGAATACACTTCACATTTACAAAATAATAAAATATATATGTATGTATATGCCCATTTATTGCTGAAAATGTGTGCAAGTTTTATATCTTATCAGGCTATAAAATCCAGATTGTCAAACTTAAACTGAGATTCAAATGACAGTTGCTGATTTGTTTTTTATAGGACCTGCCTGAAGAGAAAGGTTAACTAATCATAACTTATTGTGATTATGTGATAGTTGTTGCAAACTTAATGATTTTTGTTCTATTTCCTTCTTTTGTTATTTCTCAAAACTGTACTCTCCTCTTTAAAAACCTAGACACTAATTTGCATATGCATCTTTCTTTATAGCAGTGACCGTGACCGGTATTTATACGCCTCCTTTCCCCCATATTTCCTTCTTACCTCTAAATATTCTAAATATAAACCATCAATAAAGTCTGGTCCAGGCATAGTGTTTAAAACTTAAGATGGAGTAGTTGTTTCTAACATGGATTAATGCAACCTTGAACTTATATTTTTGTCCCATGTGGAAAATTTTTAAAAAGTTTGGCCCAGGTACATGATCTAGAACTAAAGTTATCATTGATAAGATATGAACTGACAAACACAGATGGATGGATCAAAGGATGAGTGGACAGCTGTAAAAATAAGATAGTCTTATGGGAAATACATAATAAAGTTTTCAATAATAGTATGAAGTAACACACACTATTGGATGCCCACTATTACCCTCTCATCCGCATGCTAATTGGAGTATCTTCAATTATTGGAGGTGAGATAGGTCTGTTGACATATCCTGGGCCTTCAGGTGGGTAAAATCGTTTTGCTGGAGACAAAGAATGTGGGTTTCCCATCATACCCATCATGGGATCAGGTTCCCCCATGTGTCTTGGAGGAGTTCGACCCTGCCAGTTTCTTACAGAATTTCCTCGTCTCTGTACCATCCTGATAAAATCATAAACATTTTTTTTTGCAAAATTAAATAATCTTTCAACTACTATTATGACTCTAAAACCAAGTAAGAGAAAAAGCAAAACCAAGAAGTTCAGTACAATTCAATAAATCATTTATTTCATTAGAATATCCGATGAAAATTAAATAGGAACTTTCAACTTTGTGTAATAATTACCAAATGATCCTAAAGTTATATCACAAGTCCAATTGTATAGTGTTCCAAATGAAATCCAGGTCTTCAATGTGTTGATGTACCAATAGTCTTGAATATGCTGATATACCAATAGTCTTGATGCATCACAATGATATAATCCAGAATATCTTTGAATTTGTTCACAATAATCCAAAAATAGTGTTTTAGTCCAAAATGGCAATGAGCACCTTGATTCCTACGAGTCTTATGAATAATTAAAATAAATAATTCCTCTCAAATTGTACCTGAACACAACTAAAAGTTGATTCCACAAAAACTTTTATTAAAGTGGGATTGAATAATTGTTATCATGGTCTTCCTTACATACAAACTGTCACCTGATTTACGACAACATGATGTCCTGGGCCTAGATAATTTCTAATGGAAATTTAAATCAAATTGGTAAACAAGGTCAGGTCTGTTTACTTCAATTTTAGCAAACAGTCTGACAAAAATGAGGTAGACCATGTTTTCCTTCCAAGGAGAAAAAAGAACTCAAATCAAAGTAAACAAAATTTGTTAAAAAATGACCTAAGCAAAGTAGGACCAAACTCCATCTCTGAATTAAGGACAAAAGTCAGGCACGTAATACAAATTATATATAAATAGCACTATGTCAAACTAATTTCATACTGAAACAAAGCTGGCAAACTTTCAAAAATGCTGCTATGAATTTTAAATAACTCGGAAAAGTCCCTAAACTTAATAATAGACTCATTCATTATTAAACTGAATGACAACAGCTAGGATAATTTGTGTAGCTTAGGCTAAACTACATAGGTAAATTACATGACATAGAACAATGCAACTTGATGGAAGCAAGTTAAAATAACTGATATAGAACAACCCAACTTGTTAGAAGCAAGGCAAAATACCTGCATAGAACAACCCAACTTGTTGGAAGCAAGGCAAAATACCTGACATAGAACCCAACTTGTTGGAAGCAAGGCAAAATACCTGACATAGAACAACCCAACTTGTTGGAAGCAAGGCAAAATACCTGACATAGAACAACCCAACTTGTTGGAAGCAAGGCAAAATACCTGACATAGAACAACCCAACTTGTTGGAAGCAAGGTAATATACATGACATAGAACAACCCAACTTGTTGGAAGCAAGGCAAAATACCTGACATAGAACAACCCAACTTGTTGGAAGCAAGGCAAAATACCTGACATAGAACAACCCAACATGTTAGAAGCAAGGTAAAATACCTGACATAGAACAACCCAACTTGTTGGAAGCAAGTTAAAATAACTGATATAGAACAACCCAACTTGTTGGAAGCAAGTTAAAATAACTGATATAGAACAACCCAACTTGTTGGAAGCAAGGCAAAATACCTGACATAGAACAACCCAACTTGTTGGAAGCAAGGCAAAATACCTGACATAGAACAACCCAACTTGTTGGAAGCAAGGTAATATACATGACATAGAACAACCCAACTTGTTGGAAGCAAGTTAAAATAACTGATATAGAACAACCCAACTTGTTGGAAGCAAGTTAAAATAACTGATATAGAACAACCCAACTTGTTGGAAGCAAGGTAAAATACCTGGTATAGAACAACCCAACTTGTTGGAAGCAAGGCAAAATACCTGACATAGAACAACCCAACTTGTTGGAAGCAAGGTAAAATACATGACATAGAACAACCCAACTTGTTGGAAAGAAGGTAAAATACCTGACATAGAACAACCCAATTTGTTGGAAGCAAGGCAAAATACATGACATAGAACAACCCAACTTGTTAGAAGCAAGGCAAAATACCTGCATAGAACAACTAAATTTACTGGAAGCTAAGTACATTATGTGAAACAACCAAAATTGTTGGAAGCTATGAAAATGAAATGAGTGGAACAATCCAACTTGATGGAAGCAAAATAAAATACAAGACAAGGAACAACTCAATTTGTTGGAAACTAGGTAAAGTACAGTATGTGGAACAGCCCAACTTGTTGGAATGTAGGTAAATTAAATGTGGAAGAACCCAACTTGTTGAAAGCCAGGTAAATTATATGATGTGAAACAACCCAACTTGCTGGAATCTTGGTAAAGCACATGAGTGGGACAACACAACTTGATGGAATTTAGGTAAAGCACATGAGTGGAACAACAAAAATTGATGGTACCTAGGTAAATGAAATGAATAGAACAACCCAACTTGTTGGAAGCCAGAGAAAAGTACATGACAAGAAACAACTCAATTTGTTGGAAACTAGGTAAGTACATGACATGGAACAACTCAAATTACTGGAAGCTAGGTAAAGTACTTCATGTGGAATAACCCAACTTGTTAGAATCTGGGTAAATTACATGATGCGAAACAACCAAACCTGATAATAATAAAGTCAGTGATACATAAATATTTATCACAGTGATTTGTGTAGTTCTCATCAGAAAATGCCAGACATAGAAAAATATCTCTCATCATTCATAAATTCCTATTACATGAGAATTAATTAAAGATCCTCAAGATAAAAACACTAACCATTGTTTCCTGGCACGTCTTTCTGCTTCTCCAAAGTTGATATTGATCATATTTCTCTGTGCTCTGAGTGCTGCTTCTCCAAAGTTAACCTTGTCTATTGGAGTCTTCTCTCGTTTAGTCCTTCTGTCATCATCAGACTTCCCAGAGAGGTCAGAGTAGACCGAGACCTTTGATGGTGACCTTGATCTTGATTTTGAATGAAAGTAAGATCGTGGTGTGCTAGCCGGACTAGATGAATGTGAACGAGACCTACTGTCACTATCAGAATGGTAACTACATCTATGATGAGATGATACACTTGATGATGTTGATCGAGTTCTCCTTGATCTTCCTCTTCTGCTTTCAGTTGACCTCGATCTTACTTCTGAATTTGACCTTCTTGACCTTGAAGATTCTGAAGATATTGACACTGCACTTTTAACTCTTCCTGAGAAGAATTCATCTGAATGTGATCTCTCACTTCTTCTAGCATGTGACATTACATTGGCAACTTCAATATCAGCATCTTCAATCTGTCCATCTGGACATACATCCATAGTTTCTAAACGAGCACTTTGTGGTGATGAAGGCAGTGGGGGTGGGGAGACTGGGAGAGGAGGAGGAGAGTCAGAGTTTGAATTAGGGGGTAGGGGTGGAGGAGACTTTGGTAAGGGCGGAGGAGAATCCATCCTGGTTTGAGGAGGCAAAGGTGGAGGTGATGGAACAATGTTTGGTGGTGGAAGTGGGGGAGGGTTACTAGGGGGAGGTGGTTCAACTGTAACCAGAGTTTGAACATGTACATGAGGCTCTGCAGGGAGTGGATGAACAACAGGGGAAGAGTGTGGAATTGCTGCAGCTAGTAGAGATGGAGATGTGGCTTTCGTTTGACTGCAGGAAACCAATGGTCTTGGTTTGTACAAATCATCTGTATCAAAAATTTGTTTGGATAATCTAATCTTGCTGTCTTGATCAGAACTTGCGCCATCTGAAGATCTGGAATGAAGCATAAAAACTTTTACAATTATAAGCTAGCTACTATCCCCCCTATGTCATTATGTCTGTCTGTGACAAAACTTGACATTGTTTATCTACCCACTCCAACTGTAGTATCTAATGAAACTTTGACGACTAGTTGTATAAAAACAAATGAGATTTTTTTTCTTCCAGCACATTCCTCTGGAAATCAGTACTCCCATGCTATTTTTAAAATTTTTACAAATCTTTGTTAGCTGGATTTGCGGCTGGTGTAAATGAAGAACAGTAAAGTTCTGCTTTACTTCCTCTGGCTTTCTGGGGATGATTTTCAAACAGTCAAAAAAAGGTATTTTTTCCTAACTGACTTTGTCATCACTTGGATGCTTTTGTTGAGACTTTGTAGGCTAGATATATGGCAGATGTAAATGTGAAATAAGATTTTATTTTTTGCCCTTTTATATGTTTTTTTTTTTTTTAAATTCATATAGCTGATTACAATAGGATTTTTGAGAATCCAGCTTGTCTCCTTACACTACTTAAGACATTTCTTAGTCCTGATATATTAGTGTTGATGTGCAATCAGGTTTTAATTTTTTTTCTCATTCTGGAGACATATTTTGAAATAAATATAAACCCCTTGATATTTTGGGCAATTCAGCTCATAGTTGCTTCTTTTACACTGATTGGAAGGTTTTGTAACAACTTTGTAGGATAATATATAGTTGGAATAAATGTGTATTAGGTTTTGTTTCTTTTGTTCCATGTTCAAGTAAAGTTTTTGAAAGATTATCAAGAAAAGGGCATATTTTCAGAAATTATCTAATCATCGCTTTCTCTCTGACTTAGCTTTGAAACTTTTACTGAAACTTTAAAAGCAAGATATTTGGCTGGAGCAAACATGTAGCATAGTTTTTTGTTTTTTTCCTCTGATCTATTTTTGGGGACACTGTTTGCAAAATTATCTAAACAAATGAGGTTATTTTGAAAATTTATTTTGTCATCACCTCTAGCAAAGTGCCCAGGTATAAAATGCACTCATACACCATTCAATTATTTTCATTATACCACAGTTCAGTACAAAATGCATTCATACACAATTCAATTATTTTCACTATACCACAATTCAGTACAAAATGCATTCATACACCATTCAATTATCTTCACTATACCACAATTTAGTACAAAATGCATTCATACAACATTCAATTATTTTCCCTTAACCACAATTCCATACAAAATGCATTAATAGACCATTCAATTATTTTCACTATACCATAATTCAGTACAAAATGCATTCATACACCATTCAATTATTTTCCCTACACCACAATTCAGTACAAAATGCATTCATACACCATTCAATTATTTTCACTATACAACAATTCAGTACAAAATGCAATCATTCACCATTCAATTATTTCCACTATACCACAATTCAGTACAAAATGCATTCATACACCATTCAAATTATTTTCACTATATAATAATTCAGTACAAAATGCATTCATTCACCATTCAATTATTTTCACTATACAACAATTCAGTACAAAATGCATTCATTCACCATTCAATTATTTTCACTATACAACAATTCAGTACAAAATGCAATCATTCACCATTCAATTATTTTCACTATACCACAATTCAGTACAAAATGCATTCATTCACCATTCAATTATTTTCACTATACCACAATTCAGTACAAAATGCATTCATACACCATTCAATTATTTTCACTATATAATAATTCAGTACAAAATGCATTCATTCACCTTTCAATTATTTTCACTATACAACAATTCAGTACAAAATGCATTCATTCACCATTCAATTATTTTCACTATACCACAATTCAGTACAAAATGCATTCATTCACCTTTCAATTATTTTCACTATACCACAGTTCAGTACAAAATGCATTCATTCACCTTTCAATTATTTTCACTATACCACAGTTCAGTACAAAAATGCATTCATTCACCTTTCAATTATTTTCACTATACAACAATTCAGTACAAAATGCATTCATACACCATTCAATTATTTTCACTATACAACAATTCAGTACAAAATGCATTCATTCACCTTTCAATTATTTTCACTATACCACAGTTCAGTACAAAATGCATTCATTCACCTTTCAATTATTTTCACTATACCACAGTTCAGTACAAAAATGCATTCATTCACCTTTCAATTATTTTCACTATACAACAATTCAGTACAAAATGCATTCATACACCATTCAATTATTTTCACTATACAACAATTCAGTACAAAATGCATTCATTCACCTTTCAATTATTTTCACTATACCACAATTCAGTACAAAATGCATTCATTCACCTTTCAATTATTTTCACTATACAACAATTCAGTACAAAATGCATTCATTCACCATTCAAATTATTTTCACTATACAACAATTCAGTACAACATGCATTCATTCACCATTCAATTATTTTCACTATATAATAATTCAGTACAAAATGCATTCATTCACCTTTCAATTATTTTCACTATACCACAGTTCAGTACAAAATGCATTCATTCACCTTTCAATTATTTTCACTATACAACAATTCAGTACAAAATGCATTCATTCACCTTTCAATTATTTTCACTATACAACAATTCAGTACAACATGCATTCATTCACCTTTCAATTATTTTCACTATACAACAATTCAGTACAAAATGCATTCATTCACCTTTCAATTATTTTCACTATACAACAATTCAGTACAACATGCATTCATACACCATTCAATTATTTTCACTATACCACAGTTCAGTACAAAATGCATTCATTCACCTTTCAATTATTTTCACTATACCACAGTTCAGTACAAAATGCATTCATTCACCATTCAATTATTTTCACTATACCACAATTCAGTACAAAATGCATTCATTCACCTTTCAATTATTTTCACTATACCACAATTCAGTACAAAATGCATTCATTCACCTTTCAATTATTTCCACTATACCACAATTCAGTACAAAATGCATTCATTCACCATTCAAATTATTTTCACTATATAATAATTCAGTACAAAATGCATTCATTCACCATTCAATTATTTTCACTATACAACAATTCAGTACAAAATGCATTCATTCACCATTCAATTATTTTCACTATACCACAGTTCAGTACAAAATGCATTCATTCACCATTCAAATTATTTTCACTATACCACAATTCAGTACAAAATGCATTCATTCACCATTCAATTATTTTCACTATACAACAATTCAGTACAAAATGCATTCATTCACCATTCAAATTATTTTCACTATACCACAATTCAGTACAAAATGCATTCATTCACCATTCAAATTATTTTCACTATACCACAATTCAGTACAAAATGCATTCATTCACCATTCAATAATTTTCACTATACAACAATTCAGTACAAAATGCATTCATTCACCATTCAATTATTTTCACTATACCACAGTTCAGTACAAAATGCATTCATTCACCATTCAAATTATTTTCACTATACCACAGTTCAGTACAAAATGCATTCATTCACCATTCAATTATTTTCACTATACCACAATTCAGTACAAAATGCATTCATTCACCATTCAAATTATTTTCACTATACCACAATTCAGTACAAAATGCATTCATTCACCTTTCAATTATTTCCACTATACAACAATTCAGTACAAAATGCATTCATTCACCATTCAAATTATTTTCACTATACAACAATTCAGTACAAAATGCATTCATTCACCATTCAATTATTTTCACTATACCACAATTCAGTACAAAATGCATTCATTCACCATTCAATTATTTTCACTATACAACAATTCAGTACAAAATGCATTCATTCACCATTCAATTATTTTCACTATACCACAATTCAGTACAAAATGCATTCATTCACCATTCAAATTATTTTCACTATATAATAATTCAGTACAAAATGCATTCATTCACCATTCAATTATTTTCACTATACAACAATTCAGTACAAAATGCATTCATTCACCTTTCAATTATTTTCACTATACCACAGTTCAGTACAAAATGCATTCATACACCATTCAAATTATTTTCACTATACAACAATTCAGTACAAAATGCATTCATTCACCTTTCAATTATTTTCACTATACAACAATTCAGTACAAAATGCATTCATTCACCATTCAATTATTTTCACTATACAACAATTCAGTACAAAATGCATTCATTCACCTTTCAATTATTTTCACTATACCACAGTTCAGTACAAAATGCATTCATACACCATTCAAATTATTTTCACTATACAACAATTCAGTACAAAATGCATTCATTCACCTTTCAATTATTTTCACTATACAACAATTCAGTACAAAATGCATCCATTCACCATTCAATTATTTTCACTATACAACAATTCAGTACAAAATGCATTCATTCACCTTTCAATTATTTTCACTATACAACAATTCAGTACAACATGCATTCATTCACCTTTCAATTATTTTCACTATACAACAGTTCAGTACAAAATGCATTCATTCACCATTCAATTATTTTCACTATACAACAATTCAGTACAAAATGCATTCATTCACCTTTCAATTATTTTCACTATACCACAGTTCAGTACAAAATGCATTCATACACCATTCAATTATTTTCACTATACAACAATTCAGTACAACATGCATTCATTCACCTTTCAATTATTTTCACTATACAACAATTCAGTACAAAATGCATTCATTCACCATTCAATTATTTTCACTATACAACAATTCAGTACAAAATGCATTCATTCACCTTTCAATTATTTTCACTATACCACAGTTCAGTACAAAATGCATTCATTCACCATTCAATTATTTTCACTATACCACAGTTCAGTACAAAATGCATTCATTCACCATTCAAATTATTTTCACTATACCACAATTCAGTACAAAATGCATTCATTCACCATTCAATTATTTTCACTATACAACAATTCAGTACAAAATGCATTCATTCACCATTCAAATTATTTTCACTATACCACAATTCAGTACAAAATGCATTCATTCACCATTCAAATTATTTTCACTATACCACAATTCAGTACAAAATGCATTCATTCACCATTCAATTATTTTCACTATACAACAATTCAGTACAAAATGCATTCATTCACCATTCAATTATTTTCACTATACCACAGTTCAGTACAAAATGCATTCATTCACCATTCAAATTATTTTCACTATACCACAGTTCAGTACAAAATGCATTCATTCACCATTCAATTATTTTCACTATACCACAATTCAGTACAAAATGCATTCATTCACCATTCAAATTATTTTCACTATACCACAATTCAGTACAAAATGCATTCATTCACCTTTCAATTATTTCCACTATACAACAATTCAGTACAAAATGCATTCATTCACCATTCAAATTATTTTCACTATACAACAATTCAGTACAAAATGCATTCATTCACCATTCAATTATTTTCACTATACCACAATTCAGTACAAAATGCATTCATTCACCATTCAATTATTTTCACTATACAACAATTCAGTACAAAATGCATTCATTCACCATTCAATTATTTTCACTATACCACAATTCAGTACAAAATGCATTCATTCACCATTCAAATTATTTTCACTATATAATAATTCAGTACAAAATGCATTCATTCACCATTCAATTATTTTCACTATACAACAATTCAGTACAAAATGCATTCATTCACCTTTCAATTATTTTCACTATACCACAGTTCAGTACAAAATGCATTCATACACCATTCAAATTATTTTCACTATACAACAATTCAGTACAAAATGCATTCATTCACCTTTCAATTATTTTCACTATACAACAATTCAGTACAAAATGCATTCATTCACCATTCAATTATTTTCACTATACAACAATTCAGTACAAAATGCATTCATTCACCTTTCAATTATTTTCACTATACCACAGTTCAGTACAAAATGCATTCATACACCATTCAAATTATTTTCACTATACAACAATTCAGTACAAAATGCATTCATTCACCTTTCAATTATTTTCACTATACAACAATTCAGTACAAAATGCATCCATTCACCATTCAATTATTTTCACTATACAACAATTCAGTACAAAATGCATTCATTCACCTTTCAATTATTTTCACTATACAACAATTCAGTACAACATGCATTCATTCACCTTTCAATTATTTTCACTATACAACAGTTCAGTACAAAATGCATTCATTCACCATTCAATTATTTTCACTATACAACAATTCAGTACAAAATGCATTCATTCACCTTTCAATTATTTTCACTATACCACAGTTCAGTACAAAATGCATTCATACACCATTCAATTATTTTCACTATACAACAATTCAGTACAACATGCATTCATTCACCTTTCAATTATTTTCACTATACAACAATTCAGTACAAAATGCATTCATTCACCATTCAATTATTTTCACTATACAACAATTCAGTACAAAATGCATTCATTCACCTTTCAATTATTTTCACTATACCACAGTTCAGTACAAAATGCATTCATTCACCATTCAATTATTTTCACTATACCACAATTCAGTACAAAATGCATTCATTCACCTTTCAATTATTTTCACTATACCACAGTTCAGTACAAAATGCATTCATTCACCATTCAATTATTTTCACTATACCACAATTCAGTACAAAATGCATTCATACACCATTCAAATTATTTTCACTATACAACAATTCAGTACAAAATGCATTCATTCACCATTCAATTATTTTCACTATACAACAATTCAGTACAAAATGCATTCATTCACCTTTCAATTATTTTCACTATACAACAATTCAGTACAACATGCATTCATTCACCTTTCAATTATTTTCACTATACCACAGTTCAGTACAAAATGCATTCATACACCATTCAATTATTTTCACTATACAACAATTCAGTACAACATGCATTCATTCACCTTTCAATTATTTTCACTATACAACAATTCAGTACAAAATGCATTCATTCACCATTCAATTATTTTCACTATACAACAATTCAGTACAAAATGCATTCATTCACCTTTCAATTATTTTCACTATACAACAATTCAGTACAACATGCATTCATTCACCTTTCAATTATTTTCACTATACAACAATTCAGTACAAAATGCATTCATTCACCTTTCAATTATTTTCACTATACAACAATTCAGTACAAAATGCATTCATTCACCTTTCAATTATTTTCACTATACAACAATTCAGTACAAAATGCATTCATTCACCTTTCAATTATTTTCACTATACCACAGTTCAGTACAAAATGCATTCATTCACCTTTCAATTATTTTCACTATACAACAATTCAGTACAACATGCATTCATTCACCTTTCAATTATTTTCACTATACCACAGTTCAGTACAAAATGCATTCATTCACCATTCAATTATTTTCACTATACCACAATTCAGTACAAAATGCATTCATTCACCATTCAATTATTTTCACTATACAACAATTCAGTACAAAATGCATTCATTCACCTTTCAATTATTTTCACTATACCACAGTTCAGTACAAAATGCATTCATTCACCATTCAATTATTTTCACTATACCACAATTCAGTACAAAATGCATTCATTCACCATTCAATTATTTTCACTATACCACAGTTCAGTACAAAATGCATTCATTCACCATTCAATTATTTTCACTATACAACAATTCAGTACAAAATGCATTCATTCACCTTTCAATTATTTTCACTATACCACAGTTCAGTACAAAATGCATTCATTCACCTTTCAATTATTTTCACAATACAACAATTCAGTACAAAATGCATTCATTCACCTTTCAATTATTTTCACTATACAACAATTCAGTACAAAATGCATTCATTCACCTTTCAATTATTTTCACTATACAACAATTCAGTACAAAATGCATTCATTCACCATTCAATTATTTTCACTATACAACAGTTCAGTACAAGATGCATTCATTCACCTTTCAATTATTTTCACTATACAACAATTCAGTACAAAATGCATTCATACACCATTCAATTATTTTCACTATACAACAATTCAGTACAAAATGCATTCATTCACCTTTCAATTATTTTCACTATACCACAGTTCAGTACAAAATGCATTCATTCACCTTTCAATTATTTTCACTATACAACAATTCAGTACAACATGCATTCATTCACCATTCAATTATTTTCACTATACAACAATTCAGTACAAAATGCATTCATTCACCTTTCAATTATTTTCACTATACCACAGTTCAGTACAAAATGCATTCATTCACCATTCAATTATTTTCACTATACAACAATTCAGTACAAAATGCATTCATTCACCTTTCAATTATTTTCACTATACAACAATTCAGTACAAAATGCATTCATTCACCTTTCAATTATTTTCACTATACCACAGTTCAGTACAAAAATGCATTCATTCACCTTTCAATTATTTTCACTATACCACAGTTCAGTACAAAATGCATTCATTCACCTTTCAATTATTTTCACTATACCACAGTTCAGTACAAAATGCATTCATACACCATTCAATTATTTTCACTATACAACAATTCAGTACAAAATGCATTCATTCACCATTCAATTATTTTCACTATACAACAATTCAGTACAAAATGCATTCATTCACCTTTCAATTATTTTCACTATACAACAATTCAGTACAAAATGCATTCATTCACCTTTCAATTATTTTCACTATACAACAATTCAGTACAAAATGCATTCATTCACCATTCAATTATTTTCACTATACAACAATTCAGTACAAAATGCATTCATACACCATTCAATTATTTTCACTATACAACAATTCAGTACAAAATGCATTCATACACCATTCAATTATTTTCACTATACAACAATTCAGTACAAAATGCATTCATTCACCATTCAATTATTTTCACTATACAACAATTCAGTACAAAATGCATTCATTCACCTTTCAATTATTTTCACTATACCACAGTTCAGTACAAAATGCATTCATTCACCTTTCAATTATTTTCACTATACAACAATTCAGTACAAAATGCATTCATTCACCTTTCAATTATTTTCACTATACCACAGTTCAGTACAAAATGCATTCATGATTTAGATTTTTAATGTAGCTTTTAAAAAATTTAACTCATATCACTATTATTTATGCAGTGACTCTGCCAGTGATTGAACTCATGACCTCCCTCATCCAAGGGGGATTCTCTAAGCACTAGGCCACTGGAGTGGTCATTCGCTTGACATTAAACTTAATGCATAATGCACAGGATGAATTAGGTATTTGTCTTCATCTTTAATATTATTAAGTGATAATCATTTTCTTGATTTTATTGTCATTTGTGAAAGGGAGTGTTGTTTGTTATATATGTAACAGTAATTACAACCCAAACACCAATCCATTAACAGGTGATCTTAGTGCAGCAAGTTACATCATTTCTTTGCAGAGTTAAAACATTTACATTGTCACTGAATGAAGCCCTTAGTTGCTGTTTCTGGATCAATTATGTCTTTTCATTTCCTTAATTGTTGATACCCCCCCCCATAACCACCCACCTGCACAAACACACAGTTTGACTGTCACTACAACAATCATTATGATAACTGATCAATGATAACTTTAATAATCCAATGTTAACAGGCTGAACCTCCAACAAAAATACAAATGTTTAACTCTGATGGAAGAATTAATTAAAATATAACTGAAAAGTGAAGCATGTTAATAGAGAAGATAAATAAATGTTACCATGGTTAATTCTGCAATTCATGTACTAATACTTGAACACGTTATCTTCAAATATAAATACAAATGTGTTACGATATTTATCACTATATAAAATTATTTTCACATGAATACATGCAATATTTTAACAAGAACTATGAATGCAGAATGCAATAAATGTACAGTGACTGGGTATTTTTCCTTTTGAAAAAATGTTGCATTTTTATCTTTGAAACTGCTTTTTTGCACAAATCTGTTGACAGACCACCTGCCTTGAGAGACTGCCTAAAGTTGGCAGAAGGGTTGATTTCTTAAAACAGGGTTTTTTATATTCTATATTCATTTAATTTAAGTACCTGGCTGAAAGTCTCTTTACTGCAGGTTCTTCTGATAGCATGACCTCCCCTGCTGTTATACTCTCTTTCCTTTTGCGTTTTGCCCTGGAATCTCTCCCATCCTCCAAGACACCAGAGGACACTGAGGAGTGATTGGAGGCACCCTGTGATGAATCTCCATCTGTAAGAACCAAACTCAAAGATGGTATGGAACCTGCGGGCAACTCTACTATAGGTATACCACCCTCAGCTGTCATGGACGTCTCACCTGATGAAATTGACAAAAAAGTAAATTTCAGTTCTTGCGGAGTCAGGTTTAATGTAATTGACATAGATTGAAAAGTTAAAGGAATTCAAGGAGGAAATTTTAATTTGAATCTCCTCTAACTGCTTTAATTAAAAACAAGTATCTCATTGCAGTGGTAACATTCCAAGGCCAGGTCAGGTATTCTTGGCCTGCCTGACTATCTGCAAAGAAATGTCTGGGGAAAACATATATGGGAAAAATACATTATAACCTGCACCCTTGTAGATTTTTTTTATGTTAAGCCAAAAAAATGTTGCCATTCCTTGCTGACATCATCAAGATTATGTCATAATGTACTTCATGTGATCATGACTTATGGTTTATATATCAAGAAAATGATCGGGCAAATATCAATTTTACCTTAATTGGCTGAATTAATTTACCTAAGGCAACATCCATACCATTCCACTTCTTTTATCTTTTGCTGGCCAAAAGCAAAATAGACTGGGCGACCAAACACCTGGCCAGTTTGTAGAGTCCAATTTAACTGGGATGCTAACAGATATTGCAACACTAGTTAAAACTTCATTAGAGGCATTCTGGAAAAAGTTTTCAGTTTTTTAAGCCTCTCTCTACTTTGCTGGGACTTCGCCTCATGTATGTTCTAATAATAGCAATGAATGTATGACAAAATTTCTGACTATTTCTCATATCATCAAATTTAAAAATAATGGTCACAAAACATGAGAGAAGAACATCATTAGAATAATTAAAAAAAACTTTGTATTGTACTACTTACCTGTTGTCATTAATATTTCACTACCTTTTAAATCCAGCCCTGCTGGAAAACAACAAAATTCATCCATCTGATCTATATACAGGAACTATTGGAACTAACTCTTCCAAGAAAATATTAGAATATTTCCCTTGTCTCCACTAGGTGACTACTTGTAAACCAGGTTTTCACCAGCTTTAAGTTGGAGTAATAAATTTATTGAAGATTCATGCATTTGCAGAAAGGTGGCCTAAATTATAATGTAACTGGGTAAGTGGCCTTAATCTGAATGTTACTGGTTAAGTAGCCTTAATCCTAATGTGACTTGGTAAGTGGCCTTAAATCTAATGTGACTGGGTAAGTGGCCTTAATCCTGATGTGATTGGGTAAGTGGCCTTAATCATAATGTAACTGGGTAAGTGGCCTTAATCCTGATGTGATTGGGTAAGTGGCCTTAATCATAATGTAACTGGGTAAGTGGCCTTAAATCTAATGTGACTGGGTAACTGGAATTACTTCTAATGTGACCGGGTAAGTAGCCTTAATCCTAATATGACTGGGCAAGTGGCCTTAATCCTAATGTGACTGGGTAAGTGGTTTTAATCCTAATGTGACTGGGTAAGTAGCCTTAGTCCTAATGTGACTGGGTAAGTAGCCTTAATCCTAATGTGACTGGGTAAGTGGCCTTAATCCTAATGTGACTGGGTAAATAGCCTTAATCATAATGTGACTGGGTAAGTGGCTTTAAATCTAATGTGACTGGGTAACTGGCCTTACTTCTAATGTGACTAGGTAAGTGGCCTTAATCCTACTGTGACTGGGTAAGTAGCTTTAATCATAATTTAACTGGGTAAGTGGCCTTAATCCTAATGTGACTGGGTAAGTGGCCCTTTTCCTACTTTGACTGGGCAAGTGGCCTTAATCCTAATGTGACTGGGTAAGTAGGCTTAATCATAATTTAAATAGGTAAGTGGCCCTAATCGTAATGTGACTGGGTAAGTGCCCTTTTTTCTATTTTGACTGGGTAAGTGGCCTTAATCCTACTGTGACTGGGTAAGTAGCCTTGATCTTAATGTGACTGGGTAAGTGGCCTTAATCCTAATGTGACTGGGTAAGTGGCCTTAATCTTAATGTGACTGGGTAATTGGCCTTAATCTTAATGTGACTGGGTAAGTGGCCTTAATCATAATGTAACAGGGTAAGTGGCCTTAAATCTAATGTGACTGGGTAACTGGAATTACTTCTAATGTGACTGGGTAAGTGGCCTTATTCCTAATATGACTGGGTAAGTGGCCTAAATCCTACTTTGACTGGGTAAGTGGCCTTAATCCTAATGTGACTGGGTAAGTAGCCTTAGTCCTAATGTGACTGGATAAGTAGCCTTAATCATAATGTGACTCGGTATGTGGCTTTAATCTGATTGTGACTGGGTAAGTGGCCTTAAATCTAACGTGACTAGGTAAGTGGCCTTAATCCTACTGCAACTGGGTAAGTAGCCTTAATCCTAATGTGACTGGGTAAGTGGCCTTAATCCTAATGTGACTGGGTAAGTAGCCTTAATCCTAATGTGACTGGGTAAGTGGCCTTAATCCTAATGTGACTGGGTAAGTAGCCTTAATCCTAATGTGACTTTGGGATATATGCCCTTAATCCATGATGTGACTGGGCAAGTGTAGGGAAAAATGCATGAGCATCCAAAATCAACCATGGTCATCTTTTCATCAATGTTATCGTGTGAGGCTTTATTTGAAGGATAAAAGCACTCATCTAACAAAAGGCAGTACAACTAAAGAATAGTGGCTAGAAAATGAGATTACCATGCAGTGTATGTAAGTACTAAGAAAAATGCCATTAAAACATTCTAGGTAAATCCAGCAAAAACTCGGAACCAATGCCTAGGTTCTGCTTACTTTATCAATGAGTCTAGGTTACCATCACATGACCACCAAAATCATTTCTCTTTTCCTATGGCTAAATCATGAAGATAAAAGCTAGTCCACTGTGTGTGTCAGCAAACAACCTTGAATATCTTGAAACAAAGAACTGCAGTCAAATTGTGCCACTTGCAGAAAGGACTGACCTGATGAGCTAAAATTTTCATGATGTGTATTATCTGATACTGTCAGATCCCAAATACACTGACTTAATCACTCACTTAAACCTCGAGGCCAAAGTTGGGGGAGTAGTGTCTTGCTTTTACTCCTTCATGCTGGACCTATCAAATATTTTTTGTTGAAGGACCTAGTATGAGAAGAGAGAGCAAATGATCAATTTTTGATTGCCCATGGGCTGCACCTGATTCTTGGCTACATATCCCTTAAAATGACTTAACTGTCCGAGTGGAACTGCTGAGTCGGGGTCGACCAAAAGGATATGACCTTGCAAGCTGAAGTAAATGCATTCATAAGCACATCTTGGATGACTGCAGTTTCAGCACATTCTGTTCAAATATCGACACTTACATGGACTGAGCCATGTAAGAATCAATAAGATTAAATTGGGAAACACTGTGAGTGGCTAAAGACACTGAAGCTCAAAGATGCCAACATGTTATAGAGATCCCTGTTGTCACCTGTATTCACTCTCACATGCTGTCTGAAGGTGTTAGACATTACAGAGCAACTGTGCATCCTTATGGACTGTAATTTTGGTTGATTTCGCCTGAGAAATTTCTTCATTTAACCATTAATTGTTCTGCCACAGTTACAAGAAGGTGTGAGTAAAGGATTCAGACTAGTGGAAATAGAGTGCCACAGAACTGAGAGCCATCTGAACAAAAACAGAAAGCCAAGATGAAGATCTCCAGTCACAAAAGATTTCAAGAAGTCAAAGAAAATTCCTCTTGGAAATCTCTGTATCATGGAGATCAATTTAGCAAGTCTGTTCAATGTCTTGATGGAAATATAATGAAACTCGATTGCCACCATACATCTTGAAAAAAAATGGTTAAAACCCCAAAACAACATTTTTTCAGAAAGATAGCTAATATTTGTAGCAAAAGCCAACATTATTTTTGGGGTATAAAAATAGGTTGATGCTTGCAAAAGTTTAAACAGAAGAACATTCAGTAGACACATAGCAGTGACAAGAGGTGATAAATTATAATACTATCTTGGAAGTGACAAGAGAGGATAAATTATAATACTATCTTGGAAGTGTTACTTCACATAAATACTATATATATTTTTTTACTCTTCATTGCATATAACGGTAAACACAAATTTTTCATCTTTCCCAAAGTGATGTATTTGTGAAGTAGCAGTCATTTCATCTAAACAAGTTTTAACCAATCAATTTGCAGCCATTTCATCTAAATAAGTTTGAACCAATCAATTTGCAGCCATTTCATCTAAATAAGTTTTAACAAATCAATTCACAGCCATTTCACCTAAATAAGTTTTAACCAATCAATTTGCAGCCATTTCACCTAAATAAGTTTTAACCAATCAATTTGCAGCCATTTCATCTTAATAAGTTTAACCAATCAATTCCAAATAGTAGCTCTCCTAACTGTACACATGTGCCTGAAAACTGACCTAAAGCAAAACATTATCAGATGGACATAAATATAACTGTGTGCCATATGTTAACTTGTGTTTAGGCATAAAAATAATTACACAATTTCCATCACCAATAAATATGCCATACACTCTTTTGATCCCATATTATTAGACACTGAATGACAGCTGCACTATTCCTCCACACCCCAAAGGTAACTATTATAAATTTAAACAGGTAAATAAGTAATTATTATAAAAATAAACAGATAAATAAGTAACTATTATAAAATTAAACAGATAAATAAGTAACTATTATAAATTTAAACAGATAAATAAGTAACTAATATAAATTTAAACAGGTAAATAAGTAACTATTATAAATTTAAACAGATAAATAAGTAACTATTATAAATTTAAACAGGTAAATAAGTAACTATTATAAAATTAAACAAATAAATAAGTAACTATTATAAATTTAAACAGATAAATAAGTAACTATTATAAATTTAAACAGATAAATAAGTAACTATTATAAAATTAAACAGATAAATAAGTAACTATTATAAAATTAAACACCCATAAGTTTAACCCCACCTTCTAATTGTCCTATAGGATGTTCATCCTGGGTAGGTGTATCAGGTGACTCCAGGGGCAGGACTGGTTCATCCTGGGTAGGGGTTGTGGGATCGTCTGTGTAGGATTCTTCTGGCAGTGGAATCTCCTCAACTGTAATCTGCTCTGTGCTGATGTCAATAGTCTGTGAAAAACTTGTGTCGATCTCCACCGTCTCTTCCATAATAACTGTCTCTTCATAACTCTGGCTTAGCTGGGATGTGCTGGCACTTTTAATGATGGGAGTGAACTCATCTGTCACATATCTGGACAATACAAAACAATACTGATAAACCATGAAATAACTGTCAAGAACAGAATGGTTCTTGCTACATATTAAATTTTACTATGTGGAATTAAGAGTTTGCCATGTACATGCTCAAATACAGGTCAGTAGATCAATAGGGAATTATGAGTCAACAAGTTTGGAACAAGGCCAATACATCCATGGAGAATTGCAAGTTATGAGTCTGCCCTACACAAGGTCATAAGATCAATGTCGGACTATACAGACTGATTGAAATACCAAAATGATTCCTTCAGATATTTATAAATCTTCCTCAAAGGTAACTAATATTAATGTAACCTTTTAAATCATCACTAATGAATCAACTAAATTTATGTTGAAGTTAAAAAGAATCCTTGGTCTGTTTGGCTGGATTCATGCTTAAATAACAAACTTCAGAAGGTGGCTGTAAAAAAACAGGTGCATTTTGTTATGATTCTAGGTCTTAAGAGAAAGAAAGTGTGAAAGCAACAATCAAAGTAAAATTGAATAAACAATTTATTTCCCTAGAAAACATAGTAAAAATTGAAAAGATACAGCAAAGTGAAGTAATCCTAAATGTTTTATCACAATTCTAAAGGTAAACAATATTCCGAGTGAATTCCAATAATCTTAAATGTCCTGATGTGATGTGACATGATACAATGATGCAATCCAGAATGTCTTTGAAAGAGTTCTCAATAATCCTTCCTAAAGAAGTGTTTAAGTCCAAAATGTAAAGGAGTGATTCCAATAATTAAAATAAATAATTCCTCCTCAAATTATATCTGAACACAACTACAAACTCTGATCACAGATTCCATAGACTGATATGAAACTGGAAAGACTAACTGTTTACTTAACCTCTATGTAAACACCTACATGACTTTGACCCAAAAGATTTAAAACAGAAAAATCCACAAACTCATAAACAGGCCTTAAACTCAAATTCAAGTAAACAGCTTGTTTACTTCTAACAATCATGACAGAAGTCAAGTAGGCAATTACAGACAAAACTGAAACACACAATATAGATATGCATAACAATATTCAAATCGAATTCCTCTGCTTGCCTCCCATAGTTGAATGAATACAAACTATTTTTTTTATCAGAGATACAGAATTTAAGTATGTCAAGTAAATTTGGGTTTAAATTTGTATAATTATTATTACATGAAACAGCTTGAAGATATATGAAGGAGGAGCTGTAACTATCAAAGAAAGCTTTGATGGTGTGTGAAGAATATTATCTAAAATGGCAAAAAAACAAAATTCAACAATAATCTCCATGAGTATGTCTAATGATTTTCTCTGGACTATTTCATAGTTTATCAAAATCACTGTGGACAATTTACACGTCACAAGCATTCCAGACAATTGATAAAGTAATTCTGAGATAGAAAATACAATTATCTTTATATCTTCAATTAAAACTAAAAAGAAATTAACACACACAGGCAAGTGCTCTCAATTTTTAATTTTCAGGAATCTAGAAATGTTTCTACAAGTGGAAGAAATGAAAGTTTACATCAGTATTCCTTACACCTATATATGTTCATCACCAATTACCTTCTACTTCTAGTTCTCTGCCTACGTAAAGCAATCTTCTGCTCCTGCTTTTGCTCTCTAAGTTCTGCCTTCAGCTCCTCTTTAGTTTTTCTCTTTTTACTTGGCATCTTCAATTTTGCTAAATCTGCATCCAACTTCTCCGTCATTTCTGTTGTTATTTTCATCTCCTCGTATACATTGGGTTCTACAATAAGTAACATGGTAAGCAGAGTTTAATTCTTCATCACAGATAAGTGCTTTACAAATCTACTTACCTGATTCCCATTGAGCTTGGGCGAGCTCAATTTTGCAAGCTACCTGCCAGATATTTCCAAGAGAGAGAGAGAGAGAGAGACAGAGAGAGAGAGAGAGAGAGAGAGAGAGAGACAGAGAGAGAGAGAGAGAGAGAGAGAGAGAGAGAGATAGATGGGGGGGAGAGAGATGTGTTTTGTGTTTCTTACAATTGTCACTCTATGAAAAATTTATTTGCTATCCCATTTTTGCTCTGCGCAGTTTAGGGTTTTTCTCAATTTATTTTCAAAACCTATTTCTACCTATATATTTATCTAACAAAATTTGTCTGTCATTGCTCTTATAACAATACCTGCAGTCTAACCTTTTCTCATATATCCTCATCTTTATCATCTGTTTTTAAATCAGCATATGATTTAAGGTGCATAACAAGATTTTTTTTAAATATGGGCAGGCAAACCTATATCTGTAAAAGTCCCGATGGTTTAGAAACTTCTGAATGTAAGTGGTTAAAATGATTTGGGTGCAGGAGGTTATGGGTTTGAACCTCACCTGGAGCTCAGCATTAAGAGGTTTGAGTTAGGACTGGTCAGCCTGTTGTCAGAATATGACTAGGTGGGACATCATGCTACATGTCTGCGGGCATGATGCCCCAGTGATAGGCATCACTATAAACTGCCATAATGCAGACATCATAGCAATATGACTGGAAACTGTTAAAGCTACGATAACAATTCAAATCACACAATCATTTACAACCGAATGAGACCTATATGAAGACACAGCTTTACAGTAACTTGCATTATGTAATTACATCACCGATTTTATTTCATCTGGCATGTAATTTAATAATTTATTTCAAATATTTCATCACCATCCTAAGGCAACAAACAAAAATACAAATAATCTGTTCACTTCTGAATATGTTTGTGCATCACATACAATTTCTGGGTTAAAAAATCTGAACTCCAATCTGACACAATTAATGGATACCAATAATAGAAGTTTCAACATGAAAGTTACAATAATGAGATCAAATTAACTTACCAACAGATTCCTTCTGTAGAGTTTCTAGCTGGTCATCACCTTCAGTTTTGTCACTGCTGATCTTCTCATCTTCCTGACTAGTTTTGTCTTCTTCCTTCTTTCTCCTCCTTTCTTCTCTCTGTCTAAATTTCTCTTCCTCTCTCTCCTTCCTGCGTGCTTCAATGTCAGCTCTTCTCTGCAAGCGGCGCAAATAGCGATCCTCCTTCTCACGAGCCTAAAATAAAAGATGTTTTAGATTGGGGAACTTGTTTATTAATAATTGTTAAAAAAGCAGCACAAATAATATGGAAAAATAAGTAAACAAGACTCAAGTCAAATCTGTAGCCAAACTAAAGCAATGCATTTTTACATTAGGATTTAATCCAACTGGACTAATGCAATGTTTTTTTACATTAGGATTCAATCCCATTGGACTAATGCAATATTTTTTTACATTAGGATTTAATCCATTCTGGAATAGTGCAATATTCTTTTTACATTAGGATTCAATCCAATTGGACTAGTGCAGTTTTTTTTTACATTAGGATTCAATCCCATTGGACTAATGCAATATTTTTTTACATTAGGATTTAATCCAATTGGACTAGTGCAATGTTTTTTTTACATTAGGATTCAATCCCATTGGACTAATGCTACATATTTTTACAATAGGATTTAATCACACTGGACTAGTGCAATGTATTTTTACATTAGGGATTTAATCCCATTGGACTAGTACAATGTTTTTTTACATTAGGATTCAATCCCATTGGACTAAAACAATGTTTTTTTACATTAGGATTCAATCCCATTGGACCAGTGCAATGTATTTTTACATTAGGATTCAATCCCATTGGACTAGTGCAATGTATTTTTACATTAGGATTTAATCCCATTGGACTAATGCAATGTATTTTTTTTACATTAGGATTCAATCCCATTGGACTAATGCTACATATTTTTACATTAGGATTTAATCATACTGGACTAGTGCAATGTATTTTTACATTAGGGATTTAATCCCATTGGACTAGTACAATGTTTTTTTTACATTAGGATTCAATCCCATTGGACTAGTACAATGTTTTTTTACATTAGGATTCAATCCCATTGGACCAGTGCAATGTATTTTTACATTAGGATTCAATCCCATTGGACTAGTGCAATGTATTTTTACATTAGGATTTAATCCCATTGGACTAATGCAATGTATTTTTTTTACATTAGGATTCAATCCCATTGGACTAATGCTACATATTTTTACATTAGGATTTAATCATACTGGACTAGTGCAATGTATTTTTACATTAGGGATTTAATCCCATTGGACTAGTACAATGTTTTTTTTACATTAGGATTCAATCCCATTGGACTAGTACAATGTTTTTTTACATTAGGATTCAATCCCATTGGACCAGTGCAATGTATTTTTACATTAGGATTCAATCCCATTGGACTAGTGCAATGTATTTTTACATTAGGATTTAATCCCATTGGACTAGTGCAATGTATTTTATACTGTTGTGTTTACTTTAAAGGAAAATATTGGGTGAGAAAAATAATCTACATTGGGGTCTGTCATATCATGGGGGTTAAATTATGTCTCTCCATTCTGACAAGCCTTGTGGGGAGACAAATGTTACCCCTTTGCAACGAAACAGGGATAGATATTAAGTTGCTGTTATAACATGAGTTTAGTAATGCATTTATCACTGGTGGTGTTCACTGTATTAAGTCATGTGTGACCCAGCTAAGCATAACCATGCTCTGTTGAATAGGCAATATGTAGCCATTCTATTACAAGTGCAGAAAAATCCATCAATACTCTATTTATAGTTCAGTATATCAAAGGTGAGATTTCGGTAACCTGTACTGGCAAGCACTTTAAACTACTTGACAATCTGAGACCAACTATATCATTTATGCATCAATATTTGATGAACATGTAGCCTTATGAAAAATATTCATTTTAATTAAACGGTGGACCAGATTAAAATCTTATTGTCTATATAGGTACTGTCAGAATTACATACAATAAATCCACATAAATATAGATGTCATTTCTACATGCTTTTGTTTCTTCACTGATTCTTAGCCATTATGTCAGTCAATGTAACAGCCTTAAGGAAATGCAATAAACTTTGAACTAATGAGCCATTAACCTCCACAAATTAGACAACATGAGACAATAAAAACTAATTTTAATTTTATTAAACTTGCTGCATCTGGTGTTTTACTGAATATGTCACATTTTATGATTTACCATTTCTGTCATTATGGTACATGTTGGAAGTTAATGTGTGTGTATAGAATCTAAATAGAATCAGTACATTGATAGCAAACTGGTATGGTACGATATAACTACATGCTTACTATCACTACTACTCTCTCTTTTTTATATATATACAGGTTTTACTCCAAGGAGATTCTAACCTGAGTCAGTGGGTAAAAACACCAATTACCTAGCAGTAAGCATCAACCCCTAAACCCCCACAAAAATGTACACATCACAGAAATGAAGCTAAAGTCACATGTGTGCACAGCAAGAATGGTATGATTGTGATAATGCAGACCTGGTTTTGAATCCTTATAGAGTATATTTTTAAAATTCTCTAGCCTGTATGGTAATATTATATTATTTTTTTAAAAATTAACTTAATGTTTATCAAGCATTCTCATGAAGAATCCTGAAATGGCAATGTCATCTTTGTTTGTTTATATATATTTGAAAGTATGCGAAACTGTGGTCTTCTATTTTTAAATGATGACGTTAAATACCTTTTATTATTGGCTGAAATAAGTTGTGATAATAATTAAATGAAGAGTGTACAATTGACGTCATGCTTAGAATAATTGTCTTTACTAAATGTCAGTTGTGATCCCTTACAGTTACTATTTAAAACCTTACTACTTTATGTCTAATAAACTATCTGTATAATAAGATACTTAACATGCCATTTCTTTACAAATTTAATTATTTAATCTTACACAATCACATGTCATGATTCATTAGCTTGCCAACACTGACAGAACAATTAACATTTGTTCACAATTAAATTAATCCCAATATTAAAGACATTAGAAGACAATGTCACCATTTATTACAAGAAATAAGCTCTACAGTGAATGTCTTCATCTCTAATACTTCCATTGTGGAAAGGAATAAAACCTGCACCTTCCAATTTTTGACAATCGGAATCATATTTATAATTTTTTTTAAATTTGTGGTCAGTGAATGTAATATTTTAAGATGTTTTCAGACAGAGAAAAAAGCAATTATTAAAGACATGCAGAAACTATGATATTAACATTTCATCAGATCTAGGTTGTGCAGTTTACTTGTTTATAACATGCACCTAACTCTGTGATAACAGAATAGACCATGCTCTGCTGGTAAATTATACAAGTTTAAGTAGATTTGGGTTAATGTAGGTGTATATGTGTTATAACATGAATAAGCTCACTATGTACCAGGACAAAACACTCTTCTAGTGTATGATGCAAGAGTTTCAATGTAAGTGTTCAAGGCCTTCCCTAAATGCATGAGTTTCAACATAAGAGTTTAAGATCTTCCCTGAATGCAAGAGTTTCAACATGAGAGTTCTCAATCTTCCCTGAATGCAAGAGTTTCAACATGAGAGTTCAAGGTCTTCCCTGAATGCAAGAGTTTCAACATGAGAGTTCTCAATCTTCCATGAATGCAAGAGTTTCAACATGAGAGTTCAAGGTCTTCACTGAATGCAAGAGTTTCAACATGAGAGTTCTCAATCTTCCATGAATGCAAGAGTTTCAACATGAGAGTTCAAGGTCTTCACTGAATGCAAGAGTTTCAACATGAGAGTTCTCAATCTTCCATGAATGCAAGAGTTTCAACATGAGAGTTCAAGGTCTTCACTGAATGCAAGAGTTTCAACATGAGAGTTCAAGGTCTTCACTGAATGCAAGAGTTTCAACATGAGAGTTCAAGGTCTTCACTGAATGCAAGAGTTTCAACATGAGAGTTCAAGGTCTTCACTGAATGCCTCAGTAAATACTTGCACAAATACTGCTGGTTATGTTTATTCCTACAAGATCATATTCTGGTATGCAATTTAAACACCATAAACCACCCAAAAAGTTGAGATTTTCAAATATAAAAACTGTATTCAAGCAGCTGATATAACAAAAACTAGAACCAGCCAGATCATCATATAAAATTAGCACTATAAATACTCTTAAATGCCTTGTGGAATCAGTACAATATATACCCTGAATGCCTTGTGGAATCATCATATAAAATCAGCATCATAAATACCCTGAATGCCTTGTGAAATCATCATATAAAATCAGCATCCTAAATACTCTGAATGCCTTGTGGAATCATAAAATCAGCATCATAAATACCCTGAAAGCCTTGCAGAATCATCATCATAAATACCCTGAATGCCTTGTGGAATCATCATATACGATCAGCACAATATATACCCTGAATGCCTTGTGGAATCATCATATAAATTAGCAATATTAATACTCTGAATGCCTTGTGGAATCATCATATAAATTAGCAATATTAATACCTAGAATGCCTTGTGGAATCATCATATAAAATTAGCACTATTAATACCTTGAATGCCTTGTGGAATCATCATATAAAATTAGCACTATACATACTCTAATTGCAATGTGGAAATCATCATATAAAATTAGCATAATATATACCTTGAATGCCTTATGGAATCATCATATAAAATTAGCATAATATATACCTTGAATGCCTTGTGGAATCATCATAAAAATTAGCACTATACATACTCTAAACTAAACTTACTGTGCAGAAACCATTTTGTTTTTTTGGACTCATCATGATGATGACTATGACCTTAAGACCCCAAACTCTACAGGTTTCTTTATTATCTAAGTGCAAGCCTTCAAGAAAGTTTCATTCAAGAACTTCCTCTTAAACAAAAGTTACTGTGCAAAACCCATTTCTCTCCAAGTTATGTTAACTTTGATCTTTGACCTTTGATTAAAATATCAATTTGCTTTTAAAAACCTTCACTGCAAGTCTTCCATAAGGTCCATGTTCAATATTAGACTGACACAATTTCTATTTAGTAGCAAAAAGTCTTTTGGTGAGTCAATATGACCAGCCATCTTTGAAAAGTAGTGATAATAAGAATTGCAAGATGGTCATCAAGTCATACTGGAAGTTACATCATTACCATTTTAGAACTAACTAGGCATCATAAGAAGTCACTCAGTGAAAAACACCATGATGAAATGACCATTCATTCATGACAAATAGTAGTAAGAAGATTTTCAAGATGGCTACTGTAGCATGGACACTGAATGCTTGAAGAGTACCATTCAGACCAACTAGACATCATAAAAAGTTTTTTAATAAATAACCTATGTCGATATGACCATCTATTCAGGTGGGATAGTGATAATATTTTGTAAGGTGGTCACTGTGGTTGCCATATTGGACATCAGAATAATAATAATTTTCCTTCTGGATCTGGATCAACTAGACATCATAAAAAGTTGTTTAGTAAATAACCCAAGATGATAAGAAATATTCCTACCGTTCCGGTGGCCTAGTGGTTAGAGCGTCCGCCGTGGAAGCAGGAGGTCGTGGGTTCGATCCCCAACCAAGTCATACCAAAGACTTACAAAAATGGTACTAACAGCTGCCTCTAGTGATGGGAATCCGCCGTGGAAGCAGGAGGTCGTGGGTTCGATCCCCCGCCAAGTCGTACCAAAGACTTACAAAAATGGTACTAACAGCTGCCTCTAGTGATGGGAATCGGTCAGAAATTCATAATCGATAATCGGTTCCCCTTAACCAACTGATCATCAATTATAATCGGTTATTAAGAAAAAACTTTAATTTTTGTTAAACAATTATATCTTTGATCAAGAGTTCAATATGTTTATAAATGTACAGGAATAATCTCTTTTAAATTAATGACATGTATACTTTAGCCTGACAATAATATTACATTGTGTTATATTTTCTCTACAACTTTTTTAAATGAACGCAACTTTTTATGGCTGATCAGGCAAATGTAACTGAAATACTGCTTCAATCACCCAAAATTCTTTCGTTCATATGTGATGTGTCTATAACATAATGTATAGAAGGACATATTTTTCTTGTTTGTCATTGTTTATAAATACTACAAAAGATGTTGCAATTTAACTGAAACAAACCAACAAAATGTGTTTAAATTTATTAACTCAACAATTTAACAACTTGACCATGTATTTATTAATGACTATATGTTCCTAATTATGACTCAAAAGGTTTTATATTTGTATTTGTGAAGGGAATTAATAAATTTCAGGTCAACTTTAGTGGCTGGGAGTTTTACTAACCTTTGTGCATTGCATACACCTAAAAAGTAGTCTCCCTTTACACACAATCGATTATGGAGTTCACAATCGATTATATGCTCAACCAACTGATGATCGATTATAATCGATAATCGGAACAACACTAGAGCCTGCCTCACTTGACGCTCAGCATTAAGAGGTTAGTGTTAGGGCTTGTTGGCCTGGTGTCAGGATAATGTGACTGGGTGGGACATCATGCTACATGTCTGCGGCATGATGCCCCAGTGCTAGACAACACTATAAACTGCCTCATTGCAAACATCGTAGTGATATGACTGAAAAATTGTTAAAGCTACATTAAAAATCCTAATCAAACAAACAAACAAATAAGAAATATTCTGATAAAAAAAATAAAAGTAGAAGTAGCTATAACAAGATGGTATAGATTCCTACCCTGATGGCCACATTGGACATAAGATCTACAACATTTTCATTTAGTAGTACCAAGTGGACCTCATAAAAAGTCTTTCTGTGAAACTCCATGTTGATATGACCATCCATTCAAAACAAGTAGCTATAACAAGATTCTGAAAACGGACAATGGCTATACTGAACACCAGATCATCACCATTTTTATTTAGAACCTAGAAGACATCATAGAATTTATTTTGATAAAAAGTTCCTGTCAACATGACTTTCTAGCTCAAAACAAGATTTTTAAGGAGACAGCATAAGTGGCCATATTTGACATCTGATGAGCACCATTTTCATTGAGGACCATAAAGAAGTCATGAGAAGTCTTTTAGTGAAAATCCAATGTGGACATGATCATCTATTTTGGAGTAGTGATAACATGATTTTAAACAGATCAGGACCAAGTAGATATCATAAGAAGTTTTCTGGTGCAAGCCTCATGTCCATATGACTTCAATTCCTGAGGAGTAGCAATAACAAGATTTTCAAGATGGCCAATGTGGCAGCCATATTGGATACTCGAGTGGCACCATTTTCATTTAGAACCAACTAGACCATGGAACCCTAACCCATCATTCGTTCAAGTAACAACCTTGTGCTTAAGGACAGATGGACTACAGACAATGGATAGTGGACAAAAGCCAAGAGACCATCCTATAAGCTCTTCTGGACTATAACCAATAGAGCTAAAAATAGTGCATTTAAGAAAGGCAAAAGATTACTTCCCTTTTTTTTTTGTACTAGCAAGCAAGATCAACAGATCACCATGACCAGCACCCAATGTAGCAGATAAGTAAAGCTTATAGCTTTATAACCCAATTACCGGAATCGCCTTATTAATTATAGCTTTATTACCCAATTACCGGAATCGCCTTATTAATTAAAGCTTTTTTACCCAATTACCGGAATCGCCTTATTAAATATTTGTATACACTTAAATTGTGCATGTTGTCATAAGATAATGAAAAGCCTGTAGATATGATGTTAATGCCAGATGAAACCCTGAAAGCAAAGCTGTTTTACAACAATAGAGTTATCATTCCATTTGCTTTCAATTGACAATTCCAACAAAGACTGAAAATGAGCAAGAATATAATTATGTTCTCTTGTGGTGATAAAAACAATTAAATTTCTTCTGAATTTTTCACATCTGAACAAAAGATTTAGGGGGACCATGTCTAGAATCTTTCATTTTAATTGCATAATAGCAGAGTAAATTATAACATCAATTAAGATTTTATTGAGAAAACAAACATGAGAGTAAAATTTGTCTTATGACATAGTACTTTCCAACAAATTAAATAGAAACTTTTTTTAGTCTGTATCTAAATATTTGAAACAACAAAACTTTTAAATTGAGAAACAATCAATAAAAATTTAAATACATCATGAAACAGATTAACAAAATAAAACAAAACTTACCAATTTCTTTAGTCTGACCTTTATGAAAAGGAGTGGGGTTAAATCTTGGCTCTAACTAATATATATTTTCAAATCTTCATTGAACATTAGTAACATAAATGAAACATTGTACACCCTTTGTGTTTAATAACCCCCTGTGTAGTCATCAAACATGCTAAATTTAATATGTATAAAACATTATTTTATTAGACTTACCACTTTATGACTCAAAACTCCATGGGCTTTCTTACTTTAATTGTAAGCCAACCACAAAGTTTGGTCCAGGTATCTCATGGAGAACTACTTTTATTGCACAGAAACCATTTTCTTTCTTTCATTCAGTGACCTTAAATTTTGACAATTTGATGCTAAAATGGACAGACTTTTTCCTTTCCCAAGGTGCTAGCCAGTATAGTCTTGTCTAGGTATGTGATGCCAAGGTGCTAGCCAGTATAGTCTTGTCTAGGTATGTGATGCCAAGGTGCTAGCCAGTATAGTCTTGTCTAGGTATGTGATGCCAAGGTGCTAGCCAGTATAGTCTTGTCTAGGTATGTGATGCCAAGGTGCTAGCCAGTATAGTCTTGTCTAGGTATGTGATGCCAAGGTGCTAGTCAGTATAGTCTTGTCTAGGTATGTGATGCCAAGGTGCTAGCCAGTATAGTCTTGTCTAGGTATGTGATGCCAAGGTGCTAGCCAGTATAGTCTTGTCTAGGTATGTGATGCCAAGGTGCTAGCCAGTATAGTCTTGTCTAGGTATGTGATGCCAAGGTGCTAGCCAGTATAGTCTTGTCTAGGTATGTGATGTAGTACTAATGATATAATGCAGTAATATTTTTTCTCCATTCAGTCCAAATGACCTTGACCTATGACTACAAAATCAAAAGGTTCTTCCTTGGACTAAGTTTATCTCCAAATTTTGTAACATCAAAGTTAAACTGACCTTTGACCCTGATATTAATGGCAAGTGCAAACCATCTGCAAAAGTTTAATAACTATATGGAGAACAGGTAATTACTGTACACAAATAAAACTGGTAAAAGGCAGACAACAATTATAAAATAATACACTTACCCTATGGCTGACGAATAAAATCTAACAAACTTGACATTATGACAGATTTATAAAAATCTACATACCCAGTGTAACAATCCACAGCCTTTATTTACACCAACTCTCACTGCTAGTTCTTTATTACATTTGTATAGTTAAAGTTGTAAAAATCAAAAGCACAAGGCTGCAAAATATATTTTTGACATATTTATCTTGCATTAATTTTTTGAATATTAGGCAGTAAATTCACAACACTCTGACTGGCATAACTAAATATGTAAATATGTTATAAATTGTGTATTTCCCATTGTCAGCATATAACTGTGTAAATATGTTATAAATTGTGTATTTCTCTTTGTCAGCATACAACTCTGTGTAAATATGTTATAAATTGTGTATTTCTCTTTGTCAGCATACAACTCTGTGTAAATATGTTATAAATTGTGTATTTCTCTTTGTCAGCATACAACTCTGTGTAAATATGTTATAAATTGTGTATTTCTCTTTGTCAGCATGTAACTCTTTGTAAATATGTTATAAATTGTGTATTTCTCTTTGTCAGCATGTAACTCTTTGTAAATATGTTATAAATTGTGTATTTCTCTTTGTCAGCATATAAATCTGTGTAAATATGTTATAAATTGTGTATTTCTCTTTGTCAGCATGTAACTCTTTGTAAATATGTTATAAATTGTGCATTTCTCTTTGTCAGCATATAAATCTGTGTAAATATGTTATAAATTGTGTATTTCCTTTTGTCAGCATACAACTCTGTGTAAATGTTATAAATCGTGTATTTCCCCTTGTCAGCATATAAATCTGTGTAAATATGTTATAAATTGTGTATTTCTCTTTGTCAGCATGTAACTCTTTGTAAATGTTATAAATTGTGTATTTCCCCTGGTCAGCATATAAATCCGTGTAAATGTTATAAAATGTGTATTTCCCCTGGTCAGCATATAACTCTTTGTAAATATGTTATAAATTGTGTATTTCTCTTTGTCAGCATGTAACTCTGTGTAAATGTTATAAATCGTGTATTTCCCCTTGTCAGCATATAAATCTGTGTAAATATGTTATAAATTGTGTATTTCTCTTTGTCAGCATGTAACTCTTTGTAAATGTTATAAATTGTGTATTTCCCCTGGTCAGCATATAAATCTGTGTAAATATGTTATAAATTGTGTATTTCCCTTTGTCAGCATACAACTCTGTGTAAATGTTATAAATCGTGTATTTCCCCTTGTCAGCATATAAATCTGTGTAAATATGTTATAAATTGTGTATTTCCCTTTGTCAGCATACAACTCTGTGTAAATGTTATAAATCGTGTATTTCCCCTTGTCAGCATATAAATCTGTGTAAATATGTTATAAATTGTGTATTTCTCTTTGTCAGCATGTAACTCTTTGTAAATGTTATAAATTGTGTATTTCCCCTGGTCAGCATATAAATCCGTGTAAATGTTATAAAATGTGTATTTCCCCTGGTCAGCATATAACTCTTTGTAAATATGTTATAAATTGTGTATTTCCCATTGTCAGCATATAACTGTAAACATGTTATAAATTGTGTATTTCCCCTTGTCAGCATATAACTGTAAACATGTTATAAATTGTGTATTTCCCCTTGTCAGCATATAACTGTAAACATGTTATAAATTGTGTATTTCCCCTTGTCAGCATATAACTGTAAACATGTTATAAATTGTGTATTTCCCCTTGTCAGCATATAACTCTTTGTAAATATGTTATAAATTGTATATTTCCATTTGCCAGCAACTTGGTGTAAATGTTATAAATTGTGTATTTCCCCTTGTCAGCAAATAACTGTGTATGTTATAAATTGTGTATTTCTCCATCTTAGCATACAATTGTATCCATGTATGTCATAAATTGTGTATTTCCCCTTGTCAGCATATAACTTTGTAAACATGTTATAAATTGTGTATTTCCCCTTGTCAGCATATAACTGTAAACATGTTATAAATTGTGTATTTCCCCTTGTCAGCATATAACTGTAAACATGTTATAAATTGTGTATTTCCCCTTGACAGCATATAACTGTAAACATGTTATAAATTGTGTATTTCCCCTTGTCAGCATATAACTCTTTGTAAATATGTTATAAATTGTATATTTCCATTTGCCAGCAACTTGGTGTAAATGTTATAAATTGTGTATTTCCCCTTGTCAGCAAATAACTGTGTATGTTATAAATTGTGTATTTCTCCATCTTAGCATACAATTGTATCCATGTATGTCATAAATTGTGTATTTCCCCTTGTCAGCATATAACTTTGTAAACATGTTATAAATCGTGTTTCCCATTGTCAGCATATAATTGTGTAAAAACATGTTATAAATTGTGTATTTCCCCTAGTCAGCATATAACTGTGTAAACATGTTATAAATTGTGTATTTCCCCTTGTCAGCATATAACTGAGTGTAAATTATGTTATAAATTGTATATTTCCCCTTGTTAGCATATAACTGTGTAAAAACATGTTATAAATTGTGTATTTCCTCTTGTCATCAAATAACTGTGTATGTAATAAATTGTGTATTTCCCCATCACAGCAATTTCATCCAGCTGATTCTAAAGAAAAGTTGTACCAAATCTGAAACTGCTCACATAAATATATAAGCTTGAGAACATCTAGAATAACTTTATTGTGACACATTAAGGGATATTTGAGCTAACATTACCTACGCTGCACTGCACATTAAAATTCCCTATTTTTTATATGCATACTTGATTTAATTTTTATATTATTTTAAGGAACACAGTACAGACTACAGGTTTCCTATCTAATATTAAACACAAAATTGCAACTAAATTTTGTGGTTTATCATAAAACCCTACTTACAATCCTGGCTTTCCGTTCCTCACGAGTTTCCTCACCCTCACTATCGCTGTAATTATACTGAAGGGAGATCAATTTTCGAGGTTTTGGAGGTGTGTTTGTCTTTTTTGTGACTGGCTGGCTGAGTTTTTCTGGACTGGGCTGCTCTATCAAACTTGTGTTAGTCAGCTTGGGGGTTTCCTCTAGCTCTTGCTTGATTTCGCATTCCTCACCACATGTATCCACCTCCATGGGTACTTCTAAATAAGAATCACAGATTAGAATCATACAGGATTTGATGATGTATGGTAATATTGTTGCCATTGTTGTTGTTATAGAGTTTAATACCACTTTTCACCACAAGATAGGTTTTACATGGCAGCCAGTATAAATGGTGGAGGAAGAACCTGGGAAAACCACAAAAAGAACCACCAACCCATGAGAAGCCACTGGCAAGCTTTCTCACATACCCACTTTGACAGAGCCTGAGATTCTATCTGAGTGAGCAATAATGTACATACATGGTCTGATACTATATGACAAAAATGATCCTACATGGGTTTTATACTGTATGGAAATAAGGATCCTACATGGGTATGATACTGTGTGGCAAAAAGGATCCTACATGGTTTGATACTGTATGGCAACAAGGATCCTACATGGTTTGATGCTGTATGGCAAAAAGGATCCTACATGGGTTTTATACTGTATGGCAACATGGATTCTTCATGGTTTGATATTGCATGGCAACAAGGATCCTATATGGTTTGATACTGTATGGCAAAAAGGATCCTATATGGTTTTATACTGTATGGCAACAAGGATCATATATGGCTTGATACTGTATGGCAATACAGATCCTATGCTTTGATATTGTATGGCAATGAGGATCCTACATGGAATTTATATTGAATGGCAACAAGGATCCTATATGGTTTTAAACTGTATGGCAATAAAGGGTCATAAATGGTATGATAATATATGGCAATAAGGATCCTACATGGTTTTATACTGAATGGCAATAAGGATCCTACATGGTTTTATACTGCATAGCAATAAGGATCCTACATCGGTTTGATACTGTATGGCAATAAGGATCCTACATAGATTTTATACTGTATGGCAATAAGGATCATACATGGGTTTTATACTATATGGTTATAAGGATCATACATGGGTTTTATACTATATGTTTATAAGGATCATACATGGGTTTTATACTGTACGGCATTAAGGATCCTACATGGTTTGAAATTGCATGGCAATAAGAATCCTACATGGTTTTATACTGTATGGCAATAAGGGTCATACATGGTTTGATATATGGCAATAAGGATCCTACATGGCTTGAGGGCACATCAGCCAAATGTGGTTCTTGGGTGGGAGGTGAGGAGAGCAAAACTAGTTTTAATTAAGTTATAGTTACTTATCATTTATTAGGCTTTGTCTTTCCACAAGGAAAGGTAAAACTTGATAATAGTGACATGTAAGCTATTACTGATAATAAAACTAACAAAGCCCACATATTAGTGGAAGGAACTTCAAATTTCGCTTTCTTCACATACGTCCTATTACAGACAATAATTTGGTTCAAAACAGGAAAGTTAATGTACCTTCAGATGGAATCTCTTCTGCTTCCTTCTCTTCTTCTTTCTTCTCCTCTGCTGTTTCCTCCTCTTTTTCCTCCTTGTCTGCAAATGATGACAGCGAACTTTCTTCTAAGTCTGAGAGGTCACTTGTGTGGATTGAGCTGATGGAGCTTACATCTGAATCTGTTAGATCATCGTTATCATCATGCCAAGCAAACTTGTATGAATGTTTGGGCTTTAAATCTTCCTCAACAATCTCCTCCCGATAATCTTCATTTTTAACCAACACAAAGTCTGATCCTTCAGCCCAAACTGTGGGTGGGAGTGGGATCTCCTCAAGACTCCCAGCTTCAGGATCTACCTTCATCTCCATAGGCATAAGATTTTTGGAATCATTATCCTCTTTTTCTTTCAAGGAGGAACTCATCCTAGAATCATTTGAATTATCAGATGGGGTATATGCCATTTTTTGAGGTGGCAAGGATTTTGAGTTTACATTTGATTCTGTGGAAATGCTGGAAGGATTTTGAGGAACTATAGCAGAACTGTCAACAATGGCACTTCCTGGAACAGATGGCAGTTTCATATGAGTTGGAGAGATGGCTGATCCACTGACTACCAAATTTGACACTTGTGGTGTCGCATTATTTGAGATATTAAGAGGCTGTGTCCCTGGGGGAGGGGGTTCTGCTGACATATCCATCCCCGGTGGGGGCTGACTCAGAGGGCTCCCAAAAGATCCTGGTAACCCTGGAACAGGAGGTGGGGGACCCCCAGGAAAATTGCCAAGTCCCATAGTTGGGGGTGGTCGGGTCATATCTGGCAGTGATGCAGCCAGCTGATGCTGCTGGTACATATTCATCGGTGGAAATCCGCCAGCCCAACCCTGAAAGTGTGATAGATATTATATTTAAACATTTTAAATTACAATTCAATAGCAAAGCTAAAATTTACATCACTTTCATTCTCTGTGGACCTTATACATTGGTCTATAAGGCAAATGAAGTAAGAAGGCAGGTGCTTGGGCTCAATGACACCCATTTTAGAAGAATTTCCAGCTTTTAGGTAGAAACTAATGTTACCTTGTATTTTCTTTAATAGTATTTCTACCTTGAGTAATTTTTAGCATGAGTAGATTATGGACTAGCATCTTCTGTATGACTGTCAAAAGCATTCATGTCACACTGATCCAAAACAGTAAGGCATTCTGGGAAAAATTCATTCTATCATAGCGTTTTTTAAGTAATATTAGCCTTATTTGACAGGAGATAATTATGGCTACAATAGCAGCAGGGTGGAAAGCCATTTTCTACAAAATGTCTGAGTCACACTGGTCCTATCTGGCATCAGTTAAGTCTATAGGAAGCAGTTGAAAAACCTACCAAAGATAATTATCTCTAACCTGTGGAACATTCAAATCAAGTCCAGTATATTCCAACCTGAGGAACATTCAAACCAAGTACAGTATATTCCAACCTGTGGAACATTCAAACCAAGTCCAGTTCATTCCAACCTGTGGAACATTAAAACCAAGTCCAGTTCATTCCAACCTGTGGAACATTCAAACCAAGTCCAGTTCATTCCAACCTGAGGAACATTCAAACCAAGTACAGTATATTCCAACCTGTGGAACATTCAAACCAAGTCCAGTTCATTCCAACCTGAGGAAAATTCAAACCAAGTCCAGTTTATTCCAACCTATGGAACATTCAAACCAAGTCCAGTTCATTCCAACCTGAGGAACATTCAAACCAAGTCCAGTTCATTCAAACCAAATGAACATTCAAACCAAGTCCAGTTCATTCCAACCTGAGGAACATTCAAATCAAGTACAGTACATTCCAACCTGAGACACATTCAAACCAAGTACAGTATATTCCAACCTGAGGAACATTCAAACCAAAGTCCAGTATATTCCAACTTGATGAACATTCAAACTTATTACAGAAAATTCAAACTTGAGGAACATTCAAACTTAGTACAGTACATTCCAACCTGAGAAACATTCAAACTTAGCAGTAAATTCCAACCTGAGGAACATTCAAACTTAGTACAGTACATTCCAACCTGAGGAACATTCAAACATAGTACAGTACATTCCAACCTGAGGAACATTCAAACATAGTAAAGTACATTCCAACCTAAGGAACAATCCTACCAAGCCTGACCAATACTGACCCTGCAGTTTTTAATGACATCTGGCAAATGATGCCTGCTCCCAGACTGTTGCAGAGCCAGACTATGTTCATATGGTCATATGAGCTACCATGAAATGTAATACACCTACAATACTAAATCCTCTGAGACCTTGTTTGTGCCACTATCAGAAAAGAAACATCCCATAACAAGCACTTCCATGCTAACAGTCACCATTCAACTATCCAATTAAATGTCTATACATTCCAGTGTATGCCCCACCGTGAAAGCATCAGGGGCATAGTTTAACTCTGTCCATCTGTAAGTATGGCCGTCTTTCACATCTTGGTTCAGTTTTGTAAGTCCAGATGAACGTATACCAAAGTATCTGTTTAGTTAGACCATATTCAACACATTGTCGGCTGAAATCAACATCACACTGAAACCTACATTTAACACATTGAGAAGAGCAATCAAAGAAAAACTTCTAATACTCTGGTACAGTTCTGTAGAAAAAGCTTCCACTACATGTAAAATCTGCAGAAAATAAATCTAAACAAGAGGCCAAAGTGGCCTAATATGTATCGCCTGCAGAGACTGGTCTAAAAGACAAATGTAGGAACAAGGCACAAACCTTAAATTTGAAAGATATACATGTCAGGATAGTTTCCAGTATTTGGTAAAAATTAGTGTATTTGCAGTTTAACTGTATTTCTACTTTAAGTAACTTTGTCTGAACAATATATTTGCATCTACTGTATGAATGTCAAAGGAATTGTTGATAACACTCTGCTTACTACATCAGGTTTGATATGATAAGAAAATTTAAGTGACATGTTAACACTATATACACCTTGACAGACCAAGCAGATATTTCTGTGCTTTATCCAGTCAAAATGAAGATTTTCAAACTTGAACACACCATGGACAGACTCATAAATTAGAAAATACACATGTAATGGCTTCGCTTTGGTACGTTGTCATACTTTTGATGTCAAACTTACAAAGTATCATCTTGAAGTCAATTGTCTCCAACATTTTTGGCTGATATAAAATGCATTGCTGTTATACTCTATTGGTTATTTGGCATTAAATACTAAGGGAGGCAGCTAATGAAATCCAACAGATGTGACTGGAACAAAGTACTAAAATATATGCTCAATCCACCATGGTGTAGATAGGGTTAACATATCGGCGAAGATAATTAGTTCTAGGAATTAAATAAAAATTATGTAAAAATAGCTACAGGAGACAAACTTTTATAGAACAAGTCCAAAAAAAAATATTTACATGAAGTGTGATATGATGTTTGTTTGTTTTTTATGGTTTAACACCATTTTTAAGCACAATATAGGCTATACATGGCGGCCAGTATTAATGGTGGAGGAAGAACATGGAAAACCCCTGAAAAGAACCAATGACCCACAAGAAGCTACTGGCAAGCTTTCTCACATAACTACATTAGCCGAATCTTAGACTCGAACCCACGCAGACAGAGGTGAGATGGCAGTGATCCATAATGGACAGCGCTTTAGACCACTCGACCACTCAGGGCCCCCTGTGATATAATGAAAATATGGCTCAAGCATCCTCAAGAAGCTGAAAATAGTTAGAGTAATACCTCGAACATTCATGAGGTTAGGTTCCAGAACCCATCGTGGATCAGGAGGAATCGCGAATGTTTGGTAGGAGTCACTAAAATTGCTAATAAATGCTTATTTCTAGAGTTTAAACCCTAAATATGACCCAAATCATGCTCCCAAAGCAATTTAATTTAATTTAAAAGTTAGCTTAATGCATTACCCTTACAAAAAAAAAAATAAATGGTTGGTGTAAAAATAAGAGTACAGTGCGGAGTTTCCTCTGACCATTGCCACCCCATTTTTGATATTTGGACATTTGGGGTAGCCGTTTACTTGCCGGCCCAGCAAACTTGAACAATCTTTCATTGATATATACCCGCATGAAATCGATAGGAATATGATTTATTTCTTCATTTATCTAAAATAAAATTACCTGACATTCATTTTTATGTTGGATTTGTTTTCCTACCAAACAATAAAAATGGCGTATTGTTGATATCAATTGACTGTCTGACCTCTGATGTCATTAACATGTAGGTTGTGAGATTTGTGTAGTCATGTGACTAAGAATGCAAATGACTAGATCAGGTCAAATTTCAGCAACAATGTACTTTCGTCTCATCTATCAGTGGATTAAAGATGTAATGATTGCTATTCTCACGATTATTGAGAAAATAAATCATATTCCTATCAATTTCATGCAGGTATATATCAATGAAAGATCATTCAAGTTTGCTTGGCCTGCAAGTAAGCGGCTACCCCATGACGACAAAATGGTGTCAGCGAATTCCAACTTTTCGATAGGGAATGCGCTCTGACCCTACACCCAACATAAATGTCCAAATATCAAAAATGGGGTGGCAAGAGTCAGAGGAAACTCGGACTAAATGGGTATTTGCCACACTAGCGCATACCAATAATACCCATATACTAATTCACTGGCTGTCAGGGGTTTTTTTTGCAGTCACAGTAAGGTAAAACCAAGTAACGAATGGGAAATCTTTCACAGATCTGTGAAAAAATCACCGATGCAAATTAGTTAGGTTCCAATGAAAATTTCGCGAACCCATTAATTCGCGAATCCAGGAACGTGAATGTTCTAGGCATTACTGTACTTATGGAAGCCGCTCCATTGACAGTGGATTAAATTTACCATAATCAAAATGGATCACCATTTCAAGACAAAAGCAAACACTAGGTTTCCTACCTGGATTCTAATAACACCGCTACCAGGAAAACCATCCAAGAGTATTTAAAGAACACAAAAAACATTCATCTGATAAAGCTTTACAGAGCCACTCTTGAAAAGTGTATCTAAAATAAGTAGAAAAAAAGCAATGTGGACAGACGAAACACAAATGACAACACATGCTGAAACCATTAACTCATCAAAAGCTGTGAGAATAGTTGTACACGAATTGACATATACACATTTAATGACAAAAGGGGCATAACTCTAAAAAAATGCAAAAGAGTGATGGAAATGCAAATGCTAACATCATTTTAATCATGTCTGCTAAATTTCAAAGCAACTGAGTAAAAGCTATAGATACACAAGAACTGCCATATACAATGTACACAAATGGTGCAACAAAAAGATCACAGTTAAGAAAACAGTCATGCTGGGTGTGTATAAAAAAAATCTGCAACAGTTTAAACACAGCACATGAAAAGATGCAGCAAAACTTCTGGAAAAAGTACCTAATTGCCACTTTCTATGATAAAGCCAATATCGTATAAAAAGAACTGTTAAAAAAATAACCAACCATCCAACAACTGACAAGCCTAATGATATGCCTCTGCCATAATCATGTTACATGCATACCTCAGTTTTGACTGCCATGTTATTTACTGTGTACTGATATAAAAGTACCTGCATAAATGCGTAGTTTTGCTGGGTGCCAAAAGGTGGAGGCTGGCTGAAGCCTAGCCCCATTTGTGGGAATACGGGGAGTAACGGAAGAAGACCACTATTCTGGGGCTGCATGGGACCACTACTCTGAAAACTTGGGCCTCCTGTACTATTGCTAGTGCTAGCCAGAGGACTTGTAAGTTGTCCTGGAATTCCTGCAAAAGAATTCTGATTGTTATAAAACCTTATAAGTCATACACAACAAAATTATAATAATTAATGATTGAATTGCCATTATTAGCTCTGATTATGTGTTACTTTTAAAGTATGTACGATTAAATTGGTAAATTACCTTTATAAGAATTGTGAATCATGTTAACCACATCCAATTATCTAAATGTAATAACTGTGGTCAGGCTTTACATAACAATGCAGTAGCCATTAAGATAATTAGGTATTGGATATCACCCAGTAAAACTGACGAAAAAAAACATGTTATCAGCACAGTGGTGTCAAAATAAATTCTCTGGTAAATTTTGCACAATGACATTTGTTGAAGCTCACTTTCTTTTAAATATGTCAAAATGACATCCGTAAACTATTAGGCATATGGCTGGGTATAATTAAGATAATACTAAAAATATGGCTGGGTATAATTATGATAATACTAGACATATGGCTGGGTATAATTATGATAATACTAGGAATATGGCTGGGTATAATTATGACAATACTAGACATTAGATCAAGTGATAATATATTGATAATGTATTGTCTAATGACAATACTAGGCATATGGCTGGGTATAATAATGACAGTACTGGCCATATCACTACGATATCTTCAGTGAGGTAGTTTATAGTGATGTCTAGCACTGGGGCATCATGCTGCAGACATGTAGGATGATGTCCCACCCAGTCACATTATCCTGACACCAGGCCAACCAGTCCTAACACTAACCTCTTAATGATGAACGCCAAGCAAGGCAGCTGTTTGTACCATTTTTAAATCTTTGGTATGACTTGGCTGGGGATAGAACCCATGACCTCTCGCTTCTACCACCACAATGTTTGCCACTTGAGATGCTAGAGTGGTTTTCAAACATTCTATGTACAGAAAGATATGGATATTGAGCTTTGAAAATAAAAGTCCAATATCAAATCTAATCCACTGAATGCTTGAATTGACTCCGCATATTGTTGTCCTGTCGTTAGCATGCAGGTCAAAAGCACTCTGAAAAATGAGCACAGCAACAATTGTGCACAAGACAAAAGTGCACCAATAAAAGCACGCAATGCAAAATCGATAAAGGTTAATATGTCAAACTTTGACGTCCACTCACTGGAAACAGTGAATGAAACTATTACTTTATTTCTACTCAATATTCTGAGTGTACACACTTTGATGTCTGCTCACTGGAAATAGAGATTCAAACTATTAATTGATTTCTTCTAAATATAAAGATTCTACTCTTTGATGTGTGCGCACTAGAAAACAGCATATAGAGTTTATCGATCAAAGAAGCACAGTGAAAATTATAATTCATTCGAAAGGAGACATTTATCAATCAAATTCATAATAAAAATTAAATCAATCAGATTATGCTGCATGCTTTCGACAGGCATACTTTGCTGTGCGTTTTTGTCAGTGTGCTAACGACAGAGTGCTATGTTTATTGCAACCACCCAAATGATCTATACTGCACACTCCAAATATTCTGGTTAGAACTCGATAAATTTAACTTATGATCAATTTAGGTATGACTCAATTACATGATTGTTTCGGGCGTCCAGTGGTGGCAGAAAATTCTTGGGGTTTTCCAGACTTTCATCAATATTTGTGAAATTCCAGGACATTTCACAGTCAAGAAAAACATCATTTCTCCTGACTTTTCCCCCCAATTTCCCGGTAGCATGAGAACCCTGGGTATAATCAAGACAATACTTGGCATATAAGTGTATATATTTATGACAATACCAGGCCTATGGCTGGGTATAATTATGGCCTATGGCTGGGTATAATTATGACAATACTAGGGATATGATCCTAACAATACTAGGCAAAACATGGTGTATAAGCAAGGAAAACTAGTGTTATCCGCTCTGCTGAGAAACAATTGTGCACAAATTATGGCACTTGTAAAATAATATGTACCTTATACAACATCAATTTCACGTTTATAACTTTACTCATATTGCTGATATCTACCTCACTGTGAACTAAAACAGTCAATATTACATTTGACAAATTCCTTAAAATTTGTATCTTGGCAGATAAAGTGTCATTAACAAGACTGTCAGACAGACTAGTTTCATTACCAGACTTTGGGACAGAAAAGTGTCATTAACAAGACTGTGGACAAACAATTGTCATTAATAAGACTGTGGAACATATTAGTGTCATTAACAAGACTGTGGGACATATTAGTGTCATTAACAAGACTGTGGGACATATTAGTGTCATTAACAAGACTGTGGGACATATTAGTGTCATTAACAAGACTGTGGGACATATTAGTGTCATTAACAAGACTGTGGGACATATTAGTGTCATTAACAAGACTGTGGGACATATTAGTGTCATTAACAAGACTGTGGGACATATTAGTGTCATTAATAAGACTGTGGGACATATTAGTGTCATTAATAAGACTGTGGGACATATTAGTGTCATTAATAAGACTGGGACATATTAGTGTCATTAATAAGACTGTGGGACATATTAGTGTCATTAACAAGACTGTGGTACATATTAGTGTCATTAACAAGACACAAGAACTGACAAGTTTCAATAACTAGACTGTGGATGAAAGGATGGACAGATGGATGTAAAGGATTAATACTATATACAAGGTGGGAGTACATAAAAGGTTTACAAGATATGCATCCCTTGCCTTATCACAAGCATTGTCATGTGGGAATTTGAGAAAAATGGCCATTCTAATGAAGAAAAAAATGCCCATACAATGTGTCTAGTTAATTGCATTGTTTCTACCATAATATATGTGCAAATGTTGGGTCCAAATGCAAACAACAGATCTTTTGTCACATAACATGCCTGCAGATTAGAGTCTTTGTTGTTGGTTCTGCTGATTAAATTCTAACAAACTGTATTGACACAGAACAGCCAATGCAAATTTCTTATATTGGAAAAAGTAAAACTAATTTCAGGTCCCCATATGATGCATCAGATATTTCTTTTATTATTTCTTCAATAATAATGCATCTGTACTGTTAATTCAGGTGTTTCTAATAAGTGTCAGGATGAAAGGCATTTTTACCAGGCTTTTCTACAGAGTCAGGAAAAAAGGCATTTCTACTAAATGTTCTACTGAGAGTCTACCAAGCTTTTCTACTGAGTCAGAAAGAATAGCATTTCTATCAGGCTTTCCTATAGAGAGTCCAGAAGAAGCATTTCTACCAGGCTTTTCTATTGTGAGTCAGGAAGAAAGGCATTTCCTCCAGGCTTTTCAACTGAGAATTCTACCAGGTTTATCTATTGAGAGTCAGGAAGAATGGAATTTCTACCAGACTTTTCTACTGAGAGTCAGGAAGAAAGGCAATTCTACCAGGCTTTTCTAGTGAGAGTCAGGAAAAAGGCATTTCTACCAGGCGGAGAAGAGAAACTGAGGCTCATGAGACTCATGACCCCACCGCCTGACTGCTGTTGTTGCTGACTCAGCTGATTTTTGCGAAGCTGCTCCTGGCGTTGCTTGGAGTCAATTCCCAGATGCTGGCAAACAATCTCATCTATCTTGGGTTTGATGACCTGCATGATTTTTGGGTTCACCACCTGCTCAATGATTCTCTCCACTCCATTGGTCAACATGCTGGAACTGAAAAACAGTAATTTAATGGAAAGATCTGTTTGACATGCCACTGGTCTAAGCACAGCCAAAATACAAATCAGCTTTGACATTTTCGAGTCATGGACCCTCAGGCTTAAGGAATTGTGGATACCAAAAGATAAAAACTTGGGTCCACATGAGAAAACAGTGAGTCTATTAGTGGACATAAAATCATTACAGTCAAAGAAAATTGATACATGTTCACTATAATAAATCTTCCTGACAATAATATTGCTAACTTTGGTTTGATCAGTTTACAAAAAATCTTTTTAAATTTTGTACATAGGATAATTTATTACTAGTTTTATTTAATTTCTGTTCATGGAATTATCTACCCTGGAATGGCTTTTAAGCCTAATAAAATGTAAATCAGCTTGATTTTTCAGATAATTATGAGTTCAGTGATAATTACTGTGTCCATAAGTTGCACAATCTCCAAGTATAAGGATAGCATCTAAAGGTCCAAGACAAGATGGAAGCACTTACAGACAGCTCTGGCTGGAGTATGACAAGTATATTACAACTATCGTTGCAAACATAACAGTTAATCCATAACAATTCCATCACAAATATGCACAAAGATGCATAGATCATAATGTGTCTAAATTGAACACAAAAAAATAATCCCATGTCTTTCAAAAATAACTTAAGATCAACGTGCAGCGATTGACTATCAACACAAATGCAATGAATCTTTATTGCAATGATAAGACATTTTTCCTATAAGAATGCAACACATTTTGCCAAATTATTAAACTCTTGGCTATCAGGCAATACAATTTTGTAAACCACACAATAATTGTGTTATATCCGAACTGGTGTCATAATGAAGTGTGCTAAAGTAGGTTTTCACTATATATTATAGGAATACAGTAAACATTTCATGAACATTGGAAGTAAATCGAGTGCAAGTTATATGACATTAATTTTTCCCAAAATAGGGTCACACCACATATCCTAAAACGATAATGTTGGGCATTAAAAACGCCCTTTCAATAATGGCTTACTTGTTGAGCTGTCGACGCAGACTCTCCCTGAGCTGGTTTTTGTTCAAGTCTGGACTCCATTTCTGCTGCCCTAAAATATTGGTTACATAAGTCTCTACCCTCTGCCGCAGGTTTTTGTAGGCAGGCTGACAAGAGAGGAAAATATAAAAAATATATCAATATTCTGATTGGATAAATGCAAAATATCTTTCCACTAATGATAATTTTATATAGTGAACTTCGTGCATGTGCATGAGTGTCAGTTATTAGATATTCCAAAATATCATGACATCAAAATGTCTTTGATTAGTTATCAATTATTACTGTCAAATACACATGATGACATCTCATCTAAAATTCACTGGTCACCATGTCTAGTTTAGAGATTCTTTTTCTGTCAAACAACAATACAGGTGTCACAAACTAAACTGAAAAAGTCAAAAGTGACTAGGTCTAGTTTACAGATACTTTTTCTGTCAATAACTACCAGTTATTCAAAGGTGTCTAGGTCAACTTCTGCTTTCTAGGACAATCAATAAATGCGTCACTAAGCTCATGTCAGCTTAAGTGTCTGCAGTCTATATTGCTAAGTCAGCTGATTAAATAAGGGTAGAGAAAGGCAAATTAACCTGTAAACAATATTGCTGTATATTTCAAAGACCAGCTTGTCATAAAAAATAGGTATGCCCATTTTCAACTGACACACCATCTGAAAGCAAAGTTTAAAATTGTGATTTAAACATATAAATGCTGCAGCAACCTTTTAACCATCCTTTGAGCCATCATTCTAAATTCTTGTATAGTTATTATATTGGAGAGAAGTTCCTTAGAAGAGTTATGAAATAAGAAGGATTTGTATCTGATTTTCTTCCTTCATGCAGTTCCAAAAGCACTTTGGGCTGTTTTAGAAGCCATGGAGGTGTTACTGATAAATCTTTATAAATTTTAAAAAAGTCAATATTTCTTCTATGAAGGCTGGAAGATATTCTAATGCCAAAAGTAGTTATGGCATTTGGTTTCCGTTCACATCATGTTTTGAAGTTGTGTTGGAAATCTGACACAAAATCAAGGGTTAAAGGGCTGAATCTTAATTTTTTTAATTTTTGGGCATATTATACAGATAATGTTTCTCCGTGTTGTAATACAGGTGGCTCATTTGCTTCAGTCAAAGGGTTTTCAAATGGGTATGTCCTAAATGAACCCAAAATGAGTTGTATTGCTTGATGGTGAAATGGTTCAAGCGTCTTTAAATATGGCTTTCTCTCTGAATTATAGGCAACATAAATATAGACCAGTTTGGATCTAATGAAGGTTCTGTATAAGTTAAGAACAACTTTTGATCTGTACCCAAGTCAGTTTGAGTTACTACTTTGAGTAAAGTAAGTGTTTTCAAGCATCTAGCTTTCAATTTCTTAGTGTGTGGAATTTTGTTGAATCCTTAAATGTGGTTTCTTCAAAAACCAGTAAATGTGTTCTTTCCAACACAAGTTCAGGATCATCCTCTTGACAGAAATGCATACTAATGTTTTTCATTTTGAGAATTTAAAACCATTTGCAGTTGTCTCTCAAATGAATCTATATAACTGTATTGATAACATATATAAAAATCATCAACATCATGTATAGAGAGCAATAAACACAGATACTGCCCTGAGACACACCCATTTCATGTTTATACATAGCAGTGAGGGCAAACTTTGAATTCCCTATTTGAAAGAAAGCCGATATAAAAGTGGGTAGGCAGTCTATTAGACAAAGTTCATATACATCATTCCTTATTTCATAATTCTATGTTGCATCATAGGCCTTTTCCATGTCAAAGAAAACAGTTACCAGATGTTCTTTATTGACACAAGCATCTGACGTGAAGTTTTAAATGCATCTGCTCTTTCTGACTTTTCACAAGGATAGTCTGCTGAATAATTATTGTCTAAGCATGATCTAACCAGGATTTTTATTACAATTCAGAGTCAAGAAAACAAAATACATGTATGATGGCAATTTATACAAAATTATTTAAAAATGATCAACTTCTCATGAAACTGCAGTCACAGTTGATCGTGTTTCATTTGTGCAACACTGGCAAAGAAGAAAAGTAAATATGTAATGCAAGTAGCAGAAAAAAAAAATTAACAGGCCATAGGATAATAAAGAAACAAAGAAAAAAGGGAAATTAAAATACAACATAGATTTTCAGTTCCTGAGTCTAGACATTGTGCTTATAATAAAATGGCCATAGAATTTCAATCCAAAAGGCAGACAACATTTGATCTTAATATAAATTTGTCATTGAATTGTTCTTAAATGTTCATAGTGGAAAACTCCTGTTTAAAAGATATTCAATTGGAAACCTCAGCTGCTTGGTAAAGAGTTTAAAAGATGATAGGAGTATGATTCTGGGAAAATCACAAAACTATATAAATTAGGGAATCCAAATTTTTCTTACAATAATCACCAGTTTGAAGACGCAAATTTAAAGATGAAACGTTTTAGGTGTACCTGTAGATATTAATTTACAGCAGGATGAGTCTCATGAACATAAAGCAATCTTCCAAAAGAATCAATAAATTGTTACCAATACAAGCTTGCATTCTATATCACATTTGATGTATTCTTCCACATTAGGAATGCTTCTATATTGCTTGATGAGACATCTAATCATAGCTTTATAGCATTGCTGTTATACTCATGGTGAGGCTATGCCTAATTGTACCTATTTAGGACTGCTGTTATACTGCATCATGAGACAATGCCCAATCTCAGTTTTATAGGATGGCTGGTCAAAGGCATTGTTTACAGAACTAAAATGCTGACAATATTTATGGTAGGAAACATTATTAGGTCTTTTTGTTTTTCAGTCGAAAAAGATGAGTTTTAAGAGCACTATTGAAAGGTATCACTGTCTTTGTGTTTAATTTCAAAGAGCAATTCATTCCACATTGCAGGACCTTGGTATGCAAAAAAACGTTCAGAGAAAAAAATATCCCAAGATCTACATGTGGTTATTATAAGAGAACATCATTAGCTTCCATTATTGTGTTCATTACTGATTGTAGCCAAAGAAATAGTGCATGCAACCTTAAATTCAAGACAAATCAAGACTTGGACAAATCATCGTTACAAATTTGAATTAGTATTTTGGAGTTAAATGGCAAACTGAAAAATATTTGAATGAGATTCAGAAAAGTGCTAAATTTGGTAGAAGCAATAGTTTGGATGTGATAGTAACAAAGTGGAAGAAAGTGTGTGATGCCTGCCTTATTGTTTAGATAAGACCATTCTTTGGATTGACAAAATTCAGTCTCTCCCTGAATGACAAACAATAGTTACACTGCTGTCAGGCTATTCTAAGCATCTAAGATCAATATTGGTGCAAAACACATACAAAATTCAATGGACAAAAATTAATTTCTGCAATGCTTACAGTTGAAAAGCAGCAACTATCACCAGAATATTCATTTCAAAATAATGCTTATTTTGGACAAACAGGATACCACCCATTTTTACGACTTGATATATGGCAGCCTATTCTGTGCATGACTTTGAAAAGATGTAATATTTAAGCAACAGGCTATGGAAATGAAATACATTACTTTGGACTCTTTCTGTCGGCATTTCAGCAAAAACAACATATGCTCCAATGTTTACAGAATAGGCTGACATGATTGTACATGTCAATGTTATAAAAATAAGTGGAAATTAAACTCAATGACAACCAACAGTTCTTCTAATCAGAAAAGTGCAACATTTTCTGAGACAGGACTGCAGTCTTTGCTGATGGGACTCCCATTTTTACCAAAATGGGAGTCCCGGACTCCCAAGTTTTTAAATCCTAGTGAGACCTTTGTTATTCGCAAAAAGACAGTAACTTTAGTTTGTGAAAAAGCTTTAATGTATGCTGCCAAGTACATGATATATTCTTGAAAGTTTTGTCTCTTGTTCCAATGTTGGATAACACCCTGGTAATGCGCTAAATATCATCGTTATTTAAGCACCAAAATAAAAATATTGTGTGATACGACTTACGTTCTAGGACTTGATATAGACCAGCGATAGTTGGTCGCTAAGCCTTTTTTTATTATTTCAAAATTTAAAAAAAGACTTAGCGACCAACTATCGCTGGTCTAGGACTTGATAGTATAGTAAAGAGCATTTAATATCCAGAATTAAAATGACTTTGGTTAAACTATATTAGTATCAAAGTTTAGAACAATATTTATTTTAAGATTAGTAGCTACGCCTAAATGACAATACATTCCCAAAAACAGGCACACACCTTTGTGTCGACGTCAACTAAACATTCTTTTCGAAACTGGTCGAATAGCCCTTGAGATTTTAATTTATCTATAATGACATTTACTACAGTGTTATCTTCTTGTGTAGCAGATGTTGTTCCGGAGTTCATTTTGTTATTTAACCCAAAAAAAATATAAAAACATATGCCGTTAAGCTAACTTGTTACGCGCGATGCCATTTTCACAACCTTCAATGCACTAAAGAGCTTGCTTACATTATATAATTATCAGGGATCAAATATTTGGACGTTTCCGTAACCTTGATTAACGTATATAAGTGAGAAATAGAAGAACATCATCTCATACAAATGCGGATTATTTTTAGAGACTACTGAAAGACTATCTTTAAAAAGAAAAGAATGGTAAAAAAAAAATATACGGGGTTGGTTGGCGTATATATTTAAATAATATTATATATCCCACTTGTATATATAAAATTGCTGCTTCTATTATATTATTATACCCCACCCCTTTTGGTACTCGGTATCAAGGAGATGACCGCCCTCGATATAATTGCCCCGGTTCAAGTAAATATAAGTGGTGAAACTAATAGATGAAATATATATAGAGATCTGAGCAGATATATTGAACAAACAAACAAGCTCCCGTACAGATGAACAAATAATTTAATCAATTACATAAAACAACTGTGAAAATTACCTACATTAGGAATATACTCTGATTTTAGAAATTAAACTTTCACCGAATTTAAAGAAAACGCAAATACATTTAAAAGAATATCCGATCTGTTACTGATATATTTAATTCATCATAGGATCTAGTGAAACAATCGAAGTCAACGCCTTGTACGATTTCATAACCTGCTAGTCCCCAGTTTGTCTGCTTCCTCTGTAGTTGTTCAGAACTTTGGATCTCAGTGTCACAGGATTAGAAAGAAAAAAAAAAACTTTTGTTTTGCCTGAGACATATTTAATTATTTGTGTTGTGCACGCTAATAGCGCTGTCTGGAATGAACAGGTGTTTTTTTTTTTCAGACGAGCGACGGAACAAACATTTGTCTTGCGCCGCCGTAAACTACTGGCGGCTACAGACATCATTATCACGATATGCACGGGGATTTTACCGTGAATATTACTCACTGTCCTCTGAATTAAGCAAGAATACGGTATAATAGAGGCAGTGATCAATTGGATCTAGTGGAGAGAGCACGTATTTTCACGTAGTATTTTTAAAAATCATAGGGGTGAGTGTTAAACTTATTTCATTTGATATATGAAGTTAATTGAGTTGGTATCGTGCAATATCGTGTAATGATTCATTTTATACAACGCATATTTGAGATGTTATGAACTGTGAATTTCAAGTTGTTTATAGGACTTTAATGTATTAGTATTTTCCAGGACTTATTATTATTACCTGTTTGGTTTTATTGTAGCTTACAAGATTACAACATTACGAGGTAGTTACAAGGTGGTTACGACGTTACGTGGTTACGAGGTGATGTAACGAGCAATCTAGATGTCTATATGTATGTACGTATATCTCTGTACATGTGGTGAAGCCACTACTGCAGACGTAGATAATACAAGGGTGCTGTATGCTGTCTGTACGTGTATACGTATGACTGACTGTACATGTAGTGGATCCATGAAGGGGTGAGCGGCCGATACAAAAGAGTGGGTCAACCCGAGGAACGTGGTGAAACTGTGCGGTTTATCGGTGGATGAATCGTGCGACTGTACAAGGGTCAAGAAGCTTATGTTTATTCCAATTGTTGTTTCAATTGGTATATTTGTATTTACATAAGATTATTTTGAATCTTGGATGAATTCCAGGAGGTTTGTGAATCTTACTGACAGTGCAGAACATTTTTAACCTATTTGAAAACTTGAGATTGTTTGAATCCCAAGCCTAGTCTATACGTGAAACTATATGATTATTATAATGTGTACTATTATTTGAAATTGATGTTTCCTTAAGCTGTATATCAGAGAGATATATATTAATGGTTTATTATCAATGTGTGATAGTATAGAGTGATTGAATCAAGTGTATATTGAGCGTGTGTGAGAATCATTGTATATTTACATCATACATTTTTCTTTACTTATTAAGTTAATACATTTTTATCTTTCACGCATTGTGTTTGAATTATTAATTTGATCCAATACCCACTCGGTTACAATTCTGTTACATTCAGGATGATTCTTTCTACCATCCGTTTCAGGATACTCTCAGAATACGTTTAGAAATTAGTACGAGGCAGAATTGCGTCACAGGATTATACGTCTCGCTGCACTTCCCTCTATTTTTTTAAATTAACATACGTCTCAGGGTAACGTCACATCATACGTCCCAGGAGCTATTTTCTCCCTTTGGTGTAACCGTCAATCCAAAACAGATGCGGATTGCTTGGACCACACTTTTTTTTACGAGGGAATTTCTTACAAATCCCGCGGAGTCCTCTGATTTTGTCCTTGTCCTCTTGCAGGAAAAGTTTAGACTAATTACAATTCTCGACGAGACGATATAAAATCTAGGTAATTTTTTTTTATGTGAATACACCCCCTTAACTAGCGTAACCAATCAGAATCAAATATCTCGGCCGCCCTTTTTTTTCACAGGCGCCATAGTCGGGTCAGCTTGACCGGGTAGTTTGAGTTACATAATTTCTGCGTTTTCTCAGTTTTGACAACTTTACCATGAAAATGAAGTTTACCGTGTCCCTAATAGTCCGTCTGGCTGCTGGATAAACAAATGCTTAATTAGAAACAAAATTCTCACTCTAAAGGACATTACCGAACACGAGAGTATGGCGATATGATACTCGCTTTTCGCCATAAATGTAATTAATGGTTCTCTGGTCTCAACTAATGTATTCTTGATAGATCGCCAGGCACGCACGCACGCACGCACACACACACACACACACACATACATACAACTTGTACCCAGCGAACATAACGATCGGTTACATGTGTACCCGATCAAAGAGACCTTTCAATAAATGTGTACAAACCTGAAGTTAGGTCAACATTTTTATAAATTCACAGCATCCTATAATATCACTAACTGATGCCATCTGGTACAAGGAGCCAAATAATTCATCCACACTTTCTGATAAAGTTCTGCAATCCTTATATCGTCGTCTATTAAGTGGTCTTGGTCATGTCATGATAAATATTGTCTGACCCCCTTTGCTTGGCATCACTGTTATGCGTGGGTGTTTATTTATAGACCGAGATTGAGCTTTGTATTAAACACCTTTATCATACAATATGTGAAATATATTCAAGTATGCTACTACACATGACTATTGTGCGGCAAGATAAAATAATCAACCTCTTTTACTTGCTACTGTATCATACTCGCGGTTCAAATCAAAGAGGTTTCACTTGGAAGAACAAGTTATGGGATTAAGGTAATTTTTTTCTGGAAGAATCCGACCTCTTCGTGGCACTGAAAGAGGGAGAAAGCTGCTTAAATTCGCAAGCTACAACAAATTGGTAATGCAAACACCCTGGGCCAACATAAAGCTTCACAATGTTGGAAAATGGAAAATGCCTCACAGAACCAGTGACATTGCAAAAAGATGGACTGAGTATTGTCAAGAAATCTCCAACCATCCGTCCACATGAGACCCAGAGGTGCCTGAAGTTCCCAACTCCACAAATGACGATGATTTCCCCATTCTCAAAGAAGAGGTGGAGTCAGAAATAAGTGCACTGAAGAATGGGAAGGCACCTGAAGTAGACAACATAACAGAATCTTAGAGAAAGAAAAATGTGGAGTGACAACATCACAGAATGGATCAGGAAAAGTTTGGCGGAGACACAGGCATTGGCACATGATCGAGACAAGTGGAGGGAACTGGTCAGATATTCAGCAGCACAGTGCCTCAACTACCACACTAGGTCAAGAGACTGATGATGAAGATGAATTTACTGGAAGAATCCGACCTCTTCTTGGTATTGAAAAGTGCGTATACTTGCAGTTCAATCAAAAGCATTGCCAACTTGAATACAAAGTGAGTGCTGCCTTTACAAGCAGTCAGAAACTTTTTACACCGTCAACGGGTATCTTATGGCCCATTTATTACCTGGGCTATCATCAACGGGCGTTACCAGAGTACCCGGATAAACGTGGAAATTTTTATTCATTAGGACAAATATTGCTAACTTGTATTCGAAGTGAGGACTTTTTTAAGCTAATTCCCATCAAATTTCAAACAGTGCATATTGTTATAATTCTATAAAAGCTAATGATGTCAATACAGCTGTTCATTGGTCGAAATCTTGTTGGGAAATGGCTCCAATTCGTTTCGCCACACAACATTTGTTATGGGGTCCATGTACATCTCTCTCAAATGGAGTTTACAGCAAATTTGTCACAGAATTAGAAGAAAAAAATTGTTTTTCCTGGGAAATATTGTTATATTTGTGCTGTGCACGCGTACAACGCTATCTAGAATGAACAGGTGTTTTTTCCAGACAAGCGACGGAACCAACATATGTCGCCACCGTAAACTACTTGGCTACGGACATCATAATCATGATATGCATGGGTATTTTACCCTGAATATTACTCACTGTCCTATGACTTTAAGCAAGATTAAGGTATAACCGACACTGGTCACTTTGGATCTGTTGAGGAGAGTACACGTGGTATTTCTATAAGCCATAGGGCTAACGAGGCTTACGAGGCTAACGGTCTAACTTGTCTAATGGATGTAACGAGACTGATGAGTTTAGCTAACGAGTAGAGCTATCTGGATGTCTATATGTATGTACGTATGTCGTCTGTACATGTGGTGGAGCCACGAATGTAGACGTAGCTAATACAAAGGTGCTGTATGCTGTCTGTACGTGTATACGTATGACTGGCTGTACATGTAGTGGACCCATGAAGGGTGCGAGCGGCCGATACAAGAGAGTGGGCCAACCCAAGGGACGTGGTAAAACTGTGCGGTTTACCGGTGTCTAAATCGTGCCACTGTACAAGGGTCAAGAAGCATATGTTTATTCCAATTGTTGATTAAATTGGTATATTTGTATTTACATTAAATTATTTTGAATCTTAGTTGAATTCCAGGAGATTTATGAATCTTACTGACAGTGCAGAACATTTTTAACGTATCTGAAAACTTGAGATTGTTTGAATCCCAAGCCTAGTCTATACGTGAAATTATGTGAATATCTTAATGTGTACTATTATTTGAAACTGAGATTTCTTGAAGCTGTATATCAGATAGAGATAATATTATTGGTTTATTTTCAATGTGTGAATGTTAGTACAGAGTGATTGGATCAATTGTATGTTGAAAGTGTGTGAGAATCATTGTATTTTTACACCATACATTTTTCTTTACCAATTAAGTTAATACATTTTCATCTTTCATACATTGTGTTTGAGTTATTCATTTAATCCATAACCCACTCGGTTACATTTCTGCGACAAAACTGGATAATTAAAAAAAAACGAGACAGTTGAAATTATTCTAAGTTTACTTGTGAAAAGTAATTACACACTTATATAAATATCTGCGTTCTCATTTTTGTGGGAGAATTTATGAATAAAGATATACCACAAATAAGAATTTTAAGGAAAAGACGTCGATCGCATCTTTTGCAATTCTTCGGTAAACGCTACATCAGGAACAAATGAGAAGAAATTTGGAGAAATATTTCCACGTTAAAGGCGGCAGTTTGTTGTGGAACAAAAAGTAGAGGAAACTGGAGAAATTGCACCAAACTTGTTAATAAGAAATACTTGTTTTTTGATCGCATACGACTGTAGTAAGGATCAAACCCAAGAACAGACAAGTGCGAACCAACGTTTGCGATAGTCAGATCCTACAATTGATTTTATTAGGATCCGATTTATTGAAGCGAGTTAAGAAAAAAGAGTAAATTTAACTTGAGAAATTGATATATTGCTATTTTTAAAAATGAATAAAGTAAATAAAGGTAAATAAAAGGAAAGGAAATCTTGTGATGATAAAATTAGTTCAGAAAAAGAAAAGGCAAAAAGAAAAAGACCAAGAAAAAGAAAAGACAAAATGAAAAAGACCCAAAAAACAGAAGAAAATAAAGGAGTCTACAGCACCCGGTATTCCCAGGCGGTCACCCATCCAAGTACTAACCGGGCCCGACGTTGCTTAACTTCGGTGATCGGACGAGAACCGGTGCTTTCAACGTGGTATGGCCGTAGACATTAACATATACAAATTTAAGACTAATATTTGGTTCTCTCTTTAGTAATGAAAGTATATTAAAATTTACATATCCAAACTATTTAAATGCCTTCAGACATTACGGACCTTCGTTGCATAGCCGAAGATTTCCAACTTGAAGTTTACTTATATAGCAATGCATTAAAACGACGATTCATATAATTATTTTATTGTTTTGGGCATTATTATTATTATTATTATTATTATTATTATTATTTATATTGTACACTTCCCAAAAATCATTCAGCCGGAAAAAGATGACTTGCCAGCTCCCAACAAACTCTTGACATATCCAGGTTCACTGCACGAACTCCCCTCCGTTACCGTGACCGTGCCAGCCCCCCCCCCCCCCCCCCTCGGTTGTTCCCGTGGCAAAAACGAACTCACAACCATGAACCGCACCTCTCCTTCCAACAACATATGGCACAAATGGATAATCTCATTAACTATCAAGAAAGGGGCCAGGTGACCAATGACATTCTCGCCTAATTTGATAAACACAACATCCGGCAACGGGTCAAGTAATACAGGATTATTCAGGAAATCGCTGACACGTGACCCCACCCGACCGATAATCATCACCACCACATGATCTGGCTGTTGGCATGCTTCGGCAACCACGGTAACCTCATTAATCTCCTGAAAAAAAAAGCTATGATAAATAATTATAACTCGCATTGTCACTGCCATTCAACTTCAAAACAAAAAAAACAAAACACTATCTACATACACACAAACCAATCAAAACAAGAGATACTCCCCAGTAATGGAAAAATTTGTCGCCATGGCTTCGATTCTACAAAACTCAAATTCCCTTTATAAGCGACATCACGATAGGCCAACAACAACTAAGAAAACAAACCTAGTACTAGCTCAAACCAAAAGTAATCATCAAAAATTAAAGCCTCTTTAAGGGATGGAAGCAGCACCAGGAATGCGCAGGTTGATCTCAACCGTCCTTGGAACCCACATACACTACGGTGGGCATGAGATGACCAAGGCTCGTACACTGAGCAACCAGACCGGAAATTGAAGATGCCACAAAATAGGGAGACCAAAAGGATTACATAAAAACTAGTACTAGAGTATTCCCGGGGTAGGCAACCAAAAAGAAAGCCTCTTTAAGGAATGGAAGCACCACCAGGAATGAGCAAGTAGATCTTAACCGTCCTTGAAACCCACATACGCTACGGTGGGCATGAGATCACCAAGGCTCAGATACTGAGCATAAAACCGAAAAATAAAGACGAGAGTAACCCTAGAAACAAACTAGGGAACAGGGAAAAATTACTCAAAGCCCACTGAGTAATCAAATCACTCCAGGAATAGAGAGAGAATTTAAATTATAGTGAAGCCGGCCATAAGAGGTCATATGTTCACTATTTTGAGCCATCATTTTTTAAACTAATAAAAGTTTTATGATGGCTGGTTTCCCGTGGGGGAAGGAATGGTGCCACATCCCCACGAGCATTTAACGCACAAAGTGCGCTTATTAATTTGGTCGTAATGTCGTACCACTAAGAAGTGGCTAATGACATGAATGTAAGACCCTGGGTGAGTGGGAATAGACTCAACACACACTCAACCCTATCAACCAATCAGGTAGCTTGTTACAGGGGTGCAATGGCACCAGGTAATAGCGAGAGAAAAACAGTTTTCTCATATCGCTATGTTGATGGGCTCTGGACGAGAGAAAAAAAGTCCCAGAGGTCGGCCAGCCGATGTCGTAGGTCAACAAAATAGATGAAAGATAAAGTAATAAGGGTATACAAATCACAACGAACAGTCAATGAAGACAACTACGGAATAAAAAAAACACCACGTAAAAGGCAGAAAATAAACAAATAAATAACAACAAATAGGGTTTTTTTTTAGTCTGAGACCAGACTATCATAAAATCCAGTCCCAATATTATGGTCCCAGTTTAAACAGTATAAGGTAGTCTAAAAGCCCAAGACTACCATGCCCCGCAGCACAAGGCTGCAATTCAATTTTATATAACTTTAGTCCAGTTCTGGTCTTATGAAATTCAATGAGCACAATTATTTTCCAGATAAATAACAAAATAAATCCTCTTGATCCAAACGAATTGAAATAATTTCCAGTACAAGGTAATATAAAATAACTCAAAACGACACACAACTTAGTATTCTAACAGCTCAACTTCTACTAAATAGTTCGCTCTAAAACATCATTTATATACCTGGTTTTTTTTACGTAAACAAGGAGGGGGTCACATGATCTTCTAGAATCTTTTAGAACAAATTTACGTTCAAAAAATCTCGTACACACCGTATGACCCAACTAAAAATAGAAAGCTGTTTATAACATTACATCACCTCTGTCTGCGTGGGTTCGAGTCTAAGATTCGGCTAATGTAGTTATGTGAGAAAGCTTGCCAGTAGCTTCGCGTGGGGCGGTGGTTCTTTCCGGGGTTTTTCCGGGTTCTTCCTCCACCATTAATACTGGCCGCCATGTATAGCCTATATTGTGCTTAAAAATGGCTTTAAACCATTTAAAAAAAAAAAAACATACACAGAGTAGATACACAGTTTTCCTTTCGTCAGTCAGCGGATTAAGGACAACAAATGTTATACTAGCAATTTCCAAGGAAATAAATAACATTTCTATCGATTTTATGCAAGTATAACTCGATGAAAGGTCGGTCAAGTTTATATGTCCGTCTAGTAACCACTGGGGCTCGCATAGTTGCTTACAATTTAAGTGTACCCGGTAAGTCATATATTTTGTACTATATGTATGACTGATGGTTAAATTGTAAGCAACGGTACGAACCCCTGTGACTAGTAAGCAACTACTTAAGCCGATACTGCATGATGTCGACGTTTTCCAACGTTTTCACAAACAAATATATCTGATCATATACCCAAATATAAATGTCCAAATATCAAAAGTCGCTATTTTGAGACTATTCATAATTCATGTAAGGACATTCTGAACCCATCATTGTCATACGACACGATTGTTAGCACATCAGCACATTCAAAATTTGAACTCATTCGGAACACCACTGATATTCATTTGGAACACTAACCTTATGGACTATTTGGGATTTCATTCATAATGTTGAAATGTACTTTAAATTTTCACTTTGTATTCTAGAAAATAAATAAAGTCTTTTGGTTTAGATTGGCTAAGAAGCGGAACTATTAATTGTGGCAAAATTCGCATCACAATTAGTACTTCAGGTTCAGTATCCTAGAATCTAGTTCTAGTCTCTTTTTGAAACATTTTATCCTCTCTCATTTTGGTGGTGATAGAAGAGTTAGATTTATGCATTTTTGGTAGAGATGAACTCAGGGAATGGTTGTCTGTGTGTATCTCGGCAAGAGTGCACAGTGAGTAATAAGGCCTTGCTGATGACCCGGAAGTGAAATGTGTGTTCTGTTTACATGCTGCTCTCTTTACATGCTGCTCTCTTTACATCCAGCCTCTCAAATACTAATGCTGGTGAACAGATTAACATATGATTTGTATTGATTGTCACACAGTGGAAGTCAGTTATTAATAAACAAATGTTGAGAATATATGGTAAAATTAATGTGTTCTATCTTAATATACATATTTAAGACTAATATACAGTTGTCTCTTCGCGGTCACATACACTACATACATACATATAGTAGATACACATTTTTTAGTACAGTATAATGTCACCTAAACAAGCAAATGGGAGCAAAGGTGCGGAAGGTATAAATGAGCTAGAAAAACCCATTGGATCCCTCTAGTTCAGTTATACCGGGAAATTTTAACTTTCAATTTTGTCTAAACTTGTTTGCACAGCATGGATGAAAAGAAACCTAAAATCTACTGAATCACGGACACGACATGAAATGGAACAGGAAAATTAATAATCTCAAAGGAATAAAATTGGTAGAAAAAACTTTTAACTTTAATTTTGAAAAATGACAAAGGAAATGGAAATAACGATGAGAAAAATAAATGGACTGATTACTATGGGAAAACCTTTTAATAATAACCTAAAACTTTAATGGAATGTGAAAACGACCTGGAAAGGAAATTATATTAACTATTCTAAATGGAACTATTATCACATTATCAAATTATACCGATTTTGAAAACGATCTTGAAAGGAAAAGACATTAAATCTTTTGAATGGAATTATCTACAAATTAACTTGAAATTGAAAACGACCTTTAAACGAAACAACAATGAATTTTCTAAATGGAACTATTTTCAAATTATATTGATTTTGAAAACGACCTGGAAAGGAAAGTACATTGAATTTTCTAAATGGAATTATCTACAAAATAACTTTGAAATTGAAAACGTTCTGGAAACGAAACAACGTTGAATCTTCTAAATGAAATTATTAACAAATGGAATCATCGTACAACGCAAAAGCATACAGTTGGGAGTATCTTCGTCTTGAAATCCGAAGGACATGGATATTCTGTCCGCGGTGAAATAGGGATGGGTGTGAATTATTCTAGACCGTATTGCTAGCGCCCAACTGAAGTCGCTATAGATCTGGGACAGATCTCGAGTGGAGATAAGGAGGAACAGGCGAGGACTCAGCAGATAGATATTTAGAATTTGAAAAACAATAACTTATGTACTTTCTATGGACAATTGATATAGATAATGGAACCCCAAGAAGTCCAAAAGAACGAGGATGGAAATGTTTACACTACCAGGATTCGTAGTATCCTTATCGGAAGTCTACATGGATATTAGTTGAATTTAATGTGAACTAAAAGAACCTTACAAACTGCTTACAAATATTACATTATAAATAAATTATATTTTTACTTTTGACGTGGGTAATGGAACCCCGTGAGTTTTACTCTTTTAAGTCCAGAGGAACTGGGATGGATATGCAAACACTTCAGGGCGTCGTAGTACCTCTATGGAAGGTCTAAATGGTCATTATTAGTATTTAAAGTGAACGAAACAACCTTACAAACGGTTGACGGTCATTTGAAGATTGTATATTTACTTTTTATAAATACACAATTGACAAAATTGGGAAATCAATATGGCGCTGAGTTATCTAACAAAAAAGCATGCAGCATTAGGCACCACGGGTACCGCTTACTGGTGTGAGTCACGTGCAAATGCTGCACGTGAAATAACCTCTTCATGATTAGATATTTATGTTTTAAGTACAATACATTAGTACCAACTGTACTATTGATTTGGGATATAAAAAGTTTTGAAATATTGAATATGATGTATAGAACTGAAATTACTACAAACTGGAAATCGATGACATCATGGAAAAACCATACTCAGGAAATTGCAATAATTATACAAAAGGTAATTTATACAAAAATTGAACTAAATTAAGATATAATTTAGTAAAATAGGAAATCCTGATCAAATCAACTATGCCTTGATATAACATTTACATTCACTAAAATGCTTCCTTTAAATGAATAAATAAATTAAAAAATAATAAAAACTGAATTATATTTGACTAAAAAAGCCAGTCCAACAAATATACAAAGGTTACATACAAAACAAAATACCAAATTACATAATAACATTCACTGAACAACATTGATCCACTGGCCTAATATTTCTCTGGACCTATCACTATCAGTCATCTCCTTCTAGCTACTGGCACTAAGATCTTAACAAACATTATGCTTGGACACATGGACACAATAGGAAAATGAGAGCAATACTCCTAATGACAATGAAAGCCTTGGATGTAGTAGCTGTGTCGACACTGAGGGAACGTGGATGACCAGAAATACAAACAGCCCTTTTTAGGGCTATTGCCATAATGGCCATATTAGTGATAAGTTTACTTTATTTATATTATTATTATTATTATACTTATTTTTACTTTATTAATCATTTAATTAATTAATTTACATTCTACCTGTATTATTTATCTGTGTTTCATTATATGATTTAATATTATATTAATTATTTTAATTTATTTTAATTTGTTTTAAATTATTATTATTTTATTATATTTTATTTTATTTTATTAATTTAATATAAAAAAAAAGGGGGGGTTCAATGTCTGTGATGTATCGTATTCTATCTCTCACCTGTTGTACTCTTAGGGAATAGGGGAGGATCAGTGGAACTGTAGGGGAACGGGTGTTGCTCGGATTGGCATAAACACATGTATGTGCAGCCTGGCACATTTCTGTGTTTAGGTTAATCAATCCCCACAGGGAAATTTGGTGTTGACCCTTTCTCTCTTCTCTTTCTAACTATGTCCTTTGTCTACCGTTTTGTAATCAGTTTTGTAATCAGTTCCATGTATTTAGACATTGAATTCTCGCAGTAAAGATTGGCATGAGAATTCTATTTGATAAACCAATCATAAACCAAATATGAAATTTTCGGCTCACACCCAACAAAATTTTTATAACTCACAACAATTTAGCTTGAACAACTACAGTCAAGGAAAGTTAGTACGAACTATGTGGAAACGGACTTTTTCCTATAGTGGGAAAAGCACTCTTTCCTGTAGTAGGAATCGTTCGGACTGAAGTACATCGATGTGCAGTCTGGTACAATTATGTTGGTACGGCTCTGTACCAAACTCGGTCATTCCCGCAGCAAGTCTAGCCGAGACCTTGACGCTTTAGATTTTTCTTTTTTTTTTTTCTTTAGGGTGAATCACCCTCGCAAGAAGGGCCTTTCACCGGTAGGACGGTGGCAAATCTAGTACATCAGCACTTAACTAGGGATTGATAAGTGATAGGAAACTCCTTAACTTATGCTGCTTGATCAATTGCACAGGTGGCTTACACAACATTGGTGTAGGGCATCCATTAGTATAACTGGAATAAATTTGGAACCAAGTAAGAGACTTACAACCTCAGGGACAACGAACATACACTACAATAAATGACCCTATTAGAAATATAAGGTAGTCTTAATCCAGGACTATCAGGTCCCGCGACACAAGGTTGCAACGATAATGATTAATTCACAATAATACTTCACATCACTACATTATAGCATACACACTATTATACAATGTCCCTTGAGGTTGTATAGCTAATACTTAGGGTGTGCTCCTCGTGTTTCTTTGTTTTTGGGTCCGGTTGTGCGTTCGGCCTCCTCTGCGTGCAGGACGATGATGAATTTAGTTCTCGAGACCTCTTCCTCCTTTGCCTCTTCCTGATTGTCCGCCGACCGAGTTGATGGGGATAGGTGTGGATGGGACTTGCCTACCGCCCCGGGGCTTCCATTTATACCGATAGTTACTAATAAGTAATTCGGTATAACGCCCTTATTGATAAGTGTGCAATTGTACACATAGATAAAGACAACTAAATGTTCAGCAATATGCTGGATATAAAAGTTGCTCATATGTCCCTTTGTGGACGGCAGTAACTATAAAAATCCCAACTTGCTTGATCCACTGGCCTGGATCACTAAGTTAAATAACTCCGAAACCAGTCTGGGTTGAGGAGAAGCGAAACACTAGATAAGATGGCGTATATACCCTATTAAAAATTATTAAAATGAAAATTCAATAAATGAAAAACAAACATACATACTGCGGATGGAAAACAGAGACACATTTAAATAATCAACTTTAGATACTATAGGGTCCGTCATATGATGTAAATCTGAGACGGACCACACCAATAAAAATGTGAAAAGTATACTGAAAGTATTATAACCAGAACAAATTAAAACTTTAAAGCTCAATTAGAGGTATAAAGATTTTCTAAATTAATATAAATAACTTGACATTATTTGACTACTTCTGTTTGCTGATCTGAATAGTCAAATAATTGCTAATATCAAGAGTTGAACATTGTCAGATGTAAGAAAAATAACCACGACATATAATTACTTAGCGAATTTACTTTAATACTACTACTACTACTACTGACACTACAACTAATCAAAATAGTAGTAGTTGATAATAATAATAATAATAATAATAATAATAATAATAATAATAAAAGGGAGGGAAAAGAAAAACTAGGTTAGGAAGTAGGATAAAACTCATGTGGGAAAAGTTAATATCCACACATAGCGCCGGAAATAAGAATGGGTGAAGATAGTCTGGTTACATCTCTTGATTTAGTAGGTAGGAAAATAAAAGGCAGAGAACCAAGTTAGAAACTTAAAACGGCTACAATGGAGACCGCAGATAAGCAGACCCCGGAGGAAAGAAGACGGATCAGAGAGTACTATAGAAATTTAATAGAGAACATGCAAAGTAAATAACCAGTACATTATATTATGTGTATTATATAAAGAATTGTGAAAATCGAACGTTTAGTTTGACTTTTAAAAAAATGTAATTCAGCGGTGTTTCTGATGATCATCTATTTTCGAGGATAAACTCTACGGCGAGAATTTATTCTCTAACCAGTAATGCTTATATTACAATAAATCTAGTAAATTCCTTTGTCATTCAGACTAGAGGTGGCTGGCACAAGCTTATTCTAAAGAAAGCAATATCCTGAAATAAATATCTCATTCAGATTGACAAAGTTCATCAGGTTACTACTGTAACCCTGTATGACACGTGGTAGGGACGGCAAAGGATTTTGAACCGTTTGTTTTATGAAGCTTAGAAACAAATATTATGGTAATAGCATCTTTGAGATGAAAAATAAAATTTATTTGAAAAGAATATCTGTAAAATTGATCGAGTTACGTCATTTTTTATATCGGTACCCTCCGACATTTATACGCACTCAAATTACCGAAAAACGTCACAAGGACACTATTTTTAAAAAAATTAGTATACGTTATAAATTTAACTGGTAGTCTTACTGATAGGTTTAAACTATGAATTGATGGTTATAGCCCATCTACATGTTGTTTTCCCAGTCATATATATCATATCAGTGATTTATTTTAAAATATAAAATGACGTAATTATAAATTTTGAAGTGCAAAAAGGAAAAGATAACTCGATTCTTACAATGTGAGTAAAATACTAAAAATATGCAATTGCTTTCATTACAAACTGTTAAAAAATAAGTGAAAAAAACATTTATTTATGCTCACTTACAATAGATAGGTTGCGCATGACGTCATCACAATCGGTATACATCGGTATTCCGCCATCTTTATGGGCAAGCTTGCTTTGTATACGTGTTGCTATGAATGAGCGCATCATTGAATATATGAAGAGTAATTAATTATGGCCACTAAAAGCAAACAATCGAAAGAAGGGACGAAAGAAATTGGTTATATAGATTCCTTAGACTCACAAACAAGGAGACGATACCTGGAAAAAATCAGTTTGTGTGGAAAGGACCCGTACAAAATTCCATTGTCCGAATGGGGAAGCGATGTTGCAGATCTCCCGAATATTTCATACCCAGATATTGTAAATTATCTGATCACAGAGAAAAGTGCATACACTTTAGAAGACTTAAAAGCCTATAAATCCTTGGAGTCATACAATTTTTTTGTTTGTGGATGGGTTACAGCAGTGCGACAACGAGTTGACAATGGGCATTCCCTCGTAACTGGACGTGTAAGTACAAACTTTTCGTGCTTGTATATACATCCCCGTTACTTATATTGAGTTACATTTGGGTATTTTAAATGAATATGCATTTTAATATTGTTGTGTCAGTTATGAAGCAGCTGCTGTTTTAATAAAACTATGGTTGTCATATCTTTTGTATACATATATATACCTTTCTTGTGAGCTATTTTAAGATTATACCGGAATGAAATTGCAAAATACAATGATCAAATATTAGGTGAAATGCATTAAATACATATTTACAATTATATGCCAGCTTCCTATAATTAATATATTTACTGAGATGGGCATTTAGGCATTTATGTACGTGTTTTAAAGTACTCTTGTACTTATCAAACTGGTACATATCTTCTTGATATTGATCAATTTTGAAAATGTAATAATATACATATCTCTTTTGCAGGTCAAACATTCACAGAGAATGAATGCTACTCCACTTCAGCCATGGATAATTGCTTTGTCAAATGGAACAGTTAAGGCTGCTCATTGCAATTGTATGGCAGGTTTAGGAGAGGTATGCAATCATGTTGGTGCTCTGCTATTTGCAATAGAGGCCACTGTGAATATTAGAAATTCTACCACTGTGACAGAAAATAAAGCATATTGTTTGCTTCCATCAGCTATGCATAAAATTGAACAACTGCGCGTTCACAATATTGACTTTACTAGTGCAAAGACTAAAAAGAAGATACTAGATGACAAAATTCATAAGTGTACATCTACCCATGTTGAATCAAACACTATAAAAAAGACAAAGTCTGCAACACCTCTTACCACTTCTGATGATATGTGTACATTTTTTTAGAGAGATTGCACTGTCAAGTAAAAAGCCTGGGATTTCGTCGTTAGTTCCAAACTATTCTGATGCATATGTCCCATCATCTTTACATAAAAAATATCCAGCTATTCTTAATGACTTGGAGGACCAAGACTGCTTTGGCATGGGAAAAGAAGACTTGTTATTACACTGTGAGAAAATTGCAGCAAATATCAGTGTATCTAAGGAAGAATGTCTTCATGTTGAAATGGCTACAAAAGCACAAGCAAACTGCAAAGAGTGGTTTAGGTTCCGGGCAGGTCGTATAACTGCCTCAAAACTGAAAGCTGTATGTCATACATCAGCTGAGCAGCCTTCCCAGTCACTTAATAAGAGTATTTGCTATCCTCATGTAAACAAATTCACTACCAGTGCAACAAAATGGGGGTGTGACCATGAGAAAGTAGCTTTGCAGAGATACATTACTGAAATGTCCCATTTACATGACAATTTTGAAATAATAGATTGTGGACTTGTCATCAATCCCAACTTTCCATACATGGGTGCTTCATCAGATTCTTTTGTAAAATGTGATTGTTGTGGAGAAGGCTGCATAGAGATCAAATGCCCATTCTGTGTGAGAGGAGATAAACTGGTGGATGTTACAGACTCAAAATCATGTTTGCAAAAGATAGATGAAGGTTTACAACTGAAAAAGACACATACATATTATTATCAAGTTCAGTGTCAGCTTTTTGTTTGTGAGAAAGATTTCTGTGACTTCATTGTTTGGACTGAAAAAGATTATCACTGTGAAAGGATAGAGCCCAATGAAGAATTTTGGTCATCTGCATTAGAAAAGGCAAGCCATTTCTTTCATCAAGTCATTTTGCTAGAGCTAGTGGGAAAATATTACTCAAGGCCTGTTCGAAATGACCATATAAATAATGTTCTGTGTGAAAGGTCATCTCCTAGTCATGCAAACATTGTTAACCAATCTGTCAGTGAAGAGAGCAGTGATGGTATTATTTGTACATGTCAAACAATTTATGATTCTGAAAATGATTCAGTTATTAATTGTGACAATGCAGCATGTTCTTTCAAGTGGTTTCACTTTGAATGTGTTAACTTGAAAAGAGTACCAAAAGGAAACTGGTATTGCTCCACATGTTGTTCTCTGCCAGAATTTAAGAAGACTGTAAAATCCAAAGTTGTGCATAAACAGTAGTTGAGATTTCAGTGCCCGCTTACAAGCTTTACTGTATCATTATCAGTCTCTTGACCAAGTATGGTCCATTCTGTGTTCATGTATCTCAACATAAATGTTTTGACATTATATATAAATATACAGTTTTATAGACTTGATAGTTACTTTAGCTTTGAATCATGAGGAGTCATAAGGAATGTGAAAAATGATTATATATATACATGTATATATATACATGTATATATATACATGTATATATATATATATATATATATATATATATATATATATATATATAGTGTAAGCTGTCTTGAGAGACCACTGCTATGAGAGACCACATTCTTCATGCACAAATTTGTTGATTATGTAGTGTTATGACCTGTTTTGATTGACCAACTGTCTTGAGAGACCATTATTTGTTGGCAGAAGTGGTGGTCTTTCAAGACAGGTTCTACTGTATATATTTACGATACAGTATTTAAGTGATGTGTATTGATCATTTAATAAGTGAAAAAAACTCATGAAATAGTTGTTCTTGAAGCATTTAATTTTAATTGAATATGGTTGCTAACTTGTATTGAAATTCATTAAAGTTATAATAAATCATAGTTTTGATTAAATAGTATTTGTTCCAAGTACACTCATACAGTACATTTATTCCCCCAATACACTCATTCAGTACATTTATTCCCCCAATACACTCATTCATTACATATATCCTCCCAATACACTCATACAGTACATTACATACATTCCCCCAATACACTCATTCAGTACATTTATTCCCCCAATACACTCATTCATTACATATATTCTCCCAATACACTCATACAGTACATTTATTCCCCAAGTACACTCAAATAGTACATTTATTCCATAGCTTTCAGTCATTCATAAACATGAAAATAACTTAGTATGCTGGTATCAATATTTTACAGAAGATTAGCACTTGTCAAATTCAGTTATTGATATGGATGTACAACAGAAGACTAAATTTTAATTGAATGGTACAACATATTCACATAAATTAATAAGTGCACAGCAGACAGTAGCAATTTTGTCTATAACAGGAATGTCATCTTCAGAACTTATGACATAGTCTATAGGAAGTGTGTCTTGAAGCAGTGTGTACTTGTTCCTCAGCTGGCCAATAACTCTTTCTATATGAATTCTCAAGTGTGATAGTTTTCTGGATGTCTCAGGTTCCAGGGGGGACATTTGTTTCTTGCCTCTTGTAAATGCTGGAATTTTCGCCTCAGCACCTCTTAGTCCAACACATTCTTTTATATTAAATCCACGGTCAGCTATAACTATATCCCCTGGGTTTAATTTACTCAAAAAGCCACAATTTTCTGTAATAAACTTATCTGTAGCACGTCCTCCCCATGCCTGTGACAGAAATGAAATAACTCCCTGAGGTGTAATACCAATTAAGTATTTTACTGTGTTATGATGCTTGTATGAGGACCAGGTAGATGCTCTTGCATGAAGATTTGATGGGCGCTCAATGAAGATCTCAAAGCAATCTATAATCACAGCAACCTTAGAGCCCAATGAGTTCCTAAATTCCATTGGCATCGTTTTCCTCCGCTCTTCCCTGTCTGGCCAGAAAATTAAGAATTGCAATCTTGCATACAGGACACTTATCAATGAAAGAAACACTCTTGAAACAGTTGTTTTAGAAACATTGAATCTGTATGCTAAGTCCTGTAATTGTGTTCAGTCTCAGTCTCATCAACACAAGAATAAATTTTTGAAATTTTGACAAGGAACACTTTGTTGAGTCACTGATGTAAGCTTCCACTAAATTGTACACAGCCATTAAGATTGAAGATGTTGGTAAAGCAGTATAATATTTCACCTTCTCATCATTTCCAATGAAGGACTCTTCTGTAACTTCATTTGCAGATTTCTGCTGCCTCAGTTCAAAGTTCTCTAATGTTAATCTGTTTAGTTCATCCATTGTTATTTTACTAATCTTTTCATCTTGAGAACTTCCAAAATTATTTTCCAGTTTCCCCATTAAATAGAACTTGCACTTAACTTGACAACTGGTATCAGAAACAACTAAAATATCTTCAGATTCAACATTTTCCTCTTGGACATGTGACGACAAGTTAAGCAAAGCCTGTGCAGCATCATAAACCTCTTTCTTTTTTTTGCGCTCTGCGGTTCTGTTGTACCGATCAGTTGTACATGTGTGTGTACCATTTGCATATCCAAGATGAGCTGAGGGTGCCCAGTCAGGGTTTGTTTCATCATAAAGCACAGCAGGCATACCTGAAATGATATTAGAGGATAATCAAATCTAAATGCAATTGTTTTAGGCAACATATTGAAAAAATGACATTAAATATTACTTAGCATTAAATTCAGACATAATGAACTGATGTAGATTATGAGTGACCCGACACAATGAAGCTCATTTACATTATCCTGGCAGTTATATGCAACGTATTGACACTGTATGTATATATTATATAGCTTAAAAAATAAGTGACGACCATCCCAAATATGTCAGAAATACCACTGATAATTAGTACGTTCATTATATATGTACCAAAACAACAGTACTTAATCATGTATACATCATCGTATGATATTTGCAATATTGTTTATACTGATGTACGTTAAAACGGACTACAAGGATGTACATTAAAACGGAAAATAAGATTGTCAACTTACCATTTATAAAGTGATCAGAACATATTTTGGAATGCTTGGTGTGCACAAAGTTGGACCTGTTCAGACGAGCTAACCAGAGGGTTTGGCGTACTTCACTCAACTGTCGAGTCTTTTCTCCTTGATTGTTTATCACAGTCGGGATGGAAAAAAACAATTTCTTATCACGACCTGATCGATTATGACAGCCAACAACACAGCATGTATTTACCATTATTAAACTGTCAGAGTAAACTAAACAAAATATCGATAAATTATATGAAGCCTTATTATCCTGCTGTTGTCAAGCACTTGACCGTTAAGATGGCGGACCGGAAGTTGTAAATGCCCACAAGGCGTTTCGATCGGGAACTATCTATTATGATTATAAAACTATTAAATACTAAGACCAAAACGTTAATTGTTGTATTAATAATAACGAAGACTTTGTAAAGCTCCTGATCCTTAGAAGCATTTAGCAATTTACAACATCTATAATGATATCATTATACAATATACTACAGAAAACCAAATAACACAATAACAATGAAATTGAAGAAGAGCGCAAGTATATTGCTGGTGTATACACATGGGTGAGGTTGGATAGATACGTTGGATTGGAGTCTATCAGTGAAACATAGCACAGAGAAAAAAAATTATATCAATTACTTTACTTAAAACCATCATAACAAAGTTCATAAAACTTGTAAACAATAAAAAAAAATGTTTACAAATAATTCCACTTTACTAGGCTATTCTGTTCTGAAAAATAAAACCAAGCATAATTGTAACAAAACAGGAACAGGAACAGCTGTTACTACACTACACCTCTGGAACAATTTCCAGATTGCCATTTCTGTAATCCTCTTTCAGAGTATAAGTGTAGATGGCATTTGGGGAACTGTTTTCCTGCAAATCACAATCATATACAATGTCGTAAAATTCAGGAAATCCTGCTACTACACTCAATACCCGCCCAGACCACTTGCCCACATTGAAGGTATGAATCACCTTCTTTCCAACAAGTAATGGAATTTCTTGTGCAGGCGATTCCTCACTAGGGCTATCTACGGCATCTTTAATTAACTGAAAGACGTTATTTTTCAGTTTTTCTAATGAGTATGCCTTACCCTTTTCACTCATTTGATACAGCTGTTTATCTATTACAGTCTGTTTCAAGACTTTCTGCCTGAAACGTATTTGTGATGATAGTGCCTTTCTTTTCTCTGTATTTGATAGTTCGGCAAGGATGTTCTCTACTTCATCTGGTCTTTGCCACAATCCATAATAAAGGATGGCATTTGTATGTTTCGACTTTACTTGAAGTGCTCTTTTCTGCTTCTTTTCTAGAGCAAGTTGTTTATTTTGTAAATTCTCTCTTCGTTTTGCCTCAATTTCTTTCAGCCTTTCTTTATATTTGGCTTGCATTTGTCTGCCTTCTTTTCTACATTCAGTTAGCATTTGTTCTTTTCCCGTTATTGGAAGTGACTGTAGCCATTCTGAAGTTTTATTAAAGGCAAACATGAGAAAGGCCTCATTAGAGATGGTAGTGGCATTTGGTCTGTAACAAAGAAAGAAGTCAAGTATTCCAAAAACACGTTAGGAACTTTGTTGTGTGGTATAATTGACTGGGTGTGTTCTCTAATTTCATCTGTTGGCTGAAAGAAACTTCCACCAGGCAGCTGTTCTTTCATAGCCTCCAAGTCCTTTAAAAGCCATTTGTGCAAGAGCACACGCATTGTCATCAATGGCATCACAGGGCTGGACAAGTTTAGCATAAATTTCGTCTGTTTCAATCAGACTACTTTCAAATGGGTGGTCATTACCACTAATGAAATCAGAAGAATCTTCACTAGCTCTATCAAAGAAGGCAAGGAGTGTATGGTAACTATTGTTCATGTCCAAAACATGAACATTACTTTCAATCTCCATAAAGGGGCTGTTATTAATTTTGATATGAGCCCCAGAACCTTACAGCTGGCAATTATATATGGCTTCTTCAATAGTGATAATGTCAGTTTTTGAAGTCTGTTACATGATCCATGTACAGTTTCAAAAAACTGCTTTATCCTTTGATGGTGGTAAAAGGCAATTTGACCCATCAAAAATCTAATGTTAAATCTATTCCCTCGAAAATTGACAAACATGCTTTTTTCATTTTGCGACTGGCAAAATGTTCTAAATGCACTATAACAACATTGCAAGCTTTCTGTTCTGACGAATTATTATTGCTCTGTTGTTTGCAACAGAAGCTCTCTTTACGGCATATCGTGATAAAGATCTCTTCAGAAGTACGTTTTCGTAACGAATAACTTGTTTCTCGTTAGCAACGAAATTTAATTTCTGAAGCATTTTGTCTTTATCATTCAATAACTTTTTGATTTAAGAAGATAGTTGATGGGTCTTCAATTTAAATTTTTTGACTGAGTTTTTACTTCTTGAGAATGAGACCTTTTAAGACTAGAAATCTCATACTGATGGGTTTCAATAGTTTCTCTACTTTTAATGGTTTTTTTCTTCCTTCAGTGACTAAATTTGTTGTTTGAAATGTGATGATTCAGTTGCTAAACTTGTACATGCTTGCTTGCAAGACAAAAGCTCTTCTTCATAAAGTTTTCCACTTGGAAACTTAGGTGCTGTCACAGTGTTAACTGGTACAGAAAATGTCTCATTTTCAAATTCATTTTTTGCCAACCCTCGTTTCCCTTTCAGTTTATTTTTGTATCTATACAGCTTTGCAGTTAGAGCTTGTTTATTAATACATGATGGATCGAGGTTAGCTATAACTGCAAATTTGTTTATTAAATAATGTTCATCAGTTGTCTCTGATGTACTTTGATGAAAGATCTCAATAGCTGTCCGAACATTTAAAGTTCTACTGTCTTTATTGGAATCCATCATCAAAGATATGCATGCACTAGCATGCAAAACACGAAATAAAAAGAAGAAAAAAATCTCCGTACAAGATTTGTTAAATATATGATAATAAAAATCGATATGAAACACAATTGTGATTACTACTAAAATAATTTATGCCGGATTAAAATTATACAAGACAAATTACAAGACAAAATAGGCACAATGTGTCGTGCGACTAACCTTATATATTGATAGCAACAAAAAAGTTAAACAGACGATAAACATAAAATAAATAGTTCTAAATCAATACTTTATTCATTATTATTGATTAAATAACTCATATTTTGTGTACAATGTGTTTTTCAGCTTTGAATATTTGCATCTTCACAGTGATGGTCGAACCATATACATATTGAAATGAAAACGAGGCTGAACAACTACATCGAACAGGGTCAAACAAAATTTAAAAATTGCAATTAATTATGTGGACAATTGCTGCAGTTCTTTCTCTATTCATTAAAAGAAATGAATAAAATATATGAATGAATTGAAAAGAACTGCGTAATCGGTCAGGAAAATAGTATTATAAATATTTCTTGTCTTCTATAATCATTTTTAATAACCGCAAAGCGTGCCTTTTAGAAAAAAAGTGTCAATACGCATGCTCCAGAGACTTGAGAAAATGTTTCGGCACCTTTCGGAATCATAACAATATATAGCCTTGAGTAAAATTGCCGTAGAGTGTACCCACCCATTCGGATTTTCACACATTTCCATACCGAAAAGTTCCGTACATATTTTGGTAAAATTGCATTGGTTATCTCCCCTACCCTTTGCCGTCCCTATATTTTGGTCGTCGTCTTTTTGGCCAAATAACGGCCTTGTCTACCGTGTTCCGAGGTCGACTGACATCGGAAATAGAAATTACATGTTCAGAAAAATATATCACACACTTGGCAGCTTTGCTACAAGTTATGTTACTTTAGACTGACATTTTGCTAATACATTCAAATTCTCAAGCAAATGAATGAGTTTTCAATTTCCATTTAACTTTATTTCAGTCCGCTGGGATGCTATGGAAGCTGGGAATAACTAAATCATTTGAAAGGAAATGACTTAAATGAAATGCTTTTGTCAATATTAGTATATTTTTTTAATTCATTTCGTTAAAGAAAAATACTTCAGTTAATCTGATTTTGGCTTTCCTAGCTTCCATTGCATTCCAGCCAACTTATGTTTTGAAGACTTTTTCACCAATATTAGTTTATGAAATAACACTAAAAATGCTCATTAATGCTTTTTGATGCATCATCATCAGTCTCTTGACCTAGTGTGGTTGTCGAGGCACTTTGCTGCAGAACATCTGACCAGTTCCCTCCACTTGTCTTGATCATGTGCCATTGCCTGTATGTCCACCAAACTTTTCCCCTTGTCCATTCTTTGATGATGTAATCCCACTTTTTTCTGTCTACCTCTCCTTCTGCCACCCTGGACCCAGCCCTGCAGTACTGTTGTGGTTAGACTGTTGGCTCTAGTGACATGGCCATACCATTTCAACTTTCTATTTTTGACGGTAGTGAGGAGGTCTTCATGTTGGCATACTTTGCGTCTGATGGTGTTACACGCTTCATTTTGTGATGTGGTCCATGTAAGAGATGCCAAGGATGGTTCGGTAGCATCTCATTTCAAGTGCCTGGATTCTTCATGGTAATTCTGCTGTCAGGGTCCAGGCCTCACATGAATTCAAAAAGATTGAGATGTCTAATGCTCTCAATAGTCATATTTTCGTTTTCAGACATTCTTGTCTCTCCAGATGGGTCTTAGCTTTGACATAGCGGCCGTTGTTTGTGCTGCTCGTAAAAAAAATTCTGCTCTTGATCTCTCTTTGGTGATTATGGAACCAAGATATTTGAATTGCTGTTCTCTAACTTTAATCTTGGCTGAGATTTGTTTGCCACTATTTGTCATCAGCTTTGTCTTCTCAGCGCTTATCTGGATGTCAAATTTTGAATATGTTTTATCAGGTTCTTCACTAAGGTGACAAGCTCATCTTACCATCAATGTTGTCTGCAAAGCAGAGGTTGGTGATGTTATGCCTTCCAATGCTGACTGTCCCACAGTGCTTTTCCAGGGATTCGCTCATGATGCACTCATGTTGATGGGTGTTGAAAAATAGATGTTGAAAGTTGTAGGTGACAGGAGACAGCCTTGACATACTCAGACTGTTATCTCGAGCCAGTCCTCCACAGAACCTTGAGCAATTACTGCACTGGTAGCCTTGGCATACAGCTGCTTGATGGTATTGGTCAACTTTGGCCCATGTTATACTTCTTCATTGTGGCCCACAATGCCTCATGCCACACTCTGCAAAGGCCTTTTTGAAATCTATGAACACATGATAGAAGTCTTGTTGATGTTGTTGTACTTTTCATTCAGAACCTTAAGATTGAATATTTGTTCTGTTGTACTTCTTCTACTCCAAAACCATGCCTATTCTTCAGCAATTATTTCTTCTGCTTGTGGTTTTAGTCTGTTTAAGATGATCTTCATCATCACTATACTAGCGTGGCTGATCAAACTGATAGTTCTGTAAATTTGGCAAAGCTGGAGATTGCCTTTTTTGTTAAGTGTTATAATTAGTGACTGGGTCCACTGTGTTGGCCATTCACCTGTTTGCCAGATCTTATTGCAGATTTTTGTTATTAGCTCTATCACTGATCCCGCACCTATTCTTGGTTCAGCTGGGATGTTGTCTACTCCAGCAGCCTTCCCATTCTTCAGTGCTCTTATTGCTGACTCCACCTCTTCTTTGAGAATAGGAAAATCATCATCATTTGTGGAGTTGGGAACTTCAAGCACCTCTTGGTCTCCTGTGGATTGATGGTTGTAGAGTTCTTTACGATACTCAGTCCATTTTTCTGCAATGCCATTTGCTTCTGTAAGGCATTTTCCATTTTCGCCCTGAATGGTATTGTCTCTTGGTTGTTTATGTCTGGTGAGGTCTTTTACAATTTGGAATGCCTTTTTGCTGTTATTCTTTATCAGACTGCTCTCAATTTCTGTGCACTTTTGTCCAATCCAATAATTTTTTGCCTTCTTCCAATTTTTTCTGATACTCTTGTTTATTTTTCGGCACTCCATTGCCCCTGTTGTGTGTTTGGTGTTTTTTTAGGTCTCTTTGGGCATCACACAAATTCAGAATCTCTTATGTAACCCAGGGTTTTTCTTAGGGTGATGGAGGCCAATGATGTTGGTAGCTGTTGTCATGACTGTGTTGAAAATGTCTGTCATCACTTTAACATCAACATTCATCACAAGAAGTGGAGCAAATTTTCCTCCAATTGTGGCTTGGAATGACTTGCAGATGTAAAGGTCCTTTAGTTGTTCAAGGTTGAATTGGAGCCTGATGTTCTTTAGCTTGTTAATTTTCTGCAGCCACACTCGAAGTTCATAATCATGAGGTCTTCAGTTTTGTATTCTATAGCTTTCCATCTGACTTCATAGAGTTCCAGAATGTGCCATGTGTAGTGTTCCAGCTCCTGTGTAAACTCTTGGAGTCTTCCAATTTGTGCCAAAGCTCAAATGTTCCAGGGGGCTATGGCATTTCCGTCTCCCACTTTGATTTTATGTAAAGTACCAGTTGCACACTTATCACCTCCTTCCTAGTGGACAACAGCAGTCATGGTCCTTGTTGACCAGGGCGACGACCGATCCGGTATGGTAACTTCAGATTTATCCAGCATTATCAGTGTGTCTTGGGCAAAAGTCGTCTGGCAGAGCCCATCCTTCTCCAGGCCAAGGAGTTACCAGAAAGGAATGTTGGACATCATCCAGCTGCCTTCGGGTCTCCACTCCAGATTTTCTTATAGGGTTTACTCCTTTAGCCTTTGGCTAACCAAAGTCGACCTGCAAGGCAGTAGGAGACTCGTGCATGGGTGGTGCATCCATTTCCTGAGCAGATAAAGCATCTGCCACGATGCTTGGCATATTGGTATTTTTAGGCAAACTTCTGACTGGCCAGTTTAAATAGACACATTTTTAAAAAAATGAAATTTGGTAAAGTTCATAAGTAGTAAGAAATTTTTTAATGTACTTGGAATTATAACATCATGGGAAGAAGAAAAAAAAGAAAATGACTGCCTGTAGGCACAAAATCATTACATGTACATGAATGTGTTGTGCACTTTAGCCACTTGGCCATAGTAACTACATGCAAAAACATGCTAATTACCATTCAAAGATTACAAACATGAGACAGCATACTTGAATATCAGCATCAAAGTAATTATAAGAATTCCATTTTTATTATTAGGGTATGGTACATCATTTTGATAAAAATCTCATTTTCCAATTATCCCATTTCAAAAATGATTTAATAAAGTTCCATATCAGTGATCATATCAACATTGGTGTTTTGATGGAATGAATGAACTCTGCATATCTCTGTCCAGTGTGTCCAGTACTAAATGTAATTCTTAACTTTTTGTGAATAATCAAAATCTTTGCAAATTGGCAAGTTGCTTCTTTTAGTTTGTGAACTTCTATTTTCATTTTGATTAATTAAATATAAGAAATACTTAGGATTTAAATGGGAAAGATGGTTTAAATGAAGAAAGTAGAGCACTGCAAAACACAGTATGGGTAATTACTTGAATATTGAATGTGCTGGCCTTTACATAGCAGCTAGCATATATAAAGTTACATGAGTGACCAGCAAGAGGTTTTAACATTGAAATGTATTTACAGTTCATCTAAGTCTTTATTTTAATTTTTAAATCATTGCTGCCAATCATTAATTATTTCTATTCTTCAGTTTTAATTTACCCCTTTCCATTGATTCTTGTGACTACATTTTTTCCATCATTCAGATGTCAAGAGATGTCGTCACATGACACATAAAAATGTGCCATGCTAGTTTTGTAACGGATTTTTACTGGTATCTTTCTGCAAAGGTCCAGAGAGAGAGATGGTGGGTGAGATAGAGAAACTGGTAAAACATGGCCGACAGACCAATATGAGAGAGAGAGAGAGAGAGAGAGAGAGAGAGAGAGAGAGAGAGAGAGATATGGTGGTGGGTTGGAGAGACTTAAAATAAAGGCAACTGTTCATTGCCCATCCATATGGTTTGTTATTGTGCAATTAGTCCGCTTCCTTAACAACCCACACAACGATAGAGAATGTTTGATGAAAGGTAGAGTGGCCTTTAGACATTTTAATAATAATGTGTTTTTAGACCTTTATATTAATAGGTTTTATAAAACATGAAGAAAGAAATACCAATAAACAAAGCATTAAATTCATGTAAATTATACAATACAGTGGGACTCGCTATAACACGGTAGTTGTGAGCCATAGAATCTGACCGGGCTATGAACCGAACCGTGTTATAAGCAACCATGTACAATACCAACACATTTTTGGATTTAATGGGGGGGGGGGTACATAAAGACGGGTGCAAAAATGCATGGCACAATTACCATTTTTGATCAATATATATTAAATGAGAAAAACATTTGCTGTGGTAACAGAAATTGCAGATTTAATATATTACTTTATTCAGAGAACCATGCATTGGTACATACACGTGTCTAATTTATATATACATGTATAATCTATTACATGAAAAGAGTATCAACACCGTATACTCACCAGCGAATCTTGTAACATACACTGAATCCATAATACAAATATTTCCATTGAAAATATCCACACAAGGATGTAAAATATTCAATAATTTTGTCACAGATCATTATGTGACTGAATTCAATGAAAAGAAAAAAAACAAAAATTACGTAACGGGTGTACGTAATGAATGATGAAATAGTACATGTCCGTAGATTAAATAATGGAAGCTAAAGTGTATTCTTATAATAACTACATGTACATCTCAGGATCTTTCTGTCTCTGAATTCAGTCATTGTAAATTTCAGCATTTTCCCACCCAAGCTGCTAGTCAAAGTCCTTTGAACTTGCCGCCCAGCTATTGCGTCATGTTCTTTTGATGTACTCTAATACAGCAGGCGAACTGGCTGTATTTTAAATTTTGAATTATGTCACTGTTTAGCTTGTCAGTTCACTTTGATGATAAACAATGTACTTAAATTGATAGATTTATACATTCTGGTGAGAATCTTTTATCAACCCCAGCATTGGCTATTGCTTGGTTGTGTATAAAATTAAGAGAAAATATATCGGAGATTATTAAAGCAACGATTGTATTCAGAATGCATTCAAGACAAACACAAAGTAGACACGATGGCTTCATTACTCAGGAATCAGTAATTATAATATTGACACTTATGAGCTGTAATTTTTCAACAATAAACAAAGATCAAAGTTCTCAGTAGGCCCAGCAATTGGTTCGTATTTCAGACGTTTATTTTGGCACAAAACAAGAAGAAATTTGATAATACATTTTCTACACGTTCTTTTTCGCACTGTTTAGACGAATATGAGATTGATAATTAAACTCTTGACGTATTTTTTGTTTTTTTTCATACTTAAAAATTTTTTTTTTTTTGGTCTTTGAGAAAAATACCTGTAATAAATACCCCGAAATTTTGGGAGCCATGCCACGACCGGGTTATATCCGAATTCGGGTTATAGCGGGATCCCACTGTATGTATTTCTTTGTAGTTGTTTGCTTTTCACTGTAACTGGTTGGTTGATCAAGGGGTTATCTTTTATGCATTCTGTCTTTTCTATTTTTATGTTGTGTCCGATGCTATTTGCTTTCTCTGCCAGAAATGTTGAATATCCTGGTGTTGGATGGAAAGAAGACTAATCTTACATACATAATCTAGGTCTTCTGACATTGAGGTCATATCCAAAATTTGCAAGTCATCTGTGTGACACTGTAATTTGCTTTTTTCTTAAAACAATGGAATTCTAGAGGATGAGATAATTGTCATAAAGCAGTACATGTAAATTATTTGACAAAAAATTACCTATTTATTGGACAATAATTACAGCTTCTGAAGCAGAATTTAAAAGCATTGTTTTTTAATGAACAAACAAATTGAGCTGTTTTTTTCCTCCTACTTTGATTTATTAGAAAAGAATATTGTTTATTGTTTTATCTTATTTGCAGATTGCAAGTTTGATTTCAGTTATTTTTTTTTATGGCTTTCATTATTTACAGAACAAAACATGAAGACATGCTTTGGTTCGGAATCCAGTTCATACTGAGACAAGTTTCTTAACTTTTTTTCTCTCCTGATCAGCTCTTTAATCACCTCCCATTAGTCGTTTGCTTGAAATTGATATGCTACACCCAGTATGAAAAGCTATTTACTTGTAATCAGATAATTGGTAATTGCCTAAACAATAATCTATTTATTCATTATGGAACTGTCCTACAGTAGGCAATTTACCGCCATCCATATATTATTTAAGAATACTTGTTCTTAAAAACAGTGCAAACTGACATTTTGTTCCTGGACTTTAATTCTTTCATGTTTCCCAGATGTTTGCAAATTTCAATGGATTACATACAGTCTTAGATTTGTTTAATATAAATTATAAATTAATATAAAAATATGCTTTGTAAAATGAAGGACACAAACCATAATCAATTTACGATTTGTTGCTTTAGCATTGTATAGTCTTTATATCAGCTTTCAAGTATTTGGTATTTAGCACACAAGTTAAATTATAATCAGTAACTTCTGTTCTTCATTGACTTATATAAATATATCATGATGAATGTATTTATACTGTACATACAATTCATATTTAAACAAATGAGTGGCATTTTCCCCATGGCATATAAATATAGTTGCTGTTTAAAGAAATTGTTTTAAGATGATGTATGTAGCAGATGGAATATCTTCTTCATATTAGTTGTGACTTTAAATTAAGGTCTAGCTTGCCCATTAAAACTAAAAATGTCGGTTCCTGGTTCCTTATGAATTTAAATTAATTTAAATTAATCTGGTCTATTATAACATTATTTCCTTTTGATTTTATAATAATTAAATCTTAAAATGGAATATCATGATTTATATGAACCCTGATACAGTTCTGAAAGTAAATTGTTTTTACTGTTTGTGTCATGTCATATTCATGTGTCATGTTATGTGTCGTGTCATATTCAGAATATCACTATGATGGGCCATTGTCAATTTGCAGAGAAAAGTCTAATAGATATACTGAAACTAACCTATTGCCATTAAGATTTTAAATGCAAGTTTTAATGAGTGTACATGTAATTAAATGTAAGTTTTAATGAGTGTACATGTAATTAAATTTGAGTTTAGTTTAGTTCTATTATTGATAAGTTATTTGAATCTCTCTTCCAGACAACCAGGAGGATTTGATTAATCCAGAATCAGATGCACTCAATGAAAGACTACAGGAGGCTGAAGAGCTGTTTAAGCCAGGTAGTTTGTTATACCGGCATGAGAACAAATAAAATATTGAAAATGATGTTGCCAGAATTTGACATGGTTTAGTCTACAGCAAGTTAGATTTAATCTGGCTAGGTAGAATGCAGAATATTCAGTGAGTGAAGCAAATGATTTAGCATCTCTTCAGATATAGCATGCGTGAAATGAGCCATGGCTGGCATCTTGCTGCAGTAATTTTATTTATACTGTTATCTTTGAGAACTAAAAAAGAAATGCCATAATCAAGTATGGAAACTGTTCTTTTTGCAAAACAATACCTTTTTTCAGGAAGACTAAACTGTTTGATGGTCTCCAGAGTTTTATAGTGACAAGCAGTTTTAAAGAAGTTTGGATGCGAATATGTGTGTAATGTCCTTTAACTTCTAACACTAGCTCTGAAACTTTGATAGTTTTGTTGGGAATATGTGTTGTTCGAGTCAAACAATTTTGAAATTGATTTCTCCCTATACATGGGGTTAGGAAAATAAGGGTTATCATTATTAAATTTAAAATAACTCTTGACGATTTGTTTTTATGGCTTGGAATTGGCATGCATCATCAGAGATCCAAATGTTTAATAAAATGTCAGACTTACACTCTTGGATCATAGCATAGAAACTATTGAAACAAGTAACAATATACACACGTGGTGTGCAAAGACATACATGCAACTGATATTGGCCCATTGATCTGTCAGTATTCCTTTTCTGAGAATTGGGTCACAATGTCCCAATATCTGCCATTAGCCCCAGTTACATATCCCCGTGTCATGGTTTAGAAATTTTTACGATCCACATGATATAAAGAGGATATCTATATATTTTTTAAGTATACATAAGCAAATATATAACAAGTAAGTGGAGACATTTGCAATGTCACCTGTGGCTTTGCCACTCATGATAATAAAATGTTTCCATTTGAGAACCAAATTTTCTTTTTATCTTATGGCAAAACCATTAATTTGCATTGATTTTTTTTCTTGTTCTTTTCCTATGCATTACTATATTGAAAAGAAATTCTGAAATTCGTATAGGATTTGAATATCTCCATCTATGCGGGGGGGGGGGGGGGGAGAAGTAGAAGAAGAAAATGAAAATGAAATAGATCTAAATATGAAAATTACAGTTTTTAATAACATCCACAAGCCAGGGCAGATATATTTTCTAAATAGTAAAAAGTACTTCCAGTGATGATATTGCTAATGTGACATTTAATGTATTATCACTATTGTGGCAATATAATTTGTATCCTATTGATATATTTTAACATCTCATTTTGAAATACATAATAAAAATTCCTATTCACTGGATTTTCAGAATTGTATATCCAAGCAAGTTGACTTCTTGGTCTCTTCTAACCAATTGATACTTGGCCAAGAATGTCAAAGCTTGTTGACAATAAAGATGGATGAGTGTTGGGATTTGTGTTTTTCAAGTACAGAATTTTAAATCTATACATTATGTTGGACTTGGATTTTGTTTTGTTTTCATTGATAAAGTGAAATAAGAATTTAAGAGCCAGTCTGGGAAGGTTACTATAGCAAGAAGAATCAATGATTGTCATACTCAACCAATCAGCTTCATTTTATCAATTTGCAAATGTCTTGAAGGTTTATCTTAATGAATGTATGTCTTGTTTATAAATAAAAGCTGTAAAAAAAATTATAAAATTATCACAGAAAGAAGCTGACAATATCATCTTGAATGTACTTTAAATTATATATTGGAATTATTGTTCGGTAATGAAATTGAAGAATTACCTTTTGCAAATCTTGTCCCTAAAACGCCCTGGAGGAAACACTGTAATATCACATTTCACATGCCATTTTTAGATGGACCAGCTCATCATAAGTGAATTTCTGGAGTTTAAATTACTTGATTTTTGGGGGCCCCGAGTGGTATAAAGCGCTTTCCGTTATGGATCACTGCAATCTCACCTCTGTCTGCATGGGTTTGAATATAAGATTCAGCTAATGTAGTTATGTGAGAAAGCTTGCCAGTAGCTTCTCATGTGTCATGGTTCTTTCCGGTGGGTCTTCCCGGGTTCTTCCTCCACCAATAATACTGGCCGCCATGTATAGCCTATCGTGTGCTGAAAAATGGCGTTAAACCCCAAAAAAAAAAAAAACAAACTTGATTTTTGCATGTTTTCTTTTGTGGGTGGGTGATAATTTTAGCAGCATATTTAACACATTTATTGATCTCTCCTGCCAAGAAAATATGAGCTACAAACCTTTCCCATGACACACTGAGGCAACCAAACTGGGTTGGGTGACTCTGAAACAAGAGACCTTTGGGTGGGTGTTAGCCTGGGACATTTGGATTACAAGTCTGATGTTCTACCACCAGAGCTATCACATAATCCTCCGATCTAATTATGATAGGTTTTGGACGTGGCAGAATTTTGTCTGTTAGTTGATACTTTAATTTTACAAATACACTGTACCAAATACATATATCTATGTAAAAAACATTTTTCATATTAAAGACTTGGGAAAGATCATATTTTGGTTTACTGTTGATCACTTGAGACTCAAAGTTGGGTCATTTTGTCCATAATGTTTAATGTGTGTTTTGTTTCGGTCACTTTATAACTAGGTTTTTTTTTTTGTATCTTTCATGGAGGAAAAATTATTTTAAAAGATTTGGGGTTATGGGATGTATTTCAGGTCTAATTCTGGTCTATTATTGTTCTAGTCAAGACAACACGAGAGGCAGTTTTGGACTCCCAGGCTATGAACCTGATAGCAAACCTTGGTAGAAAGAAAGCTCAAGCCTTGCATACAGAATTTGTCAAGTTCCAGCCTGTAGAATTTGCAGAGAAATTGGTATGACCATTTACCTTAATGTGTTTTCAAAGAAAACTTATCTAAAAATTATTTTGAGCAAAAATTGTATCCTCTGCCTAAATGTGGCTCGTGCATGATAATCAACATTTGTAACTGATAACATCCTAGAAAATTAGATTTTTGGGAGAACAGTTTGATGAGTAGTTTTTGCTGTTTGACCCAGGTAAGCAGAAAAGTACTTCACCAGTAGTATAGTGTTCTATTAACCAGTGTTATAGACTGATTAACAGAACACAGTTCTCAGTGCAAAAAGACTATACTAGGCAACAAACCAGTCGCTGAAACTGAATAGGTAAAATATGGTAGCAGAAATGAACAGAAAGTATGCTCATGGGCATCTGATAAGTATTTCATGGGTAGGAATCTTACATGTATGCTCATGGATTAGCATCTTACAGGTATTCTCATGGATTAGCATCTTACAGGTATGCTCATGGATTAGCATACAAGTATGCTCATGGATTAGCATCTTACAGGTATGCTCATGGATTAGCATCTTACACGTATATTCATGGGTTAGCATCTTCCAAGTATGCTCATGGGCATCTGACAAGAATCTGTAACCCTAGTTTTGCTTCCAACATTGTTGTTAAACCCTAGCAACAAGAGTCTGTGACCAATGTTTTACATCCACAATTGTTATTAAATCTTAGCCACAAGAATCTGTAACCCTAGTTTTGCCTCCAACATTGTTATTATACCCTAGCCACAAGAGTCCGTGACCGCAGTTTTACATCCACAATTGTTATTAAATCTTAGCCACAAGAATCTGTAACCCTAGTTTTACATTCACATTTGTGGGCCCCCGAGTGGCTGAGTGGTCTAAAGTGCTCACCATTACGGATCACTGCCATCTCACCTCTGTGTGTGTTCGAGTCTCAGGCTCGGCTGATGTGGGTACGTGAGAAAGCTTCCCAGTAGCTTCTCATGGGTCGGTGGTTCTTTCCGGGGTTTTCCTGGGTTCTTCCTCCACCAAGAATACTGTCCGCCGTGTATAGCCTATCTTGTGCTGAAAAATGGCGCTAACCCTACAACAACATCCACAAGTTGTTATTATATCATAGCCACAAGAGTTGATAACCCTTTTTTTACATCCACAATTGTTATTAAATTGTAGCAACAAGAATATGTTTACCTGTTTTGCCTCCAACATATCAGAAAATGCAAGGATGTTATTTGGATATTAAGATATAGCACTAAAACAAAAATAACATGTACTATGTCTTACATGTAGGACTAAGCAGAAACTATACTTTGTAATTAATATTGACTAATATTTGTACCTAGATTATAGTATTATAATTACAAATAGGTAAAACTATTTCATTTACTGCCACTAAAATAAATAAGCAGTTTATTTATTTTTAGCTTGTAAAACTTCACTAGAAAATGACTAAAGTTTAAACATTTCAAAACTGTTTTGAAGAAATATATGTGAGCAGATGCACAGGCATCTTCGCACCTTATTATTCCTTTATTCAAACCATATTGGTTTGAGACCATAGTATTCCTCTATTCAAACCATATTGATCTTGAGACCATAGTATTCCTCTATTCAAACCATATTTTTCACTAATGTTATGAATGTGTAACATCAGCACTTACAACTGTTCCTTTGGACTATGAATATTTGGTGACAATTTGAAAATAATAAAATCCCTCTTAATCTAATGGTAGTTGATTAATGAATTATAAAGTACACAAATGTAATCCAGTTACTTAACTCCATTAATGTTAGTTACAATTTCTGCTATGTTCATTTGAATTCATGGCCAAAATTAGTGACCAAAAAGAGCACATAAAACCCAGGTAGACTGTATATTACATTTTGAAAATGTTTTCTTGTTCAGATCACATCTCTGGGAGACCCCATCACAAGTTCACAAGGAACAAGGATATCGCCAGCAGGATGGCAGAAACTTGGAGTATCTGTACAACCATTCTTCTCAAGATCTCCTGCATTTCATTTTATGTTGGTATTTTTTGCATGATCTTAGCTTTACAGTCATATATATATATATATATATATATAAACATATATATATAAACATATGGATGGTTAATGATTTTATGCTAAGGCATTGTACATGTGAAAGGAGCATGTTTAAAATTCAGAACTAAACATTAAACCTTTAATTATTTGCTTCTTAATAGGCAGCTTTTCAAGATATTGGTACTATTGATACATTTTTAAAGTAAACATTAATGGCAGACATCTCAGTTACTTTTTCACAGGCAGTGGCATCAACAGTTTTGCTAAAATTTTGGTTACTGATTTGTATTGCTGTTCTCGTACTGATTATTTCTAATAGGACTTTATTCAGATTGTGAGGCATCACTTGATGTTCTTGTATCTTGCCATAGGCTTCACATTTTGCTTTTGTTTAATTTCTCAGAAATATTCTATATACTGGCATTAAACTTTAGTAACACATTTTTATTGAGGAATACTAACAATGATCTATCCAGACAATTTTGATTTCTATGGGAGTTAATGTCATAAATTGTTTTTGAAAATGTGGGTAGTCATCACAAAAGTTATAAAATTTATATCAATGAATGAAAAAGAAGTACTTATTCGTAAATAGTACTATTTTTTTTTCTTCCCCCAATTTAAAACTTAATGTTAGACTCATTTGACTTTGAATTAAAATAATATGATTTTTTTTTCTTCACTTCACCACATATTTTGATTGTCAAATTAAAATTAAACATAACTTCAACCATCTTAGGTTGTCTGAAACTACATCGGACATTGATATTGAAGATATTAAATAGCCAACTGGAAGCTGATAATACCAATCATATTGAATGATTCTTATCACAATACATATCATATTGAATGATTCTTATCACAGTACATATCATATTGAATGATTCTTATCACAGTACATATCATATTGAATGATTCTTATCACAGTACATATCATATTGAATGATTCTTATCACAGTACATATCATATTGAATGATTCTTATCACAGTACATATCATATTGAATGATTCTTATCACAGTACATATCATATTGAATGATTTTAATCACAATACATATCATATTGAATGATTTTAATCACAATACATATCATTGAATGATTCTTATCACAGTACATATTATATTGAATGATTCTTATCACAGTACATATCATTGAATGATTCTTATCACAATACATATCATATTGAATGATTCTTATCACAATACATATCATATTGAATGATTCTTATCACAATACATATCATATTGAATGATTCTTATCACAATACATATCATATTGTAACTAAACTGGCGATAAATTTCTGTAAAAAAAACTATTTTAAGCAGGATCTTTTATCAAAATATCTTTTTTCCCTCGCTTTGTTTTAGTTGCTTTGTGTACAGTTGTAGACTCTGACATGTCTGCATTTTGTATTTCAGGTGTGGGTCATTTGAAAGAGGAGCTAGACCTCAGAAAGAGCCCCGACAATTAAAGAGGAAGGAGAAGGATACTACTGTGGGAAAAGAGACTGTTCCTAGACAGGTTACAATAAAAACAAATAATTTCTGGATTTTCTTTTTTTGTTTTCGGATCATAAGCAAATTAAAACACAAAATCATGAGGTACCATTCCAATAAGCCAACCATCCACTGTGGATTAATCACAGTCTTGTAATTATTCTTGCACCTTTGCAGAATAGGTAACAAGTTTAAGGGTGTTTTAGCCTAATAGTAGCTTATAAAGTTGGGATCGGAGTTTTTACAGTGCATAGCAAACTTAGATCGCTTTACTCACCCTGAATAGGTCTTGGTCTCTCCCATTTCTCTCATCTTCACTCTATCATGTGTTGCAATGCTGTAAAATGCCATGCATTCTCTCCCCTATCCAAAATATAAAAAGGCATGCTGGGCACATAAAATAGGGCTAAACCTAACAAGTGAAAGGAAAACCCCTGACATGATAACGGTGCTAAACCTAGCAGTGAAGGGAAAACCCCTGACATGATAATGGTGCTAAATCTAGCAAGTGAAGGGAAAACCCCTGACATGATAATGGTGCTAAACCTAGCAGTGAAGGGAAAGCCCCTGACTTGATAATGGTGCTAAACCTAGCAAGTGAAGGGAAAACCCCTGACATGATAATGGTGCTGCAGTGCCTAACTTTAGACTGTTGTTATTTTGTTTGTTTTTTGCAGAATGAGTTTGGATTATTTATTCCAGTCTGTCTGATTCCATTTATCATGTTTTGTATCTAGAACAATCTTGGAGATTCAGCTTGTGGATATTGTTCGAATAAGTTATCATTGTAGAAAACTAGTTACTGACTGGTTATGTAAATTTCTATACCTCAGTTCCTTACAATATATTTCATACACACAAATCTAGTTAGTCTGGCCTTGTGTGTCTAGAAGGTAGTTTTAGGAGAGAGCTGCAGAAAAATGAAAATAGTGTTTTGAAACATCAGAGTGATTTGTAAAAGTGTTTGTTTGGTTCTATATATTTGCATTTTAGGAACTTTGCATTTAATTTGCATCACATAGGCATTACTGTGCTGATGTGCTTTAAGCTGTGAATGCATACATACATAAACAAATTTCTTTTTGTTTAATGTAAGTATTAGAAAGTGTAAATGTCACACTTGGGCTGGAAAGATTATATGTTTATTTTAGTTGCAAAGTTTTGGAGAGGAGGAAAAGAATGAGGCCACCACAGAGGAGGTTGATAGAGTCCACAGGATCTTGCTTGAGCAATATGCAGAATATGGAGGTAAAACTTTCATTCTTTTAGAAAAATATTTAAAGAAATTATATAAATCTTTTGAGACAAAAGAAAGGTTTATTTATATTTATATTTTTTATATATCTTTTGTGCCAGCCATGTTTGTCTATGGAACATGTGAGAGTATCATTCAGTAATGAAAGCTTGAACATTTTATGTTCTTATACTGTACTTGCTGTTATCATTATATTAACAGTTTCAGAATTTGGAGGTATTTTTCATTTTATTAAAAAAAATTGTATTATTGATTTTTTTTGCTGTAAAGCAAATTCATGAAAGGATTTTGCGGTAATTTTTCAACTAAAAATGGCAGTGTTATAAGCAATATTAGTATCTAACATTATTAGCTCAACTTTTCATAGATGAGAAGAGCTTATGGGATGCTTCTTTTTTTTTTTTTAATGTGCCTCTTGAAGTACTAAGAGGATTGCCATGAAACTTGACACAAATTTATCCCATGGTCTTGTCTGTCCTTAATGAATATGGTGCCGATCAGATGTCCAGTACTGTCACCATGGCAGCCATCTTGAAAATCTTGTTATCACTTCTCCAGAATGGATGATCATATCAGCATGGGGTTTTCACTAAAACTTTTTTTTTGATGTCAAATTGATCCTGAAATAAAATGATTCCAATCAGACTTCTCTGAAAATCATGTTAACTCCTTATCAGCAGAAAGTCATTCTGATGTAGGAATTTCACAAAAAGACATCTTATGATGTCCAGTTGGTCATAAATGAATATGGTGCTGATCTGGCATCCAATCTGGCCACCACACAGTATTGGAAGTCTGCAGTACTCTTGGTGGTATCAGCATTAGGTTTTCACTCCGCTTGGTCCTGTGTATAGATGTATGGATGCATGGCACATAGCTATCCCATGCCAAATGAGTTCCTATATCCTAAAATTCTTGTATTCAAAACAAAGCCAAAACTGATTGAAAATCCTTCAAATAGAAATTCCATATCTTTATGTAAATGACAATCTCTTTAAAAATTCTAAGACCTAAGCTGGAACATCATCGTGAGACAGTCTATGGCAAGACCTCCACTCGAACATCATCACGAGAAATGTCACATGGCAAACAGGTTGCCTTCATTAGTCACCTTTTAAATAGTTCGGGTCTATTCTGCATCCCCTTGTATGCAGTGGGAGGATGCATTGGGTCTGTTCTTCATCCCTGAGTATGCAGGGAGAGGATGCATTGGGCCTGTTCTTCATCTCTGAATATGCAGAGGGAGGATGCTTAGATTTATTATGTATCCATGAATATGCAGGGGCAGTATGTATCAGGTCTTTTCTGCATCTCATAGTATGTTGGGGGAGGATGCACAGGTGCACAGAATCCCTGAGTATGCATAGTTTATTCTGCAATGCTGGTTATACAGGGAGAGGATGCAATGGGTCTACTCTGCATCCTTGAATATGCAGGGGAGGATGTGTCAGATCTACTCTGCATCCTTGAATATGCAGGGGAGGATGTATCAGATCTATTCTGCATCCAGAGTATCTTCTGCATCCCCGAGTATGCAAGGGCAGTTAGTTACTGCTATCATGTTTTAAGACTTTATGTGGGTATAAGACTCATTGCTAAACATGTCTCCAGTATGTGACATAATTGCCTTTCAAGCAGTACAGTTTATTGTACACGTAGTTACTTGAAACACCTGGTAGAGCTAATCCTATTAGGACATAAAGAAGTTGTCCGCATCAGGTTTATTGAACTGATACTAATTCAAGAGTGGACAATGTACCAGTTTTAGAGCAAATTACCTAACAAATTCAACAACTTAGAGGTTTATTGAATACTGTGTGGATAAGATTTATTGTAAATAATAATATAATCTTAGATGTATTGCTATTTTACCAAAGTATTAAATTTTAACTTGTTTTATTCATGATTTCATCATTATTAACCTTTTGTACCTTTTTTCGCATCAATTATAATGTACTTTTCTGGAAATCAAAGACCTCAAATGCCATACATTTTGCTTATTTATTCCTTGGGTGTGTCTTCATTGTGGTTGTTATGAACTGAAAAAGTACACATGCTTTCATGCATGTTCTAATAACACCAGTAATATAACTAAAACGTTTTGTTATTTTATTCACTTCAGAGAGGCCACTATGCTTTTTTGAATTTGTGATAAACCCCCACTCATTTGGACAGACAATCGAGAACATTTTTCATGTGTCCTTTCTTGTGAGGGTAAGTCAGTTAAATTTCCTTAGTGACATTCATGTTTCTTATAGTAGGCAGATATTTGTAATGCCTCATTCAGTTCACACTTAGTTTATTAGATGAACCTATTATATCTTTTATTTGAAAATTTTGTATGTGAATTTTTAACTTAAAAGATTGGTGGGACTATGATTTAAGTTGTAAAATAATTCCAATTTCTTGCTTTAAGATGATAAATAATTTCATTTACCAGTATGAAGATCAAGAGTAAAGTTTTGCACAACTCCTTGTAATGTAAATGAAATTAAAAACAAATTTGGATTTACAAATGTTTGGTTCTTTGCCCATAACATTATTGATTTGTAGACATCAAAGAAAACATTTAAATAGTTCCAATCTGGGGATGTGATATGTAAATATAGATTGAGCATCTGTATTTGAACACCATATCAACCATATATATAATTCAACGAGTTTGTAATAACATCTACTTGCCTTGTGAAAGTTATTTTTTTAAAACACTGAATCTCTCGTGTGTTCTACATAACCACAGCTGCAGTTATAATCATTCAACTATCACACATTATTTTTTTTCAGAAGTTGCTAAATATTCTGATCTAATTTTTTGCCATAAAAAAGATTTTTCTGCATTGCAAGTAAAATGTTAATGCATTTTAGTGACAACTCTTGCAGTATTTACGAATATTCTCTACCACATAAAAGAACATAGGTAGCTGTAAGTTCCACATAAGGTAGCAAATTACCATCATTACATAATTATATTGCTGTTGATCTGTCCACAACATGCCCAGAAGGAGACCTTAATCTAGGCCTATGATGGACACAGCATCTAGAGATTAAATTTCTGCTACTATGGCATGGTTTTCCTAGACATTCATGACAAAACAAAGCAAGACATGGATATAATCTGTAACTTTGTTCCCATATTTTGCTTCATGTTGAAGATATTAATACAACTATGAAGCCACCAAGAAGAACATCACAAACATAGTCCATTTATCCAAATTATCCCACTACAGTACTAAGATCATGGAGAGTTCCAGCTGCAAAGAGCTCTTCGAGATAACTAACAAATTAATGTCAAGGAACAAATGTATACTACTTCCAACAACCTTCTCTCCACTAGACCTTCAGGACAATACCAATTTGCAAATTTCTTCAGTGACAAAGTACAAACCATTAGAGATTCGCTTGACAGCACAATTTCAACTGACTTGTCAGCATACAGTTATGATGCAGAATTTCAGCGACAACCATTAGGAGCATTTGAACCTGTTTCTGTTGATTTAGTATGGACAATCATGATGAAAAGTGCACCAAAGTCTTGTGAACTTGATCCAATTCTGACATCACTGCTGCTTGAGTGCTTAGACCCAATATTGCCTTCACTAACTGATGCTATTAATATCTCTCTCTCATCTGAGGAATTCCCATCATTTTTCAAAACTGTCATCGTAAAGCCACTGCTGAAGAAACCAACACTTGACCATAACGATTAAAAGAACTACCGCCCAGTTTCTAATCTCCATTCATATAAAAAAATCTTAGAAAAGGTTGTTCTAACCCAACTTGTATCTCATTTGAATTCAAACAATCTTTTCAGCAATGTACAGTCTGCATATCGCCCTTGCCACAGTACGGAAACTACTCTTCTGAAAGTATTTAATGACATTATCTCTGCTTTGGATAGTGGAAAGATTACAGTCCTCACTCTCCTGGATTTTTCTGCAGCATTTGACACAATAGACCATGATATATTACTTCACCGTCTCCAGCATGTATTTGGCATTCAGAATATAGCCTTACAGTGGTTAAAGTCCTACTTAGTCGAAAGGACACAAATTATATCTGCAAATGGAATACATCCCAGCCCAGTCCAGTTGACGTATGTTGTGGTGTTCCACAGGGATCTGTTCTTGGACCTGTTCTCTTCATTCTGTACACTCAGCCGCTCTCAAGTGTCATAGATCATCACCCAGTGTCACACCAATTGTATGCTGATGACACCCAAATATACAAGTCTAGCCACCAAACTGAAGTTGATGCTACCATCCATGGAGTAGAGAGGTGCATTTCTGATGTGAAATCATGGATGACATGTAACAAGCTGCAGATAAATGATGATAAAACTGAGGCTATTCTGATCACAACACAAAGACTTTCTCATTCACATTCTTTACCTCAGTCAATAAATATCAGCAAAACCAACATTATATTCTCACAGTCAGTATGAAACCTAAGTGTTACTCTAGACAGTACTCTCACATTGCACCAACATGTCATGAACATGTGCAAGGCTGCATATCTGAATTGAGACGCATCAGTTCCATTCGTAAATATCTTTCAGTTGCTGTCACTAAAACACTTGTGTGTTCATTAGTACTTTCAAGACTTGACTATTGTAACTCAATTCTGTCTGGTTCGTCACAATATTTACTCCAGAAACTTCAAAAAGTTCAAAACACAGCTGCACGGATCATTTTTAGAGTACCTCAATCAGAGCACACCTCACCACTGCTCTGTACCCTACACTGGCTATTTATTTGATACAGAATTAAGCACAAAATTTCTTCGCTGTGCTATGTTTCAATGACAGGCTCCAGTCCAACATACCTGTTCAGCGTCACCCATGTGTATACACCAGCTAGATACTTACGCTCTTCTTCTGTTAATCGTATACTCATTGTTCCCACGGTGAAAACAAAGTCATATGGACAATGTTTGTTTGCACACCACAGCCCAGTGATGTGGAACGAATTGCCCATTGAAATTAGATGCAAAGACAGTGGTCCCTTTTAAGAGTGCTCTTAAAACTCGCCTGTTTCGACTTCAGGGACAAACTTAGAGACCTATTTGTGTTTTGTATCTAATATGTTTTCAGTATGTTTTTATGTTTTCCAATTTCATTGTTTTTATCATTTGTTTTTCTGTAGTGTAGTCATATCATTATTGATGGTGTAAAGCGCTTAGAGCTTCAAAAGATTAGGCGCTATACAAAGGCCTCATTATTATTATTATCTTTAGATCTTCTTAACATGGGTCGCGTGATGTCTAATATATCTCAGTATCCATAGAGTGATTAAACTGAAGGTGTAGTGCTCAGATATCAAAAGTTGTTAATAGTGACATGCTTCAGTGACAGTGTTGTGTTTGGACCTTATATATAGGTTAGTAATTCACAGAATTTTAACATTGTTTTGTTTTTAGCTCTTCTGTTTATAAGCCAAAAAAAAGTGTGTGATGATTTTGCCCATTGTTTATGACTGCAAGAAGTTTGTTATCACTGCTTCTCCTAAACTGTTTGGAGGATTGACGTGAAAATTTACAAACACATTCTTTTCAAAAACTAGTTGGTCTGAATTGAAAGTGGTGCTCCATAGCCAGCCAGTAAGGCCACTATGGCAGCCATGTTGAAAATTTTGTTCTCTATGCTTTCCAGAAAGGATGGTTAGATAGACACAGGATTTTCACGAAGAGGTTTCTTATGAGACTGTGCTGCTCCAAAACAAAAATAGTGCTAATGGGATGGTCAATATATGCAACAGGTTTGCTTGATGCCATCTTAAAAATGTTATCTCCTCCAAGTCTGAATGGATGGTTTAACACTATGGGGGTTTTATTTAAAGATTTTATATGATATCCCCATAAAATGAAAAGGCTGATTAAAATTTTTTTTTTATCTTTACTCCTCCTTCACAAGCCCTAACTCCAATTTAAATATGTCCAAAACTGCCTCTTTTTAATATTATTTGTCATGCAATGTTGCAGTTACCAAACTTCAAATATGAAAGAAAAAAAGATCAACAAAATTGTATTAAGCTGACTTCTGTGTTTATTTGGATCTCAGAACATTTCCTCTAGGTTCAAAGGTCAGCCACTGTCTAATTGCTCTATTTATGTCCTTCTTAGTCAGTGGATCAACAGTGTTCATATGAAGCATGTCTTGATGTATAGTTTCTGTTTACTCTTTTCATGTAGTTCCTTGGTGCCACTTAATGTTAAATCAGTGTTGAATTACACTAGTGTAAGAGGGGTAAGTCAAGGGACAGCTTAATTATTAGTCTGTAAATTAATTAATTATTGGTCTGTAAACCTTAACTCTTTACAGTGTATTAGCAATCAAACAAAACCAATAAAATAAATCAGAAAACTTATATAAGTGTTTTTGCCGAAATAATCGAATCGGTCTATCCTTTTTATCTTAACTCTGCCAAAGGTAAAGTGATTTTTAATCAAAGCCTTTAAGGCCATCGTGACAAGATTTGAAATGTCTATTACTTATTATATCTTAAAAAATGTCTCACATTTGGCCTCAGCTCTCCAGGTTACAACAATAAAGTAATCAATTAACTGCTTGATGTGGATGCATACTTTTCTAAATCCCAATACATGGACACACATCCTTGCACTGACTGCAACGATTGATGAAACAGTTTCCACTAGACTGGTTCTGGCTGGTTTCTGTACTGTAAAAAAAATATCAAAAATGGTATCTTAGAATCACATACATGTTAAAGCCATGTGAGAACTAGTTATAGGTAACCCAGGCAATCAGTTAATCATAGATCACATGCTTTTACAGTGTGAGAACTAGTTATAGGTAACCCAGGCAAGTTAATCTTAGATCACATGCATCAGTTTTCATTTTACAGCTTTACGTATATCTGATTTAATTTATATTTTTTAAAATTAAATTGTCAGTTTTAATTTTTTTATTATTCTGATACATGCTGTTAGAATATAATCTTGTTTGCGTGATTTGGAATTTTTTTCCTTGTTTGCATGATTTGGAATTTTTTTTCTCCAGAAAATTAGTTGGACCTGAATCTAATTGTAAATACCTAAAGTTGACCTAGTTCCTGACCTTAATTCAAAATTAGTAACAGCCATGTAAACAAGTTTTTTTAAAAATATTTATCTTTATTGTGGGATTAATAAAGAGTGAGATTGAGGTTATATTGGATTCGTGATCCATCGACTTGTAAATTAGTTTTCACCTTGATTCAAGAATCACCAGTGAAGTAAACAACTGTTTTTTTGTATTCTTAGAGTAAAAAGATTGGTTTTTGTCAAAGTCATGTTAGGAGTACATGATGTAAACATGATCACATGATCCTCATTAGCGTACTTTTTATTAGAGTCTTAACACATAACAATAGAAGTAAATGATCTTCATAAGAGTAAAAGGCATACATGGGGATAAATATTAATTTACTTTTTTTTCAACATCTAGTAAGTAAATTTACCCATTTCATCAGCATGTTTGAAATTAGTGTTTTAGTGACAAGCACAATGAGAACCTCACAAAAAATACAGGAGGGGTCACATACATCAGTCTGCCAGATTCGTTTAGCATTTATCCTGAAAATCTTTATATGGCTAATTCTCCTGTACAGTCATATTGGTGTGGGGTTTTCACTGAAACCAAGTATCAGTATGCTGCTACTTCTTTTCTAAATGGTGCTTATCTGACCTCCAACACTGAAGTACAACAAGCTTGACAATCTTATCAATACTTTTTTTGCATTGACATGGGATTTTACCGAAAACATGGATTGCAGTCTTTGTGATTATGAATGAAAATGATGCATAACAGCTAATCTGCACTTTTGTGAAGTAGTTTGAAAACCAGGCCTAATTCCATGATGCCAGGATTTTATATCTTGAAAGCTGGAGCTCCCCACCTTGTCACAAAATTAAGGGAGTTGAAAAAAGGAGGGGGAGGAGAAAATGGCATATTTACTTAACACTTCAATATCCATCTCTCTCTTCCTGCTCCACTCAGAACCCTATTGAAATCAAAATCTTTAAAAGAAGTTCCATTTTCCTGCTCCACTCAGAGCCCTATTGAAATCAAAATCTTTAAAAGAAGTTCCATTTTCCTGCTGAACTCAGAGCCCTATTGAAATCAAAATCTTTAAAAGAAGTTCCATTTTCCTGCTCCACTCATAGCCCTATTGAAATCAAAATCTTTAAAAGAAGTTGCCACTAGTTGTATATGCTTTAATTTGTTGCTTGTTTCTGAGCTTAATCTGTTCCATACCCAAATATGAATATTGTTCTGTACTGAGAACCCATTTTCATAGTCTGCTATCTGAAGGGGCATATATATATATAGCTTTGCCAGCTGGAATAAGTTTGGAAACTGTTCTTTATGGTTATGTAATTTTCCACAGCTTGCAGGGATTGTTTTTTTTTATTTTTATATTTCTGCTCCAAAATAAGTTTTTCACCAATGTAAGCTCTGTCAGTGTTTCACTTTCTTCTGTCAGTGTTTCACTTTCTTCAATAAGTGCTTGATTTTAAACCTTTCATGGTTTATTATCTGTTTTATAATGCTGTATTACAATTTTATTTCCATTATTGCCCTAGTCTACTGGTTCAAACATGGACATTTTGACCAAATAAATATCTTTACTTTTTAATTTCTTGTTTAGATTCTTAATTTTTAAACTAATCTTAACCATTATGCTAGGACAATATGGTAGCTCTGGCTGGGCTAAATTGGGATGAGAAAAGAAATGAAAATTTGACTGCCTTTAAATTGGGATATTTTGATTCATTTTGTTAGTCTGTCTTTCCTACATTTGCACTAAAGTCATGTGCCCAGCAATTTGGAGCGAATTGAACACTGAAATTAGACACAATGATCCCTTTCAAGAGTGCTCTTAAAACTCACCTTTTTCGACTGCAAGAACAAGCATAAAGACCTAATAAAATTTTCTACCTTAAATAATTTGAGTATTTTTGTATTTTTTCTAATCTAATGGCGTTTGTTTTGTTTATTTGTTGTCATATCATTATATATGTTGTAAAGCACTTAGAACTTCTAAAGATTAGGCATTATACAAAGTCCTCAATATTATTATCTAATTTCAAAATACCACTGAAATGAGGGGTTTACCGGCAAGCCATCTTTTTGTCCAACATGCATGTGCATCACTCGTATTTAACAAATTTTTGGGTTTAAAATCACTCACTGGTATTTTTGTAAACTCTTTCTCAGCTCCAATAATTTGACATACTTCCTAATTTTAAACATAAATTGCTTTCATCACTAACATCAGCCAGAATGTGCCAAACAGAATCATCGTTATTCTGGGATTTGGGGTTTTCATGGTAGACCTCATTATAAATATGCATTTTTAAAACTTCCTTGTTGCAAGGTTCAAGCTATGATAATGACAATGTTTGTTCTGTCACCCAATATCCTAATAAAATTTAGTTTAACAACCATTAATGTCAAGTCAAAGAAACCAGATGTGTGAAATGTTAAGAAAAAAGATGCAACAAGCGCTACAATATTTCTACTGGTAAGTACTTTAAGGTACTGGGTACATTTTCATAAGTGGAACTTTAAATGAAGTTGCCAAGAGTTCATGCGCATCACTGGTCTCCATGTGTCAAATGATTCACATAATTGCTGGCCAGGGTCGCATCTTTGCTAATTAACCTCGAGTCAAGTCAGGAGACATTACTAAAGAATTTCTGCTTCACTGAGCTAATGAACAGTGATTTGTAGACCAGACTTTGTATAATCTTAGTCTTTGACAGATAAATGAGGTAGCATTTTCAAGGCCTTGAAAGCTTGGGAAAATTGAGCACCCTGAGGTCTTTAAAAGTCTTTGAAAATTGAAAGAAAGAAACAAACATTTTAATTTCTTTCCATAATCACAACTAATATTGTCCATGGTTGTTAGATTCAGATGTAGTCGAGTTTTCCTGTTTTCTTTCTTTTGATTAATTATAGTTTGAATTTCATTATTAAACAATATTGTTATATTTTGCATTTGTTTTCTCATATAACATAACTAGTATACAAAATGTTATCAAAAATAGGTCTTGGAAATCTATGTTTGTGGTCTTATGTGTTTGGGAAAAGTCTTTAAATTTATCATTCAGAATTTTGTAGGAACCTTGTGGAACAAGTTGTGTAATTGCCTGACCTTGATTTTCGAGCAGATGGTTTGACTTTATTTTAGCTTTAATGCCTTGTAAGCATCACAACACATACAATTATAAATTAATTTTTATTATTTACCTCATTTTGTGCATATATCCAAAGATTGTCTTGAATGATACCACTGAAATAATCCCCCCCCCCCACGTAATCTTGATAGATTTAACCAAAACTTAACATTGGCCAGGACATATTATTTGATAGTCTATCAATGATATGAGATTCGAGGATTGACTGCAATACTTACAGCTGTCTTGTGAACATGTTAACTCAACATAATAAATTAGTTTATCAAATTTACTATGTTGGAGTTTGTCAAGAATATTGGAGACATTTACAATATTCAGCAGTTAAAAAGAAAATGTTTTTTGTATGCCAGAAAATTTAGCCAATAGAGCACTAGTCCCTTCAAGGGACTCTTGCTGACCTATATCTTTTTTTTTTACAGGATGGCCATGTTAGTGTATACTTGGATGATGATGGATTACCAGTAATAGGTATGAATTTTGTTAAAGCTTGACTTTATTTAATATCTCTTTCTCTTTTCTAATTAACCTAGTTTTTCTCTTGGTCATTCATGGGGCCCCGAGTGTCTGAGTGGTCTAAAGCGCTGTCCGTTACGGACCACTGCCATCTCACCTGTCTGCGTGTGTTCGAGTCTAAGATTCGGCAAATGAAGTTACGTGCAAAAGCTTGCCAGTAGCTTCTCGTGGGTTGGTGGTTCTCTCCGGTTTTTGTCCAGGTTCTTCCTCCACCATTATTACTGGCCGCCATGTATAGCCTATATTGTGCTGAAAAATGGCGTTAAACCATAAAACACACAAACACTCTTGATCATTCATTATAAGGTTTATTTTTCCTAAGTATTTATTTTCTCCATGGATTTTTCTTGATGTGAAATTGTATAAATATTAAAGTTAATATTTGTTGATATCTCATATTAACATTTTGTAGTGGCTAGTGATTAACATGAGACCAAAGGGTGTAGTTTAGAATTCTTCCATCAAATCAACTTGTATCATCTGCCATTGTGTTCTTGGACAAGGCACTGTGTTTTAACACAATACTAAATAACCTTAATGTGTTGCTGTGTCATAACACATCCAATCAAATCAGACACCGTGGGTTTTTTCCACTAGCCTGTGGGGGGGGGGGATATCTTGTGAAAAAGTTCATAACAATAAAAAATATAATCATGTAATTCATCATACTGAACATTTTCTTGTTTCTTTTACTGACAGAACCAGTTATGGAGCAGGAGGAAGGTAGAAGTAAAGAAAATCTAAAGAGGAAACAGACAGGTGTAAGCTTGACACCTCAGGAATGGGCGGTAAAATTTATTTATGTTCTAAATCTAACTGTACAGTTTATCATAAACTTTTTACACATACAGTGTGATGCATCCAATTTGAAAATTATTCCTTTAAAATTCTATATAAACTGTTAAATTTGGCAGTTCTGTCTGGGTTCTAATGATACTATAGCAAAAGACTAGATCAAAATGACATTGAAGCAATTATTGCTATTCTTTCAATACATGGAAACCTGGTATGTCCCCAAGATCAAGGTCTTTATCCAAGTTAAATGATGCAGTCATTATTGTGTTGTTTTTTCCCCCCGTTTTCTCCTCATTAATCTTATTTGTGAATGATCTAGATATGTCTTTGAGAAAAAAGGTTCAAAGCTGTTACCCATTGTTATATTTCCAGGTTTGTTAAAACTGTATTTGCCCAATCTTCAACACTCTTGCACAGGAGATGATATGCCAGCATTTTATATATCATAGCAAAAAATATTCCATGGGACAGTTTCATATACATAGTGATTATTTGTCAAGTTAGATGACAAATGAATGAGCTTAATGACAAATACATCTCTACTTGTGTACTGTCTTGAAACATTTTTTACTTCCTTTCATGGGAATATGTAAGCAATTGACATTTATATCTGCTAAAGGAGATCATTGTGTGAGTTTCTAGTTGTTTTTTTTTTCCAAATAATTTTCAAGCTTTTGTTCAGACTGCAGCATTTTTAGATGCAATCTCCAGCCATTTACTTTTGTAATTATATCATTGATGCTGCATTTAAAGGAAGTAGAGGTGACAGATCCTTAATAAATGTCATATATTATGATCAGACAGGTCTTTGCAGTCCAATATATATATATATATATATATATATATATATATATATATATAATAAACATGAAGCGTCCATTTATTTCAGGAAATTGTCAAAGTCTTCAAAATTGAGGAGCCGACGATACCAACCAGGACAAGTATTTATGCTACAGATGATCCATCCAAAAAGAGGGAGAAAAAGACATGAGTGAAGCAAGCATACCAAGATACAGATGACTTCAGTACCAATTCCCAAAGGATAATGTCAGTTTCACATGGCTGTGATCTTACTTCAGTTTTGCATGTTGAACCAATCCATATGTTTTTGTGCCATGTAAAGGATGGCTTACTTGGATCTTTTGAATCATTGTCTATTGGCAGTGTATTGAACCATCTGTTGTCTGTTGGCAGCATTTTGAAACCAGTCTATTGGCATTATATTGAACCATTGTATACTGGCAGTATATTGAACCATTGTCTATTGGCAGTATATTGAACCATTGTCTATTTTAGCAGTATATTGAACCATTGTCTATTGGCAGCATTTTGAAACCAGTCTATTGAACCATTGTCTATTGGCAGTATATTGAACCATTGTCTATTTTAGCAGTATATTGAACCATTGTCTATTTTAGCAGTATATTGAACCATTGTCTATTGGCAGCATTTTGAAACCAGTATATTGAACCATTGTCTATTGGCAGTATATTGAACCATTGTCTATTTTAGCAGTATATTGAACCATCATCTATTTTAGCAGTATATTGAACCATTGTCTATTGGCAGCATTTTGAAACCAGTCTATTGAACCATTGTCTATTGGCAGTATATTAAATCAATGTATACTGGCAGTATATTGAATCAATGTATACTGGCAGTATATTGAACGATTGTCTACTGGCAGTATGTCAGAGTTGTTTCTGATCTCTTCATAAAATTATCAGAATTGTCACTTTCTTGCTTTCATATTAATTTTTAAGTAGTGATAAAAAAAATTCCCCCATTTTAGATCATAAAATTTTACATGATTCAAGCCAGCAGTTCATGAAAGCTTTAAAAGCAGTTTCACTGTAAAAATATGCTGTAAACAAGAAATAATAAACATGAATGGGAGTAGATGTCTCACCTTGCCGTAAGATGATGATATCCAACATCATGTATCATCCACCAATATAGGAACTAGTGTTGTCTTTTCACATTTTAAAAGTACTCATTGTATAAACTGTAAATTAATAGTATAGTAATTGTTTGATTTGTTAAATTGCATCTTGTTCTGATTCAGGTATTACCATTACAAGCAGACAGTTTGATGGTATATATCCAAATTCATCTGTATGTCTAGATTTCCCTTTTTTGTTAAAAACATGATGCTTTTTTAAATGCTATTGTATTACCTTGTTTTTCAGCATTAAAGAGGTCTGTGACCTGTCATTTAATTTATAGTGTACAGTCAACTTCACTTAAATGCAAAGATCGCTTAATTGCATAGCGAAAGTATGGTCCTGTTTTTCCTTCATTAACATGCATAGTAATCAATATCGTATAACTGCATATCAGTTAAATGTATAAATCATTAAATTGCATACAATTTTCTGGTCTCAACCACTGACTTATTCGTATTTGACACCACTTAATTGCATAAACATGGTCCAGACATCTAAAGTGGAGATCAAGGCTGTGTACTTGTAGACTGATATCCCAAAGATCGTAGAAAATTGTCCAACTACTGTTTCTACCCCCTAACACTACATCATTGATTCAACTGATGGATCACAAGGGTTCATTTCTAACTTCAAGAAGCAATACTGATCACTAGTTTTGCATCAAGTTAACATCATCGATAATGGAAGTGAAGGATATGCAGCAGAATCGGCCAAAAAAAAAACAGTTTACTGGATGCCTTGCATCTACAGAGAGAGGTGTGGAATCAAATTTCAGGAACAACCATCACCAACTGTTATCAGTGTGCATGTTTTGTCAAAAACACCGCATCCACTGAAGATGTTACCGATAACACTGAGGTTTTTATCCCACCCACTATGGCATTTAATGATTTCAATTAATATGTGGAGGTGCATGAACACCTTCATACTGATGAAGGAAAAACAGATGCTGATATCTGTTCAAACGTCCAGCTAGATGTGATGGAGTTGACCAACGATTTGTCTGTCCTGCCACCAAACTTTGCTACTGCCATTAAAAGTCTGGAGACTATTAGAGCGTTTCTGGAAGCAAATGGGTGCAGATCGTATGACAGATTTTATAACTTGCAGACTATTGTCCACCAGATTGGCTGCCCAGTGTTCAAAAATCAATTATGGACTGTTTTTTACCAGGTAACTTGTAAACTTTTTGCAGTGACTTTAATGTCTGTCTTTTTACATTAACTGATTACTTTACTGGGAACTAATTTTAGTAGCGACCCATATACAATGTTGCATCCGAACAACGATATACACTGTCAATAATAATTTCAGCAGTAACAGCTTATAGTGTTTATCTGAATTATCATGTATTGTGGAATCAAAATTAAATTAAAACGTATATGTTTACTATGCTGAACCACATTTATATAGCATATAAGCTTTGTTTTCTATTAATTTTCCATTTGACAAGTACATTGTAAATATACATGAATTTATTTTAAATGCATACTCTGTTTATATGCATAACTTTGGTCCGGTCCCAAGGATATGCATATAAGCAGAGTTGACTATTTAAATGTAAATCCAGATAACAGAGTAGAGCATTTTAACTGAAAACCACAACCTTTCATTCATTATACCTCGTACATCATCCTTTTGACAATAGCTTATTATTATTGCCTATTAGAAGCTGGAATCAACATTCTTTATCACAGTAATGATCAAACTGATGAGGTTTTATACCTTTAATGTGGCTTTCAGGCTAAGATGTTGCCAGTTGTATAGGAGACTTACTGTAGCTTTAATTTTTTGTTTTTAAAACCAGTTTTAAACACATGAAAGGTTATATACGCAGTGGCCAGTACGTTATGGTGAGGTAAGAACCCAGGAAGACACACTAACCTATGAGAAGCTGCGGTCTTACATATGTATGTTGTTAAGTTGAGAGACTTGAACTCGCATGGAACAGGTGTGTTGTGCAAGTGGTCTGTATAGGCAAGCACCTTAGGCCAAAAACAATGTTTTGTTATATGGTATTTAAATAAAACCATGTCAACATCTATATTCTTTTTCAAATACATTATCCAGTTATAATACCTTAGAAAAACTACTGCTATAAGTGTGATGATCGGGTATTATTGAAGAAACATTTTACTAGACTTTATTTTTTAGTTTCCCATAGGATATCTTATTAAAACTATTAGTGATTTCTTGTGAGTCATTTTGTTTTGTCGAGTTGAAAGTTTGAAATAAATACAAGGTTTTGTACATTAATGCAGCATACAGTCTTGAAATGTGTAGAATTATAAAACCAATTTTTTACCCATGCTTACTTTTGAAAATAAAGAAATTTGTCATTGTTATTCTTGTCATATTAAATTATCATCTCAAGACATTATAATAAAAAGAATTAAACAGTATCTTGTGAATTTTTATGAAGATTATACATTGTTGTAATACATGTCTGATACATCTTCTTTGTTGCAGTTTATAAAGGCAATACATAAAGATCTTTATTCATAGCTATGATATTGAAATGTCTTACAGCTGCCTGGTTCAACTTTTCTTATGTATCTGCAACTAATAAATCTTGCCAACACTTAATGTCAGAGACTAGAATTTTACATGGCTCACTAGTTTGTACTTCCTAAATATTCATCTCTAAAACAATCTTTTGCGAAGCATCGTAAGTTATATTTATAATCTTCTAGATCACTTTACACGTGTACTTTTTCAATTATTCGCTAAACACTTCAAGTCTGCATCTTGTAAGATGATTAAAGTGACACAAAATGTTAAATTCATGCATGTATGGCCCGACATAGACATACATTGACGGCAGAATTCATTATCTTGTACAGTAGACTCTTGACATGTTAACCAATCCTTGTTATGATATTATATGTTAAATTGACTTAAGCACAGACAACTCTTATTTAAGTTTTAAACATGGGGTTAAAAAGGTTTCATTACCATAGACTAGTTTACTGATCCTGAAATCAAAAGGAAAAACTTTTATAAAATTATATGAAAATCTTACAAGTGAAATAGGAAAATATACCTTTTTTTATCATACACTGATATTGGCTTTTTTGACTTATCAACCTAGATCTAGTATAAAATTTTCATTGATCTGGAACATCAAAAGTAATCTATTGAAATTGGTCAATATAATTAGTGTAAGAATCTAGTTTAAACAATACAATAATTTTCAGCATGTAGCTTCAGTCCCTGCCAAATTTTATGGAAGGAATATATCAAATTACCACAAATGGTATACCATATGTTGTAATATTTACTCTCATTGACATTTGAAAAAAAGTTTTGGATGGAAATTTGAAACGAAGTTTAATATTGGGAAGAACCTGGAGACAAACTTTTTTTTAAAGACTGATATTTAGCAAAGTTTTGGCCAAGTTTTTTTATTTTAAACAATTGCCCTAGTATCTTGAACCAGTAGTAAGATGAAAGTAAGGATCTCTCAATGTTTGCAAGACAGCAAATAGTCCCAGGTCAAGCTATCTAAACCCCAAGTTACTATATACAATTACTATCCTTGTGATCTCTATATCAATTACATCTCTCACTCGACAATGACAAGAGAATGAGGTATTAGAGTTAAATGTTTGTTTTAATATCACTGAAAATGTTATTTACATGAGTATATTTACACTGCTATCATCTGGAGTAGTAAAATTCTGTCTGATACAATATGTATAGGTGGTAAGAGATGCATATGTGACCTGAACTATTGTGCATATTCTATCAGCATTGTGCATATTCCATCAGATAGGACTCCTCTTCACAACATATGAAATCTTAACCTTTTAAATGTTTTACAGAGATGAAAAAGAAAGGATGAACAGATAAATCACATATTCATATTTGTTCAACTTTATATGTAAAAATTTAACTATATATGATTTAACATGACGTCACAGTATTGTCTTCAATCTTGATCCTTCTCAGACATAACCTGAAAGGATCATATCAGTTTTATCAACTGCACTGCATTTTTAGAGGCTGATGAAATTACAGTGCTAATCTTAACCTACAGAATAGTCCCATATAAACAAGAGCATGTAGGAAAAAAAGGAACTTGTAAAAAGATTCACGAACAAAGTCCTCAGGTATTATAATAAATACAACATTTTTGCAGGTAGATGAACAACAAAAATAAATTCAAGAAAATTAATGCTATAATCCATAAATATGTTACTGATGAATCCTTTAATAACAAATAATGTAAACATTAATGTATAATTCTCTATTGAGGGAGAGGCTATATAGAGATTTGACCTGTTGCCCAGTCCCAAAAATGCAATACAAACTGTAAATAATTAATGAATATAGGAAGGAGTTTAAAAATAATTTTAACAAAATAGTATACAGTATTAGTATCATGAATGCTTTAATGGATGTGTTTGAGCAGAAATAATTTGTTTTCATACAATGTGTCCTTTATGTTAAGGCTAAATACACCAGGAGTTTAACTGTAGTATTACAAGTGTTCTATGTGGGCAGGTATACATTATGTATATGAAAAAGTCTTGAAGGCAGGTTTTACTGGCTCTCTTACCTCTGTGTGACTCAAATCTTTGTATTTGATTTCCAAAATGAATCAAACCAATAGACTGCAAATCGTCACTCCTCTGGCCAATCTTAAAAATCAGTGTCATTTACTTCCTGCGTGTCAAATGCTCAATTGTGATTGGTTACAAATTCATATTAAGAAAGATCAGAAGAGCACATATTTTCCTTTCATGGATGAAAACATTTTTTTTTAAAGAAAAAGTTCAAAGCTCAAAATAAATTCGGAAAATTATATATAGTTTCTATATAATTTAACTGGGACATATGTATTTTTCTCCAATAGCCATCCAGACTGACTGTAATTGTGACTGCATTATTCTGTAAATATAATCACTGTTACATAAATAGCCTCCTGTCCTTCCTCAACCTCGACTCTAACAATACCTTGTTAAAGTCTCTCAGAAAAGGTCCTTCAACTGAAAACATCACAAGTCTGTTGAGAACCCTTTTTTCTAGATGGCTTTTTCCTGCAGTTTTGGTTAGATTTTGATTGCTGAATCTGTCAGAAGTTGGGTGTGGCCACTGATGCTAACTGAAGATTTGGAAATGCATCTGCATGATGTTAATTTACAATCTGCCAGTCTGCACATTTTGTCTCTAGAGTACAATTTTCTTTTAATGATAGTCTTGGCAAGAGATCACTTTGTCAAAACATGTTTTGGGTCACAAAGGGGGACTTGCAGCTTCTTTTGATTTCTTCAGACCAAAATGATCACAGAGAATTTTTATCTGGTCATAACCATACATTTCTTGTTCTTCAGAAGATTTGTGAGGTTACGCAGACCATGAACCTCAAATGCTGTTGCCACCTGGGTGCTGCTCTTTGGAAATCTTGCAGCGATTTTGGATACAGGTGATGCCATATGGAATACACCCACTGCAGTTGTTTTTGTTTCTTTGACATTAATAGAACACAGTTCTTGATATTTCAAAGCAGAAAATTGTGCAGAGATAATAAAGTATATTGACCACTCATAAAATGTTAGAGATGACTCCGACAAAGTTGTTTCCTGTTGATCATTTTATACTGGTCTCTAGGAGATAGGGTTCATATGTCCCCACCTCTTGCCAACACTGATAGAGACCTTGATTGGAACTTTCAGCTTTGCCATGTGTCCACACAGACTATTGCCACTTTCCATCACTCTCTTCACTATGTCTGAAATATGACACAAGAACAAAAACGACATAATTACAACAACTTGAGTCATTATTAATGAATGTCACCAAAAGGACTTCATTTGCAATGTCTGATTGGTACAGCCCTAAAAAAGTATGCATAATGAATGTCACCAAAAGGACTTCATTTGCAATGTTTGATTGGTACAGCCCTAAAAAAGAAAGTTTGATTGGTACAGCCTTAAAAAAGAAAGTTTGATTGGTACAGCCCTAAATAATAAAGTTTGATTGGTACAGCCCTAAAAAATGAAGGTTTGATTGGTACAGCCCTAAAAAATGAAGGTTTGATTGGTACAGCCCTAAAAAATGAAAGTTTTAGTGCAGAAATTAAAATTAGAAATACCATTTCTTGAGTGGAAATAAGGAAGATCATCATATTAATATGTTTGCTCATAATCATATTCTTTTGAGATTGTGATGATAAAACCCGATTTACACGTATCAAGTTTGATCAGTATCCTATTTTTAATATCAAGTTTGATAGTACCAACCTACCCACAAGCCAATGATTATAAAACTTATCCAACATCTTGATGATGTAGTTTACTGACCAATATCTGTTAAAATCTGGGCAGAAAAAAAATCTATAAAGTGACATTTATGAAATTGTCAGGAAATTAGATGCAATATCACCTCACTAAGATGCATAGATCTCTTGTAATAAACCCTGTCATGACAATATAAGCATGTTTACCAAGGCTTATGAGATATATTGATCCTTTATGTTTATACACAAGGTTTGATCAAAAAGGATTAGAAATATAGTCTCCATTGTAGTCGTTAGCTAAGACAAGCATATGCAACATGAAGTGAAGAGTGCTTCTGTGGAAATTTAAGATATTAAAACAAATAATGCTACATCTTCAATCAATATTGTCATTGATAGATCCACAGTTCTTTTTAAACAAAATATATACAAGTAGTTCTTTTAAACATTATATATAGTTTTTGATCTCATCACATGGCATCGGAAAAGGACTTCCACTTCCTGGAACCATGCGTGGCAAGGGACTTGCTAGTAAAGGTATAAGCCTATTGCCATGTTTCACTTGATATATGTGACCTTTTATTTCTGCCAAAATCTCTATGGCAAAGGTTTAAAGAAGATATCTGTAGTTCAAATTCTCATCCCTATTCAAGGGGTCTAGTTCTCTTCACTTTCTGTTTCCCCTCCCAATGCCTAAAATGATATTTCTATATCCTCTTTTTTTTCTTTCATTGTTTAGAAGGATTTGTGATGATCTGATTGCTGGCAATCATGTTTGGAAAAATTTAAGGAGCATTAGGGCCTTCTCACAACACTCGCACTGACCTGTTTGAAACAGTATGATTGTTAGATACCTTATTTTCTGCACCTTTCTTATAAGATTCTTTATCAATTAAAATACATGTTTAAGGAAAATAATATCCCCTTTTCTGTTTTTGGTCACAATTTATGAATGTATATAGTGAAAAATCCACCATACCATATTTACTTTATATGACTATGCAATCAATACACTTCTACATTTTTGTGGCTGGTCAGCTTGTTCTAGTATGATGAAATGTATAACATGAATCCAGTCTTTGTCAGTGGAGGTAATGCAATCTTTTTCTTTGGACAGTCAAACTCAGGGGTGGGCAAAAATACAGCCCATGACCTGGTTTTATCAGTTAATTTACATAGGGTGTGGCTTTCAAACTCACTTATTCCAGCCCACACCCTGGAGGAAGTTTCCTATGCCTGATCTAACTTGTAATTAATTTGAATTGTACATTTTGGGAACTTCCCATGGAGTAAACTTAACCAGAGAAATGCATTTTTAATAATAATTATTTTTTCCATTACTGATTTTCTCCATGTATGTATCTTGTTTGTTGTCCAACTCACATGAGATCTGATAGTCTATATTCCAAGTCTAACCAAATCAGATCAAAAATGGCTTCCATAGTAGTAACAAGCTCAGCAAAATTCAGATACAAAATTATATCATTCATTTGTGTGGATCTTTCTTTTTATTGAAGGTCTTGATGCAGCATGCCCATATTCCAAGTTTGATCAAAATCTAATTAGAAATATTGTTTCTGGAGTAATCAGATGCATCATCATTTCATTAATATGAATGAACTTCATATATAATCAAACTCATTCGAGATTGTGATGATTTAAGCCTGTATTCGAAATCTGAGTTACAACAAGCTCTGCTAATTAGATGAATAATCACCTCATTGATATGCATGGATCCTACTCATCCATGAACTTGTCTGAGATCTAGACAAGCCTATATTCCAAATGTGATATAAATTTGAATATAAGGGGTTCTAGAGTGGTAACAAACAATTGCTGAGTCTGACACTGATGTATGAAGGACCTTATCATAAGCTCATCTGCCCATAAAATAATATTTCATAATGCTTAAACCATACTTTAAAAGGACAGAGATAAACAGTGCTATATGTCCAAGAAATGATAATATCCTGATAAAAGAACTCCTTACAATGCTGTACATAAAATGTAGTCTAGTAATTCTATGAAACCTTGTTTGGATTAAGTGATGCAGAATCCACATATTACACCATCATTTACCGCTCCAGTGGCCTAGTGGTCAAAGTGTCTGCCTCGGATGCAAGAGGTCTTCCGTTCAATCCTTGGCAGAGTCATACCAATGACTTACAAAAATGGTACTAACAGCTGCCTCTCTTGGTGTTCAGCATTAAGATGTTAATACTAGTTGGCCTGGTGTCTGGGTAATGTGACTGGGTGGGACATCATGCTACATGTCTGTGGCATGATGCTCCAGTGCTAGACATAACTATAAACTGTCACACTGCAGGCAATCATGGTCTAGAACTAACCAAAGACACACAATGCTAAATAAAGACCTCATTCAAGTTCTTACACCTCACCATTGCAAATACCCATGCTTTTTAATCCCAATAACCACACCATAACTCACCCACCCATCATCTCCACCATCAGACACTACCCCATGTACCATGATGCAAAATCCACAACATATACAAAGAGTCTTCCTGTTATGAATGCATGTATATAGATTTGTCAAAAAATATTTGAAAATACCATTTTAAATAATTTTGTACATGCCACCTTGGAAACACTTTGCATTTCACAGGTATGGGAACCAAGGATGAATCCATTTCTGCAGATGATTACACAAAGTGTAACATAACTAAAAAGTTTCATAAATTTCCACCCTGCAGTTGAATACATGTGGTAATGGGCAGACAAATAAATCAATGTGGGATGTTCATCAATACTTACATGTCAATAAATAAGCAATCGTGCAGCTGAATTAGTTTGATTATCAATAATGACAGACTTCAATATTCTATTTTCTTTTCCTAAAACACAATATGCACACAAGAATCAACAAGTCTGGAAATAGTAGCATCGCTAGAGTAGTACACAGTAAGTCAATGTCAGAACTATTCTTTGTAAATGAATCATTAAAGATTAAAGCATAGATAACTGCTGGTCAATGCAAATCATTTAAAACTTTGTAACTGGTATGCTGTTAGTGTGTCGGAGTAAATGAAAAAGGAAGCCATTAACTGTTACTTTAAAATTTAATGTTGAAAAATTATATTTATTTTCCCACCTTGCAAGAATATATTGTCATTGTCTGTCCAAATGAAAGTACTTGCCTTGGAAAAATCACAAAACTCAATATATAAAAAAATCTCAATTTTTTTTTCTCCACAGCTTATGTGTATGCTATGTTATCATGTGTATGTCCATAAAGTACACACACACAAACACTTTTGACAGACTCAGTTTAGTTTCCTGTTTTCCAGAAAGTTTTTTTTTAATGGGGAGGACTGCGATATAAGAATGTATTTAAAATTCAATGTTAAGTGAATATGAATAATAGTCATAATAATTATAAAAAAATAGAAAAGTTACAGCATGGGAAAGAATTTATAAGGCTGTCAACAAAGTATGTACCGAAGCCAGGCAAACATACCATGGGCCCCCAAAAAATCCAGAAGTTAGTGTGGCTGATTAGTGGTTGCTGAATACTATACCTGCAAGTCATTTGATCCTATGTGAAAATATAAAATAAGAAAACAATGGCAACATACCTTTCACCTCATTTATGTGTTCATCAGCTACTTCCAGTAGTATTTCATCATGAATCTGTATCAACAATCTATAGAATGAAAACATCATTGGAATTTAAAATAATTTTTTCAAAAAAAAATTCATAAATTTACTGGTAACCAAGTTAGTGGTATTCAGATATAAATATTATTTCATGGTTCTTTCCTAACGTACACATCTTCAGCGTTCCAAAAAAAATTAAATTTTTGTATGACTTGTTGAGGATTATGTAAGCATGTAAAAAATAGATTCCACAATCATACTTTTCAGATTAACTTTGATATGAATTTTTGACAATATATATAATGAAGTCTTACTTCCTGCCATTGTCAAATATAATGTTCAAATATTTGATTATCTCAAATTTCCTGACATAAATTATTTTAAAAACCTGGATTATTTTTCAAAACAACTTTAGAATATAGTCAGTTTAAAAAGTATGTTACAGTGGTTCCTCTATTTTAATGATGCTAGTAGATTACTCTATGAATACTTGTCATCTGAGTGAGACGGTGCAAAATTATGGTGTCCAAACTTCTGGATGACGCTATTTTAACTTAATTGCTTTTCACATAATATTTAAGCTGTGACTAACTCTAAGTGATTTATTTTACTTGCAACTACCAGGCACCAATGAAATGCATAATATACTGCAATTTTTAAGCCTAATGACATTTTTGTGAATTTAGTAAACTGACCATATGTGTAGCCTGTTTTGCTAATCAGCAATACGTTTATATACCAGTATATTGTATGTTTCTGACAGATACAAAATTTTCACTGATGCCATTTCCTTGTAAATTATGTCCTAACATAAACCAAATTTCAATTAATCCATTTTTTTGGGTAAATTGTCCCAAAAATCATACTCACTAAAATTCTGAGATCTTTAGTAGCCTTACATACCTGGCCTTGAGATGATGCCTACAGTTCAGTGCTAGCTGAAGCTGGATCATGGCTGCCTTGCACAAATCAGCTGCAGAACCTGAATACATAACAAGCATATTCCTTACAGCTCATCTTTCATTTGGACCCAGAGTTATTTATATTTGTATGGTCAAAGTCTGCATCCAGTTTAACTGCCATAAATCACATTTGAAATCATATTTTACATACTAAGAACAAATGATACTAGTGTTACTTTTAATGTTATGACAAAAAAATGACAGGAGCTTACATGCACTACCCTAGAATGATTAACATGACAGTGTTCATGGCCACAACTGGATGCACAATATTATTGCATTTATAGGAAGGTGAGAATTTCCTCCTTAAATTTTAATTTCCAGTGGTATTTTTTACCCTGATAACATCATCGTTATCTGCACCAAAGCTAGAATAGAAAGACAAATCAAATCAAAGAGAATCATTCATATATTCTAAAATATTATTTCAAGTTTAACTGTGTCCTGGGAGTTTTAAACTTCTACACACCATTATATGCCAACATCTCCTCATTAAATGTGCCTTCTCTAGGTCCCAAGTGTGTTTCACTGGAACAGGTCTTATGATGACATTTTGCCACCAAATTTAAAGCATCATGGTAGTGATGTCATTGCAAATTAATCAACTGATCAATGGATAATGTCAATTAGGGTATTACTAGCTTCTGGGAATTGTCGGATAAATCAATTAGATTTGTTAGAATTGTTTACTGCACTGTAATAAACTAAAATTAATCATATGTAATCTCTTCCCACCATTAGTATTAGAATGTGGTTGATCCCCTTTGCAAAGGAAAGGTGGAAAACTCGTTTTATGGTAAAATTAGTGTCTTTTGCAGCACTTCCAGTATTCAGATAGTTACTTCCAAAATCTTATTTTTCCATTTCCATAAATCGTGAGCCTTAAACATTGTTTAAGAACAAACATGGTAAAGGTTTATATGTTTGACTGAATACCAAAACTGGTGCCAGCATTGAAAACATGTTGCTGATTATTAAGTGCAAGAGTCCGGTTAATACTTCAGGTAACAAAGATAAAAACTACTTCAACTTGCAGTGGTTTTAGGTTTTATTAATTAATTTAAAATCATATAAATGAATTATTTAATTAATTTAAAATAATAAAATGACTGAATCCTCATTTTACAATCACGTCGATAATAAATTTGAAATAATGAAGTTTTTCATTATTCTGTTTAAATAACATTTATTTTCAAAATGTCCAACATGTGAAAGATCATTCAACTGGTTGCAACAACCATCACCTGTACCTGAAATATGTGTGTATTACGTCACAGGTTTTTGTTTTCTTGAGGAGTCTGATTCCCGTAGAGGTGTTTAATAGTATCAGGGAACTAGACTAACTGTTGATACACCACCAAACAAGATTTGTTTTCTTCAAAAAAAGCAACAGTTATTTCATGAGATAATCATCTACATCGAAACTCAATTTTTGTATTGTTCAATTAGTACAATACTGATGTCGTGATTTTCTTGGAAATAATAATAAAACTTCTTATCATCCTTGAGGATATCTCTAAGTTCCAGTTCAAGAATTCTCTGAAACTCACTTGACCACAATGGTCTGTATCAGTTAAATCAAGCTGTTTATTTTACGAAGTATTAATTTTGCTTGGCTGTCTTGCTATTTTTGTTCACAGTTATGAAAGAGGCGGTTAATTTAAGGAAGTTTATGTTATTTACACAATAACATTTATAACAGTGTTTGATTGATCAAATTAAGTAAGTTCACCATATATACAACCAGGGCCACTAGATTTTAATTTTGAAGGATTTTTGTGCCTTTTAACTTGTTTTTTATTCCACCTCCTTTATTTGATTCAAAAGACATAACTAATGTGATAATACAAAGGCCAGCTTTTAATTGAATTCAGTGATACCACAAATACTTCCGCCAGTCAGTTATTAAAACATGGTTGGTACTTAATTAGGTTCTCAGAGAAATGCTCGCTGACACAGCTGTTGGGGTAGATTGACATATTTTACGTTCAATTACAAGAGCATGCATTAAATTTATGATGATTACACTTAAAAGGAACTAAAAGATAGAACTAAAACGCAAATTTCAATTAATAAAAAAGTTATTTAATTTGTATTTATTTATTATTAGGGCATAACCGACTTTTGATCCGGAAATCGGATTCCACCGGATAGTATGAACTTCCGATTAATCAGAGTCGGACAAAAGCAGGAACGACCGATTCGGATAATAAAAATAATAAAGTTGAATTTCTATAGTACCGTGTCTAACACTGCGTGTCATTCGATAGTGCGTTAAAAAAAAGTTAAATAAGAAGTCAGAAAAGTCCAATATGGTCAACACAACCACGCTGTGCGACAATCTATTTGAACCGGCGGGTGAAAACCGGAAATGAAGCCGGATATGGTAAAGTACTAAGTAACATGCTAGACACGGCAAAACCAGATACCAGAAACCATGAAACGGAAGATGAAATTTTTTAGAAAAAAAATACGGATTTAGCATTTCTGATTAATCGAATCGTATCCAGAATCGGAAAAATTTCATGCCCAAAATCCGGAATCGGAAATCAGTAGAAAAATGCTAATCGGTTATGCCCCATTTATTATAGTACTGCCTCCACTCGGCATGACATTTTAGTCGATTGAAATTTCCTTACAGTATGTTAATTACAGTATACTAGGAATGTCATTTGGAAAGAAAATGTAACAAATCGTATGACCTGTTTGTAAATTTGATATTTCATAATGCTGATTAAAATTTCATAGTCCTATCTATTGTTTTCGACCATACAACGAGCAGGAAAGTTCCATTACCAATTTCAATCGTGATTTTCTTCAAGTTCAACAAATAGGGATCAATTTTTGTGGTATTTTCTGGTTTTAAAAAAATGGGATCTATGCCTGATCCTGCATTATAAGTGGGTTTGCAAGTCATTAGGGCGCGAGTTATCAAAGGAGTGGTGTACTAAGAAATGCTTAAATGTTTCTGATGATTATGGACTACTAACTTTTAATGAATAACTGATCAGTTTTAAAACTATAATGATCTATTTGTTCTTTGGCACATGTAGGATATAGCAATCCCCTTTCTGGCAGTGTTGACATCATCAATCATAACTATGAAGGTTTTTGTTTAAGTGTGTGCAATGTAAGATACAACAATTACAGTAGATTGATAAATATAGCCAAAAATTTTTATAAGTAGATTGATAAATATAGCCAAATATATTTATTCACATTCTTATTTTAGTTTATCTTCTGTATTTAATTAATTTACAATTCTTTTTATATATAAAAAAAAAGCAACTATGATTTTAACCCACATTGAGCTTTTAGATGACCCAAGCACAATCACGCGATTTCACATATGGTCAAAATGGATGTTGAAAAATAGCAATTATGCTTATTTGCTGTTTCTTTCAGTTTACAACATAAACTTCCACAGATAATTGTTAATAATGTATTCCATTTTTGTTCAGTAATACCATGATTGACACTATATGTGCTGAAAAGCAAACAGCCTCAGTAGTCTCAGTAACTGATGTGATAGCAGTCAGCTAGTAAAATACACAACAGTTGTAGTAGCTAAGGGGCAGATCTTTGAAGAATGTCACAAACATAGTTCATGCAGGAAAATCAGCCTACTACGACAATAAGATCACTGCAAAGAGCACTTTCAGATTATGAACAAGTTAATATCAAGAAATAAATGTACCGGTATACTCCATCAACCTACTCTCCCATCGATCTTCTGGACCGGTTTGCAGATTTCTTCCATAACAAGGTACAATCCGTTTAGAGATTAGCTTGACAACAATTGACTCATTGTCACCATACAGCTGTGATAAAGAAGTTCGAAGGAAGTTGTCAAAGGGAAATTGTCTTTTCTTAAATTGTGCAAATAACATACTCCAAGTTTTTTGGGCTGGATTATGAAACCAGCTGGTTAGCAAACATTAATTGCATTACTTAATTTTCTCTTAAGATCAACCACACAAGAAATGGAGTCTAAATCCTTCTAACATATTTTTCATGAATAGAACTTCTGTCTATCCAACAATCCCTTGTATACAGGAAACATTCAGCAATAATTCAATAAAGTACAACGAAAATCAAATCTGTTAATCTTTGTTTTTTCCAATACTTCTTATAAAAATTATTTTTGTAAGATTAAAAATCTGTAAATCTGTTTTATCCAATATTTCTTATAAAAATTATTTCTTATAAAATTTTATTTAAATTATTATATAAAAGGAAATAAAAAACAACTAGACATTTCTGCCATGTTTTAAAATATCAGATGTGGTTGAACCTCATTCATTCCTTATAAACAGTACCTTGGACACAGAAGTTGATGGCTTGCCTCTCTGCTTGGGCACTTAAATGTGAGGCCTGGTGATGGATATTTCGGAACTTCCTCCTCCTCTTAAATATGGTAGTTGTGTATCCTACCAATATAGTAAAACTAATTTTATATAGTAAAATATGTTTCTTTGATAATGCTTATCCAATCATAAAATGTTACATTACTACTACCTTGCAAATCCAGCCCTCCCCGGGGAAACATTTTAGCTAAGAAACTAAACGTTATCTGCACATGATTTAGATTTAGTGATCTCTTGATGATACTGGGATTGGCACCAAATCCCATGAATACTTCAGTTAATACTTGGGCACAGTGCATGCTTTCAGACTGACATTATTCTGACGAGGGTGTGTATGTGTGATTTGGATTTTTAATGTAGTTTTAACAATTTTTCATATCGCTACGATGTCTGCAGTGTGGCAATTTAAAGTGATGTGCAGATATACACTAATTACTGCAGAGTATTGAAGCTCACACTTCATGACATTTTAACAAAACCACAACATTAACATCATGTCAATCAAGTCTGCTTGTACACAAAAATGTCTGTCTGGTAAATAATCCTAAAATTGTTGAATTAAACAAGTCTAGCACTCTCAAAGTCATGAATATATATGCAAGATCTTTCATACATTTTGTGTGAGCCACTCTTAACCATTCTGAATTCTGAATGAATTGGCTTGATTGATGATGTTTTAACAGTGGCTGAGATTGGTTTGTAGATGAGGCAGGCTCAAACAATGAAGTGATTACATTGTTTTTCAGTTTAGTTGGCATATTCGCAATCTGATGGGCTCTGAACACATGAAAGGCAGGCACTTCTTGTTAACTGCATTGAGCAAGGGGTAGCTGGTTATGTTTGGTTCACACAGAAAGATGCCATTATCTGAACCAATGCAGATATGATTTGAACTTAAAAGTCTTATGCCACTGAGTTAATGCTATGATTGTCAGAAAGTAATTGATTGTGCAACTGTATGGACAGTGCTTAAGGAAGAGATTACACACATACTTTAATAACCAAGTACTTTAGAATTGGCAGAGTCACCTCCCTTTGATGTTAAATATAACTGATTGATCTCTATTTGAGTTCATGTAATTGGTTTTATTGTCTTAACCATTCAAGTGACTGCAATTTGTTGCTCTCTGTTCTTTATTTTTCTAAATTTGTAGAGGTTAATCCATGAAATTTACCTACAAATATGCAAAGTTAAAAAAATAAAAACATCAATTTAAGTACCCATGAAAATATAATTTTTCCCTCAAAACTACAAAAATTTAGACCCATGAAAAAAAATGATATTACAGTAATTTTGTCTCTTTTATGTATGTTCTGGTTTGTTGAAAATAACTGCTTTAATTGTATGCATCTGATAACTAATTCATAGAAAACAAGAACAAGGTCATCTGGATGGGCTCATCAATATTAAAGAACAATTTAAGGCAGATTCTAAAAAACAAGATTGCAATATATGTCATGTAGTACTGTAAACAAACTCCATCACATATTTGTAGTAGTATTATGAATATTACCATTTTTCTGACAGAAGCTAATGCATTTCTTGGAAAACTCGCTCACTGCAGGGAACTTTGCTGAAAGATGAAAAATACTGTCTACATTTTACCTTCCATATTTATAAAAATGCTGAACAAGGTAAGATGCATAAAAATGTTGCATGCAAACTGCTATAATTCTTAAATAAGAGGGGAAAAAAAGAGTACCAGAGTAGTACATAATTAATTGCATAGAAATGAGTGACAATATTTTAGGACTTTTTGTTATCAGCCAATTATAATTTGTAATTGAATTGATTAAATATAGTTTGAGAAACACAGTGCATTCTATTCTGGCCCCTTGTTGGGCCTCTCTTTGTCTACTATGGTCGCCAATAATAATTTGAGCTGAAGGATGCCTTTAGTTGCCCACCTGGTTGACATGCCTAATAGCTAAAAAAAATAATGCAAGAGTAGTTGCCAAGAAATCTAGGTCAGTAAGATTGTTTCCAACACTGCTGACTGAATACAATAAAAAAAGGTTTATAATGTTTTATTAGCATGGATAAGTAACTTTGAAACTTACAACTTTACTCAATTAATTAACACCCCAACTAGAGTAACAGATAAAAGTGCTACTATCATTGATTATGTCTATACTAATAAACCTGAAAACATAAGTGAAATAAATGTGCCAGTGTATGCACTGAGTGACCACTACCCAGTCTGTATAACTAGACATGTTCCAAAATCATCTAAAAATGGGCAACACATTGAAATACAATACAGGGACTTTAAACAGTTTGATGAGGAAATGTTCTTAAATGATTTAGTATGCAAACCCTTTCAATCAGTCTGCAATATAGCTGATGTCAACACTGCTTTAGATAAATGGTATCAGATGTTCAATGAAGCCTTAGACAAGCATGCCCCAATTAAAACAAAAAGGGTTAAACACCAAATTACACCCAAGTGGATTACCCCTGAGATCAATGAGGCTAGGCACCTAAGAGATAATTTCCACAAGAAAAAAGACATGAAAAGCTATAGAAAGTGGAGGAATAAAACTAAGCATCTGATAACTAAGGCAAAAGAGAACTACTATAAACAGGCTATTAATGAAAGTAAGAGTACAAAAACGTTGTGGAAGCATCTAAAAGAGCTCAACCCACCCAAGAACAGTTGTCTTCCCCCTAGACTTAAGCAAAATGATGATATAGCAACATCTGTACAAGACATTGTGGATATATTCAACAATTTCTTCATAACCATCTCCAGTAACAGTATTCAGAACCAGACTAACATCCCAACTGAACTTGATGCTCCACAGTTATTTATAAGAGCTAAAATTCCTGAAGATAATTATTTTTCAATAGCTAATGTCAGTGAAGCGGACATTTTTGATATGCTAATTAAGTTGAATATTAATAAATCCTCTGGATTGGATGGTATTAGTCCACGAATCCTTAAAATTGCTGCACCAGTAATAACAAAGTCATTAACGCATATCATAAATTTAAGTATAATGAGTGGTAATTTTCCAGAAAAATTGAAATGTGCAAAGGTAACACCTATCTTTAAGAAAGGAGAAAAAGAGGATCCAGGAAATTACAGACCAATATCAATTCTACCTGTGTTGTCAAAACTGTTTGAAAAGCATGTAGCCATTCAGGTCTATAAATTTTTTGAAACAAACTCTCTATTTCATAAAGCACAATCAGGATTTAGAAAGTACCACTCATGCCAAACAGAACTTACCAAATTAATTGATCTTTGGCTGAAGGAAATGGATAATGGGCATATGACTGGGATTGTTTTCCTTGACTTCAAGAAAGCTTTGATCTTGTTGATCATGAAATTCTGCTGCAAAAGTTGAACTGTTACAGGTTTGACAATCCTTCTTTAAACTGGTTTAGATCATACCTAAACCAAAGGTCTCAACAAGTAAGCATTGGCAATATTAGCTCTCAAACTCGCACTATTCATTCAGGAGTCCCTCAAGGCTCAGTTTTAGGCCCTCTCCTCTTCCTTATCTATGTCAATGATCTACCATTTAATAATGAATCCACCAATACAGAATTGTTTGCAGATGATGCAACCTTGTATACATCTAGTTCTGATACTGAAGTTATCCAAACAAGATTAAACTCAGATCTTATTAGAGTCCAAAACTGGGCACAACAAAATAGGATGGTAATTAATGAAGGTAAAACAAAATGTATGATTCTGGGGACGACACAAAAGCTACACAAGTCAGGAAACCCAAAACTATCTCTTACAATAAATAATCATCCATTAGAAAATGTCAATCATGAAAGGCTTGTAGGTGTGTCCATAGATAATAATTTATTATGGAATGACCATATTGATAAGCTTTGTAAAACACTGTCATCCAAAATTGCCCTTCTCAGTAGAATCAAGAAATATTTACCTATGGAAACTCGCAATCTATACTACAAGACGCATATTCTTCCAACAATGGATTACTGTTCTAATGTATGGGGAAACTGTGCTAAATCTGAGCTTGATAGGATTTATAAACTCCAGAAACGAGCAGCATGTGTAATTTTAGATACATCTGTTGACCATCCCTCAAAAACATTATTTACAGAACTCAAATGGTTCACAATATATGACAGGATAGATTTTCACAAGGCAGTTCTTTTATATAAATGTCTACATGGAACTGCACCAGAGTATCTTCAGGACTTATTCAGGCTTTTTTCAACACAATACCAGTTGAGATCAATCTCACATGGAAACCTTCTAGTACCAAAACCAAGAACAGAGCAATTCAAAAAGAGTTTTCAATACTCTGGTACAGTTCTGTGGAATAAGCTTCCACTACATGTAAAATCGGCTGAAAATATTAGAGTATTTAAGAAGAAATATCAGGAGCATGCATGTGTTTCTAACAGATAATGGAATTTAGTATTTTAATACGAAACATGCTAATATAAGCACTAATTATTGCTTCTTCGCACAATGTGCATTTGTTATACTTTCATTAAGAGGGCCTCAAGGGAGAATAGTCCTTGACTAATGATTCACCCTCTATAAATAAAGCATTATTATTATTATTATTATTATTATTATTATTATTATTATTATTAAAGGTAGAATTTCAGAATGTTATAATCGAGAAACACTGTATTCAATTCGTTTATTTATCAAATTATGTATGTACTTGTCCATGTAAATGACACTGGACATACATGTAAAGTTTTCACACATTCTCTCGTTTGTTTGCACCCCCTCTACCAATTTAAAAATGAAAAGCATCATGGATATAAAGCATGCTTAAAACTTAAGTCTTTTCATTCATCAATGGACTGCTCTGGTGGCCAAAGTGATTAGAGTGTCTGCCTCGGATGTGGGAAGTTGCAGTTCGAACCCTGGCTGAGATATAGCAAAGACTTATAAAAATGGTACTGGAAGCTGCACTCAGCATTAGGTTAGTGGAAGGACTGGTTGGCCTGGTGCCATAATAATGTGACTGGGTGGGACATGATGCCTCATGTCTGCGGCATGATGTGATGCCTCAGTGCTAGACATCACTATAATCTGCCACACTGCTGTTAAAAGTCCAAATCACACACACACGTACACATTTCATCAAGTTATACTTTCTAGCTGACAGTTTTAAGAACCTCAAGGCAACAATAAAGTAGTTTCAATGTTAGCAGCAGTGTCCATACATTATGGAAAATCTGCATCATTTGTTCCAACCTGCAGGCCCTTTATGTCATATTTGTTACAGATCAACTAAAAAATGTCAAAGATTTTCTGGCTCTCAGTGTTGATTAATCAAAGAAACAGAATTGGTTATGAAACAGAAACCAATCAGATGATTTATAATTTCATCCAATACAGTACCTTATATTGTAACTTCTCACCGAAGATTCACCTGGGTTACCCTTTTACATCCTTCTGTTTACCTTAAGCAGACATTGCTTTCCTGATACAAGCTTTGTTTTCATGTCATATTCGCATCTACTACTGATGACAACGAACAATGTGTTCTGAATGCTTGGTCATACTATACATCTAGGTGAGTGAAAAATTTGAAACTTGTGCTCTTTAATTGACCATCCATTTATTCAGCTACTGAACATTGCTATTCCAAATAAATATCTGCACTGAAGATCTTACCTTGGAAGCTTGTCATCATGGCTTTTGCTGTTTCCACACTAACTCCAAAATATTCAGCAAGTTTCTCTTTACCTAAAATTACATGAGAAAATCATGAATTATTTAGTCATTCATTGTTCTGTGTGACCAGCAATAAAAATTTAAATCTCTTAACAGTTATTATAAAAAAAATTATTTAGCCCAAAAAATCTGCCTTAGTAAAACAATTTTTAAATCAAACTTTTAATAAATTATGGAAAGTAACTGCTACTATTACCCCATACCCCATGATGATCTAACATAGGGAAATATTGCAGTTGTTTCTTCTTCTTCATTAAGATTAACTTGTTGTGACTTCCATGGGAATTGTGCTTTTCATGCAGATCTAATATTTACTATTTGCGGAGAATTGCTTAAAATTAATATTACATTACATGACCTTTAACAGATTCCAGTTGTAACTAAGTTATAATAAGAAAACTAATTAGAGCACTGGTAGGCAATTTGTTCTCATTAATATATTCCTAACCCCCCCCCCCACACACACTTACACATTCAACTCTACTCCATTATGGAGGTGAATCGGCAGTAAGAAAAACAAATAAATCTTCTCAAATATGATCTGTGCACAGTAATATATACTAAACTGCAACATAAGTTGCATTATCAAAAAAATGTCATACAATGCCTCTATTTCTGAGTCAAAAAGAGCAATAACTTATATAATTTCTATTATATAGCATAGGTGCATACATACACATTAGTCCAATGTGCATCTTTTGAGGACCATAAGCTGTACTGAATTTCACAACAATCCTTTAAAAAAACTGGGGAACTACTTACACTAATGACATCTTTATACACTGTGTAAAGAAATAGGTATTAAACATTTGTGGGAGCAAAGTGATTTGTCAGTATGTGAAGTACAAAGTTTCATTGTAATTCATCAAATTACAGGACTAGTTGTGTAATACATTACACTAAGCTAAAAGACTGAAAGGGTAATAACTGATGTTCATGGTAATCCACGAAAACATTGCAGGATTAGTGCTACCAAGATTGTCATACCTTAGATTAAGCTACAAGACAAGGGCAGTAACTCTAACAACAAGAGCCCCAAATAGGCTGATATTGTTCATGTCTGCAAATGACATCTGTAAAAGCAAATTCAAAGATGTAATGTAAATGCGAAGTGGAAATAAAGTTTGGAGCACTCAGTTGCCACACTATATAATGCCTAACAAAATAAATGTGTTTCTAGTTTCATGCCAAACAAATTTGGAGTGGCTGAATTTTATTACACTTATTTTTCTCCCTGAATTTAACAAAAGTGAACCATGGTTGCCTAATTTTCTTCCATAAAAAGGACCTTGTCAATATTACTGAATGACATGATTTACAAAAGATGTACACTCTCCATAAAATTACTTTACAATTTGCGTTTGTCTGACACAACTTGCTGCAAATTCAGGCTAATTCAATTTGCATGCAAAGACAGCCATTCTTCTTCTTCTTCTTTATGTCCTTCCGCGCAGTGGGGCGCATAGGGCAACAAGCTTCCTCCAGCCATCTCGATCGGCAGCCTTAACCTCCGCTGCGTCTAAGTTGATATTGACGGCTCGCAGATCTTCTATAAATGTCCGTCGCCATGTCTTTCTCGGTCGTCCAATGCCTCGTTTCCTACGTGCTGGCGTCCACCACATCGCCGTCTTTGCATGGCGCGTCTCGGCCATTCTCAGAACATGTCCCGCGAAACGTAATCTTCTTTCTGCGACCACTTCTCCCAGGCTTCGGGTGTTTGCTCTTCTGAGGATTTCCTCGTTAGTGATGTGGTCGTGGTAGGTGACACGAAGAATACGTCGCAGACATCGCTGTTGGAATACGTTCAGCCTGTTGACCAGCTTCTTCGTGCCTTTCCATGTCTCACAGGCGTAAATGGCAGATGGGATGACGATAGTGTTGAAGAGGCGAAGTTTGGTGTTTGTGTGAATCGACCGACGTGTCCAAATTGGGAGAAGACGTTGGAATACGGCCGCCGCTTTGCCAATTCGGCATTTGACGTCTGCATCAGCTCCACCTTCCTTGTCGATGGTGCTTCCCAAGTAGGTGAACTGCTCGACTTGGCCGATGGTCTGGCCGCCTACGCTGACCCGCACAGGTGTCTTCCGGTTGACCGCCAGTGTCTTCGACTTTTCTGTGCTAATTCTTAATCCAACTTTAGCCGCCTCCACCTCCAGGTTGGTGGTCATTTCCTGAAGAGATCTCGCATTCTCTGCCAGCAGCGCAATGTCGTCAGCAAAATCCAGATCTGTCAGGCGTGCCTTATCCTTCCATGTGATGCCATATTTCGGATGGTCCATCGCCCTTCTCATGACAAAATCTATTGCCAGAAGGAATAAGAAAGGCGAGAGTATGCATCCCTGACGGACTCCTGTCTCAATGCCAAAGAAGGGTGTGTGGCCAGCGTCCGTTCGTACGCAGCAGCTGGACTCGCGATAAAGATTCTTGAAGATGGCGATGAAACAAGGTAGAATGCCAAATGACCTTGCAATGAGCCACAGGGATTCACGGTGGACGCTATCAAAGGCCTTTTTGAAGTCGATGAAGTTGACGACAAGCGACTTTTGGAATTCAGTGCATTGTTCGAGAATATTTTGGAGGGCGAAGATTTGCTCACTGCACGACCGGCCGCTTCGAAATCCAGCCTGTTCTTCCCGCAGGGCCTGGTCCGCAGCGCATTGCAGGCGTTTGAGGATGATAATGCAGAAGACCTTGCCAGGAACGGAGAGGAGAGTAATACTGCGCCAGTTGTTACAATCGGCCAGGTCGCCTTTCTTCGGTAGTTTGACGATCACTCCCTTTCTCCAGTCACTTGGCACGCACTCGCTATTCCAGCAGTCATTAAGCAGTTTCGTGATCCTCTGCACGACGACATCTCCTCCTGCCTTCAGCATTTCTGTTGAGATTTGGTCGATGCCAGGCGCCTTATTGTTTTTGAGGCGACGAATCGCTGCCATGACTTCGGCGGTATTGATGTCCTCCATATTCACATCCAAATTTGTAGGAGGTGGTGCATCGGTGAAGTCGAAAGTGGAAGGTGGCAGTGGCTGATTGAGTGTCTCACGGAAATGCTCCATCCAACGCTCATCTTGTTCTTCTTTGCTGGCATGGACCTTGCCGTTTTTGTCTTTGATCGGAACGTTGGATCCACTTTTGACCCCTGTAAGGTCCCTGACCACCCGGAACAAAGTCCTTGCATCTCCATGGTCAAGACAGCCATTACTGAATCAAGATTTCTCATCCATGTCCATTAGGCAGTAAAAATATTGGTAAGAAATAGTAAATGTCTAAATAAACATGACATCCAGTACTGTAAACCTATGAATATAATCAAATGTGATTTGGTCACAATATTTAGTCAAATCTGAAATTTGCTACAAGTATATGCTCTTAAAATAAGTAATATAAAAGAGTGAAAGACAACAAGCTTTTAAAATGTAGCAAATAATTTATTGTCCTGGAATACAAAGTGAAAATAGGAAAAACAACTTATGGTATTGCGAATTAAATCCCAAAATAATCCAAGAATTACAGACACAAGTCCTAATAATACAAAATCCTGAATACAACTCAGTTCAAGTCCTGAAGAGATCCAAAACTGAAGGTGATGACATGTCTGTTGTAGTCTACTGAGTGCTGATGTATTAACAGTCTCTTGTTGAATCACAGATATATTATTCCAGGTTTGAATTCAGCATAAATTCCAGTGGATGTCTTTATCTAGGAATTTTATCAAAGCATTTTTGTATTTACAGAGAAAATTACTTGAATTCATTCATTTGAAGAATATAAAATTCAGCACAAACTGATCACAACATAATACAACTCAAAAGTGCTAGATGTTAAAGCATGACTGGTAAAATTATCACAGTCACAAGATTATATAGTTCTCTACTTGACCGCAGGTCATAATTAGCACTTTCTTTTATTAAAAACATTACATATAGGAAATAACCTTCAGTGAGCCCTGTTTATTTTCATCAAATAACCTGTAAAATTCACTTAGGAATCTCCAAAACTCTGACCCAAATCAACATATTTACTCTTTGTTTACCTGCATAATAATCCTGATATTAAGCTCACACATAAAGAATAATTAACCTATTATTAGTTGTTGACATAAATGAAGCAGAAATGAGCTCAATTTTGGACAAGGTCAAATCCAGCATACAATGTTACATTACAATAGCATGTAATGAAATATATATAAAAAATAAACAAAAATAAACAATTAAATTAAATATACATAACAATATATTTAGCTCATCTTTCAAGTTTTATTAAAATCAAAACAGACATAAGGTTTTTAGATGGGTAAGAAGCTCAGTCAATCAGATACAATATAACCATGTTAGTATGCTGATCAAGTTAATTATCAAACTCATCTAAGATCTTAATGTTTCTAAATTATATAAAAAAATGGACCAGATATATGGCCTATGGTATCAAGTATAGCTGATGCATGTATGAATGTTGATCAATACTGAACTCGTCTGATACCTTAATGACAGGAATATATTATCAGAATATTAAATCCGAAATATAGCAACCAGAGTTGTAATAAGTAGAACCAATCAGATGTAAGACCAATCCATTGCCAAACATGGATCGCAGTCATTACCAAAATCATCCAAGATTTTTATGATATAAATCCCTAATCCATGTTTGACTAAAACAATCTCAGAAATATGGGCTCCAGAATAGTAGCAGACAATTGTTGACAGACAGACATGTGACACATAGCCATACCATAAGCAAACAAAAAGTGTGGGAAGCCAATTTGATTTGTTGTAAGCAATGACCATAACAGTTATCTAGTTTCATGGCAATCAATCAAAAACTATGAAACTAGATGTGTCATAGACTGCACTAAGCTACAGGACAAAGAGGGCAATAACTGCAACATAAACTGGAGCAAAAGTGATTTGCTGATATGTAGGGGATGGTAAGAAAGAGAGTTCATGCAAAGTATAATAACTCTTACGTTACCTGCGCCATACATGATGGAATACACAACTCTCTTTGTCTGTTCCCTTTCAGCATTAGTGACTTCCAAAGCTGGCTTACTCAACCTGCCATGCATGTATTTGAAGTGTTATATAATGTTTTAAAAGTCAATTCTTTAACCTTAAATATCTTGTCCCATTGGACAACTATGATTATGCCTGGAAAATTGATCATGTATTTGTAATGTTATATAATATTATAAAAGTCAATTCATTAACTTCAACTATCTTGTCCCATTAGACGACAATGATTATGCCTGGAAAATTGATCATGTATTAGACACAAAGACATGGTGATCCCTTTTAAGGGTGCTCTTAAAACTCACCTTTTTCGACTGCAGGAACAAACTTAGAGACCTAATAATGTTTTGTACCTTAAATGTTTTCAGCATCTTTTATGTTTTCCAATTTCATGGGTTTTTAGATGTTGTAAAGTGCTTAGAGCTTCTAAAGATTACCCGCTATACAAAGTCCTCATTATTAATATTATTATTTGTAGTGTTATATAATGTTTTAAAAGTCAATTCATTAACCTCAACTATCTTGTCCCACTGGACAACAATGATTATGTCTAGAAAATTGATCATTTTGATAATTTTTTTAAAATTTCAAATTATGAGACCAATTTTTATGGTACCATATACATAATCTGTAATTAAATGATCGACTTTCTACTGTAAAAAATATACACATTACTCAATGACATTTGTAATTTAAATTGAAATTTTAAAAAGAAGAATGACAAGGATAAATGTGATTTAGCTGGATGCAAAAAAATAAAGCTCAGGATAAATTAACATAGGGGGTTGAAATATAGTTATTATTACATAAATCGAATGAAAGTTTATGTTAGTGGAAACTGAGATTATTTGAGAAGACTGTTAACAGACCAAGTGTGCAGACAGTGCCAACCCTTATACGACTTTCTTAAGACTAATTGTTGGTATGATGCAACGAAATATCATATAAAGCTTTTATCAATTTGGAAAATATGCATTTAAAAAGTTCAGAAGTATGATCTGTGGCTGATTAAACATTATATTCAACTTAAAACTTTTTAAAGTACACTTAGACCCCAGTTGTATCCAAGACCGTATTGCAACTATAGGCGCTTGTAGATTCCATAATAAATTAGAGATAGAACACACAAACAGGCTTCTGGCTACATGAGGAATTAGAGATAGTACACACAAACAGGCTTCTGACTAAATGAGGAATTAGAGATAGTACACACAAACAGGCTTCTGACTAAATGAGGAATTTGAGATAGTACACACAAACAGGCTTCTGACTAAATGAGGAATTTGAGATAGTACACACAAACAGGCTTCTGACTAAATGAGGAATTTGAGATAGTACACACAAACAGGCTTCTGACTAAATGAGGAATTTGAGATAGTACACACAAACAGGCTTCTGACTAAATGAGGAATTTGAGATAGTACACACAAACAGGCTTCTGGCTAAATGAGGAATTAGAGATAGTACACACAAACAGGCTTCTGACTAAATGAGGAATTTGAGATAGTACACACAAACAGGCTTCTGACTAAATGAGGAATTTGAGATAGTACACACAAACAGGCTTCTGACTAAATGAGGAATTTGAGATAGTACACACAAACAGGCTTCTGGCTAAATGAGGAATTTGAGATAGTACACACAAACAGGCTTCTGACTAAATGAGGAATTTGAGATAGTACACACAAACAGGCTTCTGGCTAAATGAGGAATTTGAGATAGTACACACAAACAGGCTTCTGACTAAATGAGGAATTTGAGATAGTACACACAAACAGGCTTCTGACTAAATGAGGAATTTGAGATAGTACACACAAACAGGCTTCTGACTAAATGAGGAATTTGAGATAGTACACACAAACAGGCTTCTGACTAAATGAGGAATTTGAGATAGTACACACAAACAGGCTTCTGACTAAATGAGGAATTTGAGATAGTACACACAAACAGGCTTCTGACTAAATGAGGAATTTGAGATAGTACACACAAACAGGCTTCTGGCTAAATGAGGAATTTGAGATAGTACACACAAACAGGCTTCTGACTAAATGAGGAATTTGAGATAGTACACACAAACAGGCTTCTGACTAAATGAGGAATTTGAGATAGTACACACAAACAGGCTTCTGACTAAATGAGGAATTTGAGATAGTACACACAAACAGGCTTCTGGCTAAATGAGGAATTTGAGATAGTACACACAAACAGGCTTCTGACTAAATGAGGAATTTGAGATAGTACACACAAACAGGCTTCTGACTAAATGAGGAATTTGAGATAGTACACACAAACAGGCTTCTGACTAAATGAGGAATTTGAGATAGTACACACAAACAGGCTTCTGGCTAAATGAGGAATTTGAGATAGTACACACAAACAGGCTTCTGGCTAAATGAGGAATTTGAGATAGTACACACAAACAGGCTTCTGACTAAATGAGGAATTTGAGATAGTACACACAAACAGGCTTCTGACTAAATGAGGAATTTGAGATAGTACACACAAACAGGCTTCTGACTAAATGAGGAATTTGAGATAGTACACACAAACAGGCTTCTGACTAAATGAGGAATTTGAGATAGTACACACAAACAGGCTTCTGACTAAATGAGGAATTTGAGATAGTACACACAAACAGGCTTCTGGCTAAATGAGGAATTTGAGATAGTACACACAAACAGGCTTCTGACTAAATGAGGAATTTGAGATAGTACACACAAACAGGCTTCTGGCTAAATGAGGAATTTGAGATAGTACACACAAACAGGCTTCTGACTAAATGAGGAATTTGAGATAGTACACACAAACAGGCTTCTGACTAAATGAGGAATTTGAGATAGTACACACAAACAGGCTTCTGACTAAATGAGGAATTTGAGATAGTACACACAAACAGGCTTCTGACTAAATGAGGAATTTGAGATAGTACACACAAACAGGCTTCTGGCTAAATGAGGAATTTGAGATAGTACACACAAACAGGCTTCTGACTAAATGAGGAATTTGAGATAGTACACACAAACAGGCTTCTGGCTAAATGAGGAATTTGAGATAGTACACACAAACAGGCTTCTGACTAAATGAGGAATTTGAGATAGTACACACAAACAGGCTTCTGACTAAATGAGGAATTTGAGATAGTACACACAAACAGGCTTCTGGCTAAATGAGGAATTTGAGATAGTACACACAAACAGGCTTCTGACTAAATGAGGAATTTGAGATAGTACACACAAACAGGCTTCTGACTAAATGAGGAATTTGAGATAGTACACACAAACAGGCTTCTGGCTAAATGAGGAATTTGAGATAGTACACACAAACAGGCTTCTGGCTAAATGAGGAATTTGAGATAGTACACACAAACAGGCTTCTGGCTAAATGAGGAATTTGAGATAGTACACACAAACAGGCTTCTGGCTAAATGAGGAATTTGAGATAGTACACACAAACAGGCTTCTGGCTAAATGAGGAATTTGAGATAGTACACACAAACAGGCTTCTGGCTAAATGAGGAATTTGAGATAGTACACACAAACAGGCTTCTGGCTAAATGAGGAATTTGAGATAGTACACACAAACAGGCTTCTGACTAAATGAGGAATTTGAGATAGTACACACAAACAGGCTTCTGACTAAATGAGGAATTTGAGATAGTACACACAAACAGGCTTCTGACTACATAAGGCAGAACACAGGCTCTAGGCTACATGTTTAATTACTAACTTTCACAAAACTAACCCCATGACATCCAATGCCGTTCTCTTATGAATCCAACTGGTAAATGTCACAGAAGACATCTGGATACCATATTTCTCTGTCTCAAGTGCTTCTAATATTGAAATCTGTTTCTTATACTCAACTAAACCTTTAATTTGTCAATAATGCTAAATATAGAAAGTGATTTGTTGACACATTTTTATTCACAATCACATCACTTTCAATCTCTGCAACTAAATATAAATGTGAAATAAATGTGTTTAGGTATAAAGACCTGGTAAAGGTTACAGTGAATGTATAAAATCTATATTTCATTAGAAACTATATAAAAGTGTCTGTTTCTAATTAGAGCCTAGTAATCTGCATTCTTGTATCTAATATCAACATCAGTTTTAACTTCTAAAGTTTATAGTAAGCACTGTAAAAAAACTATTTCATTTTTATACATAAAGACACACTGTAATATACAAAAGGACACAAATCTGTAGTGCTGTCTGCACTAAAACACCAGTTTATGAAATATGGCCAATGAAACAAAGGATTATGTTAATAAAGTTTAAGGGTGAGTTTGTCTAAGATTATTCAAGCCAGTATTAGAATTTAATGACAACAAATGTATTTTCATAAAAAGTCCATAATTTAAGGTTCATTTCAGTATGAGCAAACTGTAAGGATTGGCAGGTCTGCAAATACAGCAGTACTAGAAATGTTGTTGTTGTTGTTGTTGTTGTAGGGTTTAATGCCATTTTTCAGCACATGATGGGTTATATATGGCGGCCAGTATTAATGGTGGAGGATGAACCCGTTAAAACCCCCGGAAAGAACCATCAACCCACGAGAAGCTACTGATATGCTTTCTCACATACCCACATTTGCCGAATCTGAGACTCAAATCCACGCAGACAGAGGTGAGATGGCAGTGATCCGTAACGGAGAGCGCTTTAGACCACTCGGCCACTCAGGCCCCCCCATTAGAAATATGAAGAGGGGCCATCACAAAAGGTAATCTATGATCATAAAAAAATATATGCTTTATATAAGATTCCTGGCTGGCAGATACTTTGTTAACTTTATTTGAACTTGCCATTGAGAAGTAAGTTCATAAAATATATCAGGACTTTCTGGGTTGTTGAAGATTTGTAGCAGAAGAGGGTCACTGGCCAGGTGTGCAAGAAGCCTCAGTTCAATCTGCTGAAAATCTACAAAAAGAAAATAACCAGACCCAACATGACTGCAAGGTAAAAACAATATGTACAATTCTCTATCTAAAACTTGGACAAAATTAAAATGAATGCATTTTTAAAATGTCAAGATTATTGCATATAATTTATAATGTCAAGATTATTGCATATAATTTATAATATCAAGATTATTGCATATAATATATAATGTCAAGATTATTGCATATAATTTATCAAAGCTAGAGCTATCACTACTGCAGTATTGTAAGTGCCATAAAAAATGATGCAACGTAATCTAAAATCCTACATGTCTAAGTAACAGTCCTTAGATTCTGCATTTTGCAGTAGCCCAACATGGGAAAAACATTTTAACCCTTTGAACCCTAATCTCCCCCATATTTTGGCACAATAACCCGAGCCTCCCTGGCTATTTTTGACAATTTTATAATAAGTAAAATTTTTGCAAAATAAAAGTAATATTATGCCTTAGAATGATAATCCACTATGATATAACAGCAAATATCAAATTGTCTCTTTTCAAACATGCTTATAAAATGCTTTTTATTACTATGACTATGTAACAAACTGTCTCGAAATTTCTTCATATTTTATATTTTTCATATTTTTTCTATATTTCACTGACAATCTAGAGAATAACATAACACAGGCCGGTATGCCAGCCTTTCAGGTTATGACGGTAGATAGCAAGGCCGGTATATAACCGGCCTTTCGGGTTATGACGGTAGATAGCTAGGCTGGTATACTGGCCTTTCGGGTATATACACCGTTACAACTGGCCGGTAAACCGGCCTGTCGGGTTCAAAGGGTTAAAGATTGTTTTCATGGGAAAAAGAATTTTCAGCTATGTGGTTATTTGCAACAATGAAATTCCTCCTATTCTTTCTAAAAAAATCTAAAAAGATGGACATTAACACACATCAACAAAGTTAATAAAGTGTCGCAATGTGCTTTGAAAAAAGAATTTTGTAAAAACTTTACATGCATCTAAGACTCAAGTGGGTAGGCATAATTCACCCATTATCACAGAAAAATTTAAAATTAAACGCTCTGTAATAACAACCTGCTGCCATAAAAGAATATCCTTCATGACTTATGAATGGATCTCTGGCAAAGATTTCCACTTCTTTTTCTTCATCTTCCTTTCCTAGAAAAGGCAAAAATTAAAGTGAAATTAATGTTACAGCTGTATAGTTTAATAAAAATGTAGAAATGACATTTGCCATCTACTAGCCTATCAGTTCTTTGTACAAAAATAGGGCAAATAGACTGCTACAGAATTGTGTACATTTAATGTAAATGCCATATATATGAATGAAAATGTACTGGTTTCATTGCTACATATAGCGTTACCCAAGGGTGGTTTATTTTAGCTTTACATTTATCAATATACTAAGTTCAGTTTACCAACTCAGCTGCATACACAAAATTACTTGCAGTGAGAAACACCATTACCTCGAGTTCAATGGCTGTGGATTTTCACCACAAGCAAGGTACTTACAAAATAAATTTTCACTATATATCCCAGTATGCATTCTGTCAGGAAGCTGTCTACTTTACAGAAGCAATCTTCAGCTGCAGAGGTATATTTAACATAAATTGTGTTTCAGCTATCTATTTTATGTTATAGAATAGTTTTATATGCTGGATGTTTAGTTTTATAGAATATATAGAAATATTTCACACAATGAAAGCTATTAGATAGGCTATAGTCTCTTTCAAGTTAGCCATTTTTAAAAATGCAGTTATATGTTGCATGCATAAACAGCAATGTTTAAGTTCTTACAGTCCAATGAGATTATTCCTGTCAGACAGAATAATAATAATAATAATAATAATAATAATAATAATAATAATAATGAGGACTTTTTATGGCGTCTAATCTTTAGAAGCTCTAAGCGCTTTACAACATCAATAATGATATGACTACACACAAAAAATCCCACTTTGAAATTAGAAAACAAAAAAGCTGACAAATATAAAATAGGAAACATTATTTGGTCTTTAAGTTTGTTCTTGCAGTTGAAAAAGAACATTGTCCATATGACTTCATTTTCATAGTGGTAATAATGAGTATATGATTGTTACAAGAGGAGCGTAAGTATCCTGCTGGTGTGTACACATGGGTGAGGCTAGATAGGGTAGGTTGGACTGGACTCGGGTATGAACATGGTTATTTAAATAATCACTTTACACAGGCATGACTCAAATGTGTCTTCCTTAGCCCTGATTGTTTTGCATTTATTACAATTTGCTGACATAATTCACTGAAATGACAAGACATAACAAAACATAAATGTATAAATTAAATATTTACAAAAAAAAAATCACAAAATATTTACAAAATTTAAAAAAAAAATTACCACCAGTTTAGGAATGAAATTTAATCAAAATAAATCCAAACTCCTGTATGACTAGTTCAAATTCAACACAATGTTTTTTTCTGGATTGTCAGGGGCTGTCTTGTACAATGGTGTAGCAATATTTTGTAATGGCAACAGTTATTGCCCTTAGTCTATACAAGACAGGCAAGACAAATATTCAACTTAGTATGGCTAGATTCAGTAAATAGCAGGATTATATTTGTAATGTAATGTGATTGGGAAATGTATATGAAGTTGAAATTACAAAGTATAATAAATTTGAAAATAACCAACAAATATATGAGATGCTTTTGGTATAGATTACTCCCGGCTCACCTCTCAGCATTTATGTTGTTTTGTTGTGACAGCTGAGACTGTGTTCTTTTGGAACAGCCTATATATTGCATGAAAGAAACCAAGTAACTGTGATTGTACATTAACTTATGATATAGCTCTGGTGGCAGGATATTTTGACAGGTAATATTAGATCAGCATATATACTGGGTTATGCTGAGAGAAAAAACGTAGTAGCTGCAACAGTCAACTTACCTATTACATAGCTTTTATTGATCGAGATTATGGTGACAGGTACTTTTGGAATAGTTTGTACATTAGGCTGGAAAGAGGTCACTCTACCAGTGGCTGCAGCTGTCTGATCCCAATGAGTCAGAATCTTGTCATTTTTCACACAGTTTAGGATCCCATCCACATAAGTACATTTTAGTTTCTGAAGCTAGAATATTAAAAAACTATATCAAGTGTTGGTACTGTAACTAGAAATGTGTCCACGTGAAGTGGATGCCCTTGCCAATATGGTACAACTAAAGAAACCTTGGTTCAATATGCAAGTGCAAAGTTTTCAGTGATATGGTGCTGGGTCTATCAACAGGGTGCAACATCGGTTGAAGTTCCAAGTCAAACGGGCCATAACTCTATCTAGTTTTGACAAAATATGACAAAAAGCAAACCTGACTGATGTTTGTGATATTTAGCTTACAACCAAATTTACAGGTTTCTCAAACAATTGGGCACAACTTAATTAGTGACACATGGCTGTACAGACATGGATAACACAAAGCATCTTTTTTCATTGAATATAATGAGGGTATAATTAACATAAAGTTGAAAAAATTGAATTAAGATTTCTAAGATTATCATATCTTCTCAATAGCGAAACATTTTCAATAAAGAACAAAGCTTTTCTTTTACAAATATTGCCACTCTATTGTGTATAAATATTTAGACTGGCGATGTGTCAATTCATGGTTTTTGAGTAAGCTGTCTTGATGTTGTGTAATAATTTGCAAGATACACCAAAAGAACCCAAAAATCAAAATTTTACCCCAAGAAAATGCAAAAGAAACCTGTCTATGTTCCAGAATAATTCCTGGCAGTGGGTGATACTTAGTCAACTGGTTCAGGGCAACCTCAGAGGTTGAAGGTTCATGGCCAACACTGGTCTTGGTCAGCTTGGTTGCCTGGGGCAACATGGTATTCAACCTCAACTCTTCAAACAAAACCTGGAAAAGTTGACAGAATTTGCAACAGGTAAAACTTGAGGTCATAGTATTCAAAACAGATCTGGACTCTTGTTATGTTTCATCACAAGCCCGTAACCATGGAAAATATGCCACTCCCACTATAACTCCTAATTGTTTACTTATTTGAAGCATTATCTCTAATAGACACATTAGCTTTTGAATAGACCTGTACTAAAAGTAGTTCTAGCATGTTCATGGTGTGAGCATTGATTTAATTTTACAAAGTGCACTTGATAACCATGGAGAAGTGGAAACAATTAGGTTATGTGTATGCTACAACAGCCCAATAACTAGGTTATGTACAAGTTACAAAAGCCCAATAACTAGGTTATGTACAAGTTACAACAGCCCAATAACTAGGTTATGTACAAGTTACAAAAGCCCAATAACTAGGTTATGTACAAGTTACAACAGCCCAATAACTAGGTTATGCAACTATTGTATGTTACAATTGCCCAATAACCAAAGTTCTGTATCCACTGTAAGTTACTACAGTCCAGGTAGGTGATTTCTAGCATAAGAATGACAAATTTTGAAATTCACTAAGTGACAGTGAACTCCCTTTATACCATGTATCCCTCTCAGAAATCCTTCAATTCTGATCATTTTGGATTAACTAGGATCAAAGAGCCCTACAATCTGGGAATATTCCCTAAAATATGCATGCTTGAAGTTTTTACCAAGTGCATGACTGAACATTGTAGAAAGTTCAGCCTGCAGTATTATAGGGAGTGTAAGGGAATGGAGAATAGATTGTGTGTGTGTGTGTATATATATATATATATATATACTCCATATTTCCCTAAAGCCTGATAAAAAAGTCATTACTAAAACTGATCACTGATAACATTAACAATGACAGAACATTCAATGAAAATGAGACAAATTCAAACAATGGAGAATTTTTTTTATTGGAATGGAAAAAAATGAAAAAAGAGAGAATGCTCACAGAACAGCCAGCTTAAACAGCAGTCAGACTCAAATTCAGGTGTTATAAAAAAAGTAATAATTAATTAGAAATGAATTCAAATGCTAATACACGGGATCTTCAATTACAACTGTGATTTATAATGATCGATGTTTATCTTTATTGCTATACAAAATTATTTTCTAATATATATATATATATATATATATATATATATATATATATATATATATGCAATATTATATTATAAAAAGAAGAAGGAATAAAGAATACATGTATGGTAAATGTGGTAATTTTTCCTTTTTAACAAGTTTAGAATTTTGACATTTCAAACTGGTTTATTGTACAAACCTTTTTTGAGAGACAACCTGTCTTGGGAGATCACTTTCTGTCGAATGGACAGTCTCTCAAAACAGGTATTACTGTGTATTAATATTTAATGCTTTTGGTGCAATTATGTCAGACACATATCAATTCAGAACTTACAATATTATTAACGCTTTTGAGTCCTCTTCAATGATGGGTCCTTAATTTATCTGCATGCAATAGCTACCAAAAAATTATAAGTTATGTTGTCCACCTTCTTTTTCAAATAATTATTTTAGTACATACAAAAATTATATAAATTATGGTATGTTGTTTAATAGCACAAACCATCAAAAGCTGAAGGTGATGTTGCACGCATGCACAAGATATATTATGAACAGACTAATAAAAGGAGCATTCCAGAGACAAACAGATGCACATGATCAAATATTGGGTTCCATTAACAATACTGATGATGGGGTTATAGAAACAACAAATATCTTATTTCTGCAACTGAAGAAATATGTTATTCAAGAAGCTTAAATCATTATTGTGTTTTCATTGTTCATTTTTAGTACACCATCAATCCATCAAAACTCATAATTATTGTCCATTCTATAATTATATTTACACACTCATCACTCTAAACTGCAAAAAAGTATCCTGTACAAATTGAAGACAATTCAATCTACCTGTCTGAGCTGTAGATGACTTGTCAGTGAGAAGGTGTGACCAACACATTCATGGGCTTTTTCTTCCAGCTGAAGCAACTTTTTCTAAAATGAATGGAAATAAATTAAGAATATTTTGAAATAGACAAGGTGATACGTATTCTTGAGATCTATTCTTTTCAAATTTGCAGGAGGATAAAATTAGTTAATTATTAAAAGGTATCTTGAATTTATATTGTTAAATGCATTGTTTAATGTTCAAATGAAAAGCTAATAATAACAGAACCTTTTGGAGAAGAAGAAAAAATAACAGACAAATACATTAGAATACAGGGATCTCAAACTCAAAATACCATTAGGGCCACATGAGGACTAGTACATTGGCCTCAGGGCCACATGAAGACTAGTACATTGAACTCAGGGCCACATGAAGACTAGTATATTAAACTCAGGCCACATGAAGACTAGTATATTGAACTCAAGCCACATGAAGACTAGTATATTGGACTCAGGGCCACATGAAGACTAGTATATTGAACTCAGGCCACATGAAGACTAGTATATTGAACTCAGGGCCACATGAAGACTAGTATATTGAACTCAGGGCCACATGAAGACTAGTATATTGGACTCAGGGCCACATGAAGACTAGTATATTGAACTCAAGCCACATGAAGACTAGTATATTGGACTCAGGGCCACATGAGGACTAGTACATTGACCTGAAGGCCACATTACTGACATTTTTTCATAATGCAAAAGCAGTTCAAATAAAAGGTAGCCAATTGAAATCTTGCATATAAGTAAATTATCTAACAATACAATTGTTATCAAAACTGGCTGGCTGTGTAGAAAACATTTGCATTATTAATTATTTTACAAATTCCAAATGTCATTTCAGGCTGCAGGAAATAAACTCTATGAACTACATATGAAGAGGTATTTCCTGTGACCCACAATGACATACAGAATTTGTAAAATAATTAAAAATGCAAATTAAGCATGTGCCACATGTTTGAGACCTATGCTCTAGTATTTATTCCAAACCCCTGAAAGCATGATCAATTCAAGCAACTCAACATTCCTGAAGCAATTAGTCTATACAATACATTATACAGTTTTTAAACATGAAGCAATAATGATACCTGTCATTCAAAACAATCTCAAATATATACTTGTATGTAAAAGTTGAAGAATTTTATTGTTCTCACTATTTCCAAAATCTACTTCTGTTGTAGTTTAAATTCTTATTTCAACCAGAAATATCTATCTTTTCATTTATGTTTTTTCAAGTGCAACTTCATTCATCGGAAAACCCTACACCCAAATAGTTTCTGTGTTTTCTTCTGTGATAACAATGTAAATTTGACAAGATTTTGAAAAAATGTGCAGATTTTACTTGAGATAATTGTCAAAAATTATAAAGAAATTTGCATAAACAGTTTAATCTCCTATTCAGATCAGAGTAAAAAAGAAACAAGAAAAAGCTGCTTACTTTAAAATAAGTACTTTTAAACAAATAAAGATTTAATTTTTTACAGATCATACATTGACAAACATGCATTTTCATTTCAAGGGAAGAATTCTAAATGTACCATATTGGAAATTATCCATAATAATATTGACCAACCTTTAGAACATCAGAAAATCTCCCAAGCATTGAAGTGTCAATTTTGAGCTCTGTGATTTCCATGACAGCAAGGATTGGTGTAAGCTTCATCTCCACTTTGTAGAAGAGTTCCCACATGTCTTGGGCAATCAGTCTCTGGTACAATTCCTTCATGATGGCACTGAGATTTCTCAGATCTCTATTTATTGTTGCCATGGAAGGAGTGGACATCTGTGGGGAAATGTTTTTAATGTTATTATTTTGTTTGTGAAGCTAAATCTTAAAGTGGATTCGACACAATAAAATCAACTTTTAAAATTTAATTACAAGTGCTTCAATATCCAACGGACTTCATGAATTTTAATTTTATTTTAAAGGAGAAAATTAAAATATTCTGAATTCAGAGCAAACTAAAGTCAAGTTGACAGCCACCTTAGTCATCTATTCCAAGCCATCTTATTCATCTATTCCAAGCCATCTTATTCATCTATTCCAAGCCATCATATTCATCTATTCCAAGCCATCTTATTCATCTAGTCCAAACCATCTTATTCATCTACTCCAAGCCATCTTATTCATCTATAACAAGACATTTTATTTCAAGCCATCTTATTCATCTATTCCAAGCCATCTTATTCATCTATTCAAAGCCATCTTATTCATCTATTCCAAGCCATCTGATTCATCTATTCCAAGCCATCTTATTCATCTAGTCCAAGCCATCTTATTCATCTATTTAAAGCCATCTTATTCATCTATAACAAGACATCTTATTCCAAGCCATCTTATTCATCTATTTAAAGCCATCTTATTCATCTATTCCAAGTCATCTTATTCATCTAGTCCAAGCCATCTTACTCATCCATTCAAAGCCATCTTATTCATCTATTCAAAGCCAATATATGATTCGATTAGATGACAGGTGTACATTATTGAGTTATAAACATAAAAAACAAAAAAAACATTACCTGTTGTGATAGATTTAAGGTAGTAACGATCTGCGAGAAGGACATAGCTGGCCTGTCAGGGTCCAGTATCCACATGGCCACCATAGGGTCAAGGATGGTCCAGCAAGTGGACACAGAAGTAGCATCAAAACAATACTGCCTTGAAAGGGAAATCATCAGCTCCTTGGCATTGTAACAAACTTTCCTACTGTCACACCTCATTAATTCATCCCAGAAAGTTCTGAACATAATAAAATACCCCTTGGTAGAAATATAATTATCAACTGAGAGGATATAACACAAATGTGTAAAGACATTTTTAAACCTTATCAAATGGAAAATAAATCACACATTTTATTTATAGAATAATTTTCTAATTATACAACTTGTCATATACTCACAAGAGTCTACCAGGAAGAATATTTTTATCTTTGCTTAATAAATGAAAGACCCTGAAGATTTACATCTAAAACTCAATTTGATAAATACCTACATACATTCAGTTATGTGATGAAGAGTCCTTAAAATTAATTTGATGAATAAAAGGTACAAAGCAAAAATGTTTGAACAATAACTGTTTGTTTACTTTGGTGGTTAGAGTGTCTGCCTTGGATGCAGGAGGTCGTGGGTTTGAACCCCAGAAGAGTCATACCAAAGACTTTTTAAAATGGTACTTACAGTTGCCTTACTTGGGGCTCTGCATTAAGAGGTTAGTGTTAGGACTAGTTGGCCTGGTGTCAGGCTAAATTAAGTGACTGGGTGGGACATCCTGCTACATGTCTGTGGCATGATGCCTCAGTCCTAGAAATCAATATAAACTGCCACACTGAAGACATCATAGCAATATGACTGAAAAATTGTTAAACCTACATTAAAAATCCAAATCACACACACACACACATTTTGGTTGGAAAAAAAACACTGCATCAACCAATTATCCTCAACTCTCTTTTATATGATTCAATGATTTATATGATTCATTAAAATTTTAAAAAACCTCAAAGTTTCCTCAACTTTTATGCTATGAAAATAATCACCTTGTTAAATCAAACAAATTTCTGCCCATGTCTTTTGGGAATATATACACTGGCAATGTGTTTGAAGTCATGTCCTTGTTTAACATATTCAAGCACAGCACAGCAACATCAAAAATCTGAAAAAAGAAACATGTCCATAAACTCAGAGAAAAACAATACAAAAATTTGGAAATAGAACTACCGGTAGTTACACAAAACATTTACAGTGCCATTTTTCAAACCATAAACAATAACTGGTTGGCTTTTAATGGTAGTTTCAGCACTTTATTTTACTATGTCATGCTGAGGAAATGGGAGCTAAGTATTTTTCCCAAGGAAACTAAAAGGCAGGCTTGGGTAGGTATCACAAATGCATTCCATGGATCATGAGTCCTACACTCTACCAACTTAGCAACAGCACAACTGAAAGATAATCAAACTGTTACTAACCAAAATTACCAATCATATTAATGTCAGGAATATAAACTACTTCACCTCCTAATTCATCAATTCCAAGACCCCCCCCCAAAAAAAAAAAAAGAATCTTACTCATTTCCCTTCAACCCACCTACAATGTGGCACTAGTTTAAACTGATGCATCAACATATTAGTTATCATGATTGAGCATTCTGCAAGCAGCTTACTGTACTAAAAGATCTGATTCCTTCTTCAAGTATTTTATCTGATCTCATTCAAGTTAGAAGAATAGGTAAGAGGCATGTTGACAATTGTTGATAGAAAAGAGCCTTGCTTAACCATGATCTGACTACTCCCCAGCATTGAAATCTGGTTCAATCATTAATACCATGGATCTGGACTAGAAATAGTTTGGTCTACTAAAAGGCATGTAACTCAATGATCTATCCTTGTTGACAGAAACATAAACTTTTTCATTATGATGAACTTAAAATTCCTAACTACAGTTTTCAAAGAAAAAGTAAGCTAGTCCAAAAGGGTCGTGGTTCTACATTAAGGATGGCATTTCTTTCAAATGCCAATATTATCTTGAGGAAATTGGTGTGGAAATAATCTGGCTGGAAATTAGACATAATGTTCAAAAACTGTTTGTATTGGGCTGTGTATATAGACCACCAAACACTGACAATACTTGGTATAATACATTTCAAAATAAACATTAAACTGTATTTAGAAAACAAAGAAGTCTGTTTAATGGGTGACTTCAATTACAATTCAATTTATGAAGCTAGAGTTCTTCTCGATGCTGATTTAGACACATCATCAACAAATCTTTTAAAAACCTAAAGTGACTTCCATTTCAGCAAAGAATTCAAATTCAGAAGGGTTTACTAGTCTATAAATCTTACATGGTTTGGCTCCTGATTATCTTAGATTTAATTTTAAATTTGTTAAAAATGTACACATGCATGGACCATTATCCCTCTTAAACAAGTTATATTTACCTAAACCAAATTTGGAGTTTTATAAGAAGAGTTTTGCTTTCTCTGGAGCCAAACTATGGAATTCCATACCACTTTATATAAAGTCAGCTGACTCATGCCGAGCTTTTAAAAAGCTTCTTAGTCAACATCTACAGAAACAATTATTTGTATGATTTTGTTTAATTCAGTACTACTACTTTTTACAACATTATTATATAATGTACCATAATCAACTATAATGTTTAACACATGTTTGTTTTTTACTATTTGTATGAATCCTGTATATTTTGTTGTAGAAGTACACTGTGCATTATATATATATATATATATATATATATATATATATATATATATATATATATATATATATATATATATATATATATATATATATTTTTGGAGCAGTTTCAAAATCTTCTAGACTAATTATTCTTGGAGATTTCAACTTTCACTTTGACTGTCCTGGAAAACCATACACATCAAAACTCCTAGATTCCATTCATGTTTTCAATCTTAAACAGTCAGTTAACCAACCTACCCATAAACTTGGTCACATTTTAGACTGGTTTCTTTATAGACCTGATCATAATATTCTGCAATCCACCCTTGCATCCCACGAACTTGCATCGGATCACCTCTGCATTGTATGCCATCTCGACGTATCAGTTCCTAACCCTCCACCTCTATTTGCTACTAAGAGAAACCTCCGTATGATAAATAGAACCAAATTCATGCATGACATCCAAGAAAACCTAACAACTTTCTTACATCCAACAGCGGAACAACTTGGTAACTGCCTGCGTTCATTGATTGAAAAACATGCCCCAGCCACCAAATGCAGAGTATCAATAAAAAAGTGTTCTCCATGGTATAGCAGTGTTAGGGACCAGCTTCGCACTGCTAAAAGACATCGCCGAAAAGCAGAGAGACTTTGGCTTTCCATCAGACCCACTATTCATAAACAAATCTACGAAGCCGCTAAGAAGGTCACATAGTCCATTTAGACAAATTATCCCACTACAGTACTAAGATCACGCAGAGTTCCAGCTGCAAAGAGCTCTTCGAGATAACTAACAAACTAATGTGAAGGAACAAATGTAAACCACTTCCAACAACCTTCTCTCCACTAGACCCTCCAGACCAATTTGCAAATTTCTAGCCGTGACAAAGTACAAACCATTAGAGATTTGCTTGACAGCACAATTTCAACTGACTTATCACCATACAGTTATGATGCAAAATTTCAGCGACAACCGTTAGGAGCATTTGAACCTGTTTCTATTGATTTAGTATGGACAATCGTGATGAAAAGTGTACCAAAGTCTTGTGAACTTGATCCAATTCCGATATCACTACTGCTTGAGTGCTTAGACTCAAGATTGCCTTCACTAACTGATGTTATTAATATCTCTCTCTCATCCTGGGAATTCCCATCATTTTTCAAAACTGCCATCGTAAAGCCACTGCTGAAGAAACCAACACTTGACCATAATGATTTAAAGAACTACCGCCCAATTTCTAATCTCCTATTCATATAAAAAATCTTAGAAAAGATTGTTCTAACTCAACTTGTATCTCATCTGAATTGAAACCGTCTTTTTAGCAATGTACAGTCTCTGCATATCACCCTTGCCACAGTACGGAAACTACTCTTCTGAAAGTATTTAATGACATTCTCTTTGCTTTGGATAATGTTAAGATTACAGTCCTCACTCTCCTAGATTTATCTGCAGCATTTGACACAACAGACCATGATATATTACTTCACCATCTCCAGCATGTATTTGGCATTCAGAATATAGCCTTACAGTGGTTCAAGTCCTACTTAGTCGAAAGGACACAAATTATATCTGCAAATGGAATACATCCCAGCCCAGTTGACGTATGTTGTGGTGTTCCACAGGGATCTGTTCTTGGACTTGTTCTCTTCATTCTGTATACTCAGCAGCTCTCAACTGTCATAGATCATCACCCAGTGTCACACCAATTGTATGCCGATGACACCCAAATATACAAGTCTAGCCACGCAACTGAAGTTTATGCTACCATCCATGGAGTAGATAGGTGCATTTCTGATGTAAAATCATGGATGACATGTAACAAGCTGCAGATGAATGATGATAAAACTGAGGCTATTCTGATCACAACACAAAGACTTTCTCATTCACATCCTTTACCTCGGACAATAAATATCAGCAACACCAACATTAAATTCTCACAGTCAGTAAAAAAACCTAGGCGTTACTCTAGACAGTACTCTCACATTGCACCAACATGTCATGAACATATGCAAGGCTGCATATCTTGAATTGAGACACATTAGTTCCATTCGTAAATATCTTTCAGTTGATGCCACTAAAACACTTGTGTGTTCATTAGTACTTTCAAGACTGGATTACTGTAACTCAATTTTGTCTGGTTCATCACAATATTTACTCCAGAAACTTCAAAAAGTTCAAAACACAGCTGCACGGATCATCTTTAGAGTACCTCAATCAGAGCACACCTCACCACTGCTCTGTACCCTACACTGGCTATCGATTTGATACAGAATTAATCACAAAATTTGTTCTCTGTGCTATGTTTCAATGACAGACTCCAGTCCAACATACCTATCCAGCCTCACCCATGTATACATCAGCTAGATCCTTACGCTCTTCTTCTGATAATCATATACTCATTGTTCCCACGGTGAAAACAAAGTCATATGGACAACGTTCATTTGCATACGAGGGCCCGGTGACGTGGAACGAATTGCCCATTGAAATTAGACACAAAGACACAGTGGTCCCTTTTAAGAGTGCTCTTAAGACTCACCTGTTTCAACTGCAGGGACAAACTTAGTGACCTAATCATGTTTTGTATCTTATATGTTTTCAGTATGTTTTTATGTTTTCCAATTTCATTGTTTTTGTCATTTGTTTTTCTGTAGTGTAGTCATATCATTATTGATGGTGTAAAGCGCTTAGAGCTTCAAAAGATTAGGCGCTATACAAAGTTCTCATTATTATTATTATTATTATTATTATTATTATTATTATTATATATTTTTTTACAAATGTCATTATAGAAGAGTGGTCAGCTGGCCAAAAAAGCTTAAATTGTTATTATTATTTTTATTATTATTATTATCCACTGACAGTAACCAGAGTTGTTGTTACTATGGGTTTGACACCATTTTTAGCACATGATAGATTATACAATATATTTGGTGGTGGAAAAACTTGGGAAAACCCTGGGAAGATCCACTGACTGACAGGTAAGCTACTCACAAGCTTTCTTACATAGACTCCAACCCATGCAAAGAACTGTGAGATGTCAGTGACCTGTAAAGGGAAGCGCCTAACAATCTAATAGGCTACATGCTCTAAGTTAACTGAGACCTATAACTCAAAAAAATATGAACAAAAACAAATCTGAAAATTTGTTGGCATAAAACTTCAACCTTGTTTGGTTGCCTGTCAACCAAATATGTGGAAGCATCCTAGAGTGTTTCCATGCATGGATGTACCACCCAAGCATTCTAAAGATATTTCTATGTTGGAAGAAAAAGAAGAAAAAAACATATGACAAAAAGGTAATGTTTGTGATTAAAAATCAACCAAAGCAAATTATTTTGAAATCAGCACATTCACTGTTCCTTCACCAGTGTGCTATGTTGATAATTTGCACATTAAACTACTGGAATCTCATTAAGAAAAAGAATAAAAGTACCTTTACATTCTCTAAATCCCTGGCCTTTTGCTTTCTCTGGAAATAATAGATAAGGCAGCTTATATTAAATAGTCATTCTATGATTATCTATGATGCAAATTTATTATTACATTAAATAGTCATTCTATGATGCAAATTTATTTTGACATTAAATAGTCATTCTATGATGCAAATTTATTTTGACATTAAATAGTCATTCCATGATGCAAATTTATTGTGACATTAAATAGTCATTCTATGATGCAAATTTATTTTGACATAAATAGTCATTCTATGATGCAAATTTATTTTGACATCAATTGTCATTCTATGATGCAATATTATTTTGACATTAAATAGTCATTCTATGATGCAAATTTATTTTGACATAAATAGTCATTCTATGATGCAAATTTATTTTGACATTAAATAGTCATTCTATGATGCAAATTTATTGTGACATTAAATAGTCATTCTATGATGCAAATTTATTTTGACATAAATAGTCATTCTATGATGCAAATTTATTTTGACACTAAATAGTCATTCTATGATGCAAATTTATTTTGACATAAATAGTCATTCTATGCTGCAAATTTATTGTGACATTAAATAGTCATTCTATGATGCAAATTTATTGTTACATTAAATAGTCATTCTATGATGCAAATTTATTGTGACATTAAATAGTCATTCTATGATGCAAATTTATTTTGACATAAATAGTCATTCTATGATGCAAATTTATTGTAACATTAAATAGTCATTCTATGATGCAAATTTATTGTGACATTAAATAGTCATTCTATGATGCAAATTTATTGTGACATTAAATAGTCATTCTATGATGCAAATTTATTTTGACATAGTCATTCTATGATGCAAATTTATTTTGACATTAAATAGTCATTCTATGATGCAAATTTATTGTGATATTAAATAGTCATTCTAAAATGCAAATTTATTGTGACGTTAAATAGTCATTCTATGATGCAAATTTATTGTTACATTAAATAGTCATTCTAAAATGCAAATTTATTGTGACATTAAATAGTCATTCTATGATGCAAATTTTTTGTGACATTAAATAGTCATTCTATGATGCAAATTTATTGTTACATTAAATAGTCATTCTATGATTATCTATGATGCAAATTTATTATTACATTAAATAGTCATTCCAAAATGCAAATTTATTGTGACATTAAATAGTCATTCTATGATGCAAATTTATTGTGACATTAAATAGTCATTCTATGATGCAAATTTATTGTGACATTAAATAGTCATTCTATGATGCAAATTTATTGTGACATTAAATAGTCATTCTATGATGCAAATTTATTTTGACATAAATAGTCATTCTATGATGCAAATTTATTTTGACACTAAATAGTCATTCTATGATGCAAATTTATTGTGATATTAAATAGTCATTCTAAAATGCAAATTTATTGTGACCTTAAATAGTCATTCTATGATGCAAATTTATTGTGACATTAAATAGTCATTCTATGATGCAAATTTATTTTGACATAAATAGACATTCTATGATGCAAATTTATTTTGACATTAAATAGTCATTCTATGATGCAAATTTATTGTTACATTAAATAGTCATTCTATGATTATCTATGATGCAAATTTATTATTACATTAAATAGTCATTCTAAAATGCAAATTTATTGTGACATTAAATAGTCATTCTATGATGCAAATTTATTTTGACAAAATAGTCATTCTATGAAGCAAATTTATTTTGACACTAAATAGTCATTCTATGATGCAAATTTATTGTGATATTAAATAGTTATTCTATGATGCAAATTTATTTTGACATTAAATAGTCATTCTATGATGCAAATTTATTGTTACATTAAATAGTCATTCTAAAATGCAAATTTATTGTGACATTAAATAGTCATTCTATGATGCAAATTTATTGTTACATTAAATAGTCATTCTATGATTATCTATGATGCAAATTTATTATTACATTAAATAGTCATTCTAAAATGCAAATTTATTGTGACATTAAATAGTCATTCTATGATTATCTATGATGCAAATTTATTATTACATTAAATAGTCATTCTAAAATGCAAATTTATTGTGACATTAAATAGTCATTCTATGATGCAAATTTATTTTGACAAAATAGTCATTCTATGAAGCAAATTTATTTTGACACTAAATAGTCATTCTATGATGCAAATTTATTGTGATATTAAATAGTTATTCTATGATGCAAATTTATTTTGACATTAAATAGTCATTCTATGATGCAAATTTATTGTTACATTAAATAGTCATTCTAAAATGCAAATTTATTGTGACATTAAATAGTCATTCTATGATGCAAATTTATTGTTACATTAAATAGTCATTCTATGATTATCTATGATGCAAATTTATTATTACATTAAATAGTCATTCTAAAATGCAAATTTATTGTGACATTAAATAGTCATTCTATGATGCAAATTTATTTTGACATTAAATAGTCATTCTATGATGCAAATTTATTTTGACATTAAATAGTCATTCTATGATGCAAATTTATTGTGACATTAAATAGTCATTCTATGATGCAAATTTATTTTGACATAAATAGTCATTCTATGATGCAAATTTATTTTGACATCAATTGTCATTCTATGATGCAATATTATTTTGACATTAAATAGTCATTCTATGATGCAAATTTATTTTGACATAAATAGTCATTCTATGATGCAAATTTATTTTGACATTAAATAGTCATTCTATGATGCAAATTTATTGTGACATTAAATAGTCATTCTATGATGCAAATTTATTTTGACATAAATAGTCATTCTATGATGCAAATTTATTTTGACATTAAATAGTCATTCTATGATGCAAATTTATTTTGACATAAATAGTCATTCTATGCTGCAAATTTATTGTGACATTAAATAGTCATTCTATGATGCAAATTTATTGTTACATTAAATAGTCATTCTATGATGCAAATTTATTGTGACATTAAATAGTCATTCTATGATGCAAATTTATTTTGACATAAATAGTCATTCTATGATGCAAATTTATTGTAACATTAAATAGTCATTCTATGATGCAAATTTATTGTGACATTAAATAGTCATTCTATGATGCAAATTTATTGTGACATTAAATAGTCATTCTATGATGCAAATTTATTTTGACATAGTCATTCTATGATGCAAATTTTTTTTGACATTAAATAGTCATTCTATGATGCAAATTTATTGTGATATTAAATAGTCATTCTAAAATGCAAATGTATTGTGACGTTAAATAGTCATTCTATGATGCAAATTTATTGTTACATTAAATAGTCATTCTAAAATGCAAATTTATTGTGACATTAAATAGTCATTCTATGATGCAAATTTTTTGTGACATTAAATAGTCATTCTATGATGCAAATTTATTGTTACATTAAATAGTCATTCTATGATTATCTATGATGCAAATTTATTATTACATTAAATAGTCATTCCAAAATGCAAATTTATTGTGACATTAAATAGTCATTCTATGATGCAAATTTATTGTGACATTAAATAGTCATTCTATGATGCAAATTTATTGTGACATTAAATAGTCATTCTATGATGCAAATTTATTGTGACATTAAATAGTCATTCTATGATTATCTATGATGCAAATTTATTATTACATTAAATAGTCATTCTAAAATGCAAATTTATTGTTACATTAAATAGTCATTCTATGATGCAAATTTATTGTGACATTAAATAGTCATTCTATGATGCAAATTTATTGTGACATTAAATAGTCATTCTATGATGCAAATTTATTTTGACATAAATAGTCATTCTATGATGCAAATTTATTTTGACATAAATAGTCATTCTATGATGCAAATGTATTGTGATATTAAATAGTCATTCTAAAATGCAAATTTATTGTGACATTAAATAGTCATTCTATGATGCAAATTTATTGTGACATTAAATAGTCATTCTATGATGCAAATTTATTTTGACATAAATAGACATTCTATGATGCAAATTTATTTTGACATTAAATAGTCATTCTATGATGCAAATTTATTGTTACATTAAATAGTCATTCTATGATTATCTATGATGCAAATTTATTATTACATTAAATAGTCATTCTAAAATGCAAATTTATTGTGACATTAAATAGTCATTCTATGATGCAAATTTATTTTGACAAAATAGTCATTCTATGAAGCAAATTTATTTTGACACTAAATAGTCATTCTATGATGCAAATTTATTGTGATATTAAATAGTCATTCTAAAATGCAAATTTATTTTGACATTAAATAGTCATTCTATGATGCAAATTTATTGTTACATTAAATAGTCATTCTAAAATGCAAATTTATTGTGACATTAAATAGTCATTCTATGATGCAAATTTATTGTGACATTAAATAGTCATTCTATGATGCAAATTTATTGTTACATTAAATAGTCATTCTATGATTATCTATGATGCAAATTTATTATTACATTAAATAGTCATTCTAAAATGCAAATTTATTGTGACATTAAATAGTCATTCTATGATGCAATTTTATTGTGACATTAAATAGTCATTCTATGATGCAAATTTATTGTGACATTAAATAGTCATTCTATGATGCAAATTTATTGTGACATTAAATAGTCATTCTATGATTATCTATGATGCAAATTTATTATTACATTAAATAGTCATTCTAAAATGCAAATGTATTGTTACATTAAATAGTCATTCTAAAATGCAAATTTATTATTACATTAAATAGTCATTCTATGATGCAAATTTATTGTGACATTAAATAGTCATTCTATGATGCAAATTTATTGTGACATTAAATAGTCATTCTATGATGCAAATTTATTTTGACATAAATAGTCATTCTATGATGCAAATTTATTTTGACACTAAATAGTCATTCTATGATGCAAATTTATTGTGATATTAAATAGTCATTCTAAAATGCAAATTTATTGTGACCTTAAATAGTCATTCTATGATGCAAATTTATTGTGACATTAAATAGTCATTCTATGATGCAAATTTATTTTGACATAAATAGACATTCTATGATGCAAATTTATTTTGACATTAAATAGTCATTCTATGATGCAAATTTATTGTTACATTAAATAGTCATTCTATGATTATCTATGATGCAAATTTATTATTACATTAAATAGTCATTCTAAAATGCAAATGTATTGTGACGTTAAATAGTCATTCTATGATGCAAAATTATTGTTACATTAAATAGTCATTCTAAAATGCAAATTTATTGTGACATTAAATAGTCATTCTATGATGCAAATTTTTTGTGACATTAAATAGTCATTCTATGATGCAAATTTATTGTTACATTAAATAGTCATTCTATGATTATCTATGATGCAAATTTATTATTACATTAAATAGTCATTCCAAAATGCAAATTTATTGTGACATTAAATAGTCATTCTATGATGCAAATTTATTGTGACATTAAATAGTCATTCTATGATGCAAATTTATTGTGACATTAAATAGTCATTCTATGATGCAAATTTATTGTGACATTAAATAGTCATTCTATGATTATCTATGATGCAAATTTATTATTACATTAAATAGTCATTCTAAAATGCAAATTTATTGTTACATTAAATAGTCATTCTATGATGCAAATTTATTGTGACATTAAATAGTCATTCTATGATGCAAATTTATTGTGACATTAAATAGTCATTCTATGATGCAAATTTATTTTGACATAAATAGTCATTCTATGATGCAAATTTATTTTGACATAAATAGTCATTCTATGATGCAAATTTATTGTGATATTAAATAGTCATTCTAAAATGCAAATTTATTGTGACATTAAATAGTCATTCTATGATGCAAATTTATTGTGACATTAAATAGTCATTCTATGATGCAAATTTATTTTGACATAAATAGACATTCTATGATGCAAATTTATTTTGACATTAAATAGTCATTCTATGATGCAAATTTATTGTTACATTAAATAGTCATTCTATGATTATCTATGATGCAAATTTATTATTACATTAAATAGTCATTCTAAAATGCAAATTTATTGTGACATTAAATAGTCATTCTATGATGCAAATTTATTTTGACAAAATAGTCATTCTATGAAGCAAATTTATTTTGACACTAAATAGTCATTCTATGATGCAAATTTATTGTGATATTAAATAGTCATTCTAAAATGCAAATTTATTTTGACATTAAATAGTCATTCTATGATGCAAATTTATTGTTACATTAAATAGTCATTCTAAAATGCAAATTTATTGTGACATTAAATAGTCATTCTATGATGCAAATTTATTGTGACATTAAATAGTCATTCTATGATGCAAATTTATTGTTACATTAAATAGTCATTCTATGATTATCTATGATGCAAATTTATTATTACATTAAATAGTCATTCTAAAATGCAAATTTATTGTGACATTAAATAGTCATTCTATGATGCAATTTTATTGTGACATTAAATAGTCATTCTATGATGCAAATTTATTGTGACATTAAATAGTCATTCTATGATGCAAATTTATTGTGACATTAAATAGTCATTCTATGATTATCTATGATGCAAATTTATTATTACATTAAATAGTCATTCTAAAATGCAAATTTATTGTTACATTAAATAGTCATTCTAAAATGCAAATTTATTATTACATTAAATAGTCATTCTATGATGCAAATTTATTGTGACATTAAATAGTCATTCTATGATGCAAATTTATTGTGACATTAAATAGTCATTCTATGATGCAAATTTATTTTGACATAAATAGTCATTCTATGATGCAAATTTATTTTGACACTAAATAGTCATTCTATGAAGCAAATTTATTTTGACACTAAATAGTCATTCTATGATGCAAATTTATTGTGATATTAAATAGTCATTCTATGATGCAAATTTATTTTGACATTAAATAGTCATTCTATGATGCAAATTTATTGTTACTAATAGTCATTCTAAAATGCAAATTTATTGTGACATTAAATAGTCATTCTATGATGCAAATTTATTGTTACATTAAATAGTCATTCTATGATTATCTATGATGCAAATTTATTATTACATTAAATAGTCATTCTAAAATGCAAATTTATTGTGACATTAAATAGTCATTCTATGATGCAAATTTATTGTGACATTAAATAGTCATTCTATGATGCAAATTTATTTTGACATAAATAGTCATTCTATGATGCAAATTTATTTTGACATTAAATAGTCATTCTATGATGCAAATTTATTTTGATATTAAATAGTCATTCTATGATGCAAATTTATTTTGACATTAAATAGTCATTCTATGATGCAAATTTATTGTTACATTAAATAGTCATTCTAAAATGCAAATTTATTGTGACATTAAATAGTCATTCTATGATGCAAATTTATTGTTACATTAAATAGTCATTCTATGATTATCTATGATGCAAATTTATTATTACATTAAATAGTCATTCTAAAATGCAAATTTATTTTGACATTAAATAGTCATTCTATGATGCAAATTTATTGTGTATTGTGACATTAAATAGTCATTCTATGATGCAAACTTATTGTGACATTAAATAGTCATTCTAAAATGCAAATTTATTGTGACATTAAATAGTCATTCTATGATGCAAATTTATTGTGACATTAAATAGTCATTCTATGATGCAAATTTATTGTGACATAAATAGACATTCTATGATGCAAATTTATTTTGACATTAAATAGTCATTCTATGATGCAAATGTATTGTTACATTAAATAGTCATTCTAAAATGCAAATTTATTGTGACATTAAATAGTCATTCTATGATGCAAATTTATTGTTACATTAAATAGTCATTCTATGATTATCTATGATGCAAATTTATTATTACATTGAATAGTCATTCTAAAATGCAAATTTATTGTGACATTAAATAGTCATTCTATGATGCAAATTTATTTTGACAAAATAGTCATTCTATGAAGCAAATTTATTTTGACACTAAATAGTCATTCTATGATGCAAATTTATTGTGATATTAAATAGTCATTCTATGATGCAAATTTATTTTGACATTAAATAGTCATTCTATGATGCAAATTTATTGTTACATTAAATAGTCATTCTAAAATGCAAATTTATTGTGACATTAAATAGTCATTCTATGATGCAAATTTATTGTTACATTAAATAGTCATTCTATGATTATCTATGATGCAAATTTATTATTACATTAAATAGTCATTCTAAAATGCAAATTTATTGTGACATTAAATAGTCATTCTATGATTCAAATTTATTGTGACATTAAATAGTCATTCTATGATGCAAATTTATTTTGACATAAATAGTCATTCTATGATGCAAATTTATTTTGACATTAAATAGTCATTCTATGATGCAAATTTATTGTTACATTAAATAGTCATTCTAAAATGCAAATTTATTTTGACATTAAATAGTCATTCTATGATGCAAATTTATTGTTACATTAAATAGTCATTCTAAAATGCAAATTTATTGTGACATTAAATAGTCATTCTATGATGCAAATTTATTGTTACATTAAATAGTCATTCTATGATTATCTATGATGCAAATTTATTATTACATTAAATAGTCATTCTAAAATGCAAATTTATTGTGACATTAAATAGTCATTCTAAAATGCAAATTTATTGTGACATTAAATAGTCATTCTATGATGCAAATTTATTGTGACATAAATAGACATTCTATGATGCAAATTTATTTTGACATTAAATAGTCATTCTAAAATGCAAATTTATTGTGACATTAAATAGTCATTCTATGATGCAAATTTATTGTGACATTAAATAGTCATTCTATTTTGCAAATTTATTTTGACATAAATAGACATTCTATGATGCAAATTTATTTTGACATTAAATAGTCATTCTATGATGCAAATGTATTGTTACATTAAATAGTCATTCTAAAATGCAAATTTATTATTACATTAAATAGTCATTCTATGATGCAAATTTATTGTGACATTAAATAGTCATTCTATGATGCAAATTTATTGTGACATTAAATAGTCATTCTATGATGCAAATTTATTGTGACATTAAATAGTCATTCTATGATGCAAATTTATTGTGACATTAAATAGTCATTCTATGATGCAAATTTATTGTGACATTAAATAGTCATTCTATGATGCAAATTTATTGTGACATTAAATAGTCATTCTATGATGCAAATTTATTTTGACATTAAATAGTCATTCTATGATGCAAATTTATTGTGACATTTAATAGTCATTCTATGATGCAAATTTATTGTGACATTAAATAGTCATTCTATGATGCAAATTTATTGTGACATTAAATAGTCATTCTATGATGCAAATTTATTGTGACATTAAATAGTCATTCTATGATGCAAATTTATTTTGATATTAAATAGTCATTCTATGATGCAAATTTATTTTGACATTAAATAGTCATTCTATGATGCAAATTTATTGTTACATTAAATAGTCATTCTAAAATGCAAATTTATTGTGACATTAAATAGTCATTCTATGATGCAAATTTATTGTTACATTAAATAGTCATTCTATGATTATCTATGATGCAAATTTATTATTACATTAAATAGTCATTCTAAAATGCAAATTTATTGTGACATTAAATAGTCATTCTATCATTCAAATTTATTGTGACATTAAATAGTCATTCTATGATGCAAATTTATTTTGACATAAATAGTCATTCTATGATGCAAATTTATTTTGACATTAAATAGTCATTCTATGATGCAAATTTATTGTTACATTAAATAGTCATTGTAAAATGCAAATTTATTTTGACATTAAATAGTCATTCTATGATGCAAATTTATTGTTACATTAAATAGTCATTCTAAAATGCAAATTTATTGTGACATTAAATAGTCATTCTATGATGCAAATTTATTGTTACATTAAATAGTCATTCTATGATTATCTATGATGCAAATTTATTATTACATTAAATAGTCATTCTAAAATGCAAATTTATTGTGACATTAAATAGTCATTCTAAAATGCAAATTTATTGTGACATTAAATAGTCTTTCTATGATGCAAATTTATTGTGACATAAATAGACATTCTATGATGCAAATTTATTTTGACATTAAATAGTCATTCTAAAATGCAAATTTATTGTGACATTAAATAGTCATTCTATGATGCAAATTTATTGTGACATTAAATAGTCATTCTATTTTGCAAATTTATTTTGACATAAATAGACATTCTATGATGCAAATTTATTTTGACATTAAATAGTCATTCTATGATGCAAATGTATTGTTACATTAAATAGTCATTCTAAAATGCAAATTTATTATTACATTAAATAGTCATTCTATGATGCAAATTTATTGTGACATTAAATAGTCATTCTATGATGCAAATTTATTGTGACATTAAATAGTCATTCTATGATGCAAATTTATTGTGACATTAAATAGTCATTCTATGATGCAAATTTATTGTGACATTAAATAGTCATTCTATGATGCAAATTTATTGTGACATTAAATAGTCATTCTATGATGCAAATTTATTGTGACATTAAATAGTCATTCTATGATGCAAATTTATTGTGACATTAAATAGTCATTCTATGATGCAAATTTATTTTGACATTAAATAGTCATTCTATGATGCAAATTTATTTTGACATAAATAGTCATTCTATGATGCAAATTTATTTTGACATAAATAGTCATTCTATGATGCAAATTTATTTTGACATAAATTGTTATTCTATGATGCAAATTTATTGTGAATTAAATAGTCATTCAATGATACAAATTTATTGTTATATTAAATAGTCATTCTGTGATGCAAATTTATTGTGATAATTCTAAAATTACAGTATTTATGAAGAAATAACATATTGGGCAAACAACATAAAACATACCTTAAGACATTTTTTTTAATTAAAGATGCAACATTACAAGAAAGCCTGAATTTTAAGGTATGCACCATGATAAATTGTCATGACTAAAATCATAAAAGTGCATAACAGTATGGTTTGAAAGATAACAAGGTGAAACTTAGTCTTATATCTTCATATCTTTTTCAAAACACTGCTTATATTTGTATATTTTATTTTTTAGTGCCCACTATACCATGGTTCTGCATATTACGCTATTCTCAATGTATCATGGTCCTCAACATATGATTCTAAATATAGCGTGGTTAGGTACATATTACAGTTGGTGGTCATGGACCTTGACTAATGTATGATACAGAGGAAAAGCTCCATTATTACAATATACCAGTCTGATTTCCAGGACTATGAAACCTGACAAGATCTTTAACATTAGTACAAGAGATTTTTAAAAAATTACTTTCATACATAAATTGACATTTTACTTTACTCATTACAATTTAAAATTTCAATTCTGTGTCAGGGAGACATTATCGTAGTGATCAAGCGTGGTCTTTCCTTCATAGCTAATAGCCTTACCTTTGAATCAGAAGCACCATCATCTGATAGCTGACTGGTGTTCTCATCCAGGAGTAATGTCAACAACACTTCCTTGCTATTTAAGATACAGCTACAGATTTCCAACAGTTTCTTTTCAGAGAGGTTTGAGACCCATATTGTATCAGTGGTGTACTGTAACTAAAAGAATCATTTAGGCTACACAAAGAAAATCTTGTTTTATTTATCAAAATTCAAGAAAAAAAACCCCATAAAGCAAGCAAGCTAAAATTCTCTTAAATATCTTTTATCAGTTGAAATTTTTCAGATGCAACAAGTTTTTTTCTTGTGTATATATATATATATATATACACACACACATATATATATATATATATATATATATATATATATATATATATATATATATATATATATATATACACACACACATATATATATATATATATATGTATATATATACACACATACAAACACATATATATATACACACACACAAACACATATATATACACACACACAAACACATAAATACACACACAGTGTGACCCAACTATAACACGGTAGTTGGGAGCCATAGAACCCAACCATGTTATAGACTGAACTGTATTATAAGCAACCAGGTCAGTTAGCTGAAGAAAATGATGCATGTATCCCAAAAAAATTGTGCCGGGGGAGGGTAAGGGGAGGGTAATAAATGCAGGTAGTAAAATACATGCTGCAGTGGCACAGTTACCATCTTAAATCAATGCATATTAAATGGGAAATACACCTCTAGTGAAAACAGAAGGCATATATAATATTTTACTTTATTTAGAGAACCACAGATTGGTACATATATGTGTATACTGTACTATTTATATATACATGTCTTACATATAGCATGAACAGAGAATCAACACCATGTAATCATCCACGAATCTCATTACATATATTGTCTTACGAGTTTAGGCTCTAATAAATGGTAACAAAGAAAAAGTGAAAACAACAAGCTTGGTAAAATGTAACAAATAACTTATTTCCCTGGAAAAAGATTGAAAAAATTAAAAAAGAACTTAGTTTGAAGCGTGAAATCCAAAAGTAATCCAAGAATAATCCATGAATAAAATTACAAAAGTCCTAGTAATGAAATGTTCTAATAGATTCAGGTAAGAGTCAAGATGGAAAATTCAAGATGGAAGACAATAACATATGCTGAAGCCTGTACTTTGCTTATCTACAGTTCTTTGTAGAATCACAAGATTTAATACTCCGGTGTTGGAAATCTAAGAAAAACTTTGATAAACTGTCTTTCTCCAAGAAGTTTCTATGATCATAGATACAAATTAATCTTTTAAAATCCAAAATACTGAAGAAAATATAACTCAAAAAACTGGCTACAACAGAACTTGATATCAAGTGTAAAAAGCCCAGAACTGAGAATATTTCTCTAAAACAAAGGTTATATTATATTTTTATACACAGTTACTAAAAATTCCTCAAATTGCAAAATCACAACAACAAAAAAAAAAAGGGGGGGAGTCATGTGATTGTTTATATCACGTATTCCTAACATGACCTTGACAAGAACCAATCATTTTTACTTCAAGAATAAAAAGTTGTTTACTTCTTCATTAGTCCCATCTTGACCTTGACAACAACCAATTACTTTAAAATAATAAAACCTGTTTACATGGTTCTCACTAACCTTGAATCAAGGTCAAGATCTTGGCCAAGATTATTTGTATACCAAAGAAAATTTTATTTTTTAAAACAAACATTATCTCTAGTGAATGAATTTACATTACAATAGCATGTAATGAAAAATAAAAAGTGACGATTTTTTTAATTAAACAAAATATATATTGAATCATATATACATAATAATTGAATCCACAATACAAGTAATTCCATAGAAAAAAATGCACACACACAGATTTAAAATATTTAATAGTCTTTGATATCCTGTTGGTAGGTTCAAAGAAGGAGTTAACTGCTTTCTGCCAGTTGTGTTTATTCACCACCAGGGATTCTATGTGCTTGGCATCTGTAGTTTCAAGAAAAGATTGTCTCTTACACTCAAGTAAATTTTGTTTTCAAATGATAATTTCTATTTGCGAGATGCTGCCATACAGTAGACCTGGATATAATTTAATCCTGGTTATTTTGCACATAACACTGAGTCATTTGTGAATGGCATCTTCAAGATATCGGCTGATTATTTCCCTCTTGTTTGCGATTTTGTTGGATCCCATTTTCAGTTGGATAATATGTTCAAACCTTTGAGCACAACCACACACAATTTGTTTCTCAATCTTCATGTCAATGAACAATGTGGCATGTGTTATTGGACATAATTGATACATGCTACAGTATGGAAGCCTATGCTACTTAGATGGATTTCATGGATTTATCTTAATCTTAACTGCTCATGTTAAAAAAAGGAATAAAAACACAAGGTTAGTTTCTTTCTTTTTATCAAGCATTTTATTTATCTATTTTATTGCAATGTGCGCAGGGCATGCAAGCACAAATGCAATACAAATTTATTTCATTTCTTAAGTCTTTGAACATATGACCAAAGTGAAAAATTGTTCACCATAAGTTCGGGAACAGGAAAAGAAATAATCATTTTATCGTGTCCCAACATATATGGTAAATAAGGTACTTGGATCACTGGACTTACCAGACATACATGCATCTAAATCATGAATTTGCAAAAATGACAAGTAAATTTTTAAAAACCTCCAATGAAACCTAAAATTTTAATCAGATCTCAAGAACTGATAATACCAGTTGTTCTGTGTTAGGATCCAGCTTTTGCTTCTTGAATGGTGTACAAAACTGACTCCTCTGAGGTTTAAACTGTTTCTCCTTGTTTTTTTCCTTATGTCCTAAAAAGTTAAGGTTAGAAGGCTGGATGATTGTAAAATCTGCAAGCATACATCTTTCATTTCAAATTATAATAACCTAAAAGAGATAGATAAACATATATATGTTTTAATCTACATCTTGAAAAAGAAAAATGCATCTCAAATGAGGTATTTAATATTAAATATTTTAATGAGATTTCATATTAATTAAACTTCAAAGTTATTGAAAAATTTAAACGTTTGTTTGAAGGTTTTTTTAATCTCAAATACTGTGTAACATATACCGTCCAAACTATTATAGACTCAGTAAGAATTGATGAACTCTGTTGGGAAGTTTTAATATATGCTTAGATTTGAAACTACAAGGATTTGAAATGTAATATTTCGTACCCTAATAAATCATCAATGCAAATAAACAGCTATAACATTAAATCCAAAGTACATCTAAAATATTTATGGTATATTTCACAAGAAAATACACCTAGGAATATGTTGTTGTAGGGTTTAATGCCATGTTTCAGCACAAGATAGGCTATAAATAGCGGCCAATATAAATGATTGAAAAAGAACCCAGAAAAACATTGAAAAGAACATCTGACCCACAAGAAACTACTGGTAAGCTTTCTCACATACCCACACTGGCCGAGCCTGAGACTCGACCCACATAGACTCAGATGAGATGGCAGTTTGTCATAGCGGTGAGGGCTTTAGACCACTCAGCCACTCGAGGCCTTCCTCTAGGAACATTAGGTTGTGTAAACATGATTTTAAATGACACAGGAATCGTTGTTCAAAAACACCTTTTAAACTATTTTTTTAAAATATTGACATAAAGAGTACATATACATCCCACCTGGGAAAACCTTCCTGAATTTGGATTAATTTTGTTTAACAATTTATTGCCTTCCAGAAACTTTTTGTTTTATTGGGGTTAAAACTGATTTTAATTATAATACCTACCTTCTAATACTGCATTTGCATTTCCATTTCTGAAACTCCTAGTCCCTCATCCAAACTAAATTACTCCCTTCTCCAATTAGTATTGGTGGGTCAGAAATGAAGTGAACAAAAATCCGTCTGACACTTGCATAACAACCAACATAGAGAATATCATCTTTTGACTTGAACTATGAGCATAGTACAAATCATGTAGGTCATATAGGCGTTTCAGCATTGACAATGGGTGTCTTTTTTTAAAAACTCATCAAATACTTTCAAATGGCAATCATTTCACTATATTCTGGTCCTCATACATACATATTACTTCAAAAGTCATTATATACACAACCTGAGATATACATAGAGCAAAAGAAAATGTTAAATAATGCAGACATTTTTGCATGAGGACAACCTAAAGGTGTGATCCTGTACAAACAAGATTGAGTGTTACATGCTTAAAAAGGTTCTGGCAGATTGATTGCTTGTAATAAGCCAAGCTTGAAGATGGTGAACCTGTACGCTCTTCTGGAGGATAAACCTCCTATGCTGCAACAGAAGCCCCTCTGTCTATGGTAATCTCCTGGACTCATCTACCAATAGGTCAATTAGACCACTGAAAAATAACCACTGGGGCCACAGGGGGTTACCAGGGTGAGTTAAGCAGGGGAGATCCTGATTTAGTGGAGCACCTGTAGGATCAATCAGAAAGTTGGAAAGGCATACATAACAGATGATCCACTTTAGATATAACATGTACACTGCCCAGGCCCTCTCTGAAACTGAAGAGATATAAAAGGGGAGTTTGTTGTTCAATCTCACAGTAAATAAGTGCACTAAGAGTCTATCCCACAGTTGGAAAAGGGATACTGCAACTGACTGATCCAGAGACCATTTCACAAGGATCCCTTCTGGACAGATCGTCCTGCATGATAATCATCTTTCCAGTAGATGGCAGACATAGAGCATAATCTCCTCCATGGCTGCCCATCAGAGAAGGATCAAAACTTCCACGCAAAGAAAAGGAGTGGGTGTACTTTCTTGCCACAGGAACTACACTACTAGTACTACTAACATGTCTTATAAGACCAGCTTCATGCAATAATACCTTATTTGGTTGAGGCATCCTTGTAGAAACAAAAACATTGCCCACATTTCCAAGTTGTTGGGACCAAGATAACTGATGAACTACATCCTCCACTCCTGATGAATACAGCAAGACCTTAAACATCTCCAAAGTGATCCATGCAAAGATAAAAGAGCTCTGCAGAAAGCACAACAGACACAGAAATTGCAGTCTGTGAAGTCACTGGTACAACTTGCAGGGGCAACAAGTTCTCTTTCAATATATTAAAGGCTGTAGAAAAGAGGTTAACATGTGAGGTCATAGTATAAGAGTACAGGCCCCCACCTCCAATGATTATAACTGGGAGACAAGCCCAGGTCACAGTGGATATCACCCCTTGCAACAACCCATTGTCCAAGGGAGGAGGGTTTAAGGTCTGGATCTAGATTACCCAAACATCTCTCCACTGAAGAGAAATTTTCTATTCTCAGTGCCTGTAGACACAAGTCTGGGAGAAAAAGGCAATAAAATTGACATGCCGCTAAAAAAAATCCTTCCCCAATTCAGATGTCCTCTTCCAACTACACATGGCCTGACAGGTGGGAGTGGGTTAGGGACCCCAATGTTGGGCAAGAAACTGTTGCAACTGGTTCCTCTATGATCTCATTTTAGCCCATCATTAAAGAAACATTTGATACTGTCCTCTGCCTATTTCTTAATGAGACAGGGCTGTCCCACCTAGTATCTCTCAGTGGAGTGGGTGACATGAAAATGGTGTTATCCTCATCCCAAAGCCCTATGCTGCAGGTGGGGGTGATGGGACTGACCCCTACCAGTGAACCTTCTATTGGCAAAAGGGAAGTGGTGTCCACAATTTGTAATTCATGAAAGGGAACATTGGGAAGGGGAGGGGTTGCTGATCCGACCCCCACCCACCCACCCACACACTAGGCAAGTAAGGTCCAATTCCCTACAACAGGTGATCGGCACCCAGTGACCATTCAGCAGACAAGGATTAGTCCGGTGATGAAGGTTGGTTGGAAGAACCTATTAGATGACATCATAACAAGCATCAGTCCGGTGATGAAAGTTGGATGGAAGAACCTATAAGATGACATCATAACAAGCATCAGTCAGGGATCCTTTGACCTCAAGTGATCACATAAACAAGGAGGTTGCTGATTACAGGCATTAGTTTACCCCAATTGGAAAGTTCCAGACAACATATTGATGATGATGATAATTAAAGTGAGAGACAATATGTGTGGTGTGAAACCTCTGAAACACACTATAGATATGACACTGATATGAGATCTCCCAAAGCTGTTGTATAGATTCATCTTATAATATTAATCAATGTAACATCAATATATCTATCTATATCCATCAATAGCATTTATCTATGCTAACACCAAAGGGGTATGGTATAACAGTACGGACATCAACACCATGCCTCAAATCTCACAAAGCTAAAAGAAGCACTGATATAAACAAAGGACTGCGGTATTAGCACTCAAATAATATGAAGGAAAAAAACAGATCTGAATGACAGAATGTGACTGGGATAAAATAAATATTTTTCCAAGAGTGATTTGAACATCATCCCCTCATAATGGTGTCCATGAAAAAGAGGATGGCTACTATGCATGGACAATAATCACATGGGACTGGCTTTGTGTTCTTTTTGTTCCAGACTTTCAAGAACATTCTATCCAGGGGGGATGAACTGCAAGATTTTAACACGAGTGAGGGTAATCCCATTCCATAAACTTTGGTAATCAATGCATTAGTGATAGGTCTTGTATTACTCTTATTAAAATCACATTCTCTTTCAATATCACAATGACCTTTGACCATTTACATCCAAAATCAACGGGCTTCCCTTTTTTTTTAGTCATGGTACCTGTAGGTGATTGAGAGTTGTGCATAAATGAATTTGGAAAATATGCTAATCCTTATGAGGGGCATATACAAATTCCATCAACCAGTTACCATTCTTATTTTAAAAGAAACGTAACGTACATTTTCCATGGCTAAAGTTTCATTTTGGTAAAGAAATGTGATCCATGACATCTGATATAAAAAACAGTGTTATAATGTTGACCATTTCTGATATTAAAAACAGTGTTATAACGTAGACCATTTCTAATATTTAAAAACTGTTGTAGTGTAGACCATTTCAGATATAAAAAAAGTGTTATAACGTAGACCATTTCTGATATCAAAAACAGTGTTATAATGTAGACCATTTCTAATATCTAAAAACTGTTGTAGTGTAGACCATTTCTAATATCTAAAAACTGTTGTAGTGTAGACCATTTCAGATATAAAAAACTGTTATAACGTAGACCATTTCTAATATCTAAAAACTGTTGTAGTGTAGACCATTTCTAATATCTAAAAACTGTTGTAGTGTAGACCATTTCTAATATCTAAAAACTGTTGTAGTGTAGACCATTTCTAATATCTAAAAACTGTTGTAGTGTAGACCATTTCTAATATCTAAAAACTTGTAGTATAGATCATTTCAGATATAAAAAAGTGTTATAATGTAGACCATTTCAGATATAAAAAAAAACAGTGTTATAATGTTGACCATTTCTGTTATTAAAAATATTGTTATAATGTAGAACATTTCTGATAGGGAACAATGTATTATTATTAATATTAGCAGTCAAGTAGTATTGGTAGTTAGTAACAGCAGTGGTGACCTTTAGAAACTTGTTTGATTGTAACTTCCATCCCATATATTGCTCTCTAGAGTTTTAAGTATATTTTAAGCTGGTATTTTCTTTAAGTATTATTGTTTAAATATGGGGCAAGTAATAGTCCAGACAGAAATGTTCCCATAAATCAGTTAAAAATTAACTTTGAAACAACTGCCTGTAAAGCCAAAAATTTAAAGATGCTCATATGCATTGCCTGTATTACCGGTAGATTTTTTATTTAACATAATATTTTCATGCATATTTCAGTGGCATTTAAAAGTAACAATTACATAAATCTAACATTTATCACATGGAGAAAAAACTCTGCAGATAAGATCCTGCTAAAAACATACCATTAGAACTTGCGGCAGAATCATCAACATCACAGGAAGTATTAGTTGGTCTGAAAAGAAATAAATGAATGAATAGTTGGATTTAAAGTGAAACCAGCCACTAGGGTCATATGTTCACTATTTTGCACTGCCATTTATTTACATGGCAGTGATTTAATTTATCCAGGAAGATGGAATGGTGCCACATCTTCCTGGCGTTTATGCGCACAGAGTGCGCTATTTAATTTGGTCGTCATATCATGCCCCTTAAAAGGGGCTAATGATATGAATGTTAGACCTGGGTGAGTGGGAATAGACCCATCACGCACTCAACCTATCAACCAATCGAAAATACGTACGCTTATTCCAAATTCAATCCAGTTTTTCTAGTGGATTTCCCTATGCCAAAATTGTGTAAGCCACCGATGCAATTCATCAAATGGTAGAGTTGAAGAATTAAATTATGTTCCTATCTGTGCCAATCTTCTAGTACAAAAGTGTACATATTATATGTCCCTAACAATTTCTTTTGCTGATATGACTGAACGTCATTTGAAAGGTAGCCACTGTCAGAGAGGATTAGATTGTTAATTTTGAGCGGTGGGTCCGAAAAATGATCAAGTTAGGCTTTTTGGATAGAGCTTGTCAAGGAGGGTTTCCGTAACCAAGTGGAAGACCCTATTAAGGCAATGAAAGACAATAGCCCTAAAAAGGACTTTTTTTTTGAGAATCCCATGATCACTTGTTAGTGACCGATTATCCCTCTGCTCCTGTGGTTGGTCCCTGTATACTTCTTGAGTGTCTTGTTTGACCCTGTACTCACTCGATGATTCCCTGTATACATCTTGGGTGTCTTGTTTTGGATTCTCACACTAAACATCCTTGCTCCCTCGTCAATTTGCTTCCGTATTTTTCCCTATCAATTTGGGATTCTTTGTGCTGTTTTGTGCAGAATATATAACCCCATATGACAACTATTTGCATTGTTAGTTAATGCATGATGTTATTAAGTTACTGTAAGGCCTGATAGTTTTGGGGTTAACTATCTTTATAGTGTATGAATTTGAGGTCAAAAGAAATAAACATTACTTATCCTTTCTTACTAATCCTAGAAAGGACACTGAAACAATCTCTGGTTGTGTATCTTGATGAATGTGTTTTAAACATCTAAATTCATAAATAGCATACATGAATTTCAAGAAAATTGAAACGAATCCTTGAATGATGCAAGATGCCACCTTCTGGCCAGGGGTAATAGCCTGAGTTCCCCCGCTTTTTGAACCACTCATTTCCTGATCTTTTCCAGGTTTTATCATGGATATAAAAAATTCAGTTTTTCAGTGTTAACTAATGACCATTACTAAATGGATTTATAGAACATTTTAGATTAGAAAATGTGCATTTTTAAAATCAAAATATGTTTTTATTTTGAGATTCTTGCAAAACATCTGAATTAGAGATATGATTGTGCTCTACTTACAGGATGTATCACCAGAAACAAGTAGTAACAACTGAAATTGACAAACTCCATTTAATTTAAAGAATAAAAATGCTAACTTTACACATCTTAAATGCATATCTCTATAAAAACATATTTTTTTTTAGGAAAAAGAATGTTTAAAATTTGATAAAGTCATTAAACATTATCATTCTTTAAACAAATTTTTAAAATAAATTTCAAAATCTACTTATGAAGATTTCAGGTAATTTTTTGGCATACATACCGGTACCTCCTTGGGATGAGTGAACTGCAACGTACACTTGCCTGTGTCATCACTTTGTTCAACATGGCATACTTATCACAACACTACTTACCATATATACTCACACATAAGCCCATTCACGTATAAGACAACCCCCAAACCTAACAGGTATAAACACTAAAAAGTGCATGACCCACGTATAAGCTGACCCACAACTCCGAGACATCTCAAGATGTACGAGGTAAGTTCAAAATGCATTTATTTAGGCAAATTTGTATTTAAAAAAACTGAATATATACTTACCGGTATATCATGGTCAGCATGGATGATTATTAAAATAAAATGGCATAAACTTTTTAGAAAAGTAATTACAGTTTCTGTTTTGTTATTGTTTCTCCCTAATTCAGATTTGCATATAATTAGATCAAACAATGACAAGAATTTAGCAATCACAAGTTGCTGTAACATTGCCTCTCCATTTTGACTCAACAATAATAATTTTATGCATTACTGCATTGGACATTTTATATCAGTGCATTGTTAATTACATATTTACTTTGCTATGAGATTGTAAATACCTAACTCATTAAAATTTAATCTGAGTATGACAACACAATAAAAAAAAACAATATGGTTTGATTCAATGCTCGCAATTAGGCTACTAAACATATTTACACAATGGCGCCACATGTACATTGTAGGTTTGATTACGCACTGAATGAAGTACATCCCTTGGAGTCAAATCATGGGCACCATTGCGCTAAACTTTAATGATATCTCCAAAATACAATAATGAAGTTTCAGAAATAATGCTTTAAAAATTATGCTAATACTGTAAAAGCTTTGTTTGCTGTTGTTGTTTGCTTTGATCTAAGCAACCCTACACCATAATTTTGGGGGTTGCTCCACGCCTACCTCCCAATTTCATATCTTCCAATTTTTGCAGAGAACTCCTGATTATTACATTGTCTTCTATTTTCATTTTTTCTAAACAAGAAAAGTCCCTCATGTTCTGTTGTATCCCCTGCAAATTATTGCTAAGATGAAATAAATAAATAATTACTAGAAAAAAATTCTCTTCTTCACTCAATAGAATGTTAAGTCTAAATATTATTCACGCAGATTAATTTTTTTTTTTACCTCTACAACAATGCAAAAATAAACCAGAACAAACAACCCTACAACAATGAAATCATCCACATTCAATCTCAATCACAAGAATGATCACTACAAACGCTGTAACTCCATATGCTGTAGCGCCATTCCCACGAAAGAAACTTACGAGCAAACACCTGGCATTTTTATATTTTATATACCAATATTAATTACCATCATTATATTAAAAGAAGGAATAAAAATGCATCCCACACAGCAAATGTGTCCTCAAAAAAATAATTCAGAATACATGTTTTATAGTAAACAATACAAAAAAATGTATGAGCTGAAATTAAGAGAATAAGGTCGGATATACAATGAGGGGAAACGAAAATAGTTGCCACATGTACGGTACCTTGAGGCTGCCTAAATAGGTACCTTTAGTGCAACATGATTTATATGCCAATCAACTACTGGTGCTTGCATAACACACAATAGTGTAGAACGTGGTTTCTTTGAATTATGACAGAGGCCAGTTGTTTTCACAAAATAATTGCCTCAATAAAGATTCACTTTTAATCAGTCATGCTGGCTTTCTTGCTTGTTTATTTAAGACTAATGTTTAGCTATTGTGCAGTTTGACCATGGCTGACCAGAGTATGAAAATAGGGCACATCTTGGGATAAAATAGGGCATGTCACAAGGAGAAACGAGTCTTTTTGCATATGAAACCAGGAGGATCGATCAATATTTAGTGAAACAAGTCATTAAAAATGGTACAAAAACCTCAGAATTTTATTCTCAATCTCTGTTGTTTTATTCAGTCTCCCTACTTGACTTTTGAAAAACTACAGTAATTGTACTAATATTAGGGAATAAAATACATCAATGAACTGGTATAGTTGCCGATCAAAATTCCTACTAGCACAAGACAGTTTCAGTGTTTTAATGATTACATTGTCTGTACTGTTGTCGCAAAATTCGCTGACTATCAACATAGGAGGTGCCGAAACAATCAAGCTTTCCAATGTGTGTCAAGTTATGATGTTTGTTTAGCCAAAACAAAAAGTAAAATTGATTGATGTTTGTTTTAGTTGGTCTATATGAAAATTTTAGTCATTATTATTACCACTCTTTGTGAACATATCAATTATGCTGGTTATGTGCCTTGTATAATTAAACAATGTAGCTTTTTAAAAATATTACCCTGAATTTGTAGAATAACTTTTATTTTTGAAAATGAGTAATTAGTGAGCATGGAATTCAACATAAAATGAAACAGCTACATGTATTAAGGACTAGCTGAATTGTTATCTGGAAGAATGCATTTTGGTCGAAGCAATGAATAAAACAAAATCTGCATCTAATATGTGTGGGAATAAATAAGGATTTAAGTGACACTATCCATTTTTTGCACTGTGTAAGTACTGTACATTATAGTCAAGCCTAGTTGCCTGGGTAAACTCAACTGACCCATCAATTAAATTATTTACCTTTATTTAGCTTCATGTTATAGAAATCAGAAAATATGAACATGCAAGAAAATAACAAAATCAATCATAGTACTTTATAACAGTTAATAGTTGTTGGGTCACTGGAAGTTATTTTTATACATGCCTATGTCTTAGCACACGGCAAAAAAATCATGTCCCAAGATTTACTACCATTACAAGACCTAAAAACTGTCAAGTTTAGACACTGACCCACAAATAAGCTGACCCCCCATCTTCCAGGCCTTTACTTTTTCCTAAGTTATTCGGCTTATATGCGAGTATATATGGTATGCTCTTAGTACAAGAAAACAAAAATACTGGCACCTGATACTAGATGGATTTTAACCTGCCGTCTTCACTCTAAACATAATATTTTCATGATTTAACCCACTTAAAATCAAGTTTGTTAAGATTACAAAATGTACAAATATTTTACAATGCGAATCTGCATCTACTTGGCAAGTGAAGTTTTCCTTGTAACACACCAATGTTTTATGCAGTCAAGCAGTCAGGACAAGTGGTTTTCCTGAGCCCATCTTATGTCTGGTTGGTACTTTCAGTGTAATCCATCTATGAACTGTATACTTTAATGCAATCATTGTCAAGTACACCCTGAACATTGGGATTCTGCATTGAAAATTACCAAACAGTTGGCAGATTTCTACACACAGCTAACCCCTGATTTACGTGATAGTTGCATTCCCAAGAATGGTCATGTATCTCAAATTCATGTAACTTGAAATTTTTGGTTTTAGTGTCTTTAATTTTCATTTAAGAAAAATATAATGGGCAATTAAGTTTAATACCATTAATTTTACCTATTTATGAATCCTAATAAATTTTTTTTAGATAAATAATTTCACATATTTTATGTCTTTACTAATGTATTTTTAAAAAAATTAAAATCCTGATGAAATTGTGTTAAAGCAAAGTTCAATAGTAAAATTCAAGGCAAAATCTAGTGGTTGCATTTCGTAAACCCTGTTGACTTCAGCTGATGAGGCACTCAGGTACCCAAGGCATAAGAGTGTACTTATTTGAATGAAATGATGTCGTTATAGGGTTTAATGCCATTTTTCAGTACAGGATAGGCTATACATGGTGGCCAGTATAAATGGTGGAGGAAGAATCCATGAAAACCCCAGAAATAACCACCAATCCACAACAAGCTACTGGCAAGCATTCTCACAAAACCACATTACCTGTAGCCAAATCCAAGACTCAAACCCATGCAGAGGTGAGATGGCAGTGATCCATAATGGTGAGCACTTTAGATCACTCAGCCACTGACTCAAAAATTTGCACCACATCCTTATTTTTAGCATCATTATGCCTGCAGAGTTTCAAACCTTTGGTCAAATTTTAAATTTAGTTAGATTTTCCCAATTCTGCATCCTGATGTAAATCCTGTTTCACTTGTGGCCTTGACATTTGGACTCCAAAATAAATAAGACACCAATACAAACCCTTCACAAAGTTTGGTCCAGGAGTTTTCATGCAGAGTCCATTTTTCTTCATACAGTGACCATGAGAACTCAATCTATTGTGCAGTGAGGAACTCCAGCTATAGTCAGAGTAATCATAGCTGTTTCAATGTCTGACAGTTATTACTTAATCACCTAACAAATGCACTTTAAAAATTATTAAAATTTTGAAAAAATGGTGACCAGAAATTATAGTGTCTGGAGATCTAAGATTAATGATGGTAAATGGTTTTAAAAATCTTTCAGGTTTTTTTTGCAATTTGAAAATAAAAGTCCAAACAAATAATCATATAGCATATAAATACTGTGGATTTAAAGCTGAGATCATGGAAGCAGACCTGTAACTACCATAAGCTGTATTGTATAAAACAGTCATAACATAATCATATTATCAATTTAAAAAAATAATTCAGAATCTGATCTTTATACCTTACAATTCTGAGATATGCAAGCTTCTTAGAAATACTGCTGGACTTATTCGCCCCCAACACTTCTGAGGTGGAAATCTGGTTCTTAGAAATCAAACCTGCATTATCTGCCATTTCCAGCTGACCATGCTTTATCCCTGAAGATAGTTCCTTCACAGCCACTCTGTCTGCAGCAGTACACTGTCGAGAAGTTTTGTCATCAAATCTTGCCTCCACTCTTATTATTTCGGATGGTATCAATGAAAAATCCATTCCAAAATCATTTTTGTCAATCTGTCCCTCATCTTGTCCATTAATGTCATGTGTCTTACATAAAAGATTTGAATTTGATGCAAGGACATCACAATATTTACTGTGGTTACTATCTGTTGCTAAATAATCTGTATGCTGCTTGTGTGAGCTAGCTAATAAGTTGTGGGTTTCAGAGTCATTTATAAAATTCTCTTTCTTCAGTTTCATGTTGGGATGATTGTCTTGCTTCTCTGGTGATGAGGCTATTTCCAATGGACAAGAATCCGCATTTTCATGGCAAGCAAATAATACTGTTTTTGGAAGAAATTCAACGTCTTCAAGATCTTGTGAGAACAAAATAGGAGATATAGGATTGTTCCGTTTTCTTCTCTCTGGTTCCACAATATTTTCAGCAGTAAATTGCTTTTGTTTTAGAGAATGAGAAAGTCTGACATAATCTTGTGTTTCTATAGGTGGGGAAGCATCAGATAAATCTGATTTGGAAGCATGATACCGTTTTGGAAACTCAGATAGTTTCTGATAATCCTGTGTCTCAATAGGGGGTGAGACATCCATTTCTGTGCTGGTATTATAAGTATTAGGGGTATTGCTAGCATACGATCTGTTATGATAGTCCTGAGATACAGCATCCCTTCCAAATCTGGCAGCATAACTCCTTCTGTAATATATCCCTGGATCTATAAAAAAAAAATCTGGTTATCTCGTGCAGACAAAATGTCTCGGTTTATATAGTACTTGTTTTCTCTACACATATCTGGGAGAAATCTCTGCCCAAGATTTAAAGATTTTAAATTTCAAGAAAATTAAAACAATTTATCTGCAACTATCACTGCACAGTTAACACAGTTGCAAAACTTTATGTCTTCTGAACAATCAACAATCTATTTAATCGCTTACACACACACTATTACTCTGGATTTACAGGCTAACAAAATGCCAAAGTTGTTGGCTAAGAAATAAATATAAATTAAAAGGACGCTTTCTATAGACATGTCGTACAATGTTGTTATTGCAAGACAAATGTTCCAAGGTTTCTCAAATTCATCCACATTTGAGAGCGTATCAACATTATTTGTCAAATAATGAAAGGTTTCTATTACATAATTCTTATTCAAAGATGCTTTCTATTAGAGTTTGATTAAATTCCGCCATGTAGTTTTATCAGATAAACTGTACATATTTTTCTATTTCCAGTGTGTTACGTAACTCTATGGTTTTAAAATAAGTGACAGAAAAAGCAAAACTAACAAGTTTAGTAAAATTCCATAAATAATTTAATTCTCTAGCTAAAACATGAAAATTTAAGAGGAACTTTAAAGTATTGTGAAGTAACTCCCAAATAATCCTGAAAGCTTTATCACAAGTCTAAAACTATAGTTTGTTCCAAATGAATTATATTCTTGAATGTGCTGATTTACCAATAGTCCTAATGATTTAATCCACTCATGAACATTCTTAACTTTGTAAATAAGACTAAACCTTGAACTCAAATATCAGTAAACACCCTAATTATAACTTAAAAACATGGCAAAAAGCATACAACCATAGAATTTCCAAGTGAAAAACCATGGTCATGAACTTAAATTCAAGTAAAAACATAATTTTTTCAAAATGGCATTAGTTAGGCTGGCCCAAACTCCCACCCTCAATTACAGACAAAGGTCAAACACAAAATACAAATTAAATATACATAACAAGTGACAGCAAACATATTTGATGGTGCATCTGCAATATTTGTATAAATGCAAAAGACCAAGTTAGGATGCTATTTCTTAAATTTGGTTAATTCTATTAAGCAACCTTTTAAAAGAAGATATTAAAAGATTTTATCTATTTTATTTAGTAGCAGCCATATCTGATAGCTGAATGGGATCATCAGTACAAACTTAAAATACTTTCATACCTAAAGATTTATCTGTTTAGTTATAGTGGCCAAATCTAATGGCAAATCAACACAAGGTTGTATACATCTCAAAGCTATTGATAAAGGTGCTTTCTGTTAAATTTTGTTCATATTCTGTTTAGTGGTTTGTGAGATGTCCTTTAAAAAAATGTCGTTTTAGTATTGGTAGCTATAATGTATGGTGGATTGGCATCATATGAACAAAATGGAAAGACCATCAGGCCAGGATGTTATGTAACCAATGTAGTCAACTTTTTGGCAATGGCAGACATATTTGAAGTTAAATCTTTCCAAGAATAATTTTTCAGTTGTAAAAAAAAAATTATTATACAAGCAACTGACAGACAGACAGACACTTATCACATGTACATCTATGATTTTAAATCTTATTCAGCTGGTCCTATCCACAAAATAACCATTAATCTGATATTACTCTGGCATTTGACTGAAACTTCTAACCTCAAAATCCCAAGAATGTTTATGAAAATCTTGTAATAACTGGACAACAAAATAAAAATTTGCCCAGCTGTTCTGAAGAAGCTGAAAATACATTTTCCACCCAGTTGCCAAGAAAGTCACACCTACTGCTTGGGAGCCTACTTTGGCTAAAAGTGGCAGGTACTGTAAAACCCCATGTTGGTCAAAAAAATTTTAAAATTTAAAAATAGTTGATCTGGAAATACCATGGCAAAAACTGACTAACACGTGAAAAACTTAAAATTGCAATTTATCTTTAAAAATTATTTGGACATGATGTCATACACTAGTCCTTGTGATGTCATATCTGGCTATAAAATAGCCATTTTGTGCTATAATTGGAGCTTTTTTTTTATTTATTTGGGTTGTCACATGACAAATGATAAACTTTAAATCTGTCAGTGTTTATTGATACTTTGCATCACTGTAACAATATTAAGTATTGACTATATTTAAACTGATGTTTGTGCTATAAGAAATATACAAAATGAGCTTTGACATAAAACAGACATTCTTATGAAACCATCTGCACTATAGACAAGAATTTCCCATATATTTATTTCACACACACACACACACACACACACACACACACACACACACACATTTCACATTTACGTATCAACATCATTTGAACCATACATGCATACACATACAGACGGACAGACAAACAGACAGACAGATATACATATCACATTTACAAATCAACATCGTTATTTGAACCATACATACATATATACATGCATACACACAGAGACAGACAGACAGACAGACATACATTTCACATAAGAAATCAACATCGTTATTTTAACCATACATATATACATGCATACATATAGACATGCACGCACGTACATACATACATACATACATACATACATACATACATACATACATACATACATACATACATACATATACATACATACATACATTTCACATTTACGTATTGTTACGTGCTTAGGCTCGAATAAGCAGCAACACAGAAAGAGTGAAAACTAACAAGCTTGTATAACTTTAACAATGATTTATTAAGTACAATTATTTTCATAAAATAAATAAACTTACAGTTTTAGAGAATCAAATCCAACATTAATCCAATATAGAATTCACAAAAATAATCCACTAATGGAATTGTAAGAGTCCTGATAAATAAATGTTCTAATAGTTCCAGGTTCGAATCTTGACGATGTAATCCAAAATGGCTGACAATGTCACGTGGTACAGTTCTTGTTTTTAATCATCCAAATGAATATCATAAACATATGTCCTTTTTCCAGATAATTCTTCTTTTCCAACGAATTGACACAAAGTCCAAAATAATTAAACTCAAACAGATAATACACACCTTAATATTACAATAAGCCCAAAAATCTACTAAAGTTAGCTTCTAAAACACAGCTATATATATTGTAATTCCCTCGTAAACAAGAGGAATCATGTGAGACTGGAAGGTCATAGAAAAGGTACCTTCTTCAAGTCACGTAGAGATAGAATGAACCAGAAGGAAAAATCAGCCACTAATAAAATGTTGTCCCCGAAATTAACCAATGGAATTGAAGACCTGTTGACAATGTCCAAAACAAGGTCAAATAAAGAAGTATCCAAGCCAAGGTCAGCCTGTTTATCAGTAAAGTACTGGTCAACTGAATTTTCTAGAAAAATTTCCCATTTAATGAATAATAAACCCTAAATGACAAATTTGGACTTAATAATTAAAAAATAAATAAATTTAAATCCAATAGCCGTAACAGTATCAACATCGTCATATGAACCATACATACATATATACATGCATACACACAGACAGACAGACATATCACATTTACAAATCAACATCGTTATTTAAACCATACATACATATTGTTACGTGCTTAGGCTCGAATAAACAGTAACATAGAAAGAGTGAAAATAACAAGCTTGTAAAAACTTAATAAACAATTTATTGAGCACAAATATTTTCCAGAAAAGAAAAATAAACTTACGGTTTTAATAATCAATTACTAAAATTAATCCAAAAATAATCCAAAATATAATCCACTAGTGAAATTGCAAAAGTCCTGGTAATAAAATGTCCTAATAATTCCCAGTTCGAATCCTAGTGAAGCATCCAAGATGGAAGATGATGTCACGTGATGAAGTCAGTTCTGTTCTTATGAAATTCAATGAGCACAATTGTTTTCCAGATAAATAACAAAATAAATCCTCTTGATCCAAACAAATTGAAATAATTTCCAGTACAAGGTAATTTAAAATAACTCAAAACAACACAACTTAATATTCTAACAGCCCAACTTCTGCTAAATAGTTCGCTCCAAAACATCATTTATATACCTGTTTTTTAAGTAAACAATGAAGGGGTCACATGATCTTCTAGAAACTTTAGAACAAATTTACATTCAAAAAATCTTGTGCACACCGTATGACCCAGATGAGAATCAGTTATTTTTACTCTCAAGAACTAAAAATTGAAAGATGTTTACAACAAAACTCCATAATGTCCTTGGAATCAGACAATAATTTTAAAAGCTTGTTTACAAACTCCGAAGCAAGGTCAGAAATGAGGTCAACATCTGGTGTTTATTTGTAGAGTACAGGTAGGTCATCCTGCTTTTTAAAAAAAATATCTCTCAATGAATGAATTTCAAACTTAATAAGTCAAATTTGAATCTGAAAACAAACAATTAAAACAAAAATAAATGACTTAAAACAAATATACGTAACAATATATACATGCATACACATACATACATACATACATACATACATACATACATACATACATACATACATACATCCATACATACATACATACATACCAACATGTAGTGTCCACAATGTAAACTGTGTCCACAAAGAAGGTCTATACTTTGGATCAGTGTCCACAATGTAGTAAATCCGAGTACACACACACACACACACACACACACACACACACACACACACACACACATATATATATATATATATATATATATATATATATATATATATATATATATATATATATATATATATATATATATATATATATATATATATATATATATATAATACATGAATACTCACACATCATCAGTACCCATACATCTATTAAACACTTTAATATTTTGCTAAACACATTGTAGGATGTTTAGATGACATTCACAGAAGCTCAGATTTTGTCAGTTTCTGACCTGCTTGTGGTTTATGTAACTCCTCTATCTGCAAGTATTTTTTAGTCAGTGATGCCATTATGAGCTGGGCATCTGGAGACAAGTCACTAAAGTCATCAAGCTTAGGTGGATTTAAAGCTGGCTGCCAGACTGGATTCATTTTTATTCTGCAATAATAATAATAATAATAATAATAATAATGATAATAACTGCTAATGATGAAGATGTTATTATAATGCTTTCATTTCAAATGGGTAAATTAAATATTTTTATTTTGTAAATGCCAAGTTCTTCATGGCATATACTGCAGAGTAATTTTGTGAGCCCCATATTTATAGCAGAAGTCATTATTTTTAAGCACAAGCAAGGTCTATACAAATTAGGTCACAATGACCCAGTTCTGGCAAAACACATTTATCCATGTTTTCTCTTACTTTGCAGCCTTGGTGGCAACAGATGGAAAAGAACTGAAATCTGAGACGTCTGATATTGTAGGGCTATCATAGTCACTATGTCCAAGAATAAATCTTCAAACTGCTGTGCATGTCAGAATCTTTATTATGACTGTTAAATGGAACATATATTAAAATGTCAATTATCAATACTAATTTTAGTTAACGCAATAATATCAGGCTCCTATGCTATCAGTGAAAGAGAACAGTTTTTCGAAAGATTTTGTCGCTGTTTTAACATTTGCTGTCGTATTTAATTTTTTTTTTTAAAAAAAGGTCCTTTCTTTCTTACGTTTCTAAAACAGCAGACTGCAAACTTCGTTCGCGGGTGTGAGCGCCTGCCCAACGGTGATTATCTGATTTATTACTGTTGTGCTGTAGATCCCACCAACGAGACTCCAGCATTAATGCTACTGAATTTCACAGGTCTTTACCTTAGAGGTTAAATTGATTATCTGTTAGAAACGAAAAGAGTAAAAAGAAATTAAACGAAGTACCTCGAACAATGAGCATATGAATTTATTAATGATCAATCTGACACAAGAACGCAAAGTTTTAAAGAAAAAAATCGGGGAAGAGAAGAGCGTTTTTAATTTATAGATCAGACGGTAGACTCAATGCGCTTTTGTGTGAATTTCGGTGGATTTCGGGTTGATTTGGGTGTGGATTTGGGTGAATTTGAGTGTTTCGTAACTCAATTTTTTTGAGGTCCACTAAAAAAATCATAATGATTTGTTTTCAATGCTTTAGTAAAATAAATAACAAAACTACATGGTATGCGTAACCCGCGGATTTTATTCATTGAAAGTGACCATAAAGCGGGCGTATTCATGGGGGATAAAGTCTGTTGACCTATATCAGTAACCACAAACCCGTCATTACCACACGGCTATGATAGCCCCAAGTGTGTATTTCATGATGATCTGCATGGTTAAGTTTTCAGTCAGACCTTTATTACTAATGGTAGCTATACAATAGACATATCTGCACTGCTACAGAAGCAGGAATACTGGTTGCTACCACAGAGCGTGGAAATTTTCTACTGCAAAAAAAAACAAAAAAAAAAAACAAAAAGAAGTTTATGTTGCAGTACAAATTTTATGCTAGCTTAGAACAATTTGTAGTTAGAACATTGTATATTAAAGAATTACCATCAAATATAATGGTCAAAAATTCACAGATAGATGCGTATAGCATTTTGAAAGATTAAATGGAGATACCTAATCGAGATATTATTTTATCAACAGAATGGAGTCTTTGCAATGCTACAGCAAAGATTAAATATCTATTTCTGTTGAATGCTTGATACGAATTTATCAAAGAGGCCCAAAAGATGTTATATACGTTTTGGAATATGTATCCGAAACATATATATGTATTGTTACACGCACAGGGGTATTCACTTGACCGAGCGGTGTCAAAACCCTGGCGCGAGTCACGCTGGAAGTCATAAGTTTTCCCCAAATTTCCAAAGACTTCCATACAACTTGAGTTGTAAAATGGAAAGAAGGACGTGTCTGCTATAACTAATAATCTTTGCTCTAATCAATTGGCGACCCAGAGTAGACAACTTGCCCAAACGTCCATTAACTGCACCTTTGCATGGTTTTTATTCATTATCATCCGAATTCCGTACCGATAACTTGTCATGCCATAGAAAATACACCAGTATTCCCTTACTAACTGGGAAATATTTAACTGCGCGACCCTAGGCCAGTCAATCCACAGAATTTCCGGCGTATCACATAAACGGTACCTACCAAGTTCCAACTTATTGATTCCATTCTATAATTTACTGATTTCCAACCATAAATGCTGCCTTTTCAATCACAATACTTGTATACACCGCTGACTTTTAATATGGACTATGTTAGACTACTAACGACCCCAGCATGGCTCAAATTCACTAACACATACTCCAAATTTATTACAGTATTAATTAACTTTGGAAACAAATTATAAAATCATCGATGTGAGCTTGGTTCATATTTTGAGGGGAAAAAAAATCTAAGTCGATAAATTAGATTGTGAAAAAAAAATATAAAGGCGCCGACGCTGAATACAGATGAGTGCTTGAATGAAGATGACGACGACGACTTTGAAATATCAAGTGAATATAGAAACCTGAGTAATGAAGATCAATAAGGGTAAATAAATTAGAGATATGACTTTAAAATTAACATAACGATAGCATAAACATTTATCGATATTAAGTATATATAGGAAATGGAGTACAACGAAACAGAAAAGGAGCAGCACAAGCATTGGAAATAATTACATCATGATATGGATTCAGTTGAGGTGTTTCTGAAATCGCCCGAGCTTACCGCGAAAAATAATAATAATCAGATGACATATATTCGTTTACCCTTGTTATTCAAGACGGACACATTCTACATCTTCGCGCTAAAATAATGAGAATACATCTGTACATTAGATATTTGCCTGAGATTTAAAATAATGATAATCATACGCTGACGTGTAGTATCAGTGCGTGTTGCTAAAGCCAGAAAACCCACCTATACGACATATTACGGAAACTGGGTCGATTCTTTAAATTCTGGATGTTTTTGCAAGGTCACCATAATTACCGTATTCGCGGATTTTTGATAGCGCACTGAATCAATCGCCAAATTAGTTGAAATGCGAAATGTTGCTGCGGATCTATTATACAATATGGTATTGCGAACTGTTCAACCGATTCTAGACCATAAACAGAAACAACGCCTATCGCAGTTGGTAAAATTATTAATGAATCCGCTTAACAAGGACTCTCAGATTTAGCAATCGCAAATCTGGCTGTGGGAAGCGGATTCAAGAACTAATACAAAATCACTGATGTAGAACTAATACAAAATCACTGATGTAGAACTAATACAAAAACACTGATGTATAAACCGATTTAATGATCATTCCTCGGCTCTTCATACTACATTGTACTCAAGACTAAACGAACTGGGACTATATTCATCATTACTTAAATGTAAACGGAAGCGAAAAAAGAAACGTTGTTTCAAAGCTGGCCGGCGTAGAAAATGAAGATTTCCAGTTATCTCCCTTTCACCCTTTCTAGCGAAACAATTAACAAATTCAGCCGTTAGTTTTGATAACCTGGTGCAATTTCATCTTAAATCGTCAACCGTTGTGTCAACTGTCCCAGAGATACCACTGCGTATTGCATTATTCAACGCCCAATCAGTAGGACCTAGGAAAAGTGCATACAAATAGTTAATTTTATCAACGACCAGAATATCGACGTCTTCTTCTTGACAGAAACATGGCTAAAATCATCAGGCGATGAGCCCAAGTTCGTGGATTTAACACCCACCGCTCACTCCATCAAGCTGCTCCCCCGCAACTCTCGCGGAGGTGGATTTACTGTCATCAAAAAGAATCCCATGATAAAATGTCTTAAGAACAACACAACCTTCAATTTCAAGCACACATCGTTTGAACTAGTCTAAACAACACTCCCACTGCAACAAAGGTCAGTCCATTTGTTCTGCACTTACCACCCTCTTCCTAGTAGAACAAACAAGCTGACTGAATCTCTCTTTTTTATAGCAGTTTCCAAATCTTCTGGAGTATGGAAATTCGATTGGTGGCAACCTAATTATTATAGGAGATTTCATCTATCACTTTGACTGTCCTGGAAACCCATACACGTCAAAAAGCCTAGATTCAATTCATGTTTTCAACCTTAAACAGTCAGTTAACCAACCCATCTATGCACCTGGTCACATTTCAAACTGGATTCTTCATAGACCTGATGATACTTTTCTGCGATCCACCCTTGTATCCCACGAACTTTCATCAGATCACTTCTGCCTTATATGCCATCTCGATATATCAGTCCCTAACCCTCCACATTTATTTGCTACTTAGAGAAACCTCCGTATGATAATTAGAACCAAACTAATTCATGACATCCAAGAAAACCTAACAACTTTCTTCCCTCCTACGGCAGAACAACTCGATAACTACCGGCGTTCATTGCTTCAAAAACATGCATCAGTCAAAAAGTGCAGAGTATCAATTCAAAAGTGTTTTCCATGGTATAGCAGTGTTAGAGACCAGCTTCATACTGATAAAAGAAACTGTCGTAAAGCAGAGAGGCTTTGGTTTTCCACCAGACTCACTATTCATAAACAAATCTATGCAGCCACTAAGAAGAACGTCACAAACATAGTCCATTTAACCAAATTATCCACTACAGTACTAAGATCATGGAGAGTTCCAGCTGCAAAGAGCTCTTCGAGATAACTAACAAACTAATGTATGTTAAGGAACAAAAGTACACCACTTCCAACTACCTTCTCTCCAGTAGACATTCCGGACCTAATTGCAAATTTCTTCCGTGACAAAGTACAAACAATTAGAGATAAGTTTGACAACACAATTTCAATTGACTCGTTGTCACCATACAGTTACGATACAGAATTTCAGCGACAACCATTAGGAGAAAATTAACTTGTCTATAGATTTATTACGTAAAAATCGTGATGAAGAGTGCACCAAATTCATGTGAACATATATATATATATATATATATATATATATATAATCCCAGGAATTCCCATCATTTTTCAAAACTGCCATCGTTAAACCTATGCTGAAGAAATAACACTTGACTATAACGATTTAAAGAACTATCGCCCAGTTTATAATCTTCCATTCATATAAAAATGAAGAGGTCATGTAAACTTAATCCAATTCCAACACCACTGCTGCTTGAGTGCCGAGACCCAATATTGCCTTCACTAACTGATGTTATTAATACCTCTATCTCATCCAGGGAATTCCAATCAAGTTTAAAAACTGCCATTGTAAAGCTCTGCTGAAGAAACCAACACTCGACCATACTTATTTAAAGAACTACCGCCCAGTTTCTAATCTCCCGTTCATATAAAAAAAAAATCTTAGAACAAGTTGTTCTAACCCAACTTGTATCTCATTTGAATTCAAAGTCCTTTTAGCAATGTACAGTCTGCATATCGCCCTTGCCACAGTACTGAAACTACTCTTCTGAAAGTAGTTAATGACATTATCTCTGCTTTGGATAGTGGAACGATTACAGTCCTCACCCTCCTTGATTTGCAGCATTTGACACAATGGACCACGATATTTTACTTCACCGTCTCCAGCATGTATTTGGCACTCAGAATACAGCCTTACTGTGGTTAAAGTCCTACTTAGTCAACAGGACACAAATTGTATCCGCGAAATGGAATACACTCCAGCTCAACTGATCTATGGTGTGGTGTTCCACAGGGGTCTGTTCTTGGTACTGTTCTCTTCTTTGTATACACTTAGCCGCTCTCAAGTGTTATAGATCATCATCCAGTGTCTCACCAATTGTATGCTGATGACACCCAAATCTACAAGTCTAGCCACCCAACTGAAGTTGATGCTACCATCCATGGAGTAGAGAGCTGCATTTCTAATGTGAAATCATGGATGACATGTAACAAGAAGCAGATGAGTGATGATAAAACTGAGGCCAGGCGGATCACAACACAAAGACTTTCTCGTTCACATGCTTTACTTTAAACAATAAATATCAGCAACACCAACATTAAATTCACGCAGCCAGTAAGAAACCTAATTGTTACTCTAGACAGTACTCTCACATTGCACTAACATGTCATGAACATATGCAAGGCTGCATATCTTGAGCTGAGACGTATCAGCTCCATTCGCAAATATCTTTCAGTCGATGCCACTAATCTGAGTTTTGTGGGAATGTTTGCAAGGCTATTTTTTTGGGTGGGTGGGTGTGTGGACATATAGTTTATTAACCCGAAGAACATCACCAACGATGCAGTTACGCGTGGTGCAGGTCCCGCTGAATGACGAGTTGTATTGCTAACATTAACGTTGTGGATGCTGGTGTTATCCCTTTCCTTGACTACAGAAAACCACTTCTTGTTATGTGTGTTGTCTGGAACCGAGTCAACGGCGTTGTTTCTCGCACAAATCACAGATACACACGGACCAAACAGTATTGTAGCGTGGCAAATAAGGTGTTTAATGCAAAATAAACTTGAATCAATAATTCCACGTGCAACTGAAACCGGCATTTAGACGAATGACTTCGCATTCATTAGGTTGAATATATGTATTGTATTTTGCACTTGCACCGCCATTTGAAGTTAATTATTTAACAAGATGTAGACAAAGTCATCTACTCCCCCCCCCCAATTACGTCCCTGGTCGTGATCATACTTCTTTATAATAAGCGGAATTAAAGGGACTGGGGGCAAATAAGAATGCTGATAAACATCAGCTTATGTTTGATTGGATAACAGTAGTACCAATACTTCTCGAGAAAGAAACAAATGAAAATTCATTTCGAAGGAATCAACTCAGTGGAAGGATAGCTGACCGTCTTTGGTACTTGTATTTATGATTGTTTTTATCATTACATTTAATGGACTATGACGTGTTGAGATTGCGGGACTTACCTACAAAGTAAATAATGACCTAACAAAGGATACACGTTTTTTTTTCTCTGGTCAATGAATATCTGCTTCAAAAAGGTGTTTTCAGACCTTTGTATACCCTCAATTACAGCTAATGGCCAAATAGAGATACGTGATTTAATCAGCTCTGATGTACCACTACCGACGCGAGGCCAACTCGCAGTCAATGCATTAGCATGCAAAAGCGGTCTATCGTTGACTGTACAACCAGATGCGAAACCATTTAGTGACCTTTCTCGTACAACCAGAAAGAGGAAATCACTACTGAATCTACAACTGTTACATTTATGACCGAATATGTTATACCAACACTGACTCAACTGAGACAAAGAAAGATCTCGACTGTTATTCAGCAAGGACGCACTTGTTCGGATAACAGTAGTTACGCTTAGACAAAAGGATCATTTCAGACGCCAATCGGTGGCGTTATCGGCATAGTTTCAAATGTACAGAGTGATAGGCACGCACAGCGCGCATCTACTGCAGATTTATTTATTCCGAAAGATATGTGTGTTTGATTGAATAGAAGTTTTGAGTTAAAGAGGTAATTGGTTTGAAGTGTTTTTGCTTGCAGAACTTGATCAAGGTCACTCTTTCGAACAATTATACTACGTATTTACATTATTAATATAAGAAATATGACAGACCCTCAATGTTATGGACGGGGGTGTGGGAGAATGATCGAAGTGTAACAACAATTGCAAGATGAATTCATCAAGAAAACCGTGTTGTTCATGAAATATAAACGCGTGTGTCTTTGTTTTCGATGCTATTACGGTCTTGCCGCGATAACAACTTTATGTCTTATCGTGACGGACATCACGGCAACAACAACCAGTATGGGTGCAACAATCGGGATTAATGTAGGGCTGAATCAACAGTAGCAGATGTATCTAGTGGTGATAACAAAATAATTTCGATACGATGACATTGGTGATACCGTATTTATTTATAACATCCTGCGGCAGCACATATGATTATTAAACTGTACTGTTTATATAGAACATCAAATAATTAGCGTTGCCGAGTTCGAGATTATCACGAGGTGATGATGATTTGAGATCTCCCACTCCTCTTGGTACTTTGGTTACCGTTATTTATGAGATGGTCGAACATCGTGTTATTTATGAGATGGTCGAACATCGTGTTATTTATGAGATGGTCGAACATCGTATTATTGCCTGGATCGAGAACATGAAAATTAGTGGAGTGAATAACAGAGATCAGAGCAGAGATACATAATATAACAATGTAATCAATTACATAAATAAAACTGAAATTCAACCTGATCTTTGAATGATTCACTTTCTCTTAGAAACAGGGTTAATCAAATTATGCGAAATGAAATTAACCGATAAAACAATATAATCGAATGACAGGTCAAACTCAAATTACTATCATATCATCATGACGTGGTTGTTTCCGGTCTTTCCAAATCAATATTTTTTATTGTTAGGCTTTGCCCTCTCTCTCTCTCTCTCTCTCTCTCTCTCTCTCTCTCTCTCTCTCTCTCTCTCTCTCTCTGTCTCTCTCTCTCTCTCTCTCTCTCTCTCTCTCTCTCTCTCTCTCTCTCTCTCTCTCTCATTAACCGTCTTGGTTATAACCTGTGCTCATTTCCACCGTTCAGTAAGGATGTGGAGCTTTTTTTCCTTTGTGCCCTCCTGAGCCTTCGCTCACTTATCATCAGATAATTCCCTTTGTCTCTTCTCTGGTTCTGGGGCTATTAAATTTTTCCAGACTCACTTTCCTTGGACGATTTATTTAGCAGAGAAATTACTTATTATGTTTTTTCATTGTCCTTCAGACTTTCCCCCTCTGCAGAAAAAAGTGGGAGTGCCTAAAACAGCGCTGTATGATACTTAAACGATGAAATTTCGCCAGAACACACCACCTTGTTTAACGTAGCCAATCAGGATTAAGTTTCTCTAACCGCCAAAATTTGAACACTCCCATCGAAGTCAAATAATCCTCTTTAGTCCGTCCTTTTTAATAACTATTCTGGAAAATATAATTTTATGATACCTGTTTCATATGGTCCAAAGTTCCGCAATTTTTTGTATATGATTTGTCTTAGCTTTGTCATTACTTCTGCATGACCTTACATTAATATCACTGTCAGACCGTTATCCCAGCAGGTCCTAATTAACATCAAATCATGTTATAAACGGCACATTTCATCCTTGGCATGCATAAACTTATTGTAAGCCTAGCCCAGACATCAATCTTAATGGTTACGTGTCACTCTGACCACGACAGAATGTTCTGTGGAATTATCACATAAAATTTGCAACATTACATATCAATGAAAAACAGCATCGACAACTTCGAGCACATATAAGAAACCACGTGATAGCGGATTTACAAACAATAACAATCGAGTAACAGTATATATACCAAAATCAGTTTCTCGTGCCAAAATCTCAAAGACTTGTCTACCATAGTAAAAATATAATAGCGGGTTTGTGGTTATTAATTTAGGTCCACAGACTATTCCCAATGAACCTGTCCGCTTTTATGGTCACTTCACTCACACTGATTATAATCCGCGGGATGCACACAATATGTGCTTTACCCCCCCCCCCCCAAAAAAAAAATATGAAAAAAAAATCATGGAAGACTGAGGATGTCATCTAGATCATTAAATAAAGGTTCTAACTCTCTACACAACTGGTCACAAGGAAAGTAGTTCTTTTGTACCGACATAAATGGTTTTAGTATTATCGGCCATTATGAGCAAATGCTGTTTTCATACATATGCATCCAATTATTGCGATTACTTGTAGGTAAATTACGCAACACAATTATTACATATCTAAGTTGATTTAGCATTTAATTAATGTAAAACATGCTACTACTATTATTACTGCTATTCGATGATGTGGTTGCCGCCATCGAGAACACGAGTCGCGCACGATCTCATACTTCTGTACACAAATTAATCATGGTGAAAACACATGATAAAATGATAAAAACTTTTTTTAAAAAAGGAAATTATATTACTTGTTTAGATAAAGTGGAATTAAGTATAAAAAATACCACAATTTTAAGCAGATATCGCCGTTGAAACAGAAATAAAAATTTCCCTCAGAAAAGTATTTTGTAGACGAATATCAATTATTTTACACTTACTATGGTTACTAACTTATAAACTGAAAATAACTGCACCTGTCATAATTGGTCCAATTAGGGATAAAAGATGACATTTTCGCTTTGAAAAAAATAATTATCGATAATTTTGTTTCCAAACGGATTAGTGGTATTGTCTTCGTTTAGTTGCATTTAAGACTTCGATGCATGTCTATGCAATGGTCCCAAGGTAATGGTATTATCTTATATCAACGAATATATGCATGACAATTAAATACAATCAGTTCTACTATTTGAAAATCATCGTGAAATAACAAAGGAAGAGACAAATAATCAGACAGGAAGAGAGAGGGATACGTCACCACAAACGATTGTTTCTGACATTTGGTACATTTTTTTTTCTTCATATAGAATTTTATTCCACCGACTATTTTCACCGCACAATTTGCAGAATCAGTCCTAAATTGTAAGAGAGGCAAGAACGCTTAAAACAAAAAACGTTAATAATATTATACCAAATGTTAAACTATTTTATAATTTCTAAGCAAATTTTTGTTGATCTAAGAAGATGAATTTAATTGTACCAGCCTTCATCATTAAAACTACACGAAAACCTTTTACAAACGTTTTGTAGTTGCAATTTTACACTACTGCAACGGAAATAGCTATTTGTGTTCAAAATGCATTCATCATGCCGGGGACTCCGGGATCAGCTGATCATTACCGGGGATTTTATTTTATTTTTTAAAGCCCCGTTTCCGGTTTCTCTTTCGGTCACAACATCCGGCTTATGTAAGCATACTCACATGTGAAGCCGAACTGTGTCCTTCAAGAAGTTACGCAAAATGCTTGCTCACTTCAGCCGAACATCGTCAAACTGCATATTTTCAAGAATATTCTCCTCCAGTCAAACAGCAAATGCCATACTGGTCTGTCTCTGTCTCTCTCCGTTTCTCTGTATCTCCTCCACACCCAGTCACTCGGGTAACCACTAGCACCGTTTCTCCTAGTTAATTGTTGGAGAGAGAAAGGTTGATAATTGTCAATGTTTTCCTTGTTTCTTGTGAAGAAGGTGAATAAGTCGAAGTGTTCTCTTTATTTGCTTTTTTTAAGATTGTAATTCGCGGGACTGAGTGTTGTTATAGTTCGCTCCGCGCAGCATCGTGAACGATGGCCTCATCTGTTTCCAATTGGATTTTCACGTTAGCATATCAGAATATAGATACAGTTACAGAATTTGTTTTGTGAAAGAAAGATTTAAACATGAAACCCTATTAATTTGATTGGGTCATACAACTAAATAAAGCTAAGCAATGTTAAAAGGCACTAAGTAGTCATTAAAACATCCATTAGAAAGAATCCACCAGTCTTCAAAAAATGTTATAGCCCAATGCCGAGGGCCCCTCTGATTTTTTTGTGTACTGGCAAGAAGTCGAGAACTTACAAGACTAAACTTTTACTAGAAGTCCACAAAAATGAGCCAACACAATTTAATTTCATAATGGAAAAAAAAACCCCGTCTGTTTGGTCTTGAAAAAGCATCAAAAGATGCCATAAAATGCTCTAATAACTTTGCACCAATATTATATGGCACTAAAACTTAACATAAACTATAAAAAGCACATCAGCTGGTTCAGTAGATTGCCTTCAAGTTTTATGCACTGCAAGTTCATCACCGGTTACTAGAAACATCGAAATATACACTATAAAAAATGAAATACACCAAAATACACATTTACAGTATATACATTTTCTCTCTATATATATATCGGTTCTCATACACAAATTATTATTTGTTTTTGTTTGAATAATAATATAAAGCAAAATAAAATATGACATGTAATTTTGACACAAATTATATACTTTTTCCTGATTTTTTGAGTCGTTGGTATCATTATAAAAATGATTTTTATCCATAAAAATAATAGTAATTTTCATTGTATTTTCTTAATGAGTGCTTTGATAACTTCATAGTGCCATAATATAACATTAACATTGGTGCCTCTTAGTACTTTTTAGTATTGCTTAGTAATCTTAGTAGTTTCTTAGCTCAATCTAACAGGACTGATTCAAAATATGCTGAAAGAAGAGCGGAATGTATACATGTAATCCACCATGTTCATCCTGGAGTTTATTTTCTATACAACTACTGTGTCACAACATCATCTGCATTGTCTTTAATTAGCTTGCATGTAATTAGCTTGCATTTAATTAGTTTGATGCTTTCACTTAACATGTTGATGTCAACGACAAGAAATGAACCAAAGAAAATTTTGCCAAAAAATAAATGTCATAATTTTGTATATAAAGAAATGCATAGTAAGCAGCTAATAATAATAATAATAAATAATAATAATGTTGTTAATGATAATAAAAGGCAATAGAAAGTTTACTGATCTGTTTTACTTGTTACCGTATCAGATGTTATTTTAAAAACTATTTTAAATGAGATTGGCTTCAGTTTACTAGTTGTGATTTTTAAAAGGAAAATCAAGTATTTATTTATTTATTTGAATCGTATATTTATTTTCAGAACCCATAATAACGTTACATAAGTCATATTACTTAAACCCAATGTTATCAATGGCTGTCTTCACCTGAATAGGAATAATAAATTCAGTTTCCTTTTTAAGCAAAGTAAAGAATTATTTATTTAAAATACATGAAAGGTAAAAACGGTGTCTCAAAGTTTAATTGAATAGAACCCCATAGTTTAATTGATGAATTATGTCGCCCACCACAACTATTAGATCTATGATGACAGTTTTGTCGATTTGTCCATTGTTTTCATTTTAAAGTTTACATAAGTCTCATTATATATATTATAAATTTGGTATGGGCAAACTACTGTCCCAGTAGGGGAATACTAAAAATGTGTTTTAGCCAAGTAAAAAAGTAATTTGAGACTGTCAGTGGATAATAGGCCACAATAACATGGTTACTCCAGTACAGCCCACTATCTTGAAGCTGTGCAAATGTGTTTACAAATGTCTTTAATTTATAGCCATAAAAATTAACACACAATACATAACACATAGTCACAAATTTATTTATTTGGAGACCTGATCAAATATTACTTGACCTTCCAATTGTACATGAAATGCCAATTAAGTGGATATTTTCACCGTGGTAAGTCAGCATGTTGTCAATAAAATAATTTATAAAACTGTATAGAGTTCAATGAAATACAATATAAGGAAGAATAGTTCTTCTTCTTATTATTATTATATTATTATTATTATTATATTATTATTATTATTATTATTATTATTATTATTATTATTATTATTATTGTAAGAAAATAACTATTGTAATGGACATACTTCTTAACTATGCATACTTATATCTCATCTTTACAGAAAGGTTGTAATCAAGCTCAACGAAACATTCACTGGACTCAGTACAGGATATTCAGAGTACACCAGACAGGCAGACACGGAACCGTAAAAGTTAGTAAAATAACCTTACTTACTGGTATATGAAGTGGACATAAGATTTCTTCAATTTTATTGTGCTCTTTAACTGTCAGGGCTATACCTAGACTTCTAGACTAGACTTCTAGTCTTCTAGACTTCTCTTTTGAAAGAGAACATTTGTTTGCAAAATAGGAATATTAATAAGAATCATTAAACCTTATTTAAAAATATGTCAGCATGTTATAGATGAAATTAGCTATTTCTTGAAACAGGTTTGCAAAAATTACTAACATATGAGATGCTGCCAGAGTGCATGAGTGCACAAATTGTGTTACATTTGTACAGATTCCCCCGTTTGATAAATTCTGGCAGCAAGCAAGGGACAGCATATTAACCATATCGTAAAAGGAAAACAGTTTGTTAGGATTTCAGTGCTGAAAATCCTATAGAATCCTAATGATACTTATACACAACTGTTGGTAAAAATGAAGTCTCAAGCACATTTTTTAGCCTTTCGGGGAGTTGAGGACTCTTAGTGGTCCAAAAGAAATTGTTTCCTGAGAGAGAAAAGTCATAAAGTTTATAAAATGCATTAGAATATCCATAGAAAGGTGAAAGATGGATTAAAACGCAATTGATAGCAATTGTAAATGTCATGAGGGAAACAGATTGGTAACATGCTGTTGGTAAATATCAAATGATTCCAGAATTTAATCTTGGAGTAATAAATGAAGTTTGAAGAACACATCTGTAATGCTGTTTGATTCCTGAAATTACCTTTTTGTTCAGAGATAAGCTTAGGAACTTGTATATTTTAAATTCAAACATCTGTTCACATTGAAATAATATGTCAAATATTTATGTACATCAGATACTGAGCATCAAAAGACATATGTAATAACAGAAAATATAAAGTCAGGGATCCATTATACAGAAATCTGGAATGTTCATTAAAAAATCTAGAATTTTTTGTTTAGGTATGGGATATATTATACTTGGCTTCTATGGTAGTTTTTAAAAATATTTAAGTTTTCATTTTCATCACATTTTGTACGTTCAAAATTTTGTTGTTGAATGGTTACATTTGGAGTGCTTCATTTATGAAATTTAATGTACTCATCTTGCAGAAAATAGTTCAGCAAGTTCGACTCACAACTACATCAGCAGTCAATGTTGGAACTCTTAGCCCAGAAATCCCACTAAAGGCCCAGAAGATTATTGGTAAATGGCTCCTTGGATGTGCGGGCATGTGTTTTGGTGCTGTAGTTTTAGGAGGAATCACAAGGTATGATGACAGTTTGAAAACCATATGTTATTGATATATTGTCAGATGAAAGGTATAAAACATATGAAGGTAAATATAAACATTTGTGAAACATTATTATATGCTCATTTATTCTCCATTGACATTACATTGTCAGAATTGTGCATTATTTTATGATACTGAACACATTTATCCTGCACAATGTGTGCGTCTAAAATAGTATAGTGTATTAGGAACTTCTTTGTAAACAAACCATGTACACTCATATAGTAGACCCTTTAGGTTTTAGTTTATCAGATTTGTTTGTGATGAGCTGTTTTGTTTATTTGAAAGTAGAGATGATGAAGTGAATGATGTAGATAATTTGACTGAGTCATAAGTGAAATTGTACTGTCATTTTTACTACATTTCCAACAGAAATCACATTCACTTACTACACTTGCTACACTGAAATGACTCCACTAAATCCAGTCCATCATAAGCAGAAAAGCAGAATTGAGTTGGATCAGCAACAATGTGACTATAAATATGACTATAAATTTCAAGTTTAAGTAGACCGATATGAGAATTGTTTCAAACTAATGTCAAGCTTGCAATGAAGTTCAATGGTTGCTGTGTTGTGATATGTTTGCATTAATATTGTTACTATGTATTCAAAAATCTATGGTTGTGTATTTATTTTGGAATACAGCATAAATTCAGTTGCTTTATTTCATGCTGTGTATTCCTTTTTTATTAAGCCTTAGGTAGGAAAATTAGGTAGGAAAATTAAATGAATATATATATATATATATATATATATATATATATATATATATATATATATATATATATATATATATATATATATATATATCAAAATATATATATATATATATATATATATATCAAAATGGTTATTGTATGGGAAATTATAAGCTTGTTTTATTCAGACTAATACTGCACTCCCAAAAGTCATGCATAATTATTCAGTAGAAACTCGCTCATGTTTTCCAATACAAATGTAGTTAGCTATAATTATATTAATGGTACAATAAAATGATTCATTGAAGAATAGAATATCTTAAAAAGTGACAAAAATAAAAATCATTTAATATGCTGTATTAAAAGAACAAATAAATTTGATGAGATATTTCTTATTTATATGTATCCAGGACATGAACTCATAATTGTTTATATTGGCAGTTTGTCCTATGAACTCATAATTGTTTATATTGTTACGGCTATTGGATTTAATTTTATTTATTTTTAATTATTAAATCCAAAATTGTCATTTAGGATTTATTATTCATTAAATGGGAAATTTTTCTAGAAAATTCATTTGACCTGGACTTTACTGTAAACAAGTTTTGACCTTGGCTTGTTTGACCTAAATCCTGACCTTGCTTTAGACATTGTCAACAAGCCTCTAAATCTATTGGTCAATTTCAAGGTCAACATTTTTATTTTTAGTTCTTAGGGGTAGGAAAAATCTAGAGTATGTTATTTTTAGTAAAGGTAGTCTCTTTCTGTGACCTTCCATGAACTTCTATCAATTTCTAGAAAAGCGCGTGATCACTTGTTTACTTCAGAAAAACAATATATATAGCTGTATTTTAGAAGCTGACATTAGTAGAACCTTTGGGCTGTAAGAAATTAGTTGTGTTATTTTCTGTTTGAGTTTATTTATTTTATTCTGGACTGTGTCAATTCGTTGGAAAAGAAGAATTATTCTATTTATCTGGAAAAGGACATATGTTTCATAATTTCATCTGGATGATTTAAAAACAAGAACTGCATCACGTGACATTGTCAGCCATTTTGGATTATTACCTCGTCAAGATTCGAACCTGGAACTATTAGAACATTTATTTATCAGGACTTGCAATTCTATTAGTGGATTATTTTGTGAATTCTATATTTGTTGGATTTGATTATCTAAAACTGTAAGTTCAATTGTTTTATTTAAATAATTGTACTTAATAAATTCATTGTTAAAGTTATACAAGCTTGTTAGTTTTCACTCTTTCTGTGTTGCTGCTTATTCGAGCCTAAGCATGTAACAATATTGGCAGTTTGTCCTATGAACTCATAATTGTTTATATTGGCAGTTTGTCCTTGATATCTTCGTTCATATTGTTTCTTTAAAATAAATGGGTAGCAATGAATGATTCAAGGATTAAAAGCATCAGAGTAAGGAAGAACATAAATGTACTTTACTTAGATTACCTGGATAATTATGGAAATAAGACAAGGGATTAATTTGTTTCTTAAATTTGACCTCATATTTGGAATGCACCATGTATATATACATTTAATATCAATGTATTATTATTATATATACAGTTGAACCCGGTTATGTCGCCGGCCAAGGGGTTTGCCAAAAAGCGTCAAGATAACCGATGATCGAGATAAACGAAAACCAATATGGCAGAAATATATTAACATATGCTTGAAATTTCTTTATGTACATGATGTGCGTTAATAAATGAGAATGTAATGCACATATTTTTGGAGTTTTTTTTTACACAACAGCGTTGCCGCGATTTGTTTGATGAAGCGATCGGCATGCTATAAAAATGTACATACATGTTTGCTAACAACAAAAGGCATATGTGCACCAACTAACAGCAGAGATTTACCAGTATACAAACCACCGTCGATTCTCGATACAAACCTTTATTATATTCTCCAACATTGCAAACACAAAGATTACTCACAAAATCACAAAAAACGTGCTGGTGTAGTTTGTTTTTACAAAAAGCTACAATGTTATTTATGCTGTCTAAAACAGTTTAATCTCCTTCTTTGTCATTGCCGCATGCAGATGTGCTTGCCTGTGCTGACTGCACACTTGATACAATGTCTTCATCGGTGATCACGCCATCAGTAACAACGTCTCTGTCGATTTCTATGTAATCTTGGAATTCCTGGACAGTGATGGCTAGCTGTGTTCTTGCAAAATAGGATCTCCATTCCCACAAAAGAAACTTACACGAGTCAACACCTGGCAGTATTGGATCGTATATATTACTGTAGCATAAGTTAACACCCAAGATAGGGATTCTTTCACTCCTGTATTTTGAGAAATAAATAATTATTTGTAATTATGCAAAACTTGTTTATTTGTTGTTTGCTATTTCTTCTTGCGGAGTTTAAGTCTCTGTAACTGTAACACAGGATTGATGGCAAAAGGAAAAGATCAATAAGTAAAATGCACAAATATTATTTACACCGCCTGGATTTATGTTTGGTGACATACTCCGTCTTCAGAATATCACAGCCAGTTGTAAATGAATTGACGAACATTGCCTTGATACATACATCATAGAACATCTGTTTTAACTTTTTATCATATCTCAGCCAACAAACAGAAGGATTAGCCATTCCATTAATTTTATCTGTTCTATTCGCGTCTTCAGAAGTCGGCCAGTTGTAGGTATAGTACGGTAGCATGATTGACTGTCACAGCATACAGTACTCGGCCCAGATGTCAGCATAAGCAGATTATGATGTAACAATGCACTGATTAGATGGGGTTGTCGATACAAACAAAGGATCATTTGTGTACTGATTGATTCCAAAGCCGGCGATCGGTCATGGGGATCGAGATAACCGACGTTAAGTGGCAAATTTGGCCCTCTTTTGTGCTCGAGATATTAGGGTTCGGCGACATAAAAGAATCGACATAATCGATGAAAAAATGCTAAGACAAAGAGAGAATTTGGCGGTTCCACTTCAAAAACGTCAACTTAATAGGGTTGGCGAGTTAACCGAGGTCAAGATAAGTGGGATCGACTGTGTATATGTATAAAATGGGTTCGACTGTGTATATGTATATATATATATATGTATATATATATATATATATATATATATATATATATATATATATATATATATATATATATATATATATATATATATATATATATATATATATATATATATACCCTTCTTAAACAAACAAACACTGTGGATTGAAAAATAATGTATATGAACTCCATATCAAATATGGTTAGAATATACTGCATTCTTATTCATAACTGATGCATTTCTAAAATATAACTATATTTACGCATCCCTTTTATTAATGATTGACTTTTTGTTTTAATGACACTTTCATCACATTATTGGTTATACAATGCCATCTAAATCGGAGCTAAGTGTTTTTCCCAGGTACACACAGAGGCAACCAGACTAGCTGGGTGGATGTTAAGCCTTCAACTGTTGGATTACAAGTGAGGTGCCGTAACAACTGAATTACGACTGTCTCATATTGTTGAATATTTAAAGTAGCCAGTTTTATTTTTTCTGTCGTAGTGCAGTCTATTTTTGTGAAATGGATCTCCATTGTTTAATTTGACTCTAAGATTGGCAGGAATTAAACTGATGCTCATAAAATAATAAAAAATATTTCATCCAATAATTTGGATTTTTGTACAGTTTTAAAACTTGTCTTGGTTTAGATCCATAGTAGTTGTCCCTAATGGCAATGCATAGATTCAAATTGGCCTGGTTTGAGTTGGATTGGCTTAGCTGCTGCTTCTTAGCAGCCAGTGCTAATATCAATTAATGACTATTGTATGGTTTTAAATGATCTGGATTGAGTTGGATTGGTTTAGTTCCATAGCAGTCGACTCTATTGGCAATCCATAGCTATTGTTTCAATTTAAATAGTGTGGCTTGAGTATTTTTTAATAACATTAGTACAAAATAGTTTAATAGTCATTGTGAGTGCTGCAAACATAATTAACATATATTGCTTTCATTTATAAGTGAATTTGGAGATATTCTTTGTACCTGCAGGTTAACAGAGTCAGGTCTGTCAATGGTCGATTGGCGTCTTCTCAAGGATATGAAGCCACCTCAGAATGAGCAAGAGTGGGAGGAGGAGTTCAAGCGCTATCAACAGTTTCCAGAATACAAATAGTAAGTAGATTCAATAAGGACTTCAATAAGGACTTCCCTATGAACTGCTCCATTACTATTGGCCAAATCAGAGCAAAACAATAATTGCTTTACGTTGTTCCATTGGTAAAACATTAAGCAGTTTGCATTATTCCATTTTAAGACATAAATTACTTTACATTGTCCCTTGGTAATACATGAATCACTTCACATTGTGTTATGTATGGTAATACATGAATCACTTCACATTGTGTTATGTATGGTAATACATGAATCACTTCACATTGTGTTATGTATGGTAATACATGAATCACTTCACATTGTGTTATGTATGGTAATACATGAATCACTTCACATTGTGTTATGTATGGTAATACAGGAATCACGTCACATTGTGTTATGTATACCTGTATTGTCTTTATTTTTGGTCCATGTCTGTAGATTGTCATTGGCAATAATGAACCTGTTTACAAGTTTCAGGAAATTTCCCATTGGATAATTAAGTCATGTGATTTTTGTTGTGATGTGGGGATGTATTGTGAAATATGTCACATGGGAGATATTGCAACATTGATCAGGTAGGAAATTATTGCGAGAGAACCATATGGTGTATATAATGACAAAGAAGTGGACAATTAATTCATTCCTATTTCCTGTGTTATTGTTTTAATATCAGTTTGCTGATGTGTTGTGTTTAGATATAATTTGAAAGGACTCATTTGTTTTGATTATTCATTGGAACTACAAAGTGCTCACAGACTTTGGACTGAAATATAATTCTGGGATTATTGTGATACATTGTTGGTACTTCAACATATTCAGGGGTATTGGCATCAGCATATTCAAGACCTGGAATATATTTGGAACACTGTTCTTCTGGCCTTGTGATATAACTTTTTAAGATTATGTTGGGTTTAATTTACAGTACTGGTAAGTTCTTCATAAACTTGCATCATATAACTTAGAAAATTAAATTATTTGTTAAGCTTTACAAATCTTGTTCCTTTTGCTTCTTTCTGTTACTTAGTTTATGGAAATAGAGGTTAACAATTGTTATGTAGTTAAAACATTAATCACTTTATATTGTACAATAGCTACAGTATTAATCACTTTTCATTACTCCATAGATAAAACATTAATCACTTTATATTGTACCATAGTTACAGTATTAATCACATTTCATTACTCCATAGATAAAACATTAATCACTCTATATTGTACCATAGTTGCAGTATTAATTACTTTTCATTACTCCATAGATAAGACATTAATCACTTTATATTGTACAATAGCTACAGTATTAATCACTTTTCATTACTCCATAGATAAAACATTAATCACTTTATATTGTACCATAGTTACAGTATTAATCACATTTCATTACTCCATAGATAAAACATTAATCACTTTATATTGTACAATAGTTACAGTATTAATCACATTTCATTACTCCATAGATAAAACATTAAACACTTTATATTGTACAATAGCTACAGTATTAATCACTTTTCATTACTCCATAGCTAAAACATTAATCACTTTATATTGTACCATAGTTACAGTATTAATCACATTTCATTACTCCATAGATAAAACATTAATCACTTTATATTGTACAATAGTTACAGTATTAATCACATTTCATTACTCCATAGATAAAACATTAATCACTTTATATTGTACCATAGTTACAGTATTAATCACTTTTCATTACTCCATAGATAAAACATTAATCACTTTATATTGTACAATAGCTACAGTATTAATCACTTTTCATTACTCCATAGATAAAACATTAATCACTTTATATTGTACCATAGTTACAGTATTAATCACATTTCATTACTCCATAGATAAAACATTAATCACTTTATATTGTACAATAGTTACAGTATTAATCACATTTCATTACTCCATAGATAAAACATTAATCACTTTATATTGTACCATAGTTACAGTATTAATCACTTTTCATTACTCCATAGATAAAACATTAATCACTTTATATTGTACAATAGCTACAGTATTAATCACTTTTCATTACTCCATAGATAAAACATTAATCACTTTATATTGTACCATAGTTACAGTATTAATCACATTTCATTACTCCATAGATAAAACATTAATCACTTTATATTGTACAATAGTTACAGTATTAATCACATTTCATTACTCCATAGATAAAACATTAATCACTTTATATTGTACCATAGTTACAGTATTAATCACATTTCATTACTCCATAGATAAAACATTAATCACTTTATATTTCACAATAGTTACAGTATTAATCACATTTCATTACTCCATAGATAAAACATTAATCACTTTATATTGTACCATAGTTACAGTATTAATTACTTTTCATTACTGCATAGATAAAACATTAATCACTTTATATTGTACAATAGCTACAGTATTAATCACTTTTCATTACTCCATAGATAAAACATTAATCACTTTATATTGTACCATAGTTACAGTATTAATCACATTTCATTACTCCATAGATAAAACATTAATCACTTTATATTGTACCATAGTTACAGTATTAATCACATTTCATTACTCCATAGATAAAACATTAATCACTTTATATTGTACCATAGTTACAGTATTAATCACATTTCATTACTCCATAGATAAAACAATAATCACTTTATATTGTACAATAGTTACAGTATTAATCACATTTCATTACTCCATAGATAAAACATTAATCACTTTATATTGTACAATAGTTACAGTATTAATCACTTTTCATTACTCCATAGATAAAACATTATTCACTTTATATTGTACCATTGTTACAGTATTAATCACATTTCATTACTCCATAGATAAAACATTAATCACTTTATATTGTACCATAGTTACAGTATTAATCACATTTCATTACTCCATAGATAAAACATTAATCACTTTATATTGTACCATAGTTACAGTATTAATCACATTTCATTACTCCATAGATAAAACAATAATCACTTTATATTGTACAATAGTTACAGTATTAATCACATTTCATTACTCCATAGATAAAACATTAATCACTTTATATTGTACAATAGTTACAGTATTAATCACTTTTCATTACTCCATAGATAAAACATTATTCACTTTATATTGTACCATAGTTACAGTATTAATCACTTTTCATTACTCCATAGTTAAAACATTAATCACTTTATATTGTACAATAGTTACAGTATTAATCACTTTTCATTACTCCATAGTTAAAACATTAATCACTTTATATTGTACAATAGTTACAGTATTAATCACTTTTCATTACTCCATAGTTAAAACATTAATCACTTTATATTGTACCATAGTTACAGTATTAATCACATTTCATTACTCCATAGATAAAACATTAATCACTTTATATTGTACAATAGCTACAGTATTAATCACTTTTCATTACTCCATAGCTAAAACATTAATCACTTTATATTGTACCATAGTTACAGTATTAATCACATTTCATTACTCCATAGATAAAACATTAATCACTTTATATTGTACAATAGTTACAGTATTAATCACATTTCATTACTCCATAGATAAAACATTAATCACTTTATATTGTACCATAGTTACAGTATTAATTACTTTTCATTACTCCATAGATAAAACATTAATCACTTTATATTGTACAATAGCTACAGTATTAATCACTTTTCATTACTCCATAGATAAAATATTAATCACTTTATATTGTACCATAGTTACAGTATTAATCACATTTCATTACTCCATAGATAAAACATTAATCACTTTATATTGTACAATAGTTACAGTATTAATCACATTTCATTACTCCATAGATAAAACATTAATCACTTTATATTGTACCATAGTTACAGTATTAATCACTTTTCATTACTCCATAGATAAAACATTAATCACTTTATATTGTACAATAGTTACAGTATTAATCACTTTTCATTACTCCATAGATAAAACGTTAATCACTTTATATTGTACCATAGTTACAGTATTAATCACATTTCATTACTCCATAGATAAAACATTAATCACTTTATATTTCACAATAGTTACAGTATTAATCACATTTCATTACTCCATAGATAAAACATTAATCACTTTATATTGTACCATAGTTATAGTATTAATCACATTTCATTACTCCATAGATAAAACATTAATCACTATATTGTACCATAGTTACAGTATTAATCACATTTCATTACTCCATAGATAAAACATTAATCACTTTATATTGTACAATAGTTACAGTATTAATCACTTTTCATTACTCCATAGATAAAACATTAATCACTTTATATTGTACCATAGTTACAGTATTAATCACTTTTCATTACTCCATAGTTAAAACATTAATCACTTTATATTGTACAATAGTTACAGTATTAATCACTTTTCATTACTCCATAGTTAAAACATTAATCACTTTATATTGTACAATAGTTACAGTATTAATCACTTTTCATTACTCCATAGTTAAAACATTAATCACTTTATATTGTACAATAGTTACAGTATTAATCACATTTCATTACTCCATAGATAAAACATTAATCACTTTATATTGTACATTAGCTAGAGAATTAATCACTTTTCATTACTCCATAGATAAAACATTAATCACTTTATATTGTACCATAGTTACAGGGTTAATCACTTTTCATTGATAATACCTTAATCACTTTACATAATGCCATTGTTTAATCATTCATCACTTTAAATTACCCCATAGTTGGCCGTGCTAGAAATATTGAAACTTTCTGACTGCTGATGATAGGATGTATTTAAAACTGTTATGTTACCCATTGTAATTAAATACAGCTACTTTTTTAATTTGATTATACACATGATGCCAACTATTCCTAACTGTGTGCAATTATTACAAATTTGGCTAGAAAAATCTGCATTCTGAATGAATGAAATTCCAGAAAATCATAATTTTATGGATCAAAATAATGAACAAGAGTGTTTATATGGACACGGGTATGAAGAAAATTACTTAAGTACAAACATGATACTCTTAGAATACAGTTTCTGATTATAAATAACAGCATGTACAGAATAAAATACTAATCAGATAGACTGTTTATACTTGAAAAACGGCAGCAGTGGATGATATAAAATGAAAGATGAAAAATTATTTATGTGGTTATTGTTTTGTTAAAAAATGTTGAAGGAATTAAACTTTTGGAATTTGAAAAATAGATCCACCATTAACTACATGGAATATCAGTGGTAAAAAGTGAAAAGACTGCCGAGATTATTTGATAATATCATAATTGCCATATTTATGTTTCAATAAAACTAGAAAATTTCTTACCCCACCCTCATACCATTAATTAATACCTCTAGTATTATTAACCCTTTGTTGGCTCAGTTGTAACTTTTGTTTCAAGCTGATATAGAAGCAATTTTTTTATGGTCTCAATAACTCAACCCTAAGTACTTGCCTCTGTTACTGACTGTCTTTAAAGTTTAAAAAAAAATGATGGTAAAAGTTTATGTTTGTGCAGTATGATGCACATATATAGATGCAGTAATAATTACAATACCAGCATGCATAATCAACTATCAAAATTTTTGCAGCTGCTGATGAGAGTAAAATAATTAGAAAATTTTGGCTACAGTAGTCCCCCCCTTGACCAGCAGCCACCTGCTTCTTATGGCCAGAATCCCTTGGCACCAACGAGTCTGTAATCAAAAGTACCCTTCAAGAATGGCCACCCCTCTAACACGACCAGTGGCTGCATATTAATACAAAAATGTTAAATGGGAGCTGATACTTTTTTTTCAAAATGTATCCAGAACCAATAATTAATTCATATCATGACATAAGGTAATTAATCAGTTTATCTTTATCATCGATACATGTCTCGCAGTGTCAAGTGTCCGTTACTTAAAGAAGTGTTTACTAAAATACATGTAACAGTAAGATTAATATTATATTTTGTGTATAAAAGCCAACGTTTACAGGAAATGGGCTCAACATTGTTATAATAGAGTTTTGGGCTTCACATATCTGTCGAGTACTTCTATTTCATGATTACAACAGACATAATTGTCAAGATCATAACAGGTTCAGCATAGGCTAAAAATAGATTTTGTAATTAACACATAAATTAAACAGAACAAGAGTTCCATAGAAAGATGGAAAAATCACATGACACACATTTATAAAAAAAGCCATTTCGTCCACTTGACAAAAGTTTCTCATCTGCATAATTAAATTGCATTCATTTAGCAGAATATGAATAGATCATTACCAAACATTAACATGTAAAAATGTAAACAGAGACATATTATTTTTAGAAGAAAGTCTGTTATTCTACTTGACGACATTGATGAGGTGCAGAGGGAAGATTAGCCTAATAATTTATATGTAGAAAAGACTAGAATAAAATAATTTTAGGCTGAAAAGACTCATAAACAACGTCAAACTGATAAGGAGATTGTTCAGAAGCAGTGGGAAAATGGAGCAAATGAAAGAAAATTATGTACGTACCAAAATTTAAATAATGATTTTGAATGGTTTTGCAATCTGCATGACAACAGTATCCACTCGCATATTACGCTTATGCCAATAAGAAGAACTATTAATGTATATTTAGTTGAAATAAGTCAATTTTTTTTAACAAGAAGAGCCTTGTAATAATTAATGTTACTTTTAAACGAAGATATTAAATGAAGATATTAAATGCTTTGAAATATGTCATTTTCTTACTTTGTACATATACTTCCCACAAAAAATTTAGTCCCCTTCTTGAAGGGTCACACGTCATATAAGGCTACTTACCCGGTGCAGAAATGGTGGCCGTATAAGAGTCGGACTACTGTACTTTTAATGCATGTTAAATGAACTCTGTATCAAATGTCCAAATGTATTTCGTTGTTACTAAAGTTCACTAGATTTCTATCCCATTCCAACCCACCAGGAATTTTGGGAATAGTTTGAGAGGTTCCTTTCTTTGTTGCTAGATGGATTTTATTAAAATACCAGTATTTTTATTTCAGCATGAGCAGCCACAAAGAAATAACCCTTTCTGACTTTAAGTTTATCTACTATATGGAGTATGGCCATCGCATGTGGGGTCGAGCAGTAGGCCTTGTTTTCTTGTTACCGGCATTGTACTTCTTAAAGAAGGGATGGATCTCCAAGGCCATGAAACCCAGACTTGCCATCTACACTGCATTCATTGGATTCCAGGTAAAATATCTTTAACACAGCATTCATTGGATTCCAGGTAAAATATCTTTAACACAGCATTCATTGGATTCCAGGTAAAATATCTTTAACACAGCATTCATTGGATTCCAGGTAAAATATCTTTAACAGCATTCATTGGATTCCAGGTAAAATATCTTTAACAATTTCCTTATTTATGGCTGAGTTTGTTTCATGTTTTGATGTAGTGTGAATTAATTTATCTTTGTGATCATACAATTTTTTGGTGTTGCGAAAAGTTACACTTGAATGTTTTTCGATTTATGGGTCATGTTCTGTCAGTAAAAGGATTATTGTTTGTTGTATTTTTAATATCATTGACTTGTCGCAACTACAAAATCCCTCAAAATTGGTACACCATGAAAAAGAGTCATTTGACAGTAATGTTCATTTTAAATGACAATACCTATATCTTTCTAAGATAGCATTTGTCAATTATCTAATTCTTTTTATTAGAACAGGTAAAAGTTAACCAGTGCAATCTTCAAGTAATTACATTTTTCTAATTTTATTATTAGTCTCATCTGTATATTATATTGAGTTCAGTGTAAAATATTTGCAAGCATCACTAACTTAATGTGTATTTACATCTACAGTCTGATTATATTTTGTTTATGGTATGTGATAAATAATGCTGAGAATGAAAGAAATAAAATTAAATTTTGTTAGACTCAGAAATATAAAGCTTAAAGTTAGATTGAAAAAGTATGTAGGTAAGAGAGAGAGAGAGTCGCAAGCCAAGACATTCAAGATGTTTTGCCAAGTTACATACTGAAATGTGCATTGTAATATTGTTGCAACAAAAAAAGGTAATGGTCATTCTTGTTTTAGATGTTCATTTGATCAAACAGTCAATATTATGAATGAGGTACAATCATTACTGTGTAAGTAGCACAACCATTGTTGGTTCAGGACAGGAATTCCTATGGAGAAGCCTAAACTGGAAACACATATACCAGTACATCTGGCTTGGGGGTCCCACTTGTGGCTAGACTTTGATATGGTCATTGGGAAGTGGGAACTAGGGGACCTACTTTTTCTCATCAATCTCATCAAAATGAAGGCTGTCATAAACAACTTTTAATTCTAGAAGAACTGATTTACCTTCTTAAGCAGAAAGGCACCAAATCTCTCAACATGGACATGTTAGTTGACAGTTTCTATGTTGGTGCTGCCAACTTGAGATAATCGTAAAAGTGTCCTTGCTGACGTTATCTCCAGGAAGGGTCAAGTTATTCATATGGAATAGTCCCTTCATTGGTTTTTCATCAAATTTGTTTACATTGGAAGTACGGTATCCGATGATTAACTATTTTTTGTGACAAGATGGAACCACAAATTGCCCACCTTTTTCTTACCATTTCTTGATCCAGCAACATGGTCTATGGATCCACTGTAAATCAATTAAGATGTGTTATCGGCCTTTGCCTACCTCACGCCTCTCCACCCAAGTCTTAGTACCAAACATAATACTGAAGATAAGGGTCAGAATTGCAAGTTAATTATGATAGCTAATCTCAGATAAGACAAGTCCCGAGTCATTGATCAGCAATAGACCTACTCTGGCAGATCAGGACTGAACTGAATCTTCCCTTACCTAGACCATCTTCTCATTCATGCCTGGCTCTTGCAAGAGAAAGAATGAAGACCTTTGATTGTGGAGCAGGATGGCATATGAGGGGAAATGATGTGTTTTCAGAGTCTGGTGCCAAGTCAGACACAATATCCCTTTGAGTACCTTGATCCCTCAACTGGCTGACCATTTCTCTACAAGGTTTCACAGTATCTAATGTTGGCTTCCAAGTTCAGTTTCTTTCATTTTATTATCAAATAAATGTTTTGTTTATTTTATTGCAATTTGCAAAGGGGTGGGGTATATTCAACACAAATTTATAAGTCTTTGGACAAGTGACATAGGTTTAAAAAAAATGTATCCATAAATTCTGGGACAGGAAAAAATAATTATTTTATTTTATTCGTGTTTTAAAATATACAGTAAATATGGTAGCAATATGCCATAAATCAGTACTGTCCGACTTGAACAGGGTTTCATGGGCTGGTACATGGTGAAGAGTGGACTACAGGAGCAAACCCAATCTACCAACATCCCGAGGGTCAGTCAGTACAGGCTGGCAGTACACCTTGGCTCTGCATTTTTCCTGTATGCACTTTTCCTCTGGGGAGGCCTCTGTCACCTGCTGACACCACTCAAGGTAAGAGCTATAATAAATTAATTAATTAATTAATGAGCAGCTGCTGAATAGATGCATTTGCATTATTGGAACTAGGAATTTCTTTCAAAGGGGAGGTAGGGCACATGGGGCTTTGGTGATATGGGAACTCTTAATGACCACAGGGACATTTTTTTTGCAGCTTAAAGACTGTCAGTCAATGATTAATAATCTCTTATTAAATATTAAACAAAATGTAACTAATAATATGCATTGTTATAATTGAAATATTTGAATAGTATAGAGAGAGGTAGAGGGGAGAAGCTTTGAATGTTGGGGACAGGGGAGCAGAGGGGTGGGGGAATTGGGGCAACACTGAGGGCAGAGGACAGAATGGGTGAGTTCCCCTGTATATTTATCAGGCTGGAACACTGTTTAAAATAGACTAGTGGTAGGTGACATGTCCTGTACATGTAAGCCAGGAGTTAACCTTAGTTTTTTCCCCATTAGCATATAAACTATAATATTCCTTATGACATATTTGTTTGATTAAGAATTGTTTGCAAATGTATTGATTTTTAATGTTTGTAAATGTATTGATTTTTAATGTTGCAATTCGTTATTTCTCATTGAAAATGACATTTAGATCTTTTCTGATCAAACCACAAGTTCCTGTCAGGAACATTTTCAGTGAGTTCCCACAGGTACACGACATCATTATGGCAGATATTTTAGAGTAAAGATCATTTATTACATTTAATCTATTAATTAGTTATGGTATTAATAATTAAATCTGTTTCATAAAGCATCTGGTCAGTAAGTGACAAAATCTAACTGCAAAACAAACATTGCATCCAATTCAATTAATAGCAATCATATGTTCTCATAATCATTTAAATTTCACATTGCAAAGCAACTTTCTCACCATAGTCACACCCACACCCTTGGATGGTATCTCTTGACTATCTATAATGTCTTATTCTACGTTTAGACTAGTTTAACTTTATCTTTAAAATCAGTCTGAATGATTCAAATTGTTGATGTTTTAATCTTCAAATGTTTAGTCAACACTTTATAACCAAGGAAAATATATGATTTTTCAGATACCAGACACCAAACAGATTACTCTCCTGCGCCGATTCTGTCATCCATTGATGACCATGATTTTTGTCACAGCTTTTTCAGGTTTGTCAGAATTTTTTCAGTATTTTATTTTGGATTTTTACTTTGTCTTTGATTAGGACAAATATGATACTAAAATTTTGAGTCAGGGATATAAATGTGTTTCAGTGATAACCTTCTTAATTTATCGAATGAAATGTGACTGGATAATGATTTATTGTTTTGATGTCGATAATTTTCCTCCTGAACCGCCACGCCCCTTTCTTGATTTAACCAAATGAAAACAATACTGCTAAAATCGATTTGATGAAAAATGATTTTCTTAAATTCTTAATTAATGCTAATGCACACTTGAAGTCTTTCCCAGTGTTGATCTGGCACCCTATCAGAGATTATAGTTTGGAATCAACAAGCTCCTGTGTAATCATGACTAAAATCAAGATGCATGTTGGTTTGTTGGATGCTTAGAGGTGAACATTATTAAGGAAGAAAAATAATTGCATATTATCCAAAGAATACCATTCAGTATGAAGAACTCACCAATTGAATAATTCATCTCAGTATAGAAGCAGGTGATAGACACTTAAAAAACAGTTCTGATATGTGGAAAATCTTCATTTGACAGTGGATTGAGTCAACTTGTTTCAGCTGGCACAGGAACACAAATAGTTCTGAAAATAAATATAGTAGTAAAATCATACAAGAGTTAGATATTTCTTCTTTGGTAAATTATGCTGAATTATACTTTTAGTACTTCGGGTGAATTATGTTTGATATATTTATCTTTTTATCAAATTATTAATCTTCTTTGAATACATATAGATTTGATACAAGACATCATACATGTGAAATGACCCATATCATTATAAAATTGTTCTATTTATTTGTTGTTTGTTAATTGTGTTCTTGAAGACTCATTAAATCTAGTTGATAAACAAAAAAATGTATCAATCATTGTCAACATAGTATTTATTAGAACTTATAACAAATCCAGACTATATAATGTTTAAAAAGTTTAGATATCACCCCAAAGAAAAACGAGAAAAAAAGGGGTAAAGTCTTTAAAAGAGAAAGCTACATTTTCTTCTTAAAAACTGCATTCTTTTCTTAAGTTCAAGACCATCACAGCTTGGTTATAATGGAATGCATCCTTCTACAATAAATGTTGCCTCCATGGGTGTAAGTTGAAAACACTTTGAAGTAAGAAAATCTTGCAAATTGTTTGTTTTGTAAAATGAGTCCCAAACATTGTCAAAAGTATAGGAAAATATGATATAAAAATATCAATAGGAATTTTGAAGAAATAAGTGTAAGATTGGAAAAATTACTTGTGTATTGGTTAATTATCATACAAAGGTCCATGATGTTCCAGATATTCATACAGGGATACTTCCAGCACATGTCTGCTTAAGCAGTTTGCACTTTCATGGAGGTTTGTACATGTCAGGTCACCCTTCTTTTTCTCAATTATCTCCACCTCATGACAGCATAAGCACTCAATTGCCGTGTGCATCAATTGGCAATATCTACAATCACACCTGTAAGGAAAGATCACATAATTTTGACCATTCATGAATGTTTAAAAATCACATTCAACATTTTGTAAGCATTGAAAAGGAAAGATGCAGATTAGAATTAGCATGTTGATTCTGCAATTGAAGTAAAGTTTGACAAAACAACATTAGTTCTTAGTTAAGTTAGTATGTTGCCTTGTAAAGTTTAGAGTAAGCATTGTCAAGCCCATGTGATATTATGAGTCAAATTGTATTTAATAGATTAATATTCAGTGTAACTTGTGATAACATTAAACCTGGGATTATTATGTTTATAGATTACAGAAGGAGTTAATCGTTGGTGTGTACTGACATTCATTATCATAGTCCTGTATTCTGCATGGGCTTTTGTTCTTTATTTGAAAAAGAAAACATATACTTCACTGTGTGAAGGAGTAAATGTAGTTGAACTTTAAAATAATGAACAACAAAAAAATATCAGTTTAAAGTGTACAGCACGTCACTATTTCCACTAGAATCAGTGCTCTGAAACATTGCAGCAATTAAAAATTTACAAAATATACATGTGGCTTTGATTGCTTTAAAAATTATGAAAACATTGCTAATTAATATAAAATGTTTCATAAACACTAAAATACAGCCTTACAAGCATCTACTTTGATTACTCGCACTATCTGTAATCTTTAAGTTTCAGAAAATCGAGGGAGGATTATCAAAATTTGGGTCCACCAAAACCTTAATATTTACACACACAGGAGTTTACAAAGTTATTGTTTCTTTTAGTGAAATGTAACATGCATTCTTCTCATTTTTTTTATTATATATGAAATGCATGCTACAAGTATAAATCGGTACAAACCATTGTGTGTGTTCTCGAGTCATCCTTCTTCACTCAGCAAAATATCCTCATCATAATCATTCCGACATTCGAAGAATATGACGATGTGTCATCACTACCTTCTTCATTGTTAGTCTTCAAAAGTGGCTCAAACTGATACGGTATTTTGTTCACGCTTACAGAGAAGTAGGGGAAGTTGTTCTCGCAATTTTCCATGATGCAAAAAGGAAGAGAAAGTATCTGAATCACGCTAGCAACCATCGTAGTTAGCTCGGTTGACTGTTAGCAATCGATCCTATGATGTCACTACCGACCACGTAATGAGTATCTAATTATCTCTCAAGGCACTTGCGCGGATAACCAAATATTTCCTTGTAGTAACTAAAGGGCCCAAGAACAGTGTGCGGGAGTAAGATAAAATATAATTTTGCATGACAGGCAATCAGATAATATAAAATCAACATGTACATTCCCTATTCCTTGGTGCGTACATGCCATGGTATCTGACCTAGGCTCATCTGTTGATAGGATTCAAATGGCATGCATACCATGGAGCCACTGTGGCACCTTGAGCTAAATTTAATCTAAAAGATATTACTAATATCTTAAAGTGCACAAACATTTATGAACACTTTCATCATGATCATGATAATGATCATGATCAGTCTATTGACCTAGTGTGGTTGTCAAGGCGCTGTGCTGCCGATCGTCTGATCAGTTGAACACTTTAGTTATTTGCATCTAAATCTAACCTGGTGAAGTTGACATGAAATTGATTGCTTTTATGATGAATATTATTAGCATAATTTTATAGCAAAGGGAATTTACATTTACATTTCTGTTATATGACCTTGCTTTAAACTTGGCAGAAGATGATTAGTTGAGCTGTTGTTTTTTTTAGTATTAACCTTTGGTAAGATATCTAAGACTAACTGTCAGTCTGTTTTGTCCATCTGTCTTTCCTTGGGATTTGCATTCAGATCATTTTACCTGACACAATTACTTGTATAGTTAATAAAGATGGTATTTAGACTGTAATGCAAAGTACTACAACTTTTAGAGAAAATTAAATCAGTCTGTCAGTCTGTTTTGACCATCTGTCCATCCATCAATATGACAACTTTTAGAGAAAATTAAATCAGTCTGTCAGTCTGTTTTGACCATCTGTCCATCCATCATCAATATGACAACTTTTAGAGAAAATTAAATCAGTCTGTCAGTCTGTTTTGACCATCTGTCCCTCCATCAATTTGACAACTTTTAAAGAGAATTAAATCATTTTGTCTTAAATTTCATGATCCAGCGATGTTTTTAAAACATCTGCCTTTAGCCCACTTTTCATACACTGTTGCATCTGAAATCACATTATTTGTTATAAGTTTTATCATTGTGCTCTGGGGTGTGTTACATTGAAAACTAGGTCACTGAGATTGGATAGATAGGATGTAAAATGAGTTGCTTGTGACATGTTTATCTTAGTAAATAGTAAAAAGAGACAATTTGTTAAGTTTTAATAATGCCAATAAACAATCATGTGAAAGAAAATGATAAAGAAAAAAAAATATAGGAGAGGATGGAAATTATTTCATGATTTATGACCTGAATAAATTGGCCATCTATGATTTTTTGTAGAAGAAAACTAATGTATCTATTCTTATGTAATACTGAAAAATTCTGAATCTATAACGTGCACTTTTTTAAAGCAGTTTTGGGTGTTTTGGGGACTTAGCCATCTTTGGAAGTTTTTAATTTAAAAAAAGTTAAGTACTTGAATGTTTCCCCAGCAGTCATCCTTTACATTGTTAACACTAACACCATCCTGCTATTTCTTTCAGGTGCATTTGTGGCAGGTCTGGATGCAGGGTTGACCTATAACAGCTGGCCAAAGATGGCTGACAAATGGATTCCTGAAGACCTCCTGGCATACTCTCCAACCTGGACAAATTTCTTTGAGAACCCCACCACAGTTCAGTTTATTCACAGACATCTGGTAAAGGGATTTTAATATATAGATCTCACAAGCATGTAAAATAAAGTGTAAAATAAACTTTAAAAAACTCACTCCAAGGCTCATTGCAATTATATGGCAAATAGAAAACTCACCCCATGACACATATCAATTATATGGCAATAGAAAACTCACCCCATGGCACATATCAATTATATGGCAATAGAAAACTCACCCCATGGCTCATATCAATTATATGGCAATAGAAAAATCCCCATGGCACATATCAGTTATATAGCAATAGAAAACTCACCCCATGGCACATATCAGTTATATAGCAAAAGAAAACTCACCCCATGGCACATATCAATTATATAGCAATAAAAATAAATCACCCCATGGCACATATCAATTATATGGCAATAGAAAACTCACTCCATGGCACATATCAATTATATGGCAATATAAAACTCACCCCATGGCACATATCAATTATATAGCAATAAAAAAAATCACCCCATGGCACATATCAATTATATGGCAATAGAAAACTCACCCAATGGCACATATCAATTATATGGCAATAGAAAACTCACCCCATGGCACATATCAATTATATGGCAATAGAAAACTCACCCCATGGCACATATCAGTTATATGGCAATAGAAAACTCACCCCATAGCACATATCAGTTATATAGCAATAGAAAACTCACCCCATAGCACATATCAATTATATAGCAATAAAAAAAATCACCCCATGGCACATATCAATTATATGGCAATAGAAAAATCACCCCATGGCACATACCAGTTATATGGCAATATAAAACTCACCCCATGGCACATATCAATTATATAGCAATAAAAAAAAAATCACCCCATGGCACATATCAATTATATGGCAATAGAAAACTCACCCCATGGCACATATCAATTATATGGCAATAGAAAACTCACACCAAGGCACACAACAACATTCACCCCAAGGCCTATAGCAGTTGTATCACAATGGAAAACTCATCCAAATGCACATAGCAAATATACAGCAATGGAAAACTCACCCAAAGATTCAGAGCAATTATACAGCAGTAGAAAACTCAACCCAAGGCCTGTAGCAATTATATGGTAATGGAAAACTCACTCCAGGGTCTATGGCAATTATATGGCAATAAGAAAGCTCACACCAAGGTGCATAACATCTATATGGCAATAGAAAACTCACCCCAAGGCACATAGCAATTATATGGCAATGGAAAGCTCACCCCAAGGCACATAGCAAATATTTGGCAATGGAAAGCTCATCCCAAGGTCTATAGGAGTTACATGGCAATAGAAAACTAACCCCAAGGCACATATCAATTATATGGCAATGGAAAATTTTCCCAAAGATACCTAGCAATTATATGGCAATAGAGAACTCACCCCAAATTATATGGCACCCCAAGGCCTATATCAATTATATGGCAATAGAAAACTCACACCAGGGTACATAGCAATTATATGGTAATGGAAAACTCATCCATTGCACATGGCAATTATATGGCAGTAGAAAACCCTCCACAAAGCATATATCAATTAGGTGGCAATCCTAAGAATTTTGCACATAAATAACATACCATATTTTCTTTACATCCATTGATACAGTTGCTATAAATATAAACATTGACCTTAAGTACAAATGTCAGTATTTAACATTTGTACTAAAACTTAATGGTTGTGAATGAACAATATTTTCAGTTCTGTATTGCTTCTGGATATTTTAATTTATATATATATATATATATATATATATATATATATATATATATATATTATGGATTAGTCTAATCGTGTCCCTTTCACTGTATTCACATATATATGCAATGGATGAGTCTAGTCATGTCCTTTTCTCTATATTCATAGGCTGAGAGTACAGTTTTGATGATTGCTGGATTCTGGTGGATGGCTCGTAGAGCTCCACTTCCTCCCAGAACACGCCTGGCAGTCAACTCACTTCTTGGAATGGCTTTCTTACAGGTTGGTTAAAATCATCTTTCTCTGTTGAATACATTATCCAGTCACATTAATGTTAGGAATTAATTCTGCTACCCTAACTCCAGAATTCAGAATTACCTCTGCCACCTCAAGAATTCAAAGACTTAAAAAAAATAACCATACTTTTTTAGACAGTGATAAGTAACATTAGATTCATCACCCTTTTCTGGATGACATCCTCATCTTGGATTTCAGTGTACCTAGACAACATCCACATAAATATTTAGTAGGTTCAGTTTTTCTTGACAACATGCACAGCCTTTTCTGTCTAAATAGTAGTTTAGGGTGCAGAGTAAATATGGACAAGTCAGTGTCTGTCTCTTTCCAACATTTATTCATTAGAGTACAGAGTTCCCATATGAACCTTCTCCATCGTGTTCTAGCATCAGAGAGAGCTCCTTTCAAAACATTTATCATGGCAAGGGAGTTCCTTCAAATCCTTAGCCTGTTCTCATGAATCTCAGCTGCCTCTACATGTGCTCTTTGCAGATAGCTCACCTCTCTCAGTGACCAATGACCAATTTCTTGACAGATCAGCAGATCAATTCAGACATTTTCTAATTTAATGTCTGAACATAATAGATGGCATGAAAATTTTTATTGGAAGCCCCACAACTAAGGTCACAATCTGCTTTAATGCAAGTTTGTCATTTGTGTGAGGTGCACTTGTTATCAGACTTCACAATGGTCAGTGGCAGGTCGACACAACATAAGAGAACCCTTTGTATCAAACTCTTGGAAATGACAGTCATAATTGTTTAATGAAAGAATTGGGTTGTACACACCGTTTTTCAAAAAGCTAAGAGTAGGTAGTTTGGTTAATTCCCTATCCTTGCATAATTGCAGTCTTCGGACTCACTTTTTATTTTATTGTTCCTTGCACATCATTAAATTCACCTTGCCAAAATAATCAGTTGTGCTATAATTGTATGTGGTAATCAGGACTGGTGGTTGTTCCTTCTCTAGCCTTTGGTCAGGCAAGATCCAGGATCTCACAGAGAGTAGATGCACATATAAAGTGAGTTTTCTTTTTTTTTTTCTTCACTTGTGTAATTCGAATGATGTCACACCACTGTCAGCCTCCATTTCTGAGCTGACTAACTTCTTTCTTTTTCTCTTTATAAGTAAGAAGCTAGCACCAATAACAATTAAGAGACAATGCCCCATGATTTCTGACATATTCATACATCATTGCTTGACATTAGTCACACAAAAAAAATCTCTTGGACTTCTTGAACAACTTTGATCTATCTGAAACTTGCATGCTAACCCAAAGTGAATTTTATAATATTTTATTTGTTATGGGTTTTGACATGGCTCTTAGTTTGAACCTTTATCTACTGTTTTGCTGAAGTAACTAATATACAAGATGTGCTTCCTGACAACTTTGACTAAAATGAACTCTTTGCTCTATTCATGGATCCAGACTAATTGCAATTTCATCTGACATTTCATTCATTTTAATGATACAACTGTGTTTTACTGCTAAGAAGAGAATTCCCTTTACTGTCAACCAGAAAATGATTTACAGTCCCATTGAGTAATCCTTTGATATGTTACAGGACCCAATATGGGGCTCTCTGAATCTATATAAAGGTTTACTGAGACCGGCTGCCTGAAGCTTTTCCTTTCATCCATTGCAGGGAAATAGGACATAACCACGCAAGTGTTATGGTTCTGCCTGAAGGGAGACATTTAGTCAGCACACTCTTATTACAAGAGCATGTACATCTGATGAAGATTTATATGCTCTGCATTTCCGCCTCTCCATTTCTCCTAATATTAATGTGATTGGGTAATGTATTCATTGAAAATAGGAAATTTTTATTGAAAATTATGTTCTCCATTCTCCAAAAAATTCTTACTCAATCACATTACTATAAATAGCTCTGAACCTCTCTGCAGCGAGAGCATCCTGTATCACTGTGTGCTGAAGCTAAAATAGACGATATCCAGTATATATGGAGTATCACTTAGCTGTGTAAGGGGGCAGTAATCTGTCTTTGTTATACAAATATAAAATGAGAGACTTTTTCATTGGTTGGACTGGATTATGAAGATAGCAGCAGAAATTCCTAGTGTTAATGTGATTGCATATTGTCGGAGAACATTATTTACTAAAAATTTCATTTTTCTTTTATTGAAGGGAAAGAGAGAGATTATATTTTATTGTTTCTTTCCTTGTGTTGAAGATCCAGTCTTTCAGTTTAACAGTTTAAAAAAATTGTGTAGATATTGTGTAGATCTGTATGACCATCCATCCATCAGTCAGTTATATTGAAAGCTACTGGATAATAATTCAGACCTTTATAGTAAGTATCAAAATTAGGTAGTCATCCATGGCTCCCACTCCTGATTTTACATCAGAGGTCACATGTAAAAAAAATTTGGATTACAAGGATTTTTTCATGCAAAACTGTATATATGCATTCATAGCAGAAATACACGATGTAGGAAATGGATTTTGCATTATGACCCAGGGTCAGTATCTTGGGTAGTTGTTGTTGTTTGGTTTAATGTCATTTTTCAGCACAAGACAGGTTATGCATGACAGTATGGTGGAGGAAGAACATGGGTAAACCCCAGAAAAAACCACTGACCCACGAGAAGCTGCTGGCAAAGTCTTGGTAGAGTTTGAGCGAAAATGATGTTTAGCGACAAAAGTGCTTAAAGGTCAGCTGCTGGCCAAGGCACAAGTCAGGCTAGAATGGTCTCCCTTTTGAAAAGAGGGATTGGCACCAAATTCTGCCAACTGTCAATTATTACTTTTACTCTTGCCCTGTCTGCGTGCTCTTTCTCTGGGCCTTGCAAATTCATTGGTTTATTTTCATCAATTGAGTGATTTGTAATTCTCACTGTCTTTATCACAGAGATTTTGCACGTAAACTGTTAAACATTTTTGTACAATAAGCATATTGATGCCATCGTTATTGGCTGCTATATGGTCGTCTATAGTACAAACAGGTTAGGTAAGTTTCATTAAGTCATTGAACTTATGTCTTAAGATCATTTCTGAGATTTTCTTTGCAATGTTTATTTATTCATACTGTCCACCCTGTCTGATTTTACATGTGTATGGAATTGTTCTGCTCTCAATTTATAGGTATCTATCATGGGTAAATGCTGAACTCTTCTAGTTGTAATTACATTGGGTACAATCCAAGCCGTGTACATGACATGTGTTTACTCCGCTCTGGGGATGTATGATTTCCATCTCTGGTAAACAGCTAACCAAGACAAATGAGTGAGTTTAAACAAACATGGTCAAAGAAGCAGATGTCATCAAAATTGCCACCATTGGTGCCTCTATCAACTTTTTCTTTGAATTCATGTACATGGAAAGCTTGTGCATTCATAACAAAATTCTGTAATTCGAGTTGTCACCAGATTCTCACATAACTAAAGCTGTAATTGTTTCCTATGTTGTCACGAACATAACAGACTTTCAATGGTGCAAACATCTCACAGGCAAAGGAACTCATAGTCCAGCCCTAATTTCCAGGTTGAAGAACCCTCCTTTAAACCCTTTCCTTTGACAAAAACATAGTTTCCTGGGACCACTGATGACAGTACTTGGGGGAACAAGGATTGGATTGGCTTAATCACTGCTTGTCCTTCCTACAGAAAATTACATGGATATTTTGTCCATTTCTGATATGCCGGTACGGAGTAACTCCACTTCTTAATGATAGGGATCCAGCTGTGGGATAAATGATCAGAAATCATGATGTTCATGGATGCCAGCACAGCGAGCTTTGGTGCCCACCTCCTTCAAAGAAATGAGTGGTGTTTGGCCCCATAAGGACTGCTCATTATATGTCATTAAACAAAGTCATAGTGAATGTTTTTCAATTGTGGCAGGAAATGCTGTTTTTGAAAGGGTATTCTGATTCTTTTCAACAGCTCGCCTGTCATCAGGTTTGGGATTTTCTTGGGTGGTGTAACATTGTCAACAAAATCCACACATCCCAGGATGGCTCAGTTTGCTAGTAAACTCAATGTATTGATGGAATTCACACTGAATGGTCCAATCACTTCTATGGCTTCAGATGAATTTGCACACTTTGGGATTGACCTCTTTGTGATGAGCTGGAATACCAAATTCCTGACCATCTTTCCACTACCATATCTGAAAGCCTGAATTGCCAATACTCTTTTGTTAGAATTGAAATGGCTACAAGCTTTCTCCAACACCTCAGATTCTAACAATTATAGGACGTGATAGAATCATGGTGCTGTCAGATTCTGATTATTCCCCTCAGATAGGAAAAATCATGGAGCAGTGACCTATTTTACATAGTAGTGAAGGCTCATGAAGATACTGCCTTCTCCCTGACTGCTGAAATAACTTCAGCAGCAGGATTTTCATCCAAGCACAAATATTTTGAACATGTGTTCCTGATTTATATCAAACAAGCCCTCAGCAGAGAAATTTCCCATAACAAGTGGTGAACAGAATTGCTGGGGCAAAAAGTTTCAAGAGCTAATGATGGGAAATGGACAATTTTTTTCCAGTGGTATAAATAGAAATGCATCTCTGCTTTTAAAGTTTCAGTATATGTTGACTGAGGCATGCCCAATCAGACATGTATATACCAGGAAATGAGAGACTACTTTAGCCCAGTGTATCGGAGAGAAGGAAGATTTTATCTTTTTTTTCAAATACACAACAAGGAACCTCAAGCAGACCTATAATCTCCTGTTACATGCATTCCACAGAAATGATATCCGAATATTTGAATCATTTTCATGAGACCATATGTCCACAAATTGAACATCCTATCTTCAGCCAGTACATTTTCATTTTCATCTTTCAGATTGCTTGTTAGTCACTCACTTAACAGTTATTATTGCTAAACAATGTCTGGGATATAATTTATGGTTACACAAATTTACATAAAAAAACAGATGGCTGTATGGTTCATCCATTTGTAGGTTGATAAACTAGTCAAGTTGAAGCCTAAATATCAAACATTTTCAGGCTTTTATTCGAGTAGAAATAGTCATATAAACATTTTCAGGCTTTTATTCGAGTAGAAATAGTCATATAAACATTTTCAGGCTTTTATTCGAGTAGAAATAGTCATATAAACATTTTCAGGCTTTTATTTGAGTAGAAATAGTCATATAAACATTTTCAGGCTTTTATTCGAGTAGAAATAGTCATATAAACATTTTCAGGCTTTTATTCGAGTAGAAATAGTCATATAAACATTTTTAATTTAAATGCTTTTGTGTGTTTATTGTTTGTCTTGTCTATGTTTTGTGTTTGTCTTTGAAAAAGAATTAGATTTGGAAGCGCTTAAGCTCATTAGAGGCTGGTTTTGCACTGTTTGTTGTCAGTTTATTGTATTTATCAATCCCTGACAATTTTCCATAGGTCCTGCATGGAATCTGTTCTTAATTTTTCATAGGCTCCTCATGGATTCCATTTTTTATTTTTCATTGGCCCATTAAGGATTCTGTTCATGTTTAATTTTCCATAGGCCATTCATAGATTCTGTTTTTAGATTTCTGTTTGATGTTCATGCTTAATTTTCCATAGGCCCTTTATGGATTATGTTTATGCTTAATTTTCCATAGGCCCTTTATGGATTATATTTATGCTTAACTTTCCATATACCCTGTATGGATTATGTTTATGCTTAATTTTCCATAGGCCCATCATGGATTATGTTTATGCTTAATTTTCCATAGGCCCATTATGGATTATATTTATGCTTAATTTTCCATGGGCCCTTTATGGATTGTTTATGCTTAATTTTCCATAGGCCCTTTATGAATTATGTTTATGCTTAATTTTCAATAGGCCCTGTATGGATTATGTTTATGCTTAATTTTCCATAGGCCCTGTATGGATTATATTTGTGCTTAATTTTCCATAGCCCCTTATGGATTATGTTTATGCTTAATTTTCCATGGGTCCTGTATGGATTATGTTTATGCTTAATTTTCCATAGGCCCCTTATGGATTATGTTTATGCTTAATTTTCCATAGGCCCTGTATGGATTATGTTTAAGCTTAATTTTCCATAGGCCCTGTATGGATTATGTTTATGCTTAATTTTCCATAGGCCCATCATGGATTATGTTTATGCTTAATTTTCCATAGGCCCTTATGGATTATGATCATGCTTAATTTTCCATAGGCCCTGTATGGATTATATTTATGCTTAATTTTCCATAGGCCCTTTATGGATTATGTTTATGCTTAATTTTCCATAGGCCCATCATGGATTATGTTTATGCTTAATTTTCCATAGGCCCTGTATGGATTATGTTTATGCTTAATTTTCCATAGGCCCTGTATGGATTATGTTTATGCTTAATTTTCCATAGGCCCTGTATGGATTATGTTTATGCTTAATTTTCCATAGGCCCTGTATGGATTATGTTTATGCCTTATTTTCCATAGCCCCTTATGGATTATGTTTATGCTTAATTTTCCATAGGCCCTGTATGGATTATGTTTATGCTTAATTTTCCATGGGCCCTGTATGGTTTATGTTTATGCTTAATTTTCCATAGCCCCTTATGGATTATGTTTATGCTTAATTTTCCATAGGCCCTGTATGGATTATGTTTATGCTTAATTTTCCATAGGCCCCTGATGGATTTTGTTTATGCTTAATTTTCCATAGGCCCTGTTTGGATTATGTTTATGCTTAATTTTCCATAGGCCCCTGATGGATTTTGTTTATGCTTAATTTTCCATTGGCCCTGTATGGATTATGTTCATGCTTTATTTTCCATAGGCCCTTTATGGATTATGTTCATGCTTAATTTTCCATAGGCCCTTTATGGATTATGATCATGTTTAATTTTCCATAGGCCCTTTATGGATTATGTTTTTGCTTAATTTTTCATAGGCCCTGTATGGATTATGTTCATGCTTTATTTTCCATAGGCCCTTTATGGATTATGATCATGCTTAATTTTCCATAGGCCCTGTATGGATTATTTTTATGCTTAATTTTCCACAGGCCAATCATGGATTCCCTTTATGCTTAATTTTCCATAGGCCCTGTATGGATTATGTTTATGCTTAATTTTCCATAGGCCCTGTATGGATTATTTTTATGCTTAATTTTCCATAGGCCCTGTATGGATTATGTTTATGCTTAATTTTCCATAGCCCCTTATGGATTATGTTTATGCTTAATTTTCCATAGGCCCTGTATGGATTATGTTTATGCTTAATTTTCCATAGGCCCTGTATGGATTATGTTTATGCTTAATTTTCCATAGCCCCTTATGGATTATGTTTATGCTTAATTTTCCATAGGCCCTGTATGGATTATGTTTATGCTTAATTTTCCATAGGCCCCTGATGGATTTTGTTTATGCTTAATTTTCCATAGGCCCTGTTTGGATTATGTTTTTGCTTAATTTTCCATAGGCCCCTGATGGATTTTGTTTATGTTTAATTTTCCATTGGCCCTGTATGGATTATGTTCATGCTTTATTTTCCATAGGCCCTTTATGGATTATGTTCATGCTTAATTTTCCATAGGCCCTTTTTGGATTATGATCATGCTTAATTTTCCATAGGCCCTTTATGGATTATGTTTTTGCTTAATTTTCCATAGGCCCTGTATGGATTATGTTCATGATTTATTTTCCATAGGCTTTTTATGGATTCACTTTATGCTTAAATTTTCTTAGGCCCTTTATGGGTTATGTTTATGCTTCATTATAAGTAATAATGTAAACTGATAATCCCAAGAATTCTTTTATTCCCCAACACAGATTTGTTGTAAGATATATATTCTTCTCTTTTACAGGCAACGCTAGGAATTACAACCCTTTTGTCACATGTCCCTACCCATCTGGCAGCAACACACCAGTCAGGATCATTAGTGTTGCTGAGTCTGGCTGTTTGGGTCGCCCATGAGTTGAGAAGGCTGCCTAAATAAGTTAGGAAGGAGATACAGAAGTGGAATTTCCAGCCTAAATTTACACCGTACAACACTTTAATAATGATCAAATGTTTACTGCTTTTAGATCTGAATGAATCACATTTGTAAAACTGAAAATTGGAGAGGATAATTTCCCCTATCCTTTGGTAACAATGATAACGTACATTTTCTAGATATAATAGGATGTAATGATGGAAACAAATATAGAGCATTATGTAGTGTCTTCACATTTGGACAAAATGTTTGCTGATGTTTTAGAAAATATAATTAATCCAGTAATTGCAGTATGAATAGACCCTGTCAATGGTGTTGACTCCTTATTGCTATCTGAATAGATCTATCAATGGCGTTTACTCCTGATTGCTACCTGAATAGACCCTGTCAATGGTGTTGACGTCTCATTGCTATCTGAATAGACCCTGTCAATGGTGTCTACTCATTGCTATCTGAATAGACCCTGTCAATGGTGTCTACTCATTGCTATCTGAATAGACCCTGTCAATGGTGCCTACTCATTGCAGTCTAAATAGACCCTGTCAATGGTGCCTACTCATTGCAGTCTGAGGCAAGAAACATGTTATTGAGAATTTAAGTTTTACTTATATTGCATGACCACATTGACAAACATTCATCTTTTTTCATTGCCAATTGTGTTGTATCAATCATTGAAAACGGTTTAGTAGAGATGCAAAAAATTTCATCTAGTAATTTTACTTCATGAGGACTCTATTTAATTTTCTGATACATTATGAAAAGCATTTAATATTATGTGGATTTTTTTTGGGGGGGGTATGTTCTTATTTTATTTTAGGTGGCATGTTCATGTATGTGGGCAAACTTTAGCTGCCATGTTAGGTTTGCCAGATATATTCAAGCAGATCATCAAATAAAGTTTTACTGAAGTTGAGTCAAGAATAAATTAAAGCACATTTGTTTGAATATTGAAGAAAAAAACCCATTACAGTTATGTTTTGAGATTTGTAAACTTGTGCTAGTTAGAGTATATAATAAACAGGGTACATCAGTGTGATGTCTGATATCTTATGGAACTTGTTCTGTTATGGCCAACTTGCATGCTTACTGCCACATGGAAAAAAAACTGATAAATGATGAGAAGCTATTAGGAGTAAACATTTACAGAAGTCTTAAAGAAAAACAAGTAGACAGTGTCTCTAGGTCTCTCACATCTAACATTTAACTGCTTTGTAAAATACAAATTTACCTGACAAAGGACTCCATAATTCTGTGCTGTCATGCTTATACATGTATACCTCCAGTGAATGACTACCATCAAACAATGAGAGGAAATTGTACTAGTTCCCACTAGATAAAATTGTCAAACATCAAAAAAGGCAAAGCTCTGTTGATTCTTGAAGACTCATTTGATGCATCAAACATGTTCACAGAATTAAAATGGTTAAGAATTGATGAGAAATGGATTTTCTAACAGCAGTTTTGGTTTTTAAATGTCAAGAAATGTTCCAAATTGCATGACTCAATTATTCAATAAAATATCATCTCCCTCTAATCAAAAAGATCGAATTTAAACAACAATTTAGAGTTTGATCTGCTGAATTATTTAAATCCTCTAATAAAATGTTCATACAATATTTCAGACCTACATATTAACAAACTAACAAAATAAAAGTCCAGGGATTTATCACCATAATGTTCTGCAAATGTATCACTTGCTACTTTTGTGTCTTTTATATATATATATATATATATATATATATATATATATATATATATATATATATATATATATATATATATATATATATATAAAGTCTACTGTTGAACCTAATAATGTTTTATAATACTATGGACACTACTACATGCCACATTTTTTTTTTTAAAAATAGCCTATATCTAAGCAAAAATGATCATGGAACAAAATGTTCTAAATCCTCCTTCATAATGTGTTTACCCATAAATAGTTATTTTCATGAGAGGGAGAAAACATGCATTTAGATTTGTTTTTGTTAGTCTACAATATTAGCTGTATTTAACTAATTGAGTTACCCTCTTTAAACAGACATTATTATTATGATCATTATTTCAGGAAGTACATTTTCTGGCAAGTTACTATGAAAGATCTGAGCTGGAATCATGTTGTTTTTTTAAAAAAACAAGACTGTAAACGATTCCACTTTTACTTAAGTAGACTAACGTGATGCTTATTTGTATTCTTCTTTGATCTATATTATTTGCAACTAGTCATGATTTGTCAGTCACTTATAGGTAAATCATGTATGTTTCTTGCTAATGGTATGCGAGACTTTCTTCTTGTTGATCAAAATTTTGTCTTTATGATTATGAATTCTTAGATCATCTGTCTTTATGATTGTGAATTCTTAGGTCATCTGTCTTTATGATTATGAATTCATAGATCATCTGTCTTAAGTTTATGATTGTGAATTCTTAGGTCATATTATGAATTCTTAGGTCACCTGTCTTATGATTATGAATTCTTAGGTCACCTGTCTTATGATTATGAATTCTTAGATCATCTGTCTTTATGATTATGAATTCATAGGTTATCTGTATTTATGATTATGAATTCTTAGGTCATCTGTCTTTATGATTATGAATTCTTAGATCATCTGTCTTTAGGAATTCTTAAGTCATCTGTCTTTATGATTATGAATTCATAGGTCACCTGTCTTAGGTCACCTGTCTTTAGGATTTTGAATTCTAAGGTCATCTGTCTTTATGATTATGAATTCTTAGGTCATCTGTCTTTATGATTATGAATTCATAGGTCACCTGTCTTAGGTCACCTGTCTTTAGGATTTTGAATTCTTAGGTCATCTGTCTTTATGATTATGAATTCTTAGGTCATCTGTCTTTATGATTATGAATTCTTAGGTCATCTGTCTTTATGAATTCTTAGGTCATCTGTCTTTATGATTATGAATTCTTAGGTCATCTGTCTTTATGAATTCTTATGTCATCTGTCTATGATTATGAATTCTTAGGTCATCTGTCTTTATGATTATGAATTATTAGGTCATCTGTCTTTATGATTATGAATTCTTAGGTCATCTGTCTTTATGATTATGAATTCTTAGGTCATCTGTCTTTATGATTATGAATTCTTAGGTCATCTGTTTTTATGATTATGAATTCTTAGGTCATCTGTCTTTATGATTATGAATTCTTAGATCATCTGTCTTTATGATTATGAATTCTTAGGTCATCCGTCTTTATGATTATGAATTCTTAGGTCATCTGTCTTTATGATTATGAATTCTTAGGTCATCTGTCTTTATGATTATGAATTCTCAGGTCATCTGTCTTTATGAATTCTCAGGTCATCTGTCTTTATGATTATGAATTCTTAGGTCATCTATGATTATGAATTCTTAGGTCATCTGTCTTTATGATTATGAATTCTTAGGTCCTCTATGATTATGAATTCTTAGGTCATCTGTCTTTATGATTATGAATTCTTAGGTCATCTGTCTATGATTTTGAATTCTGAGGTCATCTGTCTTTATGATTTTGAATTCTGAGGTCATCTGTCTTTATGATTATGAATTCTTAGGTCACAATTTCTTTAAGATTATGAATTCTTATGTCATTCATCATTATGATTAATAATTCCTTTCTGTATGAATTCTTAGGTTGTCTGTGTTAGAATCATCTGACAAGTTTTAAATAAAAGTAATAATTACATTCAGATTTGTAAGGAAGTTTTCCGGATCATTTTGAGTCAGATCCAAGATACCTTGGCTCAATGTTCCAGAACAAATCAAGTGAAATCATGTACCAACTTTATGCACTGCTATGGCTTCTATGCTTTGTACGATGTTATTATACTTGATAGTAATTGTGCATTTTTATTTGAAAATTTCAAAGTGTATAATAGCTTTTTTTTAACTTGTATTAATTGGGGGGGGGGGTATTTAAGTGGATCTATCTTTTAGAGCAGTTACTGTCAGCATAAATTATGCAGGCTTTTATTTCTCCATTAAGTAAATTTGGTGTGGGATATACATGATAGCTTGAGAAACATAAGAACAAAGAGGTCAATGGATATTATAATTTTGTAAATATGTTGACATTTCATGCAGTCTTACATTTATGGAAGTTAAATTTCTCTGCTATTTATAGGATCTGCCTGTTTCCATGGAAATAAAACTTATTGTGTATAAGGATGCATGAACTTGGAGTAATATGAATGCATTTCTGCAGGAGTGAAAGAAACAAGACAAACCAAAAATATATAATTTTATTTAACTGGGATAGAAGAGAACATTTATGTTAATATAATTAATATGTAAATAAAGAATCTCTCCAAATGTTGCCTTTCATGTTCAGATCCTTCAACTTTCAGATTACATGTAAGTAAGTTGAAATGAATACAAAGAGAAATGTATTTTTAATAAGAGTCACAATATGTAAAAAGGTTAAGTATAAAAAAGCTTATTACAAAAATAATTGCATTTGTTAACAATTTTCGCTATATATATAAAGTTAGTACAACTTAGAAATGAAACTGTAATGTGAAACTTGGCAACATGTATACAAGAGGATATCTGCTTGCATTGTGTGACTTTTCTTAGTCTTTTCTCTCAAAGAAATTTTCATCCACGCGTATATTTTTTTTATTCACTCAGGACAGGCAAACTTTCTTTTTATTTTAAGCTTAAACATACTGACCTAGTTAAATATATAACTAAATGAAGCAGCTGGTTTCTATGGTAATGTCGGCTGTTCACAAAAAAAATGATGTTCTGCTGTGTTTATGTATGAACCTAAATCATGTTCCTTATTTAAGGAAAATTAACATTAAAAAGTTGAAAAAATAAATGTGCGATTAAAACCTATTATTCCCTTGTGATAAGTCACCATGCTTACCACTAGACCATGGAAGTAACAACATGGCCATAGTATTATCAACGGTTATTACCAATTGCATTGAAACAGTAACTTTGATAAATCACTCCAGTTAATTTTCAAAATGATTTTAAAAAATCAACCAATGTATAGACTAGCATAAAATAAAAATTTTTTTTTTTTTGGTCCTTCATAAGAAAATAACAGTAAATGAATCTAAGAAGCTGAAAGATGAAAAATATGTCGAGTAACATTGTGTTGCCTATCCACATATCTGATTCATCTTCCATGGTCGTTTTGGCAAGACCGGCCTCAGCACTGGGCTGAGATCCAACCAGTGGCTGCTGTTAGCAGTGTTTTTGGTCCGAGGACTAATAGGTAGAGCTGTCTGAAATAATACAAACTGCTTTTATCATTCTTTTTCTTATTAAACAGTTCAGATAAAACAAACGTGAAAACTGTTGGTTTTTTTTTCCTGATTAAAAAATGAGGTTGATTTATCAAATAGCTTTGCTGGTCTTTAGGAATGATATATATATATATATTTTAAAAATAAAGAGTGTGTGGGGGGAATCTTTATCAAATAAGGCAAATATTTTGTTGGATCTTTAAATTTGTGGTTCAAGGCAACAATGAACTCCATGAAAATTAGTACCGTATGAAAATTAGCGGCACTACAGTAATTAATTGATAACAGCTTTACATGCCACCTGTAAACTTCATCAGATACTTGTGTCATACTGGTTCGTTATCAACTACTCTGCGTAATGACTTTTGACATATAATCAATAACAAATAAATTATGAAGTGTATAAGCATTCATGTAATAAAAATATAATGTAGTAAATGTTTTAAAAGTTATTTATCTATTTCGGCTACTTTTGACCTAGTGTCCTCACTGCACATATTTTTTCAGTAAATATTGCTGCTGTACAGCTTGTTTGAGCATTGGATGATCTAAATATTTGTACATCAGATCAACACCTTTGTAAACAAATATGTTTACTAGATCCTTTATCACAGACTGAAATTCAATCACATGCAAGGGCTGAAGAGCCAGACTGTATACGGTTCCGATGCATTTCATTGTGATGTCAATGGAATCAAGTGATGCCTGCTACGTGCTACCTTAATGCATGCCTGCTACATGCTACCTTAATGCATGCCTGCTACATGCTACCTTAATGCATGCCTGCTACGTGCTACCTTAATGCAAGTAAAGAATTCCTGACTTGAACTCCTAAATATTTGACAAAATTGTCTGCATTAATAAAATCATTGTAGAGAGAGAAAAAAATCACAGTAAATGCAATCTATACTGAATGAGATGCAGTTATCAGAATTGATAAGAGTTGATTTACTGTAAGAATTATGCATTGTACCATATTAAGAAATGGCATTAGCTCGGGGTAAAAGATTAGTTAAATCTATTTTATGCAAAGAAGAACAATATGACATAGCAAGTTATGCCTAGATGTGAAATTTCTAAAGATGTAAAGCAGCATGCAAAAATTTTATTGAAATAGACTTCTATATTACTTATGTTGAATAACATCTAATGAAAGGTGACATTCTTTCAAGGTGGAATCCAGCAACATATACAAATCTAGTGTTAGCATTATCTATTACTTATGTTGAATAACATCTAATGAAAGGTGACATTCTTTCAAGGTGGAATCCAGCAACATATACAAATCTAGTATTAGCATTACTTGAAGCTGCTGAATAATATTCCATTAAAAATTAAAAGAAATAACAAGAAGATTTATATAAATAACACTTCCTTGGTACATTTTATAATGCTCATGTACAATACATATACATGTATGCAGGTTACAGAGAGACAGTCACATGTACTTTATGCAAATAACAAGCTAATGTAACTTTGTTTTCACCTGTTGTGACAACATTTTTGGACAAAAAAATCTTCCTTCATAATCAGTGGACATTTTTTATAATGCATTTTATAAATGAGATATTGAAATATATCATTGGGAGACAAATGTACATCAGTATTTTGATTAATAACCCCACCCAATTCAGACCATATCTAACTATAAAAAAATTTGAGCATGAACTTCAGAAAAGTGACACCTATGTGTCATCATGCAAAAAAAAGATGAGACAATTCACCCAAAGAAAAGTACCACCTGAGCCCCACCCTGCTCGAAAAAGGTAACACCTTTCTCTCATCATTCATGCTAAAAATAGGTCAGACCCACCCAATTAGTACCACCTGTATCCCATCATGCTAAAACAGATTAGAACCACCAAAAAAGGTGCCACCTGTGTCCCATCATGCTAAAATAGGTCAGCCCCACCCAAAAAAGTGCCACTTACATGCTAAAATAGATTTGACCTGCCCCCCCCCCTTCCTCCAAAAATGTGGCACCTCTGTCTCATCATGCTAATAGAGATCAGACTATAGCAAAATTAACTAACTGAAACTGGTTTTGCAATAAAACTTAATGTAATACTGTACTAAATACTGATTCATTCAACAACAAAAAAAAAAATCTATCTTTGGCAACATTTTGAACTGAACCACAATACAATGTTCAAGAAAATAGTCAAGTTTGCTACACAGCACTTATTATATGAAAAAAAAACTGACATGAACTCTGCAAATTTTAAGTACACAGTCAAGAATAGCATCATAATGATTACCATGTCCAGTTTTCTGAAAATATCAACATTATTTACATGGACACACAAACTGATTGTAAAGGACGATACTGTCATCAAGTTATTAGCATTCTGGGTACATTTCACTTTGTGATTGTCAGAACATATTTGAAATTTAACATGAATGGTACATAACTGGTTAATGGCAGCATTTTGTCAGGGAAATAATGGTAAATGGGCGGCACTAGCCATAGCTGTAGGGTTTATCGCCATTTTTCAGCACATGCTAGGCTATACATGGCGGCCAATATTAATGGTGGAGGAGGAACGCAGGAAAACCCACAGAAAGAACCACAGACCCACGAGAAGCTACTGGCACGCCTTCCCACATAGGTCAAATTACAGACTCAAACCCACGCAGACAGAGGTGAGATAGCAGTGATCCATAACGAAGAGTGCTTTAAACCACTCGGCCACTCGAGGCCCCTGGCGCTAGCAGTATTTGACAGTGAAAGCACAGTAAATGGACAGCAATAGCAGTATTTTGACAGTGAAAGCACAGTAAATGGACAGCAATGGCAATATTTGACAGTGAAAGCACTGTAAATGGACAGCAATGGCAATATTTGACAGTGAAAGCACAGTAAATGGACAGCAATGGCAGTATTTTGACAGTGAAAGCACAGTAAATGGACAGCAATGGCAATATTTTGACAGTGAAAGCATGGTGACTGGGCACTGGCTGCATTTGGCAAAGAAGCATGTTATGTTTTATATTTTGATGGTTTGTAAAATCACCTGATTACATTATTGACAGTACATTCCATCATATAAAAAGCGACAATATTCATCATATGTGAACAGTATATATATTTGTGAAAATATATCACATGAAGGAAAATATGTAAATTATTTAAAAACACATCAGCACAATCCTGGCTATACAGTGCTAAATATGTTTGGGTGTTGGGTGTACAAAAAAATGCATTTAAAAAACAAAGATGAAGCCAAAAAAGGGCAAAATACAATATATATATATATAGATATGGCCCACAAACTATAGTTTTCATAAAATCAACAAAATTTTACCATATGTATTAATTTCTTTATAAATGGGGCCTATCGAATTTGGACTTTATAGATACATGACTTCTATCCAGTGAAGCCTTGACGTGTAACCTTTATATGATGGTGGTTGGTCAATATAGCAGGTTTCCTTTGTACATTTTTCTGGTTAATGATACTATAATAAAAATATTAAATATATTAAATATGTTAATGATACAGCATTAAATACGACTTGGAGCATGTTCATTCAAATGATCTGTTTATTATGTCAATATATAAATATAACTTATTATCAATTCTGTTTGTGTGTGTGTGCGAAACTATATACATGTATTCTGAATGTAAATATGCATACAACAGAGGGCCCAAATGGGTATTAGTTCCTTGCATCTAATCTAATCTAATTGTGTCACACACTTTAAATAAAGTCATTATTATTCATCATCTTCTAATATTATTATTATTAATATTATTCATCTATTAATATTATTTTTTAAATTTTTTTTATTATTAAATTACTAATGCTGGCTATTTGATTAAATATAAATTTCACTGAATGAAATGATTAACATAAGATGATGAGGAAAGTACTGTCATCCCAGAGAAGGCAGTTACTGCCTTGACCGACTCTTTGGACAAATAATTCATGTTATCATAGATGATAATATTTTTGCATCCAATGGCTCCAAGTTACATGTTTTTAACTTATTCTACATGAATTGTCTTGAAATTCAGATAAGCATGTTTTTCAATACAGCATTCAATTTAATTACAAATTTCATCCAAAAAATGAATAAAAAAACCCCGACATTAAAATCTATTCATAATTTTCTACAAAATGGGATGCTTTACTCAATGCACATGCTCCATGTTCTGCCATCACACCGTGTGTCAACTATATACTGCTATAAACATATACACATTTTAAGGAATTTATCCATCTTGCTATATTCAGAAAAGCCTCCATTCATTTATTGGTTTTTCTATGCTGCTGTTGTGGATTTAATGCTATTTTTCAGCACAAGATAGGTTATACATGGTGGCCAGTATAACTGGAGGAGGAAGAAACCAGGAAAAACCACCCAGTAAGAACCACTGATCCACAGGAAGCTACTGGCCAGCTTTCTCACATACAAACACTGGCTGAGCTGAAGACTTGAATCAATGCAGATAGTTGTGAGATGGCAATTATCAGTAAAGGTGAGAGCTTTATAGTCCATTCAGCTCCCACCCCACCTATTTTAGTAATTGTGGCCATACCTGATGGCATCTCAGTGACATCTGTATACATTTGAGTGGTCATCATGCAAGTGTACTTTTTGTTAATATATGGTCTTTTTTCAGTTTAGTAATTGTACAATATATTTAAAACGTAATGATGGTAATACAGAGAGCAGCATCAGTTGCATATTTCCCTCTATGCCAAATTTGGTCCAATTCTGTTCAGAATTTTCTCAGAAATTGTTTAAGCAATATTTTTACTAACTGCAGCCATATTTGATTACAGATCAGACTCTGTTAAGAAAAATGTAAAAGATCTCATGCCAGGGTTCTCTTTATCAATTTAGGTTAAATTTTATTCAGCAGTTTTCTAGTGTCAGTAGTAGTGGCCATACACGATTCAGTTTGTTATTTTATACAATCTTAAAAGCTCTTTATTGTCAGGATGCTTTCTGTCAAGGTCAGTCAATTCTATAAAATGATTTTGGAGAATAAGCTGTCTGAAGGTTATTCTATTTTAGTAATGCAGTCATATTTGAAGTCAAGTCAGAAATATCTGTAAAAAATTTGAAAAGGTCTTCAAGCCTGAATGCTTTCTGTCAAGGTTGGCCAAATTCTATAAAATGATTTTGGAGAATAAGTGGTTTAAAGGTTATTCTATTTTAGTAATGCAGTCATATTTGAAGTCAAGTCAGCAAAATCTAAAAATTTGAAAAGGTATTCAAGCCTGAATGCTTTCTGTCAAGGTTGGCCAAATTCTATACATTGATTTTTGAGAATAATTGATTTAAAGGTTATTCTAATTTAGTAATGCAGTCATATTTGAAGTGGAGTCAGCAATATTTTTATAAATTTGAAAGGTCTTTATGCCAGAATGCTTTTTTTCTTAATAAATTTGACCAAAGTCTGTTCTGCAATTTTTGAAAAGTCATTTTAAGTTTTTATATATTTTTAGTAATGGAAACCATATTTGATGATTGAATGTCAGAATGCTCTCTGCAAGAAGGAGTCATTACTGACCCAGTGGATTCAAGCTACAGCATGGCAAATTAATTGTTATATGGTAATGAAAGGTTTCCAATCCATGCATATGGATGACAGGTTTGGAATTTCAAGTGCAATATCTTAAGTTTTTTGTTCTTGTTTCATAGAAAGCCAGACTGATTTGAAAAAGGAGTTGTAATTTTGAGATGGCCTGTTGATGATTATGTTTTGAAGTTGTCTTTCATAGCAGTGCAGATGTCAGTGACTTAATCATGCTCGGATAACTGAGGACTGGTCTTAATTGGTTAAAAGGTCATTGGATACAGGAATTCTTTACATGTCTACTGTTAAAGAAAGAAACTGAAGCCGAGTGGATGCCGAGACGGCTGAGTCTTCCCTGGACATTATTGAATGAGGACAGATGAAATGGCCCTTCAAACCCATGTAACAAGGCCCAATATTTTACAAGTAAATGTTTGTAACAGGCACAAATTCAATGTTGATAATTCATATAGTGTTATATTTTTTTACTTAAAGAACAGTTTTGATATCAATCTATCTTTCTATGCTTATCTAAATGCTCTCAGTCAGCTGATGTTTAGCACTTTTATTATTTTAAAAAGCCAAAGACAAGGCATATGTATTTCTTTTTTCACTTGGGAAAGATGGATTTGCAAGGTGGTGGATATTTTCTTAATGTATAATGACAAAGTAATGTATATAAAGCGTAAATTAGAAATGTATTTATTGTATATGAATGCTCTCACCACTGCGCCTAAGAAATGCAAAAGATAATTGGGGTGTGATGGAGGCACATATGGATGTAAGAATGAATGGACAATACTATATGCCCCAACCAAATTGTGGTGGGGTATAAAAAGTAAATATAAAAAGTATGTTATTATGATGTTCAAATCAAACAAACATCACTAAAATTGCATGCAGCAAATTAATTAGATTATAACTAATTATACATGTGATGGAACAGATGACTTATTATTACAGTAGAGTTGAAAGCTGATTTAGCTAAGTGGCAATTTGGCTTACCTACCAGAGATATGGCACAGATACCTTTTCAGTGTTCAGACTAAAAAAGGTAAATACATAGCGGATAATTTTTTTTATTACTGGCTATATTTCATTGTGTGGTGGTAGAAAATACATGATATTTGAATGAGTGGTGAAGCCATGAGTTAAAATATATATTTTCTTTTTATTATATATGGACCATGCTTCAGATTCAAAGTCCAGAAGACAACATGGACTCCCCACTCCCTTTTTACATTCATATCACTTTCATAAGCAGATCAAATAAATATATGTGACTTAAGAAAGCAGTTTGATTTGGCTGACCAAAGTGTAGCAATAAATGAAATTTTTGTCATTTTGTAAACTATGTGATCCTATCTGATAACAAAGTAAGTCTGATAAAACAATGCATCACTGCTGGTTTTTTCATTGTTGTCAAGGAAGTAAGGGGAAATAACTTGTGAGAGATGTGAATGGCATCTGGTCAAATTTCTTTATCAAAGATTAATTTCCATGTCTGAAATGTAAAGCAGTTTTTATATATATTATTATCAAAATATAACAATATATTTTTTACATGTGAAAATATAAGAATCAAAAAATATGAAAAATATTTCATCAGTAAGTCTCAATTTTTCAAACTGAAGTATACAATAAGCAGAAATCATAGATATAAACATGACATCATTTTAAGTTTTACCAGCTAAAGATAAGTATACAATAAGCAGAAATCTTAAATATAAACATGACATCATTTTAATTTTTAGCAGCTAAAGATAAGTTTTAATTTGACAGCTTTTCTTTTTAAAAAAATGGAGGCTTCATGTTGAAAAAACTGGACAGAGTCAGGATTATGATCCCTATTTCAACAATGATGAAAATCAACACTACACAATCTTTGTAATGTATAATGCTGGTGTCCATCCTTCCTGTTGAAAAAAACTATACAAGTCAGGAATATCATCCCTATTTCAACAATGATGAAAATCAACACTATACAATCTTCTTAATGTATAATGCTGGTGTCCATCCTTCCTGTTGAAAAAAACTATACAAGTCAGGAATATCATCCCTATTTCAACAATGATGCCACTCGACACTACACAATCTTCGTAATGTAGAATGCTGGTGTCCATCCTTCCTGTTGAAAAAAACTATACAAGTCAGGAATATCATCCCTATTTCAACAGTGATGCCACTCAACACTACACAATCTTTGTAATGTAGAATGCTGGTGTCCATCCTTCCTGTTGAAAAAAACTATACAAGTCAGGAATATCATCCCTATTTCAACAATGATGCCACTCGACACTACACAATCTTCGTAATGTAGGATGATGGTGCCCATCCTTCCTGTTGAAAAAAACTATACAAGTCAGGAATATCATCCCTATTTCAACAATGATGAAAATCAACACTATACAATCTTTGTAATGTATAATGCTGGTGTCCATCCTTCCTGTTGAAAAAAACTATACAAGTCAGGAATATCATCCCTATTTCCACAATGATGAAAATCAACACTATACAATCTTCTTAATGTATAATGCTGGTGTCCATCCTTCCTGTTGAAAAAAACTATACAAGTCAGGAATATCATCCCTATTTCAACAATGATGCCACTCGACACTACACAATCTTCGTAATGTAGAATGCTGGTGTCCATCCTTCCTGTTGAAAAAAACTATACAAGTCAGGAATATCATCCCTATTTCAACAGTGATGCCACTCAACACTACACAATCTTTGTAATGTAGAATGCTGGTGTCCATCCTTCCTGTTGAAAAAAACTATACAAGTCAGGAATATCATCCCTATTTCAACAATGATGCCACTCGACACTACACAATCTTCGTAATGTAGGATGATGGTGCCCATCCTTCCTGTTGAAAAAAACTATACAAGTCAGGAATATCATCCCTATTTCAACAATGATGAAAATCAACACTATACAATCTTTGTAATGTATAATGCTGGTGTCCATCCTTCCTGTTGAAAAAAACTATACAAGTCAGGAATATCATCCCTATTTCAACAATGATGCCACTCGACACTACACAATCTTCGTAATGTAGAATGCTGGTGTCCATCCTTCCTGTTGAAAAAAACTATACAAGTCAGGAATATCATCCCTATTTCAACAGTGATGCCACTCAACACTACACAATCTTTGTAATGTAGAATGCTGGTGTCCATCCTTCCTGTTGAAAAAAACTATACAAGTCAGGAATATCATCCCTATTTCAACAATGATGCCACTCGACACTACACAATCTTCGTAATGTAGGATGATGGTGCCCATCCTTCCTGTTGAAAAAAACTATACAAGTCAGGAATATCATCCCTATTTCAACAATGATGCCACTCGACACTACACAATCTTCGTAATGTAGAATGCTGGTGTCCATCCTTCCTGTTGAAAAAAACTATACAAGTCAGGAATATCATCCCTATTTCAACAGTGATGCCACTCAACACTACACAATCTTTGTAATGTAGAATGCTGGTGTCCATCCTTCCTGTTGAAAAAAACTATACAAGTCAGGAATATCATCCCTATTTCAACAATGATGCCACTCGACACTACACAATCTTCGTAATGTAGGATGATGGTGCCCATCCTTCCTGTTGAAAAAAACTATACAAGTCAGGAATATCATCCCTATTTCAACAGTGATGCCACTCAACACTACACAATCTTTGTAATGTAGAATGCTGGTGTCCATCCTTCCTGTTGAAAAAAACTATACAAGTCAGGAATATCATCCCTATTTCAACAATGATGCCACTCGACACTACACAATCTTCGTAATGTAGGATGATGGTGCCCATCCTTCCTGTTGAAAAAAACTATACAAGTCAGGAATATCATCCCTATTTCAAAAGTGATGCCACTCAACACTACACAATCTTTGTAATGTAGAATGCTGGTGTCCATCCTTCCTGTTGAAAAAAACTATACAAGTCAGGAATATCATCCCTATTTCAACAGTGATGCCACTCAACACTACACAATCTTTGTAATGTAGAATGCTGGTGTCCATCCTTCCTGTTGAAAAAAACTATACAAGTCAGGAATATCATCCCTATTTCAACAATGATGAAAATCAACACTACACAATCTTTGTAATGTAGAATGCTGGTGTCCATCCTTCCTGTTGAAAAAAACTATACAAGTCAGGAATATCATCCTTATTTCAACAGTGATGCCACTCAACACTACACAATCTTTGTAATGTAGAATGCTGGTGTCCATCCTTCCTGTTGAAAAAAACTATACAAGTCAGGAATATCATCCCTATTTCAACAGTGATGCCACTCAACACTACACAATCTTTGTAATGTAGGATGATGGTGCCCATCCTTCTGAGTTTCTGATTTTAATATACCACCAACCCCCATCTGGTGTATCCAGGACATCAATCTCCTCCCCCTCTAAAAACCCTATCTCCCCATCATTTTCTGCCACAAAGTCTGCTGTTGCCTTATAGTAAATGGCTTGCTTCTTTGTGTTAGATGCTGATTCTGTTTTTACTGAATTAGGCATTTGTTTATCGTGATCAGAATTTTGAGTATTAGATCCTTTCTCTTGGATATAGTCTGAAGGTGCCCAACCCTCATTCTCACCATTTTTCACATACCACCAGCCTTCAGCTTTATCGAGTATTTGCACCTCGTCTCCTTGCACTAAATCTATCTCACCCTCATTTTGAGCCACAAATGAGGCAACTGCAATATACCTCTCCAACACAGGAGCGACAGTTGTGGTCATGCTTGAGGAAACATTTTTTTCACCGATATTTTTATTGTTGGCAGAAGGCTTCATTGGAAGGAAAGGTGGTTTCACAATATTAGATGATGTCTGAGATTTTAAAGGGACTTTTGGCTTATTAGAACCCTGGCTCTCAAGACTGCCTCTTTTGCTGAACTCTGTCTGCTTAGGCAACAAATTGTTACCTAGCTTGGATCGATAAGAAGTTACTTCTTCTACTACTCTGTTGTCTTCTGACCCACTAATTTTGTTTGGAACGACTGGCTTTGGAACAGCGCTTTGTTTTGGGACAATGCCTGGCTTTGGGACAGTGTTTGGTTTTGGGACAGTGAATGGCTTTGGGACAGTGCGTGGCTTTGGTGTAATCGATGGCTTTTGGTCCCCTTTTTGTTCAAACATTGCTTTAATATTTCTAGCTCCAATGGTAGGGACATCAGCATTTTGGCCAGTAGTCGTTTTAAATTCTTTTGACTCGAAAACAGATTTGATATTTCTAGTTCCAATGGTAGGGACATCAGCATTTTGGCCAGCAGTCTTTTTAACTTCTTTTGACTCAAACACAGCTTTAATATTTCTGGTTCCAGTGGTAGGGACATCTAAATCTGGATTCACTGGCTTTTTTGGTTCTTGTGTTTCAAACCTTGACTTTAACTTGCTTGTTACTGATACTGGAAAATCAACTCTTTGTACTGGAGCATTTTTATCACCCTGTGTTTCAAACAATGATTTTACATTGCCAGTCCCACCTCCCTGAATGCCTGAATCTCTATTTAGAAATTTGGGACTTAATTCTGGTTTGGCTTGACTTGGTGGTAGTGGTGGTTTCACATTTGGCCTATCCTGCCTATGATTGGACTCTTGCTCAAATTTAATGGTGTTGGGACTATGAGATCTTTTCTTTAAATTTTCCTGCATGTCTGTCTCTAATTTTATTTCAGGATGAAGGGAGTCTTTGAAGTGATGTGGGGGAAATGATTTTTGTATCTCTTGCATTGGTGATGAAGCTCTGTCCCCTGAATTTTGACTGTGCTTGGAATAACCTGGTGGAGTGCTAGGGCGCTGAGGTGATGGCTTTTTAAAAGCAGATGGAGGCTGTAAGGCTACTGTTGCCCTTTTGTTTTTGTCAACATTTGGTGTACCTGCATCTGAATCCTCCTCTTTTTCCAAATGCTTCTGACGATTCTCAAGTTTTGACTTTAGAACTTCTTGTAAATTGCTGATTCCTTTTGTATGTTCCTCAGTGTCCTGTGTTGACATTGAAACACTTGGCTTTGGTAAGAAAGCTGGTCTTTTGGTATCAGCATCTGGCTTGCTAGTATTGGTGTTAATTATCCTCTCAAATCTATGTTTCAAAGCTGTCCCCAAAGATTCTTTTTCCTCAATGACAGTTTTGGTTTCTGCTGTACCCTCTTTGTCCACTTTCTTAGCAATCCCTTGTTTTGCAGGTGGGTTTGGTGCAAATGAAGATTTTGTTGGGGGATTTGATGCCCTATTCTCTGCTAATTGGGGCTCAAAAGCTGTGGCTTGGTATATTTTGGACTGTGGTCTTTTTTCCTCCTCATCCTTCACATCGCCATCCGACCAATCAGAGTCATCAAATTCAGAATACTGCTGGCGAAAGAAGAAAAAAAACATGTATAAGTAATTTTCCTGAGTCCTGTGACCCTAAACTTGTGACCCATATTTCTTTGTTACCCTGAACTTCTGACCTACATTTCTTTGTGACCCTGATCTCTTGACAACTATACAACTTGGGATCTTCCATTTCCTTTGCCCAAAATGACCTACAACACTCCCTCTCACCGCTCCGGTGGTTTAGTGGTTACAGTGTCCACCTTGGGAGTGGGAGATTGTGTGTTCGATCCCTGGCAGAGTCATGTCAAATACTTACAAAAATAGTACTAACAGCTGCCTTGCTTGGTGCTCAGCATTAAGAGGTTAGTGTTAGGACTGGTCAGCCTGGTGTCAGGATAATGTGACTGGGTGGGACATCATGCTACATGTCTGCAGCATGATACCCCATTACTAGACATCACTATAAAGTGCCTCACTGCAGACATCGTAGCAATATGACTGAAACATTGTTAAAGCTACATTAAAAATCCTAATCAAACAAACAAACAAGCACTCCCTCTGTCTAGGACCTTTGTTATCACATGGTTCTCTTTAGAAGGTCAGGCATATGATTTATAAAGTATTAAAGTATTATTAGTACAGTAAAACTTGTCTTGAAAGACCACTGCTATGTGAGACCACCTGCTCAGTGCACAAATTTATTGATTATATAGCATTGTGACCTGTTATGAGAGACCACCTGTCTTGAGACGATAATTTTTGGGTAAAAGAGGTGGTCTTTCAAGACAGGTTCATGATACCATGAATGACACATTATATGCCTACCATGTTTACAGTCTTCTAAACAATAACTGAAGCAGGACCCCATGTGGCCAAGTGGTCTAAAGCACTCTCCATTACGGATCACTGCCATCTCACCTCTGTCTGCATGGGTTCAAGTCTAAGATTCGGCTAATGTAGTTATGTGAGAAATCTTGCCAGTAGCTTCTTGTGGGTCGCTGTTTCTTTCTGGGGGATTTTCCCAGGTTCTTCCACCACCAAAAATACTGGCTGCCATGTATAGCCTATCATGTGCTGAAAAATGGCATTAAACCCTAAAAACAACAAAACAACAAAAAAAGATTCATAAATAATCTAGTTTTTTGCACTTTTTTCCTTTTAGTAACGGTGATCTTGACTGTATACTTGTTTGACCCTAAAATTGAGACATCTTTATCCCAGTTTGATTCTACAGTACAACTCAGATAGGTCATGTACAGTCTGTGTCATTTTGAAGACAAGTACCTTTAAATGGCATTAATTCACTTTTAATCATTCCCTGTCCATAAAAATTCTATTGCAAATTATTGTATAAATTCTATTGCAAATTATTGTATAAATTCTATTGCAAATTATTGTATAAATTCTATTGCAAATTATTGTATAAATTCTATTGCAAATTATTGTATAAATTCTATTGCAAATTACTGTATAAATTCCAACAGAAATGCTTAATGGTAAATGTAGGTCAACATTTTAAGTCTGCTGTCACCCAAATGGGGTGATCCTGTTTTAAACTGGTTTTTGTCATGCACTATTATATAAAAGGGAAAGCACCTGTTGTTAAGTTGTGCAACAAACATAAACAGAGATGTGACAATGTCATCATTTATAAACAAAACCTGGGAAAACACTGGCAGGAAAAAAACTCAACAGCACACAAGTCTAATAAATTAGAGGTACTTATTTATGGTATCTCATGTCTTGTATTTAAATTTGTACATAATACCTATTTTCCTATACAAATATCTTCCTTCATATTTGTAAGACAGTAGAAATGTGGCTGTCAAGTTAAATCCAACAATATGCTAAATTAAAACTTGGAAAAAAATGTTATATGTACAAGTTAAAAATAAAACATAAATACAAAAAAAATATAGGTTACTCCTCTATCTCATAGTTGAACATCTATACAAGAGATAAATGAAAATGCACGCAAATTCTTGTTTCCCCATAATAACAGTTCCATCCAATATCAACTTGACCCATTGACTCAAAAATCCTGATCGAATAAACTTAGATAGAACTATAATACAATAATTTTAAAACTAAAATTAATTTTTAAATTTATATCTGTAAATGTGTTTACATGACCCATGTGACTTTTACTATAGTTTCTGAAAAAAAACTAATGTTGTTCTGTGAAAACCATTTTTCATCTTTATGATCTTGGCCTTTGACCAAGCCATCTATAAAGATTGGTTCAGGTTTGTGAAGTAGATCTAATGCTATTCTGTAGAAACCACTGTTATTCTCTAATTACAGTGACCTTGACCTTTGACACTTAAAATTGATAGCATACTTCTTTATTGAAAGAAACATCATTGAGCACAAATCACTTAGATGTGTCAAGTGGATACACATACCATGTAGACCCTTCTAGTGTCCACTAACAGTGGAACACAAACTAGCTATGTGTCAACTTTCACCCTCATTATAATGTGGAACCTTATCACCAAGTACCACCAGAGATAACATTGGATTTTCTGAGAAAATGTAATTTACATGACAAATTCTGACAATATATTTATGAGTATTTTATTTTTGCCTTTACATTGTCTTTAATGCAAAGTTTAACCTTACCTTTCATTTTTATTGTAGCATTTCATTTCAAATTGTCATCAACAGATTTAGTTTCCTAATGCTGGGACTAAAAACAAGAATAATCATGAATGGCACATTATATATATATATATATATATATATATATATATATATATATATATATATATATATATATCTCCCTATGTAGCTATTATTAGTTCATGGCTGCCTCTGGAGATTATTGACCAATGGGCCTCAAATAGCAGCACTTTTGGTCAACGTATGTTGTTTTGAACTTAATGTCCAGAAACAATAATCTTCTAATCAAACATACAATGTTTGTGACCTTGACCTTAAGTTCCCAATTATCTTAGCAAGCAATTCACAAAGTTTGATTAATGAATTAACTACAGAACAAAAGATCTTATGCAAATCCCATTTTCCCACTCTTAGTCACAATGCTGTTGACTTTTGGTCTTATGACCATCTTCTCTACAAATGCTGGTAAAGATAAGATCCACCATTTTTTTTATTATGGTGTATGTGATTAAGTTTTTTTGCTAAAACAGTTTTTTTTTTCACGTGACTTTAAAGTTTTGGTACTTTGCTTCCATTAATGAAATGATTTCTCCATTACATAAAGTGCAAGTCATCCTTAAGCCTTTGCTAGCTAGTGTGATACTATACGTTTCAAGCAATGTTCTTAATGCCTTTTCCGCATGAAAATTCCTAAAATCTGAGCCAAGTACTCAAGGTTGAGACAATTTCTGAAAGCAAGTGTTTTATCCAATTTGAGTCCAAAGCTGATTATGTAATATAAAGTGATTTCTGGAACAATGGCTCATAAAATCAGTAGAAGCACACAAGGTTACTAAAACAAACGGGAATTAGACTTATGTTTGCAAAACATGTATGCTTCAACCGCAGACCAAAGTCCAAAAATTAAACAATGTACAATAAGTATGAAAAATTTGCAATGGCGTCAAAATTTAATTATGTTATATTACTACAGATACAAAGTATGTCTACCAATTTCCATTCTTACAATGTTTTTGTACAAAAGTCAAAAGTTCAAATAATTCAAAAATGTGTGTTGTGTGTGTGTGAATTTTGTTTTTTACATAGCTTGTACAATTTTTCAGTCATATCACTATGATGTATGCAGTGTGACAGTTTATAGTCATGTCTAGCACTGGGGCATCATGCAACAGACATGTAGCATGTTGTCTCACTGTTACGAGTTTAGGCTCTAATAAATGGTAACAAAGAAAGAGTGAAAACATCAAGCTTAAAAAAAATTTAACAAATTATTTATTTCCTTGGAAAAAGATTGTGAAAATGGAAAAACAACTTTGTTTTAAGAATCAAATAAAAAATAATCCAAGAATAATCCATGAATTAAATTGCAAAAGTCCTAGTAATGAAATGTTCTAATAGATTCAAGTTCTAGTCCTGTTGGAAAATCCATGACGGAAGATGATGACATATGCTCGAGTCTGTTTTGAACTTATCTACAGTTCGTTGTAGAAACACAATACTTAAAACTCCGGTATTGTAAATCTCAATAAAATTTTGATAACTGCCTTTGTGCAAAAATTCTGTATGAGCACATCAAATATTTCCAGAAATATGAATTCATCCTTTAAAATCCAAGTGAACCATGAAAATTTAATATGGATTAAAAAACTGGATACCATAAAAGAAAATGACTTAACGTCAGGTAAAAGCCCAAAACTAACTATATTTCACTAAAACAAAGATTATATCGTATTCTAATATGCAGTGTAAAAAAATCCCCAAATTGCAAAATCAAGAAAAGGGAGGGGGGAGTCATGTGATTGTTTATATAGTGTACTCCTAACATGACCCTGACGAGAACCAATCATTTTTACTCTAAAAATGAAAAGTTGTTTGCTTCTTAATTCATTAGTCCTATGTTGACCGTGAAAACAATCAATCATTTTAAAATTAAAATAAGACCTGTTTAAGTGGGTGCCACTAACCTTGAATCAAGGTCAGGATCAAGGTCAACATTACTTGTTTACCAAATAGTAATTCAGGCCAAACAATTTTCTGAAAAAACATCTCTACTGATTAAATTTACATTACAATAGCATGTAATGAAGAAAAAAAAATAATTTAAAACTGACAAAATAACAATTAAATATATATTACTTCTACGGATTAAATTTACATTACAATAGCATGTAATGAAGAAAAAAAAATAATTTAAAACTGACAAAATAACAATTAAATATATATTACTTCTACTGATTAAATTTACATTACAATAGCATGTACTGAAGAAAAAAAATAATTTAAAACTGACAAAATAACAATTAAATATATATTACTATATATCTGTTTATGTTTTTAAAAAATACAACTGAGTTAAAAGTATTAATAAATTAGTAAAGGTCTAAAAAAATTACCAGGGCAGTGATGTATGAATAAACTTTAACTTGTCTATCATAAATGGATTTTAGTCAATCATGCTAAGAAAGTTTTTGTCCAAAACATTTAAGCTAAAAAGATTAAAAAATGTGTATTCAAATAAAAGAAATGTCTGTAATGACTGAAATATATTAGCTCAATAAGGTGCATGCAATTTCACAGCTCCACTTTGAATAGGGTTTGTGCAATTATGATAAAATGGATTTGGGACAGATGTATAGACAGACACGAGGATGGATAGTTGCCAGGTGCTTGTCAGTCTTCCTATGGTATGCTTCTACCACTTGCTGCTTAAAGTGCATGATTTTGTGATCTCAAGCAATGTGGCCTGCAAGCATGATGGTATCCATGCCAAGTGATTGCTTTATTCTGTGTCTGATCTCTGCATTTATCATACAGTGTGTGCATATGATGCTGAGGATGTTACAAAGACAATGATCAAAGGCCTGGGAGTAGTGTTCTCTTCTTCATCATTATAGTTTCTGCTTACTCGCTGAATGTCTACAATGGTTTAATGATAAGCCAGAAAACTGCTGAAATTAGCGACTGAGTCTAGCTAAGGTTAATGTAATTTCAGTCCAATTTTGTTTATCTATTTCCAACTGTTTCTTCAAATCATCCCATCTCCTGCAAACCCATTATTGTGATGTTAAGTTCCATCAGCCATATTCTAGCAATATTCTGATGTCTAATGTCCCAATACAGATAGAATGTCCATAGGATGATGAATGCTTTAAGTTTTCACTGTTGTCATCATTGCCCACTTAATGACAGGAGATGGTGACGACAAAGAATATAAACATTTTACATCAACTCCTGACCTCTGACCTTTATGCAGCCAGATGTGACAATGCCTTAAAACACTATCTTTTGAAAATTTGGTGAAGTCTGATGACAGGTGACTGAAGCTAATGGTGGATGTCCACCATACCTGGTAATAATCTGATCATAGGTTGGAACTGCTTGAATAACAGAAAATCGATACACGAATTACAGGAATTTTTCCATGGTGACTGAGAAAGGGCCTAGAAGAATCATTCTGGGGAAAAATCTTGATCAATTGAGAATGATTTTTTCATTAAATTGCAGATAAAACTGAGAACTGTTTTTGGGGACATTTTTGCTGTTGTCATTGAGGCAATATTATGATCCTGAGGAAAACACACAAGAACAAAATCCTGCATTATAACACTTTGCCCCCAAATTTGTCACAAGCACGCTATCAAGAACGTGTTACCACTTGTACGATCGGGACTCTCTAGGCTCGTTATAAATTCATCACTAGCAAAACAAGAATGTTACCTCTTGTAGGATCGGGACTCTCCTAGCTTGGTTAATATTTATCACTAGCACAACAAGAGAATATTATATCTCTTGCAAGACGGTGACTCTCTGTGTTAGTTTATGTTTGTGTAAGAAAAATGTGTTACCTCTTCTATGACTGATACAGTATTTCCTTGTTTAACACTTTCCCGTGGTTCTGAACCCTCCACATTTACAGTAGATTCCTGAATATATGTCACTGGAGCCCATCCCTCGACTTCGTCAATCTTTACAAACCACCAGCCACTATCTGACTTTTCCAGTACCTGAAGTAAAGTATGTCACACAGCTATACATGCCATAAATGCTCGATTGTTACTACATTTCACATACCTACACCAACTTGTATGCTGTCCTAAAGAGCGGATGCATAAAACATGAAGAACAAAAAATAGGAACATGATTACCCGGTATATATATGTTTCGATGTGTTCTACATAACTTGGAGATCAATAAATGTTTTATGGAGCAAGGGCACTTGCTCCATGGCAATCTCAGTACAAAATATTACACAATATACAGTTTCATCTAGGCTGCATTTTGGCACGAATTGCACAAACATATAATTGATGACTCAGTATGAAAGATGCATCCACACAGTGAATGAATATTTGATTGGCAGTGACTGACAGTCTAACTTGACTGATGACACTGCCTTACGCTAATCACTTCATATTTAACATAGCAAAAAACAATAACCAGCTACACCACACACAAACATCTTCAAGAGGTGATCTGTGAACACTTTCATTACTTTTTCTTTGAACATCAGCCAAATTAGTAGATCGAAGTGAAATTGTTTTAAGATTATTTCTTCTCCTCAATTAGTCCACCAACTAATGAACTTTTTAGAGTGGTAAATGCAGACTAGTTAAGTGCAAGGGCCAGGGGGTTCCAATCACTCTAGTCATCAATTACACAAGCCAATTCTTCAAAATGAAAGACAAACAACTCTGGTATTATCTGAAATTTATTTAAAATCACACCTACCTCCCCAATAGTTTCTCAGGTTATGACTAGGCTAAGTACCAAAGAGGAAGAACTCTGGACATCACCAAACTCTGGACATCACCAAAGGTCACATTCTTAAATGCATTGCCACTTTAGTCACTTAATTACACATGAAAGGTGATATATACAACTCAATACATGATTTGAAATTGACATAAAATCACTGTTATGTGTCAGACCCCACCCAATCAAAATTATGAAATGTGTCTAACAGGGACAGATTATAGACATTACACATGAATGCACATTACATGTGGCTGGATGAATGAACTATGTCATAATATTCTCATACTTCTAAATTAGTGTGGTAACACAAACATGCTTCTTAGAAAAAAATGTAGAATGCTGCACTGGATTTATGAAATATAAGCCAGAGCAGGGTACCATAAAAAAATTTGTACCCCAGTATGGATGAAAATACAAAAGATATGTATGATGGTTTACCACAACCATACGAGGGACCGTCTATTGAATGTTCTGGGGCCAAAGCCTGACACATTAATTTTTAAAAAATTCCATTGGTCAATTAGCTGGAAAAAAATATCTTGATCTGATTTATGGAAAAATAACCATATATTATATCTATTATTTGGAATCAAATTTATTATCTTGCGATAAAATCAAATATATTAACTAAAAAGGAAATTGCAGATCCGCTAAAAAAAAATGTAGCTACATTACTTATATAACAGGCAGGGAAGTTATGAGTGAAATGCCAACACCTGGGCAAGATATTTACCAGAGAGGACCAGTAAACATACAACACAGTTTACTCAACAAATGAGAAAATATTTAATGAACTTAGAAATTATATAAAGTTAAAACAGAACAACTGTTCTCCTGAAAATCTTTGGATATTCACATTCAAGTAAAGGAATACATGTGCTGAACATATTAATATATTTGAGTAAAAATGATATTTTTCCAAAGAAACCTCTCAAAAGTTGAATTGACCTCAATACCTTTTACAACATCCCATTTAGCCACCACACTGGCATATGTGTCACATCTCAACCATGTGATTAAAGGATTATAAATATAACTAAGAAAAGATAACCTTCTGTAGCATAATTGGTTATGACACCTTAGCTTTGGGCCTTATCACAAGGCCTTCATCATTTCTCTGATGAAGGCCTTGTGATAAGGCCCAAAGCTAAGGAGTCAAAACCAATTATGTTACAGAAAGTTATCTTTTCTAAGTTTCACTGACTGCAAATGACTATCGTGGGTAACAATATTCATTCCAGAATCATAATTATATTTGTAATATTCAAGATTAATTTGTGACAAAATACAATTATTTGTTTTAAAAAAATATTTAAACTTGATGTCATGTAAAATTAAAACATACTGAAAACATCATTGAATTCATAATAATATTAATTTACATATATTCCTTACTGATGTAATCTTCCGAAGTACAGTACAGTAAAAAGTACCATGGTAAATAATGTACCACTGAAAAATATACTGCAGTAAACTGGTATACCCTCCATCTCTAATATAAACTATTTTTCATCCCAGCAGAAACACAATACCTGGACTTCCTGTCCAGCTTTAAAGCTGATTCCATCCCCAACAAAATCAGAGAAATCGGAAATAGTGATGTAGACTCGCTTCACTGAGGAAGATCTCCGAGGGCCTACTGCTACAGGTTGTGATTTGGTACTGGTAGCCTGCCATGAAAAGAAAGAATACAGTACTTCCACACACTCAACTGCAAAAGTATGGACTAAGATTTGTCACTGTACAATAAACTATTAATTAATTGCAATGTTACTTATGATTGATGCCCAACATCACAGGCCCTGATCCAATGAGACATTTGTTAATAAGGGGAGATAAATGAGGGAACTTGAAGCAAAAAGGACAATTTTGTTCAAGAACAGGTAATTTTTTTAAAGACTTTATGACTATATTGAAAATTAGAATTTCATCTTTTAGGAAACTGACAAAAGTATATTCATTGTGTTTATCCTGTATGAAATAAACGGTAAAAATAAATTGGTAAAATAGAAATTAACGAGCCTAAGTGTACGAGTCTAAGCACATGCAGATGAGTGGAAATTCTGTCTTTGTGTAAATAATATCTTGGATTGCGTGCCCATGCATATACCGCATGGTAACCAACACAGGCCTGCCAGAACACAGAACTGCCAGAGGTGCCTCATCTGACATGCGTTACTAGGCTATTTATTGTCTCTCGCTCACCATCCAGTGATTTAATGCCGGCGCCTTTATCCCTTTCTGCTCATAATAAATACTGGTATTACAGGTACAGTCGTAAATGCCACGTCGTAATATTTTTCGCATAAACAGAGGCAAAATAGTAACTGCTATAAAACTATGTGTATTTACCGGTTTCCGCTAATTTCTGGCTGGAATGCTCGCATGCCTTTATAGGAATGTTAATATTGTTTTTTTTCCAAAACCAATTATCATTTGTAGAAATCCAATTTTAAACCGATTAATGGTTTTTGTCCTACATAGAAATTACAAGAAATATATTCTTATAATGCAAGTTAATGTATGCCGTGTGTGAATACAAGATATTAATTACATACCATAATGTACAGACGCACAAGCGGCACAAGACGGTGTCAACTTCAAATTGTTTATTTTCTACTTAAAGATTTGAATAAACCTCATTTATACTGTATGAGTATGAAAGAAGTCTTTTATTAATTGTCACCGGCTTATTAGGGTGGTTGCTCGAAATTTATCGATGCGCTTTTGGCTGTAAAAAAAACAACCTGGGATAACGCGCTTACACATATACCGCGCCAGGGGTTGTGTTGATTGTAAAAACACGTATAATGCATGCGTTATATGTGCGAAAATACGGTACCCTCAATGTTGATATAGACCAACATTATATCAGTGTATCTTGCAATTAACTGTCATGTAATTATATGCAAATGTTGGAAAAAGTAGTGCCAGTGAGTGGGGCTAAATTAATATATCTTTGTCAATTCATACAGGTATGAATAAAAACAACTTATTAGCTCAAAAAACGGTTTTTGGCATAATGCCAAAATTTAGTACCTTATGTTATGAATCTATTATTCACTTTTGGGTTTGCATATGACTTATCACCAACACTGTCAAACTTGCTGAAGTTATTTCCCCCTGGTCCAACCCCTATTCCCCTCCCCCCAGTCTCCCTGCCTAATTTCTATAACTAAAGGTCGGGGGGGTGGTTTGGGGGGGGGTGCAAGGAGGATAATACTGGCAAGCTTTCTCACATCCCCACAGAGGCTGAAAGTGTACTGACACTAACTATATGACAAAGTGTACTAACTCTAACCACATGACAAAGTGTACAAACACTAACCACATGACAAAGTGTACTAACTCTAACCACATGACACAAAGCTAATAGCCAGAATGTATTAAGATCTGAAAACATTTAAGTTGAGTACCTTAACAGACTGCCTAGGAGGGGGTTTAATGGAACCTCCCCTCTTTAGAGACCTTGACTTTTTGATCTCCTCATAGACTGCTTCTGTCTGATCCTCTTCCTGTTCCTTGGTTTGTACAGAGTCCTTCTTCAACAGATCACTCACTTCTACCAAATTTTTAACGATCTGTATACCAGTCCCCTGACTTCTAAGCTTAAGTTTCTCTACATGGGCCTCAAAGGTCTCCGTTTTCACCAAGTATGTTGCTGGGACATATCCCTCTTTATTATCATACCTGAAACAGAAGTGAATTTGAACTAAGCATAAAATGCAATCAAATATTTATCTTGAGGCATGGCATAACTGTCTTACAGGTTTTGGTCATACTGACTTCTGTGTTTGTAAAGTTTTTGTAATAAAATTACTTAATTTCATTGTATTCAAATATATTTGTTTTTAAAGTATAAGTATCCTGTCATCATAAATAAATGTTAAATATTTTTTTTCCTTAAACATATAAGGTAATTTAATTAAGTGAAGAATTTAGTTTTTGCCTTGACTGTTTCAGGAGAAAATGAATATACAGGAATATACATATACAAGATTTCAATGAAAAAATGAAACTGATATACAGGAATATACACAATGACACTAACACCATTGTTACTGCCTTACAACTGAAACTTTATCCCAAATTTTGGAAAATCTTTTAACAAAATCCAGAAATGTTAATGTGCATCATCTGTCATGATTTTACAAAAAATAACAATTTCTTCTGTACTTGGATTCATGGCTTGGGGAAGAAACCCAATTATTTCCAATCATTGCTAATTAAATTTTGTAACAAGAATGAAATCCATGAAAAATAGTGAAATCAGTGTATTATGTTGCAAAAAATGTAATGACATAACATCAGTAACATAATACTCAATGCCAATGAAAAAAATGTATAACATTAACTCCTCAAAAGGAGCACTACATTCACAGATGTTTAGACTAAAGCTTTAATCATCATGAAAAAGATGATCTGAATACCTGATAAGCCACCATCCTTGAAAGTTTTTCTGTATAACATCCACCACGGCTCCACGCTCCAATGCTATCTCATCTGCTCTGGTTGGCTGAAATGGGTCAGTACAGAGATACTTCTCTTCTGTAATACAAAGATATATTTATATAGTAAAACCTGTCTTGAAAGACCACTGCTATGTGAGACCACCTGTCTTGAGCAAACATAATATTTTTGGCAAAAGAAGGTGGTCTTTCAAGACAGGTTTTGCTGTACTATGTAGCTTTCTGTGATGGCTTATAACAGCAGTCACGTGTAATAAACATATACTTTATCTGAACAATAATACCAACAAGCATAAATCTCAATTACTAAGTTTGTAAGATTAGCCATTTTTTCCATAATGTGAAATCCTTGCATCATTAATTTTCTGTTTTAAGCATGAATGTTTATTTCTTCTACTGTCTATATCTATTTGAAGATTTTAAAACTTTGTAGAAGTGTATGTTTGGGATTGGATTGGTATGCTTCACCACAAATCCAACAATAACAAGAGGCAGAAATCTGGGTCAGAAATAATAATAATAATAATAATAATAATAATAATAATAATAATAATAATAATAATAATAATAATAATAACAACAACAACAATAATAATATGGATTTAGTATAGCACTTACATTTTAGCAGCTTCATATGCTTTACAATATTAGATAACACATAAAAAAATAGAGATTGACAAGATAACAAAAAAACATGAAATTAGAAAACAAAATAATGATGACAATAATTAGGCCACTATTAAGTCTTTAAATTTTAAGTCTGTTCCAATGGTCTAAATAGATGAGTTTTAAGACGACTCTCAAGTTCTAGCTTCTAGATGGGGTTTATAAGGTCGAAGGGGTATACTGGACTGGAAAATGTCAACAATATGTTGCATAGTACATACATTTTGTGTCTGACTTTGTGTCTCATCGATAGCCGATGTAGGTTACAGATGTGGGGGAAAGTTGTATCATGTTTTGCTGACGACTTAGATCATATTTTTGTTTACAGTCAGCTCTTGAATTAGATCATTTTTTGCAGTCAACTTTGGACTTACATCATATTTTTGTTACAGTCAACCCTTGAATTAGATCATGTTAAAACACTGGACTTGTATCATAATTTTTAGTCAGCCCTTGAATTAGATCACATTAAAACACTAGACTTACATCATAATTTTTACAGTCAGCCCTTGAAATTAGATCATGTTAAAACACTGGACTTGCATCATAATTTTTACAACCAGCCCTTGAAATTAGATCATGTTAAAACATTAGACTTACATCATAATTTTTACAGTCAGCCCTTGAATTAGATCATGTTAAAACATTAGACTTGCATCATAATTTTTACAGTCAGCCCTTGAATTAGATCATGTTAAAACACTGGACTTGCATCATAATTTTTACAGTAAGCCCTTGAAATTAGATCACATTAAAACACTAGACTTGCATCATAATTTTTACAGTCAGCCCTTGAAATTAGATCACATTAAAACACTAGACTTGCATCATAATTTTTACAGTCAGCCCTTGAAATTAGATCACATTAAAACACTAGACTTGCATCATAATTTTTACAGTCAGCCCTTGAAATTAGATCATGTTAAAACACTGGACTTGCATCATAATTTTTACAGTCAGCCCTTGAAATTAGATCACATTAAAACACTAGACTTGCATCATAATTTTTACAGTCAGCCCTTGAAATTAGATCATGTTAAAACACTGGACTTGCATCATAATTTTTACAGTCAGTCCTTGAAATTAGATCAAATTAAAACACTGGACTTGCATCATAATTTTTACAGTCAGCCCTTGAAATTAGATCACATTAAAACACTAGACTTGCATCATAATTTTTACAGTCAGCCCTTGAAATTAGATCATGTTAAAACACTGGACTTGCATCATAATTTTTACAGTCAGCCCTTGAAATTAGATCACATTAAAACACTAGACTTGCATCATAATTTTTACAGTCAGTCCTTGAAATTAGATCATGTTAAAACACTGGACTTGCATCATAATTTTTACAGTCAGCCCTTGAAATTAGATCATGTTAAAACACTAGACTTACATCATAATTTTTTACAGTCAGCCCTTGAATTATATCATGTTAAAACACTGGACTTGCATAATAATTTTTACAGTCAGCCCTTGAAATTAGATCACATTAAAACACTAGACTTACATCATAATTTTTACAGTCAGCCCTTGAAATTAGATCATGTTAAAACACTGGACTTGCATCATAATTTTTACAGTCAGCCCTTGAAATTAGATCATGTTAAAACACTAGACTTACATCATAATTTTTACAGTCAGCCCTTGAAATTAGATCATGTTAAAACACTGGACTTACATCATAATTTTTACAGTCAGCCCTTGAAATTAGATCACATTAAAACACTGGACTTACATCATAATTTTTTACAGTCAGCCCTTGAAATTAGATCATATTTTGCAGTAAACATAAAATGTCTGTGAACTTCACTTATCCTTAACTGATAAACTGCAACCAATGTTTTTGTCTGAACTAACTGTGCCTTTATTTCACCAAAACAGTCCTTTGTATAATGGTGTTATACTACATAACACAAAAATATATAAATCAACAAGATAACAAAAACACTATGAAATTACAACAAAAAAAAGCTAATAATAGTTAAGGATGTAAACATTGTTAAAACTTTAAGTCATATCATGTAGTCAAAATAGCTGAGTTTTAAGAGCACTCTAAAGAGTACCTAGTTTCCTTGTTTCTATCTTGTGACAATTTTCTCCACACAAAAAGTTTAATTCTCACACGTAAATAAAATATAGGTGAAGTATGGATTAATATTTTTTATCACTTATATGTTACTTATGCTTGTACACTGTGACATTATATATGTTAATTGTAGGTAATTTGAATGGTTCATGTAAGTCAATCAAATATCACTTGCAATTCAAGAAGTTATTTTCCACAGAGACTATTAGACCAATTCTGACAAAATATTGGATTATTTCATTGGGAATATTACCTCGGAAGATCCTAACCATTTGCATAAAAGGAAAATCATTAAAAAAAGGTGGTTAATTGCTAGAAACAGAATTCTTCATGATTTTATGATCTTATTGATGTTAAGTTATGGACCCTGCATTTTAAAAACCTTGAAAAATATCTATGCCTTATATACTTTCTATTCCTCCAGCAATAAAAGAAATGACAAAATATACCAATAATGTTTTTGAATGTACATTTATTTTTGTTAATATTACATTTATTTCAGTTAATATTACATTTATTTTAGTTAATATTACATTTATTTCAGTTAATATTACATTTATTTCAGTTAATATTACATTTTCTTGGAGACTGGATGGGTCTGTTATGATGAACATGAATATCTTGATTTGTCATAAATAAAAATGGTCAGCATTTGTGGCATGTCCTTGCACAGGGCACTCTACTTTGATTGCCCTAGCACTAAATAACCTACTTGCTTTGTCATAAAACATCATGACAAATCTGTCATTCATAATGGATTTTAAGATTTAGTTTTTATCTATAATGACTTTTAGTTTTTATCTATAATGACTTTTAGTTTTTATCTATAATGACTTTGTAACACAAATCTATCAATCATAAATGTCCTACCTGCAAGCACTCCCAAGTTATTGCTTCCATAAATAATAATTTGAAGAGGAGGGGGAAAAGATGATTAACTCATTCAAGTATTGTTTGATTTGTTTACCTGCATCTTGCTTGCATCAAATTCTTATTAAAATTGTCTCCCCTCTTAATTACCATATATATATATATATATATATATATATATATATATATACTTCCTTGTAAGTTGAGTCAATCTACAAAGATCATGATTTGCCATAGCAAAATGCGCCCACAGATCAGGGTCTGTGTTGTCTGTTCTACTGATACTCCGAACAAACTGCATAGATCCAGATCTGCTAGCACATTATGCAATGGCAAATGTGGGTCTATGCAGTTTGCAGTTGGTCTCATTTTATAAGGGAGTACAGATGGTATTTCAAGAACATGAAGGTTCCAATTTTATTCTACAATGGACCTATTATCATTATTATTAACTGACACAGAAACTGAAGCAATTATGGATGTAATTAGGCAAATGTAATTGGTGCAAAACTTTCATATCAAAAGTATAGAATATAGCCTTTATATTAAAAGACACTGACCTTGTAGAAGAAGTAAATATTGCGCAAAAAAATTGAAGGCTCATAATTTTTAAAAATCACCCACTTTAAAGCTCATCTTAAACTGTCGAAAGTAACTTCCAGGGTAACTTGGTTTAAAGTATCTGAACAAACAAATGCCACTTACTTTACTACTTTTAAATACTTTACAAAAATTATGGGAAAAAAATTAATATGAATTTTCTAAAGTACCTCAAATTTGCATGATTTAACAATTGACAAAAGTTGTCTGTACACAGAATTAAAAATTAGAGGATCAAACATTACATATTAATATTTCAATGAAGCAGAGTCCCTAGAAGGCATGATGCACTCTACTGGCCAAAACAAAAGTATGTACAGAACTGAAAAATAGCTTGTTTCCTTCCATCTTTATGTTATTCAGCTCTGACAGTAGTGTACTAACCGGGGTGGGGTGGGGGGATGGGAGATGCCAAAAACTCTTTGGACAGTCATCATGGCCCTGGGTGCCATTTACTCTCAGTATACCATTGAGCTCATATATTCCAAAGAAACTAAAGCATACCAGTGATATCAATACTTATATGTCTGACTTAAACATGTGTACAAGAGAAGCTCAGTACAAAAAATCTTTCTTATGATCACTGACCATGAACCTGATATGATGGATAGTACTGGTAGATAAATGAACTCATCTCAGATACTGTCCAGATGTACACAAGTTAAATCCATAATTAATCACCTAATTAGTCTTAGAGACTCTCAAAATATATCCACATGCTAAGTTTGGTTAAATCCAAAATTAATCATCGTTAGATATACCCACATCCTAAGTTTGTTTAAAGCCATAATTAATCACTGAACCCATCATGGCAACTTTCTGGATATACCCACATTCTAAGTTTGGTTAAACCATAATTAATCACTGAACCAATCTTAGCAACCTTCTAGATATACCCACATCCTAAGTTTGTTTAAAGCCATAATTTATCACTGAACCCATCTTGGCAACTCTCTAGATATACCCACACGCTAAGTTTGGTTAAAGCTGCAAGTAATCACTGAACCAATCTTGGCAACTCTATAGATATACCCACACGCTAAGTTTGTTTAAAGCCATAATTAATCACTGAACCCATCATGGCAACTTTCTAGATATACCCACATGCTAAGTTTGGTTAAACCATAATTAATCACTGAACCCATCTAAGCAATTTTCTAGATATACCCACATCCTAAGTTTGTTTAAAGCCATAATTAATCACTGAACCCATCTTGGCAACTTTCTAGATATACCCACATGCTAAGTTTGGTTAAGCTGCAAGTAATCACTGAACCCATCTTCGCAACTCTCTATATATACCCACATGCTAAGTTTGGTTAAAGCTGCAAGTAACTACTGAACCCATCTTGGCAACTCTCTAGATATACCCACATGCTAAGTTTGGTTAAAAACATAATCACTGAACTCATCTTGGCATCTTTCTAGATATACCCACATGCTAAGTTTGGTTAAAAGATAATTAATCACCAAACCCATCTTAACAACTTTCTAGATATACCCACATGCTAAGTTTGGTTAAATCACTTGAATTGGCATCATTCAAGGCATTCATAAGATACATCCACAAGCTGTTCTTTATAAATCTATTAACATCCATTTGTGGTAAAAATATTAACAAGTCATCACATAAAAAAAATGAGGCTGGGAGGTTATTACATGCACCATATCAACGACTAATTATTGTTTTAGATAAACTCCATGTCAATTTGAACCTTTCTTCTGAAAGAAAAACAAAATGACTTAAAGATGGCATCCATGGCAGCCATTTTGTGTGATCAGATAGCACCAAAAAAATTGTTTAATTAAAAAACCCATGTAAAAACACGAGGCCCAAGTATTGTGATAATGTTCACCTTCTAAACATTGGTCTACAAGGAAAAGTCAATGGCATGACTAATGCATGTGGTTTGGGATGCCAGACACCCATGTCAGTAACTTCCAGCTAGCTGCTAGATGTTAGTGGTATTTGATATGCAGGGGGCTGAACATTGATTTGTGATGACAGAGTTCCAGATTTAGGGGATCCATTTTTATTGCATTTAGAATCAAAGCAGCTGGTAATGGATAAGTTTGGAAATGAAGTTATACAAAGTAGCATGTAATTGTGTTTGATTTATGTCCATAAATTAAACTGTATTTACATTCAAGTGTGTGAGCAAAATTAAACTTGAACAGGAAGAGAAAATAAAAGCAGTTTTACTTAGATTTATGTTCTTGACCCCATTCAAGTAAAACACCTTTTAATTCTTATTATATACTTTAAAAGTTAAATTTAAAAAAAAATATCATTCCATCAAACACATGTCAGATTGGGTCAGTTTGGAAGTTTGAGTAAACTCTCATTAATCAGTTTTCCCAGATAACAGACAGTTTCTGTCTACAACATTTACAGCACATCCAGATTTTCCACAAGTTATACTCAATCCAGAGCCATTTTTTTTCCAGAAGAGGAGAAATTTTCTTCTCTTTTTAAAATCTTGATCTTTGCTCAACTGATAATCAGACCTGTCACTATGATTTGGCATTGCTGTACTTGTACTCCTATGATGTTTATTTGCAAGTCTTTTCAAAACCTTTGTGGAATTCATGACGAGTCTCTAGGGATTTTCCATTCACATATTGATCATTGCCGGTCATGGATCACTAGTTTCCACTGATCCATAAGTTAAATCTAAAAAATTAGCTTTTTTCATATTATATTATATACCGTGAGCATTTATCTATATCTAAAAAGTTGATGAATGGCTGCGATAAAATGTAAATCATGAGTCAAGATTACTAGTCTTTTGTAAGCCGTGTTAAAAAATTGCAAGCTTTTTAGTAAATAAAACCCAAGGAACATTCTATACGTTTACATCAGGTAATAAAACAGGTGTACCTGGAGTTTGGTAGACATTATTTTACAGAGGAAATAACAGGATCCCAAGTTCTATATTTTCAGTTCTGGAAATCAGAGCTTATATTCCATGTAACTGTTTCTGCTTTCCATCAGGTTGTAATGGAATCCAAGTTTGATCAAAAGAATTTCAATAAAGGTTTTCCACCTGGTTGCTAAGGAAGCAACAAAACTGCTTGGGGAAACATCATGAAGAAAATTTTGATAAAGCATGCAAAAAAACATTCTCACAAAGTTTTATACAAACTGAGCTGAGCTACTTAGGTGAACAAGTTGACAATATATTTTCTACATCATAACTATTGAAGACACATTGATAATGCTAGTTTGAAAATAGCCAAAGATAATTGTGATACAGGAAAAGTTTTATTGAAAATGGTTCAGTAATTCTAGATAAGAAGTCAAAAATAGGTTATCAATCTGGTTCCTATGGAAACCACACAAATGATAGTGAAGCCACCCCACCAAAAAAATGTTCTTAGTCTGATCAAAACTAGCTACTCAAGACAAGATGTAAAAAAATAGGTGTTCCATAAGGTTGCCAGTCAAGCCACACTAATGATAGGGGAGTAATTTAAATAAATCATTTCCTAAGACACATTCCAACCAAGTTTTGACAGTCAAGCCACACTGATGCTAGGGGAGTAATTTAAATAAATCATGTCCTAAGACACATTCCAACCAAGTTTTGACAGTCAAGCCACACTGATGCTAGGGGAGTAATTTAAATAAATCATGTCCTAAGACACATTCCAACCAAGTTTTGACAGTCAAGCCACACTGATGCTAGGGGAGCAATTTAAATAAATCATGTCCTAAGTGTTACATATATTTGATTTAAATCATTTATTTATTATTGTCAAATTCAAATTTGTCATTTTTAGGTTTATAATTCATTAAATTGTAAAGTGTTTTCTGGAAAATTAGATTGATCTATATTTTATCTGTAAACACAGGTATTGACCTTGCTTGTTAACCTCATTTTTTGACCTTGCTTCACAGTGTAAACAAGCTTCTAAAATGATTGGTTGTTTTCCAAGGACATCTTTTTATTTTTAGTTCTGGGGGGTGAGAGGTGGCTGATTCTTATCTGAATCTTTCCGTGCGTACATGTTTCAATGATCGTACGTTTGTTCTATGACCTTCCAGAAAATCATGTGATCCCTTGTTTACGTAAAAAAACAGAGATATAAACCATGTTTTAGGAGAGAGCTATTCAGTAGAGATTGGGCTTTCATAATATTAAGTTGTGTCTTCTTTTGAGTTTTTTTTTAATTACCGTGTACTGGAAATTGTGTCAATTCGATCTGGAAAAGAATATGTGCTCATAGATTTTCATTTAGATTATTATAAAAACAAGAACTGACTAAATCACGTGACATCATTGTCCATATTGGATTACATCGTCAAGATTCGAACCGGGAACTATTAGGACATTTATTTATCAGGACTCTTGCAATTCCATTAGTGGATTATTTTTGTGAATTCTATATTGGACTATTTTTTTTTAAACTTGATTTTCTAAAACCGTAAGTTTATTTATTTTCTCTTAAGAAAACATTTGTACTTAATAAATTGATTGTTAAATTTTACAAGCTTGTTATTTTCACTTCTTTCTGTGTTGCTGCTTATTCGAGCCTAAGCACGCAACACAAGTCACATTCCAACCAAGTTTTGACAGTCAAGCCACACTGATGCTAGAGAAGCAATTTAAACAGATCATGTCTTAAGACACATTCCTACCAAGTTTTGACAGTCAAGCCACACTGATGCTAGAGAAGCAATTTAAACAGATCATGTCTTAAGACACATTCCTACCAAGTTTTGACAGTCAAGCCACACTGATGCTAGAGAAGCAATTTAAACAGATCATGTCTTAAGACACATTCCTACCAAGTTTTGACAGTCAAGCCACACTGAAGCTAGAGAAGCAATTTAAACAGATCATGTCTTAAGACACATTCCTACCAAGTTTTGACAGTCAAGCCACACTGATGCTAGAGAAGCAATTTAAACAGATCATGTCTTAAGACACATTCCTACCAAGTTTTGACAGTCAAGCCACACTGATGCTAGAGAAGCAATTTAAACAGATCATGTCTTAAGACACATTCCTACCAAGTTTTGACAGTCAAGCCACACTGATGCTAGAGAAGCAATTTAAACAGATCATGTCTTAAGACACATTCCTACCAAGTTTTGACAGTCAAGCCACACTGATGCTAGATCATATTGTGCTCAGCTGTTATGAAAAACACACCACACCAATTCAAGGACAGATAACACAGATACAACTTCCATAAAAACAATCCCACCATGTTTGATCAAAATTGTCTCAGCTGTTCTTGAACTGTCCAAGTTACTATTAGTTACCATGGAAGCCATATTGTTGCTAGAGGAGCCACCTCAGATACAATTTCTTAACAAACATTACTATGTACCATGCCTGAATGACACTGGCTCAGTAATTACAGGCTTTCTACATTGCTGCTATTTATGACACAATGTTACCATGGAAAGTCACAAATGAAACAATTTTGATATACCATATTTAACATTCTTACCCAGTCTGACTGAATACACTGTAGAAAAGCTGAAAAGAGATTTTCAACATGGTTGCTATGGAAGCTACACTATTGCTAGTAGAGTCAATACAGACTATATTCTGAAACAGCATGTAATAATAAACATGGTTGCTATGAAAGCTACACTACTGATAGTAGAGTCAATACAGAATATATTATGATACAGCATGTCCTAATAAACATGGTTGCTATGGAAGCTACACTACTGATAGTAGAGTCAATACAGACTATATTCTGATTCACATTCCTAACCATGTTTTATCAAAACTAACTTATCTATTCCAGATAAGACATAAAAAAAAGTTTTCTAACCTAGTTTCTAAGTAACACTGCTAGTACAGCCAATCTTGACAAAATTTTAACTGGCAACTCTTTGACAACATAATAAGAAAGATTTCAACCAAGTCTGATTGACACAAGCTCAGCTGTTCTAAACAAAAATAAAAATGTTTACCAGCTAGGAACTTCCATGCTTACTAAAGAAGTTAGATCTTAATATTGCTGTGTGAAAACATTTGTATTCTACCATCTCCTGCTAAAATTATATTCTTAATGGCAATGGTGTGGCTTATAAAGCAACTAAAAGTGAAAAAGGCAAGGTAACTGTGATGAGATTTGTTGGATTGTTTTATAGGCCATGGTTATCCAATTTTTTCTGACATTGCTTCTTTAATAATGCTGTCACAAGCATAACATAATAAACATTTCAACCAAATTTGAGCCAAACGGAACCAGAGGGTTTGACAAGAAGAAACTAGCAATTGTGTTGGTCTGCAAAATAATGTTCAACAGAAAATGCATTGCACACTTTTTACTCACAAATAATGTGATGAATATTTATTATGTATTGTATTTTGGTTTTTGTCCATAATTATATGTTGTGTATATTTATTATGTATTGTATTTTGGTTTTTGTCCATAATTATATTTTGTGTATATTTAATTTGTATTGTATTTTGGTTTTTGTCCATAATTATATTTTGTGTATATTTAATTTGTATTGTGTTTTGCTTTTTGTCCATAATTATATTTTGTGTATATTTAATTTGTATTGTATTTTGGTTTTTGTCCATAATTATATTTTGTGTATATTTAATTTGTATTGTGTTTTGCTTTTTGTCCATAATTATATTTTGTGTATATTTAATTTGTATTGTATTTTGGTTTTTGTCCATAATTATATTTTGTGTATATTTAATTTGTATTGTGTTTTGCTTTTTGTCCATAATTATATGTTGTGTATATTTAATTTGTATTGTATTTTGGTTTTTGTCCATAATTATATTTTGTGTATATTTAATTTGTATTGTGTTTTGCTTTTTGTCCATAATTATATTTTGTGTATATTTAATTTGTATTGTATTTTGGTTTTTGTCCATAATTATATTTTGTGTATATTTAATTTGTATTGTGTTTTGGTTTTTGTCCATAATTATATGTTATGTATATTTAATTTGTATTGTGTTTTGGTTTTTGTCCATAATTATATTTTGTGTATATTTAATTTGTATTGTGTTTTGCTTTTTGTCCATAATTATATGTTATGTATATTTAATTTGTATCGTATGACTGACTTATGTCTTTAACTGAGGACAGGAGATTGCGCCTACCAGACTAATGTGTGTGTGATTTGGATTTTTTAACATAGCTTAGACAATTTTCAGTCATATTGCAATGATGTCTGCAGTGTGGCAGTTTATAGTGATGTCTGACACTGGGCATCATGTCCCACCCAGTCACATTATCCTGACACCTGGCCAACCAGTCTTAACACTAACCTCTTAATGCTAAGCATCTAGCAAGGCAGAAGTTAATAAAAGTGTTATTAGTCTTTTGTATGACTCGACCAAGGTTCACACCCACAACTTCTTGCATAAAAGGCAGATGCTCTAACCATGAGACCACTGGAGAGGTCAATAAAAATGCCTGCACATCATTGTTGGATGAATGTGACTGCAGTTATGTATCAATCATGCCCTGGTTCTACATTGTATCAATCATGCCCTGGTTCTACATTGTATCAATCATGCCCTGGTTCTACATTGTATCAATCATGCCCTGGTTCTACATTGTATCAATCATGCCCTGGTTCTACATTGTATCAATCATGCCCTGGTCCTACATTGTATCAATCATGCCCTGGTTCTACATTGTATCAATCATGCCCTGGTTCTACATTGTATCAATCATGCCCTGGTCCTACATTGATTTAAATGGGATATGCAATTGTCTAATGTTTTCCAGTCATAAGGAAATATCAAAATTTGAGGAGAATAATAAATTAAATTTTTCTGATTCTTTAATCCTCTGACTGAACTGATATTATTGTATGCTTATTGTTTTGTTTTTTTTAAAGAGGATTATTTCTCAACTGATATTCAAAGTTAATATGTGTGAAGCATTCATGCAAATGGAATTCATTACATTACTTCATCATACACAGCAGAAAATGATTAAGCAAACTTACAGAAGTGGAATCTTCATGTTATTATGTAAATATCATATGCTTGTATTCAGTATAAAAATTCACTAAATCTTTCTGATGTGTAGAAACCATTACTCTTAGGGCTGAAGCATCAATGACCCATCGAGATCTGATAAAAATTTATACCAGAAGAAACATATAATCGCTATATTCAAACGAAAAAGTAGCTTTTCAAAATATTGGCCTCAATGCTACCCTTGTGATACCTCTGTCACAATATTTGCCAAAAGCTGATTCAATAAAAAGAAATCTGTCAACTCACCTTCCCCAGGTCGGGCCTTGCTAGTTGTGTCCTCTTGCAGTCCATCTTCCCTTTCTAAGTATGTGCTGGGTACCCAACCCTGTTCCTCTTCTGCATTTACAAACCACCAGCCTAAAAATAGTTAATTCACAGGGTGCAAGATATACATGCTGCATACTGTTATATGGGCCATTTCTGTGATACTTAGACAACCTCATTAACCAAACTAAAAGTCTTTAATTGACTTCAGAGGAAAACCAGTGAAATAACATGATACAAGTCTTACCTACAAATTTACTTCAAGATAATGACCACAATGGGCATGTTCCATTCAAGATCCTGAAAATTCATCACAGTACAGGAGTATTATGGAATGGTCTTCTGGATTAGTTCTGGTTATTCTCAATAGAGCAGTGGTGCATGGGAAGAGTGATGCAAGTCAAGATATCACGACTGTTAGTTAATGTGTTTCTTAAGTGGTGATGGCTGAAAGCGTATTGAAATTATGAAGTCTTTCACAAAACACATCATCTTATTCCTATGACTGGTTCCAATTCTGTATCTTTCCATTGATACACAAGTGCATAACAATAAGTACTTGTGCCAATCAAGTGAACAGAACATACCTAATATGTTTAAGATTTTGCACTGATCAAGTGAATGGAACAAACCCAATATATAGGAAATTTAGAATAACCTGTAATAAAGGCTGCTTCAAGTTTTCTTTCAACCTTAATTACAATTTCTTCAGCATTATATATGTTTTTCTCTTTATGTTGTTAATTTCAATCCTTGTCATTACTAATTTCATGGAAACATCTGACATTACTCAAGATCACATATGGTCATATTTTACATCTTTAAATATTTCACTTAATTATCTATGAACAATTTTAAATCCAAGAAATTGTAAAGTTTAAAAATGATAACAGTGCTGCTTATGAATCCTTTCAAATTATCAAATTTATTATTTCTTAAAAAAAAGCTAAACAAATACACAGACATAAAATGGTGAATTGTATGCTTGTCCCTGTAGTCAAGTAGTCACTATTTCACTACTGCTTTAACTTGACACGATAAATGCAAAAAAATGCTGTTTGCAGTCAGCCAACCATCCAATTCTTATTGCCAACCCTAGAACTTTTTCTAATATGGTAAAAATTGCTTTTTAAAAAAAATCACATTAAAGATAAAGTTTTTAAAAAAAGAAAAAGAAAAAAAAAACCTGCCTGCCCTTATTTTAAAAAATAGTGTAATATGAAACATACATGTTCACCTTAGATGGGACAAACATTAAAAAGAAAAATTATTTAATCTAACTGTCCAGCTATTCCAGTTTTATCTGGGAAATGCTTGAGCAGGATTGAGAAGACCAGACTTACCTGATTCAGATTTTTCAACAATTTCCACAACCATCCCTGCAACCAGATTTATTTCCCCTTTCTCCTGCTTGGTATAGTCATCTGTGACGATATAATGCTCCAGGGTTCTGGGTGGAGAAATGTCTTCAAGGTTCGCTGATGACTTCTGTCTATTTATAAGTCATATTTAATTCAATTAATAAATGGATGTCTCAAAAACAAATACTATGGTTTGTCTCTTCAATTTAAATTTAGCGTATTGATGGTAATTATTGAATGCTCTACACAAATGGTAACCATGCTCCTATCTTTGTGTACAATCCACAATCAGTTCTCTGCAAATTTTATACATGTACAAGACCTTAAAGACTTCATTCAGGTACAAGATTCTTGTCCTCTGACAAGTGCTTGTTTTGTTGTTGTTGTTGTAGGGTTTAATGCCATTTTTCAGCTATACAAAGCAGCCAGTGTTATTGGTGGAGGAAGAATCCGGGATAATCCCTGGATAGAACCACTGACCCATGAAAAGCTACTGGCAAGCTTTCTAAAATACCCACATTATTAGCCGAATCTATGATTTGAACCCATGCAGACAGAGGTTAGATGGCAGTGATCCATAACGGAGAGCACTTTAGACCACTCGGCCACTCTGAGCCCCCCTCTGACAATTGCACATAACTGGATATCTTCATGACTTTAAGTAAAAATGGACGGTAAATTTTTGATGAATTTACTGACAGCATAGATTAGGCATGAATATAAATTGTAGGTTACTAAGAATCACTTATGATGCAAGACAGCGTGTTAATGTATGACTGTGTTAATGTATGACAGTGTGTTAATGCATGACAGTGTGTTAATGTATGACAGTGTGTTAATGTATGACAGTGTGTTAATGTATGACTGTGTTAATGCATGACAGTGTGTTAATGTATGACAGTGTGTTAATGTATGACAGTGTGTTAATGTATGACAGTGTGTTAATGTATGACTGTGTTAATGCATGACAGTGTGTTAATGTATGACTTTGTTAATGCATGACAGTGTGTTAATGTATGACAGTGTGTTAATAAATGACAGTGTGTTAATGTATGACAGTGTGTTAATGTATGACAGTGTGTTAATGCAAGACAGTGCTTTAGCATCAGAATGTCCTTGGCTTTTCCATCTAATGATAGAAGAAAAATCTCCGATTTCAATAAGTTTCATTTTAAACTGTTTTAAATCCATAGTTGTTATTACATCAAAATCTTTTCATTTACATCACAATGACTAGATGAAGTGTCATCACCAACAGTAATACATGTATATGCAATCATGGACACAACGTCTGCGACCATTCTAAACTACAAGATTGTTAAGGCCACACAAAAATTTACATTTAAATGTAGAAATAAACAAACTTAAGAATAAAAATCCCCACAATTGAGCTCAGAATTTTTAAAACCTGTCATTTTAAGATTGTATGCAATGGAGTCAATCAGATACAATCACTCTGTTTTCTTTCTAGTTAACCCATCCCAACATTTCTCCACAAGAAATATGTTAGCAAAAATAAAAATGTCTTCATTTTCAAAACGAATACAGTTATTATTTTGTCAAAATACACAATTTGAAGCTAGTTAAATATTTAAAACATTTCTATCCAAATAATTTTTTTAAAATCATGGAATTTCTTTTTATTGATGTAGTAATGCAACTATTAATCCCATTGGCATGAAATGGAGAAAACCCATGCAAATCAATAGCTTTTGTCGTCCAGACAATACCATATTTCCACTTCACTTGTGAAATATTTCACATACTGAGTTAAAAAAAACAAAGATATCATTTATGGATGAATTTGAATAAAAAATAATAAACTTTTAAGACTACCAAATTCCTACGCACACACTTGACTTCCGTTGTGTAGTGAAAGTAGGTCAGGGGATTTCATACATCATGTCAGCCTCAAAATATAAAATAAGTCCACATTTAAGACCATTAATCTCCTAAAAATTGCAAATGAAAAGGAATGTTCTTTAATAAATCTTAAAAATTTCATAGCTGTTGATCTAAACTTACGAGAGACATTTACTGACAAACTTTATAGTACAGAGTACAAATGCATGATCAAAGGTTTAAGCATCCCCAATCCAAGTACACACAATGTACACCATATAAAATCTGTAATTAGAATCTCCTGTCCATGTACATAAATGCATACCATCTGTAGTTAGAATCTCCAGACCATGTACAGGAAACATACACACTGTAATTAGCCCCCAAGTCAGGCACAATACAGGAAAATACATCATTTATTTAATTAGAACCTCCTGGATAGGTACAGCAAACATACACCCTGTAATATATCCAGCCTCACCCATGTGTATACAGAAGCTAGATCCTTACGCTCTTCTTCTGATAATCGTATACTCATTGTTCCCAAGGTAAAAACAAAGTCATATGGACAACGTTCGTTTGCACACCAGGGCCCGGCGACGTGGAACGAATTGCCCATTAAAATTAGACACAAAGACACAGTGGTCCTTTATAAGAGTGCTCTTAAGACTCACCTGTTTCGACTGCAGGGACAAACTTAGCGACCTAATCATGTTTTGAATCTTATATGTTTTCAGCATGTTTTTATGTTTTCTAATTTCATTGTTTTTGTCATTTGTTGTTCTGTAGTGTAGTCATATTATTATTGATGGTGTAAAACGCTTAGAGCTTTGTAAGATTAGGCGCTATACAAAGTCCTCATTATTATTATTATTATTAATATATGTGGTTAGAACGTCCATGTCAGGCATAGGAAACACACCATGTAATATCTGTAATTAGAATCAGCAGGTCATGCACAGAAAGCATACCTCCTATGATATCTGTAATAAGAAACTGCAACTCAGCTAGAGGAAACATGCAGCACCATATATGTAATTACAACCTCAAGACCAGGAACAAGAATCATACACCTGTAATACACATGTATATACCTAGAACATCCAGGCCAGGTATGGGAAGCAAACATCATGTATTATCTGTACATCAGTGAACACAAAGAACCAAAATACATGTACTGGTAATACACCAAGATTTCTGAAGATACTCACTCTTTGGATGGATTAATATCATCATCATCAATTTCAAAGAACTGAATCACTTCTTTATGCTCCGATATCTTTGATGGCAACTTGAGAAGAGCCTGAAATAAGATGGAATCCAAAGTAATTACCACATACAGCACTATATACATAATGAAGATATTATCACTGTCCAGAAACTATTATCATTGGCCAGAAACTATTATCACTGGCCATAAGCTATTATCATTGGCTAGAAAATATTATCATTGGCCAGAAAATATTATCATCGGCCAGAAACTATTATCACTGGCCATAAGCTATTATCTTTGGCTAGAAAATATTATCATTGGCCAGAAAATATTATCATCGGCCAGAAACTATTATCACTGGCCATAAGCTATTATCATTGGCTAGAAAATATTATCATTGGCCAGAAAATATTATCATCGGCCAGAAACTATTATCACTGGCCATAAGCTATTATCATTGGCTAGAAAATATTATCATTGGCCAGAAAATATTATCATCGGCCAGAAACTATTATCACTGGCCATAACCTATTATCATTAGCAAGAAAATATTATCATTGGCAAGAAAATATTATCACTGGCAAGAAGATATTATCATTGGTCAAAAGATATTATCATTGACAAGAAAATATTATCATTGGCAAGAAAATATTATCATTGGCAAGAAGATATTATCATTGGTCAGAAGATATTATCATTGACAAGAAAATATTATCATTGGCAAGAAAATATTATCATTGGCAAGAAGATATTATCATTGGTCAGAAGATATTATCATTGACAAGAAAATATTATCATTGGCAAGAAAATATTATCATTGGCAAGAAGATATTATCATTGGTCAGAAGATATTATCATTGACAAGAAAATATTATCATTGGCAAGAAAATATTATCATTGGCAAGAAGATATTATCATTGGCAAGAAGATATTATCATTGGTCAGAAGATATTATCATTGACAAGAAAATATTATCACTGGCAAGAAAATATTAACAATGACCAGATTTGGCTATAAGCTATTATCATTGGCCATGAGCTATTATCATTGGCAAGAAGCTATTATCATTGGCTATAAGCTATTATCATTGGCCATAAGCTATTATCATTGGCCATAACCTATTATCACTGGCCAGAAGCTATTATCATTGGCCAGAAGCTATTATCATTGGCAAGAAGATAGTATCATTGGCCACAATCTAACAGCAGTCTGACGTGGCATTTACTGAACTAGAAGCAAAGACAATTCTTCAAAACCCCATAAATGTTTGGCATACTTATCATCAAATACCTAAATTAAGTGAAGGCCAGACAAACAAACAAAATGGAACTGTATGTTACCTACCTGACAATATTCTGCAATTGGCTTTAGTCGTTTCAGTGCTACCTCTCGAATATGGCTTCGTCCCAATAATTTCTTACCTGAAATAAATCTATACTGTTCAAATATAGAAACAGTGACAAGTATATATATATATATATATATATATATATATATATATATATATATATATATATATATATATATATATATATATAATGATTTAATGTAGAAATTCACAAGTATATACTCTCCTGAAATAGATGTACATGTATACCGATTTCACGTAGAAAGTGACAAGTATATACTCTAATGAAATAGATGTATACCAATTTCATGTAGAAAGTGACAAGTATATACTCTAATGAAATAGATGTATACCGATTTCATCTAGAAAGTGACAAGTATATACTCTAATGAAATAATTGTAATATTTCACATAGAAACAGTGACAACTGTATACTCTATTGAAATACATGTATATGTAATATTTTATGCAAAAACAGTGACAAGTATATACTCCACCAGTAGTCTAACATGGGTACTGTCTTTTTATTAAGCTATGGTCTTGTACAAATTGTAAAACTGACTGGCATAAAAGCATTATGAATGCAATGTTCAAGTTTCCTCCAAAATAAGACAAAACAAAAATCTGTGTCCCAAATCTTGCTTTCAGCTGCTTCCCTTTGAGAAAGTTAACTTAAAACATTTTATTTTCATTTATATCTTTACAATATTTGTACTTCCAACACTCCATTCCCTTGTAATGCAGAACTGGGCAGAATTTACTTTGGTTCTCATTTTTTATTTATGATGATGTTACTGTACTTCAAATTAGAGAGGTCATTTGTGTCATTTTCTAATGCATGTGATACTGTAAGGAAAAGCTACAATTTTTAGAAAACAAATTTAAGAAAAAAATCTTGAGATCTGTATGGATACAAAGGTTATATCTGTAACCTAATGACATCTGTATGGATACAAAGGTTATTTCTGTAACCTAATGACATCTGTATGGATACAAAGGTTATTTCCATAACCTAATGACATCTGTATGGATACAAAGGTTATTTGAGTAACCTAATGATATATGTATGGATACAAAGGTTATTTCTGTAACCTAATGACATCTGTATGGATACAAAGGTTATTTCCATAACCTAATGATATCTGTATGGATACAAAGGTTATTTGAGTAACCTAATGATATCTGTATGGATACAAAGGTTATTTCCAAAACCTAATGACATCTGTATGGATACAAAGGTTAGTTGAATAACCTAATGACATCTGTATGGATACAAAGGTTATTTCCGTAATCTAACGACATCTGTATGGATACAAAGGTTATTTCCATAACCTAATGCTATCTGTATGGATACAAAGGTTATTTCCTTAACCTAATGACATCTGTATGGATACAAACGTTATTTCCTTAACCTAATGATATCTGTATGGATACAAAGGTTATTTCCTTAACCTAATGATATCTGTATGGATACAAAAGTTATTTCTGTAACCTAATGACATTTGTATGGATACACAGATTATTTGAGTAACCTAATGACATCTGTATGGATACAAAGGTTATTTCCATAACCTAATGATATCTGTATGGATATAAAGGTTATTTGAGTAACCTAATGATATAGGTATGGATACAAAGATTATTTCCTTAATCTAAAGATACCTGTATGGATACATAGGTTATTTCTGTAACCTAATGATCCAATCTTACCAGGTAGAAATGGAATGATCCTCTTTCTTGGATCAAGCGATCCTGACTCCTCTGGAAACATATCCATAAGCTTACTCTACAAATAAAAAAATAAAAATTGCTTATAATTTATTTTCTCCCTAATAATACCAACCAGTATTGTTTTATTCCAAAGATATGGCTTTCTTTTCTTCCTTTCTTTAAATATACTGCTTTCTTTTCTTTCTTTGTAGATATAAATTTCTATTCTTTCTATTTTTAAAGATCTGGTTTTCTTTTCTTTCTTTGCTTCATATGTTACATGATCATTAGCAAAAGAAACTTCACTCATCTAAATTATCTTTTCTACATATATTTGTGGCATTAGTGAAAATTTGATTTCCTTAGTTTTGTTTTATTACATACATTTTGATTTCTTCAGTCTTATATTTTACCAAATACATTTTGATTCGTCAAGTTATCTGGAGACAAAAGTCCATACCATTTCTGGTATGAGTGTAACATTTTACATGCTGGCATTCAATGTGTGGGTTAGACCATTGTTATTACAGGTAATAACAGCACTTTCAATGTGTGGGTTAGACCATTGTTATTACAGGTACTAACAGCACTTTATTTGGACTTTATCAAGAAAAAGAAATGGGAGCTACATGACTTTCTCCAAGACACAATGAGGCAGCCAACCTGGGATGGCACATGCAGTTATGGAGCCCATGATCCTTGGACAATGAGTCTGAGCTTTAACTACTGAGCTCCCATGCCTCCCTGCTTGAGCACAAAAAAAGGTACAGCCATACTGATATATATGGTACATCAGCAGACTGTCTAGGATGAGATATAATTATGGTCTCACCATACTTAAAAGATAGCTGCATTTTGATTGGTAGTTAAGTATAGACAGACCTAAGTCCTGTACATGTTAATATTTTATAGATGCTTCATCACATGTATGATCATTTGCCATATATCTTACAACAAAAGTTATGACTAATGACTAATGTAGCCATATTGGTATTTTTCATATTTTTCATATCTATGTGTGTATGACAATAACCAACAACCTGTATGTCAAAGATCTCATAAAGAAAATCACTTCTTGCTTAAAGAAGGAAAAAAGCATGGAGATTTATGACAAATATCAGCGTCAACTGTTGGTTTTAAATTGGTGTCCTCTATTTAATTACAAATGGCTCTTGAAACTGTGTATCATGGACATGTGTATGCTATATAAGCTCAAGATTTTTTCTCCTTAATGTCCAGGTGTAATAATGTAATAGCAAGAGACCAAAGAAGGTTGGAGACAGCTTACATGATACTTAGACATACCACTAGCCCTAGGAGGACTCAGACATACCACTGGCCCTAGGAGGACTCAGACATACCACTAGCCCTAGGAGGACTCAGACATACCACTGGCCCTAGGAGGACTCAGACATACCACTGGCCCTAGGAGGACTCAGACATACCACTAGCCCTAGGAGGACTCAGACATACCACTAGCCCTAGGAGGACTCAGACATACCACTGGCCCTAGGAGGACTCAGACATACCACTAGCCCTAGGAGGACTCAGACATATCACTAGCCCTAGGAGGACTCAGACATACCACTAGCCCTAGGAGGACTCAGACATATCACTAGCCCTAGGAGGACTCAGACATACCACTAGCCCTAGGAGGACTCAGACATACCACTAGCCCTAGGAGGACTCAGACATACCACTAGCCCTAGGAGGACTCAGACATACCACTGGCCCTAGGAGGACTCAGACATACAACTAACTCTAGTACCATCAGTTGATACATGATGTTGAAAAATTACGTTAAACCATACAACAACAACAACAACAATTCTTTCCATTTTTGTTTTTGCATTCATTTCTCTCTGGCTTTATTAGATGACATTATTACAAAAAAGAGAAAATACAAAAACATTACAAACTAGCTTCACTTATATTACTGTTAAGTCACCAATTTTTTTTATCACTAGCAATATTTGTTGACTACATAGCTACTACAAGTCAGATTTAAACAATGGAAGCATTTCCCCAATCCAGCAAAATAAGTGCCAATGAAAATATCATTTTTTTCATAAAACCAGTAAAATTAATATAATGATTATACATGAATTAAAAATAGTCATTTTTATTCACAGATAATATGATACAGTCAATAAATCTTTTTTGTTCTCCAGTGATGCTAAAGCACAATCAATAAATCCTGTCTATTTCTTCTACAGATAGTATCATACAGTTAATAAATCCTGTCTATTTCGTCTACAGTTACTATCATACAGTTAATAAATCCTGTCTATTTCGTCTACAGATACTATCATACAGTCAATAAATCCTGTCTATTTCTTCTACAGACACTATCATACAGTCAATAAATCCTGTCTATTTCTTCTACAGACACTATCATACAGTCAATAAATACTGTCTATTTCTTCTACAGACACCATCAAACAGTCAATAAATGCTGTCTATTTCTTCTACAGATACAAGTATATGGTCAATAAATCCTGTCTATTTCTACTACAGTTACTATCATACAGTCAATAAATCCTGTCTATTTCTTCTACAGATACTATCATACAGTCAATAAATCCTGTCTATTTCTACTACAGTTACTTTCATAGTCAATAAATCCTGTCTATTTCTTCTACAGATAAAATATCATACAATCAATAAATCCTGTCTATTTCTTCTACAGACACTATCATACAGTCAATAAAGCCCGTCTATTTCTTCTACAGATACTAGTATACGGTCAATAAATCCTTTCTATTTCTTCATCAGATACTATATACAGTCAATAAATCCTGTATATTTCTTCTACAGATAGTATCATACAGTCAATAAATCCTGTCTATTTCTTCTACAGATAATATCATACAGTCAATAAATCCTGTCTATTTCTTCTACTGATACTATTATACAGTCAAAAACTCTTGTCTATTTCTACTACAGTTACTTTCATAAGGTCAATAAATCCTATTTCGATTTTTTTCTATTTCTACAGATACTATCATAGTCAATACATCATGTCTATTTCTTCTATAGATACTAGTATACGGTCAATAAATCCTGTCTATTTCTTCTACAGATAGTATCATACAGTCAATAAATCCTGTCTATTTCTTCTACAGATAATATCATACAGTCAATAAATCCTGTCTATTTCTTCTACAGACACTATCATACAGTCAATAAATACTGTCTATTTCTTCTACAGACACCATCAAACAGTCAATAAACGCTGTCTATTTCTTCTACAGATACAAGTATATGGTCAATAAATCCTGTCTATTTCTACTACAGTTACTATCATACAGTCAATAAATCCTGTCTATTTCTTCTACAGATACTATCATACAGTCAATAAATCCTGTCTATTTCTACTACAGTTACTTTCATAGTCAATAAATCCTGTCTATTTCTTCTACAGATAAAATATCATACAATCAATAAATCCTGTCTATTTCTTCTACAGACACTATCATACAGTCAATAAAGCCCGTCTATTTCTTCTACAGATACTAGTATACGGTCAATAAATCCTGTCTATTTCTTCATCAGATACTATATACAGTCAATAAATCCTGTATATTTCTTCTACAGATAGTATCATACAGTCAATAAATCCTGTCTATTTCTTCTACAGATAATATCATACAGTCAATAAATCCTGTCTATTTCTTCTACTGATACTATTATACAGTCAAAAACTCTTGTCTATTTCTACTACAGTTACTTTCATAAGGTCAATAAATCCTATTTCGATTTTTTTCTATTTCTACAGATACTATCATACAGTCAATACATCATGTCTATTTCTTCTATAGATACTAGTATACGGTCAATAAATCCTGTCTATTTCTTCTACAGATAGTATCATACAGTCAATAAATCCTGTCTATTTCTTCTACAGATAATATCATACAGTCAATAAATCCTGTCTATTTCTTCTACAGATAATATCATACAGTCAATAAATCCTGTCTATTTCTTCTACAGATACTAGTATACAGTCAATAAATTCTGTCTATTTCTACTACAGATAGTATCATACAGTCAATAAATCCTGTCTATTTCTTCTACAGATAATATCATACAGTCAATAAATCCTGTCTATTTCTTCTACAGATAATATCATACAGACAATAAATCATGTCTTTCTTCTACAGACACTATCATACAGTCAATAAATCCTGTCTATTTCTTCTACTGATACTAGTATATGGTCAATAAATCCTGTTTATTTCTTCTATAGATAATATCATACAGTCAATAAATCCTGTCTATTTCTTCTACAGATAGTATCATACAGTCAATAAATCCTGTCTATTTCTTCTACAGATACTAGTATACAGTCAATAAATCCTGTCTATTTCTTCTACAGATAGTATCATACAGTCAATAAATCCTGTCTATTTCTTCTATAGATAGTATCATACAGTCAAAAAATCTTGTCTATTTCTACTACAGTTGCTATCATACAGTCAATAAATCCTGTCTATTTCTTCTACAGATAATATCATACAGTCAATAAATCCTGTCTATTTCTTCTACAGACACATCAAACAGTCAATAAATCCTGTCTATTTCTTCTACAGACACATCAAACAGTCAATAAATCCTGTCTATTTCTTTTACAGATAGTATCATACAGTCAAAAAATCTTGTCTATTTCTACTACAGTTACTTTCATACAGTCAATAAATCCTGTCTATTTCTTCTACAGATAGTATCATACAGTCAATAAATCCTGTCTATTTCTTCTACAGATAGTATCATACAGTCAATAAATTCTGTCTATTTCTTCTACAGATTATATCATATGGTCAATAAATCCTGTCTATTTCTTCTACAGTCAAAAACTCTTGTCTATTTCTACTACAGTTACTTTCATAAGGTCAATAAATCCTATTTCGATTTTTTTCTATTTCTACAGATACTATCATACAGTCAATAAATCCTGTCTATTTCTTCTACAGATAGTATCATACAGTCAATAAATCATGTCTATTTCTTCTAGAGATAATATCATACAGTCAATAAATCCTGTCTATTTCTTCTACAGACACTATCATACAGTCAATAAATCCTGTCTATTTCTTCTACAGATACTAGTATATGGTCAATAAATCCTGTTTATTTCTTCTACAGATAATATCATACAGTCAATAAATCCTGTTTATTTCTTCTACAGATAATATCATACAGTCAATAAATCCTGTCTATTTCTTCTACAGACACATCATACAGTAAATAAATCCTGTCTATTTCTTTTACAGATAGTATTATACAGTCAAAAAATCTTGTCTATTTCTACTACAGTTACTTTCATACAGTCAATAAATCCTGTATATTTCTTCTACAGATAATATCATGCAGTCAATAAATCCTAATTCTTCTACAGATAATATCATACAGTCAATAAATCCTGTCTATTTCTACTACAGTTGCTTTCATACAGTCAATAAATCCTGTCTATTTCTTCTACAGATAATATCATACAGTCAATAAATCCTGTCTATTTCTTCTACAGACACATCATACAGTCAATAAATCCTGTCTATTTCTTCTACAGACACATCATACAGTCAATAAATCCTGTCTATTTCTTTTACAGATAGTATCATACAGTCAAAAAATCTTGTCTATTTCTACTACAGTTACTTTCATACAGTCAATAAATCCTGTCTATTTCTTCTACAGATAATATCATAGTCAATAAATCCTGCCTATTTCTTCTACAGACACTATCATACAGTCAATAAATCCTGTCTATTTCTTCTACAGATAATAGTATACAGTCAATAAATCCTGTCTATTTCTACTACAGACACTATCATACAGTCAATAAATCCTGTCTATTTCTTCTACAGATACTATCATACAGTCAATAAATCCTGTCTATTTCTTCTACAGATAGTATCATACAGTCAATAAATCATGTCTATTTCTTCTACAGATACAAAATCCTGTCTATTTCTTCTACAGATACTATCATAAAGTCAATAAATCCTATATATTTATTCTCTAGATACTATCATACAGTCAATAATTCCTATGTCTTCTCTAGATACTATCATACAGTTAATAATTCCTATTTCTTCTCCAGATAATATCATACAATGATACAGTCAATAATTCCTATTTCTTCTCCAGATAATATCATACAGTCAATAAATCCTACTTTTTTCACCAGAGATGCAATGGTACAGTCCATAAATTCAAAAATCCAAAGATCATGTGGTACAAATCCTATTTTTTCTCCAAAAGATATTGTGAATAAATACTATAGTATGTATGGTTGTAAACATTTTAAAATATATTAAGCCTTGCCAATAAAAATTTCTATAAATAATGTTTGATTAACGTAGAAGTTTCCGAGCACATGTAACTGCTTCTGCCTTGTCGTAACTTGCAAAAGCAACAATTTGTTTAAAACTATTTGACCAAATAAAAGGTGACACACATACCTTCAATTTCCTGCAGCGTTCCATTTCTAAATGAAAATTAAATATGACTCTTTAGTAACTTCTTTTTAGTGTTTCAACCCACCTGTAAGTCGAAGAAGCGGCTGTATCGGCGGTGAATGACATTGGTAGATTTATCAGACCAGGTGACGTAGATAATATACACCTGCAAGATATAAAATGTAATATCACCTTTAAATATACCTGCAATTTGATGTAATAATCTGTATTATCTATTAATAATCAATACTAACCCATGTTAAATGACAAAATTGACACTCAATAAACTTTTACATCTTTACCTGATGAACTTTTCCTGTACATGTATGATAAATCTGATGAATATTCACGGTAAGTTATATATATATATATTTAAAAACTTCAGTTTTATGTTACATAAATCTGCAAGTACATTTAATTACACCTTGACATGATTATTATATCTTTTTTAACAAGAATAGAATCTGGAAAAATAAGTGATTCTTAACCAAGTTTGAAAAATGTATAGCCCAATACTAGTGACATGAATGACTTGTTCAATGCTATCCCCATTAAATGAAATAATAATAATAATAATAATAATAATAATAATAATAATAATAATAATAATAATAATAATAATATAATGAAATAATAATAATAATGATAATAATAACGTTATTTAAAGAATAACCTCATTTAGTCAACTGACCAATCTTCCATGAGGCCTTCTACAAATATATATATAACCAGAAGAACAGGCAGGGTTCCGGAGTGGAAGAAGCACAACAGAACAATTATTCAATCTCAGGGTTCTGTGACAAAAGTACTCTCAGCATCAACAAGACATCTAGCATGTGTTCATAGATTTCAAAACAATCTTGGACAGAGTGTGGCATGAGGCATTGTGGGCCACAATGAAGAAGTACAACATGGGTCAAAAGTTGACCAATACCATCAAGCAAGAGGCTACCAGTGCAATAAATGCTCAAGGTTCTGTGGGGGACTGGTTCCAGACAACAGTTAAAGTATGTCAAGGCTGTCTCCTCTCACCCATGCTTTTCAAGATATATTTAATCACAAGCCCTGGAAAACCATTATGGGACAGTCAGTATCGGGGGGCATAACATCACCAACCTACACTTTGCAGACTATACTGATGGACTGGCAGTCAAGACAAGCTTGCCACCTTAGTAAAGAACCATGATGAAACATCTTCTAGATTTGACATGGAGATAAGCGCTGAGAAGAAAAAGCTGATGACAAATAGTGGCAAACAAATCTCAGCCAAGATTAAAGTCAGAGGACAGAAACTGCAAACAGTGGGCCAGTTCAAATATATTGGTTCCATAATCACCAAAAAGGGATCACAAGCAGAAATTTTGTCATGAGCAGAACAAACAATGGCAGCTATGTCAAAGCTAAGACTCCTCTGGAGAGACAAGAATATCTCTGAAAACTAAAATCAGACTATTGAGAGCACTAGTCATCTCTTCTGTCTTTCTGTATTCATGTTAGGCCTGGGCCCTGACAGCAGAATAACAATGAAGAATCCAGGCACTATATAATATGCAATTATTACAAAATGAGGTGTCTTCTGACAAAAATTGTTGTTAAAAACTGTACAACTGATCTACTGCTACAATAAAATATGCACATGGCTTCAAGGATGAGTACCTACAAATAGTTGTAGTTAATAAAACATTATAGGTGAGTACGTGATAAAAATGCATTAAATAAAATCATTCAAATAATTGCTACTGTAGATGTTGACTAAAATATTTTTTAAAAGCTTGGCACGAGTCAGCTGACTTTATGTAAGGTGGTATGGAATTACATTGTTTGGCTACTTGATTTACTTCACCCCCATTATACAAATGAATTAATTGCAAAAAAAAAACAGAGATTCATAACTTTCAAACAACAATGAAGACTTTGGAAACTTGTACACATTAGCTAAAACAAACATAGGTACATGCAGATACAGTATATACTCATATGATGAGCACATAATGTACAGGCACATCTGGGTCTTTGCAGTTTGTTAGAAGTAATTAGCCGAATAAAAATACAAAAACCCTGATCTGAAGGTACACTATGCTACGGCAGATCTTTGCAGTTTGAATTGACTTAAGTGAGTACATACGGTAGCTATAATGATTATGTAAACATATTATATCTGGCTAAAGAAGGAACAGAAAGCCATCCTAACATATCTAATTACAGAGTTACAAAGGGAATAGAGTGTGTTTTGGATTTTTAATATAGCTTTAACTATTTGAGTCATATTGCTACAGTATCTGTACTGTGGCAGTTTATAAGGATGTTTAGCACTGAGACATTATGCCATAGACATGAAGCACCATGTCCCACCAAGTCACATTATCCTGAAGCCAGGCCACCCAGTCCTAACACTAACCTCATAATGCTGAGCACCAAGCAAGGCAGGTGGTAGTAAAAAATGTACAAGTCTTTGTGTATGACTGTGCTGGGGTTCAAACCCACAGACTCCTGCTTCTGATGTGGACACTTGAACCACTAGGCCATCAGAGTGGTCACAAAGGGAATAGATGTAACAGGTAAAAACATACAAATACATGAATTGGTCAAGCCTCTAAAAACAGGTGATTAAAGTGAAATTCAATGTTAACAGGTCATAACACTAACAAGATTTTATTGATGTGGACAATCTGCCAATGCAGTATGTAAAAAAAAAAAAAAAAAATTACATTTCATAAAAGAGCAAAAAGAAAATTTAAAGTCTTCACGATTGGAGACACAGATTGACAAACCATAACATACTCTAGTTTTATCATTCCATTACTCCTACCACTCCGGTGGTCTAATGGTTAGAGTGTCCGCCGTGGAAGTAGGAGGTCATGGGTTCGATCCCTGACCAAGTCATACCAAAGACTTACAAACATGGTACTAACAGCTACCTCGCCTGGCGCTCAGCATTAAGAAGTTTGTGTTAGGACTGGTTGACCTGGTGTCAGGATAATGTAACTGGGTGGAACATCGTGCTACATGTCTGCTGCATGATGCCCCAGTGCTAGACATCACTATAAACTGCATCACTGCAGACATCGTAGCGATATGACTGAAAAATTGTTAAAGCTACATTAAAAATCATAATCAAACAAACAAAACATTCCATGACTCCCATATCCACTTTAGAATGTCAACTTAATCGGCTAATACTGTTGGCATGAGATGATCATCATCATTTTTTCAAATATAGCTAATACTGTCGGTAAGAGACGATCACTAATACTGTTGGTATGAGATAATCATCATTTTTTTAAAATATAGCTAATTGTTGGTATGAGATAATCATCATTTTTTTTAAATATAGCTAATACTGTTGGTATGAGATAATCATCATTTTTTTAAAGATAGCTAATATTGTTGGTATGAGATGATCTTCATTTTTTTAAATATAACTAATACTGTTGGTATGAGTTGATGATCATCATTTTTTTAAATACACTAATACTGTTGGTATGAGATAATCATCATTTTTTGGTATGAGATGATGATCATCATTTTTTTAAATATAGCTAATACTGTTGGTATGAGATGATCTTCATTTTTTTTAAATATAGCTAATACTGTTGGTATGAGATGATCTTCATTTTTTTTAAATATAGCTAATACTGTTGGTATGAGATGATGATCATCATTTTTTTTAAAATATAGCTAATACTGTTGGTATGAGATGATGATCATCATTTTTGTAAATATAGCTAATACTGTTGGTATGAGATGATCTTCATTTTTTTAAATATAGCTAATACTGTTGGTATGAGATGATCTTCATTTTTTTTAAATATAGCTAATACTGTTGGTATGAGTTGATGATCATCATTTTTTTAAATACACTAATACTGTTGGTATGAGATAATCATCATTTTTTGGTATGAGATGATCATCATTTTTTTAAATATAGCTAATACTGTTGGTATGAGATGATCTTCATTTTTTTTAAATATAGCTAATACTGTTGGTATGAGATGATCTTCATTTTTTTTAAATATAGCTAATACTGTTGGTATGAGATGATGATCATCATTTTTTTTTAAATATAGCTATTACTGTTGGTATGAGATGATGATCATCATTTTTTTTAAAATATAGCTAATACTGTTGGTATGAGATGATGATCATCATTTTTGTAAATATAGCTAATACTGTTGGTATGAGATGATCTTCATTTTTTTAAATATAGCTAATACTGTTGGTATGAGATGATCTTCATTTTTTTTAAAATAGAGCTAATACTGTTGGTATGAGATGATGATCATCATTTTTGTAAATATAGCTAATACTGTTGGTATGAGATGATCTTCATTTTTTTTAAATATAGCTAATACTGTTGGTATGAGATGATGATCATCATTTTTTTTAAAATATAGCTAATACTGTTGGTATGAGATGATGATCATCATTTTTGTAAATATAGCTAATACTGTTGGTATGAGATGATCTTCATTTTTTTAAATATAGCTAATACTGTTGGTATGAGATGATCTTCATTTTTTTAAATATAGCTAATACTGTTGGTATGAGATGATCATCATTTTTTAAACATACATACCTTATAAAACATTTTTGTGTGGTAACACATTATAATGTCCTATGACAACATTTTCCATGTCAAATCAAACTTATTACTCAAAAATGTTAACACCATTATGTGGCCATGTATTTTACACTAAATTCCAAAAGTGTGTATCTGACACTTGAAACAATAGTGAAGCCAGAACAAATGGTGTGTGTGTGTGTGTGTGTGTGTGTGTGTGTGTGTGTGTGTGTGTGTGTGTGTGCGCAAGTGCATGTGTGTGTGTGTGTGTGTGTGTGTGTGTGCGCAAGTGCATGCATCCGTGAAAAAAGATTTAGATTTTGTAAAGTAATTTTAACAATTTTAGTCATATTGCTGTGTCTGCAGTGTGACAGGAAACAATGGAGTCATTTACATATTAATAACAAGAGGACCATGTGGGCTTGTGATCATTCACATGGTTGATATACACTTAACATCCAAATGCAAGAACAACATGTGCACAAAATCTGCATTAATATGATGTTTACTGACATTAGTAACCATGGATACATTTGATGACAGATCAACATCACTTGTATAAAATTGACAGGTCATCAAGCCAAAATGTTTCCTGTGATATTTGATCAAATTGTTCAGTGTTTTGAGAAGAAGTCATTATATTTTTTTTTTCTATTTTTATTCTCAGCACAAGTTGTATAAATTTTCAAGACCTTCATGCCAGGATGCTGGCACATTTAATCAAACTCTTTACAACTACTTTCTTAGAAGTTGTTTGAAGTTTTAGCAAGATTTTCGAAAATTTCTTATTAACTGTCAAGGAATTGCTAATTTTGTAATTTATGTGGAATATTGGTGCACAAACAATCGAATACACGGAATATTCAAATCTGGTGATGTCATCAAAATTTACTCATGAATATTTTATGAACAGCGACCATACCTGACTGCACAAATCTGAAAGGCTTTCATACCAGAATGATTGTTATCAAATTTAATCAAATTCTCTTCAATGGTTTTCAAGATGTCATTTTTAATGGAGGTCATATTTATTGTCAAATCAGTAATACATGTATTTGAATTTACATAGATTTCATGATACAATATTTTCTGTCAAATCCTGTTCTGCAATGTTTCAAAAAAAGTTCTAAAATTAATGGAAAATATAAAAATTCCAGTGCTTTATGAATCAAATCTAGAATTTATTGCTTTTTTTTCATCAAAAACTCTAAATAAAAATAATAGAAATTACACTTCAAAATAGGACTGACCAGGGGTGAAATGGTCTGTGGAGATAAAGGCCTTGTTTATGATGCCATCAAAGCAGCTTGCAGATGGAAAACATGTTGGTAGCAGTCATTTAGCATTTGCTATATGAAAAACTGATGAAATAGGTTGTTGTTGTTGTTCTAGGGTTTAACGCCATTTTTCACCACAAGATAGGCTATACATGGTGGCCAGCAGTAATGATGGAGGAAGAACACGAGAAAACCCTGGAAAGAACCACCAACCCACGAGAAGCTACTGGCAAGCTTTCTCACATACCCACATTGGCCAAATCCGAGAGGTGAGATGGCAGTGATCCATAACAGAGAGCGCTTTAGACCACTCGGCCATTCAAGGTCCCGATGAAATAGGTAGATCTTGATTTGTAAGCATGGTGTGAGGACATTTTTTTCTTCAATTAAAATTAATGTTAATGGTAACCTTGCTTGTAAAATAAAGAAAACTAGGACCAAAAGTGAGCTCAGATAAAACTAAGATTTTTTTTATCAAAACCTTTGAGAAAAGAAAAGAAATTCAAATAATAAATATGAAACCAGAGTTACCAAGTATTTATATCTCTGCTTTGAGAATAAAAACCAATGAATTATGAACATAATTTAACCAAGCATATTTAATAGTTTGCATCCTAAATCACATGGAAATATTTAACGAACCCCAGGTGTAAGCTGTGTGATTGTGGGACTTCATTAAAATTGTGCATATTTTTAGGCCCTACCTTTATCATTATTTTAAGCCCTACATTTACTTCTTCATTAAATTCCTCTCATAGTCAGATAATTTTCCTTGCTTTCCTATAATTGGAGGGGAATGTCCCACTCAAATTCTCAGTTCTAGAATACACATTATTCTCAGATTGCTGGACTGATATATTAAGTATGAGAACAATATTAACATTAATTTGATATATGAAAAAAGTATTAACATCATTAATTTGATATCTGAAAACAGTATTAACATCATTACCTAGATATATGAAAACAGTATCAAAATTATAAATTTGATATATGAAAACAGTATTAACATCATTAATTTGATATATGAAAACAGTATTAACATCATTAAATTGATATATGAAAACAGTATTAACATCATTAATTGATATATGAAAACAGTATTAACATCATTACCTAGATATATGAAAACAGTATTAAAATTATAAATTTGATATATGAAAACAGTATTAACATCATTAATTTGATATATGAAAACAGTATTAACATCATTAAATTGATATATGAAAACAGTATTAACATCATTAATTTGATATATGAAAACAGTATTAACATAATTAAATTGTTATATAAAATATCTATATACTGATGAATGGTTAGCAAATATAGGCTTTCCAATACCATCATGGATATAAAAGCACCATTCCACTATATTTTCTGTCATATCCTGACATTACCAACTGTTTTATTTCAGCAGTAGTAAATTACTAATAGTCTCTACTAACACTTTGAACAGTCAGTCTGTCTTGTTTTCTTCCATTATCATTTAATACTAAACATGTTTCACCAGCTTTACATTTAGTAATGCTAAACCAACACTAACTTAAAAGACTACTGTTATCTTTTACTCATGAGCCATGCCTGATGTGTATTTCTGATAACATTCATGGAGACAATGTATGATATGACTACCGTGCTTCCTTGTGGAGTGGGTCAAGGCACATATTGTTATTTAACAACATTTTTCACACAAGATTGGCTATACATGACACAATTTCCAGTACTGAGCCTGAGGAAGGAGACAGAGACCCGAAGTTGTGCCCCTTTAGTTGGGAACTTGACCTTGGCAAACACCATGGAAATTATTAAGAACTCCATCATAGAACATTATATACATTTTATCATAAATGGGAAGACTCTATTAGAGATCTGTAACTTTTATAAAAGTCAGCTTGCCTTGGGTAAGATTACCGAAAAACTGAACTTGCCCTTGGAAAATCTGAGATTGCCCTTGGAAAATCTGAGCTTGCCCTTGGAAAATCTGAGCTTGCCCCAAACATAATATACAAACACAGGCAAAACAATAAGACAAATTTTTTTTTTATAGCTTAAGCAAATCGCATTATATTTATGGAAAAAAATGTTTCCTTTGTGTTTCTGTTGGCACCTAACCACAATAATTGTTAATCTTATACAAAAATATATAATTAAATAATACATGTAGATAGATAAGTACATTAAAAAAGTTCCAAAGCAGACATAGTTGGAAGAATAAAAGCAGACATGACAATTTATATGGACAGATACAGGGACAGGTTATTAATATGGACAGATACAGTAACAGGTTATTGTTGTTGTAGGGTTTAATGCCATTTTCAGCACATGATAGGCTATACATGTTGGACAATATTAATGGTGAAGAAAGAACCCAGGAAAACCTCAGGAAAGAACCACAGACCCACAAGAAGCTACCGGCAAGCTTTCACACATACTCACATTGGCTGAATCCAAGACTAGAACCCATGCAAATTGAGGTGAGATGGCAGTGATCTGTAATGAAGAGCACTTCAGACCACTCAGCCACTCAGATATTTATATGGACAGATACAGGGACAGGTAGGAGAATAGATTTTGAGATGGAGAGAATTAAAGCAAGACTGTTTGTAATGAGTCCCAGACACTTTTGATATTCAACTGATACAGTACCACAACACTGTCTTGGTCTCTTTAGATTCTTAAATGTGACAACACCAGGCTTCACTATCTTGGACTCTTTTGACTCTTAAACGTTACAACACCGGGCTTCACTGTCTTGGACTCTCTAGACTCTTAAATGTTACAACACCGGGCTTCACTGTCTTGGACTCTGTAGACTCTTAAATGTTACAACACCAGGCTTCACTATCTTGGACTCTTCAAACTCTTAAATGTGACAACACCAGGCTTCACTATATTGGACTCTTTAGACTTTTAAATGTTACAACACCGGGCTTCACTATCTTGGACTCTAGATATTCAACAGGTACCAGATTAGGCTTTACTACTCAAGACACTTTGTGGTACCACAACTGGCATTACTGTTGCTGCTGTTGTTGTTGGTTTAATGCCATTTTTCAGCACAAGACAGGCTATACATGGTGGCCAGTATTATTTGTGGAGGAGTGTCAAGTGCCAAATTTTTCGCCAGTGAAATTCTTTAATTAATTCTTAGTCTAGCCGACAATTAACTGTCTTGGAGTAGAGTTTTGAACGAAAAGAATGTTAGTTTACCTCGGTCAGACTGTTACAATATTTAGAGTGAAAACGGACTGGGTGTTTGACACGCGCAAAAGAGGTGATTTCTCATGCAAAGCTGTCAAAGTTATTTGTAACAAATGGTAGGGTGATAAAGTGGCATTTTTGGCATCTTGATAGACGGTTTTTCAAAAATGTCCGTAGGAATAGCATTTATTCCGATTGGTCAAATGTAGAAGGAAGGGGGTGTGTCGAACCCTAGGATCGGGGAAATATATCCTCGGAGTTAATGAGTTTAAATTAGTCTAGAAATTTCTCTGCAAGAGAGAACCGTTACCAAGACTCCGACCGCTCGTTGCAAGAACGACGTTGTAAAATTGTGGTTCCAGGTTAAACTGAATGTGGAACGATTGTGAGATGCCAAAAACACAAGGTATTTAACTCAAATTCACATTTATCATGATGTAATTTATGTGATATTTTCTTTGTTATAGATGTATGATGTATCGATACTATGATACAAATAGTTCAGTATTACATTGGTTTAATAACGTACTTTGATATGATGTTTCTTTGTTACAGATGCATGATGTGTTCATATTTTGTATGGATAGTCGGTATTACAATGACTTAATAATGTATTTTTGAATTCTGAATTAGCATTTTTACCTTATATACTTAGGTAGGTTAATGGGTGGAGTAGAAAAACCCGCCGTGTACATTTATGATTGGAAAGTGTTACATTAATTTGAATTTATCATATTAGTGAATATGGATTGTGTGCTATGATATATTGCCTCACTTTACGTAATGATTTATGGGAATATATGACTTTCCCAAATTCTGATGTCAATAATAAGCAGTATAGCTCTATTGATCTGAAGACTTGTGTAGTATTTGTTAGCCGTATAGATGTTAACACTGATAGTAAGATCTGATTGTTCGAACCAGACAGACGGACGGATACTCTCAACTCTTAAAGTATAACAAGATACTTAGGGCGTTTTACCCTTTTATTTTCAAAGGAAAATAGTTTGTTTGGAAAGCGTGAGAATCAGCGAGGAGTCAAGAAAAGGAGGGAAAAGGAGTCAAGAAAAAAGGAGGGAAAAGAAGTCAGAAGTTAGAGTTGTGGAATTCCCTGTTCAATCAAAAGGCCAGAAAGTCGTGACGCACGCAGAAGGAAAAACCAGTCAACGAACAAGGTCATTGTGAATCACCCAACAGTCCAATGTTAATGAACATTCGATTCCATGATGAGAGTTACTATCAGTTATTAACGGTTAAATTCATCTATTTTATTAGTGTTTGAATTTTAATTAACGTATCTGTTATTTTAAAGCTTCGGTTTTGAAGTACTTCTGAACGAAGAATAGTCAGAAGGAAAGAAAATTGTAATTTACTGTGTCATTCTTCTCTTAATTGTATTTTAATTAAATTCTCTTTTTATCTTTACGGGGGCTCGTGTGTTGTCTTGTTCAAAGTACCATCTCAGATTACCATATCCACTCTATGACCGGGCAAATTACACCGTAGGGGTCATTCCTTAGATAAACGAGTATTAACGGGAGGCGGTGTCGAGTGTTGTTTTTCCAAGTTGCGCAATACCTCTGACCAGGGACTTGTGCAATATTGTACTGATAACCCTTGATAACCCTCACAGCCCTTACAAGGAGGAACCCGGGAAAACCTGGGAAAAACCACCGACCCACAAGAAGCTACTGACAAGCTTTCTCACATGCCCACAAGATTCATTTTTATGCCCCACCCCCACCCCCTCAACTCTGAAACCCATTATTCCACATACAACCTATTTCAAAGCCCATTTTGGTGCCCCCACTAGTCCACTAGTCTAACACCTGTTATAGTGAAAAATGTTTTTATGGGTTTCAAAACAAATTATGAAAATCATGGTATGACTTTCAATAAATATATAGCTGAACATCCTTTACATGGTATGACTTTCAATAAATATATAGCTGAACATCCTTTACATGGCATGACTTTCAATAAATATATAGCTGAACATCCTTTACATGGTATGACTTTCAATAAATATATAGCTGAACATCCTTTACATGGCATGACTTTCAATAAATATATAGCTGAACATCCTTTACATGGTTTGACTTTTAATAAATATATATAGCTGAACATCCTTTACATGGTATGACTTTCAATAAATATATATAGCTGAACATCCTTTACATGGTATGACTTTCAATAAATATATAGCTGAACATCCTTTACATGGTATGACTTTCAATAAATATATAGCTGAACATCTTTTACATTTAAGGACAACTCTGAAGAGTCATTAGAATAATTCACTTCACTGCCCTAAATTATTCTGCAGTGTTAAGATGTGTCTGAAAAGTAAGATTGTGGGAACACAGGCCATTTAGAAATATACAAGTCATCAAGAATTAAAAGTCCAATCTTTACTGGTGCAAATTTCAGTACTTTTATGTTCAACAAACCAAAGATGACTAACTCAACATGTTGCTAATATTATATCACAAATATTTCACTAACACTTCACTAGATCATTACTATTCTGTACCCTAAAACATTTTTTGCACAATTTCTATCCTTTTCATTTACACAAGCAAGATCAGCATTCTGCCAACCATATTTATACATACTTCATTAAAACAAACTAATTAAGAAGGTTTCTTTAAATTTAAAGTTCATAGTAACTGACTAAACATTATTTCATACTTGCAAACCAAAGACCATGACCAAAGAACCAAAGTGGATATGCCAGGCTTGTGACTAAAAAGGTGTAGGTTTAAGCCCCACCTTTAGATATACATGTCTCATCTACCATAGTGTGTCCTTGTTCAAGGCACTTAGGTGGCAGGGTCCAGTTTCGTAAATTGGCCCCTGGCAAATTTCTTAACTTAAGGGTATGGTGTGAGTTTTTGAGCTACTATTGTGTAATAATTAAAGATATGGATAAATTTGTGAACTAGGTGTTTCAGGCTTGTGTTCTTGAAATTGATGTCAGGCATGTACACTTTCCATAGTTACTCTGCAGTATGTTGATTGTGAAATACCAATAGTCGGTTAGGAAGAAGAGCTAGCCTCCCATAGCAGTAGACACGTGGGTTCAAGGCAAGTAGAATATCTCAAAAACGGCATGGATGACAACTATTATGAATTGCATCAAGCTATTTAGTAGACAATGTTTTTCAAAATTTTCATCTAGGAAAAGGCCTTGCGTTTGCACTGTGAGCACCACATGCTGTCAAAAATGGCCTTCGGATGTGAAAAATGCATGTATAAAATAGGGGTTGGGGTACATAAATATTTTATTCTAAGAACTTCATTAGACTTGTCAGGTCATGTGTGTGATATGATTATGTTGCACTACATAATACCTATCCAGAAATATGTACCTTTTTGACCTCACTCGCGTATTATATTTTTAATGAATTTTTATATTAGGCAGGTGCATGCGACATTAAATTTGTACATAAAAACTGGACCCTGCCCCCTTAAGGGAAAAATGCTATAAAACAAATTGTGCAATGAACCACATTTTGTCTTATTTTCTTGTTCTTTATTCATATGCAATTAATTCTTATACATTAGCCTTATCATAGTACCTCTATTTGTCTCCTTATTTTGAATCTCTCAGCTTTATAGGACATTCAAGGGAGGTAATTTCTTTTTGCACCTATAAATTATACCTATTGGTATCAGGACAAGTTAGCATATTTTGAGCTTAACGAAGTTGCTTTGAGAGAAAATGGGGGTTTAAAATGTGTTTACTTGATTTTCATGTAGGTAACAAGCTCTGTACTCCTATTTTAATGAAAGTTATTCATATTTCATTGCAGACACACAAAAACATTACATGACATGACATCACACATTCTTCTAAGTAATTTCACTCCACAGGAGCAAATGCACTTTCAAGAATTCATAAGCAGACATACTGTTATAAATGGTGAATGTCATCAATGGAACGGTGTTGCAAATAGTGATGGATATGGCATATTGCGGACAATGTTTCGAGGAAAAAGAATTAAAGTTTTAGTACTTTTGTGAACAGTTCCACCATATTGGATTTAAACTTACAGTTATTGCATTGCACACAAACAGTAATGCACAAACCCTGTCTTTTGTGTACCGTAACAACTGGAAAAGCATTCTTACATTGATGTGGCAGAAATACCCTGATTAGTTCTGAAAGTTTATTGATGTTGACAACACAGTTTTCTTCTGGCATACTGGTAGCCACTTTTTTACTGAGTACAGAATGAGTAATAATGTCAGTTGTTTTCCTTTTTGTAGGTCTCAATTTGCATGGAATGATGTTAGGATCTGTTGTCTCAGTCATATTGGTAGAAGCATTTAAGTTTGAAGCATGTATTCATTATGATCCAAACGCACTAAAGATTGATTATGAAAGACCAACTTGGCTTCATCATGACTTGTATTTTCTGGTAGGTCCTTATTTAAAGTAATAGAAGTTACAACATGTCCCTTTTTGTACTGAGTTTTCTTCTTGTTAATATTTTTCTTGTAGGCCACAGTACCAAGAAGAGGAATCAGCATCTAGACCAAACTAAAGGTCTACTGGGCAATTGTGCTCCCCACGCTAGAATTATACTATGTATAGCTTTAACATATAATGGTAAAGAGCAGTAGGTCATGTCACCACAGTATTAAAAACAACTTTTGAATAATAATGGATACAGCCTTAACATTTCATGGTAAAAAGTTGTAGGTCAGGTCACTACAGTACTAAAAACATCTTTCCAATAATAATGTGTACAAATTTGAAGGCCATGGCACCATAGTAGTAAAATCAGCTTTAGAATAATACTGTGTACAGCCTTAACATTTAATGGTTATAAGTGGTGTTATTAATTGTTATTTTGCTGCTCAGATGGCAAATGATAATCTATCCTCTTTCCCACTCTCTCCACACACACATACATGCTGAAAATGTTAGAAGTATGAAGGAAGGCTGATAATTTCCATTAGTACCATTCTTCTAAATAGGGCATACTTTGCTACCTTTTTAAAGTCTGGAAACTATTTGTATCAATACTCAGGTCCACAAGACTGATTCTATCTGTGGAGATCACCTAAACAGTGATTCTAATTATAAAAAAATTCTTGGGGGGAAGTGGAGTAAATAAATCACTACAAGGTCAGGTAGGTAGCAAAATAAGTAATCCAGTAATGTGCAATATCCGAAGATCCCATTCCTCCCTCTAATGTTTTCATTCTGGTAAAACTTTTTCTGACTAGAATTAGCATTTATACTCGCTTATACGTCAAGTCCGATTGCAAACTGCACAGACCCAGATCTGCCATTGCATAATGCACTGATAGAGCTAGGACTTTGCAACTTGTTAGTAAAATCAGTAGTAACACAGATATGCATGTGGTAGATCAGGATCTTTGTTGTTTGCAGTTTGATTCTACATGTCAACAAGCACATATAGCTGTTCTTATTGATATATTTAACTGACAATCATATACAATTAAAGATCCGTTAACCATATATACTTGATTATAATTTAAGTCAAACTGTGAGCAACAAAGATCCTGATGTGCCATAACATAATGTGCCTGCAGATCTGGGTCTATGTTCTTTGTTCTACTGATTACAATTAACAACCTTATCACAGACCAAGATATGCCAGCGCATGATGCAGCAGATCTGGGTCTGTGAAGATTGTTAATTATATAAAGACATTTATCACAGCCATGCAAAGTGCAGTGGTCATGATACCAGTCAAAGGAGTAATTGTGCGGCCTAAAAATGTAAACTGCTTCTTCTTTGATAATGATGGCTACCTTGCAACTTCTGTTAAAATAATTGTGAAGAGCACTTCCAAAAATTTAAACTACAAGAAATAAAGATTTTAAGTCTTGTGTTTGCATTATTTTCTTTATAAAATTAGTTTAAAATCATAAATGAACCTGTAATGGCAGACATCACTGTCTCAAGGAAACACCTGTGAATTTTTGTAGTCTGTTTTCATAAATCACTGGGCAAATTGATTAAGGAAAATTTATAACTGATGAAATGCAAAGTCTATTATATATATATATATATATATATATATATATATATATATATATATATATATATATATATATATATATAATAAAGAATTAGCCTACAAAATGTAATTATCCAGGTCAGTAGTGTATGGGCCAGTGTTGTGAATATTCTAAAAGGATGGTAAGGCCAAGGTTATTTCTAATTATCTCTCATTTTGTGTCATTACTACATAGGCAAATAATAAAAGCATAAATTGCAGTCCTATAGATGGATTTTTGTACTGTAGCTATATTATTTCTAAAAATCAATGCATTGGCATGTTATCCATGGTGCTAAACATGTTTTAGCTGTGTTGATTCAGCTAGAAATAAAAGTCTAGTTTATTCATATATTGACTTTAACATTTTAGTGTGCTCTCTATAAATAGTTACAGTAATGTTTATTCTGCAACAATGAAAATAAAAAATACAGTTGGTATTAAGACTGAGTTATACATTTGCTCTCATGTGCAATGCTACAGGGGTTATTTTAAGATGGCTAATAGAAATCTGTTTGGCTACCATTTTAGAGCAAACTTTCAGAAAGTTAAAAAAAAATTGTGTATGTGGCAGCTAATAAGGAATTTTATCAACTTGCATTTATAATACTGTAATCTTGTTATTCCTGTCTGCTTAAATTAATTACGTAAATTTTACTTTAAATTAAAGTTTTGCTACCTCTGCTTGAAGTTGAGTGTCACATCAAGTGAAAATGCAACACTGACTTGTATGTTTGTTTGGAGATTAACTTCTGAACCACTTCAAACATTTTGATGATACTGTAAGAGTTATGGATCATAAATATAGAATGTGTCACATACCATTGCCATGCCCATTTCCTTAAGGTCAAGGTCACACAGATGGATTGTGAAAGTCATAGGTCTGCTTCCTTATCCTGGTTGTAACTTTTTAATCCCACAAGTTAGTTTTGGTAGAGGTGTGTGTATGTGTGTGTGTGGGTGCATGCATGCATTTGTGTGTGCATGCATGCGTGTGTATGTGTGTGTGTGCATGCACACTAGGACATCATGGCGCAGACATGTTACGATGATGGCACACCCAGTCACAAAAACCTGACACCAAGCTGATCACACCATAAAATGCCACAATGCAGACATTGTAGCGATATGACTTAAAATTGTTAAAGCTATATTACAAATCCAACGCACACATACACAATGTGTTATAATTCCAATGCACACATACACAATGTGTAATAATTCCAATGCACACATACACAATGTGTAATAATTCCAATGCACACATACACAAGGTGTTATAATTCCAATGCACACATACACAAGGTGTTATAATTTGATTCCCCTCTACATGATTAATTTATCTTTACTTTTTTGTTTTGAATAGATCTGACGACCACCATTTTATAAATTTGAAAATTCAATGTCAGAACATGTATCCAACACACTGAAAGTTTCACAATATGAATAAAATTTCCTTCACCACTTAACTCTTTTCCGCGCATCAGTCTGTAGTTTAATTTCCTGATTTCCAAAGGATTTATCCATTAATTCAGTAATTTGGCATCCCTTTTGATCAGATCGCAGCCCAAGCTTGAACCAATTCATTTTTATTAAAGCTTCTGAGAGAGAGAGAGAGAGAGAGAGAGAGAGAGAGAGAGAGAGAGAGATTAACTAATTATGATTAATTAACTAACTGCCAACTAATTATGACCTAAGGGTACATGTTTTCCTGTTTAAAGCAATGCACGGCTCCTTTGCAGGTCATCATTAAAAAAATTTAAACAATACAGACTATTCTGCGTCTTCCAAAACTTCAAATAGTACTTACATAGTGTTTTGATGGCACTCGACGTTTTTCAATATCTGCAACATTAACTGCTACAATCGTTCGAGGCATTTTCTTTTTCCGTCAGAAGAAATTAAATCTTGAAGGGATTTTTTTGGGTCCTTTGCACTCAAATGTGACTAATGTTAGTAGTAGTCACGTTTTTGTTATTATTTAGACTATCATTGTCACATTACGAAAGCAAACCAGTCGTATGATACCGGTAAATATCGGTACGTGTTTCAGGGGAGAAAAATACCGGAAAAAGTGAACAATCCGTGAATATATTTCCTGATCAAAGCTGATAAACACAAAGAGGCGCCAAATGAGGATTTTACATTTTAAAAAAAAATCATAAAAGGACATAGGTCTTATTTCTTAATCTCATGATAAATTTCGTTAGGGAGGATGAGAACCAGATTAGAAATCATTTCAGATCTGGTAACATCATTGATCCAATTATAATGGCATAGCAATGAAACAGTAGCATAAATAGCAAAAACACACAAACAAAAGAAGTTTAATTTTGCGCATTGAGCTCATAATCACAATACACATTGAAAGGCTACTAAACCCATTACACACACACACACACACACACACACACACACACATACATACATACATACATACATACATACATACATACATACATAGTTGAATGATTAATTTCCAGGGAGGATTTCTGTCAATCTGCTGAAAACAATAAGAAATTTAAATTTGGTTTAATTTTTGCATTTTGGTTGAATATTGCTCAAACTGCTATAGATACAAAATTTGTGTATCTGCCTTTATTTTATACACATCATTGCTACAGTCTTTAACTATTTATATATTTTCTAACTTGTTATCTTTTAAACATTTATTTATAAATTAGTTTATTCAAAAGCATCGTCTAGAGAAGTGTGTTCCAATTCAGGCCTTTAAGTCAAATGTGGACACAGGGTAAGAAATTGTATTCCCCTTATTCATACAAAAAGTCAGGTATATATATATATATATATATATATATATATATATATATATATATATATATATATATATATATATATATATATATATATATATATATATATATGACCTACAAACATTATGCTGTTTATTTTTGTCCATGTGGTCCGCCGTGATTAAGACGTTAAACCACTTTGATCTCACATTTTGATCGATTGGTCCGTAGTTTATTTGTAGGTACGACTCCTCCACGTCACAGTGTTCAGCTCCTTCTTCTAATTAACATAAGTCCTCTTGCTTCTGTACTTCCGTCTAAATTGAAAGCATGGCGGTAAATGAAAGTTTCCTGGGTTAAAATTTATCATTTAAAAGAAAATACTCTCACAGTCAAAATATTTTATGACGTTTTGGTTAAACTATGTATAGATGATTGTTTATGTTACGTTTTTATTGTGATGACAGTCAGTGTCTTTATCTTACCTGGTTAAATGAAGGTCTATTTGTACAGTCCGTGTCACCACACCAAATTTTCAAATTGGATAAACCATCATTGTCTTGATTTTTTTCAACGATTGTTTAGTAAAATATAATGGGGAGGGGAACACCAGCACCCAGTTGCTCAAGACTTACGTTAGTTATGTAAATATGACCTAATTAATCTTAAAATATGGACAGATCAATCTTGATTTTCGAAAATCTTGCAATTGGTAATGCATTAACTAGTAAAATATTAATATAAGTAAACGACAATGACATTGTCAGTATTTAGTTAGCAACAGCAAAATGGAGACTCTTATATGTATATTTTGCTGGGGTCGACTATGGCATTCCAGCTGACTTAAGATGGATATTTTCAGTATATGACGAACAAACCCCATTTATATAATGTGCTTTTCTCTTTATTTGATGTACATACTTATTTATATGCTGTGCTTTTGTTCTTGAATGATGTGCAAACTTCTTTATATGATGTAGTTATCCTTACACTATGTAGTTAAATGGAAAATGCACAACAATGCAAACACAGGTAGTTTTTGTGTATGCTGGATTAGAATTCTTTCTCTCATGTTAAACAATGAGTCATGATTCTTGGCAATATAGTATCCTTTATAAAGCCTTAAATCAAATACACAGTTAAGATAAGAAACAGTAGAGCATTTATAATAAAACCAACAGATTTTCATTTGAAGGGCCCCTGAGTGGTCTAAAGCGCTCTCCTTTACAGATCACTGCCATCTTACCTGTGTCTGCATGGGTTCCAGTCTCAGATTCGGCCAATGTGGGTATGTGGGAAAGCATACCAGTAGCTTCTCATGGGTCAGTGGTTCTTTCCGGGGTTCTTCCCAGTTCTTCCTCCACCATTAATACTGGCCGCCATGTATAGCCTATCCATAGCTGCCAACTGTCCCTTTTTTCCGGTATTTGTCCCGTATTTTGGACCTGAATACGGGTGTACGTTTTTTTTTGCAAAAAATACGCTTTTCTTAATTAAAAAAATAATAATACAATTTCTTTGGAATTGTCAGTTTGGAACGCGTTCTCGGTTCTATTTTGGCAGAATATTTCACATGTATATACGAATACAGTTCTAGAATACTATTGGTTCATTTGAAATCGAGGCTACCACAGGCCTGTCATTTTCCGCCATATTGGATTTTGCAATAGTTACCGCTGATGCTGTATCTAGTATTCGTAATATTCAGCTTCTAAACATGATAAATTGGAAGGCAGAATATTCAGAATTTTCTCCAGGAGAAATAGGATACAACTGAAAGGATATTTGTGCCGTCTTGTATAGAGTTGTGAAACCATTTAGTAAAGGAGAAAAATTGACGTTTTGTAAATTGTGTAACACGAGTTCGCAAGAGGATGAAAAAGCTAATAAACATCAGCTTCTTGCTTCATCACACACAACTCAGCCTGAACTTACGACGTAGATAAATGACAGAGAGAACCTTAATGTACATTGATCGAAATTTGATTTTTAAATTTCTTTTAGAAATAAACCTTCCTTTTTCAGTTACATGTACTAGTGTTGTTGACGATTTATTTTGCACACGTTTTTGAAACATTAAAATTGCAAAAGATAATTCTTATGCTTGAACGAAAACATTTCAATAAGAAAATCTCAGAACTGAGATAATCAATGAAAGTTGGTACATTGGAATCAATGATTAAAAAAGAAATAAGGCGTGGAAAGTGCTCCTATAAATAGCTTGTGTTTGAGTGTGTTGCACTCTTGCACCTTTTGAATGGGCACAAATATGGAACATGGTGCAACTCCAGTGTTGTTAAACCCTACAACAACAAATGTGCAACATGTCCATCTGTGACATTAAATAATTATGTAAGGCACTGTCCTACTTTACTGATGGTTGTATATGATGTAAATAGATACATATGCATTCAAATTTTAAAAATCAGTATTTGTTCCTGAAAATCAGTATTTTTGTCACAAGTAATCAGTATTTATGCTATGCCTATCGTGTGCTGAAAAATGGCATTAAACCCTACAACAACAAATTTCATGTCATCTTGGATCTAACAACAAACAAAACAATTTAAGTAAAAACATTTTTTTAAAAAGGTAGTGGTATATTGCATAGACATGGAAAAGATAGAGCGATATTCTGATCCATGTTTGCCCACACCCAATCCGAAAAATTTCTGCATGCTTCCCAGGTGGGAAGGAGCCCAGTTACTCTACCAATGAAGAAGAATACAGTGGAACCCCGCTATAACGCGATAATCGGGGTCCAAGAAATTGGATCATTTTAAAAGCGGGGTCGCGTTATTGCAGGGTTTTATAGTATTTTAATTTTTTCTCAGCAAACACCGCATTGACGTGTACTCGTGTCTAATGTAAATAATTGGAGTATTATCGAATGAATATTAAATGGAATGCAGTTGCAGTGATAAGACTTAATCAGAAAAGTGGACAGATAATATATTTATAGGTTATTACTTTGCGTTAGATCTACTAATTTGTATTGTATTGTTTTTCCCCCGAAAATACGCGTTTATTGATAATGCCCCGACTGATGTTACATAATGAATAGGGAGGGTATTAACATCATTTACTATTGTGCCGTCCTTGTACGCATTTCATCCATAATGCATGTAATTCCATTGAAAAATTGCACAGATTTAAAATATTCAATAATTTTGTTCAAGCTCATTGTCCAAATTCAATGTCCTATATATAGCATGAATAGAGTATTAACATCATTTACTTACCGTCTGATATACCGGTAGTACCGTCATGGCATGCAGCTAATCCATAATACCTGTACCTAATTCCATTGCAAAAATTGCAAACATATTTAACCTATTCAATATTTTTTTCACAAATCATTATGTCTGAATCCAATTAGAAAATGAACAGAGAATTAAGTTACGAAAGACGAAGCAAGTGTGCATTCATTACATTCCAGGGTCTATGAACGGTGTCTATACAAATTGTAAACTTGATTTTCCATAAAGGTAAAAAAAAAAAATTTGTACAAACAAAAGGAAAGTAATGACGAGTTCAATAACAAACAGCATACACATAAAATCTGAGAACTAAATCATAACATGCAGTGAGCCTGTAAAGGTCACGCGCCACTGATACAAAGTTTTTTTCTTAGCTGTACGCATGTACAATTTCCAGCTAACAAAGCCGACACTGTTTACTAGTCAAATGATTCCCTCTAATAACACCACCAAGCCCAGAAAACATTGGCAGCTTTTGTTTTTTGATATTTTTAAATTGTCAGAATCTTGTATCAACCACTGGCTGTTTGTTTGTTTATGCAGTTCAAGAACACTTGTCTTTATTCTTGGATTAATAATATGTTATATTTCCGATATTTATTTAATCATAACAATTTAAGGTCCTGGTGAAATGAATACATTCATACACATTATTTCTTGTGCTTTATCGTATTATATATTATATTACAGTAGAATTCATACACGATCTCTTCCCCAAAATCATAATAAACTTTTTTTGCACAAAGTGCAATGAACAACTTCCGTTTGTGAACTTGCTTTTCCGTAATGGTAAAATATTTATTTAAAAAAAAGAAGGGGGAAATTAATAACCATTTTATAAGCAAACCCCATACACATGTAAAACCCAGGAACTAAGTGTAGTAGGCCTGCAATGGTCACAAGCAAGACACTTTAATAATTGTGTTTAAAATTTCATACCCTCTCAATTTCCAGCTAGTGAAGCAAACATTTTATTTGCTGGTCAACTGATTACGTTTAATAACACCGTCAAGCCCAGAAATCATGTTGGCGGCTTTGGTTTTTTGATGTTTATTAAACTGTTATAAGCTTTTATCAACCAACGTATTGTCTGTTGCTTGGTTGTGTGTGAGGTTAAAGAAGAAACACGTCAGCTATTGTTAGAACAACGATTGTATACAGAATTAATTGAAGATAACCACAAAGATCACATCATGTTTATTTTGGCATAACACTTCAAGAAGAAAAAAATTTATGTGCGAATAAAATATATAAAATTTCAGGAGCCACGCTGTGACCGTGTTATATCCGAATTCGCGTTATGGCGGGGCGCGTTATATCAGGGTTCCACTGTATTAAGATTCACAGAACCGTGTAGCCAATTTGACAAGGGGTATCATCGCTTGATACTTTTTGAAAACAGATTATATTCAAGCCAAAGAAAATATCAAGATGGAATACTTGACATCAAATCGTCACCTAGTCGGAGGGTTATATGTTACCAACATAATGGCTAGTACTAGGGACACTGAATGAAATATTTGTAGTCATATTCAAAGGATTTTCATATTCATGTCTGCCCCGAGTTAATTATCAATGTTATTAAGGTTCTTTCTTAACCAAGGATTGTTATTCAATTAAATGTTATTCATTGAGAATATATTTTGCGATATTTATTATCAGTACCAAGATATCTCATCATACATTTTCTCTGTCTCTCTCTGTGTCTCTCTCTCTCTCTCTCTCTAGAATGATTGCACATAGACTTTCTTTTCTTGCATGTGTAGGTATGTTGGTACAGAAACTGGTAGTAATAACTGTTTAGATTAGAAGTTTTGTGTAATATAATTGACGGAGTGATAATAACACAAGATAACACGATAACCTTTTGTCAAAGGTTTCTTTAACCCCTTTGCTCGCATGTTAAATTTCCATGTTACCTCGTCATCATAAAGAAGTTTGAACACCATGTGAAGATGAAAGCAACATTTGTAAAGAAAGTTTGCCTTTCTTGTGAGGACAAACGCATATCATATATGCCTCATCATTACGAGGTTAGGACTGGTAGTCCACGTGTCAGGATAATGTGAATGGGTGGGATATCATGCTGTATGTCTGCAGCATCATATAAGGATAAAAGTATCATATAAAGAAGTTTGCACTTCATATAAGGCAATCCACTGTATATAAAGAGGCTTGCACATGATATAAAGAGACTTGCACATAAAAAAATAAAAATTATCTTTTTAGACAGCTATGATGTTCCATAGTCAACGACTTACTGCCTGAACAAATGCAGTACAGCATGTTTCATCGGTTGCTACGATGTCGTTGCCTTGGCATGCTGAGGCCATGTAGTGATCAAATGCTTTTAATGGATTAGTTGTAACTATTGTCAAATAATAATTTGACACCATTATGTCTGGAACATACACAAGATTAACCTTTTCCTAGTTATAAATGAGTCTCAGAGTTTGTAGGCATTCTGCCAAATGATTGCCAATACAACTATACAAGTTTGTCTACTTAGGTTGACAACTGGCTTCATGAGCAGCCACATGCTCCAGTTTATTATAATTAATCCAATGTTAATTAATCCAAACATACCAATGTTAATTAATCCAAACATACCAATGTTAATTAATCCAAACATACCAATGCTGATATTTGATCAAAAGACATTTCATTCATGTCATAATTGTTTCTTCTTTCGTGAACTTCAAATGTAATCTGCAAACAACCCAACCTAATTTGGTTACACCCAAGCCTTCACTCAACCCAGTTCTTACATTGGTGCTTACATATATATATATATAACCCTGTTACTATATATCTTACATTGGTGCTTACATATATATATATATATATATATATATATATATATATATATATATATATATAACCCAGTTCCTATATATCTTACATTGGTGCTTACATATATATATATATATATATATATACATGTATATATATATAACCCAGTTCCTATATATCTTACATTGGTGCTTACATATATATATATAACCCAGTTCCTATATATCTTACATTGGTGCTTACATATATATATATATAACCCAGTTCCTATATATCTTACATTGGTGCTTACATATATATATATATAACCCAGTTCCTATATATCTTACATTGGTCTTACATATATATATAACCCAGTTCCTATATATCTTACATTGGTGCTTATTATTGGTCATCAAGGTAAAAACTATTGTCAGTAAGTGCTTCCTACAGCAATTTTTTTGGACAGAGCTCTCTTAGTAAGAAATTAAGCTGGAGGTGAATCAAGGTTAATTAAGAGTGCTGTTCCAGCCATAATATACATGTGTTAAAAAGACGTATAAGGTGATTTTCTGTGCGTAACAATATGTATTATCAAAATTCCAAGCATGAAAACCAGAGGATACATGTCAATGGAAAAACCTGCAGACACAAATCAAGTGGTCTCATTTTTCAGAATCTGTTGACCACATTTTTGGTTGAAGAGTAATTGTGTTCAAGAAATGTGAAACATGTTTGAATCCATGTTAATTTTCTTTAACAAAATGAATTTAGTTAATAACATTTGACAACATTAATAGCCATATTATTTTTGTTAAAGAAAATTACTATGGTAAGTTGTTTAGCTATATTGCTTTTTAGACAACTAATAATAGTCAAAACTTTTCAATGGCATCTCAAAACTGCTAAACTGAACATAATCAAATTTGATGCTTATAAAAATGATCCACATCTGTCATTAAATATGATGATCATTATTACAAACCTGTCATTAAATATGGTGATCATTATTACAAATATGTCATTAAATATGATCATTATTACAAATTTCATTAAATATGATCATTATTACAAATCTGTCATTAAATATGATCATTATTACAAATAGAAAGGTTTTCAGGGACTTTACATTCTTTGCTCATAATTGATAGAATTCTTCCTAGCATTTTAAAAAATGGAGATTTTATGGTAAAGTGTTTCTTTGAGAATATCTTGGCTGATCACGGTATGTTTAAAGTGAAGAACATCTGGTGACAATGGGGATTAATTTTATAGTATCATAGAAGATCTACTTCCAGTAAATATTTGTATAGTCTATCTCAGGTGTACTTGGGAATGGCATATTTGTTCGTTATTCCAGGAGGGCAGGTTTTGGGAGGTAGTGAAAGTTATTTTCTAATGTTAATGTGATCATGTTATTCTTTGTAAAAGAAACAATTTAAAATAAAACTTATCAAATTTTTTCAACCACTTGTCCCATCTACATATTTTCATTTGTCCCAACATTTCATTATCCTGCCTAATAAGTTTGATGAGGTTTATGTGTTTTAAGCAAATGTAACAATATACAATGTATTTCTTCAGAGGTCATTATTGTTTATGGGTTTTTTTCACTGTCAAGGTATCTTGTATACACTTTCTTGTTTTTATGGGAGTACCAGTACTTCATCAGTAAGAATGGAAGGGAATTTATAGTGATTCAGACATTACCTAATTTCTTCTTTCAAGACATCGTCAATTGACAGAACCAGAAAATCCATTGCCCTGAGTCTGCTCTTTTAATCAGTACCAAGTTTATGACCATTCTTCTCCACACAGCATTTCAATATTTTAAAAAATGTTTTTCCATAGTGGCTTTTGTAGATTTTCATTTCATTCAGTTTTAAAATTGCCTTTCCAAATAGAATGTTAACAGTTCTTTAGCGATTTTGACTAGTGTCATTAGTGGCTTTTGTAGATTTTCATTTCATTCAGTTTTAAAATTGCCTTTCCAAATAGAATGTTAACAGTTCTTTAGCGATTTTGACTAGTGTCATGCACACATGTTGTACAGGCTTGGTGAGGTTCAAAATCGGTGAGGAGAATTGGTTGATGAAATCCTGAATTTGTCAGTTTCCTTGACAAATACACCGGCTAGATAATCAACCTGTGTCAGTTTCCTTGACAAATACACCGGCTAGATAATCAGCCTGTGTCAGTTTGGAATATTGTTTGCAATAATAGCCATTGTATCCTTCCTTCAGAGTTGATGAATTCATGGAAAGTAAACTTATCTAGAAAAGTTACAACTTTGTGTGACAACTAGTTTTACGAAGATAGTATAAGATTTTGTTGTGAATACAAAGACAAACTAGCATAATTGTTTTGCTTTAAACACATAGTGAAGTCGTTCTGTAATCAGTAAAAAAAAAAAAAAAAATTAAGTATCATTACTTTCATTTAATTATTTCATAAAGTGTGTTGATAAAGTGCTTTTTCGTTAATTTAATTGCATTGACATGGTTGATTTAAATCAAACAATTATCTGATTGTGAGTATAGGTATTGAGTATTGTTGTTGTAGGGTTTAACACCATTTTTCAGCACGATTACCTATACATGGTGGCCAGCATTAATGGTGGAGGAAGAACCCGGAGAAACCCCCAGAAAGAACCACTGACCCATGAGAAGCTACTGGCAAGCTTTCTGACATACCCACATCAACTGAATCTGAGACTTGAACCCATGCAGACAGAGGTGAGATGGCAGTGATCCGTAACAGTAAGCGCTTTAAACCATTCAGCCACTCGGGGCCCCTAGGTATTGAGTGAACACAATTAAACAAGGTTGTTTAAAGCACTGCTAGTTAATCATGACGGATTAAAGTGTTTTGATTGGTTGACAATTTTGTTGCATTGTGCATATCAAGGACCACATTCTGTAGTCAGTTTTTTATACCTGTACTATTACTCCAGTTGGCACATAACCCTGGTATAAATTGACCTAACTTATAATAGAAATTACATTTACAGCTGTCACTAACTCTATTATAAAGATGTCTTCTCATTTCACAGGAATCATCCTTTGATGAGTCATTCAACTTCAAGAGGCAAGTAAGACGGTATGTACAATGTTTAGACGGATGTGATATTTTATATATGGAGTCAGATTTTTCCTTCATTGCTGAAGAGCTTTGTATTATGTTCTTTATGGTCAGTTATGAGTCAAGTCCAGCTGAAAACAAGATAGACCTTAGTCAGCCTTACCATAATGTGTTATTTGTGTTTCTGATTACTTCGACAAAATCGCTCCAGTGGCCTAGTGGTTAGAGCGTCAACCGTGGAAGCGGGAGGTCATGTTTACAATCCCCAGCCAAGTCATACCAATGACTTAAAAATTTATACTAACAGTTGCCTTGCTTGATGCTCAGCATTAAGAGGTTAGTGTTAGGACTGGTCAGCCTGGTGTCAGGATAATGTGACTGGGTGGGACATCATGCTTCATGTCTGCGGCATGATGCCCCGGTGCTATATATCACTATAAACTGCCTAACTGCAGACATCGTAGTGATATGACTGAAAAATTGTTAAAGCTACATTAAAAATCCTAATCAAACAAACAAACAAAAAATTACTTTGACAGACTGCAGAGACACATAATGTGATTGCATTTATGAGTCAGCACAGTTTGTAATTGGGCATGACAATCTGTATATATGGTACATTCTGGGATTTACGATTAGAATCTTTAGAAAGATTAGCACTGAATTATATTGGGAATTTAAAATGTAAGATTGTCTTTATTGAAATGGTGTGAACAGATGGTCAGACATGTGACCTTGAATGTGCAGGGTAAGATAATACTTCAAGTTTACAAAGAAGGGAATTGAAGAAAGTCTTGTTTCTCCTTCGAATACATTCTCTAATCACCTTAATGTTAATAATATATGACCTACTACCGCCCAAATTCATCGATCGCAAAGACAAAAAAATGTCTTTTCTGTCTAAATTGTATAGACAAAAATATCTCTTGCCATTTGCCTCCCCTTCTTACCACTAGGCAGTGCAAGTTTTACTATGAACTGACAGCGTCATTAACATTGCCTACCATAATCCATTTGAAGTTTGTGCTTTATTTGATTCCATCCGTTGAAGATTTTATTTTCCTAAACAGCTGTATGTATTGTTTTCTTTTGACCGTAAGTATGTGCAATTTTTCACATTTACCATGGTCCACATGGTACCTTGAAAAAAAATGAATTTCAATTCATCCGTGAAAAGTACTTCAAAATCATTTTTACCTTGAAAAGTCCTTGAAAATAAACCCCAGTCCTTGAAAAATATAAAGTTAATAGACAATTGAAAGTACAAAAGTTTCCTTTCATACCATTACATCATCTAATCAAAATAAAACTGCTTGCTATTGGGTGGTTTAAACACATGACTAGGCAGATATTTATAATTGCATGTGATCCTGATTATAGAGAGAATTAAAAAGTCTTTTCCAGCATCATTCTTCAGAGATTTATTTTCTGTGGCAGCAGTACATCTTGTACTTTAATCATGGTGAATCAGCTGTTCAAACTTGAAAAACAATAGATAATGAAAAATAAAAATGATCACACTTTGTTCTTATCGTACGTCCAAGCTTCAGAGTTTTTGTGTCACGACCAAACTTTTTGCGTAAATTGTAGCTGTTTGCCTGTTAACAGCAAAGGTGGCTTTCTACACAATGTACTTAACATCTCCATGTAAAAACAGAAGATTCATCTGGGTATATTTCTGCAAGAGCGTACCCATTTCACTTGGAGCAAAATGCCTGGGAAGTGTGTTCAACCCCAATTGGTGTCAAAAACAAGAATACAAGACCTGGTAATTAATTTCCCATATACTTGAAAGTAAAATAATGGTAGATTATATCTGCACAATAAAACATTTTATAAATTTGCACTGAGGCTAGGGGTCTCTAAAAATATTGGATAAAGTCCTTGAATTTTGTTGCACCAAATATGTATGAACAATGTTTATTGTTTAATGAAACACATTCCCTAACTGTAAGGATTTATCATTTAAATTGTAATACTAGTTGAAATTCATATTCACCCACACGTTCTATTTATCATCCCTGTTATAGCTAGTGTCTCTTACATTAATGATGTGAAGCAATTATTTTTTTTTTTATATCTCTTCTCTTCTTTGTTGTTTTAAAATTAACAATGATGACAAAGTGTGCTAAATGGAAAATTCCAAAGCCAGTGAGAATTCTCATTTGTTTCTTGCCTATACAAAGTATACATTTTCAGCTACTTGCAGAATGTGCACCAGTTGTCAGAGAATAACAGTTCTAAGGAAAACTGCAAGAAGCTGGAATGAACATGGAAAATTAAAGGATCAAGAGTACTGATGTTTTGAGCATTCACCTTGTACTCAGTCTTTTGCCAAAGGAGGGAGGAGGGGCATCAGTGGGACCAATCTCCCAAAAATAATATGATGATTGTTACTTACATAATGCTATTACTTTGGGGGAAATGGAGGACTTCTCTTCCATCAAGTCTCTGGAGTTCCAGGTGCCTCGTTTGGTACAATAAGTGATAAAAGAGTTTTAACCAGTTTTCCTGTTCTTTTGTCTTCAGTTTTTTGTCGAGAATTTATCACTTTAGGGGCATTACCACCCAGTTCTAAGTAGCCAAGGTGGTGTATGTTCCCCCACCATATGCGAGCATGGCCTTCATAAGTCAGAACTTGTTGACTGTTAGTCTGCCAAAGATTACGGTCATCTACACTTCCATCCATACACCCGACAGTGATACTTGCTGATTTTGAGTGTGACAAGCAACCAATTCAACAACTACACCATAAAGATATGGCTTAGAGATGACAACAGGGCCTTGTCTATGCCTCCCTTAGAATGTATGATGTGGATATTGCACTTGAGTCTGACCAGCATGATCCACACACTGGCTGAGCATGTAAACCTGATGATGATTCATACTCGGGTCCCACCATTGAACAGAATGGTTATAGCTTTAAGGTGGCAATAGAAGACTATGGGATGTTGCTGAACTTACCACCTCCCTTTTCTGCACTGGCATACATGGTTGAGGCCTTGGTCAATTTTGACCTGGAGGGGTCAGCCTTTTGATTTCTCGCTGCTTTAGACATGAACTACACTGCAGTCAGTTTGACTTAATTTGCTTACTGTACGGTGGATGGAGATGTTCTGTACACCAGCTCTGTACGGTGGATGGAGATGTTCTGTACACCAGCTTGTTTAAATATAGTGACCACTTCTTCATTGTTGGACTTGGCATCTTTGACAATTTTCAAGTTTGCAGATTTGGCCAATAATGCACTTTACCTCACTCAAGACAATACATGATGACCAGAGACAAGAGGATATGGGATTGTTTGCTGCACAACTCTTAAGTCAGCCGCAACCCAATACTAGACATGGAAACAATCTACCAATCAGTCTCTGGGGCTGTAATACAGAGGGAATAGAAATCATTTCATTTTTAAAAAAACAACCCCATCACCTTTGCTTTCTTACAGTTGACTTGCTGCCCCGAACATATGCAGATGATTTGTTGCCCCGAACATATGCAGATGACTATCATGTAAGTGTCTGACTCTTGTTTTTAAACAGCATTGGATTGATCTCTTTCTGTCATTCAAGTAAGGTGTCCAAATTTTCTCAGAAGGTCTTTGGTTCTCATTTTGTCGACAACTTCCTTTTTATCCTCCATGGAAGTACCAAACTCAGTTAAAGACATGCTTTTGCAGCAAGAGTTCCAGGCCTTCACAGCGAAGAATGAAGTGGAGTTTATTTGAACTCCAAAATCACCAGAATTTTCCTCCAAATGCTTTATGGTCAGGACACGCACTGACAAGCTCAGACAAAACTAAGTTATCTAAATCAGTTCATTCTTCCACCAGAATTAATGATCGAGACATCAAGATCAAAGCTTCTCTCCATCCATCCAAAAGTATTTGCTATTTCAATCTGACAGGTGCATATTGTTATGTTTGATCCTTCAGTCCTTATGGAAATTCCTGTAGTTTGCATACCAGATCTCTTGGGCCCAGTCTGTCATACATGCAGCTACCAGACAGGTTGACATCCATATATCTGGACTGGTAACCTGCACAGCTTTCACTGGATTTGCCTGGAAATTTTATGTTGCATGAAAATATAATTTCTTTTTCCAAGATGTAACCATATTACTTCAGCTGTGCTGCTTGCATGTTTCGAGAGTGGGTTAGCCTTCACATGTGGAATTCAGTCTGAATTTAATTGAAGTATAGGTAGGATGCACAACCTATTACCTATTCTCTTACTGTTAATATGATTGGGTAACTTATTGAAAGGAAGAAGCAGATTTTTCAATAAATAATGGTGCTCATAGAATACTTACTTTAATACCCTCCCATCACCACACCCACCCACCCAGCAATGCTAAATGTAAACATCCCTTTACCCAATGTTCCACTCAGTTTAAAACAAATACCACCTGTCAGTGGCGAGGGGAGATAATGGGCAAGAATTATTACCATTTGTATGTTTATTATAGGCAGTAAGGACAAAATTTGTTCTTTAGAATATGCTGGATTATGGATGTAGTAGGGCTTCCTGACATTATTGTGATTGAATAAGTATTCTTAAAAAATATAATTTACTGAAAATTATGAAAATATACTAATTTATCTTCATGTAGAGATTTTGATGTCTTGTGTAGTGTCACATAGAATCACCTCAGAGATATCTTCATTCACATCTGGTAGTTTAAACATAGGTTATTACATGGCAAACTTTTTTTGATGCTTAGATTGTTAGTTTATTGTGCCAAACCTTTTAAAATTGTTATTTAGACAAAGTGAAATAAACAGGCATACAATTAAATGCATACTTCAGCTGAAACAGACCTAGCAGCTATTTTGAAAAAATAAAGATTATTATATGTACAAAATAATGTTAACTAAATGGCACATGCTACATAATTTTAGGCAGATAAAAGTATATACAAAAGGGTGTTCAGTACTCTATTTTGTAATTTTTGAATATTATAAACAAATTTGGCTGGTAAAACACAAATTACAGATTGAGTTGGGATTATACTGTAATTTTATTTTCAGGAGTCTTCAGCCTCTTACTACCATGTTGGAGGGAAAATCACCAGCATTAAGAGAACAGGAAGTGAGCAAAACATTCCGCAAAAGAAGTACCAACCTCAACATTCAAAGATGTATCCATTCACAGAAAAATGGATGAAATTTCTTCCTTGAATAGTATGAAAACACTTTGCCCATGAATTTCATAATGTGTGTACAAGTAATGGATGTTCTTAGCTCAGTTGATCATAGACCTTAAGGGCTCATGGGATGGCTAATTTGCCTAATTGGACTGCAAGTCTTTCAAAATTTACCCTTAAAATACATACATGCAGAATAAAATCATAAATTAAAGAAATATACTGTTGTGGTAAATTCTGAATACAGTAGTCCCCCTCTTATACGGCCACCCCTGTTGCACCGGGAAAGTGGCCTTATAAGGCGGGTGGCCGTTCCAGAGGGGGGCTAAATTTATTATGAGAAGTACATGTATATGTAATGTACGTAGTAAGAAAGCTACATACTTCAAAACATTAAATATCTTCGTCTAAATGAAACATTAATCAATAAAAATTGTTTTTTTTTTGGTCATAGTAACAAATTTATTTCAACTGAATATACGTTACTATTTTTGCTTTCTTGGCGTAAGTTTGATATGCGAGCGGGTATTGTCATGCACATTGCAAATGGATTCAAAAACGTCATTTACATCTTGGTACATACATAATTATCTTCCATTTGCTCCATTTTCCCACTGCTGCTGAATAACCTTCTTATCGGTTATAACTTTGTTTATTCAAATTATTTCAACATAAACTTGTTTTAACGAGTCTTTTGTACATGCAATTGTTCGGCATCCCCCCCCCCCCCCCCCCGATGTCATCGAGTAGAATAACCGACTTTCTTCGAAAATAATGTATCCGTTAACGTGATGACATTTTAGCGTTTGGTAATGATTTATTCGGTTATTGCTAGTCAGCAATACAGTCGTATGCGATTTAATTCTACGAAATGCAACCTTCGTAAAGGAAGCCATATTGTTTGGTCACGTAATTTTTCCGGTCTTTGTCTGGTACCCTATTGTCTTTTTTTAAGGTTCTCTGTGTGTGCCAATGTACAAAATCTATTTTTAGCCTATGCTGACCCTTGTTATGATTATAACAATTACGTCTGGTTATAATCATGAAAGAGAAGAACTCGACATTGGCATTAAACCCCAAACTCTATCATAACATTATTGAGCCCATTTCCTGTAAACATCGACTTTCATAGATAGCGATATACTTTAAATCTTTAATCAACACTTTTAACGGCGACTTGACACTCGGAGACGTGTATCTACGATAGAGATAATCAAAATTACTTACCTTACGTCAAGATTTGAATTAATTATTGGTTCTGGATACATTTAAAAATAAAATGAGGCCGTTCGTGAGGGGGAAAATTTTATATTATTGCACAAAAATGCTGGCCGCTGGTCGCGTTAGCCGGGTGGCCTCTCGTGAGGGGTACTTTTGAACAGAAACTCGTCGGTGCCAACGAATTCTGGCCGTTTGGAGCGGGTGGCCGCTGGTCAGGGGGGCCGTACAAGAGGGGGACTACTGTACTGGCATGTACATGTTTGATTTGGATTCTGGTTTTTTATTAGATTTAGTCTATTTGGTAAGGGAACCAGACTAACCTTAACTGAGTACTTCAGACACTTTATACTGCACATATTTTTTCATGCAAAACGTCTGTATGATCAAGATATTATTTATAGCTTTTTTTTTTAAAATGGTATCTGACAAACAATACATGATCAGGATGAAAGGGTAGTAAGATTTGTAAAAGTTCTAGATAGTACCAAAGAATGAAAAGGAATATTTAGATTCTTGGGTAAAAAAGCTACAAGGGCAACCATTATATTTATTGGACATGTATTGATTTGAGTCTCATGGCAGGAGATATTGTTACCATCATCAAGTGAAATTGAAAATAAATCTTTAAATTTTATCAAGTTGAGAGATAGAAAGGCATCATTGAACATTTGTGAAACTGTATATAATTAAGGTCTAAGTGTACAAACGTTACTGTCACTACACTAGTCTCAAATATAACTTGTGAACTTTCTAAATGCATGTTTTCCAATTTTCCAATAGCAAAATTTTAATATTTGTTACACCTTACTTTAGAGTAAAGAATTAACTACCTAAGTGAGAGTTTTTTTGTTTTTTTTTTTAGGACTGTCAGGTCTGGGGTGGTTGGTTGGCAGGTCTGGAGTGGTTGGTTGTCCATCTGTCTGTTATCATGAGTTTGTTAACATTACTCTGCCTAAACATATTGGAGGATTGTTATGCAACTTTACGCCTACACACATTCATTTTATGGACTAGTTGATGCAGATTAAAATAGTGCCACTTGGATATCTAATATGGGAATCTCTGGCTTTCTCGTGAATGGATGGTCATATCAACATATGGTTTTCACTAAAAGACTGATGTCATGTTGGAAATAATTAAAAAGAGTGCCAGTCTGATATACAGTATGGCCGCCATGGCAGACATCTTGAAAATCGAGATGTTAACCGCTCTTTCTGAACAGCCATATTAGCATGGGGATTTTCACCAAAAGACATCTTAATGATGTCCAGTTGGTACCAATCTTATATGACCACCATGGCAGCCATTGTGAAAATCTTGTTTCTGTTACTCTTCCTGAACAGAAGGTCTTATTAACATGGGGTTTCAACTATAAGACTTCTTACGCTGACTAATTGGTCCTGAATGAAAATGGTGCCAACTTGAAAATCTTGTTATTGCCACTCCATCCGTACGGAATATTACATCGATGTGGTGTTTTTCACCAGAAGTTGTTTTAGAATGTGGAGTTGCTCCTAAATGAACATGGTATGGCTACCACTGCTGCCATCATGAGATTCTTATTATTGCTATGATGTTTATTTGGTCTTAAATATAAAAGTAAGGGGCCCAGAGTGGCCGAGTGGTCAAAAGCACTGTTCGTTATGGATCACTGCCATCTCACCTCTGTCTGCGTGGGTTAGAGTCTAAGATTCGGCTAATGTAGTTATGTGAGAAAGCTTGTCAGTAGCTTCTCGTGGGTCGGTGGTTCTTTTAGGGGGTTTTCCAGGTTCTATCTCCACCATTAATACTGGCCGCCATGTATTGCCTATATTGTGCTTAAAAATGGCGTTAAACCATAAAAAAACAAAAAACAGAAACGGTACCAATCTGACCTTCATTATGGCTGCCACAATTGCTATCTTGAAAATCATGTTATGGCTACTTGATTACTGATCTCATTGGTATTGTGCTTGTGATGTCTAGTTGGTTCTATATGGAAATGGTACCAAATATGACCACCAAAGCAGCAGCCATCTTGAAAATCTTGTATATTGTTACAGTCATATCAGCATAACGTTTTCATCTGGAGGTTTCTTATAATGTCGTTTTGGTCATGTAAAATGGTCATGTAAAATGGTTTTGATTTCAAGTCCAGCTGCCATGATGGCCATCTTGAAAATTTTGTTATTGCTATTCCTTGCAAATGGAAAGACATTCTGAAATGGGACTTGTGTCAGAAGAGTTTTTATGATGTCTGGTTGGTTCCAAACAAAAATTATTACAAATTATGTAATCATGGTCATCATGGTGGCCATCTCGAAAATCCAGATAGATGGATATATGTGAATGGGATTTCACTAATAGACTTCTTATGATATGGTCCTAAATAAAACATGGAACCAGTCGTACAGCCAATATGTCTGCCATAATAAATATTTTTCATAAGTATTTCTCATGAATGTATGGTCACATAAACATAGAGTTTTCTCTAAAAGAATTTTAATGAAGCTGACTTGGTCCATATGAAATTATGGTATGTCCACCACAGAAAAATTGAAAATCTTCTTGAAGAATATCGTATTTTCTGCAACATTTAGCAGTTAAAAGGGAGATATGGTCTTATCTTGAATTCATAAAATTCTTTTTGTCCAGTGGAACATCAGTCCCTTCATGTGGCTCATATTTTATAAGAATCCATGTAACAAACTTTTTTTAAATTGAAAAGATTACTAACTTATTCAAATGATAGTAACTTAGAAACTAATGTTTTTCCAGTTGGTTGACTGTCCATGCTTCTTATTGCCAACACAAGCATTTTCTTATTCCATGGGGGAAAAAAAATCACATGAAATAAATATAATGTTATAGTTTTTAATATTTTTTAAAAAAAAACACCAAAAGACCTGCCTACCCCAATTTAAACACCCCGTGCAATAGAAAACACATTGGGGATGGGTTTAATGGGTCAGAATTTGATCTTTTTGAACAGTTTATAAGTTTTGAAAATGTCATAGCAAAACCCTATTTGACTAGACTCGATGCTATTGTAAATTGCAGATTCATGTCATTTCACTTTGACATAAGAACCTGTCACTATGCTGGTTCTAATTTTGATTGTGATCAGGGTAAATAAACATTTCAAATTAAACTGATTTCTTATGCTGGCAATAGTTTATATTTATTGTTTGATACATTGTGATGCTGTACATCCTTAACTGTACATCCTTAACTGTACATCCTTAACTGTACATCCTTAACTGTACATCCTTAACTGTACATCCTTAACTGTACATCCTTAACTGTACCTAGCTTTGCAGATACTAGATGAAAGTATCTACACACCATCACAAAATGCCAGAACAGCCAGGAACTTGCGACATGCCACATGTAAGTTTATTTTAATTCTCTAATTTTCTTGGTTTTTGTTTTTAGTTTACTAGATTATAAGATTGTTTATAATATGGTTCTTCATGCTTCATGCATCATGGGTATCACACATTTATATTGTTATTTACCATATTTGCTGATATGTTGTTAAACACTAATATACTAAAAATAGAACAAAATTTGAATGGCTTCTGCATAGCATACAGACATGGAGGTCTTTCAGATTTTAGAAATTATACTGATCCACCATCAAATAAGACTTCCATTGGTAAAAGTAGACATTTTTTTTAAAATCAACTTTGCAAAAACCACTTAACAGAATTTGACCTAACTTGGCAGGAAGCACCCTGGCTTAGATTGCTTTTAAATTATTTTTTTTTTACAAATGATGCTTACATAAAATAAGAAATCTCTTGAATTTTTTCTCAAAAACCTCTCAGTAGAATTTAATTCAAATTGACAGCATCCTGGCATGGAGATGATGCTGATCTGCCATTAGGTATGGCCACCTTTACTGATCTGGAAAATCCTTTAAATAACTTAGCAGGTACTGTTTTCACAGCAGAAATTGACAAGATTTGATAAAATGTTGATTCACTTGAGAAAATAAAATATTTTTTTACTTAAAAGTTCCTTAAATGAGTAAATTTACAGAAAGCATTCTGGTATAAATTGGTTTATAGTCACAATGGTTTCAATCTGCAGACCTGCCAACCCTCAAAATTTTGGAGTGAATTTCATGACTTGTTAATGCTTCACAGATTCATGCCATAATACAAAAAAATTATGAATTCCCAATTTCTTTACTGGTTTTAATCAGGAATAAAATAACTTTTATTCCATTAAGTGCTAGTAAAGATAGCAGTAGTGGTCACTGATTCTAATAACGATCGTGTATTGCTTTAGTTGCAATGTGTGTACAACTCAGACGCGAAATTTCTGTTTTAAAGCATAATTCCGCTTTTCTCCTGACTTGAATCTGATTTTTCTTGATATAATCCGCTTTTTATATTATCTCATATTCGTTTTTTTTTTTTATTTAAAAAAAAAAACAGTCTGTATGTCCCATTTCTCAACAACGCTTATAAATTATTTGTTCTATTTATTAGTTCCTTATGCTGCAAATTATTTAATATAAATGAAGTTTTTAGATTAATGTTGTAATAAGCATATTCATGCATGAATCTATTTTTGACGAGAATAATCGAACTAATAATGAACATTATTCATCATTTAACACTTGCAACATATAATTAAAACCCTTTCACCTATAAAAAAAAAATTAACTTTCTTGAATCATATTTCCAATAACATGGGACATTTGTTATGTGACTTGAATCATATTTCCAATGACATGTGACATTTGTTATGTAACTTGAATCATATTTCCAATAACATGTGACATTCGTTATGTGACTTGGGTATGACTTTCTAGAAAATTTTGAATAAATTCCCAAACATTCATTATCATCCCTTTCACATAAAGGGTGGCAGGGTGGTCTAAAGCGCTCTTCGTTACGGATCTCTGTCATCTCACCTCTGTCTGCGTGTGTTCAAGTCTAAGATTAGGCTAATGTAGTTATGTGAGAAAGCTTGCCAGTAGCTTCTCGTGGGTCGGTGATTCTTTCCTCGAGTTTTCCCCGAGTTCTCCATCCACCATTAATACTGGCCGCCATGTATAGCCTATTGTGTGCTGAAAAATGGCGTTTAACCCTACAACAACAACAACTTTCACATAAAACAGCAAGAAAGAAGACAATTTTATATTTCACATACCTCTACCACTGAAGACTTTTTATAATATGGACAGCTTGCTGACAAAAACTGATTTTTATTGTGGTAATAAGGCAAGATTTCACTCTGTAAGTACCCAGGTTATAATCAAATCCTTAGCCAGGCAATTCATTGTAATCAGGGACATTGCATATGAAACAATGGGTGAACCAACTCGGTATAATGAAATTACCACAATTAAAAACAACAACCACCCTTTCATAATACTATGCAGCAACAAACTTGGCCAAGCATTTTGTTCACATAAAATGCATAGCTGGCAAGTGTCCCGTTTTTCATGTATTTGTCCCGTAATTTGGATCTGAAAATGGCTTTCATTTTTCTTGTTAAAAAAAGTTAATTAAAAATTCCTTTTTAATCTGTTTAAAATGGGCGCTTTGTTCCATTCTGATAAATATGTTACGCATTTATATAGGAATATAGTTTTAAAATAATTTAGGTTCATTCATATTTAATCCTTCCACGCCTGTCTGTAACCGCCATATTGGATTGCGCAAACATTTGCCACTATCACTATATGTCATTTTTGTAATACTTGGCATGAGGTGTCTCTTGGCACTGATAGGTATTAAAACCAGCTATGGTGTACAACATTATTGAGCTTTATTTCTTCCAGACACTCCCAAACAAGTGTTGTCAGGATCCAAGTTTGATGTTTCAAGCAAGTTTAGACCTACTCCCAAGAAAACACCTCAGTCAAGCTTTTTCAAGGTATGGCTTTTGACGCTCAGCATAAAGAGGTTAGTGTTAGGACTGGTCGGCCTGGTGTCAGGATAATGTGACTGGGTGAGACATCATGCTACATGTCTGCGGCATGATGTCTCAGTGCTAGACATCACTATAAACTGCCTCACTGCAGACATCGTAGCGATATGACTGAAAAATTGTTAAAGCTATGTTAAAAATCCTAATCAAACAAACAAACAAAGGTATGGCACTTCAGTCTAGCATTTGTAAGGTATGGCACTTCAGTCTAGCATTTGTAACGTATGGCACTTCAGTGTAGCATTTGTAAGGTATGGCACTCCAGTCTAGCATTTGTAAGGTATGGCACTTCAGTCTAGCATTTGTAAGGTATGGCACTTCAGTCTAGCATTTGTAAGGTATGGCACTTCAGTCTAGCATTTGTAAGGTATGGCACTTCAGTCTAGCATTTGTAAGGTATGGCACTTCAGTCTAGCATTTGTAAGATATGGCACTTCAGTCCAGCATTTGTAAGGTATGGCACTTCAGTCTAGCATTTGAAAGGTATGGCACTTCAGTCTAGCATTTGTAAGGTATGGCACTTCAGTCTAGCATTTGTAAGGTATGGCACTTCAGTCTTGCATTTGTAAGGTATGGCACTTCAGTCTAGCATTTGTAAGGTATGGCACTTCAGTCAAGCATTTGTAAGGTATGGCACTTCAGTCCAGCATTTGTAAGGTATGGCACTTCAGTCCAGCATTTGTAAGGTATGGCACTTCAGTCTAGCATTTGTAAGGTATGGCACTTCAGTCTAGTTAAAAGGTATAGTAACACAGCTTAAGATTTTTCAAGAATTGTTGAAACTGATAACTTGTCTTAAAAACTTGTCTCATAGAAATGATTTTTAGATTACTTATTATAAGCTTGTAGTTTGAGTCAAATATCACAAGCTTGTAGTTTGAGTCAAATATCACAAGCTTGTAGTTTGAGTCAAATATCACAAGCACCTGCTCCTCTGTGTTCTCTAAATCTTAGTCCTTGTTTTTTGTTTGTTTTTTTGTATATATAAAAAAAATAACCTACTTCATTTAATTAGTGGCTGTCCATCTATGTTTCCATTGGCAGTGGCAATGGCCAGTGTCACAAAAGGTTTTTTAAAATATATATGATGGCTATGAATATATATTTGTAAATAATGTAGCTGTTTATTGAAGACAGTCAAAGTTTATGGTCGATTCAACTGAGTTTCAAAGTAAAAATATTTGGCAGCTGCTAGTGTAATGTATTTTCAGGGTTAAAGTTGTCCCTCTCGCAAGAAAGATTTAATTTTATTGTTTATGTTAAAATAATTACCAAAAAACAACTCGTACAGATACACACTTTGTCATTCATTTCTTGATGTGTTAGTTTGGAAAAAAAAGTAATTCAGATCTATTGCAATAATGTAAAGGAAGATAACTGGGATAAGGTGGTAAACTGTTGAAGCATTTTTTTATTAGTGCATTATACTTTTTTATGTACTTCAGAAAGGGACCGCTCTGGTGGCCTAGTGGTTAGAGCAGCTGCCTCTAATGCAGAGGGCATGGGTTCGAACCCTGGCCAAGTCATAATAAAAACTTATAAAAATGGTACTAACAGCTGCCTCGCTTGGCACTCAGCATTACCTCTTTCACCACTGGACAGGTTTTTCGATCATGGGGAAGTAAGTCTGTAAACACTATGGACTGCCTTACCGGTCTGCAGCAGTGTTCTTCTGTAATGTTAGAGTACCTGACTATAAATTTTGGGATATCTCTAATAACTTTCTTCTTGTAATGTAGATATTATATTTTGATTATCTCGTGAGTTAAGCTTGAATACAACTAAAAATCTCTAGGAAAGAAGGAACTTTTTTTTCCAAATGGTGAATTTCTGTTCAAAATGGCAGAGTTCGAAGCAAGATGAGAATGAAGTGTCAGATTATGAATTATAAAAATATTTACAGTTTTGACCTAATACAGTTGATTGAAAATGAGAGAAAACATCTTGTGAGGCAATGGAATTTGCTTGTGGGTGACAGTGATGACAATGCAGAGGACTTTGAAAGTTTGAACCAGAGGGTGGATGAAACTCTCAGAATCAGAGGGATTTGTTTCAGTTTTAGAAAATTTCTAGAATACTTTCAAATTTTTTATTTAGATGTTAAAAATATTGTTCATGTATTGAGGTAAATAAATAATTGCTTGTGTATGTTACCTGTTGTGTTCCATTTTTGTACATGTATTTTAACACTTATAACAGATATGCAAATTTTGCTGAATTAGTCATACAATTTGACTTTTAACCTTTATTTTGATACCTAATCCAGCCAGATATTTTTAAAATTGGAAATGTTATATTATTTAAAAATCCACAAGTCATTTTGCTTTACAACTCCAAAGTTTCTTAGTGTTTAGGGTTCTATGCCTGCAAAGCTACTTAGTGGTGAAAGGTTTAAGAGGTTAGTGCTAGGTCTGATCGACCTGGAGTCAGGATGATGTGACTGGGTATGTCATGATGCTACAACTCTGCAGCATGATGCCCCATTGACATCACTATAAACTGCCCCACTGCAAATAACAGAGCAATATGACTGAGAATTGTTAAAGCTATGTTAAGAAATCCAAATCACACACACACCTCATAAATGCTGCATGTTTCTCAATTTAGGTCTAAGTGGTTTTAAAGATCCCTAATCACTAAAATTAATCCACTTTCATATTTCATTTAATTGCTAGGCATAATATAAACATTTTTTGTTATTATTATTCAGTTTCTTGATACTTCAAAGGGGTTAAACTGTATAACAGATTAAAGGATAATATTGGTTGTGAGATAACATTTGCCTTTTTGGGATTACAGATCAACCAAAACAGTTGCCCAAGCTCAATCTGACTGATATGTTTTTATTTATTGTTTTGTTTTCTTTACAGGGCCGAGACAATTTCCATACATCATTTACATCAACCTCTGCTCTACTGCCTGAAGTAAGTTATTGTAGTTATCCTTTGCTGGCCTATCCTGCAGTTGTCAAACATTTGTACAGGTTGTGTAGCCATGACTTTATTCATAGTGCAGTAAAATAATATGCAGGCTAACCCATCAATACAAATGCTGATTAATTAACCCATCAATAAAAATGCTAATTAATTAACATATCAATACAATGCTAATGAATTGACCCATCAATACAAATGCTAATTAATTAACATATCAATACAAATGCCGAATAATTAACCCATCAATACAAATGCTAATTAATTAACCCATCAATACAAATGCCGAATAATTAACCCATCAATACAAATGCTGATTAATTAACCCATCAATACAAATGCCGAATAATTAACCCATCAATACAAATGCTAATTAACACATCAGTACAAATGCTAATTAATTAACCCATCAATGCAGATGCTGATTAATTAGCCCATCAATGCAAATGCTGTTTAATTAACCCATCAATACAAATGCTGATTAATTAACCCATCAATGCAAATGCTGATTAATTAACCCATCAATGCAAATGCTGATTAATTAACCCATTAATACAAATGCCAAATAATTAACCCATCAATACAAATGCTGATTAATTAGCCCATCAATACAAATGCTGATTAATTAACCCATCAATAAAAATGCTGATTAATTAACCCATCAATACAAATGCTGATTAATTAACCCATCAATACAAATGCTGATTAATTAACCCATCAATAAAAATGCTAATTAATTAACATATCAATACAAATGCCAAATAATTAACCCATCAATACAAATGCCGAATAATTAACCCATCAATACAAATGCTGATTAATTAACCCATCAATGCAAATGCTGATTAATTAACCCATCAATGCAAATACTGATTAATTAACCCATCAATGCAAATGCTGATTAATTAGCCCATCAATGCAAATGCTGATTAATTAACCCATCAATGCAAATGCTGATTAATTAACCCATCAATGCAAATGCTGATTAATTAACCCATCAATACAAATGCTGATTAATTAACCCATCAATACAAATGCTGATTAATTAACCCATCAATACAAATGCTGATTAATTAACCCATAAATGCAAATGCTGATTAATTAGCCCATAAATGCAAATGCTGATTAATTAACCCATCAATACAAATGCTGATTAATTAACCCATCAATACAAATGCTAATTAATTAACCCATCAATACAAATGCTGATTAATTAACCCATCAATACAAATGCTGATTAATTAACCCATAAATGCAAATGCTGATTAATTAACCCATAAATGCAAATGCTGATTAGCTGATATTTACTTCTTCATGAACTGACTTGTCTTACCTTAAAATTTCTAGTTATTACTAGATACGCATCGTATCAATTTTAATTGCATGTGATAATTTATGGGTTACATTAGGAAGATATTCACCCAAAGTAAAATGTCTTTGTGTTTTACCAGAAGATACACACACACACACACACAAGCCATTGTGTGAAAAAATATTCTTTTGAACAATCAGTCATCACCTTTTAAAAATTACATCATTAAATGATAGCTCTTTTCAAGAACACAAAAGATGATTGTTTTAGTATTTCTTTTAATGGCTCATATATTTGTGCATGGTGGGAAGGGTGCCACAAAAATCCTGCAAACTCACAGGACCTTAAAATACACTACTGGTCCTGTCCCTACCAACTGGTCCTGTCCATACCAACTTGTCCTGTCCATAAGCAACTGGTCCTGTCCATAACCAACTGGTCCTGTCCATAACCAACTGGTCCTGTCCATAAGCAACTGGTCCTGTCCTTTATACAAGACAACAAATTGTAGTCAGTGACTCAATGGTAAATGCAGGTAGACATGAATGGCAGCCTTTAGTAAAATGTTTTTAAATAACAAAACATAGGACATAAATAAAAAACACAAAATAAGATATTTACTTATGTAAAGTTTATCAAATTTTATTAAATTCGTCAAAACATGGTCACTGTTTACTGACCAGGACAATGATGCTCACTGTCCAGCTGATCCATATCCATATTTAACCCATCATTGGCATCATAATTTAACCATTGATGACCAGTCTAATCCTTATCCATACTCAACCCATTATTGGCATCATAATTTAACCATTGATGACCAGTCTAATCCTTATCCATACTCAACCCATAAAGGGCATCATAATTTAACCATTGATGACCAGTCTGATCCTTATCCATACTCAACCCATCATGGACATCATAATCTAACCTTTGATGACCAGTCTGAATTACAGTCTGATCCTTATCCATACTCAACCCATCATGGGCATCATAATTTAACCATTGATGACCAGTCTGAATTACAGTCTAATCCTTATCCATACTCAGCCCATCATGGGCATCATAATTTAACCATTGATGACCAGTCTGATCCTTATCCATACTCAACCCATCATGGGCATCATAATCTAACCTTTGATGACCAGTCTGAATTACATTCTGATCCTTATCCATACTCAACCCATCATGGGCATCATAATCTAACCTTTGATGACCAGTCTGAATTACAGTCTGATCCTTATCCATACTCAACCCATCATGGGCATCATAATCTAACCATTGATGACCAGTCTAATCCTTATCCATACTCAACCCATCAAGGGCATCATAATTTAACCATTGATGACCAGTCTGATCCTTATCCATACTCAACCCATCATGGACATCATAATCTAACCTTTGATGACCAGTCTGAATTACAGTCTGATCCTTATCCATACTCAACCCATCATGGGCATCATAATTTAACCATTGATGACCAGTCTGAATTACAGTCTAATCCTTATCCATACTCAGCCCATCATGGGCATCATAATTTAACCATTGATGACCAGTCTGATCCTTATCCATACTCAACCCATCATGGGCATCATAATCTAACCTTTGATGACCAGTCTGAATTACATTCTGATCCTTATCCATACTCAACCCATCATGGGCATCATAATCTAACCTTTGATGACCAGTCTGAATTACAGTCTGATCCTTATCCATACTCAACCCATCATGGGCATCATAATCTAACCATTGATGACCAGTCTGAATTACAGTCTGATCCTTATCCATACTCAACCCATCATGGGTATCATAATTTAACCATTGATGACCAGTCTGAATTACATTCTGATCATTATCCATACACAACCCATCATGGGCATCATAATTTAACCATTGATGACCAGTCTGAATTACATTCTGATCCTTATCCATACTCAACCCATCATGGGCATCATAATTTAACCATTGATGACCAGTCTGAATTACATTCTGATCCTTATCCATACTCAACCCATCATGGGCATCATAATTTAACCATTGATGACCAGTCTGAATTACAGTCTGATCCTTATCCATACTCAACCCATCATGGGCATCATAATCTAACCTTTGATGACCAGTCTGAATTACAGTCTGATCCTTATCCATACTCAACCCATCATGGGCATCATAATTTAACCTTTGATGACCAGTCTGAATTACATTCTGATCCTTATCCATACTCAACCCATCATGGGCATCATAATCTAACCTTTGATGACCAGTCTGAATTACATTCTGATCCTTATCCATACTCAACCCATCATGGGCATCATAATCTAACCTTTGATGACCAGTCTGAATTACAGTCTGATCCTTATCCATACTCAACCCATCATGGGCATCATAATCTAACCTTTGATGACCAGTCTGAATTACAGTCTGATCCTTATCCATACTCAACCCATCATGGGCATCATAATTTAACCATTGATGACCAGTCTGAATTACAGTCTGATCCTTATCCATACTCAACCCATCATTGGCATCATAATTTAACCATTGATGACCAGTCTGAATTACATTCTGATCCTTATCCATACACAACCCATCATGGGCATCATAATTTAACCATTGATGACCAGTCTGAATTACAGTCTGATCCTTATCCATACTCAACCCATCATGGGCATCATAATTTAACCATTGATGACCAGTCTGAATTACAGTCTGATCCTTATCCATACTCAACCCATCATGGGCATCATAATCTAACCTTTGATGACCAGTCGAATCCTTATCCATACTCAACCCATCATGGGCATCATAATTTAACCTTTGATGACTAGTCTGAATTACAGTCTGATCCTTGTCCATACTCAACCCATCATGGGCATCATAATTTAACCATTGATGACCAGTCTGAATTACAGTCTGATCCTTATCCATACTCAACCCATCATGGGCATCATAATCTAACCTTTGATGACCAGTCTGAATTACAGTCTGATCCTTATCCATACTCAACCCATCATGGGCATCATAATTTAACCATTGATGACCAGTCTGAATTACATTCTGATCCTTATCCATACTCAACCCATCATGGGCATCATAGTTTAACCTTTGATGACCAGTCTAATCCTTATCCATACTTAACCCATGTGGTATCCAATGTGTAGCTACTCAAATTAGTTCAGCAGAAAGATGATTCCCAGTAGATTGCTGGACATGGAACTGGAACAAATGCATCTGAGTGATTGTAGTTCATTTAGCTCAGCATTAAGAATGATAACCATGTCTGTATCAGTATACATCTAAAAAGTTGTGTATGTTGATACAAATTTTTGTTCAAATTTTTCATGTATGAAGCAAATTTGGTATCTTTCACTACATTTTGAGAGCCTCATATGAAAATTTACTGAGCTACAGTCTCTGATGTACAAGGTTCATTTATCTGTTGGTACAAAAAGATTCCAGACTGTTATACAGCATTTTTCAGGCCAATTTTGCACGTGTAATTGATCTCTGTGTTGCTATAAATGAGCTTGTGGTATCTGCATGGTCTAAAATAGTCTCCACCAATGATCAGTGGGTGATAGCAAGGTCACGCAAGTCTCGCCAACCAAACTGAACATGTATGTAGCAGATGACGCCTCATCAAACATGGCATCCCAAAATTCCATACTTTTTCCAGACTGTAAAAACCCTGGATATAATTTGCAATGCTGAACTGAACATACATCAAAATGGTCTTGGCATGCATCCAGTTTTTATATATTCCAAGCAAATTCTTTTTCCAACTATCTTTTCATATGTTGTCGTGTTGTATTACTTTTGAATAGTTCTGATTTCCTTGGTCAGTGTGTTTTGTGTCTGTATAGTGATACTAATCCAAATGGATTGTGGCCATTTGTGACAAGAATTTTAACCAGCTGCAATCCGGGTTACTAGCAATAACAATTATACATTTTTGCGTTGAGTCTCCTGTACTAACATCATATAATGTAACAGCATATAATGTATAGATTACATTTGTTATGCTGAGATCATGCTTAGAAATAATTGCTGTTATACCTCTTTGGGGGCTGACATTTATGTCCATATAGATTCATGATGTGACAATGTCTAAATTCAAAGATATGCTCATGATGGTGTGTAACCTTTTTTCTCAGGAGGACATGGCAGAAGAAATCACTACCACAAATATTGGCCTATTACTTGAAGAAGATCCAGGAAACTCAGGTGTGTAAGACACTACTTATGGAAAATTGACATTCTTATAAAGTTTTTGGACATTTTTTGTTTATATTTTCATGTTTTTCAGGATTGCAGTTTGGAAATTTTATCATCGTTTGTTCCAATTATTAAGATTAATTTTATTGACAAAATTAAACAACATGAAAATTTCCCTTTAATGTTAAATTGCTTCTTTTAAGATGGTATAATATGTAATTATTTTTTGGCCACATTTTTTTTCTTCATCAGATTATGTATTGTACCATCAGTACCCAGATCTTGAAACATGACATAGCAGTATTATTCAGTTTTCATATCTTTCTAGTTGCACAATAGCAATTTAATGTGTCGAACCTTAGTGGCCTAGTGGTTAAGACATAGAAACTTTATTTTAAAATAAGATGGACTTGTTGTGTCCATGGGTGACTGTATAACCTTGAAAGTGTTGCTGTGCCATAAATTACTTAACCAAATCATGCCAAGCTAAGCCGTTATATCCATTGGAGTTATATATAATTTGTTCAGTGAAAGAATTTGCCACCGTTAGTATTCAGCTTGTTTAATGAAGTTTATATCTACTGCATCAGCTTCAAAGGGTCTGTACCAAGACTTCAAAGACTGTCTGCAGAACAAGATGTCCCAGGATGAGATGTTCTCCTTGATACAAGACTATGAAACGATTTGTGAGGATCAAGTGACACTGCTTAAAAAATTAGTCACAAGGGCAAGCAAACAGGAGGAAAAGTGAGTACCCAAATTTGTAGAAGCTAAAATATTAGTACAATAATTGCTACTAAATATATAACAATATCTAGTCCTGTTTACCATATGTGTCAAAAAGCGTGCTTAGTTTCCATTCAATTTCTTGGGAAGGGGATTAAATGCCCTTTTGGTTTTTAAATATAGTACAAAACGATAGGCATTTTGCTGGTTCATTTGTTCATCCTACCTCGTGAGAAAAAGGATGGAAAATAATTCACTAGTGTACACACACCTTTTAAATGAAGCAGCCTTTAATTCCTGTACTTTCTAACTGAAACAAATAATAAAATGATAACAGACAAATATAAAGTTCACATTAATACAAATGAATAGTGAAGAATATGTATGCTTTACTCGACACACAGGAATGCTTATCTTATGAATACTACTTTGAGCTATGCATACCAATAAATATAATGTCATGATTAGATATTTTAAATGTTAATATTGCATTATACACTGATAATGTTTATTGCATGTATTTGAAAATGTGATTTGTTTGACCTCTTTAATATTGTTTACTACCCATTATTATAATGTGTATCACTTAGTAATAATTGTTCACTGTGGACCTAGATGGAAAATTGGTCTAAAGCACCTAACTTACCATTCACTGCAAACTCATTTTTGTCTATGTGAATTCAAGTCTCAGACTTAGCCATTGTGGATATGTGAATTCAAGTCTCAGCCTTAGCCATTGTGGATATGTGAATTCAAGTCTCAGACTTAGCCATTGTGGATATGTGAATTCAAGTCTCAGACTTAGCCATTGTGGATATGTGAATTCAAGTCTCAGACTTAGCCATTGTGGATATGTGAGAAAGCTTGCCAGTAGCTTCCCTTTGGTTGTGATTCATACCTGGTTTCATAGTCCGCCAACTGCACTGTGCTTTCGCCATCATTTTACGATTTTTCAAGAACAAAACACGTGTAGTGAAACTGTTTTCAATTAGTAATCCTAGGTTTCTGAACATTTAAAGTTTGCACAATCGAAAGTAAAATCATTTCTGATTGGTTGCATGTGGTCTGATTATTGAAAAATCCCTCATTTGTAACCAATCAGAGACATATTCACCACACATTCAGATCGAGCATCAACGGGATCGGCCAATGAATGCAGAAACCAGATTGCAAGCATTGACGGGATCAGGGCCGAATGAGTCAATACTAAATGTACACATATTCTCTGTATCACTTAGTACTATTTATACATTATTTATCAGTATCACTGGGTTCACTAATTGTCAGTATCACTTATTAATAATTTTGCTGCATCACTGATTGTACACAAATTCTATCTATCAATTAGCACTGATTCTACACAAATTCTGTCTTCAATTAGCACTAATTTTCTACAATAATTCTCTCTACCACTTAGTACTAATTTTACACTAATTTTATATATTACTTGGTACTAATTCTACAATGATTCTCAGTACCAGTTAGTACTATTTATACACTGATTTTAAGTATCACTGTACTAATTATACATTGATTCTCAGTATCACTAAGTACTAATTATACACTAATTCACAGTATCACTAAGTGTTAATTATACACTGATTCTCAGTATCGCTTAGTACTAATTCTACACTTATTCTCTGTATCACATAGTGCTAATTGTACACTAATTCTCAGTACAATTTGTACTATGTGATGCAGAGAATTAGTGTACAATTAGTACAAAGTGAAACAAGGTATCAGTATTCATTAAGTACTAAGTGATACAGAGAATCAGTGTACAATTAGTACTAAGTGATACAGAGAATCAGTGTACAGTTAGTACTAAGTGATACAGAGAATCGGTGTACAGTTAGTACTAAGTGATACAGAGAATCAGTGTACAATTAGTACTAAGTGATACAGAGAATCAGTGTACAATTAGTACTAAGTGATACAGAGAATCAGTGTACAATTAGCACTAACTGATACAGAGAATCAGTGTACAGTTAGTACTAAGTGATACAGAGATTCAGTGTACAATTAGTACTAAGTGATACAGAGAATCAGTGTACAATTAGTACTAAGTGATACAGAGAATCAGTGTACAATTAGTACTAAGTGATACAGAGAATCAGTGTACAGGTGTCAGAAGTTGTCTGACATACTGGAGCAAATAACTCATGTTATAACTCAGTACATAGAGTGTACATGTGCTGTTATAACTCAGTACATAGAGTGTACATGTGCTGTTATAACTCAGTACATAGAGTGTACATGTGCTGTTATAACTCAGAACATAGAGTGTACATGTGCTGTTATAACTCAGTACATAGAGTGTACATGTGCTGTTACATTGCACACCAACTCTTGGTTAATTGCAGGTGTCAGAAGACGTCTGACGTACTGTATCTTCTTAAGGAAGAACTTGCCTCATGGAAACTGCTGCAAGCTTTATACAGGGATAAGATGGAGATGGGTGTGGAGCAGAACATATCAGCAGACATAGAGGAATTAATGGTGGTGGATGAGAGGGTAGGTTTTAGTACATAATCTACTATTCAGTAGTGTCCTCTACAGGTAGCAATAAAATGTTTTGTATGATGTTTTTTTTTTTTTGCTTTATTTTCAGTCGGGATATGGGGCAGGGGAGTCAGGTTTTTGTAGTTATAATGTACATAGAGAAACAGTTGGAATATGAGAGTAAAGACTAAAGTGGTTAACGAACACCAGTACCATGAACATAGCAGGCATTATTTATCCATCTCTTTAAAATATCAGATTTGGAAATGACTTTGTTGGATTTGAAGATTTATTATTGTCACAAATGTAGTTTTTATCAGTGGTTTGTGAACAGGAAGTATGTATTCCCATACTTGGATCTATTTTCCGACATTGTTTTTTAAGAATCGGTAATTCTGTTTAACTTGATGTCGTGAGGATTGCCATGGCATAACTGATTTTAACCATTCAAACAAAATCATAGATTTTACTTGACAGAATTTCAAAAAGATTAGATCATGCATATGTGTTAAAAGGTATACATGAGTATGATATAACAGATGATTGTTCATTTGGGCAGAACAGAGTGTACATGTGTTGTTATAACTTGAACAGAACAGAGTGTACATGTGCTGTTATAACTCAGACAGAACATAGAGTGTACATGTGTTGTTATAACTCAGACAGAACATAGAGTGTACATGTGTTGTTATAACTCAGACAGAACATAGAGTGTACATGTGCTGTTATAACTCTGACAGAACATAGAGTGTACATGTGTTGTTATAACTTGGACAGAACAGAGTGTACATGTACTGTTATAACTCAGTACATAGTGTACATGTGCTGTTATAACTCAGACAGAACATAGAGTGTACATGTGTTGTTATAACTTGGACAGAACAGAGTGTACATGTGCTGTTATAACTCAGTACATAGTGTACATGTGCTGTTATAACTCAGTACATAGTGTACATGTGCTGTTATAACTCAGACAGAACATAGAGTGTACATGTGTTGTTATAACTCAGACAGAACATAGAGTGTACATGTGTTGTTATAACTTGGACAGAACAGAGTGTACATGTGCTGTTATAACTCAGACAGAACATAGAGTGTACATGTGTTGTTATAACTTGGACAGAACAGAGTGTACATGTGCTGTTATAACTCAGACAGAACATAGTGTACACTGTTGTTATAACTTGGACAGAACAGAGTGTACATGTGCTGTTATAACTCAGTACATAGAGTGTACATGTGCTGTTATAACTCAGAACATAGAGTGTACATGTGCTGTTATAACTCAGAACATAGAGTGTACATGTGCTGTTATAACTCAGTACATAGAGTGTACATGTGCTGTTATAACTCAGAACATATAGTGTACATGTGCTGTTATTACTCAGAACATATAGTGTACATGTGCTGTTATTACTCAGAACATAGAGTGTACATGTGCTGTTATAACTCAGACCCATACTTTCAGTCAGAATTGAAAACAAACTTCTATTGCTTTGACTCCTTGGAAGACATTGTGTCTGGCTAAATCATTTTTGAGATAAATGGTATCCAGAGAAAAAAATTATCAACAAAAATAATAGAATAAATAATCATCAGAATCAAATAATCATGAAGATAATCATTGAGATAAATGTTTATCAAGATGATTAATAATGGGATCAATAACTATCAGGATGAATTCGTCTTTTCTGCTTCAGTAAACATTAACATGACATTAACATTTAGGGATAAAAGCCTACCACCTCCCAAATCAGAAACAGATGTGTTTTTGTTTTAGATGTGCTGTAATTATGTCATGTAATATATAGATTACACTTTTTATTCCGAAATTAAGCTTGTTTGCAATATACAATATAAATAATTATGCTTATACCTCAGGGGGTGGGGATGGCATGTATGCTACAATTACAGATAGATGGATCTCAATGATAAATCATGTCTTGTCAGGTCTTCATATCACTATAGTTACGGCGTTTTTAATGACACATTTTATTTCTAACATGGCTACGTATAATTACAATTAGATGGATCTTGGTGATAAATCATCTGTCTTGCCAGGTCTTCATATCCCTATAGTTTCATAACACATTTTGTGTCCTACAACATGGCTACAATTACATTTATCTTATCTGTAGATCCATCTGTTTCATCTGTCTATGGTTTATTCTCTACAATTATGGAGATCTTAATGGTAGATTTTTCTGTTGTAATATGCCTATGGCGATATACAGTTACTATTGTACAGAGATTGTATTGATGGATCCATCCGTCTTCCCTAGTTTAAGACTTCCCAGACTGGGATTTTAGTGACAGATATGTCCATTCAGCCATGCTCATGGTATGGTCAGTACCAACACCAACCACTATAACATCTTTCTACATAGTTTGCAACTCTTAAGGCTTTATATGTGCAACAGTGGAATCAATTCTGCTTGGCTGCCTTTATATGCACTCATTACAAATGACTTTGATGCCACTTTACAATATTCTCTATCATAAATTTAAATATCACAAATGATGTACAATCTTTCCTGTGTTACAACCACAGTTGGTTCACGACAGGAATATCTTATAGCTGTAATGTTGAGTATTTGTGTTCAATATCAATGATGATGACATTTTCATCCACACCGGTATGAGATATAATGACTGGAATACATAGGTGAGTCGCGAGTAATGGAGTGCTGTAAAAATTACTAACATTTTCTGCCCAGTGAGTTAAAATAATGCTGAGTGTCAGATACAGATGTTGAGATGATTATAGATGATGACATGTAACCAGGTAAAAACACAAGGCAGGCAGAGCTTGTGGCAAGAAATGCCACAATATCAGTTTGCTCTTTTTGAATTCTGGAGCAAGAGGAGATTAAGTGACTTTTGCAGAGACATTGTTGTTACACTTTTTGATTGAAAATGCTTCTTTTTGTAGTCAAATGCTGTTGTGTCTTGTTTGTTGTTACAGTCCTACCTGTTTATGTTGACATCGCTTATATCGACAAGCCGCCTATGTCAACAAAAAAGCAAAGTCCCAGTCCCTTGGTCTACTATTACTATCAAATTGTTATGCTTATGTTGACATCGAGATAAAAGATCAATGTACATGTCGACAGAATCCCTTGGTCCCAGCTTTAACAAATCCTTTGTTTTCTAATCATTTATGTCTACAAACTGCTAGTTCCAACCCATACTTTGTTCAACAATTAGTTGATCTTGCCACCAGGCTTTTGATGTCGCGGTCAGATTTAAAAAAAACAGCACGTTTTCTTATACCACTCAGCAGCTAGTTAAGTCATTGATCTTGCCGCCTAGCTTGTGGGTCATGTTCTTCAGATGTACACTTATAATGACAACATGTACATCTGTGGGTCTTTCAGCCACTGAATTTTCTGATTGTAAATATCAGCACAGCTAAAAGGATCAATTGATGAACACAATTTCCCAATCAACAGGTGGTCGAAGCAGGACTAGCAAGCCCTTAAATTTGCCATCCAGAAAATTGATGCGTACAGAGGACTCCTGTATACATGATTTTCTGAATCCCATATATAAAAATTGCGTGAAAATACGGATTACGTGTTTCCGAGACCTTTGAAAGTGATCGGTGATTAAAACAAGTCTTTCTGTGTTGTGAAAGTTTCGTTTTTAACTTTATTTACATTTACAATGGCTACCAACAGCAGGGTAAAATGCAAATTAAATTTAGTCTGGAAACTAAATATCTGGCTGTTAAGGAAGTTAAGGGATGAACATGTTGTAAAGAGGTCTGTGAAATTTTTTCACTTAAAAATAACACCTGTTCAGGAAGGATGAAAGCTGCTGAGTTTATAAAGAAAGACTAAGTTGAAGGTAACTGCGCTCGCCAAAGGAAGAAGCAAGACTGCTACATTTGAAGACGTGGAGGAAGCATCAAAATGGTTCAATGAAGCATTATCGAAAAAACTTAGTTTGGAGAACTTCGCTGCAACAAGTGGATGGTAGAGTCGCTTTAATGTTCGTCATAACATCGGATACAAAAGTATTTGTGGAAAATACATGTACAGTTGACAGTTTTTCACTTCCCTGTGAATAGCCCCATCCCCTTGGTAGCCTTAATAAGATGGGAACAGACTGACCAAAATTGAGGCCAATACAAGTACATGTACATGAAGCATGTAAATGACAACTATCTAACCATGTGCTAATGCCGACGTTTAATATCGTAATGTTTTTCGTATCAGGATGTGATCAGTACAATATTTTAATTTGGATTTTACTACACAAAGGTAACCAAAATGTAAATTTTTTTTGTTGTCAATATGCAAATGTATTTCACACTGATTCTGTCATCATGTACTCAAAATTTCCATTGTTTTCTCTTTGTACATGCTATTCACTGACGACGGGTCACTCTTTGATGACGAATTTTAACTTTTATCTTTTTTTCAGCCCCCCCCCCCTCCCCCTTATCTCGACATCCTCTTATGTCCACAATATTTCATCGGGCCCAAGGATGTCGACATAAATGGGTAGGACTGTATAACTGATAATAACATTTGGGGAAAGTTTTTTTTTCCTGAAAGCAATTTCAGATGACTAAAAACTTGAGCGTCCACTAAAAATAATCTCAGATAACTGAAAACTATTTTTGCCATTAATGAAAAAGTTGCTAGAGGGTTTGGCATGTATATGCATATTTATGCCTACTCCAAATGTGCTTGTGATTTTGTTCATGTGTGAACTTTTTTATTTTTTTCAGAGGAAGTACTACAGTGATAAGATCATCGTAGATGAATTATTTAAAAGAGATTATATTATACGACAGGGGCAGGTAAGTAAGAATATTATGTACTGTCTGGAGCATGCAACATGAGTTGTAACCTATATTATAAAAGATTAAAATTGTTACAAACTGCAACACTGGATGGATATTTCATCATAAATTGCTGTGCCCCATTTTTCAGTTGGCAGTTTGTGTTACTATACATGCAGAGTGTAATAATGGGTTCTTACATTTCAGTATACCTTATACATATCCAGACCTTTTGGGCATAAATAAATATCATGTATGATAAATTATGAATTTAAAAAAAATTAAATTTTCCTGTTGTAACCTCTTAACATTTGCATCTTACATTCTAGAGTTTGAAATGTAAACATCTTTTTCCTCCACCGATGCATTAGCGAAGATTCGGTCCGTGAGTTTTCATTTAGAGGGTATTTTTGGAGTATTAATGAATTAAAAATAATTAGTCTTACTCTTCTGTGAGCTACTTTGAATGAGCGAAATCATTCGTTAATGATAGTTTTGAAATTTTAACTTTTCCTGACTTAGGATTAGTCAGCAAATATTTATTTTTTAATGAGCATTACTATTGGTATAGTGTAAGATAAATAAATTATTACCTCCTTGCAATGTTTAAAATTGACTTTCTTAAAATCACTCCTTGCAATGTTTAGAGAGACAAAATTGACTTTCTTAAAATCACTCCATGCATGGTATATAGGGAGACAAAATGCATTTATTTTACAATCATTTCACACATGGCATATGGAGACAGAATGCATTTATTTTACAAACACTCCATGCATTGTATAGGGAGACCAGATGCATTTATTTTACAAACACTTCATGCATTGTATAGGGAGACCAGATGCATTTATTTTACAAACACTCCATGCATTGTATAGGGAGACCAGATGCATTTATTTTAGAATCACTTGCAGGCATAAAAATGAATAAATAAGTTACTGAATGGTGAATATTTTTAATGATATTATGCTCTTAAAATTGTGCAGATAAAAATTCATTTATATCTTTCCATATATATTTTCAATAACTGGAAACAGAGAGACACACTCATCACCAGTAATTTTTTAAACCATATATATAAAAAGATATGGATTTACTGGATCACCTTCCTAATTGTCTGAGGCTCCATTGTGTGATGGAGTTAAGAGATCAACTTTTCATTTGACAGAGGCTTAGTGTGTAATGAAATTAAGGGATCAACATCCCAATTACTGAAACTCCAGTTTGAATGGAGTTAAGAGACCAATCTTCTAATTGACAGACTCTAAGTGTGAAATGGAGTAATGGGATCAATTTCCCGATTGACAGAGACTCGAATGTGAAATGAAGTTAAGGGATCAATTTCACAATTGACAAAGACTCAAGTGTGAAATGAAGTTAAGGGATCAATTTCCCAATTAACAAAGACTCAAGTGTGAAATGGAGTTAAGGGATCAATTTCCCAATTAACAAAGACTCAAGTGTGAAATGGAGTTAAGGGTTCAATTTCCCATTAGGGCCTAACTGAGTAGATAATTTTGGCCGAGTACCGAATCCGAGTACAGTCCTACCCGTTTATATCGACATCACTTATATTGATAAACCGCCTATGTCGACAAAAAAGCAAAGTCCCAGTCCCTTGGTCTACTGTTACTATCAAATTGTCATGCTCATGTCGAAATCGAGATAAAAGATCAACGTACATGTCGACAGAAGCCCTTTTTCCCAGCTTTAACAAATCCTTTGTTTTCTAATCATTTATGTCGACAAGCTGCCATTTCCGACCTAAACTTTGTTCAACAATTATTTGATCTTGCCGCCAGGCTTTAATGTCATGGTCGGATAAAATAAAACAATGTAGCAGCACATTTTCTCACCACTTTGCAGCTAGTTAAGTCTTTGATCTTGCCGCCTAGATTGTGGGTCATGTTCTTCAGATGTACTCTTACAATGACAACATGTACATCTGTGGGTCTTTCAGCCACCAAATTTTCTGATTGTAAATATCAGCACAGCTAAAAGTATCAATTGATCGACACAATGTCCCAGTCAACAGGTGGTCGAAGAAGGGCTAGCAAGCCCTTAAATTTGCCGTCCAGGAAACTGATACGTACAGAGGACTTCTGTATACATGATTTTCTGAATCCCAGATATAAAAATTGCATGAAAATATGGATTACGCATTTCTGAGACCTTTGAAAGTAATTGGTGATTAAAAAATTTTTTTTTTTTTTTTTATTGGCTGTGAAAGTTTCGTTTTAAACTTTATTTAGATTTACGATGGCTACCAACAGCAGGGTAAAACGCAAATTATATTTACAGTCTCTGGAAACTAAATATCTGGCTGTTAAGAAAGCTGAGGGATGAACATCTTGCAAAGAGGTCTGTGAAATTTTTTCACTTAAAAATAACACCCATTCAAGAAGGATGAAAGTTGCTGAGTCTATAAAGAAAGATTACATTGAAGGTAACTGGGCTCACCAAAAGGAAGAAGCAAAAGACTGCTGCATTTGAAGATGTGCAGGAACATCAAAATGGTTCAATGAAACATTTGCGAAAAAAACTTAGTGAATAGCCCCATCCCCTTAGTAGCCTCAATAAGATGGGAACAGACTGACCAAAATCTAGGCCAATTTAAGTACATGTACATGAAGCATGTAAGTAACAACTATCCAACTATGTGCTAATGCCTATGAATATCGTAATGTTTTTCATATCAGGATGTGATCTATGCAATATTTTAATTTGGATTTTACTACACAAAGGTAACCAAAATGTAATTTGTCAATATGAAATGTATTTCACACTGATTCTGTCTTTATGTACTCAAAATTTCCATTGTTTTCTCAGAGTCTAAATGTTAGTCACTGATAGCGGGTTACCCTTTCCTGACAAATTTTGACTTTTATCTCTCTCTCTCCCCCCCCCCCCCCCCCCAAAAAAACCCCACTTATCTCGACATCTACCTATATCGACAATATTTCCTCGGACCCGAGGATGTCGACATAAACGGGTATGACTGTATTTGAATGTACTATTTCCGGATTTGGGCACGAACCAAGTAGTAGGTGCGACTCTGGAGAGTACCATTTGTTTCATTATCATATGCGAAGCTTAATCTTTTCGTGTACTGTATATATCATCTATAAGATGAAATTTTTTTATTATTAACTAAAATTATTATGTATTAAAAAACTTTTTTAAAAAAGTTCAATATTTATTGAATTATTATACTTGTAACCATTTGTGCGTGTATTATTTGCCGAGGCGAATACTTCTGAATAGTACCGAAAAACCGGATATTTGGCCAAGGCGATTTCTGGTTAGGCCCTATTTCCCATATGGCAGAGACTCTAGTATGAAATGAAGTTAAGGGTTCGATTTCCCAATTGACAGAGACTCAAGTGCAAAATGGAGTTAAGGGATCAGTTTCCCAATGGACAGAGACTCAAGTATGAAATGGAGTTAAGGGTTCAATTTCCCAATTGACAGAGACTCAGTTGTGAAATGAAGTTAAGGGTTCAATTTACCAATTGACAGAGACTCCAGTGTGAAATGAAGTTAAGGATTCAATTTACCAATTGACAGAGACTCGAGAAGAAGTCTTGAGAGACAGAGTTATGAACCAGAGTATGATCAGAAGAGATAATAACAAAAGAGGGAAAGAGATGAGCCAAAGAGATAATAACAGAGATAGAGAGATGAACCAAAGAGATAATAACAGAAGAGAGATAGAGATGAACCAAAGAGATAATAACAGAAATAACAGAAGAGAGACAGAGATGAACCAAAGAGATAAAAACAGAAGAGAGAAAGAGATGAACCAAAGAGATAATAACAGAGATGCATCAGAATAAATTCAGAGTAGATCACAGTGAGAGAATTTTTAGAGAGAGTTAGATATGAAAAGATAGTTCCAATTTATAAAATACAGATGGGAAGATAAACGTAATTTTAAAAGATAATATTTCAGTACAGCTCCAAGACTTTAAAATTTTTATTTTACAGAGGATTACATTATTTCAAGAGAACACATTTATTATAGTACACAGGAATCTAAAAAAAAAATTATTAAAAAATACCAATAATTTATCTTCCTGTTGAAGAATATTAATGTAACAAGTTACTCCAGACAGGAATTTTTTTTCAAAATGCTAACTTTTTAAGCAAAGTTGAAATTTGTATTGTGTTGTGGTGCATATTAAAGCTCAGATTGGACTTAATGTCATTAGCATATTAAGTTTTATATATATATATATATATATATATATATATATATATATATATATATATATATAAAGTTTATTATAATTAATTATTAATCTATTTTACAAATTCAGCTTCATGGTTTATATCCTATAGCCATATCTGTTTATTCAGAAAATAGACAGTATTTTAACCTCTTGTCACCCATCTTAGTACAGTGTCTGAACTAAATAATATCTACTTCATATCACCCATCTATGTAAATTGTTTAAATTTCATTCTTTCTCGAGATATTCCAGGGGCTGACAAATCTTGAAACAAATCCACTTGCCCAGTCAGTAAAATATTAAACAATTTTACTTGGTCAGATAGTAAACATCTAAACAATTTTACTAGCCCAGTCAGTAAACAATTTTACTAGCCCAGTCAGTAAACATATTTTACTAGCCCAGTCAGTAAACATCTAAACAATTTGTACTTTGTACTCTTAGCTATTTAAAGCAATATCAAAATCGATGATGACCTAAATCGGATTGTATGCAAGGTTATTTTCTGGAATTTATGTGACTTTCAAGTACCAATTGTAAGTAATTTCAAACAAGCCACAAGCCAGTATGTTCTGTGGGGGGTGGGGGTGAGTCTAAAGAACTCACCATTACATATCATTGCCATCTCAAATGTTTGCATGGGTTCGAGTCTATGGCTTGGCCAATATGGGTATGTGAGAAGGCTTGCTAGTTGCTTTTTGTGGGTTGGTGGTACTGTCTAGGGTTCTCCTTCCACCATTTATACCGGCTGCCATTGTGCTGAAATATGGTGTTATGCCCTATAACAAAAACAACAAGTCTGTTCTCTCTGTGGTAAGCATATATTAGCATTGAAGAGGGAGAGCAAAGTTATTGTATGAGCTTAATAAAAACAAATTGAAAACAAGTGTCTGGTCGAAGGTATGGACTTTCTTGGAATATTTTTTTCCATAAAGAGAAATATTGACTGGGTGAATGATTAGAAATAATTCACCTGGTGGTTTGAAATCTTTCTCTAGCCATTTTAAGTTAAGTGAGTGAGTTTTCAGTGATGAGATGTGTCCATTGTGTGAGTTGTCTGTTAAAATAAGCTTCACCAGATTAATATATTTTATTTTACCTTGTAGATTGTTGTTGACTGGTTGGAGCACTGTAGCAGGGAAGATTTTGAAAACATTGCTGAAAATATCAACTTTTTCTCTGATAGAGCTGTTGGTTGGTAAGCAATCATGGCAGAACATATTTGAAACTTACTCTTAATTAAAGACATTGCATTTCTATGTGTGACAAAAGTCCATGTCCTTACCGAAAGGCTGCCTTGCTAGACAATGCATTTCCATGTGTGACAAAAGTCCATGTCCTTACTGAAAGGCTACCTTGCTGGACGCTAAGCCTGGTGTCAGGATAATGTGACTGAGTGGGACATCATGCAACATGTTTGCCACATGATGCCTTGGTGCTAGATAGGGCTGTCAAAAACCACGGAAAACTTACCCGGGGCACCCATTGCGCCGTTTAACGGGTACCCAGGTACTCGTTAGAACATGAAAGACATGTTCAACCCATGACCAACAATTTTTTCCCCACTAAATTACGCGTTACACGTAAACGTATATGGATTAAGCTTTTTCGGTATATCCACCTTCCAAAAATCTTGTTTCTATTAACATTCCATTAATCCCACAAACTGTATTTTAGAAAAGACCGCTTTACGTAACTACAATATACGAGTATGCTTGTCCATGGACTTGTACTTTCCTACAGTAACATGTTCTATTTATAGCAAACCTTGTTCTACTTTCCCTCAAATTCTATTTATAGCATCTGTATGGCTTAGTGAGGAAAGAACAGACTATATTTATATGTGGCTACTATTATATTTACAACAACTTTTGGAAATTTGCTTATTGTCAATATCACGTGACTGTATGACCTAGGTTGCGAGATTTGTGTATAGTCACGTGACTAAGAATGCAAATAGCCAGATCTGGGACAGATTTCAGCAATGATATACTTTCGTCTCGTCTGTCAGCAGATTAAAGGCATAACAAATGCTATGCTCATGATTTTTGAGAAAATAAATCATATTCCTATCGATTTCATGCAGGTATATCTTGATGAAAGATCGTTCAAGTTTGCTGGGCCGGCATGAAAGTGGCTACCACATGCTGACATCAAATGGTGTCGGCGAATTTCAACTGTTTGATAGGAAATGCGCTCTGACCCTACACCCCAACATGAATGTCCAAGTATCAAAAATGGGGTGGCAAGGGTTAGAGGAAACTCGGACTACTCAGACTAGCGTGCTGCTGATGATATATAATATTTTGATAGTGTCATCGACAACTTATTTTTGTGAATGGGTACTCGTCATTAATTTTCAATGCCTGGGCTTTTTGCCATGGTCGGGTACCCGTTGACAGCCCTAGTGCTAGACATTACTACAAACTACAAACATTGTAGCGATATAACTGATATAAACCATCTAAAAACTTGAGTTTTCAGGCGATATTATTGTTTCACTGAGACCTAAAACAAAAACAGAAAAAGTAACATCAGCTAGATCATAACTTGAGTTCTTTTAGCTTTGTCATCTGTTTATTGACCATGGTCTACAATAAGCACACTTGCAAGAGAGAATCTGAAGTTTTAAAATTTGGAAAGAGTTTCTGTGCAAAAATTAAAGTTCAACCAGACTGCATAGGAGTTTATTTGTTTTACTCTTTACCTTTCAAGGGAGAACACTCTGCATCGCCTCCAGAACAAACAACCAGGTGTCAGCATGGGATCTGAGAGACCTCTGGTGGATGAAATTGTAAGGAGACTGACATAATACACAAGTTTTGTTCTCCCTTATTTTCTGACATTATGTTTCCATCTTTGGTGGAATAAAAAAAAATGTTGTGGTTGAAAAGATATTTATTATTCAATTTATGTTTGTAAGGGTAAGTTTATTCTAATAAATCTGCTTTTGGTAGATTTTTTACTTTGAAGTTGATATTTTTGTGTAATGTATACTTTTAGAAGTGAGCAATGTTGCATTTATTTACTGTACAATAAGATAAAGTGATTACATTAGTACAAAGCTTTAAAGTTTGTGAAGTTTTGCATGTGAATTGATCAATTTTCTTTGTTCTTTCATAAACTCATCCTGATATATTTCTCAGCACTATGTTCTTGTTATGCGATGCTTCACCATTACATATGGCAGGGTGGGGGACGGTACTGAATATCAGCTTAGATTACATTTTATTGTTATTTTAAATCTCAAGTCTATCTAATCCATGACAGCCAAAATTAAGAAATTCACAGTACCAAACCAGTGAAGGAAATCAAACTTTCTAGTTTAGTTGATTTATCTCTAGTAGATCACTTATGACAGCATACTATTTATTAGACTTGAGTAATCAAAACTTTATGCAACTTTATTTTGATTTCAATGAATTGGTGTTTTCTTGATTATGATCTAAACTATTATGTATTACTTGACTTAGAAAAGATTTATCTTTTTTTATTTTATTTTTTTATAGTTTTCAAAACTCAAACTCCGCATTTAAAAAATTCTAACACCAAGTTGTTTCTTTTTAGCAGTGTAAACTTTTACTCACCTACACAAAGGCAAAGTGGTCTTTTGTCCATAGTCCAGAGTTAGCAAATTATATGGTCTTTTGTCATTCATCCATAGTAGTCCAAAGTGAGCACATGGTATGGTCTTTTGTCCATCATCCATAGTCCAGAGTTAGCAAATTATATGGTCTTTTGTCCATCATACATAGTGCAAAGTGAGCACATGGAATGGTCTTTTTTCTGTTATCCATAGTCCAAAGTGAGCACTTTGGTATGGTCTTTTGTTAGTCATCCATAGTCCAAAGTGAGCACATGGTATGGTATTTTTTCCGTCATACATAGTGTAAAGTGAGCACATGGTATGGTCTTTTGTCAATTATCCATAGTCCAAAGTGAGCACATGGTATGGTCTTTTGTTAGTCATCCATAGTCCAAAGTGAGCACATGGTATGGTCTTTTGTCAATTATCCATAGTCCAAAGTGAGCACATGGTACGGTGTTTTGTTCGTCATACATAGTGCAAAGTGAGCACATGGTATGGTCTTTTGTCTGTAATCCATAGTCCAAAGTGAGCATTTTGGTATGGTCTTTTGTTAGTCATCCATAGTCCAAAGTGAGCACATGGTATGGTCTTTTGTCTGTCATCCATAGTCAGTTGGTCTTTTACACTTAATTGTGAACACCCTACAGGATTCATTTCTGATGAAGTTGGATGGCTTAAAAGTAGATCTCAGATTTGAGCCCCATACAAGTCATGCCAAAAACTTATAAAATATGGTAATAGAAGCTGCCTCACTTGATGCTCAGCATTAAGAGAGGTTAATGTTAGGACTGGTCAGTCTGGTGTCAGGATAATGTGACTGGATGGGACATGATGCTGTATGACTGTATTATGGTGCCCAATTGCTAGACATCACTATAATCTGCTACACTGCATTCGTCATAGCAATATGTCTGAAAAGCTGTTAAAGCTACTTTTTAAAAGAACACAATCAGGTTTCATATGTAAGCTTATATCATCATATTAATACAGTGACTTTACATTAGATCGGCTTGTGAACATTCTATTTATGATCTGATTTTGATAAGTTTAGTATGTAAGATTATTTCATCGAGATCTTGGACGAGTCCAATTATAAGCATGTTAATAAAGTGAAATTCCATTTCTGATTGGTCGAACTTATGAGGCCCTGTTTCTGTGCAGATTGTGATCAGATTTTATATGAGATTCCAATATTAGTGAGGTTCCTGACTAATCAGATGGTGGAATCAAAACTGCAAACTTCTGATCATGACTTTAAGTAGTAACCATAGTATTTTTTTTTTTGAAGATATTAAAAATGAATGAAATTAAAAAGACACCTCTTTAAATAGCGTCAATTAAATCTCTTCTGGAACCAACATTACACTAACATTAAGTTGACAAAATTTGATTCATTTTCAGTTCTTTTTGATGCAAGGTTTGTTTTCATCAACAATGTCGCTAAAACCATCATTATTCTTCTTTAAAGTGTTAAAGTGTTTTATTTTTAAAGGTGTTGTAATGAAATTTTGCATTCCTTTTGTAAATTTACCTGCTGAACGCATTTTCATTGTCTGATATTTTGTACATGTAGACATTGAGTTAACTAAAAAAAAACGTCAACCAAATTCCATTCACAATCTTTCTCCTTGTGAGTGATGGTTTGTATTCACTTTCTTAGTCATTTTATTTACATTTGTACAGACTAATGTACATTCCTAGTTGGGGTGGGGTTTCTCAGTTCAAACTGCAGATTTTTTTTACTTGGACAGTTTCTTTCTGGCACGCTTCATCAGAGTTCTTACATTTAAATACTGATTGAATCATTTGATGATTGATTGATTGCTACTTGAGTTTGATTTGTTATGGCTGCTGGAGGTTCAGACAACTTTTCCAAGAGGTTGGATATATTTTTAAAGGCTTCAGCCTAATTCCTATGGCCTAACTTAATTCTCTGTTCACAGTCAGGTGATTTTTATTGCCAAAGATTTTGATTCTGTACTGAATCTTAGGTCCAACTTTAAAACCACATTTGAATGTTTAACAGCAGCTCTGTTTTAATTATAAATAAAAGTTTTAATTTCTAATACAACTCCATTTGATACGAGTTTTTTATGGATGTGGTTCAATATATTTTTTGTCAAGTCGTACATTCTGGCAAAAGGTCCAGGATAATGCATTTTGCATGGCAATAGGATGGAAAGGCTAGAACAGCTTAAAATATCTGTATTACCAGAAAAGCTTCATTAGATATCTTAGTAAAAAAAAAAAAGGACAAACTATTGTACTTGTATAAAGTATAAAATAAAAAAAAATATATGTATAATTTTTAAAGGGCTTGTGTCATTTTCATTCATAATCAAAACAATTGTTCTGTTTTACTTTGTACTCATTTTATTATTTTTTACAATTGTTTGCTGTACACAAAAAAATAGAGATGGGGAGAATGGTGAACTACATTTGAACTACTTAAGTATAGAGTGTACAGTATATAATAATAATTTAAGAAAGGTGTAAATGTACATATTCAGAACAATTTAATGGAAATGTTTACTTTTAAAAGTAATAATAATCAATTAGAAAATGATTAGATTTTAATGAGAAAACTAAATTCACTTTGTAACTGATTTTCCTAGTACACAGGGGAGAATGATGGTTATATAGATACCTTGACCTGTTTATGGCATATGTGAGGGCCTAGTACACAGGTGAGAATGATGGCTATATAGATACCTTGACCTGTTTACGGCATATGTGTGTGATGTGGGGAATGGGCATTAAGGACAAAATGTAAATGACACCAACACTAGTATACAAAAAATTTAACAATATATGCTTCAAGCTTTTCTTTCCTCTCAACAGTTTCAGTATTTGAGTGAATTTGCTTTCAGAAGCTCTCATGGCAGCTGCACAAGTAAGCGATATCGGTCACAAGTAAGCGATATCGGTCACAAGTAAGCGATATCGGTCCAGCTTGGGCATCTTGTGGATTTAAACCAATATTTATGCATGCATTTTTCTCATTTAGGATCCTGATGCACCTATACGTCAGAACAAGCTCCTTGATGACCTCGACAAAGAGGATGAAGACAGATTGTTGCATTATATATTTATTTGTATCCGAGCTGGTCAAGTCAAAACGGTAACCAGATTATTGGTCATTAGTGAGTAAACATGAAAGACAATTTAAAATGCCCAGTACAGTGCATTGTAAAATTTACACAAGATTGAGCTTATCACAAAACTTCAATATGTACTGTCTCACCTATGATCTTGTAATTTAGGATGTTATCAGCAATGAAAATTGCAAGAATGCAATATTTGTCCCAAATAAAAGTTCTTGTTATTAATTAGCAGTATTGATCTTTGATCAGAAAGGAATACCTGTTGTGTGTCAAACTCAATCCATTTTAAATTGATCATTAGAGATGGCATGTGGTGTGTCATCCATCTATCCATGAGCACTGCTCATTGATGAGAAGTGATGACCAGTTGTATGTCATCCACCTGTCCATTAGCACTGCTCATTGATCAGAAGAAATTAAGGGATGACCTTTTATATGTGGTCCATCTAACCATTAGCAGGTGTTATTGCTACTCTTCCTAAATAACATGGAGGATTGTCTTGACATTTTACACATTCCATGGTCTAGTTGGTCTTAGATGAAAATGGAGCATTTTGGACATGGAATATGCTCGTCACAGTGGTTATTCTTAATATTTTACATCCACTTTTTCTCAAGAATGCATGGTCATATTTAAAAGTGGTTTTTACTAATAGACTTTATTATAACATGTAGTTGGTCCTAAATGAAAATGGTGCCAATCTTGCATCCAATATGGCTGCCACAATAACATTCTTAAAATCTTGTTATTGATACTCAATCCTGATGGATGGTCATACTCACACCAAAACTTTATGATGTCCAATTCTTCCTGAATGAAAATGATGACAGTCTGACATTCATTGTCAAAATATTGTTACATTCAATTTGAAAATATTGTCATTGTTTAATAATATTGTATATGGCCTAAACACTTAAGCAGTGTTATCTTGGATTCTTGGAAATTCTTTTTTGGATAGTAAAACCTTAGTCTTTTTAAGAGAACTCCTGCTTTTTGTATTCTCTGGTCAACGAAATTGGCAGGTAGAAGTATTGGGTTCCTTATTTCATCCATCTCTCAGTCCATCCATCCATCCATCACACTTTCATTTCCAGATCATCTCCAAATGTTATCAGGATATCAATGTGAAACTTGGTGCTCAAACTAGACTGGTGGACCAGATGTGCCTTTTCTGATTTGCACTTCTTCCATCCATCCATCCATCCATCCTTTTACATTTTCCTCCCATTTTTTTGTTCATCCATTGATCTCTTAATCACAATTCGTTTCCAGAATATAACTCCACAACTACTCCATATATCTTTTTTGAAAGTTTGTGCAAAAATTAAACTTGTGCTCTAGATGTGCAATTCTTCAGTTTTAATATATTTACTGCCTGTCTTTTTGTCTATCAAATTATCATTCACACTTTTATTTCCAGAGTATGGCTTGATAACATTTTTTTAAACATTTTATTGGACAGATGGCCTTTCAAAATTCTTCAGCTTTGTAAATTGTCATTTATCCATTCAGAATAAATGTTTGGGGCCCCCATCTCTAGAATTGAGAAGTTTTCATTGCAAAACAAATGTGTATGGTTTCTAACCTCTTAACCTTCATCACTCTCTCTTTTTGCTGCATTTTATATTCCAATGTTTAGGATGTTAAAAATTAATGATACAAACCAAATTAGTTTTTTAATTTTGTTAATGCTTAATTTTGCTATTTCAGTTGCCTTTTTAAATAATAGAGGACTATTTTTTTCTTTTTAAATATGCCATATGGCAGAAGGCATGTCCTATTGAATGTACCCTGAGGCATTCTACTTGTTCTGATAAATGTTTCTGATAAATGTACCCAACAACATACTGCTTGTCCTAATGAATGTACCCTAATGGCATACTTCTTGTATCTTCACCAACAGGCGCAAGAAGTGTGTCGTAAATCTGGTCAGTCCTGGAGAGCAGCGACCTTGGAAGGTTACCGGCTTTACCATGATGGCAACTTTGAGAGTCCTGAGGGTCAACCAGTACAGGGGAATGCCTACAGGGATGTCTGGAAGTCTGTCTGCTGGACCATGGTGCAAGATGTAAGTTAAAGAAACAAATACTAGTGAAATTGCCGCACATGTTTTATTGCCATGCGTATTTTTGATGCAAAGGTTGTACATGCTGCGATGTGTTAAATCTCAAATGTAATTAATGAACGACGGCATCGTGTTTGAGATCAAGTGTAGGCTTTGTTATGACAGAGTAGATTCCCCTAATTTCACGAGCGCCAGCCCATCTGGTTCTAGTATAGGCTTTATTATGATGGAATAGCTTCCCCAAATCTCGCAATTATGCAATTTCCTTCATGCTCAGCAGCATGAATTGCAAGCAAAGGAGCACACTTTTCTAAGTAGAAAACAACCTCCAGAAGAAAACCACGAAGAATCATCAGCAAAGAAGGCGAAGGATGACAAATATATAAAAGTAACTGTGGCGCGTAATTTCAACGATAAATGGAGGAAAGAATTCCACTGGATGGAATACAATTCATCTGCTAGAATGACATGCTTGACTTGTGTTCGGGCAAGTGCAAAGACTTCCAAAGTGAAGAATCCTTTTGTGACTGGGTACAAAAAACTATCATAAATCCGCCTTTGTTTGCCATGAAGAATCTGGAGAACATATTATCGTAAAAGGGATTATTTAGCAACAACAAAATCTGGAAACTTGTCGAGAAAAATGCAAAGAGCAGGTAGACGCTAGCCTTATGGCGCAGATGCAAACGGCGGTGCATATGTGCCGAGAAAATATTCCAGACTGACAGATTCCTGGTTTAATGGAACTTAAAGTAAAATATCTCTCTCTCTCTCTCTCTCTCTCTCTCTCTCTCTCTCTCTCTCTCTCTCTCTCTCTCTCTCTCTCTCTCTCTCTCTCTCTCTCTCTCTCTCTGCTTGCATGTGTCTGTGTACGTGACTCTTGTTTTATTACTTGAGATCCAATTAAATTATAAAATGAAACGGTCATTGATCAATCCACTCCACTTTACTTTTTAAAATAGAATTTTCAGTTAAACTTAAAGAACTGTAACGCTGATTCTGAATGAAAGGAATAACATTGGTTCTGCAATATTTAGTACACTCATACCAGCTGACTTGTGATCTGTGACAAAATGATGTGAAAGTTTTTATTAATTTGTTTTTAGAGGGACAGTGGTTGCTCAGCCCAGCAGAATGAGACCCTGACATACAAGAAGCATGAGATTATGTCTGAGATGCAGGCAGCAGCCTCTTTAGTTTGTAAGGAGAGGGTTCAACAAAGGGTCCATACTTCACCATACCTCTGCATTCTACTTGATGAGTCTTTGGAAATTGTTGTGCAAATAAGAATAGTTATAGTTTGTAAAATTGTGAGAAGGCAAACACTCAATATTTAGCTAATGTGAAGGTGCAAGATGGAAAAGCTGAAACAATCACAAATGCCTTAATGGATATTTGTCAGGACTACGAGATTGATATTAAGAAGGTTATTGGTTTGGGCACTGATGGGGCAAATGTCATGGTGGGTTCAAAATCTGGAGTGGCTGAAACAGAAGAATAATAGAATGGTGAATGTCTGGTGTATTGCTCATAGATTAGCCTTGATTGCATACTGGGCTGCAGCAAGCATAGCATACATGAAAAAGTACCAGTCTATTTTGGCCATGGTCACACACTGGGCTGCAGCAAGCATAGCATACATTAAAAAGTACCAGTCTGTTTTGGCCATGGTCACACACTGGGCTGCAGCAAGCATAGCATACATTAAAAAGTACCAGTCTGTTTTGGCCATGGTCACACACTGGGCTGCAGCAAGCATATCATACATTAAAAAGTACCAGTCTGTTTTGGTCACAATCTACAAATTCTTTTCATATTCAGCTTGTAGATATCAGAGGATAAGAGACATGTGCCAGATCATGGGAAAGAAAGCAAAAAGGTTCAAGATGGCTGTCTCACCATGATGCTGTGCAAGCCATTGAGAACTGTTGGGGGTGTATAGTTCTTGCACTTGAGCAGGAAGCAGCTCAGAATGACTCTGCAAATGCTGCAAAAGCAAAAGGCATCCTAGCTGAGGTACATACATACAAGTTTCTAGCATCAACAATGTTATTGCTTGATGTTCTGCAAGAGATAACCAGATGCAGCAAAGTATTTCAAAAGGAGGTCATTGACATTGATCAGGTAGAAAATATTCTTGATGCTACTCTGGAAACACTGAAAGATCATATCAGCAATGTAGATGGATACACACCACGTGTGACTGAACTAAATGGTCAGCTTGACATGTCAGGAAAATACCAAGGTGTAGAACCCAAAGAATATCATCAGCGTAGTAAAGAGTCTGTCAAAATTCTTGGAAAAGAATTTGTAGCATGTGTTGAATCAGAGATGAGAAAAAGATTTTCCGCATGTGGTATGCAGATTTTGAAAGACCTCTCTACAGTACTCAATCCTAGAAAGTTACCTCAAGGTACTGAAGAAATAAGAACCCATGGTTCTGAGTCCTTGGGGAGGCTCATTGAACACTTTGGAACAGGGGAAAATCCTCTGATGGACCCTGAGGAAACCAAGGCATCTTTTCTTTGCTTCAAACGCTACATTTCAAGATATAAAGAGAAGGGGTTTGCGGAAATCAGTGAACTACATCTTCAAGAAGGAGGGGATATTTTCCCCAACTTTACTCAGCTTGCTGCTATTAGTTTGGCCATTCCACTTACCTCTGTGCCTTGTGAGAGAGGGTTCTCTGTCCAAAATGCAATACAGTCACTCAAAAGAAACAATCTTTTATTGAAGTCTCTTCATGAGAAAATGCTTGTTAGATATGAAGCCAAACGTCCTGACTTTGACAAGCAAGAGTTTGCAAAAAAAAGTCTTGCATCAAATTTCAAGAAATCTGTTCTAGGAAGAAATATTAAAAAAAAACAATGGTGACAATGTAAATTTCCTTTCAGACTCATTAAAATGATTGATAGAGCCTGTTTGTTGATTTTTAATAAACGTTGTAATTTCATATGTTCAGGTGCAAGAGTTTAGGGGTGAAATGAAAATTTGTCAGCATATGTTTGACTCCCGCATTTGTCATTTGACCCCCAGTTCTGACACCAAAGGTTTTTTTTTGACCCTCAGTATTACACTCCTAGGGGATACACTGATTTGATGTTCTTTCATCTTTGGAAGGTAGGTGGTGTCCTTTCATGTATCTTGACATTCTGTTCCTATTTCCTGTTTATAGACAGTCATATACAGTGGGACCCTGGTATAACGCAATGATTGGGGTATTAAAAAAATTGGATCACATTAATAGCTGGACTGCGTTAATGTTGGGTTTTACAGTATTTAAAAAATTTTCAGCAAACACCGCATTGGCATATATACGTGTACTCTTGTCTAATTTTTTTTTTTTTTTTTTTTTTTCTTCTCAAAAATACATGTTGATTGATAATACCCCAACAGACATTATATATTAATAGGGTATCAACATCATTTACTATCATGCCATCGTGGCATGCAGTTCATCCATAATGCATGTAATTCCATTGGAAAATTGCACATATTTAAAATATTAAATAATTTTGTCCAAGATCGTTGTGTCTAAATTCAATGTCCAATATATAAGCATGAACAGAGTATTAACACCATTTACTTACCGTCTGATATAGTACCTTCATGGCATGCAGCTAATCCATAATATATTTAATTCCATTGCAAAAATTGCAAACATATTGAAACTATTTATTTTTGTCACAAATCATTATGTGTCTGAATTCAAAGGGAAAAATTAACAGAAAATTTTCTTAAGAAAGACGAAGCAAGTGTATGTTTCATTATGTTCCAGTGTCTATGAATGGTGTCTATACAAATTGTAAACTTGATTTTCCATAACGGTAAAATGTTTTTTTTATATACAAAAAAAAATTAGAAATTAATGACTAGTTCATAAACAAACGCCATATAAATAAAATCTGAGAACTAAATACTGTGAGTCTGCTATGGTCACGAACCATTGATATAAAGTTTTTTAAAGCTGTATGCATGTACAATTTCATACCCTTTCAATTTCCAACAAAAGCAAACAACACCGACATTATTTACTAGTCAAATGATTCCCTCTAATAACTCCACCAAGCCCAGAAAATATGTTGGCGGCTTTCATTTTTTGATGTTTATTAAACTGTGAGAAGCTTTTATCAACGACCACATTGTCTGCTGCTTGGTTGCGTGTGCAGTTAAAGAATAAACACGCGTCTGTTATTGTTTGAGCAATGATTGTATACAGAATTAATTGAAGACAACCACAATGACCACATCATGTTTATTTTGGCACAACACTTCCAGAACCTGGTGAAAATATTAAAGAAGCTACGCCACGATCATATTATATGAAAATTCATATGCGAACTCTTCTCTAAAATGATAATAAATGTTTTATACATACAAATACATGTTCATATATTTAACATTTCAGGAACCATGCCACGATCGTATCTTATTCAAATTCATAGGTGAACACTTCTCCATATGCGATCTCTTCCCCAAAATGATAATAAATTCTTAATACACTATTTCGCGTACTTTGAAGGAAAAAAATCATTTGTGAATAAATACACGAATATTCTAAAGCTATGTCACGACTGCATTGAATCCAAATATGCGTTATCGCGGGACGCATTATAGCGGGGTTATATATTTATATGTAATTCTCATTGATGAGAAGATACTAATACTTTCAAACAGACTTCCTGTTTGTTCCAGTGAGTTTTCTCTGTTTTAGGCTTTTTAATGATGGCTCCATTTAAATCCCTTTGTTTTGTCCAATATGAATGATTTGAAAACTACTTGTTACCAGTTTCATATCTCAATTTCACGTAGAAGACATTCCGATGTTTTCTTGAAAAAGAAGAAATAATGCAGTTACCTCGTGCATAGAAAATCTCACAGGCATGGGAATAGGGTTAAATACCTTTTTGACAGTTGTTCTTGCTTCAGAAATGAGGGGATATTGGTTTGGGTTTTCCATTGTCATTGTTCATTGGGTCTTGATATTTGTGGTTGGTAGCAACAATGAATCAACTAAACATATGGAATCCATAGTATTTCATATAACAGCTTTAAAGTGAGATATAGATTTTTTTGTAAAGCCTATGTAATAAATTAATTATAGCAAGAAACATATAATTTTGTTGTGTATCTTCTTTCAGCCAAGGATAGGCCAGTACGAGAAAGCAATTTATGGCATTCTGAGTGGCAACCTGCGGGCAACCTTACCGGTGTGTAAATCCTGGTTGGATTACGTTTGGGCATACTTCAGAGCGATGGTAGATATGCGAGTAGAAGAGGAGATACGAGCCAAGACAAAATGTACAAGGCCCTTGGAACCACTTCCAGATGAATACTTTCAGAAAGTGTATGTGGTAGGCTCCACCCAAGCCATAGTTTACACAGTTACATACATGGTCTAAGTAATTTCTCTTTCAGATAGGTTCCCCAATCAAATTAACATTAGGATGTATGCCTGCTACCTACAAATCCAGCCCTACTAAAAAGACAAAAACTATCCTTTGCTCTCTATGTCGTGTAGATAAAGGGCAATAATTCTTACCATTACCATGCTAGTACCAGGTGTTGCTAGTTTTCAAATTTCAATGTCATGTTGTACACACACTATAAATATCTCCTGAACATTATAAGCCTATTTCTCCTTTGAATACGTTCCCCTATCACATTACTTTAGGGATATAAGCCTGCTACCTCGCGAATCCAGCCCTACCAAAAGACGAAAATTCGTCTTTTCTATGTCATATAGACAAAGGGCAATAACTCTTGCCCCTTATCTCCCCTTGTCCCAGCTAGGTGTCGCCAGTTTTTAAGCTGAGCGATAAATACCATACGAAGATGCTCGCATGGTGGGGTGGTTGGGAGGGTTTTTTAAGTAATGTGATTGGGTATGTATTCTCGGAGAAACATAATTTACTTAAAAATTTGCTTTCTCCTTTGAATACGTTCCCCAATCACATTAACATTAGGAGAATAGGTAATAGGAGGAGAGAATTCTGAGCATCCTACCTCTACCTCGGGTATCCTCTAGGGAATGATGGCTGGATTCCCCATTTGAACGATAACCCGTTCTCCTAATTTAATCAGCAATACAGCCCAGGGTCACATGATATGTGACCCCTTTATACGGTTAAGAAGATAGTTTTTGAAATCGTATTACCTACAAAAAAATTTTTCTGGCGAATCCAGCGAAGCTAATAGGCTGTGCTGATTGTTGTAAATGGGTCTGGTTGGCATCTGGGCTGCCAACACCGGACCTACTAGATTCAAGGTTTGCCTCTGTGAGGACAAATCTTTGAGATAAAACTGGAGAAGGTTGACTCTACATGCCAGCCAACAGCTTCTTTTATATCTCAGATAGAAACATCGCGTTTGAATGCAAGGCTCACTGAGATGGCTCTAATCTCATGAGCGGTAATCTGCATGAGGCGACTCTGATCTTGTGAAACCTCAGAGTACGCTGAGCGTATAACCCACTTCAGCCATGAAGCAAGGGCTTAAATGGTGATATCCCATTTCCCAGCTGTCACCAGAAGAAAGAGGTGCTTGTATGTGAGGGGCAATCAGAATCATCTGACAGTTATGACCCCTTAATCTCTGGATTATTTTCAGTACCAAGACCGTGTTAGGGTAGGAGAATGCCCACAACCCCTCCCAGCTGATTGACAGAGCATCCACGGCCCAAGCTTCTGGGTCTGGAACCGGAGAGACGAAGGTGGACAACTTGCGATTTCACCTTGTTGCAAAAGATCGATCATCATGGGGCCCCCGAGTGGTCTAAGCACTGTCCGTTGTAGATCACTGCCATCTAACTTCTTTCTGTATGGTATCGAGTCTCAGATTCAGCCAATGTGGGTATGTGAGAAAGCTTGCCAGTAGCTTATCAGGGGTCGGTGGTTCTTTCCAGGGTTTTCCGGGTTCATCCTCCACCATTAATACTGGCCACCATGTATAGCCTATCTTGTGCTGAAAAATGGCATTAACCCAAAACAAACAAAAAACTAGTCCCCTAACAGTAATGTGATCAAGGGAACATATTTGAAGGAGAAAGCAAATTTTGTATGTATCTCTGAGAATACTTACACAATTACTTTACTTAAGAAGACTTCAACCACCCCACCATGCAACCATCATGTTATGTATATTTAATTTGTATTAGCTTTTCTCCATGACTGTTGTTCCTGACTAGAGACGCTGATGTTCTTTGTAAATTTTCACTTTGTATTCTAGGGAAATAAATTATTTGTTGAATTTTACAAAACTTGTTGGTTTTCACTGTTTTCTTTTATTTAGAAATGTAATAATCCATGCTCATATATCACTTGGCTTAAAAACTAGCGACACCCGATTGTGGCAAGGGGAAGTAACAGGCAAGAGTTAATTCCCTTGGTCTATATGACGTAGACTTGACAATTTTTTCGTCTTTTTAGCAGAGCTGGATTTGGGAGGTAGCAAGCTCATATTTTAAATATTAATTTTAATTAAGTATTCACAGAGAAACATCATGTACTTCAAAAGTTTGTTTTCTATTCTTAAGGAACCCTTGATCACCAAATGATCAAATTTTGTTAAATAAATTTAATATGATATGAATACTTACATAAGATGATGATACAAAAGAAAATAACTGGTTTTGTTGAGTATAATGCAGAATGTATTTGATTTTATAAACAATGGTTTAAGCAGAACAAATTGGCATGCAGTTCTGATGTTGGGAAGCCAGAAGTAGAAATTGCTAAATCAATATTCTTTAGCAACTTTAGACTTTAATCTACAAAGGCCATGATAAAAATGTCTTTCATTATTCTTGCTGTTTGCTGCTTTTCATCTTTTTTACGTTTTCAATATTTTTATTTATTACTTAGGCTGACACCTTCAAAAGTATTTCAAGAAATCGAAGCATGTGAAGTGAGTACTTATTTACATTCATTTTCGTTTGTTCTTGAATGTTGCTAGATCAGGTAGTTCATGTACTTTTCAGAATATATCAGGATATCACTAATAGCTCACCTTGCCTTAATTGCTGCATAATTGCATTTATTTTATTTATTTATTTAATTTCCCATGATATCATGGACAATTTAGCACAATTTATCACATTTCTAGGAATCTCATTTTTCTTGGACAAGCCAGTACTTCTCCCACTCTTTTATACTTGGCTTTGCAAAGTTGAAATCAAATACAATAATCTAACCTTCTCTCCTAACAATAGCGAGCAACTCATAAAAAAAATAGAAATTAATCGTGCATGTCAACTGATGAGAGGAACCTTAGGCATTATTTTATCGCCTTCCTTGAGGCATTATTGTATCACTTTGGCTTAAGGTATGATCTTGTGTCAATTTTCACAATTTAAATTTTTAAGATCTCAAAAATAAACCCTGGACCAATAGAATCCAAACTTGGCATGAAAACCTTTTGGAGTTTTGTACAAATGTTGTACACCAGTCATCAGATATGACTGTTGTTTAAATAGATACACCTCTATAGGTCTTCTCAATGCTCTCAGCAAAATTTAACATTTGATTGATAGATTCCTGCATGGAAACTTTTCAACCTTGTGTAAAAGTCATAGCCAATGGGATTGAATATAGAGGGAAAAGAAAATCTTTAGATGACTCTTTCCCTGTGATGCTATTTAACAATTTAACCAAATTGTCCATCTGTTTATTTGGCCATTAAACAAATGTTGGTCAGATGACCACTCTCAGACCACTTGGGCCTCTTTTAATTATAGGTTATAATATTTGTACTCTTGGACATTGTGGGAGAGATGGAAAAAAATACCCATTTGTTAAATAATAAATTTATTGCATGCCCATTTTTATTAAATAATAAACTATTGCATGCTTATCTTTTATTAACTAATAAATCGCAGATAAAATTAAAAATTTTGTGTTCATGCACTGTGGCATCATAACAAACTTACTGTGATGTCATGTAACATTGCAACAAACTTGCTGGCTCCTCTGTGTGTGCTGAACAACAAGGCCTTGGTGAGATCCTATTAGTGGAAAATTTTACTAGCTAATTCTCCGCAGTATATTTGCAATGGAACCCATACAAGTTGAGTTAGAAATATTATACATAAGAAGGTCAGATTTATTTAAAATAGAATCATATGCAGAGGTGTTCCAGGTCCACAAGTAGTTCTTAGTTATTTGAAATGGTAATTACTGCACAAAATGACAATTTTCAATATTAATTAAACCTGGGAAAAACTTTGTGAATGTTATCCTTAATCTTCTGTAGCATGTTAAATTAGCAAAAATATGCTCTTACAAAATCGAGTTTTGTACATTTCTCTAGGAAAGGAGGGGCATTTGAATACTATTAGGTCAGTTCATGAATGAGTTACCTTTCTTTTCAATTGACCCAGATAAGTGTCATGAAGAAGTTTAAAACCAGTGATACGTTTTGTAACATGAATAGTTATATATAAAGGATTATGTCCTTTAATCAAATCATTATCCCATTAGTATTTATTGATACAGAATGCATTTTTGCCGTCAGATGTAAAACAAGCAAACATATTTTAAATTGTTCTCTAAACATTGAATAAAATTACTAGTGTAATATATTTTTATTTCCACACACATACTAGTTTCCTTTTTATATATCCATATTAGTTTCATAGTGCTGTGAGTTATATTTTCATAGTGCTGTGAGTTATATTTTCATAGTGCTGTGAGTTATATTTTCATAGTGCTGTGAGTTATATTTTCATGGTGCTGTGAGTTATATTTTCATAGTGCTGTGAGTTATATTTTCATCACATTTCCAAGTAATGTTGATACCTTTGCATTGTAACTTAACATACAAGTGCTCATTTTATAAATTATTATTATCTTTTCTGTTGTCAGAATGTAAGAGAAGAGGCTCATGCTTGGTACCATGTAATACAGAAATATCTTATCCTGGGTGACACCCATCGTAAGTTATATCTCATTTTGTCTGTTGGTCAATTCTTCCTTCCATCACACATCATGTTGATGCATCTAGTAACAGTTTTTAGCTCTACAATTAAAATACCAAAGATCTTATGCATGGAGCCTGTATCTGTTGTCCATCAATCTTTTTTTGGATGTTATCACCATTACTCCATCCGTCATCTTTGTAATGGTTGTTATTACCACTACACTAGCTATTTAGAGAAGTCATGAAGCATGGTGGATGCATTTTCATTGTTGAGTTCTGTTTGGTCCTAAATGAAAATGATACCCTACAAATATTCATGGTGACCATCTTGAATATCATGTTAATACTAATCCTGAATGAATGAATGTCCTTGCTTTTCTCTAAGTGGTCGCTCACCAGGTATTATGTACTTTCCAGAGAATGACTTATTTAAGCTAAAGTTATTTGCATTTGCAATATGCACAATGGAGAGACTGTTGGCATACTTCTATGCCATTTTGATGTAATTTGGCTGACATTTCTTTGGATATTGTACATGATTCTTTATCTTTATACATCCAAAATACAAAACTGTAGAGTGCTACCGAAGAGACTTAATAAGAACTGTTATAGATGGTCCTAAATGACAAATGGTGTGGATCAAATATCTAACATGGCGACCTTGGTGGCCATTTTGAAAATCTTGTTATCACTACTCATACTGAACACATTCATATGAACATGGTGTTTTCAGATAAAGACATTTTATATGCCAACTATAACGCAGAAAATATTATTTTGTTGCACAACAGACTGTTACCAATTTTCCCCGCAAAAGCTCTCTACTACCTGCAGTTACCAAAGTTTGTGAATGTCTTTTGCTTAGGGTAAGGAAAAAAAATATATCAATTTCAGGGTTAAATGGTCAGAATTTAGTCACATACCAAAAAAATGATTTATACTAACATTAGTGCAACATCAGATACTTTGAGGATAGCTTGCAAATGGCATAACAAATAATCCTACCAATTTGAGGATAACAAGGTCATATGTTAATTACATATTTGGAAGCCTCATGTATTGTGTAATTTTGATTAGACTTGATATATCATGGCTTATTCCATCATGATCATTGATGGGTTCAGCAATGAGATCCTCACATATTAGTGAGATAATCTTAAATCTGATTGACTGAGCTTATTACCACCCTGGAAGCCATACTTCTAATCCAGTTTTGATCAGAATTGGAATAAGGGCTTATATCAAGATTTTGACTTTTCCGGACGTTAACCTTGTATATTAAGACTGTTCTTGCTACTGATTGGCTGAACTTGTTTTCCACTCTGTGTTATCTGATTTGTCCAGTTTAGGTTATATATATTTATGAGGTACTTTGCATCTCACTGACCAAGTGTATTACGTCTCAGGATCTGTATAGCCTAGCGTGTGCTGAAAAATGGCATTAAGCCATACAACAACATCTCTGGATCAAAAGACTATGATTCTCATCCCATTTCAATAAAACTTGGCAAATGGGTTTATATCATCAAGTAAAAACACTATTCTATGGAAAAACAGGCTTCATATCAAGTTTTTATATTGGAAACATGTACAACTTGATTACTTGCCTGTATACAGATTGGTTGGTTTTACTAACATTTACCAGGACTGTGGGGGTTGGGGGTGGAGTGGTCATACCTGCAGTCTTTACATCACACATTTGACACTCTACCTGCTGAGCTAATGGTTCAGTTTTTTTAAATTGCCATTTAAATTGAAGTTTATGATTCAAAAACTTATTTTAAAAGCAGACTTTTTAAAAGAAACAAATCATATACAGTATTATAGGAAAGAAATTGTGTTCGTTAAAAAAATCTGTTGGAAATTTGAATTAAGTATGTTGTTGTTGTAGGGTTTAACGCCATTTTTCAGCACACAATAGGTTATACCTGGCGGCCAATTAATGAATGTAGGAAGAACATGGGGAACCCCGTAAAGAACCACCGACCCACAAGAAGCTACTGGCAAGCTTTCTCATATACCCACATTGGCCAAATCTGAGACTCGAACCCTCGCAGATTTGAATTAAGTCATTGTGATTGAAATCAACCCAGACCATATAATGGCAAAGCGTTCTTTATAAGGGCTCTATACGAGGTGTTATATGAAGACAGATAATGAAACTTGGTTATTCATTTTACATCTTATTAAATATTGTATGTCCTTAGCTGTATTGCCCTAAATCAGATTGCATTGTCTCTGAGTAATTTAAAAGCAAACTATTACCAAAGACTAGGCAAGATTTCACATCTAACATTTAGTTACATTGATAACATTTACAAATCTCTTTCCACCAGGTTTGGTAGAACTGATGTATGAGTGGGTAAGGCAAGGCAAGCATGACACGACGAGAGTACCAATGCATCTTCTCCGATTTATGGTCCATCTTGTACTTTTCTTTAGGGCCACACATCAAGCTATGAAGGTAACAATAATTAAAACAAGAAATTTATGGGGAGTAGATTGTGAAGTTTTGAGAATGATTTGAAACACACAAATTTGTTGGATTTATCAAATCCTGTGATGCTAATAAAGAAACAAATCTGTGTTAGCTTGTGTTTTACATCAAATCATTCAGATGTAATGGGCATTCTTTGAAGAAAAAACCTGGCATGACATTTAATACGAAATTTTTTATTTTATTTGCTTAACAATTTTGTAACCACTAGCAGTTCAAATTGAATCCAAAACTTCTTACATGTGGTCAGGACCACTCGGGTGGCCTAGTGGTTAAAGCATCCACTTCAGAAGTAATGGGTTCAAACCCAGGCTGAGTCATACCAAAGACTTACAAACATGATACTAACAGCCGTTTCACTAGGCACTTCGCATTAAGAGGTTAGTGTTAGGACTAGTCGGTCTGGTGTCAGGATCATGTGACTTGTTGGGACATCATGCTACATGTCTGCGACATGATACCCCAGTGCTAGACATCACTATAAACTGCCACAATGCAGATATTGTAGTGATATGACTGAAATTGTTTTAAAGCTACTTTAAAAATCCAAATGACACACACACGTGGCCAGCAAATTTGCATTGGGAGCTTCAGTACAAAGCTAATAGTAAATGTAAAAGTATAAAAAGCCATATATATTTTAATAAGATTTTAAACTCTATTGAGATCATTATTACCAATGTAATTGATTTTGCCAAAATATTGTGTTACACTGTGCTTGGGATCTTTTGACAGAATTATCACTGTCAAATTTTAAAGTGGAATCACCAAATTGTTTAACACTTTGTATCTGAGATATTTGATTTTGGTGTAGTAGATTTTATCTCTTTCAATATTTGTGCAATGCCTGGAACATTAAATTGAGTTGCAGGACATGGATAAGGAACACTGCTTGTTAAATTTATTTTCAATCCAGTTTCCAAATCAACTAAATCATGGACTGTGTCATTTTACAGGAGGAGTTGACCAATGCCATTATCGAGGCCTATATAGAGAATATAATTACTGAGAAACATCACCAGCTTGTGGCTCATTATGTCTCTCATTTGCCATCAGATGCCCAGGTGTACTGGTATGCCAGGTTTCTAGAAGGTAAATCTCCATGTTTATGACAATTGCGCATTGGATCTTTAATTGTTTTTTGTTAATTCTACAGGAAATCAATGTTATACCATGCTTTACTCCAACCCCGTTATACATCTATGCAGATATACCAAGAGTATGGGGTTAAAAACAATTCTGGTCATCAAAGAGTATAGGGATAACATATAATCCTTGTCTTGTATAGGAATAATATCAATCCTAGTCTTCAGAGTACAGGGATAACATAATCTTTTTCTTCAAAGAATATAGGAAGAACAGACCTTGTCATCAAGAGACGCACTCACCAGTTATTATGTACTTTTGAGAGAATGACATATGTAAGTTGAAGTTGTTTGCATTTAAGAGAATGTTGGCATACCTCTATACTGCCTTAATGTTGGCATACCTCTATACTCTACCTTAATGCAATAAGGATGTGGCTGACATTTCTTTGGATATTGTACTTTTAGAAATTGTAAATGATCTAAGCCCACTGCTAACTAAAATAAATGCACCCTTATGCTCCGAAAATCAGCCTGAATTTGTCAAAGATACACTATGAGAAATATAAATGCTTTTCATCAGAGGTGATCAGTTATAATTTCAGTCTTGCCACAGTACATTTAGCAATTTAAAAACAAATCATCACTCTGTGCTTTGTTCCATATGAAAATACTTTAATGCTGAATGATTAAAGTCATTGAATAACTTCCATATTTTTCTTGCCAAAGCTTGCATTAAATAGAAATTATTCAGCTGGCATTATTATATATATATATATATATATATATATATATATATATATATATATATATATATATATATATATATATATATATAATATAAAGCGATCATCATTATCCTTCACAGGTATCACAGACAGGGAGGAGCAGCAGCAGTGTCTATCGTTGGCAGAGAAAGCAGGCCTGGATATCCCCCTCATAACCAAGACAGTAGTGGAGAACATTCGTAGTCACTCAGACATAAACTTCAGAAGCCTGTCATACCAACAGCAAGAAGTGACAACTGTGACAGAGGTCAGTTTATGTTATACATGCTCTATAATAGCAGTATAGCACCAAAATAACTATGTAAAAAGTTCATATGCATGGTTACTGTACACCCACCACCCACACCACCCCCGGTGCATTTACCTCTAATGCCCCCCCCCCCCTGTTGTCTAGGTTGTGGGTTAGATCCCTGGCCGATTCATACCAAAGACTTATAAAATGGTACTAACAGCTGCCTCTCTTTGCACTCAGCATTAAGAGGTTGTGTTAGGACTGGTCGGCCTGGTGTCAGGATAATGTAACTGGGTGGGACATCATGCTACATGTTTGCGGCATGATGCCCCAGTGCTAGATATCACTATAAATGGCCACACTGCAGACATCATAACAATATGACTGAAAAATTGTTAAAGCAATGTTAAAAATCCAAATCATACAAACACCACTCCCACCCACACCACTGGACTGTGTATTTACCTCTAAGGTCTACCTCCTCCTCCCACCCTCCCCTTCCCCACAGGGAAAGTGTATTTACCCCTCTATTGTCCCCACAGTGGGATTGTGTATTTACCTCTAACAACCCCCACTGAGAGGGTGTATTTACCCTTAATGTCCCCCCCACACACATACACACACAGGAGTGTGTATTTTCCCTTAATGTCCCTGCCCCCCACTGAGAGTATGTATTTACCTCTAATGTCCCCCCACTGGGAGTGTATATTAACCTCAAACATTCCCCATTGAATGTGTATTTACCTCTTAACATTCCCCCCCCCCACTGGAAGTGTGTATTTACCTTAAATGTCCTCCTTCAACCCTCCCACTGTATTCACCTCTAATATCTCACAGCCAACACTCCACAGACATTTTTATACTTTTGTCAATATAAATGTTCTGAAGAATTTGTGAACAAACATGTTTTTATATGATGTTATTGTTATAGGGTTTAACGCCATTTTTCATTACAATATAGGCTATACATTACAGCTAGTATTAATGGTGGAGGAAGAATTCAGGAAAACCCCGGAAAGAACTACAGACCTATGAGAAGCTACTGGCTAGCTTTCTCACATACCCATATTGGCTGAGCCGTGACTCTAACTCACACAGACAGGTGAGATGGCAGTGATCTGTAACGGTGAGAGCTTTAGACCACTCTGCCACTTGGGGCCCCGACATTTTTATATGTACATGAAGTCTTCAATACAAATAGATAAAATGTATATATAATGCAGATGTAAAATATAAAAGGATCAAATGTAATGATAGGTGAAGATACCTAACATTTTCTTGAGTAAGAAATTATTAAAGCTATTAAATGAAATATTTAAATGTAGAAGGGAAATGATTGATTACTGTCCTACAACAAATGTGCTTATTGCTGGTCTTCCATGATAGCTGTTAAATTAATGCATGTCCAAATTTACTTTTATTTCTTTACTTTTTGTAGTTTTCCAAAAATGAAAATTTCATTACATTGTAAATATATGCCTCTGATGAAGCAAGAAATTCTGTTTTTATGCCTTCACAAATGGATAATTTTGTGATAGATTGTTAAATTTGTGGCATATAGGAACCATGCAGTCCACAAAATAGGCATAGCTGGGACTCCATCAGGATGGTTTGGATGCTGGGGAGACATTCTTGGGCAAGTACCTCAGTATACTGATGCAGGACTTAAGTCTTCTTGGTACTGATGGTGAGAGCGAATCTTGTGCAGGCGCTGGAGAATTTTTAAACGCTGTATTGCAGGTCATCTTCTGAGCCAGCATTGAGGGTGCAGTCATCTGCAAATAATAATTCCCAGATGGTGTCTGTCATAACCATGGTTTTCACTTGAAGCCTCCTGGGGTTGAACTGTTTTCCATCTCAATGATATCTGATGCTGATCTGACTCCAGCATCTCCATCTCTGAAAGCATTAGTCAGCATGGTAGAGAACAATAGACTGAACTGTGTCAGGTGCCAGAAAACAACCTTGCTTGACGCCATTGGTTAATGGGAATGGCTCAGATGTCTCTCCATTGTCCTGGACACCTGCCTGCATGCATCGATATAAATTTTCTCGGGCATCCATACTTGGTCATTAGCTTCCACAAGCCTTCTCTGCAGTTCACAAAGTAGGTATCCAAGGAATGCAGTCCACAGAATAGGTATCCACGGATGCAAGTGAATTGTGTGCTTTTGCTGCTTGAATTTTTCCATTCAATTAGATATTACTTGTATTTTGAAACAGGAAGACCGTAAGAAGATTGAGGCCATTAACTGGCTGGTGTTTGATGAATCCCAGAGAGCAGAAGCCATGAGGCAAACCAATGCTGTGATGCGGTCATTTATTGGTAATTGAACATCCTCTGGCACATCCTGCCCTATTAACCAAGATCTTATACTATAAATTTAGAAAAAATTATATCAAGGCTATTCCAGGGGAAATGGTACCCAGGGAAGGTAGTTTTTACAAATATATGCCAAAGAGTTCTTGTTAAAAGCCTTTAAGAATATATGGAGGGTATTTTAATTTCAAAGAATTCTTGTTTAAATGATAAGAAATTTCCAAATTGGATCTATGGGCAAGTACCCCACTTCAAAAGTGCATTTCCTGGGTCCCATGTATGTTTTACTGACACTGCCCTCAGCTTGATTTTGTTTCTGTTTTGTGCAATTAAGAATATATTAATAACAAAAAAAACTTGTATTAAGCCAGTAATAATCCACACAGTTTTAAGATTACACACACACACACACACACACACACACACACACACACACAGTACGATTGCAAAGTTTGTACTTCACAAAAATATCTTTTTCTACAGCATTAAAAAAGTGCTTAGTTATTTCTTTTATTTTAGTTTTATTATTTGAGCTCACAGAAAAAAAAGGATAAGTTTTTTTAAAAAAAAAAACAACCTAAATGAGATGCAGGATTGTTGTCGAATAATATCTTTTGGGGAATTATTAAATGCATTCATTACTCATAGCTTTCCGTAATAGTGCATAAAACCTTGACAAATACATTGTACTTTTGTAAAACAGTCATATTCCTTGCCAGCTTGTATTTAACAAAAATTTTTTTTTTCAGCTGTAAAGAAGTTGGAGGCAGCAAGAGAAATATTTGAAAAACTTCCTCCTGACTCTGTAGATGTAATACATAGAATGTGGCATTTACAGGTGACTCTTCCGTTTAACTATGTTTCAGTTTGTCCACCTTTTTCTCTTTTGCATGCATCTCTAAGCTTATCATAAAGTATACTTATCAATCCTGATTAAATCACCATTTTAATTCTTGCTCATTAACAATTCTTGTAATTTTTTGTTGAATATGTTACCTAAATTACGTTACCATTAAGAAAATAACCTCTGCAACCTTCAAATCCAGCAGTCCCTGAAAGAAACAAGCAAAATATCTTTCCATCTATATATGATAAAGTCAAATGAAGGTAACTATAGATTATCTCTCCTGACCTCCAGTGTGTTGCCACCCATATCCCAGATGTTTACCATTTGATGCTTTGACTCAAGACTGTTAACAGTGCCTCCAAAATCCATTGTCATTTTTTTATATACATCTTAGACAAGACATAAGAGCTTGTCACTGGTTCGAAAGGTTAATATTCCTGACCAGTCATCCTGATGCATGAAATTACAAGCTAAGATTTTGTGATCCTTTTATTTCAAGCACCATCTGATATGCATAGTCTAGATAACAACATAAGGTTGTTAGATATTTCACACCACATCAAAGTTAGTTGAGAATGTCATGCCGACATCTTTCAAACCTAACTTAGATTTGCTAATGATCCTTCTTCTAGCTGAGATGGAAGGGAGTTAATTGAGAATTGGTGTGCTGTCTTGCTAAATTAATTACAAGGCAGCTCAACACAAGATTGCAGATGCCATAATGGATAGAGCGTCCTTCTTGGATGTGGGAGGTTGCAAGTTTGAACCCTGATCAAATCATAACAAGGACATAAAATGGTGATTGCAGTTACCTTGCTTTGGTGCTCAGCATTAATAAGTTACTGTTAGCACTGGTCGTTCTGGTATCAGGATAATATGATTTTGAGGGACATGATGCTCTATGTCTACGGCATGATGCCCCAGTACTAGACATCACGATAAACTGCCACAATACAGACCTCTTAGCGATGTGACTAAAATTGTTAAAGCTGTTTTAAAAATCTAAATCACACACACACACAGGGTTTTTAAAAAAATTCACTGGCGTGCAAATTTGTGAATGACATTAACACTTTTTCAATGATGGCATGGATGCCATTTTCCTGTGGTGAGTCTGAAAAGACCAAGTCTGTAATTGACAAATTTATCCAATATTCTGAAAAAAATATAAAATTGATGAATACTACCTGTGTAGTAATGATCAAACTTTGACAATGGCTGCTGATACTTTCCTTAGAAATGTGCTTGGACTGTTCAGGAGGCAATTCTATGTACAACATGACAGGGAAGTTACAAAAAACTAGCAACACCTAGCAGTCTCATGGGGAGGTAATAGGAAAGGGTTATTGCCCTTTGTCTATATGACATAGATGGAAAAATAAGGCTGGGTTCAAGAGGTAGTAGACTTATTTCCTAATGTTAATATGATTGGGGAGAAATTACTTAAATAATAATTTTTGTACTGTAAACGTGGAGCCTAACATGTACAATTTATAGCACTGGCTTGCACATGCATGGAGAGCCGCATGTACTCTTTATGGATCCAAACTACATGAAGTTTCACTCTAACTGCTCCACCACACCTTTGATGAAACATTGTTTCATCTTGAAAAACAGGTTTCCATCTACAGGCAGAAAAAAACAACTATTCAGTTGCTCGTCTTAATCAGCCCATCTTGTGAGGCAAAGCTGCAGGATCACAGTGTACACTGAGATGCTGTATGTGGTGCACAGAAAACATCACCCATCAGTGGATAAGATGAAAAGCAAGTACAACCCACATGTAGTAGCTTTTTGGATAAAGAGGGTTATTATATCAATTTGTTCTGAAGTTTTGATGGATCAGGTATGATTAATGAATGTCTCGGTTTATATGAAATATGAGTGAGTTACACATGCCGGGACTTCATGCATATTGTCTCAGTTCAAAACATGTTCAAATCAGTTAGCATGCCAAGTCTTTTTCCTCTGAATCTTGTTGGACCACAGGTGGGTGTCCAGATTGACAGTACAACCTCAGTCTCACTCGTGATCCTATAGCATTCACTTGATTTATCCAGGAAACTTTTACAAGCAAAGCAATATTAACAGTGACACCTGACATGGATCTCCTTTACAATATTAATTTGTGCTACCATTACATTAGAAGTTCATACATTCAGTAGAGCATTCATCTTGCTCTTACAAGTCGATGTAAGGAGAGGTTTCCTCCTCTCTTACCTGTTCTTCTAATGTTAAAGTGATCAGGTAATATATTTGATAGAGAAAGTACATCTTTTAGTAAATTATGTTTCTATCAATCCCTCCTACCATTCCTTTTAAATGCACACATCCTATCATAAGTTTTGCTCAAATGTAATTGTGTAAACATCCAGAATATTAGTGGACACATAGTGGGGAGCAGTTGGAAGTAATCTATAAGAGTTACCTCCCTTCATCTCTACCATTATGAGATATTGATGGAAAGACATTGTTTTCGCATTTCAAGGAAGACTACATTTGGCATTAGCAGGGCTTATACACCTTATGTTGATATGATATGGTAGGTATTCTCAAAGTAAATAATTTACTTAATATTTCTTATCTTGATGTTTGTCTTTATTTTTGCATCTGATTTGTCCTTCTGTTTGAATTCCTCTATCAACAATATATTTCATTGCAGACTGGTTGTGCAGATTTACCATTTGAAGAAAGAAATACTATCAGAGAATATTTGTGCATTAAAGCTTACTTGGTAGGTATATTACATTGCAAAAATGGTTCAGTAAACACTTTAAATCACAATTAAAACTTGAACTGACATTTTTTTGTAATTTTAAGTAAACGATACTGGGATATACCATATATGATCACTTATAAATTGAACTGTAGCAAACATTGACCAAACCTTTCTGTGATTAATTTTTCTTTTTTCTTTTGAAAGTTTGAGCCATACTGTAAACCCCTCCATCAAACCACACATGAAATGAAACTGCATTATAATTGTGACTTTATATTTTTCTTCTAAATGAGCTTCACACTTACTTACAAAGTCACAAATTTAAACACTTACGTACCTGATAGTACTGATATTACCACATTGATGATTTAACACCACTCATCGATGTAAATCTATAGTACTGATATTACCACATGGATCTTAAAAAAGAAGCTAATATGTTATTAACATAATTTCTGTGCAGTTTTGTTGTGTGTATATTACTCTTAACAAAATGCAAAATTAAGCAACCAGACACTTTTTGTTCTATTGAAACTTCAGTTTCTGGTCTTATTTTGTTACAAGCATACTTTTTGGTTTGCAGAAAACCTGCCTTAGATGTATACATAGAGTAGGATTTTATGTACATTTATAAAAACTTAATAGAATGTTAAATGAATAATCTTGTTTGTAGTCAAGTTTTTTTAAGATAATTAAAAAAATTAATTTCACTCTTTCATGTTACATATCTGTGGAAATTTAATTTCATCATATTTGCTATTTCTGGTTGCAGAAATTTGTTTTCAATACATTTAATTGAGTCTTGGGAGATAGCTCTTCTGCCAACAAAACATTGTCTCTGAAGATAAAGTTTCTGTCATTAGATGTCATCTTATTTCAAAACATAGCTAATCAATGCATGAAAATCGTCTTTCATGACAGGTGGCCTTCCAAAACGGTAGTGGCCTTTCTGTAGTTATCATATAGTTGATAGTTACATGCAAAGTATGATTACTATTATTAAGTACCATTTACAATTAGTAGATGAATCTCTTTAAATCAAAGTATCTGATGAGTTTAGTCATTTTAATTATTTCTTTAGGATGCCAATGACAGTTTTAATGACTGGTTCAAACTTAATAACCACGGGAAACCAACACAACCCAGTCTGGGCAGTGGCAGTACCTTTACAGAGAAGGTGGCACATGAACATCGCATGAAGCAGTATGAACAGGAACTGGAAAGATGGAGACACAGTCTGAACCTGCAGACACAGGTACAAAATCACTAGTTTCTAAAGATGGAGACACAGTATGAACTTGCAAACACAGGATAAAAATACACTAGTTTCTAAAGATAGAGACACAGTCTGAACCTGCAGACACATGTACATAAAAAAATCACTTGTTTCTATAGTTTCTAAAGATGGAGACAGTTTGAACCTGCAAACACAGGTACAAAAAAATCACTAGTTTCTAAAGATAGAGACACAGTCTGAACTTGCAAACACAGGATAAAAATGCACTAGTTTCTAAAAATAGAGACACAGTCTGAACCTGCCGACACATGTACAAAAAAAAAAATCACTTGTTTCTATAGATTCTAAAGATGGAGACACAGTCTGAACCTGCAAACACAGGTACAAAACCACCAGTTTCGAAAGAGGAGAACATAGACACAACTTTGATCATCCCGCATTAAAACTTGATGATTGATAGGAATGGAATGAGATGTGAATAAGTGATTTTAAAGATAGGCACATGATGAATGACCAAGGACTAAATGTAATAAATTATGCAATTGTATTGTCTTTTCGTGTCAATAAAGAACTTAGCTTCAAGAAACAAATAATGATTGTATACACTAAAGGTTTCAAGAAGAAGATATTGAAATTCTGTATTTTTTAATATTTCTAAACTTGTTCAAGATCTGTACACACATTGTTCAGTTGGGAAATTCATATACAATTATATTGGGTTACATTTCAAAATCTGTCCTAACATCTTTCCTTTGAGAAATTCATAAACCACAAAGTGGGTTACATTTCAAAATCTGTCCTAACATCTTTCCTTTGAGAAGTTCATAAACCATAAAGTGGGTTACATTTCAAAATCTGTCTTAACAACTTTCAGTGGAGAAATTCATTTACCATAAAGCTGGTTACATTACAAGATCTGTCTTAACATCTTTCAGTGAAGAAATTCATAAACCATAAAGTGGGTTACATTTCACAATCTGTCCAAACATCTTGCAATGGAGAAGTTCATATACCATAAAGTGGGTTACATTGCACAATCTGTCTTAACATCTTTTATTTGAGAAATTCATATACCATAAAGTGGGTCACATTTCAAAATCTGTCCTAATATCTTTCAGTGGAGAAATTCATTTACCATAAAGTAGGTTACATTACAAGATCTGTCCATACATCTTGCAATGGAGAAGTTCATATACCATAAAGTGGGTTACATTGCACAATCTGTCTTAACATCTTTCCTTTGAGAAATTCATAAACCACAAAGTGGGCTACATTTCAAAATCTGTCTAACATCTTTCAGTGGTGAAATTCATATACCATTATATTTCAAGATCTATACATACATTATTCAGTTGGGAAAGTTATATGCCCTGTAGTGGAGTTTTTTAATGGTAGAGAAACTGTAGCCATTTTGCCATCAAAGAAATAAATTATAAATATAAAAATTTGCTGCAATAACTGTGGCTAAAAATTAATAAATCATCCAAGTTATCTTGAAAGTGCTGTGTATTCAATAGTCACATTATCATTAGAGTGTTTTGTATTTAATACAGCAATGTCATAATTAGTGTTGTGTATTCAATACAGCCATATAATCATTAGAGTTTTTTGTAGTAAATACAGCCATATAATCATTAGAGTGTTGTATTCAATACAGCCATATAATCATTAGAGTGTTGTATTCAATACAGCCATATAATCATTAGTTTTTTGTATTCAGTACAGCCATATAATCATTAGTTTTTTGTAGTCAATACAGCCATATAATCATTAGTTTTTTGTATTCAGTACAGCCATATAATCATTAGAGTTTTGTATTCAGTACAGCCATATAATCATTAGAGTTTTTTGTAGTCAATACAGCCATATAATCATTAGTTTTTTTTGTATTCAGTACAGCCATATAATCGTTAGTTTTTTTGTATTCAGTACAGCCATATAATCATTAGTGTTGTATTCAGTACAGCCATATAATCATTAGAGTGTTGTATTCAATACAGCCATATAATCATTAGTTTTTTGTATTCAGTACAGCCATATAATCATTAGAGTTTTGTATTCAGTACAGCCATATAATCATTAGAGTTTTGTATTCAGTACAGCCATATAATCATTAGTTTTTTTTGTATTCAGTACAGCCATATAATCATTAGTTTTTTGTATTCAGTACAGCCATATAATCATTAGTTTTTTGTATTCAGTACAGCCATATAATCATTAGAGTGTTGTATTCAGTACAGCCATATAATCATTAGAGTTTTTTGTAGTCAATACAGCCATATAATCATTAGAGTTTTGTGTATTCAGTACAGCCATATAATCATTAGAGTTTTTTGTAGTCAATACAGCCATATAATCATTAGAGTGTTGTATTCAGTACAGCCATATAATCATTAGAGTGTTGTATTCAGTACAGCCATATAATCATTAGTTTTGTGTTCAGTACAGCCATATAATCATTAGAGTGTTTTGTATTCAGTACAGCCATATAATCATTAGAGTTTTTTGTATTCAGTACAGCCATATAATCTTTAGAGTTTTGTATTCAGTACAGCCATATAATCATTAGAGTTTTTTGTATTCAGTACAGCCATATAATCATTAGTTTTTTGTATTCAGTACAGCCATATAATCATTAGAGTGTTTTGTATTCAGTACAGCCATATAATCATTAGAGTGTTGTATTCAGTACAGCCATATAATCATTAGTTTTGTATTCAGTACAGCCATATAATCATTAGAGTGTTTTGTATTCAGTACAGCCATATAATCATTAGAGTGTTTTGTATTCAGTACAGCCATATAATCATTAGAGTGTTGTATTCAGTACAGCCATATAATCATTAGAGTTTTGTATTCAGTACAGCCATATAATCATTAGAGTGTTTTGTATTCAGTACAGCCATATAATCATTAGAGTGTTGTATTCAGTACAGCCATATAATCATTAGAGTTTTGTAGTCAGTACAGCCATATAATCATTAGAGTGTTTTGTATTCAGTACAGCCATATAATCATTAGAGTGTTGTATTCTATACAGCCATATTATCATTAGCGTGTTTTGTAGTCAATACAACCATATAATCATTAGAGTGTTTTGTATTCAATACAGCCTTGTAATCATTAGAGTGTTTTGTATTTAAAAAAATAGCCATATATTCATTAGAGTGTTTTGTGATCAATACAGCCATATAATCATTAGAGTGTTTTGTAGTTAGTCCAAGAGACAAAATGTCTTGGATAGAAAGGGCCATCTAGAAGTAGAATATTGCAGTTGATAAAATCTAAATTTTTCATTTTAGACATGCACTGAATTATGTTTCCTCAAAAACAACCAATTGCACCATGTTTGTAGCTTTTTAATAAAAGTTTTTGGTACAAGCTGAAGGTGTTTCAAGTTAAAATATTACATTCACAATTTTATTGCATAAAGTATCAATAATGAATTCATTTTTCATATTCAACCATCGTTTTACATGTCTTGAATATACTCTGCTTTCTTACAAAATTTTCTTTCTCAATCCTTTCAGACAACAAAAGAGCACATTTACAATGTTTTACTTTTTGCTGATGGTGGCTGGATGGTAGATCAGAACCAGGTATGATTGTTTTACACAGGTATGATTGTTTATTTTTTACAGGTAAGCTGATTGTTGTTTTTTTATACAGGTAAGCTGTTATCATTGTTGTATCCATTGTGTGCTTTTATATCATCTATGCAAATCTTTCAAAGTTTGCTGCAAAACTTCAAGTCCTGTATGCCATTTGTGGCATTAAATTCCAATGTGTAACAGACAGTATCAAAGAGATTGATTATTCATGAGCTATAAACAGCCTTTCTCAGAAAACTTAGTTGGTTTCTTTCAGAACTACCTGTTGTATTTCTGACATGCAGTCTTTATTACATGCTGAGCCTTACAATCTAACCAAAATTATTGATTGACTAAAGCAGAAAGTGGCAACCTCCTGGTTTCATGTGAGTGAGCAACAATTTGAAAAGATCCTGCTATTTCACAAAAATTTTATTGAAAAATAGGATGTTATTAGCATTAGCAAAAATTTTATTGAAAAATAGGATGTTATTAGCATTAGCAAAAATTTTATTGAAAAATAGGATGTTATTAGCATTAGCAAAAATTTTATTGAAAAATAGGATGTTATTAGCATTAGCAAAAATTTTATTGAAAAATAGGATGTTATTAGCATTAGCAAAAATTTTATTGAAAAATAGGATGTTATTAGCATTGTGATATTCCTTAACATTGTGATATTCCTTAACATTGTGATATTCATTGAAGTCCAAATATTCAGATATACATCTCTCAGCAACACGTATGAATCTTTGGGTCCATCTGTCTTCCATGTCCATGCAGAAACCCCAGCAGAGCTTGTTAACATTCAGCTATAGGTGGAAATAGGATTAGAATGTGTGTGCCATATAGATAGAGGGCTCGTCCTTTTAATATTTTATCAAAGTGAGAGAGAGATATGAAAAGAAATTTTCGAGTTGTAACCCTTTGAGATGCCTCCTTGATCCCATTACACAAGAAATTACTTGCTTTATCTGTAGTTTTAAACTGTATATAAAAACTGCTTTACTTAAGGAGAATACAATACTAAGTATTATTGCAGTGGATCATCTTTTATTATCACATAAATTATAATGAGCATGAACAAGCGATTTGCATTATAGATTACCATTTTGATTAGTCATGTGACCAAGTTAAACATGGTGAAGCTCTATTTTTAGATGAGGAAAGCCCTATGTATGTTGAAGTTTGACCCTTTTTAAATGTGATTTTCAGCCTTTTTAGATTGTATGCAATCTTAATTTTAAAACTTTTGAATCTAAATGGAAAAATAAAAGCAAAGTAAAAAATTTAAAAAATGTATGTGGTAGCACTTTAATTCAGCTTACTACTAAATACCAAGTGTCTGTGCTGCTAAGACACCAAAAATCAGATAATCGTGCCATGCAAAACATGTCTGCTGAGACACCAAAACTCAGATAATCATGCCATGCAAAACATGTCTGCTGAGACACCAAAAATCAGATAATCATGCCATGCAAAACATGTCTGCTGAGACACCAAAAATCAGATAATCGTGCCATGCAAAACATGTCTGCTGAGACACCAAAACTCAGATAATCATGCCATGCAAAACATGTCACAAAAACCATGTGTGGATTGAGCTGACAGTTCCTCTCATTCCATTGAAAAGATGTTTTATTTGTAGATTAGGCTGCCACTATAAGAAGAAAGTCTGAAAACAATGATTCTTACATATGCTGTAAATCAAACAGACTTCAAAGAGATGGACATAGTTCAGGTGTCCTGTCAAAGAATAATTTTGAAATGTGTTTAGTAGTCAGTTTGGTCCATGCTAAACACAGATCATTCTTTTGTGCTGATTAATGTTTTGCATAGATTGAACTTTATTTGAATTACTACCGGTTTCTTATTTCCTTACAAAAACAATATTTTTTTTTAACCCTTGGTCAGCATTGTTTGTTCATTTTTCTTAGATTTGCACCCCATTTTAGGAGGTGCTGCACCTCCTAATTTGGGACATTGAGGGCACAGAAAAACCCAGGTTAGAACTATTGGAACTCTGATTAAAAAGTCAAAGGTCAAGGTCACTGACTAAAAGAATAAAAGTGGTTTCTGCACAATAACATCATATACCTGGAATAAACATGTACATAGTATGCGCTTGGAGAAAGAAACCTGTTAATTTTAGAATCAGAAAGGTCCATTGTCAAGGTCACCTTGACAGCATATACCTGAAATAAATATTGTGGTTTGCTTGCACTTGGGGTCAAGGAGGAGTCAAGGCCACTTTAACTGAAAGAAGAAGTTTGATTTCTGCTTGAAAAAAATCATTTACGTTATGGAAGAGGCCAATTAACCTTGGTCAAGATCATTGTGGTTCACCGAATAAAGGGTTTCTCCAAAAAAAACATGAATAACCAGACTTTCTGGATGGCTTGCACTTGTATGAAACTTCTAGATTCTGAGCTTTAAAGGTCTCAAGCTAGTCTAATAAGAAAACAAAGATCTTTGCATGCATAGTTTCATTGGTGAGTATTATCCTCAGGTAACCATACTCTACAAGTGCCTATGTAGACTTTTAACATGAAGATATGTGAGGACCACTCTAAGAAAAGTGATGTTAAAGTTTAGGTGTTTTATATACAGTGGTCCCCTCTTATATGGCCACCCCTTCTGCAGTGGGAAAATTGTCGTATAAGATGGGTGGCCTTTCCAGAGGGGGACCATATTTGTGAGAAGTCTATGTATATGTGTGTGTGGTAAGAAAGCTACATATAACTTCAAAGTATTTAATATCTTCATTTAAAGTAGCATTAATTATTAAAAGGATTGTCTTGTCTTAAGTAGAGTCCAATTTCAAGTTAAGATAAATTAATAGTTCTTATTTTTATGCGTGAAATGCGAGTACAATCTTGTTGGCATTCGCTTTGCAAAACAATTTAAAAACCTCATTTATCGTTTGGCATGTAAAATCACTTTCTATAAACTCCATCTTCCCAAGGTTGTGGATGACAATGTTGTTTTATTTTAATCTTACCACACAAAAAAAATTCAGCAAGAAACACTCCCAATTGTCAACAAGTCTAATAACTTTTACTATTTCTTCTGAAATATTAATTCTCCATTTACATGATATGTTAATGTTTTATAATGATTTATTCCTTTAAATGCCTTGTTTATAAAGGAAGTGATACATGTACTCTCATGTAATTTCTCAGTCTTTGGTTGGTACTCTGTTTTGTTCAAGGTTAATTTGTGTTAATCCAACAAAATCTTTATTCAGCCTCTGCTGACCATGTTTTTTTTTTCTTAACAATTACAACTGGTGATAATCATCAAAGTGAACAACTTAACCACTGTGTAAAGCTAGCTTAACAATGTCACAACACGGTTGAACCCATTTATTTTAGTGTCAGCATTGACAATATTGGTACATGTACTTTAGCCAACACTTCTGACATCAGTGAAAATAATTGATTACTAACCTTACTGTATGAACTAAATAAAAATAATTGATTACTTTACTGTATGAACTAAATAAAAATAATTGATTACTAACCTTACTGTATGAACTAAATAAAAATAATTGATTACTAACCTTGCTGTATGACCTAAATAAAACTAATTTATTACTAACCTTACTGTATGAACTAAATATTGGTTCTAGACAAATACTAAAAAGGGGGCCCCCGAGTGGCCGAGTCTTTAAAGCGCTTTCTGTTACGGATCACCTCCATCTCACCTCTGCCAGCATGGGTTCAAGTCTAAGATTCGGCTAATGTAGTTATGTGATAAAGCTTGCCAGTAGTTTCTCAAGGGTTGGTGGTTCGTTCCGGGGTTTTCCCGGGTTCTTCCTCCACCAATAATACTGGCCGCCATGTATAGCCTATTGTGTGCTGGAAAATAGCGTTAAACGCTACAACAACAACAAATATTAAAATAAAATGTGGCAGCTTGTAAGGGTAAATTTTTTATTTTTGCTCCAATATGCTGGTTGCGTTAGAGGGGTGGCCTTACTTGAGGGGTATGTCGGAACAAACTCGTCAGTGTGACGCGATTGGGCTGTAAATAGTGGATGGTCACTGACCATTCATGAGGAAGACCACTGTACATGAATAATAGTTTTAGAAAATAGATAATAGCAATCTAAAATAGATTTTATAATTTAAAATAATAAAAGGATTGAGGGGAAACATTGTTGCTTTGCTCCAAAATTGTAGTTTCATTACAGTTTTGTTCATTCATCATTAATTACTGTATTTTTTTTCATATTTATGAAGGGATTAATACCTTTTTCATGTATTCATTCATTTTTTAAGTTTTCTGTTCATGTACATTTCACTAGAACAATGAAATGGAAGAAGACATGAGGGACATGAAGCGTCAGGAACAGATGGAGGGTTTGAGAGGTCTTGTACTCCCAGGTCTTTGTTTCCTTCTACACAATGTTCTACACACTTGTCAGCAGTACATCGAGTGCCTTAGACTGGCAGATGTTGTAGCATCAGAACAACACAAGCTATATCAGGTAAATGAATGACACAATCTTTAAAATTTTATGTACCCTATCAGGTAAATGAATGACACAATCCTGAAGATTTTATGCAGCCTTTTACACTCTTTGCAAAGCATTTATAAAAATTATGGTTTTGAAAACCAGTAATTGAAAACTGTCCATTAGCTATCCAATCTGTTTCAAATGTTAACAAAATGTTTTAATAATTTTTAATTATAGGTGTTCAGGAAGGATGAACTTCAGCATCTGCTTCATTTGTTAAGGGAATCCTCCCTAGCGGTGTTGGACCTAAACTGTGACCCACTCGGTTATGAATTGCAGTAAAATCAGCCAATACCTGGACCACTTGATCACAGAATCTTCTTAATCAGCTTAATTATTACAGATCCATACATTCAGAGAATTCTAAATGACTGCTTAATTAATACAGATCCATGCATTCAGCGAATTCTAAATGATTGCTTAATTAATACAGATCCATACATTCAGAGAATTCCAAATGACTGCTTAATTCATACAGATCCATCACAAAATGTTTGCATGTATAATTGATTACTGTCAATTAGATGATGCATGGCAATTTTACTTTATTGTAGTTGTAAAATTTATTTCCGAAAATGCAGAAAAATTTGAAACCTGTCACAGAAATAGATCCTAGCAAACTTGTGAAATTTGTTCATATTTTTAAAGGTAATTAATTTAAGAAAGCATGGATGTTTTTTTTTTCTTCACTAAGACCTCACAGCGTCCAACAAACACCCTTCATGCTCCCCTATGTATGTTTATAATATTTTATATGGATTCCTAATTGTTATTTTTTGTGAGGGACTTTTGCACAAGTAGAAGAGAAAGTAAAGGCACGTTATCTATTTCAGTCAGATTGTTTTTCCAATGTTATATAGCATAGCAAGCATGCCTGATGTCATTTGATTTTAAAATGAAATACATTCACAATACTTTTGTACCATATGTACTCTTAACAAAAAGCTAAATAGAGCAAGGTTGTTTTTCGTGAAAAATAGTTTTGAATGTGTACGTTTTTGCTAATGCTAACAAATATTTAAATATGTGTTTCTTAATGGCAGCAATTGTTGCATGATTTAAAACAAACTCAGGTTGATTCTGCAATGTCAAAACTTTAGTGTTCTCAGTGATGACTTTAAAATAAATTAATGTTTTAATGTGTATAATTTTATTTTTCATTTTTCACAATGCTTTTCAGTGACTAGACATACAAGACAAAATCAACCTTATTGTTTCATATTCAAGTTTATGAGACCGTTTCTTATTTTCCTTATTAACATTTCATTGTTGTCTGAGCTGTTGTGAGGCACCAAATATCGCCTATCTGTGTATCTTTCAGCCAGCCCTTACACTTATTTGTATTTTATAACTCCCATGATTATTACTGGATTTTAACCAGATTTGGTATTCATCTAGATAAAAATGAGATCTTTGCTGACTTTGATTATCAGAATTATGTTTCACTATTTAGCAGAACTGTAACCACAGATTTCAGGCCCACCTACTTTTGTATTTGCAGAGTAACTCCAATAATTAAATTCCAATAACTAACATTATATTCCAATAATTAACACAATATTCCAATAACTAACATTATACTTCAATAACTAACTTACATTTAATAATTAACATTATATTCCAATAATTAATATTTTATTTAAATAATTAACGTTATATTTCAATAATTACCATTATATTCCAATATCTAACATTATATTTCAATAATTAACATTATATTCCAATATCTAACATATTTCAATAATTAACATTATATTTCCATATCTAGCATTATATTTCAATAATTAACATTATATTCCAATATCTAACATATTTCAATAATTAACATTATATTCCAATATCTAACATTATATTTCAATAATTAACATTATATTCCAATATCTAACATATTTCAATAATTAACATTATATTTCCATATCTAGCATTATATTTCAATAATTAACATTATATTCCGATATCTAACATATTTCAATAATTAACATTATATTCCAATATCTAACATATTTCAATAATTATCATTATATTCCAATATCTAACATTATATTTCAATAATTATCATTATATTCCGATATCTAACATATTTCAATAATTAACATTATATTCCAATATCTAACATTATATTTCAATAATTAACATTATATTCCAATATCTAACATTATATTTCAATAATCAACATTATATTCCAATATCTAACATTATATTTCAATAATTAACATTATATTCCAATATCTAACATTATATTTCAATAATTAACATTATATTCCAATATCTAACATATTTCAATAATTAACATTATATTCCAATATCTAACATATTTCAATAATTAACATTATATTCCAATATCTAACATTATATTTCAATAATTAACATTATATTCCAATATCTAACATATTTCAATAATTAACATTATATTCCAATATCTAACATTATATTTCAATAATTAACATTATATTCCAATATCTAACATTATATTTCAATAATTAACATTATATTCCAATATCTAACATTATATTTCAATAATTAACATTATATTCCAATATCTAACATATTTCAATAATTAACATTATATTCCAATATCTAACATTATATTTCAATAATTAACATTATATTCCAATATCTAACATTATATTTCAATAATTAACATTATATTCCAATATCTAACATATTTCAATAATTAACATTATATTTCCATATCTAGCATTATATTTCAATAATTAACATTATATTCCGATATCTAACATATTTCAATAATTAACATTATATTCCAATATCTAACATATTTCAATAATTATCATTATATTCCAATATCTAACATTATATTTCAATAATTACCATTATATTCCAATATCTAACATTATATTTCAATAATTAACATTATATTCCGATATCTAACATATTTCAATAATTAACATTATATTTCCATATCTAGCATTATATTTCAATAATTAACATTATATTCCAATATCTAACATTATATTTCAATAATTATCATTATATTCCAATATCTAACATTATATTTCAATAATTACCATTATATTCCAATATCTAACATTATATTTCAATAATTAACATTATATTCCGATATCTAACATATTTCAATAATTAACATTATATTTCCATATCTAGCATTATATTTCAATAATTAACATTATATTCCAATATCTAACATATTTCAATAATTATCATTATATTCCGATATCTAACATATTTCAATAATTAACATTATATTCAGATAATTAGCATTAGATTTCAATAATTAACATATTTCAATATCTAACATTATATTTCAATAATTAGCATTATATTCCGATATCTAACATATTTCAATAATTATCATTATATTCCGATATCTAACATATTTCAATAATTAACATTATATTCAGATAATTAGCATTAGATTTCAATAATTAACATATTTCAATATCTAACATTATATTTCAATAATTAGCATTAGATTTCAATAATTAACATTATATTCCAATATCTAACATTATATTTCAATAATTAGCGTTATATTCCAATATCTAACATATTTCAATAATTAACATTATATTTCCATATCTAGCATTATATTTCAAAAATTAACATTATATTCCAATATCTAACATATTTCAATAATTAACATTATATTGCAATATCTAACATATTTCAATAATTATCATTATATTCCAATATCTAACATTATATTTCAATAATTAACATTATATTCCAATATCTAACATTATATTTCAATAATTATCATTAGATTCCAATATCTAGCATATTTCAATAATTATCATTATATTCCAATATCTAACATATTTCAATAATTATCATTATATTCCAATATCTAACATTATATTTCAATAATTAACATTATATTCCAATATCTAACATTATATTTCAATAATCAACATTATATTCCAATATCTAACATATTTCAATAATTATCATTATATTCCGATATCTAACATATTTCAATAATTATCATTATATTCCAATATCTAACATTATATTTCAATAATTATCATTATATTCCAATATCTAACATTATATTTCAATAATCAACATTATATTCCAATATCTAACATATTTCAATAATTAACATTAGATTTCAAAAATTAACATATTTCAATAATTAACATTAGATTTCAAAAATTAACATATTTCAATAATTAACATTATAATTCCAACAGTTAACATTATTTTTTAATAATTAACATTATATTTCAATAATTAACATTATTTTTCAATATTTCACATTATATTCAAATAATTAGCGTTGGATTTCAATATTTAACGTTATATTTAAAAAAAATGTGGCATATAGCATTATATACGAGACCTTGGCTGAGGTAGATTGTCAGCATTCCGCATCATTTAGTAAAGTAATAACCCCTGAATGTCAGATCAAAGTACATTTTTGTTTCTCCTACGAATACATTCCCCAATCACGTTACTCTAGGAATATTAGCTACTAATAATATGGATATTAGACCTTGACACGTGCCTTGAACTGAAAACTTGAAATATTTATTCCTTTACGGACAATGAATTCTTGAATCGACATTCAACACAAAAGCATTTAAAACTGATCAAGGAATATAAAATAAATAGAATGCTTTACAATTTTTTAGCAGCAAAATCTAAAAACTTTAAAAATAACATTAGCAAAAGAGCAACAAAATTTTAAAATTGCCACCTAATTAAACCAGATGAAAAACCATTTGTCAAAACTATACATAAATTAAAAGACAAATAAATTTCAAAGCAATGGACATTCCATTTTCCAAACCCTTTCACAACCACCTGAGAGGGGAACATTCATAATAAGGAATTCTAGTTGAAACAGTTTCAAATTCTGGTGTACGGGTGGTAAAATGCACAAAACGTTACTTCTTAGCTATGTAGGTGCCTAATCCCGAAATAGATGAAGTTTGAGGGAAAAAGCAGCCATAGAGATTTGTTGAACAGATTGAACAAGAAAAACAGGAAGCACTGAATGAGTACTAAGGCTAAATAAACACTAAAACTTGGAAAGAGGCTGAAAGGACAAGACATGAGAGAAAATTTAAACAGTATGTTCAACGAAAAGTGGAAGCTAAAGTGAAAGGCAAATTAGTTGGAAAGAAAATATTTAAAAACTGGAACCCCAAATCAAACTCAGCATGTTTGCCACTACGAAGTACTTATACAACACACCCTGTTGATTAGACAGACATTTTCAAGCAAGCAAAAGAGGAAGGTTTACTACCACTGCTTTTAATTGCCTTGTTAGAAGTTCTGACTCTGCTAATCTGTTACCATGTCATGCTCGTCATTGCAGCTTCAAATAACACTTGTGGAAAATGTTTTTCTTCATAATTGGGGAAATGTAGAGCTTAGGAAATTAAAAGTGATACTGTCAGTTAAATTTTCTTTTGAGTGATAATTTGGTTTGAAACACCCTCTGAGCCTTCAAATTTGTCATTTGGCATGCCATGTGCTCATCTGTGGTTGCAAATCCAAGCTGCTGTAATGACCTTGACTAAGAAATTCATGTGAAACAACCAAATATCACCAGCATGCTTATAATGTCAATGAAATATTAATTGACCAGCACAACCCGAGTATTAAACAATTACTGTGGTATATGTACTTATGGTGAAAACTTCGCAGATGGATACGTATTGCATTCTGGGATGATTTATGAGAATATCTAATACGGGAATTGTATTATCGGCACAATGGAATGTTTGTAACATCACAGAAAATATAAAAGCACTATTTTGGATTAAAATCCAGAATTGCTAAAGAGGCTCAAAACAGTTTGATTTTTTTAAATACATATCCTGAAATTTTGGATAAATTGATCAAGTTATAAACCATGTAAAGTTTATGAGGAAATGTCATTGCATGTTATTGTGCAAGAACACGAAGTGGCAGCCCCCAGTGGATATAATTGGTTTACATGTAATTAGTGAAGACATGGGTGGCCCTGACATGAACAGAAAAACGATGAAGACTGCGAAGATTAATTATAGAGATTCTTTCAGCAATCTAATATAACAATGGCATCCACACTCGACTTTCCTACGAAATTCTCAGAATCTATTGCTAAAAACAATGAAGCAAAAACTTTTACGGAAATATACAAGCACTCCACCATGTTTGATGTTGCCTATAAATGGAAAATTCCCGCTGGATTCGAGCCCGTACAGTACTTGATATTCGCACCAATTTTTTTGTCTAAACCAATTTCATGATCTCCGGGGTGGGTGGGGGGGGGACAACAAGTTTGCTTATTTACAAAGACCTAATTTACAAATTCCTATTATCGTAACACCAAAATACGAGTGGTTGCATGAAGAACTCTAAAATTCTATAATACAAACTTTATTTTATTCTCCAGATTTAAATGCTACCGCATGTCTGTGAGGACATAAAACGACAGCAAATGGACAAATCAACCAATTAGATAACGCTGTGTAAAAATCAAACAATTAGATAACACTGGAAAAATCAACCAATTAGATAACGCTGTGGAAAAATCAACCAATTAGATAACACTGTGGAAAAATCAACCAATTAGATATCACTGTGTATATCAGAAGTTGGCTGACATTGGGTACAAACTTTTATGCCTTAGGATATAAGAACTATCTAGCAGAACATACCATTATGATTAAATATAAATCCTATTTGTTTACGTTGCATGTTTGACACGCTAGAGAGTGTGGGATAAAGATACCAAGAGGTACAGAAAAGTCAGGTTGACTTAAATTGTTAGGATTTACTCCGGGATGAGATTTTGTATCACTAAGCCATATGCGTAAAACTGCACCACAGCTAGGTATCAAAATTTCAAGTAGTGCTGACATTAGAGAATCTATTGATGAAAATAAGAAGTGTTGGTATTGAAGCCTACAATTTTCTAGTTATTGATATAATATGTATGGAAACTTTGAGTGGAATGCCAACACACGAGCAAAATATTATCAGAGAGGACGTGTATACATAAAATACTCCACAAACGAGATAATATTTAGTGGACTAAAGAAAGTACATAAAGTTCAGACAGAAAACATTTCTTCTCCTGAAAATCGTACGTATATTCGCAATGCTACAAAGGAATACATATACTTAAAAAATTTACATACACTTGTAAACAGAAAAAAAGCAACACTTAGGGGATGGGTGTGGTTTGTGTTGTTTGGTTTTTTTTATTGGGGTTTTATTTTAAATCCGAAATTTTGCCAGTATATGGATTTGACTCGAATTTACATCATTCTATTTGGCCACTGCGTAGACGTATGTGACAAGTGTCTAAAACAGTTTATTAAAGATTTAGATATATATTTGTAATTTTGACATACAACCGTTTTGATTTTTTTTCTGACTATTGAACTATTTTGTCATGAAAAAAATGAAAATGCGCTATTAAAGTCGTAACAAGATTCATCGAGAATTTCTGTATATACCATATGTAACTGAAACTACCGGCGTGCCTGTGCAGTGAAAATGTACAATGGTGAATACCACCAGGGGAAAAAAAATACCGCGGCAAACCAGTAAAACTGCTCATCAACAATGGTACGGTCTGTTTACGTACATGTGTAAATCATTATGTTTCTAAGTATGAATGAAAGTTGTGCTTGCAATGTAAGAATATGGGCTGCTTGGCACATCAACACGTGTAAATTATTTAGTGCCATGCAATCTGAGCAAACTGCACTCCCCAAGGACACGCCACATGAACTGACCCAGCGGTGGTTTGGTGGTAATATTCGAAACCGCGCCCTTTGATAAAGTGGTAATTGTCACCAGAATATTATGTGCAAAAATTAATTTTGGACACACCTGATACCTTCTAGGTGTTTTCATAACTCCCGAAAGATTTGCCTATTCTGCGCGCAGCTTTGAAAAGATGTAATATTTAGCTATCCGGCTATAGAAATTAATATATTACTTTGGACTGTTTCTTTAAGCATTCAGTCGAGTAATTTGGTTAGGTTTATAGTTCGTTCTACAAAAATGTCGAGTAATTTGGTTAGGTTTATAGTTCGTTTTACAAAAATGTCGAGTAATTTGGTTAGGTTTATAGTTCGTTTTACAAAAATCAACATAACAATGCCAATAAACGGCAAAAGCTATTAAGCAATTCTAAACCGATCCTGTAAAAAAAAAAAATTAGTAAAGTTCAACATTTTATATTTTTAAAATAAGCTAATATGTGGAAGAGAAACAACAATGAATATGATGTAATGTGTTCGTGTCTTGTTTTTGGGGGTAAATTACTAAAGAATTTAGAAACGGACTAGGCGCCCTGGAATTCAGTTATAGCGGCCAGTTGATATGTTGGGTAGCAGACGATTTTGTACGTGTGGGACAACTTATTCAAAATGGGAAACTAGGATTAAGATGCAGAATGTTTTTAAGGTTTACATTTCCATCTTGTAAATTATGGACAACCCCTATCCATATACAAAATCATCTTGTTTGACACATCGGCTGGTATGATTGTTATTTTATATGGGAATATGAGCTAGTATTATTATTACTATGGGAATTTTAGCCAGTATGCTTCATATTTGTATGGGAATTTTAGCCAGTATGCTTCATATTTGTATGGGACTTTTAGCCAGTATGATTCTTATTTGTATGGGAATTTTAGCCAGTATGCTTCATATTTGAATGGGATTTGAGCCAGTATGATTCTTATTTGTATGGGAATTTTAGCCAGTATGATTCTTATTTGTATGGGAATTTTAGCCAGTATGCTTCATATTTGTATGGGAATTTTAGCCAGTATGATTTTTATTTGTATGGGAATTTTAGCCAGTATGCTTCATATTTGAATGGGATTTGAGCCAGTATGATTCTTATTTGTATGGGAATTTTAGCCAGTATGATTCTTATTTGTATGGGAATTTTAGCCAGTATGCTTCATATTTGAATGGGATTTGAGCCAGTATGATTCTTATTTGTATGGGAATTTTAGCCAGTATGATTCTTATTTGTATGGGAATTTTAGCCAGTATGCTTCATATTTGTATGGGAATTTTAGCCAGTATGATTTTTATTTGTATGGGAATTTTAGCCAGTATGATTCTTATTTGTATGGGAATTTTAGCCAGTATGCTTCATATTTGTATGGGATTTGAGCCAGTATGATTCTTATTTGTATGGGAATTTTAGCCAGTATGCTTCATATTTGTATGGGAATTTTAGCCAGTATGATTCTTATTTGTATGGGAATTTTAGCCAGTATGATTTTTATTTGTATGGGAATTTTAGCCAGTATGATTCTTATTTGTATGGGAATTTTAGCCAGTATGATTCTTATTTGTATGGGAAGTTTAGCCAGTATGATTCTTATTTGTATGGGAATTTTAGCCAGTATGATTTTTATTTGTATGGGAATTTTAGCCAGTATGATTCTTATTTGTATGGGAATTTTAGCCAGTATGCTTCATATTTGAATGGGATTTGAGCCAGTATGATTCTTATTTGTATGGGAATTTTAGCCAGTATGCTTCATATTTGTATGGGAATTTTAGCCAGTATGCTTCATATTTGCATGGGATTTGAGCCAGTATGATTCTTATTTGTATGGGATTTGAACCAGTATGATTCTTATTTGTATGGGAATTTTAGCCAGTATGATTCTTATTTGTATGGGAATTTTAGCCAGTATGCTTCATATTTGTATGGGATTTGAGCCAGTATGATTCTTATTTGTATGGGATTTGAGCCAGTATGATTCTTATTTGTATGGGATTTGAACCAGTATGATTCTTATTTGTATGGGAATTTTAGCCAGTATGATTCTTATTTGTATGGGAAGTTTAGCCAGTATGATTCTTATTTGTATGGGAATTTTAGCCAGTATGCTTCATATTTGTATGGGACTTTTAGCCAGTATGATTCTTATTTGTATGGGAATTTAAGCCAGTATGATTCTTATTTGTATGGGAATTTTAGCCAGTATGATTCTTATTTGTAATGGGACTTTTAGCCAGTATGATTCTTATTTGTATGGGAGTTTTAGCCAGTATGATTTTTATTTGTATGGGAATTTTAGCCAGTATGATTTTTATTTGTATGGGAATTTTAGCCAGTATGATTCTTATTTGTATGGGAATTTATGCCAGTATGATTCTTATTTGTATGGGAATTTTAGCCAGTATGATTTTTATTTGTATGGGAATTTTAGCCAGTATGATTCTTATTTGTATGGGAATTTATGCCAGTATGATTCTTATTTGTATGGGAATTTTAGCCAGTATGATTCTTATTTGTATGGGAATTTTAGCCGGTATGATTTTTATTTGTATGGGAATTTTAGCCAGTATGATTCTTATTTGTATGGGAATTTTAGCCAGTATGCTTCATATTTGTATGGGACTTTTAGCCAGTATGATTCTTATTTGTATGGGAATTTTAGCCGGTATGATTTTTATTTGTATGGGAATTTTAGCCAGTATGATTCTTATTTGTATGGGAATTTTAGCCAGTATGATTCATATTTGTATGGGATTTGAGCCAGTATGATTCTTATTTGTATGGGAATTTTAGCCAGTATGCTTCATATTTGTATTGGACTTTTAGCCAGTATGATTCTTATTTGTATGGGAATATGAATATCAGAGGAATAAATTTGTATTTTGCGGAATGAACAAATCAGTTTTGAATGAAAATCAGTCTTTGCTATATTAATTTTACTTAAATGTATGTGTCTGCCGTTTTCCGTCTCTATTAAGTTACGATCATTATTTTATATGTATCTATATTTTTTAATGAATGATGGTAATAAGGTTGATTGGTTAGAAGGTATTTAACATGATACAAATCATTGTACAAAATCATTTTCTTGATATTTTAGTCTAATAATACAAGTTGTATGAGAATTTTCTGGCTCCAATTTGTTTTGCAAAATACCAATATCTAGTTTGATGCTGGTAATTTGCTGAACGGAATCAAACTAGTTTAAGCGAAGACTTCTATATTATGATATATTTAAGTATACTTTTAAATTCGGCGATGCCGTTCATATGAGATCGTTCTGAATTAGATCATACGCCTTACCATTCGAGCATATTTATTTCTAGCGACTACTCCATACCATTCGAGCCTCTTTCTAGCGATATTTATAGTGACTATTCCATTCGAGCATATTTCTTTTGACTACTCCATACCATTCGAGCCTCTTTCTAGCGATATTTATAGTAACTACTCCATACTATAGGAACATATTTCTTTTGACTACTCCATACCATTCGAACATATTTCTAACGACTACATAACATTCAAGCATATTTTTTATTGACTACTCATTACATTCGAGCATATTTCTTGTTTACTACATACCGTTCGAGCCTATTTCCAGTGATTACTCCATACCATTCGATAGCATGCACTGTCCTGTATGTTGCAATAAGATTAGCGTGTGTTTAATGGTTATTCTGATTATGTCAGAAACTGGATAAAACTAGATGGAAAAGAAATTATACGCCCTGTATCATAACTTTGGCTTCATATCCGAGATATGTAAAACTTGATGGAAAACAAATGATAAATCCTGTTTTATAACCATGGCTTCGTGTCAGAAATATGTAAAACGTGATGGAAAACAAATGATAAATCCTGTTTCATAACCTTGGCTTGGAAAATGGACATCTCTAAGGACAATACAATTCCTCAACATAATTCTGACTTCAAGGAATACTGCATACTTGAGTAGTATGTGGCTTAAATTTGTATAAATTTGCATTTTTTCGTCATATTATGTTGAAAATAATACGTTTTATATAGATTTTAAAAAAGGTGGGGGGTGATATAGCTGATTTGAAGTTTCAGTAAAAGAAATATAATAATACAAGTATGAAATTTAGAATTACTACAAGACTGCAAATGTATCATCGGTATTAACAAGTTAATACATTGACTTGAAAAGAATTTTTGAAGTAAAGAAAAATATAATTTTCTAATATGCTTGAACCAGAATCCAATATATGAAAAAATGGTCATTGGATTTTATGACATTTTTTACTTTTTAATTCAAGCAAGATGCTGTTCAAAGGGAGAAGTCATGGCTTTGAAGAGAAGGCTTCTTGGCTACAAACATGAAGTAATGAATACATGGAATTGTTTTGTGTAGCAATTCCATTGGATTTGGCAAATATGATTAACTTAATAAAGGACCAGTGGTAATATTATGACAAAAACGATATAAATTAAAATAGAAATACAATAAAAAAAAATAACGCCAGAGTAATATATTTAATGGTCTCGATAGAAACTGCCAATGAATTTAGTTATAATATTATTAATTAGTATCATCAAAACACATTGATGACAATAAACCCAAAGACTGGAAAAGCGTTATTACACAATATTGTATTGACGAAAAAATGTTTGGAATATCTCTTGTTGCGCTGTATATTCAAGTGGGAAAAAATCCACCTTTTCTGTACCATGCAAAATTCTTTGCAAGTGGGAGAAATACATTATTACAACGTGTCGCAATTATTTTTCTTCTTCTCATTATACCTTAATATTTAATGTTTGCCACTGTTTATTACGTTCAGCGATAAAGTGACCTCTCATTTCTTTATCAATGACGTGGCGTGGCGTCGCAGACTGGGGATATTTCTTGCGAACACGATCGGTTTGCATATGCAAGTACGTACCTCGATCATTGTTGTTTTATTTTCATCAGCTTTCACCTCAGGATGCTGTATATATGATCGTAAAATCTTTATAAACCAATCAAATGGTGAAAATTATGTGCTTTGGGGTGGACATCTGTCCACATCCATGACAGTTTGGAATCAATCCTGACAATGTTAAATGAAATGGTTTTCTTGACCAACATAAAATAATAGTTCCTGTAGCAAACATGTAATCACAAAATTTCTATATAAATTATATTAATACCTACTGATATATCAAACAAAAAAGATTTCGTTCATGGACACTGTAGATATATATATATATAACTACCTTCTAACCAAACAACTAAACTATTCAACGTCATTCATACGACGTAATCACGCACATCAACCGTTGTAAATTTATACACACAGACAGACTTGTAGACACATGAATTTACATCAAACCTCGCAAACCGGTTCCATTCCGTTCCGCTTAACACTAGCAACATGATCGTACATACATGCTTTCTAATCTTCCATCTAAACGGCATAGATGTATTTCATATCCACACGCATTCATTAACACATACACATACATCACCCACCCCTTAAATGAGAAAGACTACCGGAAGTAACAAAGATTACATGTTCTGGAGTATTTTTTTTTTGTATTTGCTTTTGTCATTTTTGACAATTTGTTTTACAATCTTTAACCGGTTCTTTTCATTTATAGTTCACGTGACTTTTCAATTGTCGTCTAATCAAATACAATTTATTTTATTTTAATTTTTTGAGAATCTATGCTGTCACAAGATCTAGTATATTTGATAGAAATTTGGAGTAAATAATTAATAAAGAAGACAAAAAATAAGTACCGTTAGTTTTAATAAGTTAGCTTATGAGAGACATTTATTTTCATAATTTGATAATCTATATAATTTAATGACAGTATAAATACATTGATTTTAGGAAGTGTTTTATTTAGTAACAAGTATTTAAAAATAAGTTAGACAAAGAGCCAGAAGTGGCAAATAGTAGGAAAGACAATTTGAAAAGTGCAAACAGTGACCTACACAAATGAAAGTAATCCTGGAAAAACTCTCACTCTATTACGATATATCAATAGACCCTTAAAGACAACGACAGATGATGCCGGAAATATACTTTTACTTATAATAATAATCACTTGGCTTGTAAGCCTTTATAAGAAAGAAAACATTCTTTGTCGCGCATGCGCCATACGAGTTTAAGTTACAATGAAAATCTCCATACACACTCATCGTAAGATGAATTATTTTCAAATATGTCTGCGCAATGGCCTCAGTTCCTAACTACTTCCTTCTTAAAACTTGCGAGCGGTTTGCTCCCTCTTAAAAAAAATGATGGAGGAATTGATTAAAATCGTTGGTGAAGCTGCCGCCGTGTTGCCCGGTCGTAAATACTTCCGTTGGCCGCCCCTGTCTGCTGAAGACCATTCCGCCTGCAGGCCGAGAGCCGTCAGATGTTGCCACAAATCCTCCACCATTACCACCACCGCTTCCAGTGGTGAAGGAGAACCCACTTGATTGGCCATCAGGGCTCCTGTTGTTGAATTGAAATTGATTAATTGGCAACAGTTATAAAATACCATTTAAGCAAATCTTTTGTATATAATTTTACCAAAAAAAATAAGACTGACACGATATTTTCACTTTGTCCTTCGTAAAAGCTACATACTAAATGACAAGAAATCTAACACTACTCAAAATTTAACAAATATTCAAAGTACATTAAGTTATAATTTACTACGATATGCACACAAACTTGAAAATGAGCGAAGTCTTCAGATAAATTTGAATAAGAATGCATCCTCCCAAGACCATGGCCAAACAGATCTCCACTGACAACGTCTCTGCCTTCACTGACCATTTGACCCGGAGTCATCGTCGTTTTGAATTATCGTTTCAGTAAATTTACTATCAATTTTTGGAGGGGGGGGGGGATGTAACGTTAGAAATGCTGGATAATGTCCTAAAATTTATATATTTTCAGCTATCTTTTAAGGGTCGAATAAAAAATTATTTTAAACAAGCAGACGATTTTGCGAGAGAGAGAGAGAGAGAGAGAGAGAGAGAGAGAGAGAGAGATGACTGATTCCAACTTGTGGTGGCATTGGCGTTTCGGGAGAAGTAAAACGTATGTTCTTTTTCAAATAAAGTGTGGCTGGCATTTGAAAAATGTGGAGAGAAAACTAATGAAAAGCTTAGTAGCATTAAACCTGTCATTGGAAGTGACATCCGTCCTAAAGAACATACTCGCACAAATGAGGTGGTATTGTGTCGATCGCGAATTGGACATGGCTTTGGCTCGCATCCTAAAGGGTGAACCTTGTCCAGTGTGAATACCCTGTCAGTAGAATACATCCTTGTTGCACCGAGAGTGTATTTATTTCGAAGCTGACAGTGGAATATATCTTTGTCGAGTGTATCTACTTCCAATTTAATAGTGGAATCCATCCTTATCTAGTGTATCAAATTCCAGACTGACAGTCTAACTCATCGGTTCGAGTATATCAGCTTCCACACTGACAGTGGAAAGCGGTACGTAATTGATAGTAAACAGCATATTTTCTCTACATAAATTTGAATCCAAAATATTTAATTAGTTTGTACAGTTAGATATGGTACCTGTTTGAATACTAATTTCTTATATACTGAACACTCCCAAGATTAGTTGTACTACCTATCTGATTTAAGGTTATTACTATCAATAAAGTTAGCAAGGTGAGTTAGCGTTTGTATATCAAAATCATCGAAAGTCGTAGCAAGAAATTAAAAGACTGTTTAAATGAACAAGCGAAGTGCGTCATCTATTCTTGCCGAGAAAACTTAATATAATTGTGTGCGTGTGGTGTATCGAAGTGGGACGGATTTGGATTCAGTTTTGTATCACTTGATAGTAATAAAATTAAAGTAAACCAAAAAAAAAAGAAAAAAGAAAATGATGTTAACGCATCAACAGAGTAGAACTGGTACTTTTAAAGCTGCTAAAAATAAAGGTGAAAGAGAACTATGACACAAGTCTGAACTAAGACATAAGTCTGAAAAAGTGAACAAAATTAAATAACCGTAGAATCCAGTGAATGAATGTCTTAAACATTGATTAAGATAAGATTAATTAAATAACCGTAGAATCCAATGAATGAATGTCTTAAACATGATTAGGATAAGATTATACCTTATGAGTAATACCAGATTGGAAAATATAACATCTTGATGTTTTAATAATTTCTTCATTTTAGGAAGCACAACATAGCCATTATTGTGCTGATGTGTTATTAATTGCTAATATGTACATTCATGCATACACACATAAACCCATAAAACTTCACGATCAATTCAGAGAGTTTGTATCGTTCTTGAATATTAATATTGTTTGAGACTGGTCTCATCCACGAAACACTTAATACTTTTGAATCACGCTAATGATACACTCTTTTTTTTCCATATACTGGTGTACGTAAGAATTTTGTTTTCCAAATCGTTGTTTACGGATCTCACCTGAATGCTATGCCCCTTGTATTTCCTTCGTTGATGACCCTGCGCTCTCCTGGGGTCAGATCGTAAGTGTTAACAGGGGCATTCTGGATGCTGTTAAACACATTGTCAAAGATTCTTTGGAACTCGTTATTTGGTGGATGAAATGGACCACCAAACACAAAGTCGAACGGATTCAACTGTCCTGCAGAAAATAAGAAATAGCAAATCAATGTGCTGGGTTGTATTAATTATTGATGCGCCGTATGGACCACTACTATAAAACGGAGTCAACGTCTCTTGGGATCACTATATTTCAGTTAAGAAGACCTTGCAACTTACAGAATAGTTCAAAACCGCTTGAAAGAAAGTATAACTACCTGAAATAATGGTCAGAATTCAAAAATGTTTACAGGAGGGAAAACGTTTTAAAAAAATGTTATTTTTTTTTGTAGAGCGCATATATTAGACTTACTGGTGGGTCTAATATTTCTGACGTAAATTAAATATTCATGCATATTTGCTGTGCGCAAAATAGAGAGAGAGAGAGAGAGAGAGAGAGAGAGAGAGAGAGAGAGAGAGAGAGATTAAATTAGCGTCTTTATAATATATAATAGCTGGTCGTGAGTACGACAGGAGAAATAAATTGACAATAAAACCACACTCTTAACCCTTGTCACGTAATTATGAAGCTGTCTAAACATACCCCATGTTTCAAGGACTAGATTAATATTCACGAATTAAATTACCGTATATAGTCAAAAAAGGGGGATACTTTCATGAGAAACGAAAAGACAGAAAAGTGCAAATGGTATAAATGTTATAAATTATTCTTTCAAACCAAACTATAGAGTTAAAAACTCGTATTTGTTCTATGTGGAGATAAGCACCGCGTTCCGATCGAAATCATTGAATGAACAATAACTTAAAACAAAGAAATATTTATTAATTTATGACAAAATTAAAAAAAAGGAAAATAATATCGGCTTCATACATCAACAAAGATTCTTTTCCAGTATAATTTATGTTGTATTCAAATTCTGTCATGTAACACGTAGATGACTTTGTGTCTATCTCCTGTCATGAGTGATTCCACTCGGTATATCAATTTTTGTCGTAATACCAGTCATGCGAGCCAGTCTAGAATGTTCCTAACGGACAATGGGGGGGGGGGGGGTCGGATACACAGAATGATACTGACTTGATTTACAGACGAATTTTATTGTTTAGTGCACACAAAAAAACACGGCTGTGCAAAAAGAAATCATAAAATAGCTGTAACTCTTGGATGTGATAGCAATGAAATTATTTAGGTTGCAACGATTCTTATATGACATGACTAATAATTTCTTTTATATGACAAATAACTGATATATATATAGCTAGTCTACCAGAGATTTTTTATATGACAAATAAATGGTATATAGCTAGTCTACCAGCGATTTTTTATATGACAAATAACTGGTATATAGCTAGTCTACCAGCGATTTTTGTTATATGTCTCGTCTTCAAACGAGTTTATATGACAAATTGATTTTGACATAGCGAGTCTGCCAGTGATTTTAGTGTGTGAATAACTGCTTGTAAATGTGTGCACTAAAATGGCAACAAAATCTGAATTTTAAGGGGATCCATTAGAGAACATGGAAGTAAACGTCATGAATACTCATGTCACACTTAAGTTCGCCTACACACACACACACACACACACACACACACACACACACACACACACGCATGCATGCATGCATACATACATACATACATACATACATACATACATACATACATACATACATACATACATACATACATACATACATACATACATACATACATACATACATATATACATGTAGTTTAATTATATACATCTGTACCTTAAACGAAACACTGCGCGGAACAGTCGAGACTGAAAATCGCATGAGTAAGATATTTTTTAAAGAGTCCATTACAGCTACTTTCTAAAAATTAAGGGTATATTTCTCGGTTAACTGAGGATATTTTAATATCTATTCTGGACCTATGGGCCCCGCGACTTTTATGGGCCCCATCAGGGGCCCCCATGAGACCGTGACCGTGGGTCTGGGGCCCCAAAAGTTTGACTGCCTATGGGCCTCCACGGTGCTTAATCCGGCGCTGCACCAAAGATGACAATCTATTTCTTATTTTGACCAATTTATTTTAATTGTGGCGATTTTCTGACTCTAGTGGCACATATTATGAATGTTTCCTGTAATACATTTACAGATAACTATGTTTTACTCGTTTAGCGTCTTTCCTTTTTACGGTTTTAAATTAGTCTGTGGGGTATTTACATGGACAACACTAGCCGTATAATCCGAAATGAGAAATGTCATATCAATTAAAACTGTCCCAATGAGAAATGTCATATCAATTAAAACTGTCCCAATGAGAAATGTCATATCAATTAAAACTGTCAGTCTACCTTTATTCTAAATTTTAAGTACACAAATCATATTGCTGGTTTCTTCACGCAGCTAGATATGGTAAAGCAATTAGTGGAAGCAAATTAGAGATGGGCGTGACCAGCCTGTACGTTTTCTGACTGAAAATATCTCATGCGTCTTAACAGGCGAAATAAAAAAAAAGTAAATTACCTGATATGTGAGAATTATTATTGCTGTGTTTGGATTGTATATCATTTTTTTAAATCACTTTTTTTAATGTGTTTGTAATATTATTTTTATATCAGTTTAAAGATATTATTCAGTCCCATGTCCCATGTAAATGGCTTTTTCTTCACGGAAATAAATTATACTAAAATTAGATACCTTGAATGATCTTTGATTTAATACAGGAAATATGTATAACAGACGTTTTACAATAATGTATTTATCAATGAATAAATAATGGTAAGCAAATATCGTGAAGGGGAAACCACAGCTGCAAAATAAAATAAAAAACTGTGTAGATATTTTGATTGTAGAGATAGGATGCAAATGTTAATAAGACCGTCCATTAAATATGTATTATCCACGTCAGTTTCTATACATAAAATATAGGAAACAATTGTTTGGTTTTTTGTTGTTGTTGTTTTTTGTTTTTTTTTGAGAAAAAAGTTTACTTGATTCAAACAATAGTTACCCTTGATAACGATGATGGAACAAAGAAGTACGCATAATGAAAGCGTGTTCCTAGAGACCATCTTCAGTCTGAAAAGAAAAGAAATTAATTAATTTAATCAAAGTGTCAGTTTTAGTTATCTACCCTTTACTTAATTAAATCAAAGTGTCAGTTTTAGTTATCTACCCTTTAATTAATTTAATCAAAGTGTCAGTTTTAGTTATCTACCCTTTACTTAATTTAATCAAAGTGTCAGTTTTAGTTATCTACCCTTTACGGAGTTATCTACCCTTTACGGTCATGGAGCTTATAGTATGGCTCAGCATCCCACGTCCGTCCATTAACACTTGCCTGTTCATTTTCCCCATATCATTCAACACCACCTCTGAAATCATTTTTCCATCTAAGGTTTTAGGGACACAGACCTTTTTGGTCTGCAGTGCCTGTTTAAAAAGACAAATCTATATTCTGATACGATTCTGATAAAATCTGGAATATATAGAGTATATCTACATTGTTTTGTTGTTTTTTTTTTTGTTTTTTTTTTATAGTAGATATACGGAAATATTTTACACGTGAAGTGAAATATTTTGTATTGTCAATAGTGACAATACAATGTTTTTTTTAATACTCGTTACATACTTCTTTATACCTACTCCCAAAACGTAGCTTTCTTATTATTATGTATTGTATAAAAAGCAAAAAGCGTCCACTTTCATGGATTTTCTCCACTCTGTGCAAATACAACAAACAGCTGCATTAATATATCGATAAAATGAAGTTCCTTAATTTTATATTTTTCGGAAATCAACGTTTTGCAAATTTAGCTTGTACATATAACATGCTTGATATTGTATATTTGAATGATACAATAGAATGATGACTTTTTATACGAAAATAAAGAGATTTTGTATTTTTAAACATTTCATGGGAGTATTTATACAGGTACTGTTGGACAGGGACGGCTTCATGCTGATTGGGCCAAATTGATCTAATCAGACCCCGCGCTCACAGTGGCCCCGCGCATTAGAAATTTAAAATAAATTAAGAGAAACTAATTTCAAAGCGATGGAAGAAAATTTTAAGTTAAATATAATAAAACTTGTTTAAAAGTTTATTTCCAAATGCCATACTCACGGGGGGGGGGCGTAAATGTAGTGTTACTGCTTTTGGGGTGGGGCAATGGAGATACATCACGGAGAGGTTGTATCACAGGGGCTCGTAGCTCGTATCGTTGCTTACAATTTACATGTCATACATGTACTATATAATAACTAACAAGGGAGGACACTTCCTCCTTTGTCGCGCGAACCATTTAAGAATAATTGCTGTTATTTCAAGCAGTGTTTTGCGTAGCGTAATAATTTGAAACCGATGTTTAGCTCAGGCATTTGACTTTGCATGCGTATCCAACGTTTGCTTTAGTATCATACCTTTAAAGAATGCCATACCACTTTCCCCACGGTACTGCTCGACATGGTCGTGATCGCGTCCGCTTAATATGCAAGAACAACGCGCGGAATGGAATACTTCCTTCTCATTGGCCAACTGAAAATAAGTTATAAATAAATGCAGGACGTAGTTTTCTTTTAACCAATGAGAGGACAATATTCCATTCAATTGGATTTCGCTTACATATTAAGCAGGTGCACCCACGATCATGGCGAGCGGTACTGTGGGGAAATGGTCTGGCAGTCCTTAAAGGATACGCAAAGTCGAATGTCTTAGCATAACATCGGTACCTAACTTAATTTCGGTTTGTAAATCAACACGAAACAAACTCCCATTTATCCGTTGTTTTAAAGTACGAATTAAAATGGCTGCTTTAGAAGGTCTATACTATATTTAATCACTACCGATAGTTTTGTTTAATTTAAAATGTATAACGTTTGTCATCAAGTATTAAAGGTGCACAATTCTGTATGGGTGACACGTTGCTACAGCTCATTTAAATTGAGTCATTGACATTTATCATGACTCGTGTAGAAAACTAATTATAAAAACGTAATACGTCATGTTTGGATTTTTTAAAAACAATTATATCGAGATGGTAGATCGTTTGTTGTATAAATCATAGATGTACACTAGAGTGTATATAGCTGACACATTTTAAGATCTCTAGATGAAAAACGAAGTCGCAAAAAATATGGAGAAACTGTTTGTAATACCATACATACGGGCATATATATTTTGTACATGGGGGAAAAGGTAGTTCCAAAAGAAATATCGCTATGGTGATAAAAAAAAAACATTTCAAAATATATTTCAATATCTCAGTAAGAAATATATACTTAAAGTTTATTTAGTTCAAAGAGTTTTTTGATGGACGAGGTTCGTGCATTTTCATGATGTGATTTTGCATCTCGTTTAGGACTGTTACCTCTCTAGAGGCCTTACTTATGGTATGATTTTGATAAAACTTGGAACGTATGCCTTTATGATCAAAATCCCTTACAATTTCCATACTGAGCGTGGTTATTAGATATTAATGATTTTTTCATGCATCTCATTGACTCGGCTTGGTATCATTCTCGGGTGAGTACGATTATGTTTGACATCCTGGTATATAAATGTTGATTCTGCATCTGATTGGCGGATCCTTTTCAACACTCAGGCTACTTTTTTTTCCCTATCAGATTTTACTTACATATGTTAAATAGTCTTATATCATCAAAATGTCGGATGAGTTTGATCGAGATCAAGATTTAAGGATATTTATGTGTAAATGTTCCATCTTATTGGTACCACTTTGGAGACTGAATTTATATAATAATATCGTGGAATTAGACAGACAATAAGTCTATGCATATTAATTTCTTTTTCCAGTACCCTATTTGATTAGCTGAAAATGTTGTATCTCTAAATAAAATACTTTTCAACTGATTTTGATACAACTTGAAAATGATGACCTTGGATGAGTTCGATTATAAGCCAAACTTACCAATATTAATAATTGTTAATAGTTAAAATGGTTATAAATGACTTAAAGACTAAGAGACTGTCTGCATATGGATGTGCTCTAATTTTTTAAAAAGTAAAAACCTGTTTTGTAAAGTGATAATATAAGACCGAGTTGGACAAAATGTGTATGCTGTTATGGTACATCTGCTTTAGTTATGACGATAAGCGGAAAAACAAGAGATCGATCATGTCATATAAGTTTTCAATATATGCTTCAAAATTAGGTACATTTCCATCATAATTACAGTTTTAACGAGGAGAATACTTGCTGGCTGTTGTACATACATCATGTCATATACAATATGCTGGCTGTTGTACATACAGCATGTCACATACAACTTGCTGGCTGTTGTACATACATCATGTCACATACAATATGCTGGCTGTTGTACATACATCATGTCAAATACAACTTGCTGGCTGTTGTACATACATCATGTCACGTATAACATGCTGGCTGTTGTACATACATCATGTCACATACAACTTCCTGGCTGTTGTACATACATCATGTCACATACAATATGCTGGCTGTTGTACATAACAGCATGTCACATACAACTTGCTGGCTGTTGTACATACAGCATGTCACATACAACTTGATGGCTGTTGTACATACATCATGTCACATACAATATGCTGGCAATTGTACATACAGTATGTCACATACAACTTGCTGGCTGTTGTACATACATCATGTTACATGCAATATGCTGGCTGTTGTACATACATCATGTCACATACAACTTGCTGGCTGTTGTACATACATCATGTCACATACAATATGCTGGCTGTTGTACATACAGCATGTCACATACAACTTGCTGGCTGCTGTACATACATCATGTCACATACAATATGTTGGCTGTTGTATATACAGCATGTCACATACAACTTGCTGGCTGTTGTAATACAGCATGTCACATACAACTTGATGGATGTTGTACATACATCATGTCACATACAATATGCTGGCTGTTGTACATACAGTATGTCACATACAACTTGCTGGCTGTTGTACATAAAGCATGTCACATACAACTTGCTGGCTGTTGTACATGCATCATGTCACGTATAACATGCTGGCTATTGTACATGCATCATGTCATATATAATTTGCTGGCTGTTGTACATGCAGTATGTAACATGCAAAATATGCTGTCTGTTGTACATACAGCATGTCACATATAACTTGCTGGCTATTGTCCATACATAATAAGCTGTCACATACAATATGCTGGCTATTGTACATACAGCATGTCACATGCAACATGTGATGGTTATTGTACATACAGCATGTCACATATAACGTGCTGGCTATTGTACAAACAGCATGTCACATACAACTTGCTGGCTGTTGTCCATACATCGTACGCTGTCACATAAAATATGCTGGCTATTGTACAGACAGTATGTCACATACAACTTGCTGGCAGTTGTCCATACATCATACGCTGTCACATACAATATGCTGGCTATTGTACATACATCATGTCACATACAACTTGCTGGCTGTTGTTCATACATCGTACGCTGTCACATAAAATATGCTGGCTATTGTACAGACAGTATGTCACATACAACTTGCTGGCAGTTGTCTATACATCATAAGCTGTCACATACAATATGCTGGCTATTGTACATACATCATGTCACATACAACTTGCTGGCTGTTGTACATACATCATGTCACGTATAACATGCTGGCTATTGTACATGCAGCATGTCATATACAATTTGCTGGCTGTTGTACATACAGCATGTCACATATAACATGCTGGCTATTGTACATACAGCATGTCACATACAACATGCTGACTATTGTACATACAGCATGTCACATATAACTTGCTGGGTATTGTCCATACATAATAAGCTGTCACATACAATATGCTGGCTATTATACATACAGCATGTCACATGCAACATATGCTGGTTATTATACATACCGCATGTCACATATAACATGCTGGCTATTGTACATACAACATGTCACATACAACTTGCTGGATGTTGTGCATACATCATACGCTGTCACATACAATATGCTGGCTATTGTACATACATCATGTCACATACAACTTGCTGGCTATTGTACATACAGCATGTCACATACAACTTGCTGGCTATTGTACATACAGTATGTCACATGCAACATATGCTGATTATTGTACATACACCACATGCTGCCACAGGTTGTCAGAAACTAAATGTTTATCAAGTTCTCTAATTTTTACATTTTAATAGTGTGACGGGGCAAATTTCTGGCGATCGATATTGAACCCGTTAGCTGAGACCAGAGAACCATTAATTAGATTTCTAGAGAATGGACGCGAATCAATCGTCGCACTGCCATATTCAGAATGCCTTTTCGAGGCGAGAACTCTGTTTATAAATAAAACATTTGTTAGCATTTGTTTATGTAGGAGTCAAACAGGCTATTACATGGGATGATACTAATTTTTGGACTTCAGTCTTTGATTCCGAGGACAGAATTCGCTAGAAATTCTCCCCGTGATAACCATTGACCAAGGGGCCGGATGCCTGGGAAAATGGGGGGTGTAAACGACACAACTTAAGGCATTTTGCGTCAATTTCATGAAATTCGTATATGCCAATATAATGTTTTGCTTGAATTGTCTGATATTATGTGCATGAATTTAGTTGTCTAAATTCGTAGATCAGTTTTTCCTGATATGAGTATAACTGTGCTGATTGTTATATTTCTTTTATAGAAGTGTGACGAATTGTTCAATTTGTTGTATAGCAATGGGGTATTCTAATATTTCATGTGTTACTTCAGTTATATGAGTTACAAGAATCCGTTTGAATTCACACATCTTAAATGATTTCATGTATGATAGACGAGAATTGTGTATTCGCTGAAATGGCGTAATTAGGGAACTATGATTGTTTTGGGTGTGCCATGCTTGGCCCGGTTAAATATCCTTTGACATCTGTTTGAATGCCGATAGTAAAATCTGATAATGAGGGAGGGAGAAATGATTCACTCCCCGTGGAAAAGCCGACAGGAAAACTTAAGCTATCTCTCTGTTTCTCTTTTCAAGGGGAAAATAGCTCTTCACACGCAGTGAGAAGTCTGTAGAGCTATATTTAGGACATCTTCAGACACATTGACATCGTAGCGATATGACTGAAAAATTGTTAAAGCTACGTTAAAAATCCTAATCAAACAAACATACTCTTGGTGGTGGTCAAGCCGCTAGCATAATAGACCATTTCATGGAAACTTCGGCGAACTTCGTAATTTGCTCGGAATTTTTATCACGTGGCGGGTGGTCAGCTGACCGCAATAGCCACTCGATAGGTGGTAGGCAAAATATGGCAGACGCTTCAGAATCAGCATCAATTTTCAAACTACGTCAACCTCGTTTATCGAGTTGTAAGATGCCTATTCAACAGCGATGCTGCCGCAGATATTGACGAAATTTAATATTGGATCCATCCTGTCTTATTTTCTGGAACCAGGGCGGATTTCAAAACCATACGAGAGAGTAGTTTTTAGTTGTTTACATCTGGACATGTACATGTAAGTAAGAAAACAGTGTCGAAGTAAACAAATTACATCCTGACAGTCAAAGAGCAGGTTATTCAAACTATTTATATTCATTTGTAACGTCACTGTACTAAGTGAATTTATAATTTTGTTTTTGAAAGTCTGTGAATAATTTACATGTAAATTTCAATCATTTAATTAGCTCAACCTGCTTGGATTTGGAAAAAGCTGAAAATATCGGCGTCACCGGTATTCGATCTCTATAACGTTCACAGACAAGTACACAACTATTTATCAAGTCGCAATACTAATACAAGTAAAATCATCTATCCATGGCAGATAATGGAATTTAATGCCACATCCTTGATTGGAGCGACTTTTGCAACCTCTGACGATACAAGAAGCGGGTTTTTCTTGCTGTTTTATCTATGAAATATTTCTAAACAACAATGGACGATAATTTGGTATGTACATGTACCTACCAGCGTTTGATTGGCTGGAATATAAAGGGACTTGGGAGGTTATTCGGATAATTACGGAGAAACTCGGTTAAATTCGGTATGAAATGGTCTATAGGGCTTGCGAGGTAGCAGAAATTTGACGAAAGCAATGCATATAGGTTGGCGGGTACTCCTTCCTACTCGCACGAAAGCACGTGGTCAAGAGGTGACGCTCTTTTCTCACAAGGGCTGGTATCGTTGCCTCTAGTTTACCTATCAGACTAGGCCAATAAATACGCCCTTCACCTATGATGATATTGATCAACAAAGATTTGACGGGGTGATTTATCGACTACTATCAGTCATACATGCACTATAAATATTTTTTTTGTAGTATATGTATGATTTATAGGTAAATTTTATCCAACGACTCGAACCCCAGTTTTTTTTCTTCCTCAAAATTCCATGGCCACCACAAACTATTGAAACGCCTTTTTTTGTTTTTACATCAGAAAATATATACATTGTAAGCGTACAGTCGACAGATTTAGCTCTTTGCTAACCTATCATTTCCCGACAAATTCAACCCAAAATGACTGAAATAACATCCCAAAAACCAGGCTGACCCCCGGGATCAAGTGGTTTGTGCAGGCAGTGCCATTGTTTACGTTATCTTGGAAGCAATCCAATTTTATATATATTAAAGAAATACTTTAAATATATTCTTCTACAAAGCTTTTCATTAGCTAGTCAGTGTTTTTTTTTCTTTCTCCTGCAGTGAATATCTAAACAAGATTTGATTCATGACAAGTCCATTGATACTAGATGGTAGGGGCGCCCCGAGTGTCCGAGACGGTTTAAAACACTCGTCGTTACGAATAAATGTCATCTGACCTCTGTCTGCGTGGGTTCTAGTCTTGGGTTCGGCCAATGTGGGTATGTGAGAATGCATGCCAGTAGCTTCTCGTGGGTCGGTGGTTCTTTTCGGGATTTTCCGGGGTTCTGCCTCCACCACATATGCAGTCGTCCATGTATAGCCTATCTTGTGCTGAAAAATGGCGTTAAACCCTACAACAGCAACAACTGGATGATAGCAAAGGTGTTTTATAGACCTTCAACTGATAATTAAATTTTGGACGATGAAAAAGATCGTGGCGAGACTCTGACATTAAAGTTATACAGTTAACATTTTCATAATCTGTCTTATCAACGGTGTACAAAAGATCTATATTTGTTTTTGTTTTTGTGTGCTGGCTTGGGTTGGGGAGTGTGGCTTGAAGGTTCGGCTTCGGTTGATTTGCTTTTCTATTCTATCGCTATGTGACGAATGGATGGCGTCATAATTCAAGAATTTTCTATTCTATTGCTATGAGACGAATGGATGGCGTCATAATTCAAGAATTTTCTATTCTATCGCTATGAGACGAATGGATGGCGTCATAATTCAAGAACGATGCAGAGCAAACCTTGATTGTGACTATCAGTTCCAATGTAGGACATTGTATTTATTTTTTAATGTGCACGTAAGATACTTTCTACATGCTTAGAAAACTCTATGACCGGTATACCTCGCATTTTGCATCATTAAAAAAACAAACGAAATGTAAATCGTTGAAGAGAGTATCGGATAAAGTAAATAAAGTAATAAACAAAGAAAATTGAAGAGAAAGTCTAAGATTAAATAGGTAATTTGAAATACTCTTACCTTCTGCTTTTTGTTCTCTTGAGAATTTAAACGAATATAATCATAAACGTGTTGTTAATAAACTACACATCTATACCTTCCTTATAAATAGCGGCGTGAGTACAGTGTCATGTGATGCAGTGCGTAGATGACATTTGTCCTGATTTTTAAGTGTCCACGTGGTTATCTGACAAAAAAACGTAAACGTATTTGCAATAAGTAATTAGCAGACAGTCGTTTGCCCCTTGCCTGCCACGGTATCCTGCACCAAACCATACACTGCTTATCATACCTTGAAGCCACTTTGCTAATATAAATCTAGATTCTGTTATTTGAAAATTGTTTTAACATTTGTGTAGGCAATTCATTCAGTTGTAATATATATCTTCTTTTTCACGGCGTTCTAGTTGCTTTAAAGGTATTTTTTTTTTACCCAGGCTTGATACCGTCTTTGACGCGATAATTGGTCACATGGTGTTTTGCTTTCTGCATGTGAAATTAGAACTTCTTGCCTTGTTTATGATTTAGTTTTCTACCAATGCCATTAAAAGTCACAGTTTTATGGACAAGTGAAACAAGAATAACATTTTGTCTACAGTTATATTTCAGTGAGGTTATCAATATTTGTATTATTTAAATATATTTTTTCTTTACGAGGAAAAAAATTTAGAAAATGAATAAAATCGATGTAGACGAGAGGGCTATGATAATAATGTTCCTAAGATTCGTCGATTTGCTTCCTTTAATGTTTCTAAAAATTCCTTTCCACTCTATCCTGCGTTAGGTACTGATATTATCATGTTTACGTGTTTAAAAATTTAATTTTCTTGATCAGAACAACTTTTTATCTAATAATGTTGTCTTGTTTGTTTGTTTGTTTTTTAACCTCGAAGTCATTTCTGGTCATTTAATATTGAACTTCATTTATGCCAGCTTTGACTGATTTGGTTTCAACTATACCCGATGTAGCTTTTATCTCTGCTGGTTTGGTTTCAACTATACCCGATGTGGCTTTTTATATGATCTCTATTCACGTCGAACGGTTAATGAAAGTTTTGTTTTGTTTTATACCCGGTGTCGTTTGACTAAAATCATTTGCAAGTTTTTCAGTACTATAAGTGTCTACTTGAATTATTACGATATTGGTATCATCGTAAACACAATTCTCAATCATATAATCAAAACCGTATAACACCTGGTGATTCTTCAAACTATAGTTAACTATCTTGCAATTACACAAAGCACAGGAGTCTGACGTTTTATCAATAAAGTACGGCGAAATGTCTGACAAAATGAAATACCCTTAACAATGTTTATATATATATTATTGTTAAGGGTATTTAATTTTGTCAGACATTTCGCCGTACTTTATTGATAAAACGTCAGACTCCTGTGCACAAAGTAAGTACTTTACGTCATAGTTTACTGTGTAAATAAACTACATCTCTTTATGACTATAAAACATAAATATATACCACAATTTTCATTTCTCGACCGTAAGTCATCTGCATGATTTCATATTTTGCGGTGAAAACTTTCCGATACTGAGACTGTTTCAGCCCTTACGTTTTACAATAGTTTTTAATATGTGTAGCCGATGGCTTTGTCGTATTTTTAAGTCAAAATTATTCGTTTAAGTCCGCGTGCTAATTCTCATTGCTGCTTTGAAGATAGCCGAATTTTTTAAATAAAATTTAAACAAAAAATGTACTTGGTTCATTTGATACACTGATTTTAAAAATACAAATTATCAAGAAAATCCACATATTGTCTGGATTATAGCTAATTTACACAACATTTGTATCTTAACGATTTTCATAACATTTACCATTCTATGCAACTTTAGGCAACTCTAATTAAATCCTCCGTCTTAGACATCTGCGTATTACGAAGCAAGGAATGTGGTAGTAAACAGAAGAGGATGTACGTGCTATGTCTCAAGGGTCAAGAGTAAAATGTTTTCTTTCTTACCAGCCCCGAGCTAAACTATTAATCAGGAAAATGATATATATATATATATATATATATATATATATATATATATATATATATATATATATATATATATATATATATATATATATATATATATATATATATATATATATATATTTAAAAAAATCAACGCCTATAGTTTCGCCAGTCATTCATGTGCACCGACTTAAAACAACGTAAATATAATTATTCCTTGCAGATTCACTTTATGCATGTCATTGAATTAGCACTTAGAGAAAATCGCATTAAAAAATGCAACACAATTGTATATTAACACACGTACTTCGTTTTCTTTAAGCCGTTTCTGACGACCATAAGTATTTCAGTAAAAACGTGCAAGCTTTCACCCAGTTGTTTACAATTAAATCCACGTTCTAAAAGCTCTAAAATTTGAGCTGCAGGTAAAATTAATTTATTACTTTTTTGTTGTTGTTAATATCAGGAAAACATGTCATTTTAGATGCTGTTAAGTATTGCATACATGTACTTTAACAACACAACCAACGTGCAATTCAGGTCTAACCTTATAGATTTGACATACGTTTTATTATTCAATTTCCAAATGCCATTAAAAAGTTTCAATAAACTCAACGAATTTAAAAATGAGTTAAAAAAATCGACAAAATTGCCAAATCAGCTGCAAATCTGCAAATTCAGTGAAAATTCCGCAGGAATGGTCACCCTGATATTTTCTTGTGACAACATCATAGAAACTGGTCTTCTGTTTCTGTCTTTCTTTATTTCACTCCTTGTTGTTTTTTTTTTTTAAATATATTTTGCATCTTGAAGGTGGATTGGAGGACATTTTATGACTCACAGCTAACATGTACTTGCGGTCTCCGTACTGTACTACCTGCTGAAATATTTAGATACGTGATAGAGGGGCTGTACTTGTTGCCCCATGATAACAGTTATCGTAATATGTTTACATTTTTTGTGAATCCGTGCTGTGTTTTAAAATAATATCAGAGAAAAAAAAATATTCCTTATATCCAAACGTTTATTTGTCTCTGCTATTAAAAACAATTCCGTACAGAACTGAGAATAAATAACATGTGTGTAAACTGTTGCAGCCCCTCTGGTGTAAAAGGTGCCTCGTTGATTTTTAAAGAGTAACTATGTTGAATCTTTTCTGTATTAAAATAGTCAGTATGAATGGGTTTGGGTACATTTTTTGTTGTTGTCAAGTGCAGTTGAAGCACATGGCCGTTTAGCAAGTCATTGCTTGCACCTGATAGAAAAGAACAAGCGTGATGAATTGTCACACATCTTTACCATCAATACCATGCAGACGTCAACTTTCATGTGTACATTTGTTTTATCAGTACACATTGCAGCCATAACTTGTCACTTTTTTATTCGAAAAGAAATAGCTGCATTTTTTTTACTTGCCTGATTTTAATTTTTAAAAAATAAAATAAAAATTAAAATATATTTATTAGGTGTATACTCAGTCACCTACAAAGGACGGTAACACGCCACTAGCGAAATTAAAACCATCAAATGTATCAGTGTTGTACTATCCCTGCATGATGACGTCATTTTATAAATCTGACTCTTATTTAATTTTTGTTTAAGTACATGTATACAAATAAGATATTTATTCAAATAGTATCATTGTCTGAAAAAATAACAATCTGTCATTTCCGTCTTACATAAGCACCCACTCGCTGAAACATCTAATGTTGCTAATCTGTCTGCAGCCTGGTGTGATTGTTATATATATATATATATATATATATATATATATATATATATATAAAACTAAAATATATCTCAAATATATTTTATAGCGCCTTCCCCCCCCCCTCTCTCTCTCTCTCTCTCTCTCTCTCTCTCTCTCTCTAATTTTGTGCTATTGCGCATCTGTGGTGCATGTTATTCAGGGAAGAATGAGTAAAAGCCAAATGAAAAAGGACAAAGTATAAAACTGTTAAATGTGACAACCTGGAATTAAGAGAATATAATCAAAGGAAAAGAATGGTTTCTAGTGTATAAACTGATAGACTGCACGAACTGCGTAAGTGTGTGTGTGTGTTTGGGTGTGTGTGATTCGGATTTTGAACGTCTCATTAACAATTTTTCAAACATATCGCTACGATGTCTGCAGTGTGGCAGTTAATAGTAATGTCTAGCACTGGGGCATCATGCCGCAGACATGTAGCATGATGTCCCACCCAGTCACATTATCCTGATACCAGGTCGACCAGACCTAACATTAACATCTTCATGCTGAGTGCCTAGCGAGGCAAATGTTAGTACCATTTTTATAAGTCTTTGTTATGACTCGGCCAGGGGTCGTATGATTAGATTTATATTATTTTATTCCCTTGTTCCAATATAATAATTGTAAGTAATGTTCCTATATACGGTACAGTGTGATACCATGTGTTAACTTTTGTTAGTTTGGGAACTGAATCTTAATGATCATTCTTAGGATTGAAACTACGTGATGTGGTTATTTTTTTTCTTGACGTTTTTAGTGTTGTTGTAGTTGCCAGAACTACATATTTACAATAAGCTTAACATTCGATTTACAGAAATATATTTTTTTTAGTGTGATGGCCAATTTTTTTTAATTCTAAATAAAATGATGAGCATGTGCTTTACATTTTCCTATCAATTCTTTTGAGAAAGAAGAAAAGGAAAAAAAAAAGGGGGGGGGGGGGTCTTTTTTAAGAATTAAAAAAAAATTATAACCGGGATTCTCTGAAACAGATTTGGGGCTGGTGAGTTCCATAAAGCTTAAACAAACATTTATATCTAACTTTTTTTTAGATACATATATTTACATTTATATCTTTCAGGTATGTCAGTCTCCGTCATATGGTTATGTGCGGAATAAACATAAAGCGACTTCTTTTGAAAATTGTCAACATTAAGGGTGTAGATGGTGTGTAGATGCTGACTGATAAGTACTGTTTTCGCTTCTAATTATTAAAATAACAAGAGAAATAACACATTTTGTATTTCAAAAATCACTCACAAATATACTCTTTAAGCGACGAGAGCGTGAATAACATGCATTTTCTTTGAACTGGTAAACTATTTTATGTAGAATGACGTTTCCAACAGAGAAGGAATTTATAATTTAAAGTTATGTCCCTTGATTACTTTTCATGGCAACGCTGACTACAGTACTCTTCGTGGAGTTTGCTGTTTACAGCACGAGAAAATGAGTTTTCATCGGCCAATTACAAGTGCCCTGGAAGCAACAGGATGCTTAGGTTAACATTTAAATCTGTATCAGGTGGAGTTAAAATATATTTATTGCAATGACAACTCCTGGACAGGTTTTGACGAGACATGCACATATTTACGAGATGCACTAGTTTTCGGGATATGGACGCAATAATGATTTTCAGAGCATAGTCGTTTCTCATTTTTGCGGGTTCGATAATCTCGCAGTATTTACTGTTTTCCGTTCTGTATTGACAATTGCAGTATAGGCCAGTCGTTTATAACGGTAGTTTTACTAATAGAAATATTAGCTAATAACGATTACTAAATTTGATAACCAATATTTCCTTTACCGGAAACATAACGTAATAAGAAAATAATTAATCCGTAAAAAAAAACTATCCTCGCGGTATTGGTTTTGGTTCCTTTAAGAACAAATCGCGGAATAATTCGTACACATTGTACGTTTTATTCAAAGTTCATGTAAACTCTGAACCATCATTATACCTGTACCAAAATTCAAAACATAAATTCATGGTTGCAGACATTTGTTCCATGACAGTTTATTTATGAATAATACGTTTTGCTTTCATTGCATATCACATCATCTGTTTTGGAGCAGTTGTCATTATAGGGATGAGAAAAGAAATATTCAATCATTGGATATTTCAGTATAACAATACATCTTAATATGAATCAATATTTTCTTATCCTTAACATCCATGTATGTTTTTATTAAAAAGGTATGGTCATCCCAGTGATAGTTTTCTACCGTTCTGAAAACCATGCAAAGGGCATGTAATGCATTTATGACAGGCTTAGAAATGTTTAATACTGTTTTGTATCTGATATTACATAAATGTTAATGTACCAAAATATAAATATTTATCTTTAAAAAATATATATTGCATACCTGTCAACTTTTAAGAAGCCAAGTAGGAAGATTAAATAAAAAAAATTGAGGGATCAGGACCTAAAATCACGATGTTTTTTGTGGCATCTTTTAGCCTTCTTTACATATTCTGGTAGGCTGTTGCCAAACTGTAACATAGTGAAAGGTTAGTGTTAAGTAAACAAGCAAGAAAGCCAGACTGAATATATTAACTGTTAATCCTTATCAGTGCAGTTATCTTGTAAAAAGGACTTTTGTTGTTGTAGGGTTTATCGCCATTTTTCAGCACATGATGGGTTATACATGGTGGCCAGCATTAATGGTGGAGGAAGAATCCGGGAAAACCCCTGGAAAGAACCACCTACCCATGAGAAGCTACTGGTAAGCTTTCCCACATACCCTCATTGGCCGAATCCGAGACTCGAACCCATGCAGACAGAGGTGAGATGGCAGTGATCTATAATGGAGAGCGCTTTAGACCACTCGGCCACTTAGGGCCCCCTGTAAAAAGGACTGACTGTCTGACATAATTCAGAGAAACCATGTTCTACAGTGTGTTGTGTAAGCACCTGCAACTGAGTGGCAAATAAACGATGCCCTATGTTGTTGTAACTATTCATGACGCCCAAATGCGCATTCTCAAGCTATGGTTCATGTGACAGATATTTTTTCCACATTTTTGTATTCCAACTCGAAAAGACAGTTAACATTGTTTTCTAACTGAAATATTTATTCTGAATTATTTTTTATGGCACATAAGCTACATGATATGTTTTTTCATTCTTTATTTTACTTTAATGGTGGTAATACACATTTTTATATGCCAGGTCTTCACTAGTGTAAATTTCATTGGTGGGAATGGAGATGTTATAGCATTATAGTGATAATTTTTTAGATTGAAATTAATTGCTGAAAATGTTATTGCTGTACATCCTTTTTTTCTTGTGGTTTATATTCTGATTTTAACATTGTTGTATGGTTAAAAAATTAAATAACTGACGTTAGTATTATTTTAATGTAACATTCTATTTACTGAAGAAAAAATTCTTTGAAGCGTGATAATTAATGATTATTTCATTATAACAATAATCAGGGTTGATAAAATAGAACATGGTTTCTATGGATTGCATAAGATATATATATATATATATATATATATATATATATATCTCAACAGACATAATGTAATAATTAGGAGTTTTCTGCAAGAACGGAGAGACATCATGAAATCGGTAGGTCAGTGTAGAATGACCCCAAAAATCAGTATTTTTTCTTCTGGCTGTAGAGTTGACACATATCATATTGATTGCAATACTGGAAATAAGGAAAAACAAAAATAGAAAATGTCATTAAATATAACAGCGAAATTGATAATTATTTAAATAATGGGCTTTTATAGGGAAAAGAAGACACCTGATTTTATTTATCAAACAGTCAGCAACACACAAGTTTCATAAAGGGTTTAAATTCATTGAATTATTGGAAAATAAAGGTATTTTGAATGGTTATAAAATTGTATTAGGCAATTTGATGTTTTTTTTTAATTGTAATGCATAATGTATATATTTATGTTTGTTTGGTAATTGCAATGCATAATGTACATATTTATGTTTTTTTGGTAATTGTAATGCATAATGTATATATTTATGGGATTTAGACAAGATTGAACTATTTTCTTTACTTGCAGCAAAGTGTGACATTACTATCAAGAAAACTTCTGAAACTTTCATCATCAGTTACATGCTATCACGTGACATCAACAAACAAAACAATGGCTGCTCCAAAAACGCATGACACACTGAAACTGCTCTTGCAATGATATCCAAAATGTACTTTCCCTTTGAATCCAATCCAAATACAAGTCTCCTACATGTTGTACAGAAAGTCAAATCACGTCCTGCTTCATTGAATAAGGTCATCGACTTTATGATGTTTGCACTTGTACAAGCATAAATCATATGACTGACCTTGACCTCACTTATTGCCACAAAACTGTGTAGAAAATAGGGATTGTTGTATTGAAACTGATGTCCTGTCAAAATGTTGCAGTCATGTATGACTGTATTTATGAATATATCTCAAAGTATGTAAATGAAATTATACCAGCAACCCATTACTACATTATGATAAAACATGTAATGAATTTGTAACCAAAAAAGAAGTAATTAAAGAGGGAACTGAAGGAGTAAAAATGGAAGAGGGATGTTTCTAGAAAATATCACAAGATTTCCTTTAGAAAGTGTATGATCAGTTTCTTTGTATGCACTTGTAATGATCCAGAATTTTAACATTTAAAAAGTTAATTTGAAGTATTTTGTTACTTATGATGATGTGGTATATTTTTTGCGGACATTATATTTATTTCCTACCCTGCTTGGGCCTCATACAAAATTTGCAGTAACAATATGAGAATCTCATTTTATATTGCTGTATATAAAGCATGATCAACCAGATGTTGTTTATTGTAAAACTGGCATCATTTATGATATTTACTGAATACAGGAATGGGGATTGTCTTTTGTTTGTGACTTGTTTCTTGCCTAGTACTTTAGAATATTGTGTGCTAGTGTAAGTCAAGTGAATGTTGGTATGTACATCTTTTAAACAACCTTCCAACAACTAAATTAGCATTAGTAGTATCTACTTTGCCTCTTGGGTGTTAATTTTCCTATGATACCTAAATCAGTTCACTAAGATATTCTCTCAGACACATGGCCCAGGGCAAGGAGATACAAAATGACATCCCCTGACTCAAAATCCACTAAAGAGCAGCGAGTTACAAAATGACATCCCCTGACTCAAAATCCACTAAACAGCAATGAGTTACAAAATTACATCCCCTGACTCAAAATTCACTAAAGGCAAGGAGTTACAAAAATTACATCCCCTGACTCAAAATCCACAAAGGGGCAATATTTTGATTACAGTTATTTTGATACAGTGTTGAAACTGCGATCTTTTAATAAATAAATCTGAACATGCTTAAACTGAATAGTTTTCTGTGTTTATCTGCCTCACAAAATAGTGTACTTCATAAGAGAATTGTTTGTCAACTAAAATTTTTCATTTTATTTTGTCTCCTTCAGGTTCTGATGTAAACCAGTACTCATCATAAAAGTACATGTAGTTATATTTTACAAGGTTTTCAGACAGCAATTTCTTCACTCATATTTGCATTTCACTCAAAAGCAAAATTTCCTGATGTGAGGAACACTATTCTTATTCACATTACTGATGGAATTACAGGGTTCTGATGTGTGTCGTGCTTTAAACAGCTAATTTTAGGGACTGGACATTTCCAATAAACATAACATACAGTTGGTAGCAAGAAAGAATTAATTATATCCATCATGCTAGCAGGAAAAAAAATATCTTAAGAAGAAAAATATTATGGTCTGTAAGGACAATGCTAATCCCCCACTCACCCCACCCCCAAATTGTATGGTCAGTTTATTATATTTTTTATATTATTCATGATACTGATAATTATTCAATGTTTTGCTTTACAGGGATCATAACAAAACATGGTTTACTACAATTCACAATTTCTGCATGTTCAGTTGATCTAAAAAATCTTGTAGCAAAAAGGAATCCCCCCATCTTTTAAACTAAATTATTATGAACTAAATGTTTTTAGATTAGGTATTTATAAAAGATTATGTATATCTGCTTATAATCTAATTGTGATTGATGCATTTTGTTTGTATAAATGATCCTTATGTTTGTTTATATTAAACATCAGGTCTTTATTAATCAGGCCTTGCTTTTTATCTATCTACATAGCCACAACTCATTGTCTTCATTTGCATATGATGATGTCAAAATGACCAGTTAAGCATTGTAGGATTGTTCTATCCTTACAGGATAAAATTAGTGTGTTCAAAGAGTATAACTCATACATTGAAATGAGAACAATTTTTCATAGTGTTATGTAAATTGATTTAATTTATATTTGATTTAATTTAATTGTTTGTAAGTTTTTTTTATAATTATTTCATTACTATTTATTGGAATAAAGTTCAGTTTTGACTGATTTTTATATTTTTGAAGTAAACAACTTTATAGAGACATTGTATCAAATGCAGACCTAGTTCCTTGAACTTGATTCAAAACCAGTGACAGTTTGTTGTAAACAGCTTTTTTAAATTTAAAAAAAATCTCTTTCAGAGTAAGATTCATAAAGTAGAATCAAGGTCATACTTGGACTACGTTTTAAATAACACGTATCAATTAGGTTTTTCAAGAGGATTGACCCACATCTGGGCATCTTTTTTTTTGTAGCTAGATTTATTGTTGATTTTTTTAGAAATAATAGTCATACTTGCCTTAACACTGGAGACGTCCAGGTGTTTTATGTGGTAACCAGTTTTTGGGGCTAATTATTTGTATTTGTTTTAAAGAAAAGTGATTATTTTCCCTGGAAATACAAGTACTCAAAATTAAATTCTAAGAGAAGGACATTTTTCAAAATTTATACATGATTAAAAACTGGACTGTTATTTTCTGTGATTCAACAAAGACTTGTTGACACATCAGTATGATGCTGACCACAGCATATGTCATTGCCTTCCATTTTTGATTTCATCGAAATTTCACTCAGTTTCATTAGGACTTTTTGTATCTAGGACTTCTATATTTTAATTCTTGCATTATTTTTGGATTAGATTCATAAAACCATAAGTTCTTTTTTTCATTTTTAACTTGTTCTTCTGGGAAATAAATTAATTTTTAAATTTTGTAAAGCTTGTTGTTTTCACTTTTTTCTTGTTACATTTTATAAGAGCCTAAACATGTAACAATAACAGTTATATGGAATATTATACTTGTATTATCTTTCGTAATTCTAATGGACTTGTATTAAGGTTATAAAAGCATCTTGTTCCTTTTGTTATGTATATGTTATGTATATCTTTATTCCAAGTATTTGGATTCTAAAAGATTAATTTTTTTTCTTTTTTTTTCTGGAAATATTTGAGTGGTCATACAGAATTCTTGGATAAAGACATTTCTTTAAATTTTATTTGGAATTCAAACACCGGTAAATTATTGTAAGTGGAGCAATAAAGAACTGTAGGCACAACAGCACTATACTGGTTATAGTATACATCATTGCCTTCCATTTTGAATTTCCATCGAGACTCGAACTTGAATTCATTAGCAAATTTCATTACTAGGACTTATAAAATTTAAATTGTGGTTTATTCTTGGATTATTTTTGGATTTGATTTTTAAAACCATAAGTTCGTTTTTCATTTTTGCATTGTTTTTCCATTGTTTTATTTGGCAAATTTTACAAAGCTTGTTGTTTCACTCTTTCTGTATTACTGTTTATTAGAGCCTAAACACATAACACTTAAATGTTTCTTGACATGTACATTTATGTGTTTTATATATATGTATGTATGTATGTATGTATGTATGTATGTATGTATATATATATATATATATATATATATATATATATATATATATATATATATATATATATATGAAAAGACAAAAGCACATATTAGCCTTTATTATACAGACGTTGATCCAATTCGAACGGCTTAGACTAGGTCTTTAGGATGCTTAACAGGGGTTGGGGGGCCTGAGACATGATAGGTGTTTGAAGTTTTGAAATTTACTAAAATTTGTTTATTAACAAATTTAAACCCACCTCTTCATTTTATTTCAGGTTCATTGGTAAATTCCCTAATTGGAACAAGAAACTGGTAAGTATGAGTTTGATGAAATTTGACAAAGATTTCTGGAGTTAAATCCTTTATTTTTTATGCGGATGATGCTGATCTATGACCTAATATGGCTGCTAGAAACCTTTGAAAATAAAACTTCATAACAATTACCCAATGGAATATGATCCAATTTGATGAACAGCTTTCAGGTAAGAAGACCTTTCTAATATGAACAAGGGAAAATAGGAACAAAATAAGAGGAAAACACTTTTAATTGACTTTTATAAAAAAAATTCTCAGCAGAATTAGATAAAGTTTGACAAGAGACCCATTTGTGTAAGCGTCTTACAGATGTATGAAAATTCTGCAGTCAAATATAACTGATATTGCTTTAGATGATTTCTGAAACAAATGTCACAATAGAATTTGACCAGATTTGACAAAAAATACATTCTTGTTTGAAGGCCTTTTAATTTTATTCAGGTTATGTTGATTGTCTTTAGATATGCTGAATATTGTGAAAATAAGAGTAACCTTTAAATCTTATTCATTAAGATAATATGGAGACCATTTTAACAAGAATTACTGACCTGGATTTATTACTCAGATGCTCTTGTATTGGGATTTTATGTAGATGCCAGATCCACTCTTTGAATTGAAGACAAAAAACGAAAACACTCCTTACACGCTCATAGTGAAATAAAAGACACTGTAAAAATATGATATGGTGAAATGCAGATTGTTTCATTAAGCTTTGTGTACAGAAATCACTGGTAACGTGAGAGGAACAATGTAAATGCAGCACACAAACAACTAGATCAAAAGATTGAAAATTTTCAGATCTTAGAAGTACCTGCATCACATCAGAATGATCTAAGTTTGATTGCCAGTCATGATGCTCAGGGGCATTCAAATAATTAAGGAAGCAAGTTAACATTCAGAATTCAAGGTCAAAAGGGCATTGTCTGGGAAAGTGGTCTAGGTATAGTGGTCTGTTATAGTGGTCTAGGTTTACTCCTTCTCTGGCAATGTTGCATGCTAACCTGTTTTACACAAAGTGAATACAGAATGTGCTGCATTTTCATTCATTTATAATTATTGGTTTTTGTTTATTTTAACAGCACTTTTAATACATTATTTGCCGGGGCCCCGAGTGTCCGAGTGGTCTGAAGCACTCTCCGTTATGGATCACTGCCATCTCACATCTGTCTGCAGGGGTTCGAGTCTTGGATTCAGCCAATGTGGGTATGTGAGAAAGCTTGCCATAGCTTCTCATGGGTCGTGGTTCTTTCCAGAATTTTATGGCTTCTTCCTCCACCATTAATACTGGCCGCCATGTATAGCCTACCTTGTGCTGAAAAATGGCGCTAAACCCTAAAACAACACCATTATTGGCTGTATTATGTGGAAGAAGTGAGAACCAAGTTCTTTTCCCAGGAACAAACCAAGGCAGCTGACCTAGGTGGGTATTGAACCCACTACTCTGGGATTATGCTACAGATGCTATACCAACTGAACTACCAAGGGTTAATAATTTTTAATGGGGTTATTTTTGTTTTTGTATTCATTCATGTTGGCAGTTTATGTTTTAAAATAAAAACTTTGTACATTTATATTTCCTGTTTCAGTTTGAAATGCATACTTGAAGATGGAGAAACTGCTTTCATCCAAGATGTAAACTTACTGCTGCAACATCTACACATAGAGGTTGGTCTGAAAGTCCGATGTTGAGAAAATCTCGACAAACGTGAATTTATCATGCTTTTTCTAGAATGTTATATGTAAATAAAAAATATGTTTCTCTTGTAAATTTATTTCACTCGAATTCCCAAAATTTACCATTTAAATTATAAAAACAGAATTAGATTGTTTAAAATATACATACTGTACTACACTGCCTCCTTTTCCTGGGTTTAGTGTGCAGTTCTGTGTGATGTTTTTATTATACAAGCCAATTATCTGTAGTGTTGAAGTATAATTAATTGTACATTTCATGTAAAAGCTGTAGATTTTGTGTAACATATGTTCACAAATTGTGCTCAAAGCCGGAGAAAGGACCATTGTTTTTAAAATTCACTCAGAAGAAAACATTAGAAAACAGGGATTATATTGTATCAGTCCTGTAATTATTGTCAGGGCTGTTTCAGTAAAACATATCTGGGATCCAGAGAAGGCACTTTGGGGTACTCGCCCATAGATGCAATTTAGAATTTTCTTTTCATTTTAATGTGGACTCAGTGTAATCAAAGTACCCTGACATATATTTTTTTAAAAACTGCCTTCCCTGGGTATGTTTAAATGGAACAGTTCTCAGTTTTCTGGATAGGCACTGCGGCTGATTCTAAATATTTTGTAAGCTAATTGTATGCAACCACATCATAACAAAATCCTTATAAATTATAAAGAAAGGATTTATACATATCATTTGTGCAATTGTTGTGTGAAAAATAAAAGAGAGAGAGAGAGAGAGAGAGAGTATAAAAAAATAATTTACCCCATTTCATAGGGTACAGAAATTTGAAGTACAAACACATATCTTCATTAAAACTTTCACTTATCGATTTTATGATGGAGAAATAAGAGCAGTAAATATCAAGCAGAAAATGTTGAAATTGAATTAATTTTATAGGTAGATATTGGTTTCCTCTAAATTGCGACAGGTCCCATGTGTACCATTTAAAGGGGACAGGTCTCCAATGTAAGGAAGTTCAGTTTATTTATGAAAGTTATTGTAAATAATTTTGACTTAAATTTTATTGTCTTTGTGTCTATATTGAACAGGCACATGCCATTCTTGTCAATGTGTCTATATATTTAATATCTTTCGGCTTATTTGCCTTATCTTTCCTATTTTTCATCAATCCATGTATCTTCATATAGCCAACATTTTCCTATCAGATGTTATCAGTCTTGTATATCACTGATATGCTAAACCATGCTGGCACAGTCACTCATATATCACTGATATGCATAACCATGCTGGCACAGTCACTCATATATCACTGATATGCTAAACCATGCTGGCAGTCACTCATATATCACTGATATGCTAACCATGCTGGCACAGTCACTCATATATCACTGATATGCTAACCATGCTGGCACAGTCACTTGTATATCACTGAGATGCTAAACCATGCCATCACCATCACTCTCATTTGCATACAGTTATCTTTAGTATACTTTTCAGTCACATATTGTCTGTGATGTTTATTTTGTTTTCCAGCATCCAGTAGGCCAATATGTTGCCAATGCCTGCCACAGTTTCAGCCAGAGAATTGGGACAGGGACGAAAACTCTACTTATGTTCACGAGTCTGCTGACAAAGGCAGCTGCTGGACTTCAATACCAGGTCTCAGCATCTCTTGTTTAAGCTCTGAAAGAACAAATCATAAATACCTTTGTAATATAAGTCCTTATAATATTTTCAAAATAGAATATTTTTTCACTTTGTTTAGCATCATCAAATTTCCCTGAGGCTTTTTTTATGGTGATATCCATTGGATAACTGCATAATTATTAATTTAGAAACAAAAGCAATTTGTATTCATGTTATAAGAAAAGGACAGATGTTCAATAACTTGGCCTCTTTATTATGTTTAAGGGCAAGTCTTAAAAAGCATTCAATGAATTTATGAGCTGATGTTTCTGCAATCTTACTTGTTTTTTTACTGGTAAATATTGTACATATAAAGGCTGCGTTTAACTTTGAAAGGCTAAATTGTACCTCTCCATTTGTGAGATGGTTCATATTTGCTTCTCATCTTTATAGGAACACGAATTATAAGGTTCAATTTATTGGTGAACCACTGGTAAAATAGTTTGGAAAAATTATTCAGTTCATGTAAAACTAAAACATACATTCTTATTTCAGGGAATGCCATTATCTGTGTCACTTCCCATCATGCAGACATGTTTAGATGCCTGCGTAGAACATATGAAGGAAGTTCTCATTCCAGTTAGTTTTAAGTTTCACCCGTTAAAGACTGTATCAGGTCGAGAGGGACTTAGACATGAAATTACTGGTAGTAAACCAAGTTGCCAAAAGAAGCAGGTTTTATTTTGCAAAAAAGACAGAAATATGGATGAAGATATGCTTGGTTTTAAGACAGACCAAGAAATCAAAGGTCTTCATACATTTGGGTCTAAGCCAGAAGATAAAGGAAACATAGAAAATCAAGATACAATTCACTTTCAGTTGAGAGGAATTCATGTTAATGAAAGTGATGATGATGACATCAGCTGGTTCTTTGAGAGTGATGGAGTTGAGACAGTTCAGGATTCAGACATTGAAAAAGCTTTTCTTCAGAACCATTTATTAAAGGTAGATTTTTCCATATCCCATCATGATATTACAGAAAAGGTAGAAAAAAGTGGGGATGGAAAAGAGGATCTATTAGAGGTAGAAAAGAGAGGGAATGATACAGGAAAAGAGAATGTATCAAATAAAAATATCATAGACAAGACAATTACATCTGGTAGTGCAGACATATCAAGTTGTCATGATACTATATTGAACAGTAAAGTGACAAGATGTATGAGGAATAGTGACATCGGTGACTTGGACAGTGAATTTGAGCAATGTTTTGATGATGCATTGCCATCAAAAAGGGAGATTGAACATCCTCATAACTATTTTTATAGGAACAAAGAGATTGATGGCTACTGTGTAACATTAGAAAAATCTGTAGATTTGTGTCCCTTACAGATTGGAAAAAAGACTGATTTCAGAGACACTGTAATTCAAACCAATCAAAGCGTCCAAATGTGTAAAATGCAAAAATGCATTGGGTCAGAAAAGAGATCAGCAGTGTTTGATGGTCACTCTGATAAGCCAACATATTTAACAACTGGTCATACAATAGATGATATCAACCATAAACGTGAGGATGAATTTGATGTTTGTTTTGAATCTGATCGGAGTACAGTACCAATTTCTAAAGAACCATTAGTTTTATCTGCATCTGAAAATAAAGCTTTACCTAAATATGAAGATCGAATATTGCCTGGTAAAATAAGTTTAAAAGGTGTGCAAGCTATGTTGGATGAATTGAAAGTTAGGCCAAAAGGTGCAACATCAAAAAATTATTCTGAAGGTCATGTTTTTCTCTCAAGATTGCAAAACAACAGTAGACATTTCAAAACAATGGACTCTTCACTGAAAACAATGACAAAACAAATACATTCTGACAAACTTTCAGTACCGATGAAAATGTATCTAGAGTGTTCAAAATGTACCAATTTGGATACATGCACAAAGAATCAAGAGTGTTTAAAATGTACCAATTGTGATACAACCACATTGAATCTAGAGTGTTCAAAATGTATCACTTTGGATACATCCACAACAAATCAAGAGTTTTCAAGATGTACCCATTTGGATATATCTACAATAAATCAAGAGTGTTACAAATGCACCCATTTGGATACATCCACAATAAATCAAGAGTGTTCCAAATGCACCCATTTGGATACATCCACAATAAATCGAGAATGCTCCAAATGCACCCATTTGGATACATCCACAATAAATCAAGAGTGTTCCAAATGCACCCATTTTAATCCAAACACTACAGCATCTTTGGAATACTGTGATACAACTGAACAAGGTAAAGAGGATGGCTTTTTACCATGTTTGGGACAAGTTCACAGTCAGTTACATTTTCCTCAAAAGACAAAAGAAGGAACAAAGAATGCAAGTAATTCTAATGATGTTGGAAACTCAAGGCCTAAACTTGTTTCATTTCAAAGGTTTGAATCCCATGGAAACAACAAATTAGGGACAGATTTCTCACAGCTCAAAACTTCAGATGATATTCAGAATATTGACAGAAGCAAACCAAAGTTAGTGCTACACAGCCGTCATCTAAACCATACTTATCATAAAGGCGATGACAAATCTCATCAGACGTTCATCATGTCCATCGCTGTTGAAAAAAATAGGAATAAAGCAACTTCAGACTTTTGCAATGTTAGTGAAGTAAACCATTTGCAAGAATTAAAAAATCGGACAAACACAGAAAATATTCAGAGTGGACTGGAGGGAAATCTAAGCATATTATTTGACAGTAAAATGGGTAAAATTGAAAATGATGAAGAGTTGAAGAATGTTAAATCTGTGAAGCAAATCAGCCAGAAAAATGAGAAAATATCGAATGCTAGAATTGATTCAGTGTTACAAGAGAGTGAAAATAATGCTGGTAGAGGAAAATATGAATCAGAGCCTTTATACCCAGCTGTGCATTCCCTTGTGTCTAGACTTGGTCATACCAATGATAAGGATATTATACAGACCATCTCAAGGGCAGTTGTATACCAGTCTACTTTACCAGCGGACAGTATCACATCTAGGTACATGAGAGGCTTTTTAAAAATTTATATTTGCACTTCAAATGCCTGTATGCAATGGATTGCTTCTACTTGAAAATAGAAATTAGATATAAATAACTTGTGTCTTTTGAAGTAGATTGAAACTTGACATGGGCTAAATAAAATGCATAATAAGTGGTCAGGTGACTATAGAACAGAGCAGTTATTTTCATGATGATATAATTTTAGAAAAGACAGACAAGATATTGGTGACAAAAAGACAAAGACAGGTTTTTCATGCTAAAAACACTTCTTGCTAAAGATTGAATATCAAACACAAGTAATATGTATCTGTTAAACACAGAATGAATTATGCAACCTATTGCTATATCTGTTATACACAGAATGAATTATGCAACCTATTGCTACATCTGTTATACCCAGAATGAATTATGCAACCTATTGCTATATCTGTTATACACAGAATGAATTATGCAACCTATTGCTACATCTGTTATACACAGAATGAATTATGCAACCTATTGCTACATCTGTTATACACAGAATGAATTATGCAGCCTATTGCTATATCTGTTATACACAGAATGAATTATGCAACCTATTGCTATATCTGTTATACACAGAATGAATTATGCAACCTATTGCTACATCTGTTATACACAGAATGAATTATGCAACCTATTGCTATATCTGTTATACACAGAATGAGTTATGCAACCTATTGCTATATCTGTTATACGTATAATGAGTTATTCAACCTATTGCTACATCTGTTATACACAGAATGAGTTATGCAACCTATTGCTATATCTGTTATACGTATAATGAGTTATGCAACCTATTGCTACATCTGTTATACACAGAATGAATTATGCAACCTATTGCTATATCTGTCATACACAGAATGAGTTATGCAACCTATTGCTATATCTGTTATACTTAGAATGAATTATGCAACCTATTGCTACATCTGTTATACACAGAAATGAATTATGCAACCTATTGCTATATCTGTTAAACACAGAATGAATTATGCAACCTATTGCTATATCTATCATACACAGAATGAGTTATGCAACCTATTGCTATATCTATCATACACAGAATGAGTTATGCAACCTATTGCTACATCTGTTATACACAGAATGAATTATGCAACCTATTGCTATATCTATCATACACAGAATGAGTTATGCAACCTATTGCTACATCTGTTATACACAGAATGAGTTATGCAACGTATTGCTTTATCTGTTATACACAGAATGAGTCATGCAACCTGTTGCTACAATCTTGTACTTTGCTTTGTTTTTCAACCCTAAAATGTTCGTAGTATCAGATCAGGCTGCTTACATCGCTGTAACAATAGTATGAATAACTCTTAATTTTTGCATATCATTTATTTGAACAAATTTAAAATTTTGGGAGGATAGATAACATGCTGCTCACATTATATTAATGGCAGTGGTGTTTTTATATCTAATTTATGGCTGTTTTTTTGGAAACTGCTAGATCTCCCTCATATTGGTTTGTTCATCTGTATACTTTATGTCTGTTCCAAGAAAAAAATTGTAGCCAGTAAATCAGATATGAGAATTCTTTAACATTACTACTGATATCCTTGCTTGTATCAAACATTTATCAATACAACTTAAATTTCTCGTGGCAGAGATGCAGTTTATGCTTGGACATTTATTATGCTATAGCTTCTCATAAGAAATTTGAGACACTCAAAATGTTAATGAAGGTCTACAATATTTGTAAAAAATTTGGAAGCAGAATATAGATTTTTAATTGAATATATTTAAGATTTTATTAAAGGATTGTGAAACTCCTTTCTGTTGTAGGTTTGATGTGAAGAAATTGTACTGTCATACAATACATAACAGTTTAAGGCAGAGCACAGATCTAGTGGATGGTCTTCTACTGAGTGTTTCCACTGACCAGATGATTCTCATATCTGAGATTGGAAATAAACCTTGTAGAACATTGGTATGTCAGTGTTTAATTGGTATCTGTTGCCATGACAATTAATGTAATTGTTACTAAAAATTGATATAATAGTACGAGTATTTGTTTTTACTTTTGTCATTGTCATGTTGGTAAGAATAACAATAATAGTAACAATTGTGATAATATTTTTATTATTACTACCATGGTATTCTGTTGATGTTTGCAGGCAAATGTGTATTCAGTAATTGCTTTATTTCTTAGACTTTACTGAAACCAGAAGGTTTTACTATTTTAACGGTAGGATGGTATCTTGTCTAAAATCATTCTCTTTTCTTGTATTTTGTTTTTATGGAACAAAAATTACATGCATACTTGATCTGAATATATTTAGATATCTTTGGTCTGTAAATAATTCTACATACAAGCATAGTGTAAACCCAGTCTGATTAAAATCAGATCTCTACTGTTATAAATGAAGATCTGACAGTGACCTCTTGGGGGTCATGTTCTGGTAACCTAAGTTCTCAACATAACTGATAATTTTGTCAGCCAATCAGACAGTCGTTTATCTTCACTTTTGAGATTGAGCACTGTGGATAAAGAGCATGGATGTGTACCAAATGATTTGATTCACTTTCAGATTTTTAAAAGCTGCATTTCCATTGGCTACTTCAAAGGTCAGAACATGACCCCTAAGAGCGGTCATCGTCAGATCTTCATGTAGGACAACAGAGGTCTGATTTTAACCAGATAAAGTGTAAGCCATCTGAAATCAAAATCCTACTTTCTACAACATACTTTGACAATATTTTCTAGCAATGTTAAGACTGCCTTTTATTTATGCATTATTCATGACATTTACTTTCATTCTATGATACAAACTGATATGTCAGAAGTGTATCGTTAGCTCAACAATCACATCAACATGACCTAACTTGTTCCAACTCACTGCCTAGAAATGACACAATAGTCAGAATAATAGAATTTTCCCCATGTGTGTGTCTGTTTTAGGAAAATCTAAACTGAGGCTTGTAAAAATGTATTCCCTTGTGTTAAATTTACCTTATCACACTCACACCTGTAAGATTCTTTTCCTTGCCCATCATTTTTATACTCCAGATGAATATTTTAGTGCGAGTATGCCTGTGCTATGTATAAGATGTTATTGTGATTAGGCCTGTGATATGTATAAGATCTTATTGTGATTAGGCCTGTGTTATTTATAAGATGTTAGTGTGATTAGGCCTGTGATATTTTTAAGCCTTCAGCTGCAATTCAGAAAGGGCAATAACTCTTTTTAAAAAAGAAGCACAATGATGGATCATATTATTACCATCAATAGATCAAGACAAGTTATTTTCTGTCATAGATTCCATTTAGCTGTAATTTAAGTGAAATTAGTGCTGGCCATTAATAATTTAACTCAAAAAATGGGATTTCCTTTATCTTGGCACCAACTGTTACATTATTTTTCTCTTTTTTTTTAATATAAAAAAAGCAGAACATAATTTTTAATTTCATTCCATCTTATGACTGACTTGCTGTTAGTATTATCATTGATATTATTCAAGTGAGACTTACTAAATTAGGGACACTATAAAATTGATATTATTCAAGTGAGTATCTACATTAGGGACACTATGAAATTGATATTATTGATCTTATTCAAGTGAGTCTTACTAAATTAGGGATGTAATGAAATTGATATTATTAATATTATTCAAGCGAGTCTTACTAAATTAGGGACACTATGAAATTGATATTATTGATATTATTCAAGTGAGTCTTACTAAATTAGGGATGTAATGAAATTGATATTATTGATATTATTCAAGTGAGTCTTACTAAATTAGGGATGCTATGAAATTGATATTATTGATCTTATTCAAGTGAGTCTTACTAAATTAGGGATGTAATGAAATTGATATTATTGATATTATTCAAGTGAGTCTTACTAAATTAGGGACACTATGAAATTGATATTATTGATATTATTCAAGTGAGTCTTATTAAATTAGGGATGCTATGAAATTGATATTATTGATATTATTCAAGTGAGTCTTACTAAATTAGGGATGTAATGAAATTGATATTATTGATATTATTCAAGTGAGGCTTACTAAATTAGGGACACTATGAAATTGATATTATTGATATTATTCAAGTGAGTCTTACTAAATTAGGGATGTAATGAAATTGATATTATTGATATTATTCAAGTGAGTCTTACTAAATTAGGGACACTATGAATTTGATATTATTGATATTATTCAAGTGAGTCTTAATAAATTAGGGATGTAATGAAATTGATATTATTGATATTATTCAAGTGAGTCTTACTAAATTTGGCATGCTATGAAATTGATAATATTGATCTTATTCAAGTGAGTCTTACTAAATTAGGGATGTAATGAAATTGATATTATTGATATTATTCAAGTGAGTCTTACTAAATTAGGGACACTATGAAATTGATATTATTGATATTATTCAAGTGAGTCTTATTAAATTAGGGATGCTATGAAATTGATATTATTGATCTTATTCAAGTGAGTCTTACTAAATTAGGGATGTAATGAAATTGATATTATTGATATTATTCAAGTGAGTCTTATTAAATTAGGGATGCTATGAAATTGATATTATTGATATTATTCAAGTGAGTCTTACTAAATTAGGGATGTAATGAAATTGATATTATTGATATTATTCAAGTGAGTCTTACTAAATTAGGGACACTATGAATTTGATATTATTGATATTATTCAAGTGAGTCTTAATAAATTAGGGATGTAATGAAATTGATATTATTGATATTATTCAAGTGAGTCTTACTAAATTTGGCATGCTATGAAATTGATATTATTGATCTTATTCAAGTGAGTCTTACTAAATTAGGGATGCTATGAAATTGATATTATTGATATTATTCAAGTGAGTCTTACTAAATTAGGGACGTAATGAAATTGATATTATTGATATTATTCAAGTGAGTCTTACTAAATTAGGGATGCAATGAAATTGGTATTATTTATATTATTCAAGTGAGTCTTATTAAATTAGGGATGCTATGAAATTGGTATTATTCATATTATTCAAGTGAGTCTTACTAAATTAGGGATGCTATGAAATTGATATTATTGATATTATTCAAGTGAGTCTTACTAAATTAGGGACACTGTGAAATTGGTATTAGTGATATTATTCAAGTGAGTCTTACTAAATTAGGGATGTAATGAAATTGATATTATTGATCTTATTCAAGTGAGTCTTACTAAATTAGGGATGTAATGAAATTGATATTATTGATATTATTCAAGTGAGTCTTACTAAATTAGGGATGTAATGAAATTGATATTATTGATATTATTCAAGTGAGTCTTACTAAATTAGGGATGCAATGAAATTGGTATTATTTATATTATTCAAGTGAGTCTTATTAAATTAGGGATGCTATGAAATTGGTATTATTCATATTATTCAAGTGAGTCTTACTAAATTAGGGATGCTATGAAATTGATATTATTGATATTATTCAAGTGAGTCTTACTAAATTAGGGATGCTATGAAATTGATATTATTGATATTATTCAAGTGAGTCTTACTAAATTAGGGATGCTATGAAATTGATATTATTGATCTTATTCAAGTGAGTCTTACTAAATTAGGGACACTATGAAATTGATATTATTGATATTATTCAAGTGAGTCTTACTAAATTAGGGATGCTGTGAAATTGATATTATTGATCTTATTCAAGTGAGTCTTACTAAATTAGGCATGCTATGAAATTGATATTATTGATCTTATTCAAATGAGTCTTACTAAATTAGGGATGCTATGAAATTGATATTATTGATATTATTCAAGTGAGTCTTACTAAATTAGGGATGTAATGAAATTGATATTATTGATATTATTCAAGTGAGTCTTACTAAATTAGGGATGCTATGAAATTGATATTATTGATATTATTCAAGTGAGTCTTATTAAATTAGGGATGCTATGAAATTGGTATTATTCATATTATTCAAGTGAGTCTTACTAAATTAGGGACACTATGAAATTGATATTATTTGTATTATTCAAGTGAGTCTTACTAAATTAGGGATGTAATGAAATTGATATTATTGATCTTATTCAAGTGAGTCTTACTAAATTAGGGATGTAATGAAATTGATATTATTGATATTATTCAAGTGAGTCTTACTAAATTAGGGATGTAATGAAATTGATATTATTGATATTATTCAAGTGAGTCTTACTAAATTAGGGATGCAATGAAATTGGTATTATTTATATTATTCAAGTGAGTCTTATTAAATTAGGGATGCTATGAAATTGGTATTATTCATATTATTCAAGTGAGTCTTACTAAATTAGGGATGCTATGAAATTGATATTATTGATATTATTCAAGTGAGTCTTACTAAATTAGGGATGTAATGAAATTGATATTATTGATATTATTCAAGTGAGTCTTACTAAATTAGGGATGCTATGAAATTGATATTATTGATATTATTCAAGTGAGCCTTACTACATTAGGGACACTATGAAATTGATATTATTGATATTATTCAAGTGAGCCTTACTACATTAGGGACACTGTGAAATTGGTATTAGTGATATTATTCAAGTGAGTCTTACTAAATTAGGGATGTAATGAAATTGATATTATTGATCTTATTCAAGTGAGTCTTACTAAATTAGGGATGTAATGAAATTGATATTATTGATATTATTCAAGTGAGTCTTACTAAATTAGGGATGCTATGACATTGATATTATTGATATTATTCAAGTGAGTCTTACTAAATTAGGGACACTATGAATTTGATATTATTGATCTTATTCAAGTAAGTCTTACTAAATTAGGGATGTAATGAAATTGGTATTATTGATATTATTCAAGTGAGGCTTATTAAATTAGGGACACTATGAAATTGATAGTATTGATATTATTCAAGTGAGTCTTACTAAATTAGGGATGTAATGAAATTGATATTATTGATATTATTCAAGTGAGTCTTACTAAATTAGGGATGCTATGAAATTGATATTATTGATATTATTCAAGTGAGCCTTACTACATTAGGGACACTATGAAATTGATATTATTGATATTATTCAAGTGAGCCTTACTACATTAGGGACACTGTGAAATTGGTATTAGTGATATTATTCAAGTGAGTCTTACTAAATTAGGGATGTAATGAAATTGATATTATTGATCTTATTCAAGTGAGTCTTACTAAATTAGGGATGTAATGAAATTGATATTATTGATATTATTCAAGTGAGTCTTACTAAATTAGGGATGTAATGAAATTGATATTATTGATATTATTCAAGTGAGTCTTACTAAATTAGGGATGCAATGAAATTGGTATTATTTATATTATTCAAGTGAGTCTTATTAAATTAGGGATGCTATGAAATTGGTATTATTCATATTATTCAAGTGAGTCTTACTAAATTAGGGATGCTATGAAATTGATATTATTGATATTATTCAAGTGAGTCTTACTAAATTAGGGATGCTATGAAATTGATATTATTGATATTATTCAAGTGAGTCTTACTAAATTAGGGATGTAATGAAATTGATATTATTGATATTATTCAAGTGAGTCTTACTAAATTAGGGATGCTATGAAATTGATATTATTGATATTATTCAAGTGAGTCTTATTAAATTAGGGATGCTATGAAATTGATATTATTGATCTTATTCAAGTGAGTCTTTCTAAATTAGGGATGCTATGAAATTGATATTATTGATCTTATTCAAGTGAGTCTTACTAAATTAGGGACACTATGAAATTGATATTATTGATATTATTCAAGTGAGTCTTACTAAATTAGGGATGCTATGAAATTGATATTATTGATCTTATTCAAGTGAGTCTTACTAAATTAGGCATGCTATGAAATTGATATTATTGATCTTATTCAAGTGAGTCTTACTAAATTAGGGATGCTATGAAATTGATATTATTGATATTATTCAAGTGAGTCTTACTAAATTAGGGATGTAATGAAATTGATATTATTCAAGTGAGTCTTACTAAATTAGGGATGCTATGAAATTGATATTATTGATATTATTCAAGTGAGTCTTATTAAATTAGGGATGCTATGAAATTGGTATTATTCATATTATTCAAGTGAGTCTTACTAAATTAGGGACACTATGAAATTGATATTATTAATATTATTCAAGTGAGTCTTACTAAATTAGGGATGCTATGAAATTGATATTATTGATATTATTCAAGTGAGTCTTACTAAATTAGGGACACTATGAAATTGATATTATTGATATTATTCAAGTGAGTCTTACTAAATTAGGGACACTGAAATTGATATTATTGATATTATTCAAGTGAGTCTTACTAAATTAGGGATGCAATGAAATTGGTATTATTTATATTATTCAAGTGAGTCTTATTAAATTAGGGATGCTATGAAATTGGTATTATTCATATTATTCAAGTGAGTCTTACTAAATTAGGGATGCTATGAAATTGATATTATTGATATTATTCAAGTGAGTCTTACTAAATTAGGGATGTAATGAAATTGATATTATTGATCTTATTCAAGTGAGTCTTACTAAATTAGGGATGCTATGAAATTGATATTATTAATATTATTCAAGTGAGTCTTACTAAATTAGGGACACTATGAAATTGATATTATTGATCTTATTCAATTGAGTCTTACTAAATTAGGGATGTAATGAAATTGATATTATTGATATTATTCAAGTGAGTCTTATTAAATTAGGGATGCTATGAAATTGGTATTATTCATATTATTCAAGTGAGTCTTACTAAATTAGGGATGCTATGAAATTGATATTGATATTATTCAAGTGAGTCTTACTAAATTAGGGATGTAATGAAATTGATATTATTGATCTTATTCAAGTGAGTCTTACTAAATTAGGGACACTATGAAATTGATATTATTGATATTATTCAAATGAGTCTTATTAAATTAGGGACACTATGAAATTGATATTATTAATATTATTCAAGTGAGTCTTACTAAATTAGGGACACTATGAAATTGATATTATTGATCTTATTCAAGTGAGTCTTACTAAATTAGGGACACTATGAAATTGATATTATTAATATTATTCAAGTGAGTCTTACTAAATTAGGGACACTATGAAATTGATATTATTGATCTTATTCAAGTGAGTCTTACTAAATTAGGGACACTATGAAATTACTATTATTGATATTATTCAAGTGAGTCTTATTAAATTAGGGATGCTATGAAATTGGTATTATTGATATTATTCAAGTGAGTCTTATTAAATTAGGGATGCAATGAAATTGATATTATTGATATTATTCAAGTGAGTCTTACTAAATTAGGGATGCTATGAAATTGGTATTATTTATATTATTCAAGTGAGTCTTACTAAATTAGGGACACTATGAAATTGATATTATTGACATTATTCAAGTGAGTCTTATTAAATTAGGGATGCTATGAAATTGGTATTATTGATATTATTCAAGTGAGTCTTATTAAATTAGGGATGCAATGAAATTGATATTATTGATATTATTCAAGTGAGTCTTACTAAATTAGGGATGCTATGAAATTGATATTATTGATATTATTCAAGTGAGTCTTACTAAATTAGGGATGTAATGAAATTGATATTATTGATATTATTCAAGTGAGTCTTACTAAATTAGGGATGCTATGAAATTGATATTATTGATATTATTCAAGTGAGCCTTACTACATTAGGGACACTATGAAATTGATATTATTGATATTATTCAAGTGAGCCTTACTACATTAGGGACACTGTGAAATTGGTATTAGTGATATTATTCAAGTGAGTCTTACTAAATTAGGGATGTAATGAAATTGATATTATTGATCTTATTCAAGTGAGTCTTACTAAATTAGGGATGTAATGAAATTGATATTATTGATATTATTCAAGTGAGTCTTACTAAATTAGGGATGCTATGACATTGATATTATTGATATTATTCAAGTGAGTCTTACTAAATTAGGGACACTATGAATTTGATATTATTGATCTTATTCAAGTAAGTCTTACTAAATTAGGGATGTAATGAAATTGGTATTATTGATATTATTCAAGTGAGGCTTATTAAATTAGGGACACTATGAAATTGATAGTATTGATATTATTCAAGTGAGTCTTACTAAATTAGGGATGTAATGAAATTGATATTATTGATATTATTCAAGTGAGTCTTACTAAATTAGGGATGCTATGAAATTGATATTATTGATATTATTCAAGTGAGCCTTACTACATTAGGGACACTATGAAATTGATATTATTGATATTATTCAAGTGAGCCTTACTACATTAGGGACACTGTGAAATTGGTATTAGTGATATTATTCAAGTGAGTCTTACTAAATTAGGGATGTAATGAAATTGATATTATTGATCTTATTCAAGTGAGTCTTACTAAATTAGGGATGTAATGAAATTGATATTATTGATATTATTCAAGTGAGTCTTACTAAATTAGGGATGTAATGAAATTGATATTATTGATATTATTCAAGTGAGTCTTACTAAATTAGGGATGCAATGAAATTGGTATTATTTATATTATTCAAGTGAGTCTTATTAAATTAGGGATGCTATGAAATTGGTATTATTCATATTATTCAAGTGAGTCTTACTAAATTAGGGATGCTATGAAATTGATATTATTGATATTATTCAAGTGAGTCTTACTAAATTAGGGATGCTATGAAATTGATATTATTGATATTATTCAAGTGAGTCTTACTAAATTAGGGATGTAATGAAATTGATATTATTGATATTATTCAAGTGAGTCTTACTAAATTAGGGATGCTATGAAATTGATATTATTGATATTATTCAAGTGAGTCTTATTAAATTAGGGATGCTATGAAATTGATATTATTGATCTTATTCAAGTGAGTCTTTCTAAATTAGGGATGCTATGAAATTGATATTATTGATCTTATTCAAGTGAGTCTTACTAAATTAGGGACACTATGAAATTGATATTATTGATATTATTCAAGTGAGTCTTACTAAATTAGGGATGCTATGAAATTGATATTATTGATCTTATTCAAGTGAGTCTTACTAAATTAGGCATGCTATGAAATTGATATTATTGATCTTATTCAAGTGAGTCTTACTAAATTAGGGATGCTATGAAATTGATATTATTGATATTATTCAAGTGAGTCTTACTAAATTAGGGATGTAATGAAATTGATATTATTCAAGTGAGTCTTACTAAATTAGGGATGCTATGAAATTGATATTATTGATATTATTCAAGTGAGTCTTATTAAATTAGGGATGCTATGAAATTGGTATTATTCATATTATTCAAGTGAGTCTTACTAAATTAGGGACACTATGAAATTGATATTATTAATATTATTCAAGTGAGTCTTACTAAATTAGGGATGCTATGAAATTGATATTATTGATATTATTCAAGTGAGTCTTACTAAATTAGGGACACTATGAAATTGATATTATTGATATTATTCAAGTGAGTCTTACTAAATTAGGGACACTGTGAAATTGATATTATTGATATTATTCAAGTGAGTCTTACTAAATTAGGGATGCAATGAAATTGGTATTATTTATATTATTCAAGTGAGTCTTATTAAATTAGGGATGCTATGAAATTGGTATTATTCATATTATTCAAGTGAGTCTTACTAAATTAGGGATGCTATGAAATTGATATTATTGATATTATTCAAGTGAGTCTTACTAAATTAGGGATGTAATGAAATTGATATTATTGATCTTATTCAAGTGAGTCTTACTAAATTAGGGATGCTATGAAATTGATATTATTAATATTATTCAAGTGAGTCTTACTAAATTAGGGACACTATGAAATTGATATTATTGATCTTATTCAATTGAGTCTTACTAAATTAGGGATGTAATGAAATTGATATTATTGATATTATTCAAGTGAGTCTTATTAAATTAGGGATGCTATGAAATTGGTATTATTCATATTATTCAAGTGAGTCTTACTAAATTAGGGATGCTATGAAATTGATATTGATATTATTCAAGTGAGTCTTACTAAATTAGGGATGTAATGAAATTGATATTATTGATCTTATTCAAGTGAGTCTTACTAAATTAGGGACACTATGAAATTGATATTATTGATATTATTCAAATGAGTCTTATTAAATTAGGGACACTATGAAATTGATATTATTAATATTATTCAAGTGAGTCTTACTAAATTAGGGACACTATGAAATTGATATTATTGATCTTATTCAAGTGAGTCTTACTAAATTAGGGACACTATGAAATTGATATTATTAATATTATTCAAGTGAGTCTTACTAAATTAGGGACACTATGAAATTGATATTATTGATCTTATTCAAGTGAGTCTTACTAAATTAGGGACACTATGAAATTACTATTATTGATATTATTCAAGTGAGTCTTATTAAATTAGGGATGCTATGAAATTGGTATTATTGATATTATTCAAGTGAGTCTTATTAAATTAGGGATGCAATGAAATTGATATTATTGATATTATTCAAGTGAGTCTTACTAAATTAGGGATGCTATGAAATTGGTATTATTTATATTATTCAAGTGAGTCTTACTAAATTAGGGACACTATGAAATTGATATTATTGACATTATTCAAGTGAGTCTTATTAAATTAGGGATGCTATGAAATTGGTATTATTGATATTATTCAAGTGAGTCTTACTAAATTAGGGATGCTATGAAATTGATATTATTGATATTATTCAAGTGAGTCTTACTAAATTAGGGATGCAATGAAATTGGTATTATTTATATTATTCAAGTGAGTCTTACTAAATTAGGGATGCAATGAAATTGGTATTATTTATATTATTCAAGTGAGTCTTATTAAATTAGGGACACTATGAAATTGGTATTATTGATATTTTTCAAGTGAGTCTTACTAAATTAGGGACACTATGAAATTGATAATATTGATATTATTCAAGTGAGTCTTACTAAATTAGGGACACTATGAAATTGATATTATTGATATTATTCAAGTGAGGCTTACTAAATTTGGGATGCTATGAAATTGATATTATTCAAGTGAGTCTTACTAAATTTGGGATGCTATGAAATTATTACATGGAGTCAGCTGTATTTCTCCTTTCCCAAAACTTTTCTCTGACCTGAAGGACCAGCAACTTTTAAATAGTTCCTGGTTCTCTGGGTTTTTCAGATCTGCTTTCATAAGCTGGTAAAGTTTCAAGTTTGTAACAAGGACCAACTACTTAAATTTTGTTTTAACCCTACTAGAAATTTATCAGCATGAAACTAGACTGCATTTGTTCAGAAACAGGTCCATGTGTAAGGCATTTATCTCATACTAAATCCTAGAACAAAACCATGCCAAAATTGTTTTGTAATAGGGTTTAACGCCATTTTTCAGCGCAAGATAGGCTATTCATGGCAGCCAGTATTAATGGTGAGGAAGAACCTGGGAAAACCCCAGAAAGAGCCACTGACCCACAAGAAGTTACTGGCAAGCTTTCTCACATATCCACATTTGCTGAACCTGAGACTCGAACTCATACAGACAGAGGTGAGCTGGCAGTGATCTGTAACAGTGAGCACTTTTGGCCATTTGGGGCCCCTATGTCAAAATTGTACACAATAGATTCAAAATTCATTTTCTGAATAACCCATTTCTATTTTATTCTTCAGATGGTAAATGGAACAGTGAGTCCTACTTTCCAGCATATTGGACACAAGACTTCAATGCAAGGTCCAGTTATTACTCATACAGTAAAGCCAATGCCAACTAACCAATGGCTACAGGATGTTCATGATACACTACAACAGGTACACTATTTTTGTAATCTTATTTGGTTCTATGTCTTGTTTTGGATTGTTGATTTTACTTTATTACATAACAGCACAATGCATAATCATCATGCAGTATTGAGCATGGACTTGTAGGTTTCATACAGCTATTTTTCCTTTGTCCCTCAAATCTTTACCCTGTTTTGCTCCCCCTCCCCCCACCCCCGTTCCCATCACTGTTGGCTTGTTGCAGTGGCCAAATTGGTGAAAGGTGATGACAAAGAGACTAATTTATGCAAATACGCAATCTGTCATTTAATTAATTTTTTGTTAGATTAGACAGAAAAGTAATTCAGAAAACATAATAAATAATAATATAATATATAATAATATAATACATGCTGGTTTATGATACAGCAAGATCTGGAATGGAAAAATTCCATGGTGCGGATAATTTCAGGAAAACTAGATCTTCAGACATATTCATATTTTTGTGAGTTACCTGAGCACATGATAAAACTTTTAATGTAGCATTGTAAATGTGCAAGGAAAACATTATAGTCTAATGCAGATAAATTAATGTGGCAAATATGTTGAAGCATTTTAATACTATTAATGAATTGTGTACTATTACTTTCTTTGTCTCTCAATAATGTGGCATGCCCCCAGTAGGGGACACTGTATCACATACCCCAGATATGGCAAGTAGGGGACAGAGTGTCACATACCCCATTTTTGGTGAGATGGAGATACAGTGTCACGTACCACAGATTTTGAGAGTAGGGACACAGTGACACATACATCAGATTTGGAGAGATGGGGATACAGTGTCACTTACCACAGATTTTGAGAGTAGGGACACAGTGTCACATACATCAAATTTGGAGAGATGGGGAGACAGTGTCACTTACCACAGATTTGGAGAGTAGGGGACACTGTCACTTACCCTTGGTATCCTATGTGCAACACATCTCATTATCCATGTATTAATATATTGTGATATAACATGTTACATAGCCCATGATTTGCTATATAGTTATGCAATAGAGTATATAACTCACATGTTCTATGTTTTACTGTAGTGTTACATAACATAAAACAGTCCATGTTTTACTATAGTGTAACATAACATAAAACAGTCCATGTTTTACTATAGTGTAACATAACATAAAACAGTCCATGTTTTACTATAGTGTAACATAACATAAAACAGTCCATGTTTTACTATAGTGTAACATAACATAAAACAGTCCATGTTTTACTACAGTGTAACATAACATAAAACAGTCCATGTTTTACTATAGTGTAACATAACATAAAACAGTCCATGTTTTACTTTAGTGTTACACAACTTATTACATAGTCCATGTTTTGCTATAGTATTACATATTATATTACATAGTCCATGTTTTACTATAGTGTTACAAAACATGTTTTTTTTTTTTTTTTTTTTTATTATCTCCGTAATAGGTAGACCACTGGGTCGGGGAACCATCCCAAGGTCACCTTACAATGTAACATTTATAATAATCTAAGGATAATAAATATAATCTACAGCAAATGAAAAAAAAGAAAGAAAAAAAAAAAAAAAAAATCACCCACCCACACCCACACGTGCATATATGATCAACATATTTATTGTTTGAACAATATGTGAGTCCATTATATATATATATATATATATATATATATATATATATATTGCAGTATTATGTTCCTGTTTAGCATAAAATGAGAAACCTATTACATATTGATTATAGAGGTCCACTTTTGAAGAAATTGGTCTTCTTTTTTATTTACTATAGCAGTGTATTTTTCTATGTTCTTATGCATTGCAACTATTTGCTTAAAAGCATACATAGAAGGATTTTTCATATTGAATCGGCAAGTATAAATATAATACTTTACCAAAATAAGTAAGAAATTACTATAGTGTTACAAAACATATTACATAGTCCATGTTTTACTATAGTGTTACATAACATATTACATAGTCCATGTTTTACTATAGTGTTACATAACATTACATAGTCCATGTTTTATTAGTTACATAATATATTACATAGTCCATGTTTTATTAGTTACAAAACATATTACATAGTCCATGTTTTACTATAGTGTTACATAATATATTACATAGTCCATGTTTTATTAGTTACAAAACATATTACATAGTCCATGTTTTACTATAGTGTTACATAACATATTACATAGTCCATGTTTTACTATAGTGTTACATAACATATTACATAGTCCATGTTTTACTATAGTGTTACATAACATATTACATAGTCCATGTTTTACTATAGTGTTACAAAACATATTACATAGTCCTTGTTTTAGTATTGTTATGTTACATATTACATAGTCCATGTTTTACTATAGTGTTACATAATATATTACATAGTCCATGTTTTATTAGTGGTACAAAACATATTACATAGTCCTTGTTTTAGTATTGTTATGTTACATATTACATAGTCTATGTTTTACTATAGTGTTACATAATATATTACATAGTCCATGTTTTATTAGTGATACAAAACATAGTCCATGTTTTACTATAGTGTTACAAAACATATTACATAGTCCTTGTTTTAGTATTGTTATGTTACATATTACATAGTCTATGTTTTACTATAGTGTTACATAATATATTACATAGTCCATGTTTTATTAATGGTACAAAACATAGTTCATGTTTTACTATAGTGTTACAAAACATATTACATAGTCCTTGTTTTAGTATTGTTATGTTACATATTACATAGAACCGCTCCGGTGGCCTAGTGGTTAGAGCGTCCGCCCCGGAAGCGGGAGGTCGTCGGTTCGATCCCCGGCCGAGTCATACCAAAGACTTACAAAAATGGTACTAACAGCTGCCTCGCTTGACGCTCAGCATTAAGAGGTTAGTGTTAGGACTGGTCGGCCTGGTGTCAGGATAATGTGACTGGGTGAGACATCATGCTACATGTCTGCGGCATGATGTCTCAGTGCTAGACATCACTATAAACTGCCTCAATGCAGACATCGTAGCGATATGACTGAAAAATTGTTAAAGCTACGTTAAAAATCCTAATCAAACAAACAAACAAACATATTACATAGTCCATGTTTTACTATAGTGTTACATAATATATTACATAGTCCATGTTTTATTAGTGGTACAAAACATAGTTCATGTTTTACTATAGTGTTACAAAACATATTACATAGTCCTTGTTTTAGTATTGTTATGTTACATATTACATAGTCTATGTTTTACTATAGTGTTACATAATATATTACATAGTCCATGTTTTATTAGTGGTACAAAACATATTACATAGTCCTTGTTTTAGTATTGTTATGTTACATATTACATAGTCTATGTTTTACTATAGTGTTACATAATATATTACATAGTCCATGTTTTATTAGTGGTACAAAACATATTACATAGTCCTTGTTTTAGTATTGTTATGTTACATATTACATAGTCCATGTTTTACTATAGTGTTACATAATATATTACATAGTCCATGTTTTATTAGTGGTACGAAACATAGTTCATGTTTTACTATAGTGTTACAAAACATTACATAGTCCTTGTTTTAGTATTATGTTACATATTACATAGTCCTTGTTTTACTATAGTGTTACATATTACATAGCCCATGTTTTAGTATCTTGTTATGTAACATATTACATAGACCATGTTTAATGTTAGATTTTTTTTTAGTTGCTCATGGCAATGAAACTTGCAGTTGAGCTGGATCTTGAGATTATAATATGAAAATGGGTCATTACATTCAACCTTGAGTATAGTCTCATTGCCTTTTTTAAACTTCTGGTCATAAAGTCAGATGCAAAAACTGGGTCACTGCATTCTGCTTGTTTAGGAGTTATATATTCAAGACTACAAAGTTGGATGTATTGTGAACACCTGTTCCCTAACAAGTCTGATTTAAAGTAAAAGAATTTTGTAAAGCTCTGAAATCTTAAAACCTCATTGTATTGTTTATGTACACTACAAATCCAATATTATACTTCTAGATATCTCAGATTAGAAGTGATAACATGTTGCAGGCAAACAGCATTTTTGTAATGATTTATTTTTATGTTGCTAAATGTACAGTACTGTGATTTAATAATGCAGACAAAAAATTGTACAGTGGGCAAAATGCCTTCATATTGGAAGTGATACTTGTACTGTCACTTGATTTTTTGGTCTTTGTCTGGTACGATGTTTTTTGTTTAAGGTTAATTTCTGACAAAATATAGATGTTGAAAATTGTGAACATGTTTTATATTTCACTAGCATAGTAGTGGTTAAAATAACTTTTTTCTAAATAATTAGATTTTGTTTCCTGAATAATGTATTTGACCAACACAATGCTGTTTTGTTTCAGCTAAAAATTGACGTAATATTATCAAAGGGACCAGTGTGTGAAGAAGTCATCCTTCTAGCATCAGAGCTCCATGTAGTGGTGATAGAGAGCATCCCTTTTAAGGCCTTGCAAGCATTAAGTGTGGCAACCGAGAAGGAGATGGCAGTTTATGTTGACATGGCAGCAGAGGTGAATGTTTGTCAAGTGGATTCTTTGTCACCATGGAGATCTGACTGGATGGATCATGGGGAAACCGAGATTGACAGCCATTATGTTATAATTTCAGTGGAGAGAAATATATTACAGGTGAATACAAGTTAAATGGATGCTGTCCAATTGTTTCTATTTCTCTTACAATTGTTTCTATTTCTCTAACAATTAGATTGGCAATTATAAAACATATTTGAACCCAGTTAGGCCTGGTAAAGACAGTTCTTGTATAAAAAAATATACTCGAGATCTGGGGGAGGCATTTTCAGCATGGATCAGTCACCCATAGAATTTTGTACCATTTTCATTTCAACTTTTTCAGTAATTGGAGTACCATGGCATACCTTTTAAAAAAACAGCCTTTCCTGGATACCATGTTTAAATGGAATATCCCAAATTGGCAAACAGCTACAGAGTTTTAGTTCCATTGAAATGAACAAAAATAACTTGAGAAGTTTAATAATGTAAACAAGAGATACAAACGGACCTGTTATTACTCACTTGGATGTTTAAAACATCAGCTTGTGAATGCAAATTAACATGCATATAGAAAATATAAAGGGTAAAGAAGACTTGGAGCACATGGTTGCTACATTTTACATTGATATTAATGTGATTTATTTCCTAGTTAGAATTTGTGTAGGATCACTTTCTTGACATAATTATGACATATCATGCAAGTAGCTGCCCCCTGAGCTTTCCCATCACTGAGGACTTGGCTCTGTTCATAACCCTTCCCTTAGAGTATATACACATGATAACATGCTTTCTGTCAAATTTGGCTCAAATTCTGTTGAGCGGTTTTGAAAAAATTACTACAAGGTTTTTATATCTTAGCTTATTCATCTTTGTTTTTGTGGTAATATCTTATGGTGAATAAGTATCATTTTAACCGATTTGTGATTTTTTGGACAGGATACCTTTTGTTAAATTAAGTTGAATTCTGTAGTGTTTTTTAATGATTTAAGTTTTTTAAAATTATTAATGATGGTTGTCATATCTAAAGACAAATCGGCATCATTTAAAAATTTTCCATTTTAGTAAATGGTAGCCATATTTATGAGGGGATTAGCAAAATGTAAACAAATTTGAATAACCTTTATGCCAGGAATTTTGAATTTTCTTTAATAATATTGAGCAGGATTTTATTGTTCATCATAAGGCAGAGCATATTGTTTTAATTGTTATCTCTCTATCTACAAGCAATTAATTACAAGGCAGAGCATGTTGTATTTTAATGTCATCTATCCATCTATAACCAATTAATTACAAGGCAGAGCATATTGTGTTTTATTGTCATCTATCCGTCTATAACCAATTAATTACAAGGCAGAGCATATTGTGTTTTAATGTCATCTATCCGTCTATAACCAATTAATTGCAAGGCAGAACATATTGTGTTTTAATGTCATCTCTCTATCTACAAGCAATTAATTACAAGGCAGAGCATATTGTGTTTTAATGTCATCTATCCGTCTATAACCAATTAATTACAAGGCAGAGCATATTGTGTTTTAATGTCATCTATCCGTCTACAACCAATTAATTACAAAGCAGAGCATATTGTGTTTTAATGTCATCTATCCGTCTATAACCAATTAATTACAAGGCAGAACATATTGTATTTTAATGTCATCTATCCATCTATAACCAATTAATGTCATCTATCCGTCTATAACCAATTAATTACAAGGCAGAACATATTGTGTTTTAATGTCATCTCTCTATCTACAAGCAATTAATTACAAGGCAGAGCATATTGTGTTTTAATGTCATCTATCCGTCTATAACCAATTAATTACAAGGCAGAGCATATTGTGTTTTAATGTCATCTATCCGTCTATAACCAATTAATTACAAGGCAGAGCATATTGTATTTTAATGTCATCTATCCGTCTATAACCAATTAATTACAAGGCAGAGCATATTGTGTTTTAATGTCATCTATCCGTCTATAACCAATTAATTACAAGGCAGAGCATATTGTGTTTTAATGTCATCTATCTGTCTATAACCAATTAATTACAAGGCAGAGCATATTGTGTTTTAATGTCATCTATCCGTCTATAACCAATTAATTACAAGGCAGAGCATATTGTGTTTTAATGTCATCTATCTGTCTATAACCAATTAATTACAAGGCAGAGCATATTGTGTTTTAATGTCATCTATCCGTCTATAACTAATTAATTACAAGGCAGAGCATATTGTGTTTTAATGTCATCTATCCGTCTATAACCAATTAATTACAAGGCAGAGCATATTGTGTTTTAATGTCATCTATCCGTCTACAACCAATTAATTACAAGGCAGAGCATATTGTGTTTTAATGTTATCTATCCGTCTACAACCAATTAATTACAAGGCAGAGCATATTGTGTTTTAATGTCATCTGTCTATAACCAATTAATTACAAGGCAGAGCATATTGTGTTTTAATGTCATCTATCCGTCTATAACCAATTAATTACAAGGCAGAGCATATTGTGTTTTAATGTCATCTATCCGTCTACAACCAATTAATTACAAGGCAGAGCATATTGTATTTTAATGTCATCTATCCGTCTATAACCAATTAATTACAAGGCAGAACATATTGTGTTTTAATGTCATCTATCCGTCTACAATCAATTAATTACAAGGCAGAGCATATTGTGTTTTAATGTTATCTATCCGTCTACAACCAATTAATTACAAGGCAGAGCATATTGTGTTTTAATGTCATCTGTCTATAACCAATTAATTACAAGGCAGAGCATATTGTGTTTTAATGTCATCTATCCGTCTATAACCAATTAATTACAAGGCAGAGCATATTGTGTTTTAATGTCATCTATCCGTCTACAACCAATTAATTACAAGGCAGAGCATATTGTATTTTAATGTCATCTATCCGTCTATAACCAATTAATTACAAGGCAGAACATATTGTGTTTTAATGTCATCTATCCGTCTATAACCAATTAATTACAAGGCAGAGCATATTGTGTTTTAATGTCATCTATCCGTCTATAACCAATTAATTACTAGGCAGAACATATTGTGTTTTAATGTCATCTCTCTATCTACAAGCAATTAATTACAAGGCAGAGCATATTGTGTTTTAATGTCATCTATCCGTCTATAACCAATTAATTACAAGGCAGAGCATATTGTGTTTTAATGTCATCTATCCGTCTACAACCAATTAATTACAAGGCAGAGCATATTGTGTTTTAATGTTATCTATCCGTCTACAACCAATTAATTACAAGGCAGAGCATATTGTGTTTTAATGTCATCTGTCTATAACCAATTAATTACAAGGCAGAGCATATTGTGTTTTATTGTCATCTATCCGTCTATAACCAATTAATTACAAGGCAGAGCATATTGTGTTTTAATGTCATCTATCCGTCTATAACCAATTAATTACAAGGCAGAACATATTGTATTTTAATGTCATCTATCCATCTATAACCAATTAATGTCATCTATCCGTCTATAACCAATTAATTACAAGGCAGAACATATTGTGTTTTAATGTCATCTCTCTATCTACAAGCAATTAATTACAAGGCAGAGCATATTGTGTTTTAATGTCATCTATCCGTCTATAACCAATTAATTACAAGGCAGAGCATATTGTATTTTAATGTCATCTATCCGTCTATAACCAATTAATTACAAGGCAGAGCATATTGTGTTTTAATGTCATCTATCTGTCTATAACCAATTAATTACAAGGCAGAGCATATTGTATTTTAATGTCATCTATCCATCTATAACCAATTAATTACAAGGCAGAGCATATTGTGTTTTAATGTCATCTATCTGTCTATAACCAATTAATTACAAGGCAGAGCATATTGTGTTTTAATGTCATCTATCCGTCTATAACCAATTAATTACAAGGCAGAGCATATTGTGTTTGAAAGTAATCTATCCATCTACAACCAGTTAATTACAAGGCAGAGTATATTGTTTTATGATGTCATCTGTCCATCTATAACTGACCGCTTCAGTGGCACCTCGGATGAGGGAGGTTGTGGGTTTTATTCCCAGCTGAGTCATACCAAAGACTGATAACAAAAATGGTACTAACAGCTGCCTCAGTTGGTGCACAAAATGGGTATAATTTAATGCACCAAAGTGGCACAATAAGTATGAACAAGTTACATTTTTATTTGATCTTTAATCTGGCACACATGCACCAAGCAATATTAAATGTCTTAATGATTGTTTTTATGGAAATAAATAAGTTCTATCAAATTAGTACGGGACTATCTGGCACCCCACCCCCATCCCTAAATATGGTTTAGCGGTTGAAAGTTTTGCATGCAGCTGAATTGTAATAGTGACAGTGAATTACAGTTACTGAAAATATCATGGCATTAACAATGAAAGGATTTTGATATTCATGTAAATAGTATCACATGAGTTGTTTCAAGTTCTTACAGCAGAAAAGAGAGAGTACAAATCTGAAATCGAGTTAATATTAAGTAAAAACTTACTTCTGCATTTACCACTGTTCTGTATTAAAGAATTATTGTATTGTAGAGCCGCAAACATAGTACACCAGTTGTCACATGAGTTCGCACTTGTCCCAAGAGGAAATTTTCACGAAACACGTACATTTCGGAAGCCGTAACTTTAGTTTGTTACAACATAGAAAAGTCAATGATGGCTTGATGAATAGAAAAATATCTAAAGAGTTAAACAAACCATAGAGAATGGTCATGTGCTTTTAAAAACGGAAATAGCAAAAGGAAATCGAGGGTCATGGGTGGAACCTAGAATTTGGAAGTTACGAACCTTCTCTTTTTATAATGTATGAAAGAGAGGGTCCTATGTCAGAATGGGTCATAAGGGTAATCTAAAGTATATTTTTCACTCTGTATGATTTTGTGCCTTTAGATTATTTTTTATTTTTTTCACATCAACCTTGCGTTGAGTACCTGTAGTTAGCCGACGAATTTGTCTTTGGTTTTGTGACAGCAGTACAGACCAGTTTAATCATTAAATCCCTTAAACTGGCTTTATGCTAAGAGGGAATTTGACCGGCAACTATACCAGTACATTGATGTGTAACTGCCTTTTGTTCCATAAATTTAACACAATTAACGTAGTTTTGTAAAACTTTGTGTAAAGCATACCTATGAACTATTCTAAAAGCCAAATAGGGAGACTGAATTTAATATATTAAAAAAATCAAGATTGGTACCTAAAACTGGGAGGTTTTTCGTTGCATTTTTAAAGCTATATTTTCACTTCATATTGATTGATTTTCCGTGTCCAATACATGTATGCGTGAAATTCGCAAAAAGACTCGCCATATTTTTCTCCAGGATGTGCCCAATTTTCATATCATGGTCAGTTGTGGCCAAACTGCACAATAGCTAAGATTAGTCTTAAATAAACAAGCAAGAAAGTTAATCCTTATCGATGCAACCATGATGTGTCATAATTCAAAGAAATCATATTCTACACTATTGTGTGTTATGCAAGCACCAGTAATTGATTGGCAAACAAAGTATTCCCTATTTTGTTCATCCAAAGGTACCTAAATAGGCAGCCTCACGGTATAATGTACATGTATATATAATGGTATAATGTACATGTATATATAATGGTATAATGTACATGTATATATAATGGTATAATGTACATGTATATATAATAGTATAATGTACATGTATATATATAATGGTATAATGTACATGTATATTTAATGGTATAATGTACATGTATATATAATGGTATAATGTACATGTATATATAATGGTATAATGTACATGTATATATAATGGTATAATGTACATGTATATATAATGGTATAATGTACATGTATATATAATGGTATAATGTACATGTGGCAACTATTTTTCCCCTCGTATATCTGACTTCATTCCCTTGTTGTCAACTCATAAAGCATTTAGTATTGTTTACTATAAAACATGCATTTTTAATTAGTTTTTGAGGACAGATTTGCTGTGTGGTATTTATTTTTATTCCTTATTTTGATTAACGATGCTAATTAACAGTGGTAGATACGATATAAAAATGCCAGGTGTTTACTCATGCAACTTTCGAGGTAATGGCACCATAGTATTTGGAGTTATTGCATTCGTAGCGATTATACTTGGGATTGAAATTAATTATGGACGATTTTATTGTTGTGGTTTATTATTTTGTTCTGGTTTATTTATTTATTGTTGTAGAGGTCAAAAAATAGTTGTCAATTTACGTGAATGATGTTTAACCATAACATTCTATTTTGTGAAGTGAATACTTTCTAATAAAATTATTTCATCACAACAATAACTCACATTTGATACAACTGAACATGTAGGACTTTTCTTGTTTAGAAGAAATGAAAATCGAAGACACAATATAATAATTGGTTGTCCTCTGCAAAAATTGGAAGATATGAAATTAGGAGGTAGGCATGGAGCGACCCCAAAATGGGAAGGTGTTTTCTCCCTCCTGGCATGAAAGTTTACGGGTATGGTGTAAAGTCGGTTAAATCAAAGCAAACTACCACAAGGGATATACTTAATTCAGTGCGTAGTCAAGCATATAATGTACATGCGGTGGCACCATACTGGGTTTATATTTTATTGAGTTAGGCATTTACAAATTCGAACTGCTCTGGTGGCCTAGTGGTTAGAGCGTTTTGCCACCGAAGCAGTTAGTCATGGATTCAATCCCTGGCCGAGTCATACCATAGACTTACAAAAATGGTATTAACAGCTGCCTTGCTTGGCTCTCAGCATTAAGAGGTTAGTGTTAGGACTGGTTGGCCTGGTGTCAGGATAATGTGACTGGGTGGGACATCATGCTACATGTCTGCGGCATGATGCCCCATTGCTAGATATCACTATAATCTGCCTCACTGCAGACATCGTAGCGATATGACTGAAAAATTGTTAAAGCTACGTTAAAAATCCTAATTAAACAAACAATTTACAATTTCAGAGCAAAGTAAAAACATAATTACCGATAAACTGATATAAAATGTCCAATGCAATAAATGCATAATCAAACAAAAAGGGAGAGGTAGTATAACAGCAACTTGCAATTGCTAAATTCTTGTCATCGTTCGATCATGAAATTATGCACAATTCTAAATTAGTTAGAAACAATAAAGTAAACAGAAAATGAACGAAATTACTTTACAAGCAGGTTTAGCATGTTTTTTAATTATCATGCATGCCAACCTCTAGGTAAGTATAGATGTAATTTTAAAAAAATTAAAATTTGCCTAAATAAATGCATTTAGAAATTACGTGTAACTTGAGACGTCTCAGCATTGTGGGTCGGCTTATACGCTGGTCATTCACCTTTTAGTATTTATCCCTGTTAGGTTTGGAGTACTACTTATATGTGAATGGGCTTATATATGAGTATATATGTTACTCGTGTGCATTGAGGCAAAGACTCAAATTGGAGAATTTTATTTTCATTTACGACCAAGACATCATATTTTAGTGAAACCCCCATGTTGATATAACAAACTTTAAAATGGTCAATGTGGTGGCCATATTGGATATCTAACATAACTTTCATTATGATTTGGTTTGTTTTTCTGGGTTTAATGCTAATTTCAAAAAAGACGATTTTGGAAGCCGGTATCTTTGGTAGAGGAAAAATCCAGGAACAACTATTAATCCATGGGTAACTATTGGCAAATGTTCCACATAAATTGCCAATCCAAGACTTAAATCCCGAGAGAGGTGAGATCCGATTGATCTTTAAAGTTGAGAGCCTTAGACTTGACCACCTTGCATCCATTTCATTAAGGACAAACTAGACATCACATCAAGTCTTAAATTGATAATCCCATGTTGTAGTCATGCGATTTTTAAGATCTGATGCCCGTTTCATTAAGGACAAAATAGACATCACATTAATTCTTGTATTGTTAATCCTTTGCTGGAGTAGTCATGTGATTTTTAAGATCTAGTGTCTATTTCATTAAGGACAAACTAGACATCACATTGTCTTATATTGATAATGCTATGTCGAGAAGTCATACGATTTTTAAGATGATTTTTTCAATTAGGACCAAGTAGACTTTGGGATTAAAGTGTGGATCAAATATTATGTCAAACCTTTAAGAAGTTTAGGAGGAACAGTAAAACAAGCTGGTGTTAATGGATCAATGAACAACAGTCATCATAGCATCTCTTCTGGTCTATAACCATTTATGCTACAATTTTTTTAATTTAGAGGATTGAAAATGGCATTTAAAGTAAAATATTTTTTTTTCAAGACTGCAGTTATTTCCCAGCCTTGTCAGGGACAGGCAGATATCAAGGAACAGGAGTTTTGGCAATGTGCCAGCAGAGTAGCATCTAGTCTGAACTTTGGGTCTGTAATACCTGGAGGAGGTAGGGCTGAGGAATACTGTATGAAATTTTGTCAAGAACAGTCAGGTATGTTTGAGAAAAAAAACTTGTTGTAAGTGCATCAGGTACAGGGTTTAAATTGCGATTAATTTTATCGTGGTTTATTGGAATGAGTTGAAATTTAATTTTCTTTCTGGGCATCTGCTATGTATGGCTTATATCTCATCATTTAAACCATGTACCCAGTAACAAGAACATTGATCATCTCATAATTGTTTGGTTCAGAAAATCAAACCGGGGCTTAGTAGCACACAATTCAGAATAACGAGGCCAAACTTCAATTCCATCTGTCTAGGCTATATGACTGCAGTGTTAGGGGCATTTAAATATCTTCAAATACACCTATCCCTCGATAACTCGCGCACATTGGTGTCCAAAATTTTTTACCGCACTATAAGCGAGGCTTGAGTTATTGAGGGACCAATAAAATAAACCCAAAACCAATAAAGGGATCTACATAAACGGCAAAAGAGGGTGACTGGATGGTTTGGCAGATTATAGTGTTGAATACTCACTTTATAATCATGCCGAGATTAACTGGGAATAAATATCTCTTGTTAATGGTGTAGTTTATTTTTTCCTCATAGAGTAACATTAATTTCAGGATAAATTACAGTATATTGAGATCATCGAAAACATTTTTCCACATGGTTTCCATTTGCCTAACATGTATATCATTTCACACATTGTGTACTATGTCACTAACTTTTCTGTTGAATTGGATACATTCTAGTTTTATTGTTTTATCCAAATTAGACGTATTGTTTTAATACAAAAGATTTACTCTCTTTTCAAGAAACAATGTCGATCGATAGATTTAATTGCGGTTTAAGTCAAATGAAAAACAAAAAACCATGGTTAATCATTACCAACATGAATTTAATGGGTCTACAAATTAAAAACAAAAAACCATGGTTAATCATTACCAACATGAATTTAATGGGTCTACAAATTAAAAACAAATTTGAACACGATAATACATGCCGTTTGTGATGTGCTTGACAAATAAAGATTCCCATTTTGAAAAAAATCAGTTAATTTTTTGTGTGTTACTCCTCGATTTCTCTGCCGCAGAGCAAAATCCTTCAAGATTTCTAAACAAATGATCCTTAACTTATTAGTATATACTTTAATGATGTTAGTACATAAAATGTGAAACCATTTTCGATTGGTCAATAAAATGAATCATGAGAACAGTAGTTACCACAAGAACTTGTGCTCGGATTTGCGTGTCTCTGAATTTTTTCATTGTACTTCCCATGCTTGATTGATACAAAAGACATTCAAAGTGATAAAACAACACAGGAGTCTTTTAATTATTTAAATGCAACAAACACTTCACCAAGTTGGTTATCAAAACAAAGCCGGCAGGTAATTAGGTTCTCAAATAAGTATTAATGGAGTTCGATGTGATGTGCGATCGACTATTTTCGTGTTTTCATGGAAAATAATATGTTGCAATTATGTTTATACTGAAACAGAATAAAGGATTAGAATTTGACTTTCACATAGCAAGACATTTAATTGGTGTTTATTTCATTCTCTGTTGCCACCGGTTTGCATTTGCCGGATGTTTTCATTGATCGCTATTTCACCAGACTGTTTATTTACAGTTTGATGACTATTTATCAACAAATAAACCCTAGCATAATATGTCATATCTTATTTAGAACTTGCAAATTTCACAATATGGAATCTAACTTACCAGTAATTAATCATTTCTTTTAAATTATAAAACAAGAAATGTATAAAGGTTTAATTTACCAATTCTTATAGCAATTTTTTCATGTTCAGCATATTTTAAAAGATATTTTCTTTGGAAAAAAAATTTGGATCCAGGCCAGACACCGCGTTATATGCGGGTTTTAGAGTTCTGGAAGGAAATTAAAAACTGACACATTTGGAAACCTAGACACAGTATGACATGATCAGTTGTACAAAATTTATGTCCTATTTTTCTTTTGTTACATCATGTTTGTGACAATTTTATCTTTACAGATAAAATTAAAGTCTTGAATGAGGAAAAGTCACTGTTCCAGTCTGTGATATGGGAAGCCATGGCAATAGTTTTTAATGAATTTGCATCCACAGTAAACAAGAACACACAACAGTCAACATTTAACGAGAAAGTAGATATTGCCTCTGGATCTTTATTTAGTTCGCATGCATCTGATAACCAGAATCCAGATATTCTGGATGATTATGCATCAAAGATGGCAGCCTGGAAGACCGCTCTTGATATCGCTTCTAACATTTTACAGTTAGACATGTATATTGTGACAGGAATTACAGGGATGACCAAATCTGATGTGGTTGTACTTTGATGTTCTTAAAGGCTTAAATTTCAGCTTTACACGGAGGTGAACTCTACTGTAAATGTATTTAGCGACCTCGAGATGTTAATTTTACTTCATCAAATCACTGCATGGTTTTATTTTTCAGTCAAAGCCTAGACTATTATTAAACAATATTAGACAAATAAATGATCTATCAACAGCCAAAGTAGACTTTCCATGCATGTGGTCAGACATGAATTTCAACTGGAAATTCTGCTGTCCTAGAGAAATTGGCATCACTTTAGAAACCTTAAAATTCTTCATGCTTCTTGACAAGTTTAAAATGGCACATCTTGCTGTAAGTTCACTTGGTCATATGATCAGGGAAGCCAATTACCCGGTATTGCCAACATTGTGACTGTACAACGTGACATTGCATTACGTTTGATATAAAAGCTGAATAAGGAATCAAAATAATCTTGTAGGTATTTTATTATAAAAATGACAAAAGAACACAATTCAAGCGTATAAACCCAAACATCTTTATTGAACCAATATTTGTTTTAATATAAATCTATTTGAATGTGTAGAGTTCTTTCAAGGAAACAAATATGCATTTCATGAAAATACTTGTTGGCAAATAAAAGCTATGTAGCAGAAAGCTCACCTATATGTACTGACTGGTTATTATCTGTATTTGATTTTTAACCAGTAAAGCTGTAGAGCAGGTAGTCAGACCAATCCCACCAAAAGATTTTTTTAAATCAGGCCAGCCAACCTTTCATAACTTGTGCTGAAAGAGGACAGCAAGCCATGTTTAAAAATGGCCACAATGGGTTACAAACTTGCATGTAATATTATGTCATCGAATTTAAACAAAAGCTACACTCTGATCACACACTTTGAAACTTGGATTCTTTTTGCATCTGACATGGTGTTCATATAACAAACTGATTACCTTTTTTTGTACTCAATGCTTTAAGGGTGAAAAATAGGTAACACAATACTGAAGTGTTCATAATGAGAATATTTCAAGTTGATTAAAAAGAGAAACAAATTCATTCCTTAAAGACAAACTGATTTACTGCTACACTATTAACATCTATATATGACACTAAAGCAGTCTTATGAGTACATGTATATCATCATTGTGCAACTCATTAAGAATACTATTATGAATTCTGGAAAAGGTAGGAACCAGTAGTTAGAAAATTAGTCCACATAAAATGGTAACACCTTTATCACCATTGTTCAAGCCAATAGAAATACTTATGAAATATTAAGTGCATACTAACTCCACTCTTGTGATAAGGATTACTGTAGAAATGCAAGTTGTGGTTGCATAATCAAACAAAAGTTAGGCAACTTGAATGAACTGATCTACAAACAAAGAGTCAATTGTAAACAGCCTCTTAGCTATTGCTACAAATTTAATTTAAAATTAGTACCTCCCTCATTTCAAGTCAAAGCTGAGATGTGGAATAGAGCTTTGATAGTATTTATGAAGCTTCAAATTACTGGAATAAAGCACAGCTAGTATTTGTCAAAGCTTCAAGCTACTATTCTTTCTTAAAAATTGTTTCTAATTCTAATTTGAGATTGAAGGAAAATGAATGAGCCTTGGCAATTTAAACGCAAGGCTCAATTACAAGATGCACTGCACATTACTTGGTATAATTATTAGACTTCATGATCTATAATCCATGCATCTGCCGTAAATCTTGAAATACAAATTATAGATTGTGCAATTTTTTTAAATTATGAAAAACACCATCATACATGAAATCTGCAATGTTAACATGCTTTTCAAGATATTCATGAAAGTAATGTTGATAAGAATGTGTAAATTCAGAATATTACAACAGTCAAATTATGAATGTTGTATCTATGTCACCTGCTTACCCATACATGCCAACCCCGATGAGGAAAAGTTTAATCCAAGTGGTCAAAAAGAGGAATCCACTGAGAAAAAAATGTAATCCACATATAACATGCTAAAATTTCCATAAACAATGATTTATTTGTCCCTCTCGTCTTTTAACATCATTTACTGCTTCAAGTTTTCATATGTAGCACTTTTAGCTTTACACACACATCGACTAGAATCCATCTGAAGACTTAGCGCCAAATATTAAAATTCTTAACATATGGCCTGTAATAGATGTCAAGTGATGCTGCCCTCGTGCCTTCACATTTGGAGGATTCTGTCATTTTTTGTTTTGTTTATTTTCTGCCTTTTTCTAATCCATCTGTGAAATTATTTGAAAGGAGATATTTTTGCTCATATACACATAGACTCAAATATAATTTTTAGTGGCAAATACCTTTAGACTTGTTTTGCACTAAATATGAATTAAAACCAAGAATCTGCGCATAAAGATTAAAATTAGAAAACCAGTCTGTTCTCTCCTCACTAAGCCATACAGCTTCAATAAATAGAATGTGAGGTTGAAAGTTTGAAAGTAGAACCAGCATGTTTCTTGGTAATAGGATAGTTGCTATAAATAGAACATGATAATATTAGGAAGGTGCACGCAAGTCCACAGACAAGCGTACTCTTAAAATGTAGTTATGCAGAAGCTGTCTTTTCTAAAATACGGTCTGTAGGATTAATGGAATGTTAATAAAAACGAGAAAACAAATAACTGATTTTTTTTGGAGGTGGATATATATTTTTAAAAATGTAATCCATATACATTTATGCACAAGGCATAATTTAGTGAAAAAAGTGTAATGATTACGCCAAAAGCGTAATGGTTGGCATGTATGCTTATCTATAGAATCTTGCATGTAATTCTGTACATGAAGGCATATCCAATGTACCTGTTGAACTTTGGAACAGAATTTTCTATATCACAAATAAATATTATGTCCATGAACAGCAGGTTCCTGTACTAATGGAAGCATAATATACATACATTTTTTAAAATGTCGGAATACATCGAGATAGATAATTGATCAATTTACAAACCTGATCAGCAAAATACTTCTATTTGACAATTTATACCATCAAGGCATGATAACACCTACACGTGGGAAAAAAAAATCTTTAAAAGCTTTCATGACATTCATTTTATATAATATAAAGTTTATATTTTTAAACACATTTATTATTTGCTCCCACATATCTGTGATTCTATGATATTGTAATAACTCGATAATTATCATACTTAAGAACAATTGCATGCATCATTTTTCTGAAAAATGTTTTTAATTTTTCCTTCATCCATGCAGATGTACATTGTTGCAATTCAAACAAAAAGAAGAACCTAAAAAAAAGTAAAACAAACATACTAAGAACATCTTGCACTTTTTTGCCCATTTCCTTTTCAAGGGAAAAAACAACAGTTGTATTCAACTCGATCAATTAACCAAGTTATACACAAGAAAGAAAAATAAAACACCCCAAAAAGTGCGAAAATGAGATATAACCCTAATCTTCAAGATACGAGATAAACTTAGTTAGGATGTAATACAAGAAAAAGACCATACATCAATGACAGTACCTATGTCCTTGTTGCTGGAAAAAGCCATCTGAAGTTAGTATACTTATAAATTTAAAAGTCAGTGGTGAACAGGGTAAGATGGACAAGTTGAAAGTTTGCAAAAGAATGCAGCTTTGAGATGTGGATGCACAATGATCCAACTTACTTGATCTGACACTACAAGGGGAATAGAGAATGTAGATTAGTTGGAACTTGAAAAACACCCAGTTTAGTCATTATGTGGATGCACATGGATATAACCCACCACATTTGAAACTGTGCAAACTGACAGAATATGTTACATGCAATTTAAACATGTATTCAATCCTGGCACATTAAATGAATAAGGAAATAACACCAAACTTATTAAAGATGTTAATACATTTTTTGTGTTGAGCACATGAAAGACTGATTAAAAAAAGCAACATGTTGTTATGCCCCTGGAAGTTTTTTGACAGATGGTGGCATGAGGTGGTTGATTGAAAACAAAAGATAAAATGTCAGGTCTCTTTCCATTCCTTCAAATTTTCATCAGTTGTCCATTATTTTTAAAAGTAATTCAAAACAGCAACTGAATTTAAGGACAGTTTTAAAATATATTTTTTCACCAATACCCAATCATTATACCATAGAACTACTACCTTGGAAAGAAGCTGAAAGTTATCTGCCACCAAGGTGACAGTAATTTTCCATGATACTGGGGCAGGCAACAAATCCCATAAATACTTCAGAAGCATTCTTCATATGCATATGACTGCAGGGAGACTGGGAGCATGTGTGGTAAGCATTACTGAAGAAACGTACTTTACTGACGAACACAATAGTTTCTTCAATCATATACATCTATCGATCACACAATACCTTGGGAAAAAAGGTAAGATGGAAGGAGTTGCATCCCCTTACCATGGTGAGACCATTTCTGGTCCAAGGTATGCAAGACTGCATCAAGACAACCCTACTTGACAGTGTTAATGGTTAATAATACAACTTGTAAAATTTCTTTGACAAGTGTATATGGAAATAAAAGGCACTTGTCTCAGATGATTAACCAATAGATGGATTTCATTCAAAATGCAAGCAGTTTTTTTTTGTTTTTTTTTCTTCTTTATGCGAATACTGCAGGTGACCAATAAATATTTAATGCTTGGAAAAGTTGGTAGATGTGGATTAGGAGGTTTTTTTGTAGAGAGAGAGAGTGTGCTAATCAGCACGAGTGGAAGTAGTAGCTGGTGCATTAACTGGATTAAGCACCATTCAAATGACTCACTTTGGGGGCAGACAACATTTAGCCTGGAATTTAGGCTGGATTTGTGAGGAAGCAGTACTTCTTTTAAGGTAATGTTATTGGGCAACATTTTTGAAGAATAAATTTCTAGTTCTTGAGGTTTTAATTGTGGAACGAGCAAGTTGTTAAAAAAGTAGAGTATCCAATCAACTGCACAATCAGTAGAATCCAAGGGTCATATGTGTCATGCCCACCAGCTGCCTCTTGGGAAAGGCATCTCACTCCTATTCTTATTAATGTATCAATATTACCAATGAAACCAATGAAACAACCTATTTATATTCATGTTGCTTATGTCCTATCATATTTTGTGTGCGTGTTTTAACCCATTTTATCCTGTTTAACAATTTTAACTGCTGTGCCATATTCCTGAGAAGCAATTCTAAATACATTGTAGTAAATGGGAGCTTCATACAGCAGCAGACCTTCATCATCTTTACTAAATATGTTGAAACATATCTCTTGTAAAGTATAAAAAACTATGCATCTCTGAAAAGGTAATAAAATATCACAACAAAGTGATATGTTTTGTTTTCATATATCAATGTACATGCTCACAACTGTATTTTGAAATATGATTTAAAAGAAAAAAAACTTCCATGATGTTCAGTGAATCTTGTTCATTAAGATGAATGAAATGCTCCTAATATTATGTGAAATAAAATAAAGATAATTCTATTTCATGTATTTTGGTCCAAATTTGACGTTTCTAGCACTTAGATCAAAGGTTTAACAATTGGACAATAAAGTATTTGGAATAATTTGTTTACTTCACACTCTAGAACATGTACTTCAGTTTCTCACAAAATCTTGTCACAAATTAATCCTAGAAATCATTCAGTAAGATAAAGGTAATTAATCAGTACAATTTTAGTCCAGATTTTGAAGTTCACATCATCACTATGTCAGTAATAACAATATTCTATCAATTTAAATCACGACTGCAAACGAGGTGAAAAATAACTCTTAAAAGCCTTCAAAGTCGGCTTCATTCTCCGAATCACTGTCGAAAAGTGTATGAAGCCATGCATTAACACTTTCATCAACTTGATTCAAATCTAACCCATCTTTTAATTCAATAATATCATCAGAATCATCCAAATCATCAACTTCAATGTCGCTACCCTCACTGTCAACATCCATGTTTACATGAGTTGTTGTTCATCCTTTTATCGATCAATTTTCAAGCCAACTATTTCTTTTCCAACCATTAATTAAAGTCCATATCCCTTTAGCTTTGTTTCCTTGAGGACATCATGTCTGCAGAATGATGCCCCAGTGTTAGACATCCCTATAAACTGCCATTTCACTGTGCATGCATGCTTTAACCATTTCCTGTGTTGGTGAAGAAGTACACAAATATCTGTGATGTACAACACGCGTTTCTAGAGATTCTATACACTCAGTAGAGAACAGCCACGGTCATATTCAGGATAAAATTGGATATATGACCGGAGGTGTATTCAGGATAGAATGAGGTATTATGACAGTTGTCATATTGAAGATAAAATGGGTAACTAAATTTTCCAGAAAGCTTTTACCAATGACAACACAAATCATAAAATAATGCCCATATCCCTTTAGCTTTGTTACCTCGAGGACATCATTCTGTAGAATGATGCCCCAGTCTTAGACATCACTATAAAGTGCCACACTGCAGACATCTTAGCAATATGACTGAAAAAAACAATTAAAGCTAGGTTATAAATCCAATTTACACACACAAACACAAACTTTGTCTCCATGATCTTTTCTCTTCATTCTTAGGAATCCATCTTTTACTGGACAGCTTTAGATGAAGCCATGCAGGCTATATTCCAATCAGCAAAATAGATAAAATACTTGAGTGAATTACTTTACTGTGAACTAGAATAAACCAATCGTAGGATTTTCACATTTGCCTGTCACCTTCAATCCTGTGATGACTTTGCGCACTAGTGATTCCTCTCACAAGAATTTCGAGATTTATTATGTGTCTTTAAAATGTTTTGTTGTAGACAGTTGTGAAAATATTTCTATGATTCATTCTAATGAAGAGGTGAAAATGTTTTCAATGGGAAATTCAGAATTTGTACTAAAAAATGCAAAAAATCTGCAAATTCTGTAATGGTTGGCATCTCTAGTACAAGAAAATGAATAAAAGAGGAGTTAAAACTAATATGAATATGACAGATTACATAAGATATGAAAACATGTATTTGGAGTTCAATTTTCATTGAAAACGTACTTCAGTTACCGAGTTAGAAAGCAAATTGTTGAACCATCCAGTTTAGTATTTATCAATTACAGTAGTCCCCCTTTTTAGTATTTATCAATTACCCACTATACATGATTGTATTCATTATTAAAACTATTTCAGTTCATTCTGCAAAATGAATTGGAGGGTATGAAGATGTTCCATGGATTCTAACACAAATATGGTGGCCAGGACATGGAGGATTTTTTGATGATCACATGATATGCAGTAAAACCAAAAAACCTTGGAGTTGGAAATGGATTTGATCTATCACCATTTCTCACAGACAATAAGAAATGTGGTGTAGTCCAACCAAGCAAAGCTTTTCAAAGTTATTAAGGAATGCTATTTTTACTGGGGAAAACATAAAAATACCTGTATTAGCTTTACCACTACTATAGACAGCAACAAGATAAACATAAAGATTCAAGAAAAATCACAACTAAAATAAAAATCACGACTTTACATGGCATACACACCAGTGGTATCTACCAACTATGTTATACCTTAAACATAGCAAAATAACATTCTCAAAGGCTTTTTATTCCTTTACAGCAAATGAAATTAATTCTATTGAAAATACACAATGGAAAAATATAAAGGATGGCATGTTTTTCAAGAGATCTGATGAATACAAGGACAAAAAAGACAGGAAGATTCACTCAGTGGTAAACAAGATTGGCAATCAAATGGCTTTATGCAAATGACAAAGTAGTGGGGGACTTGAAAAAACATGAGGCTGTTGGAATAAAGCTAGATTTTTGGGAAAAGTTTGACATGTCAAAGAAAGTATTACAAATACTGATATCTTAGCAACTGAAAGAGTTCTCAGGATTATTCAAAAGTCCAGAGAGGATGCAACTGTTATAGTCTTTATGCATGGAACAGTCCAGCCCTACAGCATTCAACTGTAGAATATTTAAGGCAGTTTTAACAAATATTGTTCAGTTAAGCTTTGTAAGGTAATTCAAGGCAGTTATATATATATTGGTAAATTTTAAAAGCTAGATAATGTCTTCTGAACATTAAAGCAAAACTATGTATACTTTTGGAAAAATAATGAGTACCTTATGCTTATCTTTTAGGAGTGGAACCCTGCCCTTTTGGGGTTCTATCAGACATGAATATATAGGAGTCCCAGCATCATCCCAACATACTAATATTACCAGCAAGTTTGACTAATCTTAAATACTTTTCACTTTTAATTAAAAAAGAATGTCTTTGTAGGAAAATTTAAATAATGTATTTTCATGTATGTTTGTTCTTTAATGCCAATTTATGGGAAAAAAGGAACAGCTGTAAATCATTACGAGGTGGGGATTGATACTATGATTGATTTCATGGACCATTTGTGACAAAAATATATTAGGTACAAAATCAATAAGGCATAGTATGAGAAAAATGCTATTTCTTCTATTTACTCAAAAAAAAAACCAAACAAAAAAAAACAATCAATTTGCAGTGTGACATCCAATACACAAATTTTTACTCAGCTCATCAAAATAGTCTTCCTACTATCCTTTATTGCCATGGCTGATTGAACAAATTAACTGTTCCCTTTCATTTTCAAAGCATTGTACTTGGTCTTCAGGGCTTCCCTTTCATTTTCAAAGCATTGTACTTGGCCTTCAGGGCTTCAATCTCTTGTAGAAGGAGCTCTTCATTCTCCTTCACATCTTCATCTGGGGTACCTATTAAAGTAATGAAAAGTACAAGATAAAATTTATCTCAAGATTTACTTTTAACTTAAGATGATATATATTTTAAAGATATCCAATTTACATAAACCTCTTTCATTTGTGACTACGATAAAAGGGGTAGATCTTGGTACAATAAACAATTTTTCTTTCCTTCCTCTAAGATTTGCATGCAAATAAAAAACTATAACCTTTGCAGTGTCCAAGCACGTGCAGACACACAAAAAAATGAAAGCTGAAAAAGTGCCTATCCAATTAGCAAGTCCATAAAATGTTATCACTTTAAAATTATTCTCAGAACTGTTATGTGCCGATTCATTTTCCTTAATCATTTACTGAAAAATGGTGTTACGCCTACAAGATTATCTTCCATAAATCATCTCCTAATTTTGTATCAATGTTAATTTTACCTATTTTAATTACAGTCCAATACAAATTCTATCAATAAAGTCAGAATTAATTAATAACAATCATCTTAGGTTTACACTGAGCTGCCAACCCTCCAGGCTCGCAATTCGTGAAAATGGTGATAAAAATAAGTGAATTTTGACATGAATTCATTTAGTGATCCTAGAGTCCACGAATATTTGTCGGAACAAATGAATGCACGGCAAATGTTTGGCATAGTACAACTAAACTTTTTGTGCAATATATTTCTTTTTACTATTCCAAGTTTCCTCTGCCCCTTGCCACACCATTTTTTTTATTTGGACATTTGGTGTTGGCATGTGGTAACATCTTACTAACTGGCCCAGCAAACTTTAATGACTTTTCATCAACATACACCGCTCCCTCGATAACTCGTGCACAACGGGGTCCAAAAACATGGACCGCACTATAAACGAGGGCGCGAGTTACCGAGGGACCTATAAAAAAAAACTAATAAAGAGATGGGAGATCGACAGATAGGCGAAAGAAGGGGGGTGCATTGTTAAATATTCGTTTTATAGTCGTGCTGAAAATAACTGTGAATAAATATTTCTTTATAAAGGTGTTGTTCATTTTTCTTTATAAATTACCTTCAATTTCTGGATAAAATATCTTGAAAAGATCGTAAAAACAAACATTATTCTACGAGGTATCAGTACTCTTAACATGTGTATCGCTAAACACATTGTGTATTACGTCACTGCTTTTTGTGTTGATTTGGATACATTCTAGTTTTATTGTTTGTTCAAAATGAATCAAGATTTATTTTATCAAAAAAGATAACATTCATATCGAAAAAGGACGTCGAAACTTGTGTTGACCTAAAACATAAAATTCTGCTATCAATAAATAGATACATAGATAAATTGATTAGATAGATAGAGTAAAATGTAAAAAAATTTTTTTTTACAAAGATAAACCATTACCAACCATGAATTTAATGGGTCTAAACGTCAGACATGTAAAAAAAAAATATATATAAAAAATATTTAAATCATCTGATAGCATAGACCAGCCTCATCACAATTATAAACTTGGTCGTCTGTATATCGATCACGGGTCAGTATCTCTCGGAGTTGGTGTGGATAACTAGATGCGGCCGCCTGATTTGCTGAGCGTATCTCTCCCAACAAAGAATTTCGTTTTATTCCATGTCGGCGCTGGAATCTCCAAAGCCATCCATGGCTTGCCATGAAATCTGATTCAGTATCCATAGTTTTTGCCATTTTCTCTGCCTGGACCTTGAGAATTGTTCCCGAAATCAGTATCCATAGTTTTTGCCATTTTCTCTGCCTGGACCTTGAGAATTGTTCCCGAAATCTGAATACTTTGTTCACGTTGTTGTGTGAACCAGGTGTACACAGCATCATCTAATTCTGTGTCGTTTCCATTTAAATCCATCATCAGAATCAACTTCATGCAAATAATCCCGAAATTTCTGCTCATCCTTGAGCCAACTTCCGAGTGTCGACTCGACAAGTTAAAGTTCACTACAAAACTTTTGATCTTGATTCACCATTACGAACCCTCTGTATGACAATAAGCTTTTCATTCACCGAGTACGACTTTCGCTTGATTCCCTTGCTCTCCATGATCACATTTACAAATGATTAGGATAAATTACTGATTAATATATACTTTAATGACAATAAGTACATACTATTTGAAACCATGTTCGATTGGTCCAAATAATTTAATTGATGTTGAGACACGATATTGACCACAAGAGTTTATGCATGTAGGATGTGCATTCCTTTAAACTTTTGTATTGTACGTCTTTTACCCGATTTGATACAAAAAACCGCCTTATAAAACAAAGCAGGTCTATTTCAATTGAGTTTTACAATGCAACAAACACTTCCCCAAGTCGTTGATCAAAACGCAGCCAGCAGTTAATTAGGTTCTCACAGATGTGCTCGCTGGCATCGATGTGACGGTCAATTGACTCTTTTCATGTTTGAACAGAAGAGAACATGCAACGATTATACTGCTTACACTGCAACACAATTAAAAGATTAAAACACTAATTTCCCCATTACATATACAGTATTATTATTTACAGTGAACTGAGAAAATATTTTTTCTGATAAAATCTAACAAGATATGTGATTCCTTATTAAAACCTGAAAATTTCACGATGTTGATTCGAACTTTTTGGGCACAATAATTCAACGATAAAATGGGCAATATATCAAGGTTTCATTCACCAGTTCTGATCACGATTCTTCATTTTAAAAAAAATATTTTCTTTAAAAAAACAAAAACGGGATCCACGCCGGACACTGCGTTCTAAGTGGGTTCGTGAGTTATCGAGGGAGTGGTGTATATCTGCTTGATAGCGATAGGAATATGATTTATTTTCTCAAAACTCATGAGCATAGCATTCATCTTGTCTTTAATTTGATGACAGGAGAAACGAAAATGTTGCTGAAATGTTGGTTACTAGAAACAAAGAAATACACATCAAAATACACATGTAAATACTCTCTCTCTCTCTCTCTCACACACACACACACACACAATATGAAGCAAAATAAAATATGGTTTATGTGATTTTGACACCAATTATTTACTTTTCCAAGCCATATCATGCATCAATTGGTTGTACTTTATTGGACAGGTTGATTGTTCCAGAATGGAGATAATCTTCGGAACGGACAGTGTACGTCTGCTTACTTCAAATTGTTTCAAGTCGCTTAATTAATGTTCTAATTGACTGCACTGCACACACATTTATTGTTCTCGCTTTGATGTAATTTCTTATTAAAGTTAAAAAATCTTCAATTCGCCATATATATATTTGAATTATTTTGCTTTTTATTATTGTTCAAACGTGTAAAACTATTCCCCCTTCACATATTTCCAAGAAGACGACTTATTACAATCAAATGTCATATCTTTATAACTAGTATATGTATATGCCAAATATTTGAAAACCTTTTCAACTAAAAATTAAATTAAATGTTTTTATTTGTCAAAATACTATATCATTAAAAGTTATAGTAAATATAGAATATGATGTCGGCAAACAATTTTGATACTTTGATACTTTTCCCTTTCACTCTGTATTACTAAGATTTGCCATGTAGTAGGTCTATCGAATCAAGTACAACCGATTGACATCATTACATGAATTGAGCCATAAATAGGAAAATAGTAAATAATTTGTATCAAAATAAAAAAAATCATATTTTATTTTGATTTATATTATTATTCAAACAATAACCAATAATAATTTCTGTGTGGAAATCTATATATATATATATATATATATATATATATATATATATACATATATATATATAGAGAGAGAGAGAGAGAGAGAGAGAGAGAAAGAGAGAGAGAGAGAACATGTAAATACACGTTTTTGGTGTATTTCGGTTTTTCAGTGTATTTCGGTGTTTCTAGTAACCCCTGAAATTTGACCTGGATCTGGCTATTTTTGTCAGAGTCACATGACTATAAATCTCGCAACCTGGATGTCGATGAGGTCATATAGTCACGTGATATGGACAATAACCACATTTCCAGGTGCACTTGTTTCAACGATTACGGATAAATTAGCAACATATGATAACACGGCGAATTCATTGAAATCACTCAATGATAAGTATGACGATCATATAGTTGTATTTAACCAGTTTAGTGAAACACAAAGAAATACAATTGACCAGATTGATAAACCCATACTAGAATTTTTTGGAAATCCACCAGTAACGGCACCAAAACTCACCACAATAAAAGATTCTTTGTTGGAACTAACAACTCTTCAATCCGAATATGATAAACACGTGAGACAGTTTTCAATGTTTCGTAAAAACATCGTTGATAAATTTATTGTAACCCCGTTTGATAAAGTTGAAATAACTCTTCCTAATATTAAAAAATCCCTTGATGAGCTTAAAACATTCAATAATGCAATAAGGGATGATGCAACGAGGATGATAAGCGTCATTGAAAAAACAAAAATTCCTCATGATAAATCTATCGTCAACAACGTAGTATACACGATTCAACACGGTTCATTTATGTGGACTCCCACAAATAACATTTTAAACATAACCGCAGCAGTCAAGGGTATTTATCGATTAACAATAGTATCACCGACTCAATTCAATATATCATCAAGTAGTTCATCTGGAGTCAATAATACGGTATCAACGATCATCGACAAGGATACAACTGAACAATTCACGATAACGACTACAGATAGAAATCTAGCCAGGGTTTCAGTAACGTGGTACGTAGAATTCGTAGTGGATTTAAGTAAACAAACTGAAAGGAAAATCCTTCGGATTTCGCAATTGAAAATGCTAGCGCTTTTAAAATAAAATGACTCCATCATCGAATCAGTATCGCTATGATCAAGTCAGAGAATTTCAAACTAAACTCAATTCTCTCTGTGAGGAGTATCAAATAAAAATAAAAAAATACCAACGAAGAATAACCGCAGTTGATGTCACTGTGTATTCAGTGTCGGGAATAATCACTACTGCTGGGATAATACTGTCTTCGGTTACAATGATTGCTCCGGTTGTAGTACCAATAGTTATTTCTTCGATAGCTACAATCGCCGGGATATTAACCGGGATCACAAAAAAACTATCATCGTGTAGCCAGAGTAAACTACATAATTATATAATAAAATTTCATATTGCATCTGCCGGTTACTCGCAATTATCCTCGTTAATATCATCATCACTCGACGACACAACAATATCAGATAGCGAATTCTCAACGATGGCGGAATTGTATAAAACAACAATGCTAAAATTAGAGAGAGATGATAATAATAATGACATCACCGCAAGAACTACTTCAACAAATAGTAGAGAATACAACACCGGTGAAAACAAGCACGATATCAGTAACCTCAACACATCCTAAATTTAGTGTGAATTTCCCGATTCCCGTTCCCGTGAGCGAGATCGCACTAGCAAAACTACGAGTGTATCATAGCTGGCCTAATATTAGATCGGTAGCATTTGGTGGTCAACAACCAAATAATTCCTTGGTGTTCGCGTGGAAAAATCGTGAAGATGGAACCCCAGACTGGAACGTTGTCTCGTTACCAACTGGGTCATACCAAATCGAACAGATCAACGCTGAATTTCAACGCAGAATAAAATCTCTCACTGGAAAAGAATCAAAAATCGCTATAACAGTTCATGAACCAACATTATCATCTGCTATCGAGATTAATTCCCCTGGATATGTTGTAGATATTTATCAGAGTTCTATAAGATCAGTGTTAGGATGGCCTGAATTACCACCGGATAACTCGCGAGAAAATTCGAAGGATTTTCCACCCGAACCTAAAAAATCCGATTATATCACCAACAAAATAAAACCCGTCAATGAAGTCAAGAGTTATCAAGATTATGCTCCCGATAAGTTCTTAAATAAAAAAATTTTTGAATCAATTTATGTTCCTCTCATCAACGGAAATTTCACAGCAATGAATAATGATTTTTCACTACTGCTAATATCTCTTAAATCCGGCTCTCTCACTAAAGACGAGTTTATCAGCATCGTAGAAACGGGTAATAAAATCATCTATGATATGAAAATATTTCACTCGATAATTATTCAAGAAGTATTAAATGAAGAGATATTACATGATAAGTTTGCGGATCTATACAATATTAATAAAACGGAGATTAAAGATTTTAAAATCCCTGGATATAACCCGGATAAACTAAAGAAACAACTTGACGATGCTATTGATATTGGGTTCAAAAGAATCCACGATAATTGGAAAAAATCGAAGAATCCTACAGCAAATATTCTGAAATTTAATAATGATCCAGAAGGCGGCGGTAGACATATTGCTCCGAACAATGTGAATATTTCAACGGTGATTGCGCTCAATTTAGTATGTGACGTTATCGAAGGAAATTATCAAATAAATCTGGAACAATCAAATCAAGCTCAGCAAGGATATATTTTATACTCATTTGCACCAACGGCTCCTCCAGGATTTCTAATTATTGAAGACCCAACTAATCTAGTCTATATGCGATGTCATAATAATTTGTTAACGAGAATTAATTTCAAACTCACTGACCAATCTAATAATCTGATTGATTTACGAGGTGAGGTTTTACAAATTAGTTTGTTTGTGAAATCCTAAAAGGATTTTGAAGTAAAAAAATTGTTAGTAAAAATCGAAGATTTTCATAGCAGCAGAGAATGTGAACGCTAATGACAATGGCGTCTTTTTTTTTTACTAAATGGAACCTTACAAGGAAGCCTTTAGTTTACCAAATTGAGGCCAATATAAGCAATTTTGGGAAGCCTCAGTTTACTAAATTGACGCCTAAAAGAGTTGGTCTATTCACACTCTCTGCATTTTGTTAAATAATTTCGGTTCCGTAGAAGCCTTATTTTTGCTTGAAAACTTGGTCTGTTCACCTCCTCTGCTGCTAAATGGGGTAACAAGGGTCAGAGAAAATTCGGACTATATTTTTCCTTGGTGGTGAAGACATTTTGAAAAGACAAGTTGTCAAATGCTAATTCAAATCAGCGTTGCCTGCCCATGCGTGGAACAAAATTCGGGTTAAGCACCAGTTTCTCTTAAAAGCATTTGTAAAACAATTTTTATATTTATAGATTAAAATACATTAAATTGCTTGCTACAGGGCCAACAGTATCTTTCAGCTATATATAGTTCACTAATACCGTGACCAGTTGTACCAGACCGTTTCTACAACTGCCGATATCACGACAAACGCTTAACGGGAAATGTGCTATTTTATTGAACATTTTTAAAAAATGGGTTATTCGTGAATTGTTTGCGTGCGGTGTTTTTTTTTTTTTTTTTATGGTTTAACACTATTTTTAAGCACAATATAGGCTATACATGGTGGCCAGTATTAATGGTGGAGGAAGAACCCGGAAAAATCCCCGGAATGAACCACAGAACCATGAGAAGCTACTGGCAATCTTTCTCACATAACTACATTAGCTGAATCTTAGACTCGAACCCATTCAGACAGAGGTGAGAGATGGCAGTGATCTGTAAAGGACAGCGCTTTAGACCACTTGGCCACTCTGGGCCCCTATGTGGTGTGAATTCGTGAATAGCTGAAAAAGTTGTGAAATTCATGCCAAAATCGTGAGCTCTGTTTACAGACTATGCTTTAATTTGTGGCCTAATAAATTTTATGCTTTTCACTTCGTCTGAAATTATAGTTAAGGTTTTTTTCTTGAACATTAAAGTCCAAAAGTTTCTACATGTATATGCCACAAAATACATGGATAGCATATTAATGACGAATGTTTAAGATATCAATTCTAGCAAAATACATGGGATAGCATATTAATGACAAATGTTACCAATTCTAGCAAAATACATGGGATAGCATATTAATGACGAATGTTTAAGATACCAATTCTAGCAAAATACATGGGATAGCATATTAATGACAAATGTTACCAATTCTAGCAAAATACATGGGATAGCATATTAATGACGAATGTTACCAATTCTAGCAAAATACATGGGATAGCATATTAATGATGAATGTTTAAGATACCAATTCTAGCAAAATACATGGTTTAGCGTATTAATGACGAATGTTACCAATTCTAGCAAAATACATGGGATAGCATATTAATGACGAATGTTTAAGATACCAATTCTAGCAAAATACATGGGATAGCATATTAATGACGAATGTTACCAATTCTAGCAAAATACATGGGATAGCATATTAATGACAAATGTTTAAGATACCAATTCTAGCAAAATACATGGGATAGCATATTAATGACAAATGTTACCAATTCTAGCAAAATATATGGGATAGCATATTAATGACGAATGTTTAAGATACCAATTCTAGCAAAATACATGGGATAACATATTAATGACGAATGTTACCAATTCTAGCAAAATATATGGGATAGCATATTAATGACGAATGTTTAAGATACCAATTCTAGCAAAATACATGGGATAACATATTAATGACGAATGTTACCAATTCTAGCAAAATATATGGGATAGCATATTAATGACGAATGTTTAAGATACCAATTCTAGCAAAATACATGGGATAGCATATTAATGACAAATGTTACCAATTCTAGCAAAATACATGGGATAGCATATTAATGACGAATGTTTAAGATATCAATTCTAGCAAAATACATGGGATAGCATATTAATGACAAATGTTACCAATTCTAGCAAAATATATGGGATAGCATATTAATGACAAATGTTTAAGATACCAATTCTAGCAAAATACATGGGATAGCATATTAATGACGAATGTTTAAGATATCAATTCTAGCAAAATACATGGGATAGCATATTAATGACGAATGTTTAATATATCAATTCTAGCAAAATACATGGGATAGCATATTAATGACGAATGTTTAAGATATCAATTCTAGCAAAATACATGGGATAGCATATTAATGACAAATGTTACCAATTCTAGCAAAATACATGGGATAGCATATTAATGACGAATGTTTAAGATATCAATTCTAGCAAAATATATGGGATAGCATATTAATGACGAATGTTTAATATATCAATTCTAGCAAAATACATGGGATAGCATATTAATGACAAATGTTTAAGATATCAATTCTAGCAAAATATATGGGATAGCATATTAATGACGAATGTTTAATATATCAATTCTAGCAAAATACATGGGATAGCATATTAATGACGAATGTTTAAGATATCAATTCTAGCAAAATACATGGGATAGCATATTAATGACAAATGTTACCAATTCTAGCAAAATACATGGGATAGCATATTAATGACGAATGTTTAAGATATCAATTCTAGCAAAATACATGGGATAGCATATTAATGACAAATGTTACCAATTCTAGCAAAATACATGGGATAGCATATTAATGACGAATGTTTAAGATACCAATTCTAGCAAAATATATGGGATAGCATATTAATGACGAATGTTTAATATATCAATTCTAGCAAAATACATGGGATAGCATATTAATGACGAATGTTTAAGATATCAATTCTAGCAAAATACATGGGATAGCATATTAATGACAAATGTTACCAATTCTAGCAAAATACATGGGATAGCATATTAATGACGAATGTTTAAGATACCAATTCTAGCAAAATACATGGGATAGCATATTAATGACGAATGTTTAAGATATCAATTCTAGCAAAATACATGGGATAGCATATTAATGACAAATGTTACCAATTCTAGCAAAATACATGGGATAGCATATTAATGACGAATGTTTAAGATATCAATTCTAGCAAAATATATGGGATAGCATATTAATGACGAATGTTTAAGATATCAATTCTAGCAAAATACATGGGATAGCATATTAATGACGAATGTTTAAGATACCAATTCTAGCAAAATATATGGGATAACATATTAATGACGAATGTTTAAGATATCAATTCTAGCAAAATATATGGGATAGCATATTAATGACGAATGTTTAAGATATCAATTCTAGCAAAATACATGGGATAGCATATTAATGACGAATGTTTAAGATACCAATTCTAGCAAAATACATGGGATAGCATATTAATGACAAATGTTACCAATTCTAGCAAAATACATGGGATAGCATATTAATGACGAATGTTTAAGATATCAATTCTAGCAAAATACATGGGATAGCATATTAATGACGAATGTTTAAGATATCAATTCTAGCAAAATACATGGGATAGCATATTAATGACGAATGTTTAAGATACCAATTCTAGCAAAATATATGAGATAGCATATTAATGACGAATGTTTAAGATACCAATTCTAGCAAAATACATGGGATAGCATATTAATGACGAATGTTACCAATTCTAGCAAAATACATGGGATAGCATATTAATGACGAATGTTTAAGATACCAATTCTAGCAAAATACATGGGATAGCATATTAATGACGAATGTTTAAGATATCAATTCTAGCAAAATATATGGGATAGCATATTAATGACGAATGTTTAAGATATCAATTCTAGCAAAATATATGGGATAGCATATTAATGACGAATGTTTAAGATACCAATTCTAGCAAAATATATGAGATAGCATATTAATGACGAATGTTTAAGATACCAATTCTAGCAAAATATATGGGATAGCATATTAATGACGAATGTTTAAGATACCAATTCTAGCAAAATATATGAGATAGCATATTAATGACGAATGTTTAAGATATCAATTCTAGCAAAATACATGGGATAGCATATTAATGATGAATGTTTAAGATATCAATTCTAGCAAAATATATGGGATAGCATATTAATGACGAATGTTTAAGATATCAATTCTAGCAAAATACATGGGATAGCATATTAATGACAAATGTTACCAATTCTAGCAAAATATATGAGATAGCATATTAATGACGAATGTTTAAGATACCAATTCTAGCAAAATATATGGGATAGCATATTAATGACGAATGTTTAAGATATCAATTCTAGCAAAATACATGGGATAGCATATTAATGACGAATGTTATCAATTCTAGCAAAATATATGGGATAGCATATTAATGACGAATGTTTAAGATATCAATTCTAGCAAAATATATGGGATAGCATATTAATGACGAATGTTTAAGATATCAATTCTAGCAAAATACATGGGATAGCATATTAATGACAAATGTTATCAATTCTAGCAAAATATATGGGATAGCATATTAATGACGAATGTTTAAGATACCAATTCTAGCAAAATATATGAGATAGCATATTAATGACGAATGTTACCAATTCTAGCAAAATACATGGGATAGCATATTAATGACGAATGTTTAAGATATCAATTCTAGCAAAATACATGGATAGCATATTAATGACGAATGTTTAAGATACCAATTCTAGCAAAATACATGGGATAGCATATTAATGACGAATGTTTAAGATACCAATTCTAGCAAAACTCTAAGCACAAAATGCATTAAAAAAATTTGTTTCAGCATATTAAAAATAGAAAATATATAAAAACAATGTACATAATTTACTTTTCTTTAAATATGTTTTTGTTGTTGTAGGTTTAATGCCATTTTCATATATAAATAACAAATATTATTAATAGTAATAATTACAATTCCCAAAATTGATTAGTGTTTCTGAGCCAGTTTAGCCCCATACATATATGCCAACCACTGACGAGGAAAAAGCGTAATCTAAGTGGTCAAAAAGCAGAATCCAGGCAGAAAAAGTGTAATCCACATATAACATGCTAAAATTTTGATGAACAACGATTTATTTGCCCTTCTAGTCTTTTAACATCCTCTACTGCTTCAAATTTTCATATGTAGCATTTTTAGCTTTACATACATATATCAACTAGAATCTATCTGGCTTGTAGCAACAACTATTAAAATTCTTTCCACATGGCCTGTAATAGACGCCACGTGATGATGCACTCGTGTCTTCATATTTAGAGGATTCTGCTATTTTTTGGTTTCGTTTATTTTTTGGGTTTTTCTAATCCATCAGTGAAATTATTTGAAAGAGATATTTGTTGCTCTCATATACGCATCTATTAAATGAAAATATACTTTTTAGCGCTAAATACCTTAGAATGGTTCTCCAATTAATATGAATTAGAACAAAGAATCTGCATATAAAGACATAAATTAGAAAACCAGTCTGTTCTCTCCTCACTAAGCCATACAGCTGCTAAAAATAGAACACAAGGTTTAAAGTTGCTATAAATAGAACGTGATACTGTTAAGCAAGTGCATACTGCAGACAAGCGTACTCTTAAATTGTAGTTACGTAGAAGCCATCTTTTCTAAATTACTGTGATTAAATGAATGAAAATAAAAATGAAAAAACAAAAGATATTTTGGGGGTAGGTGGATATAACGAAAAAGCGTAATCCATGTATGGTTAAGGGGAATTTAGTGAAGAAAAAAGCGTAATGATTACGTCAAAAGCGTAATGGTTGGCATAAATATTAATACATAAAATATAGTAACCATTATAATATATAAAATGATATAGTTTTACAACTAAAACAAAACCTACCTACCAATATACATTGTGGTAAAAAACCTACCAATATACCAAAACTTTAAAACCAGTGCAACAGAAAACATTTTTTTTTGCCCAACAAAACAAATGCAAAACATCATCAATATTTGTTTATTTTGCCTATATCTGGTAGATTTCGATAATACTCTATGACACTGTCATCTTTGCCCTGAATTTATTAGATCTTTGCAAATGAAGATACCTTATTGAAAGAACATCAGTAATATCAGCTTGACAATTTTTTTTAAAAAATGAACACAAAATTTGGTCCAAGATTTTGCAATAACTTTACTATTATAAATGTTTCTTCTATATGACTGAATAGTATAGACCACATGTAAATCTAATTGTAGGGTGAGATCAGTCTATTTGAACAACCTAAGAAATAGCAAAGGTCTTGAAAATATCGCTGTTCTTCCCGATTTCATTTTGGTAACATTGCTATTTGATAAACTGTTTCACATAATACATACTGATTATTTTTAGTGACGTAGACTATCCATGTGTTTTAACTCACAAGACACTACTATATTTGTATTAAAGAATAAATACAAAACACAATGCTGAATAAACTTATCCACTGTTTAAATTGTGTAAGCTAATTATTATGGCATGCCATGTTTAGAACTGTTTGATCTTTCTGGCTTTAGTTTTATTGTAACAATCCAAACAATCTGCTGTACACGCTGAAAGTAGGAGCGAATTTTGAGAGGCAGTATCATAATTGTTCAGTGATATTAATTCAAACCAATTAACTGTCTATTTTATAAAAAAAATTATTTTGTAGGGCAAACTGACCTGAAATTATAGTTTAAGTTGTACAACACAGACAAATATGTAAACACTTTTTCTTGGAAGTTGTTTTTGTTATTCTTTTAAATCTTGTTAAGGATGTGAATGACATATGAACAGAAGTCAATGTCTTGTTGTAGGGTTTAATGCCATTTTTGAGCACACGATAGGCTATACATGGCAGCCAGTAATAATGGTGGAGGAAGAACCTGGGAAAACCACCGGAAAGAAACTCCGACCCACGAGAAGCTACTGGCAAGCTTTCTCAAAACAACTACCGAATCTCAGACTCGAACCCATGCAGACAGAGGTTAGATGGCAGTGATCCATAACGGAAAGCACTTTAGACCACTTGGGGCCCCTATCAATGTCTGTAATCTGCATACTGGAAATGCAACCAATATGCCAACACATAAAACGGGAACATCCCACCAATAGCAAACCTTCTAAAGAAAATCCCATCAAGCCAGCAGTGTATCAATGATGTATCTTAGGCTATGTATCATGAGCATGTGGCCTGATGCATCAACAATGTATCTTAGGCTATGTATCATGAGTACGTGGCCTGATGCATCAACAATGTATCTTAGGCTATGTATCATGAGCATGTGGCCTGATGCATCAACAATGTATCTTAGGCTATGTATCATGAGTACGTGGCCTGATGCATCAACAATGTATCTTAGGCTATGTATCACGAGTACGTGGCCTGATGCATCAACAATGTATCTTAGGCTATGTATCATGAGCATGTGGCCTGATGCATCAACAATGTATCTTAGGCTATGTATCATGAGTATGTGGCCTGATGCATCAACAATGTATCTTAGGCTATGTATCATGAGTATGTGGCCTGATGCATCAACAATGTATCTTAGGCTATGTATCACGAGTACTTGGCCTGATGCATCAACAATGTATCTTAGGCTATGTATCATGAGCATGTGGCCTGATGCATCAACAATGTATCTTAGGCTATGTATCATGAGTACGTGGCCTGATGCATCAACAATGTATCTTAGGCTATGTATCATGAGTACTTGGCCTGATGCATCAACAATGTATCTTAGGCTATGTATCATGAGTACGTGGCCTGATGGATCAATAATGTACCTTCGGCTATGTATCATGAGTATGTGGCCTGATGGATCAACAAGGTTAATCGAAGCAACTGATGAACCATATTGTGACCAGTTAAGTATTTAAATTTTATATATAGAAAAGAGCGACATTATGGTGAATGGTTATTGGTTTATTGTAATAAGCGAGTGTGTGATTTAGATTTTATTTGTAGCTTTACAATTTTTTTTAAGTGATGTTGCTATGATATCTATAGTGTAACAGCTTATAGTGCTAAAATGGCAGGGGTTGAAAAGTCACTAGCCAAACTTCTTAGGTGAATCTGTGAGTGCCAATTCGGAACAGGACAGTGCTTTCCCTTTCATGAAAAGGATGTTCTGTTGAGAATATTGCTGACTTCGTTCACTGCAAGTACAAAATATTTGTGGCAAGTTATTTTCCCCCCTTATTTTGATCAAGCAATTTGCTATCACTCATCAAAACAAATAAAGGCTTGCCAGGAAGAAAGCATACTTGTCTCAGTTTGTACCTGCATATAACTGATATTATAATGGTCATTGAATCGGCTCCGGAAAAGAACCTTTTACACAATCAAACCTTAGGTCAGTAACATTCTCAACTTTGAGAGTTTTGTAACAGCTGTTTGAGCAAGAATTTAATCTGGAAGAAGAAAGGTTTTTCAAGTACTTGCCTGACTGGACGAGTGGAATTTTATAGATTTTTCAACCCCTGAAAGGAAGAATTTTTTGTTGTGGGTACAAAACTGTAGCTGTTTGTCATGAAATTAAACATACATACAACAGAAACATAAAATATATGAAAATAATCTTTACTGACAGGGTTCCAGCAGACTTAACAAATTCCATTACTCTTCCAAAACTTTTCCTGGGCCATTTCACAAAACTCAAGGACCATAATATCATGAAATAAAACTGATTATTACTTATGCTTTTTGAATCGGTGTTTGGCACTCGATGAAATTAAGTTGTCAATTCTTTGAACTCCACCATCCAAAATTACACAACTTTTCCAAAACTTTGTATGATAATTCCTCTAATTTTTCATGGCCCCTGAAATGTAGTTTTTAAATTCCAAAACTTTTGCAGGATTCCATGACCTACAGGAACTCTGTATTGATCACACAAACCTGTTAAATATATATACATGTAGTAGTATAGTCCTTCAATTAACAAGTCAGGATCTATAACTGTGACGATCAGCAGTTAAAATAAATAAAAAACAAACAAACAAATAAACACTGGTTAGGTGTCCAAAAATGTATAGTTTAATTTTTACAAAGCATGCAAAAAAATATTTTAAAAAAATATTAAGGTCATCTCAATTTGTATTGATTCATAAGACTGACATTTATTGCAGTACACTCGCTCCATCTCCACCATGCAAACAAACACAAGATTTGGAACACAATTTAAAACATTGTCAAATCCCTTGTTTACCACCATTTGTTCATTTTTGAAACATCATACCAAACAAATACATTTTACCTGAATCAGTGCAGTGTTAAGGTTGCAAGTGATTTTATAATATCCACCCCCTCCCAAGACTTGTACACTTCCATGTAAAAACAGTTAAGCACCACTTCCTTGAAGGCATGGACTGGATAAGTGACTTTAAAACCACACCTTATAATGTAAATAAGCAGATAAAACCAGACCTGAGCTGGAGCGAGTCTGCCTGTTGTACAACATCAAGCCAACATGGTCCTTCTTTCACATTACAGAGAGTTCAGTTTACTGGGGTGAGTGGGAAAGGACTGGTGGATGGATGGACACAAATTTCAACCAACCATTTGTTCCGGGGTAATCTTGTAATTTGTATCAAGTTAATTGCAATTTTTTTTAAATTGTGTAATCATAATTTCACTCAAAAATGTATTTTAAAAATGTTAAACAGTGCAAGAATGCTGAAAAGAAACACAAAAGAGAAAACATTAAAACAGAATATCATTATAATGATCCTCAAAAGAACAACACATTTCTACCTGCATTAACAAGGCCTTGTTCTCCATCAATTCCTGCAGACTCTGCAAGGGCTGGACTTGGATGCCCGACAGGTGTTGCTTGAGCAAGTCCTGCTTCAATCAGAATCTGATTCAGACTTACAGTTTCACCTCCCTCTCTTGTGTGCAGAACAACAAGGTAGTAAGTATTGTCGAAAACTTCAACCAATTTGACTCTAAGAACCTGTTCCTGTAAACTCTTCAGCACATTCACTGCCTCTGGTTTCCAAGCTCCATCAACTGGATGGAGCCCTAGCAAGAGAAGAATGGACTGTGTATTGATGACATGATAGTTAGTGAAACACAATTCTGAATTAATTATCATTCTGTCCAAGGTGCTCAGGAGTCCAAATCATTCCAATAAAAGATTGAAATTTCTACTCTCAGACAATGACACCTGTGGGTTTTGTACTGTCATTTTTGATAGATAACTTTGAATATATATGTATCACATGATCATGAAGGGGTCATGCTACAAAAAGGAGGCTCAACATGGGGTAAAATCAGGCATCTGGGTATTCTCTGACATTTATTCACTTTTAAAATAAAAAAATGTTTAATCAGACATCTGGGTATTCTTTGACCATTATCCATATTATTTTTAAAAATGTTTAAACTCTAACATATGTAATTTGATCAAAGAAAAAAAATAAATTAAACAAAATAATGTAAATATTTAAAATTTTGGTTTTATTTATCACGACTGTTACTGTGTAAAAAAAAATTGCATCATGGGGTTGGACTAGTCCATGATTATCAAGCTAGGAATTGTTATAAACATTTCATTATGTCTTAATTATGTGTATTACACTGTTATGTAAAATATTTTTACAAAAAATAACAATTACATAATGTAATGACAATGCCATTTTGAGATGCAGTTAATTCTGATTCAATACCAGTAAACAAACCAAATATTGGAAAGACATTTTAAATGGCAAAAGGGGTTCCTACTTACCGCTCAGAGAGCATCTGAGAGCCAGGATTGGAAGTGTTTGGAACTCCTCAGACAAAGAATTCAAATCATCAAGGGAGACAACTTCCTCATTTCCAAAGTCCACATAGTACACCAGGGCTGTTCGATTAGGATTCCGTTGCATGATGCAGGCTCTGTACCACTTTCCATCAGCTGAAAAAAAATGAGAGATGACATGTCTCAGGCCCCCGTTTATGTCAAGTACTCTACGGTCTGTTGCTCTCAGTTTATATGCTTCCTATCCAAGACATTATTTCAATTGTTACATAAACAAAAAAGCCATGACCAGACACCGGTCCCCTAGCCGACATCTACCTAAAGGCTAAATGCTTAAAGAGTTGGCAACGACATCTAGGTCAATATGACGCATTCTTGATAAAATGCTAACCATTTCTTACAATGTATCTCTCTTTCTTTCTTTTTTTTTTTTTTTTTTAAATAGGTATTTTGACCAATAACTGATGGCACATCATCATGATTTATCCAATACTGAAACAACTTTATGCATTTAGACTTTTTATCAAAATTTAATTCCCATGTTTTGAACATTTGTTTAGAAGTTATTGAAAGCTTTTTTATTTTTTAAGTAATGTAGCCATATCGGATACATCACTTGTACAAAGTTCAATACTTTTTTTTACTTGGCTAATTTTTGTCAATTGTGGTGAATATCTACTTCAATAATTTTGATGAAGCGCAAGCCATCTTTAAAGTTTGGGCCTGGTCAGTGATTCAGAAATGATGTGCAAAAAACATTTTTCTTTAAGTTAGTTAACCCAAAATCAATAACCTTCCTTAATTAATGTAAAAGCCATTCAGGGAGTTTGGGATGATGAAGGTTATGCTGAAATTGCACAAAACAACCATAAAGAACAGTTTCAAAATTAATTTATGCTGACTAAGCTAGCTATGTATACGCCCCTTTAGAAAGAATGCTTATATAGCTAGAGGTGACATTTAATATTTGATTTCAACAGACCTATAACAGAACTGACCAGGAAGAAACATAGAAGTGGTAGGTAAATGTTTAACTATGGCTGTTGTATCCTTCCCATCATTTTTCTATTCCATTCCTATTTTGGTGACGGAAAGATAGCTACCCCCTTTAGACAACATCCTGGCAGTATATCTGCTTAAGTTGTACAAAGTGAATTTTTTAAAAATAGAAAAGTTTTTTTTAATGCTGAAATCTTTAGTCAGCAGCTGATAGGATAAATAAAATTAGCACAGAAATGGCATGGGGGGAGGGGAGGAGATTTCAAACCACACAAGCTTGCCAGCTTGCATAATTTTTAAAATTTATTTTATAGAATGGGAGTGGGTGTTGTCAATTTTTTTAATTTGCAGTGCATTTTGTTTGTATTCATCCCCAATACCATGCCCCAGACTGTCTTTGCATGATATTATATTATTTCTTCTGATAACATCATAATGTCTTCCATATGTGACCCAGGACTAGTGTTGAGTACTGTGAGTGTTTGTCATGAGGAGTGAGCAAGTAATTGATGTGCATAATTATTGTGCTTCATGAATATTAATTTTAATTCCCATACTAACAAAAAGGGTCTGGCTTTCCTACTCTAGTTCTTGAGACAGACAACACCTTGAGCAGTACGAGTCGTGAAGATGAAGAGCACTGGTCTTTCACACAAGTGAAAGACCAGGGATTGAATATAATTTGGAAAAATTATATCCTTAGAGTCTGGAAATACAACTAATATGTCAACACACATAAAACGGCACCACCAACCACTGACAGACCTTCCTGAAGTTAGAAAGACAAGTTTATATGTGCGTTGATAATGTATTGTTGGCTGTGTATAGTGAATTAGATTGATGTGTTATCCTTTCAATGTTATAATGAACCAAATTTCAAAGAATGGTCAAGATTCAGCAAAGCTCTGTATGTGCATATACTTAAATATGTGAAGATACAAATGTACACATGCATGTATTTCAATGTGAGGATACTGATGTACATGTGCATATACTTAAATACATGAAATACCAATGTGCTTTTCAGACCTGCCAACAGTCTGCTCATGCAGACACTTTGCATGAACAAATAGGTGCAGTTTAAAGTGTCTAGGGTGCTGATGTAATGTTAGTCTGGTTCCATGACAAAATTCACTAATTCTCAGAAGAAACCCGGATCCAAATAAAACAGATAAAACAATTATCTGGATTTTTCGGCAAGGATCATTTTTTCTGTAGATTTTGCTAGTATCAAGTATCCAGTAAGTCTGTATTGTTAAGGTAATTTTCATAAGACTTGTGGCTAAATTGGCAGATCTGGCTTATACTTGTATAGATGTAGATACCAATGTACATATATTTAAGATATCAATGTACATACTTAAATAAATGTAGATATCAATGTGCATGTGCATATACTTCAATATGTGTAGATACCAATGTACATATTCTGAAATATATGAAGATACTAATGTACATACTTAAATAAATGTAGATATCAATGTACATGTGCATATACTTCAATGTGTAGATACCAATGTACATATTCTGAAATACATGAAGATACCTTGGTACATATATATAAATACATGTACATATTCTGAAATATATGAAGATACCAATGTACATACTTAAATAAATGTAGATATCAATGTACAGTTGCATATACTTAAATACACCTAGATACCAATGTACATGTGCATATACTTAAATATGTGTAGTTACTAATGTGTATATACTTAAATACATACAGATACCACTTGTCTAGATCACTTGGTGGTTTGGTCTCAAAGATTGGACACAGCAACAATTGCATATAACAACAACTGCCATTTTTGTGTGCTTTTATGGTGTATTATCAATGTTTATGTATGCCCTTTCAAATTCACTATGAAAGAAAGGTGCAAGGGCACAACATAGTAAAATAATAGTCATGCTCATTTTCGAGTGAAAGAAAACCCTGTATGTAAAGCGTATAAAATCTGACTCACTAACCTGGAAACTTTGCACAGCAGAGTTCCCCCTCAGTGTACACAATATCTGGTAGTGCTGGCTCTGACTGGCAGTGTTCACTCAATCTGTCCATCATCTCGCCAAACACACTCACCACTGAAATAGCACATGTGGAGATCTACTTGTGATAATTCAGTTATAATAATGACTATATTCTAACACCATAATTAAAAATTCCATAACATTAAATTTCTGAATGGTCATGATGAAACCAATATTTATCAGCAGGGCTTCTGGTAACGCACAAATGTGCATCTCTGATGCAATGAAATAAAAAGTCTCACATTAGAACTCCATCTTAAGAGTTCTGCCAGAAGCACTGAAAATTGCTGGTCTAAGCATATTTCCAGTTTATGGAAAAGGTTGATGTGTTTTCAAAGAAAAATCATCTCGTATATTCTTGCGCCACACTATAGGTAAAAGAGGTCTATAACATGCTTGATCATGCATATTTGGATGCAAATTTTTATCTGGGACACAGTAAAATCATTTACATGACAATCCTCTATATGCAACTGTGTTTGAAACACTACATTTATGTTCCATTTCTCTGACTGTGCTAAAATTACAATGTTATTCATATTACCCAATTGGCACTTTGAATTGGGGCCATGCTCATTAATTATCATTGTTTTTGTCATGGAATTGTTTAGATTTATTACTTATGAATATTTGTAATAGAATGTTCTCTGGTTTCAATTCTGCATCACCTGAGGGTGGTTTATCTATATCATACATTATTTCAATTTATTTCAATTAATTCACTTCACTCCATGCTGCACAAGTGAAGAGCTTACGATGGGAAAACCTATTTACCTTGAGTGCACAGGCTGCGCATTGCAACATAACCAGTGCACTAGTTTAATGATGCACGAATTAAGGGACAAGACTAGTTCTGTTAGATACGAATCTGATTATTATTATTACCTTATACGGCAGTCCCGGTATTATTAATAAATATAAAATAATCAACTCTGATTGTTATACATGATATTACATGGATTTAAGAATATTATATTTTCAGCTGAAAAGGGTGAAGGGATGAGCAATAGTGACAGAGCTATGCTGTCTCTTAGTGGTTGCTCTGTAGTGTTGTTTTAACCATGGTGCTAATTTGGGTTGGTATATACCCGGTGTGCTGCTTTTGGTGGTGACGCTGGCCACGAGGAAGATGGTGGTTATCTCGTAGTGAGGGACCAAAGCTTCAGGACCATTGGGTCTGCTGGGGACCAGAGGTTCTAAGGATCCTTAGGGTTAGCTCATGGACCAGAGGTTCTATGGATCCTTAAGGTTAGCTCGTGGTGAAAGTTTGGATTATGTTATGATACATCCAGACTGTTGGAACAGTGGCAAATTTAAGACCATGCGCACATCAGCACTTTGAAGACTGGAACACATTTGGAGCACCATTGGAATTCATTAGGAATACTTTTGGCCTTGTGATAAAACTTTAGAATCATTCATGATTTAATTCACAATTTTTTAAAAAAATTTTCACTTTGTATACTATGCAAAAAAATTATTTGTTCGATTTTACAAAACTTTGTTGAAATTCTTTATTGTCACTTAGTCTACAACCAGAGAGTCTTAGGGAAAAGAAGATATTCTGAATGTCATAAGCAGACTAAGGTAACAGACTGGGATATGTTTCTTTTTCAGACTTCAAATCACTCCTGTATTTTCATGAATATATCCTGTGGGTTATACAGTTTTTTTTAAGTACTTCACCCCCCACCCCCACCCCATATTAGGTATCCTAGTGGGTTGGCTATTTCAATTCTTTATCATCCATTAATTTTTTTTAAATTATAAAGATATAATTTTAATAACTGTTGTAACGATTTTTAAGTAATTGTTAAACAGAATGACAACAAAAGTAAGCCATAATTAATACAATGACCTTCACCTGTATTATATTAGTCTAATTTTCCTCTGACCTATCCCACATCATCAATGATATTTGGACATTTGTTTTAGAGTGTGGGGTCTGAACCAAATGTCCATACAAAAATGGCAACAAAACTAGTGGGCTAGCACACTTAAATACTTAAAACTCGTCATGTCATTAATCTACTGAATGACTGCTTAAGTTAAGTATTTTGCTCAAGTATTCCAGCTTTGATGAAGCTGTTCTGCATGGTTGCTGGCATAATTTTACTAAAAGCAGTTACAACTTATTTGCACAGTTCTGTCTACATTGTGATGAGGCTCTTATTGCACATGGCGGTTCATGTGAGATTATGTTAAAGCAAGGGTATATGCATGAAAATAAAGTAATTGGATTAAGGCATAATTTCCTTGGACTGAAGACTAGAAACAAGAAAACTATATAGTAAGTCTTGTATTACTGCTATTAAAACTTCAAAACCTTTTGGAGATTCCAAGGAATATACAGTGATTTTTTAAGAAACACTTTTCAATAAAGGGTGCCTACCTTCTTCATCAGCTAGCTGACAATAAAAACATCCTGGATCAACAACTGAGGTGATGACGATTCCAAATTCAGATTCAAATGGTTTAGCATGAGGAAAATCTTTAGCTAGCACAACCAGTCTTTCCATGCTTGTCTCAGGTATGACATCTTGGGAGGCAGAAGAGGCTGAAGCTGTTGTATAAATTGCTGGAGCTATAATGGCATCTATATTTTCCTCTGCTTCTTCTGTTAATGAGTTACCGAGTCTCTTTAATTCCTTATTTAAACATGCAGAACCATCTCCCGTGTACAGCTCAACTTCATACACACCACTGATGCATTTCAATACTCTGACTTTTACAAGGACATTTACCAGACTGCTGACAAAACCCTGGAGTATTTCATCCATGTGGATGGCTCCAACTTCACTTAGTTTGCAATGTATGCCTTGTTGGGGTACTGAGAAAATAATGTCATCACATTTGATCATCATTTCTTCTGAAACTATATCAGAGTTACCATAGTCCACAAATAATACCTTGTACACCCCTTCTTCAATTAACTCATCAACCCTAGCTCGATACCACGAGTTGTCTTGACTGAATTTAGCACACACAAGTTCCCCAACCACAGGTGCATATCTGGAAGTTTGTTTACTGCAATACTCCTCTATTTGTTCCAAAAGCACTTTGACTTCCTCTGATCGCTTCTGAATATAGAAAGAATCCAGCCCTTTCATCTCAAATACAACAGCATCTATAAAAGAACCATCCTCTGGCAGGTCTACCTTCATCATCTGATCAGCCATGTGCCTTGCCACATCTCCAGAAGACACTGGCATTTGTGTTGCAGCAAGAACTTTCTCTTCCTTCTCCAGGCTGAGGATACTTTGTATAGTTATGCCATCGGACAAATATATCACCACTTCATACTTCCCATCAACATACCCAGTTGCCTTCATCAAGACCTTTTTCATAAGAACTTCCTGAGCAAACTTGGCAATTCTCAGGTCAGAATCATCTTCAGTACCAGTAGATGACAATTTGCAATGCACTGCCATCTGGGGTAGAGTGCCAAACATGGGTTCGAATTTCCTAAGTGATGAGGCTTGCACCTGTTCCATATTACCATAGTCAACATAGAAAACATCGAAGACACCATTCTGAACTCCTTCTACTCTGGCTCTGTACCACATCTTATCTTCATAATACTGGGCAACAACCATTTCTCCCACCTGTGGTTTATAAGATGTAGCTGAACTCGTGCAGAACCCTGCCATTTCTGCCATCAAATTCTTCAGCTTTTGTTGCTGGTTTTCTTCAGTAACTTGCACATAGAACGAATTTAAGCTGTGAACAACTAGTACCTCCACTTCAAGCCCTGTTCCATCAACTGTAAGGGTATATGGCTGAACATCGGATGCCATGACGGCTGACTTTATTTCTTCCTGGAGCACATAACTTGTAGTATCAGGAGATGTAGGAACAGTGTTTGAAGTTGTGGTTGTTAAGCTTGTGGGGACTTTTATGGAGCTTACGAGGTGTCCAAGTTTCCTATTGATGCATGTTCCACAGTCTGTGAATAATACTACTTCCATCACACCATTGATGAACCCATGGGACTCCAATAGCACTCTTTTCTCCACAACATCTCCTGCAAAAGCCAAAAGCATGTCTTGAGTGACTGGTTGGTTCAACCCTTGCAATCTACATGGAATAGCCATAAGTGGAAGATCAGCAAACGTGCTCTTCAATTTTCTGATCTGGTTCCTTGTTACAGCACTTACATTTCCAAAGTCAACATACAAAATATTGAAAATGTTTCCATCCCCTTCTACTACCTTTCCACGGTACCAAACACCCTCAAAGAGAGCAGCTACAAGTTCATCAATAACTGGGGTATATTCTGTGCTATCTTCCTTGTAGAAGATATTGATTTCGATCTGTTGAGAATCAAGTTTTAGTCTGCTTGCATCATCTACAGTTTTAACAAAGAAGTACTCTAAATCAAAAATCTCTACAACCTCAACTTCAACCTTTGATCCATCTGTGGGCAATTCAACTGGCCTGACATCTTTTGCCATAATAACTATTTCTGTCTTACTTTCTTTTCTCAAAGGTTCTTGAATTTTGGACAGGCTTGCACAGATTTCTTTCTGGTCTGTCAGTGCAACTCTGTCATTGATACAGGATCCATCTACAGAAAACAGTTTCACTTCTGTAACACCATATTTGTCAATAACAATGGCCTGACCCTTGATATTTTGGCCAATTACATCTTTTGCAAAATTCAAAAGCTTTGCATCATCAGTTGATGCCTGAATCCCACTAAGCTTACATTTAATGGCCACAAATGGCAGTTTTGTGAACTCTTTTCTCAGTTTTCTTATATTGCAGTTTTCAACTGTATCCTGATTGCCATAGTCTGTGAATATGACACGACATGTTGCTGGTTCGACCTGCAGTACATTGGCCCTGTACCATTTGTTATTGGTAAACTTTGCAGCGACCAACTCGCCTACAACTGGTGTGTGAGCAGCCATGTTGCTAACACAATATTTCCCAATTTCAGTTTCAAGCTCTTGCAATTCTGTTGCATCATAAATGTCTGTTCTCTTTAGATAGAAACAACTCAAACTCTCCAGCTCTATAAGATCAACACTTACTTGACAGTCGACAGGAAGCTGCTGACTTTTTACATCTGCTGCCATGATTCTTTCAGAGACAGCTGCTGCTCTTGCTTCTATCTTTCTTACCTCAACTTTGTTAGCTGTAGACCTGGCACATCCAATTTTCTCGTTGACAGAGGTACCATCTGTTAAAAATATTTCAACATCATAAAAGCCATCTCTGAATCTTACTGCTTTGACCTTGACAACAGTATTGATCACCATCGTTATAAACTCTTGCAGAATATCCTGGTTGTCTTTGTCCTTCAGTCCAGCCAGTCGACAAGGAATGCCCATGCATGGCAACTCAGCAAATTTTTTCTCCAGCACCCTGATGGACGACACATTTACACTTGCATGGTTTCCATAATCCACAAAGCACACACTGTAAATGTCTTTTTCAACCTTCTTTTTCACTTGGGCACGATACCATATGTTATCATCAGAGAACAAGGCACAAACTATTTCACCAATGACAGGAATGTATGGTGTAGACATGCTGCAACAATACTGCTGGATTTGCATCATTAGAGACTCGAGGCGAGATTTTGATGCCTCATCTTGTGGCTGAATGTGGAAGCTGTCAAGTCCAGTAATGTCCACCATCAGCCCAAGGCTAGAACTGCCATCACATGGAAGTTCAGAGATTTTTATGTCTGCAACTGGAGAGGATGACCCGTCTGCAGAACTTACATGGGTCCTAGTTTTCTTTGAAGAAAATCTTTCACTCATCACTGCAGCCAAAGACCTGTTGCTCTCCACGTCTACTGTGTCTACCAAAACATAACCTTTGGCTATGTCCTTAATAGTAAACAAAATGCGACCTTGCCTTGGGTCAGCGATTTGTTTTAAACGTTCACCAAACTCTTCAATAACCTCCTTGGTGATGGTCTGTGATTCCATTCCAATCATACAACACTTTAGTGACTGGGATGCAACTTCCCTACACACTGGTTTGGCCTTGCGTATCTCACTGTAAGATACATCTTCTTCATTTCCGAAGTCTATGAAGGAAAGGCTAACTGTTGAAGGAGACAACTTTCTAACTTCAGCCCTATACCACTTCTGATCCAAAGAATACCTGGCAACTACCAGTTCTCCAACCTTACCAGGCCTGTAAAACACAAGTAAATTAACATTCAAAAGAGTTAAGATTCAAATGCACTCACTTAAAACTGAACATTTTTTATGAAAGAAATTTTCAACCACTTGTTCCACTGGAAAACAAACAATGCAATAACATTTTTTTACCTTTTTTTTTCTGTGCATAAATTTCATTGAAACAGTAAATCCTGCATTGACTTAAGTCACTCAAAAAGACCTGTGCTGAATGTTAAAACAATGTGATATCTTTGTAGTGATAAAAAAAAAATCAAATTTGCTGCATTGGGCATAATTTTTATTTGGGATCAACTAGATACCATTAGAAATCTATTGATGAAAACTCTAACGTCAATATCCATTCAAGATATTGTGGTGCCTGTATTGAATATCACTTTCATTTAGCAGATCTCCCAACTCTAACCAGAGCTTCTCGCTAAGGCAGTCACAATTTGTTCCACAAGTTAGATCGATTTTTAGTAAGGTGTAACAGAATATCATGAACTGCTGTAGTTGACTTGGAAAATATGCATTTAAAAAGTGTAACCAGAGACGGAAGCAGTGAAAACAAACATATATATTCAACTGAAATGTTTGTAAAGTATACTTGCACCTTAATTATCTCCAGTACAGTTTCACAAACTGCAGTTCCAAATCCCTTGTATCTCAATGTTCTTATTGTACCTGAATTTGGAATCTTTGGGATTTTGTCCCTTTCATAAAGTGAAAGGACTCGTCTCTCCTGCCATGGGGCTTTTTCAAATAATCAATGCAATATCATATACAATAAATGTCATTCTATATTTTTCCCCAAGAATATTAATCCTTTCTGTCTTTAAATGTGTTTTCATTTATTGGTATTCATTTCTGTTGAAACAACTGATTAATAAAATCATGCAAAGCATCTAAAGTATCCTGTAAAGTTGGTATGTTCCAATAATTTGAAACCTGGAAATAAATATATAATAACATGCCAGTAAACAGATTAGACTGCAATCATCATATTTATTTTTGCTATTATTTCATTTATAATTACCGCCCTGGTGGCCGAGTGGTTAAAGTGTCTGTCTCAGATGCGGGAGGTCATGGTATCAATATTGTTGTGGGTTCAATCGCCAACCAAGCCATACCAAAGGCTTACAAAAATGCTACTAACTGCTGCCTCGCTGGGCACGCAGCATTAAGGGGCTAGTCTTAGTACTGGCCAGCCTGGTGTCAGGATAATGTGACTAGGTGGGACAATATATTACATGTTTTCAGCATGATGCCCCAATGCTAGACATCACTATAAACTGCCACACTGCTGACATTGTAGCGATATGACTGATTTTTTTAAAAGCTACATTAAAAATCCAAATCACACACACTTACTAATCTATAATGAAAAGATCATTTCAGCTTGTGGTCAAATCCTATGGGTTAGCATGTCTGATTTAGGACCAATTAGATGTAAGAAATCTATTGGTGCAAACCCTATGTTGATATGGCCATCCATATAAGATTAATAATGAAAATATTTTCAAATGGTGTCAATATTGTCAGACAGAGGTCATTTTCATTTTGACCAGACAAGCCTTTTATGTAAAAAAAAAATTAAAAAATAACAACATGCCATTATGACCAGCCATGTAGAAGTAGAGATATCATGATGTAGAATTAACAAAATTTGCATTCAGCACCAACCTGCCACCATATGAAATCCTCTGATGAAAACCCCATCTGAACAGGACTTTCTGTTTTGGTTGTTGTTGTTTTTTTTTTAAAAGGTTTAATGCCATTTTTCAGCACATGATAGGCTATACATGGCGGCCAGACTTAATGGTGGAGGAAGAACCCAGGAAAAACCCTGGAAAGAACCACCGACCCACGAGAAGCTACCGGCAAGCTTTCTCACATAACTACATTAGCCAAATCTTAGACTCGAACCCACGCAGACAGAGGTGAGACGGCAGTGATATGTAACATAAAGCACTTTATACCACTCGGGGCCCCACTTTCTGTTTTGGAGAAGCAGCACTAACAAAATTTTATAGAAATTATGGAAAAAAAAGTTTTTATATTATTCATCATTTCTCCATCTTTGATTCCCCATCCTCAGGTAACAACACAAATCAGTGTTAGTTTTTTTGGGTATAACATCATTTTTCAACTTAAGAAAAGGCTATACATGACAGCCAGTACATTTGATGGAGAAAAAACCCAGGAAAACTCCAGAAAGAACTACGGTCCCATGGGAAGCTACTGTCATCCTTTATAAGATATACACATTGGCCGAGCGAGTCCAAGTCTTGAACCAATGCAGACTAGAGATATCAGTGATCTTTAAAGGTCAGTACCCCAGACAACTCTGCTACAATATTCTGGAGGTTTACCCGGGGGGGGGGGGGGGGGGGGGGGGGGGAGAGAGAGAAAAAAACTTTTAAAAATGTGGAAACTGGATCATGAGGCTCAGAAAAACTATTTTTAAGGTCTTGAAACCAAGACTTTGAACCAGTGCTGCATAAAAATGCTTCATTATTTGATTTTAGTCACAATAGCCATATTAAACAGATTGTCATCATCTGGTTTGATAGCCAAGGTCAGTCTGGGTCAGAAGCACAAATGTGAAAGATGAATTTCGCCCTTGTTTTTTAAAATCCCATTAGCACACCACATTACCCAAAATAACTTCAAACTTAACAAACCTACCATGGACTTAAATTTTGTATCATGTGGTTGAGCTTCATGCAGAAGTACGAGTGGAAACTTCATGCAAAGTGAAATCATCCACAACACATTGTGCAGAAACCATTTTTGCCCCCCTTTCAGTTGGTAACCTTGATCTTTTAACCCCAACATCAACAGGGTTACTCCTTAACCCCAAGTACAAGCCCAGTCTAGCAGCTGTAGACGACAGAGAACTGGAGTTGTTGCGCTGGAAATAAGATCACATAACTCAATATGCTCTGCATTATCAAGGTATACACCAACCTATAGGGTTCCTTTTCTTCATCATATAATTCATTCAGCTCGTCACTAAATGTCGAGAACATCTGGATGCGTTCCAGCTGGATAATCTCTACTGTGAAGTTGGCAGGGGACACATGGGCTGTAATAATAACCTCCAGTTCCTCCCCAACCTTGACCTCTGACAGAACAGATGGAAGCTCGGACACAAACACTGGGCCACTGCAAGATAAAATTTACAAATCAGACACAAACACTGGGCCACTGCAAGATAAAATTTACAAATCGGACACAAACACTGGGCCACTGCAAGATAAAATTTACAAATCGGACACAAACACTGGGCCACTGCAAGATAAAATTTACAAATCGGACACAAACACTGGGCCACTGCAAGATAAAATTTACAAATCGGACACAAACACTGGGCCACTGCAAGATAAAATTTACAAAGTTTACTGTCCAATCACAACTGACTTTTATAAACCATTTTCTTTCTTTCCTCAGAAGAGAATAAACTATACAAATAATTCTCTCTACCTTTTGGTTAAACATCATTTCCAATTGTCTTTGCAATGTCATATGTCAAATATGCTTAAAACAATTTACTGTCTTGACGAAAACTTGGGAAATATGTATCAACCATGATTTCTGACTTTGGAAGGGTGATCATTTTATCTTTAAAAAAGTCAAACGTGTAGTACAAACTTAAGTGGCCATACTACCTTGATTGCTGCAAGCTGTCTGTCACAGGATGAGGATATGAACCTGGCTGGTTCCTTGATACCGGTTTGGGTACGGTCTGCAATGTGGCAGCAACATTCGTCTTTGCATTGCCTACAAGAAGTGTCAAGAGCATTTAACACTATGTCCTTAGGGGCAGTTTTGACACGGTTTCTTATGAAATTGCCTTCTTTGCAAGTAATTAATAATTAAAGTTGGGTTACCTAATTCTCTTTCTGGTAATTTTAAAAAAAACTTTTCCTTACAAAGGTACACATAAAAGATAATCAAATATATAATGACAATACTGAAAAGAAATGTTATGGCTGTCAGTTATTAAGTTCTGATTGCATGGCTTTCAAGATGGCCTCTAAGTTTTAAGTCTAAGCAGTACTATCTTCTGTATTTTAGTGAAAACTCCACATCTTTATCACAATCTATCAAACATGAGGCTCTACAAGGGACTGACATTGTACTAACTAAAAAAGATATCCAGGAATTCAAGACAAGACCATTTCACCCTTTTAACAGCAACCATTCTTCAAAGAGAACAAGATTTCAAATTAGCTGCTGTGTTGAACATAATGGATGTCAGCATTTCAACCTTTTCATTTGGGGAAAAACAAGGACATCACAGTCTTTTAATGGAAGATCAAGGTGATTATCATTTGCAAGGAATAAAAAGATTTTTAATATTAATGCCAGGGTGGCCATATTAAATTATCGGTTGGCACCATTTCTTTTCACTACCAACTAGACATCACAAAAGTCCTTTTGTGAAAGCTCAACGTCAAAATGACCAGCCATCTAGAAGTAAATGCAGCCATAGTCTGATTAGCACCAATTTCATTTAAAACCAATGAGATATCATAACTGTCATTCATTCATTTAGGTGAAATAGTGATTACAAGATTTTCAAAATGGCTACTGTAATATTCATACGGAATGTCTGAATGGCATTTTTATTAAACAACTAGACTTCACAATTTGATGAAACCTGTGACCTCATATCCGAGGCAGACACTCTAACCACTCAAGCCACCGGAGCAGTTGCCAGTAAATTTCTAATTTACTTTTAATAAATTTAAAAAAATAAAATGAAAAAATTTAACAATAGAAATGTACAACTGTATTCAGGTCCAAACTACAGGAGAAAATATGGTAAAAACAGACTGGGTTAATTTTTCTTGTACTTACGAAATTGATCTTCATTAGGAACATCTTCCCATTCCTGTTCATTTTCAACTGTCCTGCCATCCTGCTTATTTCTGCTTTGATGTTTTTGAATATCATTTTTCCTCTCTGCACCAAGTCTCCTGTTCTGATTTCCAGGTTGGTAATTCCTTTCCTTGCCTCTGTTGTAATCACCTGACTGAGTTTTAGTCATTTTGTTTTTTTGTGGAGATCGATTCAGATTTTTTAGGCCACTCTGGTTATCCACTGCTACATGCTCTTTATCTGAGCCCTTGCTGAGGTCCTTTCTATTGTAATCTGCCACCTTGCTTCCTGGTTGCATGTCCTGTGCATCTCTACTTTCTTTAACTTTACCACTTTTGTCACCCGTGCTTGTCTTGCCTGTAGGCTTTCCAGATTTCCTATTCTGCTGTTGCTGTACATTGCGCGTCTTTTCCAAATAACTTTTGTCCACAACCACTGCATCTCCTGTGTGCTTCTCTATCAAGGTTTTCACATTCTGAAACATATAAGATCCTCAGCTCAGTTAATCTGAATCAAAGTAAAGCATCTTTAAAAAATGGTCAGGCCATACACCATTATGCTCTTTAACCATTGTAAAAGAAGAACAGCACATAGACCAGGCTTTCCTTATCAACCAGGAGCTAGGCGATTTATAGGGCTACATTTACTTTACATCGGGCAACTTTTAAAAACAACCTCTATCACAATTGGGGGACATCCCCCAAACTCCCTGCCTATTTAGGCAACATGCCCTCCAGCCTTAAAGAATGACCCTGATAGAAGCTGGGACGTGTGAACAATCTTTGATTGAAAGTGTCCTTGCATACACGACAACCCTGAAAGAGGCATAAGCATAATTATTACTAATTCAAGTGGCAAAAAAAGCATAATTGGAGCATAAAAAGTAATATATTTATTACATGACATAATCGCAGGACACAATGAAAAATTTATTTTTGTTACTAACCAGTCTACTGTGGTTAAAATCCTTGTCACAATTTGCAAAATCCATTTTGATTAGTTTCATAATACAAAAAATATACTGGTAAATTATGCATATACAACACTCGCTTTAACTATCTCTAACTTTAAATTATTGTAAAGTCCATGAATGCTACAATGAGCTACGACAGCATACAATATGAACACTATGTCGTTGTAGGGTTTAACACCATTTTTCAGCACTAGATAGGCTATACATGGCAACCAGTATTAATGGTGGAAAAACCACCAACCCACATGAAGCTACTGGCAAGCTTTCTCGCATACCAACATTGGCCGAATCCGAGACTTGAACCCATGCAGACAGGTGAGATGTCAATGATCCGTAACGGAGATCGCATTAGACTACTTGTGGCCCCTGAACGCTGTTAAATGACTCTCACATTCTTTTCAAATTTGTGAAGAGCTATTAATTTGTCCTTTTCTGAACTGACATGTTTTGAAGTCTCAACATTATTCATACATACATAGGGCCTGATAACATCTGGTGACATTTTCTTTAAAAGTACTGAGAGGTCCATGAGCAAAATGCACGATTCCTTTCATGACTTTGTCAAGGAAAGATTTTTGATTGAAGAAACCAGTCTGATTTCTTGCAACTCATATAAAGTTGCTATAAACAGAAAACTAGGAAAGCACATGTAATCTGGGAAGGTCAAATGCACTTGCATGCTATACTAATGCAGCATTCCTCATTCTGAAAATATTTCCAAATTTCTAAGAAGAGTGGGATGAAAGAGTTAATGTACCAGAAAAGCCCAATCCTTATACAGGTATATGAGATGGAACTTGGTGGGTAAAAAAAAAAAAAAATTAAAGCAAAAGTATAATGGTGGGCATGTACATGTCTGGGTCTGCTGTGTGTGGAATAGGAAAATTTCACACATACTTTTTGGTTCAGAGTAGTACTTATGATAGTACCCCAACTAGTCTTAATATGAGCCGATACATCAATGGAACAGCCAGGTGTGATTCACACAAGGAACTTTTTCAGCAAATTGTCAAAGTTTTTAAGATGCTCTATACTGAAAGAAATTAAATCATCCTTTTAGTACATCTAAAATAACATTTACCTTCATCATAAACTGTCCACCACATTAATTTATCTACTCATGTTTTTAGCCTTGTTATTTTGTGTACCATTTAAGGACATTGTATCCTTATTTGAAAACATAAACAGATCTCAGTAAATGGCAAGCATCGAGTAAAGTATTCTAAAATTCCATAATTTTGGGAAAAAGAGTTACCAAGAGAACATTACAATATGTGTCATGGCGGACAAGGCACAGTTAAAGTAAAGATACCAATGTATTTCATCTTATATTGGCTTAACAACTTCATCATAATCCCAACTTTTTTCAAATATGATTCATCTTAGGAAGTTTCTTTCAATGTAATTATTCGTCGCGCCTTTAACAATACTTAATTTTTCTCCATTACATGATATGGGATCAATTCAAAGTCTCAAGGCTACAACACTGTAGTCAGATTATTATAGGAGTGATACATGTCTAAACTGTTAAAAATAAGAAGCCAAATATTAACCACAGGCAGTGCAATTAGACATTTTATAGCCATGGTAAACACATGGCTTAGCAATTTCAGTCCATAAACAAGCATAGCTGCCAACCCCCGAGCACAAAAATACTGATTACTTGTGACAAAAATACTGATTTTTAGGAAGAAATACTGATTTTTTAAAATTTTAATGCATATGTAATTTTACGTATACAACCATCAGTAACTGTGCCTTACATAATTATTTAATGTCAAAGATGCACGTGTTGCACACTTGTACGATTTGGAGTTGCACCATGTTCCATTCGGGTGCCCATTCAGAAGGTGCAAAAGTGCAACACACTCAAACACAAGCTATTTATAGGAGCCCTTTCCACGCCTTGTTTCTTTTTCAATCATTGATTCCAATGTACCAACTTTCATTGATTATCTCAATTCTGAGATTTATTTATTGATCTGTTTTCGTTCAAGCATAAGAGTGATCCTTGCGATTTTAATGTCTGAAAAACGTGTGAAAAATAAATCGCCAGCAACAATAGTAACTGAAAAAGTAAGGTTTATTTCTAAAAGAAATTTAATAAATCAAATTTTGATCGATGTACATTAAGGTTCTCTCTGGCATTTATCTACGTCGTAAGTTCAGGCTGAGCTGTGTGTGATGAAACAGGAAGCAGATGTTTATTAGCTTTTTCGTGCTCTTGCATTTCACGGGCGTCTCCATGCCCATTAGCGAAATCACGTTACACACTTTGCAAAACGTCAAGTTTTCTCCTTTTCTGTTATGTTTTCACAAATCTAAAAGACAGCAGAAATGTCTTTCCAGTTGTTTCCTTCTATTTTTCCTGGAGAAAATTTTGAATATTCCGCTTTCCTATTTAACATGGCTAGAAGCTGAATATTACGAAAACGAGATACAACAACAGCGGTAACTATTGCGAAATCCAATATGGCGGATAACGACAGGCATGGTAACCTCGATTTCGAATTGTAATCGAAATCGTATTGTAGAACTTTATTAGTATACACAAGTGATAAATTATATCAAAATAGAACCAAATGTCCGTTCTAAACTGACAATTCCCAAAAAAATTTATTACTATTTTTTTTAATTAGAAAACGTATTTTTTGCCAAAAAAACGTACACCCGTATTCAGGTCCAAAATACGGGACAAATACGGAAAAAACGGGACAGTTGGCAGCTATGAACAAGGCATCATTAATGATACATGTTTAATTAAAGCATAATACTGTACAAGCTAGGTGGGGGGAAGCATGAACAAGAAGAAATTCCATCTACATCAAGTTAAATCCAAAGTGATATACGAAATTGAAGACTATTAAGTAAATCATATCTACTGCAGGTACCCATGTCATATTCAAGTTTGCATAATTGTAGGCATACAGGTTTATTTCCTACTGAAAATATCCATGATTACACTTGTTCATCATTTTCACCAGTATATATGTACACTCATCAGATGGCCAAATCAGCAATACAAGTATATTTGTTAAGCTACAAGGTACAGAATGCAGCTTTGTGATGTCTGTGTAAAAAATAGGTCTTTAGTAAAAGAAAACATGTAGTGTCTGCATAAAATAAGTGTAGGCATATGGTCAAAGTAAACTTGTCTACTTTCCTGAGAAAATGTAATGCATTTCGGGTTGCAAGAACTAAACAGGATTAACAAGCAGAAGTTGTATATTGGATACCTGTGTGTATGTCATTGCGAAGACAAACAATCTGAAAGTGTATGGGAGAAATAAAAAAAAATACTGCATTTGTTGCATTTTTAAAGTTTTAATAAAAGAATAAAAACCACTAATACTTATTTTTTTTTGTTTGTATTTTTAAAGTTTTAATAAAAGAATAAAAACCACTAATACTTATTTTTTTTTTGTTTGTTTCCACATAGAACCGCTTTATCTTATTAAAACTACGATAATTGAACTGTACTTTTGTGAAGCAACCGGTTTCATCATTCATTGCTTGAAATTTATCTTTCAGCGTGCACATTCTTTGAATATTAGTTGGAATTGTGTACAATTTAAATAGAGTATTCTGCACAGTGTATTGTGGCTGAGCCAACATGCAAGTTCCATGCAATGTGATGTCCAATATGATACATAATCATATTAAAGCATCTTTCGGATTCAGGTAATAAAACTATCCATTATAAGCCATGACTATTATGGACCAAGGTCAACTGTGGGAACAACAGGATGCAATGTACTGTACCATACATGCCAACCCCTGATGAGGAAATGGCGTAATTCAAGTGGTCAAAAAGTGAAATACAGGCAGAAAAAGCGTAATCCACATATAACATGCTAAAATGTCAATAAACAACGATTATTTGCCCTTCTCGTCTTTTAACATGCTTTACTGTTTAAAATTTTCATATGTAGCACTTTTAGCTTTACACACATCAACTAGAAACCATCGTAAGACTTTTAGCGCTAAATTTTAAATTCTTTCCACATGGCCGGAAACAGATGTCACGTGATTGTCTTAATATTTAGAGGATTCTGTTTTATATTGTTTCTGGGGTTTTTTTGGTTGCCTTTTTTTAATTTATCTGGAAATTTTTGAAAGGGGATATTTTTGCTCAAATAATTGCATAAACTAAAATAAAATATACTTTTTACGCGGGGCCCCGAGTGGCCGAGTGGTCTAAAGCGCTGTCCGTTACGGACCACTGCCATCTCACCTCTGTCTGCGTGGGTTCGAGTCTAAGATTCGTCTAATGTAGTTAAGTGAGAAAGCTTGCCAGTAGCTTCTCGTGGGTCGGTGGTTCTTTCCGGGTTTTTCCGGTTTCTTCCTCCACCACTAATACTGGCCGCCATGTATAGCCTATATATTGTGCTGAAAAATGGCGTTAAACCATAAAAACAAAAACAAAACTTTTTACGCACTGGTTCTGCATTAAATATAAATTAGAACATGGAATCTGCGTGTAAAGATTCAATTGGGAAAACCAGTCTGCTCTCTCCTCACTAAGCATACAGATTCTATAAATATAATTAGAGGTCAACAGTAGAACCAGGTCAGCTATAAACAGAACATGATACTGTTACGAAAGTCCACGGTTAAGCGTACTCTTATTATGTAGTTATGTAAAAGCCGTCTTTTCTAAAACACAGTCTGTGGGACTAATGGAATGTTAATAATAACGAGAAAACAAATAATTGTTTTTTTGGGAGGTGGATATACCAAAAAAAAGAAAAAGAAAAAAAGTAATCCATATACATTTAAGCGTAAAGCATAATTTATTGAAAAAAAGCGTAATGATTACGCCAAAAGCGTAATGGTTGGCATGTATGATGTACTATTGTAGTCACTCACAACTGATCAAAGATGGCATGGAAACCAAGCGAAAGGAGTACTTGGTGAAAGCAAACTCTTGTTAATATACTGGTTTGTTTACATATATTGCACAATATGAAAAAACATACTTTAAAGTTTGAAGTGAAATTAAAATTCTTGAATTCCAGGTAACAAGGCACACATGTATGCATGTTGAAATCTCTGGAGTAACATTATTTTGCAATCCATCAGATTTGTTATTTTTAAAATAAGGGTTAACTAGTACTGAAAACAATTTGATTATAAGTACTCCTGATGTAATTATGACACGAGCTATTAAACAGCACCAATACCCTGCACCCGAGATCTTTACATCTGTACACATGATACCTATATATTTTATATGCTTATACAGGTAAGAAAATACTTAACAGCTGAAAATAATCATTAGCAAACAATTTGAAGACATCTTACGTCAACTAAATCCTCTCCAAATGTGACATCAAAGTCCTTAAATTCATCTGTATCCTGCACCTCTCTGGAAACAAAAAGGAATGATAATTCATGTATAATCCCTAAGCTTTACAGCACCAGAATACATGCATACTGCAAGCATACAACACACAATGTGATACACCAAGCAATGTGTCTACAAACTTGGTACTGCAATCATCATGTTCACAAAGTGAGCCACCATCTGACACCAACACTTGCCTAAACATGCATGGGACCATTGTGTTACCAATATTTCAACAGATACATAAAACTTTTTCACTTAGTACATCTTATTTAAAAGTGCAATATATATACACTGAACCCTTAAATGATCAAAATCTAAGTAAACTAAAATTTCCTTGGCAATTAAATAATTTTCAACCTAAATTGGTCAAAATTTGGTTCTCAAAATGTTTCAATGTACATATATGTGGTTACAAAATACTATATACACTGTGGTTTAAAGTCTGCTTTGCGTCTAAAACAGTAATGTCAACAAATCACATCTTACAAATATAAGAGCACATAGGTTTTTAGGATAAATTCAGTAGTTTTCTTTTTAAATTCTTCAACTTTTTAAGATGGAATTTTTAGAAAAATTAAAAAAAAAAAAAAAAAATTAATTGTTGACATTAAATTTTCAGGATAACATGCATAACAGATTTGAGGCCTTACTTAATCTTGCTGCAGAAATTTTTATGTCGAGGCCAGTCCTGTTTCTGACAGTCTGTACAGCAGTAAGGAATTTTGCATCTTTTACATTGGAATGTACCTGGGAAAGAAAAATAAAATAAAAAAAAAAGTCGGCACCATAGACATAAACAAAAAATAACTTTATATCTATAGCAGTAATAATGAGGCCATTACAAAGGGCCCTGTGCTCATTGACCAGCTCAAAAAGGTTTAAAATGGAAAGACTTGTATTGAAAACTGAAACATTGAAGGTATACATTCAGGATCACAACTGTTTTAAGTGACATTGAATACCAGATCTCATTAAGATGAAGGTGCACAACAATTTTGACTGAAATGTTAATATTCTCAGTTAAATAGCAGTAACTCTGAGAATAACCATGTATAAAGTCAAAAAGATAATGTTCATGCCAAACTGCATCAGGGTAGGGTTTAACGCCATTTTTCAGCACATGATAAGCTATATACATGGCGACCTGTATTAATGGTGGAGGAAGAACCTGGGAAAACCCAGGAAAGAACCACCGACCCACGAGAAGCTACTGGCAAGCTTTCTCACATACCCACATTAGCAAATCCGAGACTCGAACCCATGCAGACAGAGGTGAGATGGCAGTGATCCATAACCACTCAGGGCCCCCAGTGTCATAAGGGTTTAGACCACTCGGCCACTTGGAGCCTCTCAGAATCTGTTAACTGGTTCTTGAGCTTTGCTGGTCAAAGTCAACAGCCCATGTGTGAGGAGTAGTGAGCACAAAATTTTAAATTGGATCTCAGCCCCAACCATTCATAAACAAAAATTTGATGAGGTAGCAAAGTGGTCTAAGGCATTTGCCTTGACAGCTCACCTCTGCCTGCATAGGTTTGAGTCTTGGCTTGGCCCAATGTGGGGTATGTGAGAAAGCTTGCCAGTAGCTTCCCATGGTTCTTCAGGGCATTTTCCCAAGTTTATTCATGTATGGGCAATCATGAGTTGAAAAATGGTACGAAACCCACAAAAGCAAACTAAACCTTATTGATGAAAAACTCATCATAATGAAACTAAGACACTGAAATAAAAGAACAGCATATATGAATAAGGCAGGTTTCAATGAATCAAGTTTTGAACTTGCAGGTGTTGATAGGAACCAAGCGGTAACAATAGTAATGCGTTTTATACAATAGATCTAGAGAGACCTTACCACAATACCAAGACATGCAGATCTGCTAATATAATGCTTGCCATGCAAAGTTGGAAAGACACTTTTGAATAACTAGATATGTAATGAAGGTCTCTTTTATCCACACAAAAAAGTCCTGTGTGAAATGCATAGTGATTAAAACCTGTACACTAAATACATACCTTGTAAATAGCAGACATGTAGATCTCAGTATTTGGTGCAAATGCCTTTGCAATTATATTGTGTAGGACACACTGCCATTGTTACAACTCATCGTCAACAACTACAAATTCTATCTCCATTCAGTGAAAGCTCCTTATAACACCCATTTTTCTCTATATTCTTGTATAAAAATGAACTAGTTCTGGTATGGACAAAATCCTTTAATCAAGATATAACTACTGTCATATGTGGGCGAGTAAGACTTACAGATATTGCAGGTATAATGAATAGATAACAGCAGCATTTCAAATCCTTACATTAGGTCACACTGACCTACTTTTGGCATGGCAAAATTACACTACATGTGACACTTTTCATAATATTCATGAAATAGAATCCACGATATCAAGAGCATTAAGGAGTAGACAAAAAAAAAAAAAAAAAAAAAAAAAAAAAAAAAAAAAAAAAAAGAAAAAAAAAAAAGAAAAAAAAAAAAAAGAAGAGGGAAATATTCTATATCTTTAAAAACTAAGCAAAATTTTCAGACACTACTACATACCTATTTTCTTGCAAAATGAACATTCTCTGGGTTCTAATTTCACAGTCTTTGTTGACTTCTCAGCGACTGAAAAATATGACAATACACTTCATTAGCACTAGTGGAAGTGTCATTATTTCTCATATGCAGTCTGTATGATCTTTGACCTTTGAACCACATATCATAAGACTTCTTTTAACTCCAACTTGAAGTATGTGCCATTTTTACCTCTGCACTAGGGACAGAACTATATTACAAGGTGTGAAACTCGCTAAAGTTTCATAAAATTCTCGGTATGGTTGTAAAGGTTCATGCCTGGATAAATTCTTGCTTGGTTTTCAACAGCAATTTTAAAGTTTTATTATTAACTCCATCAGCCTGATGAAAAGGGATCAATGTTCCCCTCCTATGGGAACAACATGACAGTTGCTATGCTGGCATGAAAGGTTATTACAACACAACAATTGATAAATATTTAAACTGAAACCCATATGCTAGTATTGATCTAATCTTACACATGATGTACATGAACAAAATGTGTTAAATGGCCTAGTGGCATCTGTAAACATTATAACATAACATCTAGCAAAGCCAGGCACCCAGGAACTAACTAGTTCCCAGTCTCAACCACATTGATTAGTAGGACATTCACAACAAGTCCTTTGTAATAAGGTTTAAAACAAAAATAAATAAAATCACTGCACAAATTAAAAGATATTTTGATATCTAAAGATTTATAATAATGCAGAGCACAACTTATTGGTCCATAAAAATGCAAAGCTGACATATCTGACTTTTACGACAAAATCAGACAGATGTTATTCAATTTTAAATATATTAGGAAACCCAAAGCTGTGTAACAACTTCATAAGTTCAATAAAAAAAATCAAAATTGGAAATATATTAGGATTTAAAACTTTCAAATTTGAAAGCCCTTAATGCCAAAATGCTTTCTATCAAATTCTGTTACATGGGATACGAATGGTAGCTTTCATCTTTAGTAATTGCAGCTTATTTGATTATGGATCATCATCAGATGAAGGGAAATTAAAGCCATTTAAACCTTTAAATTAATGTATTGTCTATTTTATGGCAGACTGGCATCATATGAAATTTTCGAGATTTTGCTACAAGACTGTTCCATTTTTTAAAACAGTGGCCATACCCGATTTTACACAAAATTAAATTCTTTCATTCCAAAATGTTTTCCATCAAACTTGGTCAGACTTTAGGGAATTTTTAAGTAATTGTTTAAAGTTTTTTTTTTAATTACACAGTAATTTCATGACTTAAATGTTCATAAAATATTTGTAATAATTCTGCAAAATCTTGAATAGTCAATCAATCAAGTACATCCGTGGAGAAAAATGGGTAATATTTTCAGCAAAGTTTGAGAATACAGATTACAATTAGTGGCTTTTCTTTGCTTTCACAAGGCTCAAAACATTAAAATAAAAACAATACGCTATCATACTGCATTATGTACCAGATCTAGTGTCTTCCATGTTGGCTGCTGCAGTTGACTGCATCTGAATTTGCGGTGTTGTTACGGGCACAGCCTGCAGTAGGTATGGGCTCTGCATATACAAGCCTGTGTTTATATAAGATGGCACATTTATCAGCCCTGGTTGCACTGCACAAGACTGCATAATGGGACCATACATGCCATGGTCACAGAATGCTGCAGGCATGCTGCAGTAGTTCGACTTTTGAAAACCCCGTCCCCGTCCCACATGGCAAGGATTATGACTATAATGGTTGTATCCACGTCCCATGGCTGGCTTTCGCCCTCTACCAAAAGCAGGCGCGAAGCGATCTTGTCCTAATACCCTTCCTTGCTGCATCAGGCCTGTGTAATGTTGGTTTGAAGAATGATGCCTCAAAATCATGGTCTCTTCTGTGGGTAACACAAGGCGACTTTCATTTAAGTGGTCAGACTTTCCAATGGTGATTTTCAAACCCTCTACAGAGTAATTTCGATTTGGACTTCTTTGGTTGTTAAATTGTGGGTCTTCTTGACCATGGAAGGAATCTCTAAGCACACGGGTGTTATGAAGACTGCTCATGCTGCCAGCACCGTGAAGCTTCTGTCCATCACCGCTGGGTCCCACTTTTGCTGAATCTAGCAATATTGTAAATTCATCTTTATAACGGCAGAATCATTGTATTATGCGCTTTATAATATCAGTGAAATCATTTCTAAAACTAAGCAAATTAGGCTCTTTTGTAATTGCAAAATTAAATGCAGAAATGTTTTCAGACTTGAATTTCAAGTCCATTGACAGGTTAAGACAAGACAAACTCGTACATTTCATTAATGTCCTGAAGTAATCTACAAAATGAATTTAGTTATAAAATGTTAAGAAACTTGCAGCATGCACTGTAAGCCAACTTAAATATCAATACTTTAATTATAGAATACAATGAATTATTCTAACATTGCTAGATTAACTAATTATAGAATACACTGAATTATTCTAACATTACTAGATTAACTAATTATAGAATACACTGAATTATTCTAACATTGCAAGATTAACTAATTATAGAATACACTGAATTATTCTAACATTGCTAGATTAACTAATTATAGAATACACTGAATTATTCTAACATTGCTAGATTAACTAATTATAGAATACACTGAATTATTCTAACATTGCTAGATAAACTAATTATAGAATATACTGAATTATTTTAACATTGCAAGATTAACTAATTAACATTACAAGATTAACTAATTATAGAATACACTGAATTGTTCTAACATTGCTAGATTAACTAATTATAGAATACACTGACTGATTCTAACATTGCTAGATAAACTATTTATAGAATACATTGAACTATTCTAATATTGCAAAATAAACTATTAATAGAATACACTGAATTATTCTAATTAACATTGCTAGATAAACTATTTAATGGAATACAATTAAGAATTCTCCTAACACTGCTAAATCATTTAATTATATAAAACACTAAATTTTCTGTTAACACTGTTAAATTTAGCTATTTATTTCCTCTCGTTTCAAAGTACAATTAAATATTTAACTTTAATTAAATAGGCAACAGATTAAATCATTCTATCCCATTATTAGGAAACAACATAAAAGTGCTCTTTCTACTTAACAATATAGATAAAACATTTGTGTATAATAACACGGCACCCAAATTAGTAAAGTCTAAAACTTTTTCGTGATACACGTGGCAAATAATGACATAATGGAATGGAGTTAAAGTCATGTACTGGTTAATTTTTGGGAGGAAAGAGCATTTGTTCATACACAATTACACCATAAAGTCAAAAATCTCTAAGATAAAACTGGTTTGGGAGGAAAGGAAACGATTGCATGGAGATAAAACCTCTGTTGTATTAAATTCTGTGCATAATCATTACAGACAAAACTAATTTTAATTCCCCATTTGTGCCTCCAAGTTTACAAAAACTAAAATAGTTGCTTTCTAAGATAAATCTTGTATTCTTAATATTCATTTATCAATTATATATGTTATGATAAGATATGATTTCACAACTATGAAAGTTAAAACAATTTAAACAACAACACATTAGATTCTTCTTTATTGACAAAGACCAAGTAACAAATTTTCCTCTCCAGACAATAGCAACATTGTATAAAAGAAAGCAAGTGCCCGGAAGACACTGAAGACCTGTCAATATATACCACTGTAGTATAATTTGATGAAATTATGGTTCAAGATGAAACGTGTAAATTTTTATGAAATGATGTGGGCCATTACTACCACATTTTGATTGAAATAAGTTAAAAATCAATATTTATTCTTTATCTCACATTAAGATTTCAATACAATGAGATGTTCAGAATTTATTGAGCAGAAATGGAATTCCTGATTTTAAGTTTTAAAAAAAGTGTTGTAACCCAATAAAATCTTTGTAGAAATGAATAAGAATAGAAAATGACCCCTTTAAAAAACAAAGCCATATATATACCTGTATATCAATTCACAAGTTCCTAATACTATATGCACATCCACAAATATGACAAAGGCATAAAAAAGCAAGCAAAACAAAAAGACCCTTGATGCTCTACTGTCAAAATAGAAATTCATGGAATTCGAGATAAGATCTTTTCTTCTTTTCAACAACCAAGTTTTGAAAATATCTCTGATTGTCATGCACAACAAGATTTTCTAATTAGCCACTGTGGCAGCCATACTGGATGTAAGATCAGCACAATTTTCATTCAGGACAAAACAGATACCATTAGAAGACTTTTGGTGAAAACCCCACGTTGATAAGACCTTCCATTCTGGATCAGCATGAATTACATTTAGGATCAAACTATACATCACAAAAAACCTTCCAGTAAAACCCCAATGTTGATATCACATTGAGTTCTGGTGGAGTATAAATAAAAAGCTATCTCAGCAACACCATCTCAATTGATGCTGATGGACTGACATACATATGACATACATATGACACACAACTGCTGTTCTATGACCAACAGAGCTAAATATATGAACGAAAGATAATACCAAAATAGTAATAAAGTAATGTTGTTGTAGGGTTTAATGCCATTTTTCAGCACATGATAAACTAGACATGGTGGCCAGTATTGATGGTGGAGGAAGAAACCGGCAAAACCCCAAGAAAGAACCACAACCCACGAAAAGCTACTGGCAAGCTTTCTCACATACCCACATTGACCAAATCTGAGACTCGAACCCACGCAGAGGTGAGATGGCAGTGATCCATAATGGCGAGCGTTTTAGACCACTCAGCCACTCAGGGTCCAAGTAATCAAATCCCTTCACTTAAGAATTGAAACAAAAACTCAATAAGTCTTAACTCGATTTTTAGAAAGCAGCTAGATAGCAGCAACTTTTCCTGATCCACTGAACTAAGTGCAATAGACTGGATTAATGAGTGGCAGTAAAATACAAGTCACCCGGCAACATCAATCTTTAATTATGTGCCACTCACTCACTCTTTCCAAAGTTGTTTACAAGGCAAAAAACACTCATGCAAAGCAACAACAACTGCAGAAACGACATTCCCCTTAAGTGGCCAGTACTTGTGATGATGTTACACATGGTGGGTGACAAAATGTCACCATTACCTTTCAGTACAGAATCAAGTTGATAGTTGATGGTAGATTTGTTTCTTGGAGATTGCTGAATGCCTCCTCTGGGCATTAATACAGGATACAAACCTTGATATCCCTTAGGAAACCCTCCCCTCCCTATTCCATATTTTGGAGATGAATGTGGAGACTCAGCTGATGAAAATCTATGAAACAAAAGAAACAGAAGTATTTACTTAACAAAAAAATGTTCATACGAGTTTAAGTAATTCACTTACCCTTAGCATAATATAACAGATTTATAATTTTGCACACTTCATGGATTGGTGAAGGGGTCCAACTGTTTCCCAAGGAAAGCACTGATAATTGGGTCCTTACATTTGTTATCTGTAGCAACCAGAAATATGCAACACAAGCCAACCATGAGCAACATTTCCAGCTTCAATAATGATATTTATTTATATACTGACAAATTGTTGAGCATGTATGATAGATAGACCCTTGGGAAAGTCTTGTATGATCTTCTTGAGCTAAATAAATAGTTTTGTTTTCATTGCAAAGTGTTGTCTTCTGTGGTCAACAGTACCAAAGAAACCGACCAAAATGAAAAATGCGAAGTCAATGAAACACGATGGAAATGTACCTCTTTAACAAAACTCATCTCAACTTTTCAATTTATACAACTGAGGCCTAAATAAACAAACATAAAATGCCCGAAAAGGAGAACCTTACACAAGTCACTAAAGCATTACATATGGGTCAAGCTGAGCTTCTTTTGGTAATTGGTGTTTCACTCAACAAAATGCATCCATTAGCCAAGCTGCACGTCTCCCTAACAAATGAAATCAGGAAAAGGTGAACTTTGGTAAAGTATTCAACATATCAAAATGTATCCATATGTCCAGTAACATGACCGTGACCAACTGTACTGTAAAACTGACCACATATACTAAACTAAACACAATGAATAGTACATAATACGTCTACATCATTTTCAGTCGTCTATGTAAAAGTAAAAGATATTGTAGCTTCCTTTTCTGCTTTCTATCTGTAACATTGATCTCTGACCTTCTGTTCACAAATTCAAAAGGGGGTGCGGAGAGAGAGAGAGAAATGTTGAAAAAAGATGAACCATATAATCACTGTTGGTGATCTAAACCAAACATAAAAATAGAAACGAATAAAGATTGAGGGTCATAATGTATTCCATTAATGTAACATTGTTTACTGAATTTTACATTGTCCAGAATTTAAACATTGTATCTGGTTCAGGGTTCAAAATTAGCAATAGTCCGCTATATCGAGGCTAGTAGATTTCCATTCGAACTAGTAACTATCTTAATGTTATTAGTCCAATAGGCTAGCAATTTTTGTTTATCAACAGTCAGCGTTTGTTTACTCAATACCCTAATAAAGACGTGACTTCAGCATATATTCTGTAGAATCAACGCAGTGACCGTTGTAAACAATCATAAAATATTAGCATCAGAAGATGAAGTCAATTTCTGCCTCAGAAATGTGTTTTTATTACAAGAAGCCATCGGATTTTGTGCATTTCGCTTAACAGCACCAATCATGGTCCAGTCATTAATAATGAAGTTTGGTAATTGATAGCCTAATTAATCTGACAGCAAATTAAATGAAAAATAACCTGGTATCACACTTTATTCACGCGACAACAGTAACAAACTACAACACAAAAAAACTTGTTTCCTTTTTTTCTTTGCTTGCTAGCCAAATGACACAAATGGGAAACTGCATAATTTACGTTTTGCGTCAAAATAATTATAAGAATTGGATCAATTTATTATGATCAAATTACTGACACATCATTTCCATACAACTACTTTTTCTATGACAATAAAAATTGTTTATATATTTTTCCCATACAAGAATGAACAAATAATTGAATACATGTGGTCATATCCAAGCAGAATGCCATACATTTGTTGGGAATTAAAATCTCTCAGTATGGGCATCTAAGATTTGAAAATTTTCCAGCTTATTATTGATTTCAACAATACAAATAAGTCTGATAATTAGGAACACTTACTAAACTTACGCTATTAATGATGAGACCGTAATTGGAGCTGTTAAATATAACGCGCAGTCAGATAGCTTCGTTTGATGGGAACACACATTTTCCAAGGTGAAACTACCATTATCTTTTGATGTTAATATTTTCAGACATGATTTTGACCTTAAAAAAAAACAAACTGAAAATGTGAAAGGGGGGTTTGGGGATACTCCCCCAATGGGGTCTCGAGGGGGTTCCGGGGGTCAAAGACCCCTGACTAAAAATGCATTTTACATGCAAGAAAATCTGCTCATGGTGCAACTTGTGACCATAATATGTAACAAAATAACATTTGAAAAACTAACAAACTTACCAAAAATTTGAATAATTTTACAATATTTATTGCCACACGAATTTGTTCTCCAATATTACACTATTGGTACACAAGTTATTTCATGTGCATGTCAGTGTTCACATCGTAATTAAGTCAATAATTAGACATTTTTGCTGGCAAAATAAACATGATGTGGTCTTTGTGGTTGTCTTCAATTAATTCTGTATACAATCGTTGCTCTAACAATTGCTGACGTGTGTTTCATCTTTAACTGTACACACAACCAAGCAACAGACAATGCGGTGGTTGATAAAAGCTTCTCACATCAAAAAACGAAAAGCCGCCAAAATGTTTTCTGGGCTTGGCGGTGTTATTAGACACAATCAGTTGACCAGTAAACAATGTTTGCTTCAACAGCTGGAAATTGAGAGGGTATGAAATTGACATCCGTTCAGCTTTAAAAACAATAATCATAAAAGTGACGTGTGACCATTGCAGACCTACTGCACTTAGTCCTTGGGTTTTACATTTAAATTGGGTTTGCTTATGAAATGGTTATTAATTTCCCCCTTCTTAGTCTTACTAAATATTTTACCGTTACGGAAAAGCATGTTCACAAACGAAGTCGTTCAATGTACTTTGCGCAAAAAAAAAACGTTATTATGATTTTGGGGAAGAGATTGTGGATGAATTCTAATATAATACAATATATAATATGATAAAGTGCGAGAAATAGTGTGTAAAACGCAACTTCTGAAATGTATTAATTTCAAAGGTCCTTGAATTGTTATGCCTAAAGAAACACCAGAAATATAACTCAGTATTAAACCAAGAGTAAAGATACGTGTTCTTGAACTGCATAAACAACAAAGCAGCCGACAATGTGGTGGTTGATACAAGATTCTCACAATTTAATAAACATAAAAAAAATGAAAGCCACCAATATGTTTTCTGGGCTTGGGGGTGTTATTAGAAGAAATCATTTGACTAGTAAACAGTGTCGGCTTTGTTAGCTGGAAATTGTACATGCGTACAGCTGGGAAAACAACTTTATATCAGTGGCGCGTGACCATTACAGTCTCAATGCATGTTATGATTTAGTTCTCGGATTTTGTGTGTATGGTGTTTGTTAATGAACTCGTCATTGCTTTCCTACTTTTTGTATATATAAAAAAAATATTTTACTGTTATGGAAAATCAAGTTTACAATTTGTATAGACACCGTTCATAGACCTTGGAACGTAATGAACGTACACTTGCTTCGTCTTTCGTAACCCAATTTACCGTTAATTTTTCTCATTGAATTTGGACATAATGATTTGTGACAAAAATATTGAATAGTTTAAATACGTTTTCAATTTTTGCAACGGAATTAGGTACAGGTATTATGGATTAGCTGCATGCCATGATGGTACTATATCAGATGGTAAGTAAACGGTGTTAATACTGTTCATGCTATATATTGGACATTAAATTAAGAAACAACGATCTTGGACAAAATTATTGAATATTTTAAATCTGTGCAATCTTCCAATGAAATTGCATGCATTATGGATGAACTGCATGCCCCGACGGTACGATAGTAAACGATGTTAATACCCTCCCTATTCATTATATAATGTCAATCGGGGTGTTATTGATCAACGTGTATTTTCGGGGGAAAAACAATAAAATTTAGTAAAACTATCTAACGCAAAGTAATAACCTATAATTATATTATCCGTTCACTTATTTTTAATAAGTCTTATTACTGCATTCCATTTAATATTTATCCGATAATACTCCGATTTCTTACATTAGTACACGTATATACACCAATGCGGTGTTTGCTGGAGAGAAAAAAAAATACTGTAAAACCCTGCGTTAACGCGACCCCGCTTTTAACATGATCCAATTTCACTGACCCCGATTATCGTGTTATAGTGGGGTTCCACTGTATTCACTTGTCTTTTTGTCCACCAAACACAACCTGTTGATATGCCAGTTGAGCTCTTTTTGTGGCTTTAAAAAAGATTTCTTTAGACTTTAGTCCTCCTTTTTGTCACCAATGATTTTTCTGGCTCAATGTGCAATCGTTTCTTTTCCTTCTGAACGATAGCCTTTTTCCTTTCCAGCTCCAGCTTGTATTAGTGATATGCAGTGCACATATTCTGACCAAAGGCTTCATTTTTTCCATATGAATCTTCATTTGTAGGTACGGTTCCAGACTTTTTCAACCACGAATTCTGTAATGTATATATTGCAGAGGGCACAAAATGCCAAGCATTCAGTTTTCTTATAAACTGACCAACTAAATTTCAGTCGGCAATTCATTCCAGCCATTCCCTTCCGTTTTTTTTAAAAACGTTTATCTAAACTTTTCGTGTCATCATCTCTTGAAAGAACTAGGGATGCCATTTTTTTTTGCAAGCCCACTTCTTCTTTCCATTGCATTCAGTTTCCTTTACACGAAGATTCATTGGAGGAATTTATACTTTTGACCAATCAGAATACTGTTTATGAGAGTCATGGGCTAACTAATGTATGGAGCGAATGCGTTACAAGGGTTGTTGCAGAATGGGACCAAAAAGAACGATTAAAAACAAAAAAAAAAAAAACGGATCTGACATTATTTAAAAAAAAAAAATATGCTGAACGTGAAAAGAACTATGATAAGAATTGGTAAATTAAACCTTTATACATTTCTCGTTTTATCAGAAAAAAAGGTGATTAATGCCCATAAAGATCGATTCCATATTGTGAAATTTGCAAAATCTAAATAAGTTATCATATATTATGTTCGGGTTTATTTGTTGATACACCGTCATCAATCGCCGTAAATAAACAGTCTGATGAAATAGCTATCAATGAAAACGTCCGGTAAATGCTAACAGGTGGCAACAGATAATGAAATAAACAACAATTAAACATCCTGCTGTGTGAAAACCACATAATAATCCTTTATTTCCGTTTCAATGTAAACATTATAATTGCAACATATTCTTTTCTATGAAAACATGAAAAGAGTCAATCAACCGTCACATCGAAACCCGCGAGTACTTCCGTGAGAACCTAATTACCTGCCGGCTTCGTTTTGGTCAACAAACTTGGCCAAGTGTTTGTTGCACTAAAATAATTCATTAAAAGAGACTTGTGTTGTTTTATCACTTATGTCTTGTGCATGGAATCAAGAATGTGACGATTTTGCTCGACGGCAGCGAAATCAGGGAGTAACACACAAAATTAACTGATTTTTTCAAAACGTCGAGTCATTTGTAAAGCGTATCACAACGGGCATTTGTATTATTGTGTTCTAATTTACATTGTTTCAAATTTTTCATTTTATTTCTACCACAATCAAATATATACACTGTATATAAATCGATCGATTGACATTGTTTCTCGAAAAGAGTCGATCAAATACGTCTAATTTTAATCAAACAATAAAAGAAGAATGTATCCAATTCAGCACAAACATTAGTGACGTAATACACAATGCGTGAATCGGTACACGTGTTAATCGAACCACAGGAGTCTGACATTTTATCAATCAACTACGGCGAAATCTCTGACAAAATGAATTCCCCTTATCGGTAATATCGTTTTTAAATATGTATTACTGATAAGGGGAATTCATGTTGTCAGAGATTTCGCCGTACTTTATTGATAAAACGTCAGACTCCTGCGATCAAACGGTAACCACATGGAATAATGTTTTCGATTAACTCATCTATATACGGTAATTTATCCTGAAATTAATGTTACTCTATGAGGAAAAAATAAACTACACCATTATGAAGAGATATTTATTCAGTTTATCACAGCACGTTTATGAATTGAGTATTAAAAGCTATAAAAAAAACTGCCACCCATCCACCCTTTTGCCTTTGTATCGATCCTTTTGTTATTATAGGTCCCTCGATAACTCGCACCTCACTTATAGTGCGGTCGATGTTTTTGGACCCCGATGTGCGCGAGTTATCGAGGGAGAGGTGTATGAAAATCAAATTCATATTTTGATCAAACTGCCACAGATTAAGATTTGCTGGCACATTATAGGATTGTATCTGAAAATACAAAACATAAACCTCGATTTATATGATGGGTGAGGGTATAGCTGGATAGACATAACACATGCCACCTTACACTGCACCCCTCTGCTTCTAGTAAACATTCTTTATCATGACTAAAATGATCTTGCCAATGTAACGTCCCTTTTCTAACTAAAAGATATTTTGGGTAATTTTATCTTTGGGCTGTTCAAGTAAAACATACTTTGTATCCAGGTGGGATAGTCACCCATAGATGCAATTTAGAACTTTGTACCATTTTCATATGAGGTATTCAGAGTACCCTGGTTCATATTTTGTAAAATGTGCCTTCATGGGTACCAGTTATGTTTAAATGAAACATCCATTATCATTAAAAACTTTCAATCTTTTTAAAACATAAAAGTTTTAATCAATTAGAAAGCTAAGCATCTATGATCTACAAACCTATGGGCCAAAAAGACTAAGCACGAGTCTCTCTTTTGGTCAACAAGGATGTTCTGCAATTCATCCCTTTAACTGTGGAGTGTTGAAACAATCTATGATATTCTTGAATGATAAATAGATTTCAATATCAGCCATGGAAGGAGCCATATTGGATGCAATATCAGCACAAACTAACAATCACTATTCTTGGTCACAAACCACGCGTCAATAAGATCATTATTCAGGATTGGCAGTAACAAGCATTGTTTTATTTAAATTTTCTAAACCAGGTGCACATTTTTAAAATTAATTTTTATAATTTTTGTCATTTTCATTTTGGACTAACTAGACACATGTATAAATTCGTCACACACACACACCCATATTAAAACTACTTTCTATTCAAGAGTAGCAATTTGAAAATAATACTGGGCTAACAAAGTGTTAGGAATGTCTACTGGTAGTTTAGTAGGAGAAATTAACTTGTGCTAATGGACAATCCCATGATGCTCACACTTCAGCCAGAGACAAACAACATACTAGCCCTTATCTATCCTTGCCTGTGTAACTCAATATGACATCAGACTATTTTTGATCTATGCTTGCAGTATGCTTCAGCCTTCTCATTATCAACCAAATTAATTATCATCAACTATTACGGTGGAACTACTTTTTTTTTTACAACACTAAATTATCATCAACTATTACCGTGGAACAAATCCTCTTTTTTTTTTTTTTTTTTACAACACCAACATTCTGACTTGCTGCAATGATATAAACTGTAAATATTCAACTACTTTTACACAATCATGAAAAAGGTTGTTTTTGTTGTACATGGTTCATTGCAGTGTAAAGCAGTATTAAAAATTCAAAATTCATACATGTTTACAGAGTATATGTTTTCAGTTTAACTGAATAAAATTAGATGAAATTTCAGTACCGAAAACATACATGGTTTATAATGAGAGTTTGTTATTTTACTGAATTTTAAAAGAAGTCTCCTTACTTTCTTCCCATCTGATATCTGCTTTTCAACCGATTGTCTAATATAACACCATACTGTTTTATCAGAATTTCGCTGGAAGGGGTCTTGCACTGTACTTCAAAACATTCTGCATTTTGTTATGACCAATTTGGTTCTATGAGGAGTTTCACTGTACTAATTAATTACTAATTAAGTTACTAATTAATGTTCACAGCATACCCATAGCCATTCGACTGTTGGTAGCTCCCCCCGTTCTCTTTGTTAGAATCCGCTCCCGAATTGGTTCCATTGGCAGGTGCCCAGACCTGAGAAGTCTTTAGAGACTGGAAGAATTCTTCATCTTTCTATGGAAAGAAAGTAATAAATACAGGGTAAATCAAAACAAGTTCTCGGTGAAGAAAAGGGTAAATCATAACAAGTTCTCAATGAAGAAAGAGTATTCAAAATTGAGTCTAATACTGAAAATGTTACATTTAAATTGCAATTTTTGGGGGTATGAAATTTTTAGCTTTTAAATTGTTACACAAGACTACTTTCTACTGGATCATTGTTTATTAGGTTCGAGTACTGTTGTTTATAATTTTAAATTTAAAAAATGTTGATTCACAACGAAATAAAAGTTGTTTGTTCTGAAAAAAATATATATTTTTTTAAAATATTGATGTCATGATTTTCATGCAAGTAGTGGTGAACCTTCAGAGTGCCAATTCCGGAATTTTAAGTTCACTAACAACTCTTGAACTCGCTTCTTCATAAGAAACCATATTTGTGCATAAAAGCTTTTGATTTATAAAGTACTCATTTCCTTGATTGAATTCCCATTTGCAAATGAGTAGGCCAAATGAAAGTAGTTTATTTATATTACTTCCATATTGATAATTAAAACAGTGTTCAATTGATTAAATTGAATTGACATGACACACTGGTAGGGTTTGCATGCATTTTAACTTTATGGCCTGGAGATGGAACTTTTAATTCATAATACTAAGTTCCTCTTCATTTTTCTTCAACTTTACAATCTAAAGAAATAAGCCTATTTGTTGATCTTAAACTTATTTGTTTTGTTTTTTTCTGTAACCAAGTTTAAGAACAGCTGTATGTCAGCTCATTTAAAATGATCAAACATAATTATGATTATGTAATAATTTATCTAAACTACTTTATATATATATACAGTCAAACCCACTTGTCTCGACCTCGGTTAACTCGCCAACCCTATTAAGTCGACGTTTTCGAAGTGGAACCGTCAAATTCTCTCTTTGTCTTAGCATTTTCTCATCGGTTATGTCGATTCTTTTATATCTCCGAACCCTAATATCTCGAGCACAAAAAAGGGCAAAATTTGCCACTTAACGTCGGTTATCTCGATCCCCATGACCAATCGTCGGCTTTTGAAAATGTTAGTTATCGATGCCACAAATGATCCTTTGTTTGTATCGACAACCTCATCTTAGCATTGCATTGTTACATCATAATCTGCTTATGCTGACATCTGGGCCGAGTACTGTATGTTGTGACAGTCAATCATGCTACCGTACTATACCTACAACTGACCGACTTCTGAAGATGCGAATAGAACAGATAAAATTAATGGAATGGCTAATCCTTCTGTTTGTTGGCTGAGATATGATAAAAAAAAAAGTTAAAACAGAAGTTCTATGATGTATGTATCAAGGCAAAGTTCGTCAATTAATTTACAACTGGCTCTGATATTTTGAAGAAAGAGTATGTCACCAAACATAAATCCAGGCGGTGTAAATAATATTTGTGCATTTTACTCATTGATCTTTTCCGTTTGCCATCAATCCCGTGTTACGGTTACGGAGACTAAAACTCCGCAAGAAGAAAAAGCAAACAAGAAATAAACAATAATTATGTATTTCTCAAAATACTGGAGTGAAAGAATCCCTATATTGGGTGTTAACTTATGCTAATATATACGGTCCAATATTGCCAGGTGTTTACTCTTGTAAGTTTCATTCGTGGGAATGGAGATCCTATTTTGCTTGTTAAGAAAATTTATACAGCATTCAGTGGTCATTCTTTTGGGATTTAGGAAGCAATAGAGCATTTAATGGAGATTTTGGCGAATTTCGTAATTTGCTCGGAATTTTTATCACGCACGTTTTTGTGATTTTATGAGCGATCTTTGTGTTTGCAATGTTGGAGAATATAATAAAGGTCTGTATCGAGAATCAACGGTGGTTTGTATTGTATACTGGTAAATCTCTGCCGTCAGTTGGTGCACATATGCCTTTTGTTACTAGCAAACATGTATGTACATTTTTATAGCATGGCGATCGCTTCATCAAACAAATTGCGGCAACGCTGTTGTGTAAAAAAAAACCTCCAAAAACACGTGCAATACATTCTCATTTATTAACGCACATCATGTACATAAATAAATTTCAAGCACATGTTAATATATTGCCGCCATATTGGTTTTCGTTTATCTCGACGCTTTTTGGCAAACCCCGAGGCCGGCGAGATAACCGGGTTCAACTGTATATATATATATATATATATATATATATATATATATATATATATATATATATATACATACATATACATATATTTCACATCTCCAGTTTATTATGAAAACGTTCAAGAATGTTGTGAATCAACATATACAAAAGTCAGTGACATAGTACACAAAGTTTCCATAAACAACTGATAGGTGTTGACATCTCTTGGAAACTGTAGTTAATGATATTGAAAATCAGACAAAAAACGCAAACCAATATAAGATATTTTTTTAATGCACATGTTATTGATGGAGAGGAGTAGCATGTAGTTTAACAAATTTAAAAATATGATTTGAGCCATTTATCACTTTTCATGGTCTAAAAAAAAAATGACAACACAGACAAGACTTTATTTCACTAGAAACACCTTCACCAAATATTAAAAGGTTGTTTTCATTATGGTTGAAAAGAGGAACATCAGTCCAACATACAAAATTCTGGTCTCCTTCAACAGTTATAAAACATCTGCAGGACAACAACAAAATCCAAGACAAAACAAAAACCTGTTTTTTCTGTTGCTGTCGCTGCCTTTCTTCTGGTGATACAGATATACGGACTTTCATCATAAACTGGTTGATTTTGTAGAAGTTAAATCTTCTGATGGCTTCATCTGCTTCTCGGACATTAGACATTGTGATAAATCTTAAAAATACAAACAAGAATATTTACAAAACCTAATAGAGCCATTAGAATAGCAGCTGATCCGAAACCAACCACACCCTGCAATTACCTAAGCATACATTTGGCTTTTATTGTGCTGAAGTGCTGTTTGTGCATATTCAAAATTTCACCTGAAATGGATTTATTCTCTAGCATTATATAACGATTCTTCCACAAAGAAAGCCCTGTATCTCTTTTGCTTTCTTTTTGGATTCCATACATGTATAGTTGGTTGTGATCTTTTTCCAACAATAAACTTAGTCATAGGACTTGATCATCATTGCTGGTTTCATTTTGATCATCATCATTAAACAGTGACAACAGTTAGAATAATTAAATGAAGCAAATTCTGCTTCAATTTGTAATTTCAATTAAGTCCAAATCTAGAAGTTTGGGATGTTCTTTTAAATAAATAAAGATTTCAAGAGTGCATTAATTTTTTCTTTCAATTCATGTAGAGAAATGAAAATACAAAGAACCTGTGCTACCTTCAAAACATGCACAATTTTTATCTTTTCATCACTTCTATATTTGTTTCTAAAAGTAACTGAACCAAATCAGGAACTAATCCTGTAGTTGTATTGCAGATGCCTCGAAAACATGTCTTCCATAAACAACTGAAATGGGTACACCATCCTTATTGCATGGAGTGAACAACCATCTTCACATTCATGTTCAAGAATCAAGTGAAGCAATTATAGTCAATTTAATAAAAGAAAGGGCACGACTCCATCAATGTTAAAACACATATCCTTGGTCCTTCCTGGTTTATTCAAAACAAGATCTCATACAATGGGAACAAAATATGAATGAAGTCAACAACAATTTGTTTTAAAAAAGCGCATTACCCATATGTATCTAATGCCCCTGGCCTCTTTGACGTCATCTTCGCAACTTTCGTCACAGTGCCTGCTTTCATAAACAGATTTCTCAGACCATCCTGTAAAATTCATGTGAGAAAAGTTAGATGGCCATTTCAAAGGTCTTCTGACACACAGCCTAGAGCTCATGGAATTGGGAAATTAATCCAATCAGAAGAGTCTATATATTATTCATTACTCACAAATAAAAATGATGTCTCCCACATTTGTTTGTTAATTGATTTATGTTCTTTTTTGAGCATTAAGATAAATTTCATGTGGTATATCATGCAAGTATTTACTTTCCCTAACTTGGGGAATTAACACACCAACATTGGGCTAATTTAACATCTTTTCTCGATTTGAAATGTGTCCCATATAGAGATCCCAAAATGGACATGAAAATTTGTTAAGAAATGTTGGCACTTCGGAAATTGATCATGACAAGAAGAGGGCCTCATTTCAAACCTACAATCAAGACATTACTGAAAAAAAAAAGGTGGCATGACCTAGGTCAAAGGCCAAGCAACCATTGTACAAAATGAAATGTCAAAATTTCTGTATCTATTCCATATATGGACAAAATTCATCTTAGAACTAAGGAAATAAAAGCAAATATTTTCTTTCTTAAAACCACATAACTTTAACGTTTTCTGTCTGTTACCTTGACCCAAAAATCAATTGGTCAAGTGAGCATATTGTACAACGAATACCAATTGCTTCAAAACAATTCAACCCCAAAACAAAATGTGGGCTCAAAAATATAGACAAGATACACTGGTCAACAGTGAAATCATTAATGACTTGAAAAGGCCCTAATCTGTAGTATTTTGGTGTGCCGAACACAAATATACCGGTAACCGTGAAAATTTTTTATTGGCTCTCGTTTTGAAGATATTCATATACCTCATTTTCTATGTTTCACTGTGTAAATTTCTCCAGTAGGACTGCAGTAACATCCGGAATAATGATGTAACATTGCATAATACCATCATGCTCACATCATCCACAGTTGATTGCATCATTTTCTGATGCAATGCAATACTAATGCCATGCGGCTGCTGAAGTAAGTTGACGTCAGCAGTGTACTATACATGTGTAGGCCTATTATACTAATGCCAGGCGGCTGCTGAAGCTGACGTAAGCAGTGTACTATATAAAGCCCAATCAGATAGGTTCAGCATTTAAAATATTTTAGACGTTGTGTGAGACAGTTCAAGCTACTGTTACATAAAACTTATTATTTTATCCATTTACGTACAATAAAGAACAGTAATGCCTCGAAAGTGTGTTAATACCGCGGACAATTTTTGCTATATTTGTGGGGAAGTGACATTTGCCAACCAGAAGAAAAGTATCAATTCTCAAGGGAAAAAGGCATATCATCTTTACTTCGGATGCAAGGTTGGTGACCAAGACAAGCCTTGGGCTCCGCATATATGCTGTGCTACATGTACAACACAGCTTTCACAGTGGTTGAATTGCAAAAGGTCATCAATGCCATTTGCAGTCCCAATGGTGTGGAGAGAGCCAAGCAACCACCTAAATGACTGTTACTTCTGCTTGCTTCCTCCTCTTTTCGGCGGAATAACGAAGCGAAAGAAGTCGAGAATAGTCTACCCAAACATTCCGTCTGCATTGAGACCAGTTCCACATGGTGAGGGACTTCCTATTCCAGAACCTCCAGCAGAATATTCTCTTGATTCATCTGACGAAGACAAAGGTGAGTCGACCTGTTCTTCTCCTGGTCCATCAGCATGCAGTGATCCAGATTTTCACTGTGGTGCATCATCAACCCCACACAGAATAACACAGGAAGAACTAAATGACCTGATTCGTGATTTGGACTTATCAAAGAACAAGGCAGAATTGCTAGGATCAAGACTCCAACAATGGAATCTTCTAGAAGAAGATGTCAGAATTACTGCATATCGAAAGCGCCACCAGCAATTGGAGCCTTTCTTTAGAAAGGAAAGTAATCTGATATTCTGTTCCGATATTGACGGCCTCATGAATGCTTTAAAAATCACTCATGACCCACAAGAATGGAGACTATTTATGGACTCTTCGAAACTGAGTCTCAAGGCTGTGCTTTTGCACAATGGAAACATTCTTCCATCTATTCCAGTAGCGTATGCTGTCCACATGAAAGAGACATACGATAACTTAAGGCAGCTACTGAATTCCATTGAGTATAACAAGTACAGCTGGCACCTCTGTGGTGATTTGAAGGTAGTTGCCCTTTTAATGGGACTGCAGCAAGGATATACAAAATACATGTGTTTCTTATGCGAGTGGGATAGCCGAGCAAGGGAAATGCACTACATGAGGAAGGAATGGACTCACAGGCAGAATGTAGCCATTGGAGAGAAGAATATCCAACACCCAGCTCTGGTTGAGGCTCAGAAAATCTTGCTACCACCCCTTCACATCAAACTAGGTTTGATGAAGAACTTCGTGAAAGCCATTGACCGGACTTTGCCAGCATTCCGATACCTGCATGAAAAATTCCCTAGACTCAGCGAAGCAAAGATTAAAGAGGGAGTTTTTGTGGGTCCTCAGATTCGAGAGCTTTTCAAAGATGACCGGTTCAACAACTTGCTGGAAGGTGACGCGAAACAAGCATGGAATGCTTTTCGCCTAGTTTCTACAAACTTCCTCGGAAATGTAAGGCAGAAAACTATAAGGAACTAGTAGAAGACATGTTGATGAAGTATAAGAAACTTGGCTGCAATATGTCTCTAAAGATTCACTTCCTTCATTCCCATTTGGATTTCTTTCCTAGCAACTGTGGTATTGTTAGTGATGAACACGGCGAACGTTTTCATCAAGATATCGCAACAATGGAACAAAGATACAGGGAAAATGGTCCACTACAATGCTGGCTGACTACTGCTGGACACTCCTCAGAGATGCTCCCGAACAGCTGTATAAGAGACAGGTGAAGAAACCTAAGATGTAGTCAATGACTTGATTGACGAAGAAACCTAAGATGTAGTCAATGACTTGATTTTTTATAGGTAGGCTATTACAGTTGACCTTTTACTATTGGAATGCATTTCGTTATGTAAACATTAATTTCTTGCAGATTACAAAAAAACTAGAGCCAATTTTGCAATTTGACTGTCATATTCGTGTTCAGCACAGAAAAATTGATAAGAATTGACTAATTTTATTTCAGTAACATGACTTTTGTAAAAATTTGTTGTCCAGTGATATTAACTCATTCAGTACCAATCACACAAATATGCATGATCTGATTTTTTAATTCAATGGCCAGTCCCACCAGCAGTCAAAAGCTTTTATAAATACTGCATTCATTGGTCGATTTTGTCACTTTGAACGTGTATTAGATACATCTTTGATTAGTTACAAAATGGCCCCACCCCCAAGAATCAGACCAATATTAAACCAATCAAAAATTGTTTTAATTTTCTTTGTGCATATCTGAATTTTTCAGAAACTAAGGGTTACTAATGGCTGTCAGTTTCACTACATGTATTCTGTGCATGAAACTAAGGGTTACTAATGGCTGTCAGTTTCACTACATGTATTCTGTGCATGAAAAATTGTAAATGATGGCATATGACTTGATAACCGGATGAGCGAAAATGAGGAGTTTCTCTGGTTTAATCTAAAAAAATATTGAGCAAGAATGCAAAAATATGTTAATCAATTGTACATTTTGCGAGATTTAGATTCAGACATGACGTTTCTGAGACAGTTGTCAGAAAAAGAGGATGCTGATAGCAAAGATGATAAGAGTTCTTGCGGATCTAGCAGACTGTAGGGATCATGTTAATAGAGCGGAATGAGTTAATAAAACTGTACAAGATCATTTTAAGTGGATAAGCATAATTGGTGTCTTCTTCTGACACAGAACCATGTATAATAAAAAAAATAAATTTAAGTTTAAAGCGTGTGCTACTCTAAATTTAGTGTTGCTTTTAAGCCACAACTATTTAAATTTTTGTAAAGAACTGTATTTCATACAGGGAGGGTGACAATGACACATGCCTTAATTAGTGGTATTTATCAAGACAGTTTACTTTCAACGGTCATCTTTCCTATATAAAGCTTTGAAAAGCAATGATTAAAATTAACAGTGCTGCTGTATGTTGTTTACTGTTTTATAAACTATGCCAATGCCTTGTGCATGTAAAATTATATATATATATATATATATATATATATATATATATATATATATATATATATATATATATATATATATATTACATGCACAAGATATTGGCATAGTTTATAAAACAGTACCTATATATATAGTTTTGTCCCTAATTGATCATCAGTTGGTTGATAAAATAATCGATTGTGAACTCCATAATAGATTGTGTGTAAAGGGAGGCTATTTTTTAGGTGTATGCAAAGCAAAAAGGTTAGTAAAACTCCTAGCAACTGAAGTTGACCTGAAATTAGAGGCCGACCGAAATTCGGTTTCAGCACCGAAAGTTGGCAAATGACCACTTTCGGCATAGTTTCGGTTTCGGCCGAAGCCAAAAAGTTAGCTTTCGGTTTGCTTTCGGTTTCGGCCGAAACTGATATTGACTTTCGGTCATCGTCCGAAGATCTATTTTAACTTTCAGAATGCAATGCTAGTGATGCGTCTATTACTCTGTCGGCGCTAGGCAATTTGACATTCAGCAAAGTTTCCTTAATGCAGGCTCTGAATGATTACTTCTGTATTCGTTTTTAACTAGTGTGGCATTGCATCATGACCCAGGCCTGTTTAATAAATCTTGTGTTCGACAACTTCGGTTTATCTTTCGGTTTCGGCCAAAGGTGTAGGTAAACTTTCGTTTTCGGCCGAAAGTCAATTTTCGGCCGAAACCAGAAATTTTGTTTCGGTCAGCCTCTACCTGAAATTTATTAATTCCCTTCACAACTACAAATATGAAACCTTTTGATTCATAATTAGGAATGTATGGTCATTATTACATGGTCAATTTGTAAAGTGTTAATTTGTTTCAGTTAAATTGCAACATCTTTTCTAGAATTATTAACAATGACAAACAAGAAAAACCTGTCCTTCTATACTTTAAATTATGGACACATCACATGTGAATGAACAAATTTTGGGGGATTGTAGCAGTATTTCAGTTACATATGACTGATCAACCATAAAAAGTTGCGTTAATATAAGAAAGTTGTAGAACAAAAGTATCACACAATGTAATATTATTGTCAAGTTAAAGTATACATGTCATTAAAAGGGATTATTCCTGTACATTTATAAACATACTGAACTCTTGATCAAAGATATAAATGAGTAACAAAAATTAACATTTGCTCTTATTAACTGATTATAATTGATTAAATGTTGGTGAAGGGGAACCAATTTTCAATTATGAATTTCTGACCGATTCCCATCACTAATATATATATATATATATATATATATATATATATATATATATATATATATATATATATATATATATATATATATATAACATACATCATCTTTAGTTAATTTCTCTTTGTTAGATCACATAATGCTAATATGTATTATGTTGTTGTTGTTGTCCTAGGGTTTAACGCAATTTTTCAGCACACAATAGGCTATACATGGCGGCCAGTATTATTGGTTGTGGAAGAACCCGGGAAAACATCCGGAAAGAACCACTGACCCACGAGAAGCTACTGGCAAGCTTTCTCACATAATTACATTAGCCGAATCTTAGACTCAAACCCACGCAGACAGATGTGAGATGGCAGTGATCTGTAACAGAGAGCGCTTTAGACCACTCGGCCCCCCCCCATTACGTATTATGCAAGCTTACATAATTTCAGGAAAAGGTAATAACAGGATTAATCTTGTAGAACAAAGGGTGCCAACAATTCAATATCAGGATTTAAACTATCTACTGGGATGGATTTATATTGGAGAAAAAAAAACCCTGAAAAATCCACCAAGTGGAGCTTGCCAAACAATCAACGTTTTTATGTTCAGTCAAGTAAATTTGATCAATGATATTCATTCAGACTAACATATATTACAATCAGTGTTGTTACAAAGTATTTTTTTATCAATGATATTCATTCTGACTAATACATATTACAATCAGTGTGTTGTTACAAAGTATTTTTTTATCAATGATATTCATTCAGACTAACATATATTACAATCAGTGTGTTGTTACAAAGTATTTTTTTATCAATGATATTCATTCTGACTAATACATATTACAATCAGTGTGTTGTTACAAAGTATTTTTTTATCAATGATATTCATTCAGACTAACATATATTACAATCAGTGTTGTTACAAAGTATTTTTTTATCAATGATATTCATTCTGACTAATATATATTACAATCAGTGTGTTGTTACAAAGTATTTTTTTATCAATGATATTCATTCAGACTAACATATATTACAATCAGTGTTGTTACAAAGTATTTTTTTATCAATGATATTCATTGAGACTAAAACATATTACAATCAGTGTTGTTACAAAGTATTTTTTTATCAATGATATTCATTCTCACTAACATATTACAATCAGTGTGTTGTTACAACGTATTTTTTTATCAATGATATTCATTCTGACTAACATATTACAATCAGTGTGTTGTTAGAAAGTATTTTTTTATCAATGATATTCATTCTGACTAATACATATTACAATCAGTGTGTTGTTACAACGTATTTTTTATCAATGATATTCATTCAGACTAATATATATTACAATCAGTGTGTTGTTACAAAGTATTTTTATCAATGATATTCAGACTAACATATTACAATCAGTGTGTTGTTACAAAGTATTTTTTTATCAATGATATTCATTCTGACTAATACATATTACAATCAGTGTGTTGTTACAAAGTATTTTTTTATCAATGATATTCATTCTGACTAATACATATTACAATCAGTGTGTTGTTACAACGTATTTTTTATCAATGATATTCATTCAGACTAATATATATTACAATCAGTGTGTTGTTACAAAGTATTTTTTATCAATGATATTCAGACTAACATATTACAATCAGTGTGTTGTTACAAAGAATTTTTTTATCAATGATATTCATTCTGACTAATACATATTACAATCAGTGTGTTGTTACAACGTATTTTTTATCAATGATATTCATTCAGACTAATATATATTACAATCAGTGTGTTGTTACAAAGTATTTTTTATCAATGATATTCAGACTAACATATTACAATCAGTGTGTTGTTACAACGTATTTTTTATCAATGATATTCATTCTGACTAATATATTACAATCAGTGTGTTGTTAGAAAGTATTTTTTATCAATGATATTCATTCTGACTAACATATTACAATCAGTGTGTTGTTACAAAGTATTTTTTTATCAATGATATTCATTCTGACTAACATATTACAATCAGTGTGTTGTTAGAAAGTATTTTTTTATCAATGATATTCATTCAGACTAACATATTACAATCAGTGTGTTGTTACAAAGTATTTTTTATCAATGATATTCATTCTGACTAATATATATTACAATCAGTGTGTTGATACAAAGTATTTTTTATCAATGATATTCATTCTGACTAATACATATTACAATCAGTGTGTTGTTACAACGTATTTTTTTTATCAATGATATTCATTCAGACTAACATATATTACAATCAGTGTGTTGTTACAAAGTATTTTTTTATCAATGATATTCATTCTAACATATTACAATCAGTGTGTTGTTACAACGTATTTTTTTATCAATGATATTCATTCAGACTAATATATATTACAATCGGTGTGTTGTTACAAAGTATTTTTTTATCAATGATATTCATTCAGACTAACATATATTACAATCAGTGTGTTGTTACAAAGTATTTTTTTTATCAATGATATTCATTCTGACTAATATATATTACAATCAGTGTGTTGATACAAAGTATTTTTTATCAATGATATTCATTCTGACTAACATATTACTATCAGTGTGTTGTTACAACATATTTTTTTATCAATGATATTCATTCTGACTAATACATATTACAATCAGTGTGTTGTTACAACGTATTTTTTATCAATGATATTCATTCAGACTAATATATATTACAATCAGTGTGTTGTTACAAAGTATTTTTTATCAATGATATTCAGACTAACATATTACAATCAGTGTGTTGTTACAACGTATTTTTTATCAATGATATTCATTCTGACTAATATATTACAATCAGTGTGTTGTTAGAAAGTATTTTTTATCAATGATATTCATTCTGACTAACATATTACAATCAGTGTGTTGTTACAAAGTATTTTTTTATCAATGATATTCATTCTGACTAACATATTACAATCAGTGTGTTGTTAGAAAGTATTTTTTTATCAATGATATTCATTCAGACTAACATATTACAATCAGTGTGTTGTTACAAAGTATTTTTTATCAATGATATTCATTCTGACTAATATATATTACAATCAGTGTGTTGATACAAAGTATTTTTTATCAATGATATTCATTCTGACTAATACATATTACAATCAGTGTGTTGTTACAACGTATTTTTTTTATCAATGATATTCATTCAGACTAACATATATTACAATCAGTGTGTTGTTACAAAGTATTTTTTTATCAATGATATTCATTCTAACATATTACAATCAGTGTGTTGTTACAACGTATTTTTTTATCAATGATATTCATTCAGACTAATATATATTACAATCGGTGTGTTGTTACAAAGTATTTTTTTATCAATGATATTCATTCAGACTAACATATATTACAATCAGTGTGTTGTTACAAAGTATTTTTTTTATCAATGATATTCATTCTGACTAATATATATTACAATCAGTGTGTTGATACAAAGTATTTTTTATCAATGATATTCATTCTGACTAACATATTACTATCAGTGTGTTGTTACAACATATTTTTTTATCAATGATATTCATTCTGACTAACATATTACAATCAGTGTGTTGTTAGAAAGTATTTTTTTATCAATGATATTCATTCAGACTAATATATATTACAATCAGTGTGTTGTTACAACGTATTTTTTTATCAATGATATTCATTCTGACTAACATATTACAATCAGTGTGTTGTTACAAAGTATTTTTTTATCAATGATATTCATTCTGACTAACATATTACAACCAGTGTGTTGTTAGAAACTATTTTTTTATCAATGATATTCATTCAGACTAATATATATTACAATCAGTGTGTTGTTACTTTTTTATCAATGATATTCATTCAGACTAACATATTACAATCAGTGTGTTGTTACAAAGTATTTTTTATCAATGATATTCATTCAGACTAACATATTACAATCAGTGTGTTGTTACAAAGTATTTTTTTATCAATGATATTCATTCAGACTAACATATTACAATCAGTGTGTTGTTACAAAGTATTTTTTATCAATGATATTCATTCAGACTAACATATATTACAATCAGTGTGTTGTTACAAAGTATTTTTTTATCAATGATATTCATTCTGACTAACATATTACAATCAGTGTGTTGTTACAACGTATTTTTTTATCAATGATATTCATTCTGACTAACATATTACAATCAGTGTGTTGTTAGAAAGTATTTTTTTATCAATGATATTCATTCAGACTAATATATATTACAATCAGTGTGTTGTTACAACGTATTTTTTTATCAATGATATTCATTCAGACTAACATATATTACAATCAGTGTGTTGTTACAAAGTATTTTTTTATCAATGATATTCATTCTGACTAATACATATTACAATCAGTGTGTTGTTACAAAGTATTTTTTATCAATGATATTCATTCCGACTAATACATATTACAATCAGTGTGTTTTACAAAGTATTTTATATCAATGATATTCATTCTGACTAATATATATTACAATCAGTGTGTTGTTACAAAGTATTTTTTATCAATGATATTCATTCAGACTAACATATTACAATCAGTGTGTTGTTAGAAAGTATTTTTTTATCAATGATATTCATTCTGACTAATACATATTACAATCAGTGTGTTGTTACGTATTTTTTATCAATGATATTCATTCAGACTAACATATTACAATCAGTGTGTTGTTACAAAGTATTTTTTTATCAATGATATTCATTCAGACTAATATATATTACAATCAGTGTGTTGTTACAAAGTATTTTTTTATCAATGATATTCATTCAGACTAACATATATTACAATCAGTGTGTTGTTACAAAGTATTTTTTTATCAATGATATTCATTCTGACTAATACATATTACAATCAGTGTGTTGTTACAAAGTATTTTTTTATCAATGATATTCATTCAGACTAACATATTACAATCAGTGTGTTGTTACAAAGTATTTTTTTTATCAATGATATTCATTCTGACTAATACATATTACAATCAGTGTGTTGTTACAAAGTATTTTTTTATCAATGATATTCATTCAGACTAACATATTACAATCAGTGTGTTGTTACAAAGTATTTTTTTATCAATGATATTCATTCTGACTAATACATATTACAATCAGTGTGTTGTTACAACGTATTTTTTATCAATGATATTCATTCAGACTAACATATATTACAATCAGTGTTGTTACAAAGTATTTTTTTATCAATGATATTCATTCTGACTAATACATATTAAAATCAGTGTGTTGTTACAACGTATTTTTTATCAATGATATTCATTCAGACTAACATATATTACAATCAGTGTTGTTACAAAGTATATTTTTATCAATGATATTCATTCAGACTAACATATATTACAATCAGTGTGTTGTTACAAAGTATTTTTTTATCAATGATATTCATTCTGACTAATACATATTACAATCAGTGTGTTGTTACAAAGTATTTTTTTATCAATGATATTCATTCAGACTAACATATTACAATCAGTGTTGTTACAAAGTATTTTTTTATCAATGATATTCATTCTGACTAATACATATTACAATCAGTGTGTTGTTACAAAGTATTTTTTTATCTATGATATTCATTCAGACTAACATATATTACAATCAGTGTGTTGTTACAACGTATTTTTTTATCAATGATATTCATTCTGACTAATACATATTACAATCAGTGTGTTGTTACAAAGTATTTTTTTATCAATGATATTCATTCTGACTAATATATATTACAATCAGTGTTATTACAAAGTATTTTTTTATCAATGATATTCATTCTGACTAATACATATTACAATCAGTGTGTTGTTACAACGTATTTTTTATCAATGATATTCATTCTGACTAATACATATTACAATCAGTGTGTTGTTACAAAGTATTTTTTTATCAATGATATTCATTCTGACTAATACATATTACAATCAGTGTGTTGTTACAAAGTATTTTTTTATCAATGATATTCATTGAGACTAACATATATTACAATCAGTGTTGTTACAAAGTATTTTTTTATCAATGATATTCATTCAGACTAACATATTACAATCAGTGTTGTTACAAAGTATTTTTTTATCAATGATATTCATTCTGACTAACATATTACAATCAGTGTGTTGTTAGAAAGTATTTTTTTTATCAATGATATTCATTCTGACTAATACATATTACAATCAGTGTGTTGTTACAACGTATTTTTTATCAATGATATTCATTCAGACTAATATATATTACAATCAGTGTGTTGTTACAAAGTATTTTTTTATCAATGATATTCAGACTAACATATTACAATCAGTGTGTTGTTACAAAGTATTTTTTTATCAATGATATTCATTCTGACTAATATATATTACAATCAGTGTGTTGTTACAAAGTATTTTTTTTATCAATGATATTCATTCTGACTAATACATATTCCAATCAGTGTGTTGTTACAAAGTATTTTTTTATCAATGATATTCATTCTGACTAATACATATTACAATCAGTGTGTTGTTACAAAGTATTTTTTTATCAATGATATTCAGACTAACATATTACAATCAGTGTGTTGTTACAACGTATTTATTTATCAATGATATTCATTCTGACTAACATATTACAATCAGTGTGTTGTTAGAAAGTATTTTTTTATCAATGATATTCATTCTGACTAATTCATATTACAATCAGTGTGTTGTTACAACGTATTTTTTATCAATGATATTCATTCAGACTAATATATATTACAATCAGTGTGTTGTTACAAAGTATTTTTATCAATGATATTCATTCTGACTAATACATATTACAATCAGTGTGTTGTTACAAAGTATTTTTTTATCAATGATATTCATTCTGACTAATACATATTACAATCAGTGTGTTGTTACAAAGTATTTTTTTATCAATGATATTCATTCTGACTAATACATATTACAATCAGTGTGTTGTTACAACGTATTTTTTATCAATGATATTCATTCAGACTAATATATATTACAATCAGTGTGTTGTTACAAAGTATTTTTTATCAATGATATTCAGACTAACATATTACAATCAGTGTGTTGTTACAAAGTATTTTTTTATCAATGATATTCATTCTGACTAATACATATTACAATCAGTGTGTTGTTACAAAGTATTTTTTTATCAATGATATTCATTCAGACTAATATATATTACAATCAGTGTGTTGTTACAAAGTATTTTTTATCAATGATATTCAGACTAACATATTACAATCAGTGTGTTGTTACAACGTATTTTTTATCAATGATATTCATTCTGACTAATATATTACAATCAGTGTGTTGTTAGAAAGTATTTTTTATCAATGATATTCATTCAGACTAAAACATATTACAATCAGTGTTGTTTCAAAGTATTTTTTTATCAATGATATTCATTCTCACTAACATATTACAATCAGTGTGTTGTTACAACGTATTTTTTTCTCAATGATATTCATTCTGACTAACATATTACAATCAGTGTGTTGTTAGAAAGTATTTTTTTATCAATGATATTCATTCTGACTAATACATATTACAATCAGTGTGTTGTTACAACGTATTTTTTATCAATGATATTCATTCAGACTAATATATATTACAATCAGTGTGTTGTTACAAAGTATTTTTATCAATGATATTCAGACTAACATATTACAATCAGTGTGTTGTTACAAAGTATTTTTTTATCAATGATATTCATTCTGACTAATACATATTACAATCAGTGTGTTGTTACAAAGTATTTTTTTATCAATGATATTCATTCTGACTAATACATATTACAATCAGTGTGTTGTTACAACGTATTTTTTATCAATGATATTCATTCAGACTAATATATATTAAAATCAGTGTGTTGTTACAAAGTATTTTTTATCAATGATATTCAGACTAACATATTACAATCAGTGTGTTGTTACAAAGAATTTTTTTATCAATGATATTCATTCTGACTAATACATATTACAATCAGTGTGTTGTTACAACGTATTTTTTATCAATGATATTCATTCAGACTAATATATATTACAATCAGTGTGTTGTTACAAAGTATTTTTTATCAATGATATTCAGACTAACATATTACAATCAGTGTGTTGTTACAACGTATTTTTTATCAATGATATTCATTCTGACTAATATATTACAATCAGTGTGTTGTTAGAAAGTATTTTTTATCAATGATATTCATTCTGACTAACATATTACAATCAGTGTGTTGTTACAAAGTATTTTTTTATCAATGATATTCATTCTGACTAACATATTACAATCAGTGTGTTGTTAGAAAGTATTTTTTTATCAATGATATTCATTCAGACTAACATATTACAATCAGTGTGTTGTTACAAAGTATTTTTTATCAATGATATTCATTCTGACTAATATATATTACAATCAGTGTGTTGTTACAAAGTATTTTTTATCAATGATATTCATTCTGACTAATACATATTACAATCAGTGTGTTGTTACAACGTATTTTTTTATCAATGATATTCATTCACACTAACATATATTACAATCAGTGTGTTGTTACAAAGTATTTTTTTATCAATGATATTCATTCTAACATATTACAATCAGTGTGTTGTTACAACGTATTTTTTTATCAATGATATTCATTCAGACTAATATATATTACAATCGGTGTGTTGTTACAAAGTATTTTTTTATCAATGATATTCATTCAGACAAACATATATTACAATCAGTGTGTTGTTACAAAGTATTTTTTTATCAATGATATTCATTCTGACTAACATATTACAATCAGTGTGTTGTTACAAAGTATTTTTTTATCAATGATATTCATTCTGACTAACATATTACAATCAGTGTGTTGTTACAACATATTTTTTTATCAATGATATTCATTCTGACTAACATATTACATTCAGTGTGTTGTTAGAAAGTATTTTTTTATCAATGATATTCATTCAGACTAATATATATTACAATCAGTGTGTTGTTACAACGTATTTTTTTATCAATGATATTCATTCTGACTAACATATTACAATCAGTGTGTTGTTACAAAGTATTTTTTTATCAATGATATTCATTCTGACTAACATATTACAACCAGTGTGTTGTTAGAAAGTATTTTTTTATCAATGATATTCATTCAGACTAATATATATTACAATCAGTGTGTTGTTACTTTTTTATCAATGATATTCATTCAGACTAACATATTACAATCAGTGTGTTGTTACAAAGTATTTTTTATCAATGATATTCATTCAGACTAACATATTACAATCAGTGTGTTGTTACAAAGTATTTTTTATCAATGATATTCATTCAGACTAACATATTACAATCAGTGTGTTGTTACAAAGTATTTTTTATCAATGATATTCATTCAGACTAACATATTACAATCAGTGTGTTTTTACAAAGTATTTTTTATCAATGATATTCATTCAGACTAACAAATATTACAATCAGTGTGTTGTTACAAAGTATTTTTTTATCAATGATATTCATTCTGACTAACATATTACAATCAGTGTGTTGTTACAACGTATTTTTTTATCAATGATATTCATTCTGACTAACATATTACAATCAGTGTGTTGTTAGAAAGTATTTTTTTATCAATGATATTCATTCAGACTAATATATATTACAATCAGTGTTGTTACAACGTATTCTTTTATCAATGATATTCATTCAGACTAACATATATTACAATCAGTGTGTTGTTACAAAGTATTTTTTTATCAATGATATTCATTCTGACTAATACATATTACAATCAGTGTGTTGTTACAAAGTATTTTTTATCAATGATATTCATTCTGACTAATACATATTACAATCAGTGTGTTTTACAAAGTATTTTTTATCAATGATATTCATTCTGACTAATATATATTACAATCAGTGTGTTGTTACAAAGTATTTTTTATCAATGATATTCATTCAGACTAACATATTACAATCAGTGTGTTGTTAGAAAGTATTTTTTTATCAATGATATTCATTCTGACTAATACATATTACAATCAGTGTGTTGTTACGTATTTTTTATCAATGATATTCATTCAGACTAACATATTACAATCAGTGTGTTGTTACAAAGTATTTTTTTATCAATGATATTCATTCAGACTAATATATATTACAATCAGTGTGTTGTTACAAAGTATTTTTTTATCAATGATATTCATTCAGACTAACATATATTACAATCAGTGTGTTGTTACAAAGTATTTTTTTATCAATGATATTCATTCTGACTAATACATATTACAATCAGTGTGTTGTTACAAAGTATTTTTTTATCAATGATATTCATTCAGACTAACATTACAATCAGTGTGTTGTTACAAAGTATTTTTTTTATCAATGATATTCATTCTGACTAATACATATTACAATCAGTGTGTTGTTACAAAGTATTTTTTTATCAATGATATTCATTCAGACTAACATATTACAATCAGTGTGTTGTTACAAAGTATTTTTTTATCAATGATATTCATTCTGACTAATACATATTACAATCAGTGTGTTGTTACAACGTATTTTTTATCAATGATATTCATTCAGACTAACATATATTACAATCAGTGTTGTTACAAAGTATTTTTTTATCAATGATATTCATTCTGACTAATACATATTAAAATCAATGTGTTGTTACAACGTATTTTTTATCAATGATATTCATTCAGACTAACATATATTACAATCAGTGTTGTTACAAAGTATTTTTTTTATCAATGATATTCATTCAGACTAACATATATTACAATCAGTGTGTTGTTACAAAGTATTTTTTTTATCAATGATATTCATTCTGATTAATACATATTACAATCAGTGTGTTGTTACAAAGTATTTTTTTATCAATGATATTCATTCAGACTAACATATTACAATCAGTGTTGTTACAAAGTATTTTTTTATCAATGATATTCATTCTGACTAATACATATTACAATCAGTGTGTTGTTACAAAGTATTTTTTTATCTATGATATTCATTCAGACTAACATATATTACAATCAGTGTGTTGTTACAACGTATTTTTTTATCAATGATATTCATTCTGACTAATACATATTACAATCAGTGTGTTGTTACAAAGTATTTTTTTATCAATGATATTCATTCTGACTAATACATATTACAATCAGTGTGTTATTACAAAGTATTTTTTTATCAATGATATTCATTCTGACTAATACATATTACAATCAGTGTGTTGTTACAACGTATTTTTTATCAATGATATTCATTCAGACTAATATATATTACAATCAGTGTGTTGTTACAAAGTATTTTTTTATCAATGATATTCAGACTAACATATTACAATCAGTGTGTTGTTACAAAGTATTTTTTTATCAATGATATTCATTCTGACTAATATATATTACAATCAGTGTGTTGTTACAAAGTATTTTTTTTATCAATGATATTCATTCTGACTAATACATATTACAATCAGTGTGTTGTTACAAAGTATTTTTTTATCAATGATATTCATTCTGACGAATACATATTACAATCAGTGTGTTGTTACAAAGTATTTTTTTATCAATGATATTCAGACTAACATATTACAATCAGTGTGTTGTTACAACGTATTTTTTTATCAATGATATTCATTCTGACTAACATATTACAATCAGTGTGTTGTTAGAAAGTATTTTTTTATCAATGATATTCATTATGACTAATTCATATTACAATCAGTGTGTTGTTACAACGTATTTTTTATCAATGATATTCATTCAGACTAATATATATTACAATCAGTGTGTTGTTACAAAGTATTTTTATCAATGATATTCAGACTAACATATTACAATCAGTGTGTTGTTACAAAGTATTTTTTTATCAATGATATTCATTCTGACTAATACATATTACAATCAGTGTGTTGTTACAAAGTATTTTTTTATCAATGATATTCATTCTGACTAATACATATTACAATCAGTGTGTTGTTACAACGTATTTTTTATCAATGATATTCATTCAGACTAATATATATTACAATCAGTGTGTTGTTACAAAGTATTTTTTATCAATGATATTCAGACTAACATATTACAATCAGTGTGTTGTTACAAAGTATTTTTTTATCAATGATATTCATTCTGACTAATACATATTACAATCAGTGTGTTGTTACAACGTATTTTTTTATCAATGATATTCATTCAGACTAATATATATTACAATCAGTGTGTTGTTACAAAGTATTTTTTATCAATGATATTCAGACTAACATATTACAATCAGTGTGTTGTTACAACATATTTTTTATCAATGATATTCATTCTGACTAATATATTACAATCAGTGTGTTGTTAGAAAGTATTTTTTATCAATGATATTCATTCTGACTAGCATATTACAATCAGTGTGTTGTTACAAAGTATTTTTTTATCAATGATATTCATTCTGACTAACATATTACAATCAGTGTGTTGTTAGAAAGTATTTTTTTATCAATGATATTCATTCAGACTAACATATTACAATCAGTGTCTTGTTACAAAGTATTTTTTATCAATGATATTCATTCTGACTAATATATATTACAATCAGTGTGTTGTTACAAAGTATTTTTTATCAATGATATTCATTCTGACTAATACATATTACAATCAGTGTGTTGTTACAACGTATTTTTTTATCAATGATATTCATTCAGACTAACATATATTACAATCAGTGTGTTGTTACAAAGTATTTTTTTATCAATGATATTCATTCTGACTAACGTATTACAATCAGTGTGTAGTTACAACGTATTTTTTTATCAATGATATTCATTCAGACTAATATATATTACAATCGGTGTGTTGTTACAAAGTATTTTTTTATCAATGATATTCATTCAGACTAACATATATTACAATCAGTGTGTTGTTACAAAGTATTTTTTTATCAATGATATTCATTCTGACTAACATATTACAATCAGTGTGTTGTTACAAAGTATTTTTTTATCAATGATATTCATTCAGACTAACATATTACAATCAGTGTGTTGTTACAACGTATTTTTTTATCAATGATATTCATTCTGACTAACATATTACAATCAGTGTGTTGTTAGAAAGTATTTTTTTATCAATGATATTCATTCAGACTAATATATATTACAATCAGTGTGTTGTTACAACGTATTTTTTTATCAATGATATTCATTCTGACTAACATATTACAATCAGTGTGTTGTTACAAAGTATTTTTTTATCAATGATATTCATTCTGACTAACATATTACAATCAGTGTGTTGTTACAAAGTATTTTTTATCAATGATATTCATTCAGACTAACATATTACAATCAGTGTTGTTACAAAGTATTTTTTATCAATGATATTCATTCAGACTAACATATTACAATCAGTGTGTTGTTACAAAGTATTTTTTTATCAATGATATTCATTCAGACTAACATATTACAATCAGTGTGTTGTTACAAAGTATTTTTTATCAATGATATTCATTCAGACTAACATATATTACAATCAGTGTGTTGTTACAAAGTATTTTTTTATCAATGATATTCATTCTGACTAACATATTACAATCAGTGTGTTGTTACAACGTATTTTTTTATCAATGATATTCATTCTGACTAACATATTACAATCAGTGTGTTGTTAGAAAGTATTTTTTTATCAATGATATTCATTCAGACTAATATATATTACAATCAGTGAGTTGTTACAACGTATTTTTTTATCAATGATATTCATTCAGACTAACATATATTACAATCAGTGTGTTGTTACAAAGTATTTTTTTATCAATGATATTCATTCTGACTAATACATATTACAATCAGTGTGTTGTTACAAAGTATTTTTTATCAATGATATTCATTCTGACTAATACATATTACAATCAGTGTGTTTTACAAAGTATTTTTTATCAATGATATTCATTCTGACTAATATATATTACAATCAGTGTGTTGTTACAAAGTATTTTTTATCAATGATATTCATTCAGACTAACATATTACAATCAGTGTGTTGTTAGAAAGTATTTTTTTATCAATGATATTCATTCTGACTAATACATATTACAATCAGTGTGTTGTTACAACGTATTTTTTATCAATGATATTCATTCAGACTAACATATTACAATCAGTGTGTTGTTACAAAGTATTTTTTTATCAATGATATTCATTCAGACTAATATATATTACAATCAGTGTGTTGTTACAAAGTATTTTTTTATCAATGATATTCATTCAGACTAACATATATTACAATCAGTGTGTTGTTACAAAGTATTTTTTTATCAATGATATTAATTCTGACTAATACATATTACAATCAGTGTGTTGTTACAAAGTATTTTTTTATCAATGATATTCATTCAGACTAACATATTACAATCAGTGTGTTGTTACAAAGTATTTTTTTATCAATGATATTCATTCTGACTAATACATATTACAATCAGTGTGTTGTTACAAAGTATTTTTTTATCAATGATATTCATTCAGACAAACATATTACAATCAGTGTGTTGTTACAAAGTATTTTTTTATCAATGATATTCATTCTGACTAATACATATTACAATCAGTGTGTTGTTACAACGTATTTTTTATCAATGATATTCATTCAGACTAACATATATTACAATCAGTGTTGTTACAAAGTATTTTTTTATCAATGATATTCATTCTGACTAATACATATTACAATCAGTGTGTTGTTACAACGTATTTTTTATCAATGATATTCATTCAGACTAACATATATTACAATCAGTGTTGTTACAAAGTATTTTTTTATCAATGATATTCATTCAGACTAACATATATTACAATCAGTGTGTTGTTACAAAGTATTTTTTTATCAATGATATTCATTCTGACTAATACATATTACAATCAGTGTGTTGTTACAAAGTATTTTTTATCAATGATATTCATTCAGACTAACATATATTACAATCAGTGTTGTTACAAAGTATTTTTTTATCAATGATATTCATTCTGACTAATACATATTACAATCAGTGTGTTGTTACAAAGTATTTTTTTATCAATGATATTCATTCAGACTATCATATATTACAATCAGTGTGTTGTTACAACGTATTTTTTTATCAATGATATTCATTCTGACTAATACATATTACAATCAGTGTGTTGTTACAAAGTATTTTTTTATCAATGATATTCATTCTGACTAATACATATTACAATCAGTGTGTTGTTACAAAGTATTTTTTTTATCAATGATATTCATTCTGACTAATACATATTACAATCAGTGTGTTGTTACAACGTATTTTTTATCAATGATATTCATTCTGACTAACATATTACAATCAGTGTGTTGTTGCAACGTATTTTTTATCAATGATATTCATTCAGACTAACATATTACAATCAGTGTGTTGTTACAAAGTATTTTTTATCAATGATATTCATTCAGACTAACATATTACAATCAGTGTTGTTACAAAGTAGTTTTTTATCAATGATATTCATTCTGACTAATACATATTACAATCAGTGTGTTGTTACAAAGTATTTTTTTATCAATGATATTCATTCAGACTAACATATATTACAATCAGTGTGTTGTTACAACGTATTTTTTTATCAATGATATTCATTCTGACTAATACATATTACAATCAGTGTGTTGTTACAAAGTATTTTTTTATCAATGATATTCATTCTGACTAATACATATTACAATCAGTGTGTTGTTACAACGTATTTTTTATCAATGATATTCATTCTGACTAATACATATTACAATCAGTGTGTTGTTACAAAGTATTTTTTTATCAATGATATTCATTCTGACTAATACATATTACAATCAGTGTGTTGTTACAAAGTATTTTTTTATCAATGATATTCATTCAGACTAACATATATTACAATCAGTGTTGTTACAAAGTATTTTTTTATCAATGATATTCATTCAGACTAACATATTACAATCAGTGTTGTTACAAAGTATTTTTTTATCAATGATATTCATTCTGACTAACATATTACAGTGTGTTGTTATAAAGTATTTTTTTTATCAATGATATTCATTCTGACTAATACATATTACAATCAGTGTGTTGTTACAACGCATTTTTTATCAATGATATTCAGACTAATATATATTACAATCAGTGTGTTGTTACAAAGTATTTTTTATCAATGATATTCAGACTAACATTACAATCAGTGTGTTGTTACAAAGTATTTTTTTATCAATGATATTCATTCTGACTAATATATATTACAATCAGTGTGTTGTTACAAAGTATTTTTTTATCAATGATATTCATTCTGACTAATACATATTACAATCAGTGTGTTGTTACAAAGTATTTTTTTATCAATGATATTCATTCTGACTAATACATATTACAATCAGTGTGTTGTTACATAGTATTTTTTTATCAATGATATTCAGACTAACATATTACAATCAGTGTGTTGTTACAAAGTATTTTTTTATCAATGATATTCATTCAGACTAACATATATTACAATCAGTGTGTTGTTAGAAAGTATTTTTTTATCAATGATATTCATTATGACTAATACATATTACAATCAGTGTGTTGTTACAACGTATTTTTTATCAATGATATTCATTCAGACTAATATATATTACAATCAGTGTGTTGTTACAAAGTATTTTTTTATCAATGATATTCATTCTGACTAATACATATTACAATCAGTGTGTTGTTACAAAGTATTTTTTTATCAATGATATTCATTCTGACTAATATATATTACAATCAGTGTGTTGTTACAAAGTATTTTTTTATCAATGATATTCAGACTAACATATTACAATCAGTGTGTTGTTACAAAGTATTTTTTTATCAATGATATTCATTCTGACTAATACATATTACAATCAGTGTGTTATTACAAAGTATTTTTTTATCAATGATATTCATTCTGACTAATACATATTACAATCAGTGTGTTGTTACAACGTATTTTTTATCAATGATATTCATTGAGACTAATATATATTACAATCAGTGTGTTGTTACAAAGTATTTTTTTATCAATGATATTCAGACTAACATAATCAGTGTGTTGTTACAAAGTATTTTTTTATCAATGATATTCATTCTGACTAATATATATTACAATCAGTGTGTTGTTACAAAGTATTTTTTTTATCAATGATATTCATTCTGACTAATACATATTACAATCAGTGTGTTGTTACAAAGTATTTTTTTATCAATGATATTCATTCTGACTAATACATATTACAATCAGTGTGTTGTTACAAAGTATTTTTTTATCAATGATATTCAGACTAACATATTACAATCAGTGTGTTGTTACAACGTATTTTTTTATCAATGATATTCATTCTGACTAACATATTACAATCAGTGTGTTGTTAGAAAGTATTTTTTTATCAATGATCTTCATTCTGACTAATTCATATTACAATCAGTGTGTTGTTACAACGTATTTTTTATCAATGATATTCATTCAGACTAATATATATTACAATCAGTGTGTTGTTACAAAGTATTTTTATCAATGATATTCAGACAAACATATTACAATCAGTGTGTTGTTACAAAGTATTTTTTTATCAATGATATTCATTCTGACTAATACATATTACAATCAGTGTGTTGTTACAAAGTATTTTTTTATCAATCATATTCATTCTGACTAATACATATTACAATCAGTGTGTTGTTGCAACGTATTTTTTATCAATGATATTCATTCAGACTAATATATATTACAATCAGTGTGTTGTTACAAAGTATTTTTTATCAATGATATTCAGACTAACATATTACAATCAGTATGTTGTTACAAAGTATTTTTTTATCAATGATATTCATTCTAATACATATTACAATCAGTGTGTTGTTACAACGTATTTTTTTATCAATGATATTCATTCAGACTAATATATATTACAATCAGTGTGTTGTTACAAAGTATTTTTTATCAATGATATTCAGACTAACATATTACAATCAGTGTGTTGTTACAACATATTTTTTATCAATGATATTCATTCTGACTAATATATTACAATCAGTGTGTTGTTAGAAAGTATTTTTTATCAATGATATTCATTCTGACTAGCATATTACAATCAGTGTGTTGTTACAAAGTATTTTTTTATCAATGATATTCATTCTGACTAACATATTACAATCAGTGTGTTGTTAGAAAGTATTTTTTTATCAATGATATTCATTCAGACTAACATATTACAATCAGTGTCTTGTTACAAAGTATTTTTTATCAATGATATTCATTCTGACTAATATATATTACAATCAGTGTGTTGTTACAAAGTATTTTTTATCAATGATATTCATTCTGACTAATACATATTACAATCAGTGTGTTGTTACAACGTATTTTTTTATCAATGATATTCATTCAGACTAACATATATTACAATCAGTGTGTTGTTACAAAGTATTTTTTTATCAATGATATTCATTCTGACTAACATATTACAATCAGTGTGTTGTTACAACGTATTTTTTTATCAATGATATTCATTCAGACTAATATATATTACAATCGGTGTGTTGTTACAAAGTATATTTTTATCAATGATATTCATTCTGACTAACATATTACAATCAGTGTGTTGTTACAACGTATTTTTTTATCAATGATATTCATTCTGACTAACATATTACAATCAGTGTGTTGTTAGAAAGTATTTTTTTATCAATGATATTCATTCAGACTAATATATATTACAATCAGTGTGTTGTTACAACGTATTTTTTTATCAATGATATTCATTCTAACATATTACAATCAGTGTGTTGTTACAAAGTATTTTTTTATCAATGATATTCATTCTGACTAACATATTACAATCAGTGTGTTGTTACAAAGTATTTTTTATCAATGATATTCATTCAGACTAACATATTACAATCAGTGTTGTTACAAAGTATTTTTTATCAATGATATTCATTCAGACTAACATATTACAATCAGTGTGTTGTTACAAAGTATTTTTTTATCAATGATATTCATTCAGACTAACATATTACAATCAGTGTGTTGTTACAAAGTATTTTTTATCAATGATATTCATTCAGACTAACATATATTACAATCAGTGTGTTGTTACAAAGTATTTTTTTATCAATGATATTAATTCTGACTAACATATTACAATCAGTGAGTTGTTACAACGTATTTTTTTATCAATGATATTCATTCAGACTAACATATATTACAATCAGTGTGTTGTTACAAAGTATTTTTTTATCAATGATATTCATTCTGACTAATACATATTACAATCAGTGTGTTGTTACAAAGTATTTTTTATCAATGATATTCATTCTGACTAATACATATTACAATCAGTGTGTTTTACAAAGTATTTTTTATCAATGATATTCATTCTGATTAATATATATTACAATCAGTGTGTTGTTACAAAGTATTTTTTATCAATGATATTCATTCAGACTAACATATTACAATCAGTGTGTTGTTAGAAAGTATTTTTTTATCAATGATATTCATTCTGACTAATACATATTACAATCAGTGTGTTGTTACAACGTATTTTTTATCAATGATATTCATTCAGACTAACATATTACAATCAGTGTGTTGTTACAAAGTATTTTTTTATCAATGATATTCATTCAGACTAATATATATTACAATCAGTGTGTTGTTACAAAGTATTTTTTTATCAATGATATTCATTCAGACTAACATATATTACAATCAGTGTGTTGTTACAAAGTATTTTTTTATCAATGATATTAATTCTGACTAATACATATTACAATCAGTGTGTTGTTACAAAGTATTTTTTTATCAATGATATTCATTCAGACTAACATATTACAATCAGTGTGTTGTTACAAAGTATTTTTTTTATCAATGATATTCATTCTGACTAATACATATTACAATCAGTGTGTTGTTACAAAGTATTTTTTTATCAATGATATTCATTCAGACAAACATATTACAATCAGTGTGTTGTTACAAAGTATTTTTTTTATCAATGATATTCATTCTGACTAATACATATTACAATCAGTGTGTTGTTACAACGTATTTTTTATCAATGATATTCATTCAGACTAACATATATTACAATCAGTGTTGTTACAAAGTATTTTTTTATCAATGATATTCATTCTGACTAATACATATTACAATCAGTGTGTTGTTACAACGTATTTTTTATCAATGATATTCATTCAGACTAACATATATTACAATCAGTGTTGTTACAAAGTATTTTTTTATCAATGATATTCATTCAGACTAACATATATTACAATCAGTGTGTTGTTACAAAGTATTTTTTTATCAATGATATTCATTCTGACTAATACATATTACAATCAGTGTGTTGTTACAAAGTATTTTTTATCAATGATATTCATTCAGACTAACATATATTACAATCAGTGTTGTTACAAAGTATTTTTTTATCAATGATATTCATTCTGACTAATACATATTACAATCAGTGTGTTGTTACAAAGTATTTTTTTATCAATGATATTCATTCAGACTATCATATATTACAATCAGTGTGTTGTTACAACGTATTTTTTTATCAATGATATTCATTCTGTCTAATACATATTACAATCAGTGTGTTGTTACAAAGTATTTTTTTATCAATGATATTCATTCTGACTAATACATATTACAATCAGTGTGTTGTTACAAAGTATTTTTTTATCAATGATATTCATTCTGACTAATACATATTACAATCAGTGTGTTGTTACAACGTATTTTTTATCAATGATATTCATTCTGACTAACATATTACAATCAGTGTGTTGTTACAAAGTTTTTTTTTATCAATGATATTCATTCTGACTAACATATTACAATCAGTGTGTTGTTAGAAAGTATTTTTTATCAATGATATTCATTCAGACTAATATATATTACAATCAGTGTGTTGTTACAACGTATTTTTTTTATCAATGATATTCATTCAGACTAACATATTACAATCAGTGTGTTGTTACAAAGTATTTTTTATCAATGATATTCATTCAGACTAACATATTACAATCAGTGTGTTGTTACAAAGTATTTTTTATCAATGATATTCATTCAGACTAACATATTACAATCAGTGTGTTGTTACAAAGTATTTTTTTATCAATGATATTCATTCAGACTAACATATTACAATCAGTGTGTTGTTACAAAGTATTTTTTATCAATGATATTCATTCAGACTAACATATATTACAATCAGTGTTGTTACAAAGTATTTTTTTATCAATGATATTCATTCTGACTAATACATATTACAATCAGTGTGTTGTTACAAAGTATTTTTTTATCAATGATATTCATTCAGACTAACATATATTACAATCAGTGTGTTGTTACAACGTATTTTTTTATCAATGATATTCATTTTGACTAATACATATTACAATCAGTGTGTTGTTACAAAGTATTTTTTTATCAATGATATTCATTCTGACTAATACATATTACAATCAGTGTGTTGTTACAACGTATTTTTTATCAATGATATTCATTCTGACTAATACATATTACAATCAGTGTGTTGTTACAAAGTATTTTTTTATCAATGATATTCTGACTAATACATATTACAATCAGTGTGTTGTTACAAAGTATTTTTTTATCAATGATATTCATTCAGACTAACATATATTACAATCAGTGTTGTTACAAAGTATCTTTTTATCAATGATATTCATTCAGACTAACATATTACAATCAGTGTTGTTACAAAGTATTTTTTTATCAATGATATTCATTCTGACTAACATATTACAGTGTGTTGTTAGAAAGTATTTTTTTTATCAATGATATTCATTCTGACTAATACATATTACAATCAGTGTGTTGTTACAACGTATTTTTTATCAATGATATTCATTCAGACTAATATATATTACAATCAGTGTGTTGTTACAAAGTATTTTTTTATCAATGATATTCAGACTAACATTACAATCAGTGTGTTGTTACAAAGTATTTTTTTATCAGTGATATTCATTCTGACTAATATATATTACAATCAGTGTGTTGTTACAAAGTATTTTTTTATCAATGATATTCATTCTGACTAATACATATTACAATCAGTGTGTTGTTACAAAGTATTTTTTTATCAATGATATTCATTCTGACTAATACATATTACAATCAGTGTGTTGTTACAAAGTATTTTTTTATCAATGATATTCAGACTAACATATTACAATCAGTGTGTTGTTACAAAGTATTTTTTTATCAATGATATTCATTCAGACTAACATATATTACAATCAGTGTGTTGTTAGAAAGTATTTTTTTATCAATGATATTCATTCTGACTAATACATATTACAATCAGTGTGTTGTTACAACGTATTTTTTATCAATGATATTCATTCAGACTAATATATATTACAATCAGTGTGTTGTTACAAAGTATTTTTTTATCAATGATATTCATTCTGACTAATACATATTACAATCAGTGTGTTGTTACAAAGTATTTTTTATCAATGATATTCATTCTGACTAATATATATTACAATCAGTGTGTTGTTACAAAGTATTTTTTTATCAATGATATTCAGACTAACATATTACAATCAGTGTGTTGTTACAAAGTATTTTTTTATCAATGATATTCATTCTGACTAATACATATTACAATCAGTGTGTTGTTACAAAGTATTTTTATATCAATGATATTCATTCTGACTAATACATATTACAATCAGTGTGTTGTTACAAAGTATTTTTTTATCAATGATATTCATTCTGACTAATACATATTACAATCAGTGTGTTGTTACAAAGTATTTTTTATCAATGATATTCATTCTGACTAATACATATTACAATCAGTGTGTTGTTACAAAGTATTTTTTTATCAATGATATTCATTCTGACTAATACATATTACAATCAGTGTGTTGTTACAACGTATTTTTTATCAATGATATTCATTCTGACTAACATATTACAATCAGTGTGTTGTTAGAAAGTATTTTTTTATCAATGATATTCATTCTGACTAATACATATTACAATCAGTGTGTTGTTACAAAGTATTTTTTATCAATGATATTCATTCTGACTAATACATATTACAATCAGTGTGTTGTTACAAAGTATTTTTTTATCAATGATATTCATTCTGACTAATACATATTACAATCAGTGTGTTGTTACAAAGTATTTTTTTATCAATGATATTCATTCTGACTAACATATTACAATCAGTGTGTTGTTACAAAGTATTTTTTTATCAATGATATTCATTCTGACTAATACATATTACAATCAGTGTGTTGTTACAAAGTATTTTTTTATCAATGATATTCATTCTGACTAACATATTACAATCAGTGTGTTGTTAGAAAGTATTTTTTTATCAATGATATTCATTCAGATTAATATATATTACAATCAGTGTGTTGTTACAAAGTATTTTTTTTATCAATGATATTCATTCTAATACATATTACAATCAGTGTGTTGTTACAAAGTATTTTTTTATCAATGATATTCATTCTGACTAACATATTACACTCAGTGTGTTGTTACAAAGTATTTTTTTATCAATGATATTCAGACTAACATATTACACTCAGTGTGTTGTTACAAAGTATTTTTTTATCAATGATATTCATTCAGACTAACATATTACAATCAGTGTGTTGTTACAAAGTATTTTTTATTATTCAACATTATTTCATACAATTGCTTTAATGACCCTGAATGGTTTGTGGACCATCCTCATGTCAAATCTGGAAGGCGGGTGTTGTAATCTTAATGAGATGAAAAACTCTCTTGTAACAAATTTAAACAATATCATAAATAATATCACCTACAAACTGTCGGTAAGAAAATAAAAATTCAGAACAAACTCTTTTACCTCAGTCATTTCATTTGGAATTCCCTGGACATACAGCTGGACATGCTTCTGGCTACTGTAAAGTTAAATGTATACAAAGGGATCAGGAAAAAATTTCAAAGCACTTATTCCTTGTTATCATTTTGCTAAACATTACCTGCACTACTCAAATTCTTATCAGAAAATCATAGGCACAAAATGAAAGTTTGGACAATGGGCAAATATGTTGAGAACTTATGTCCATTCTGATGATGGCAAATATGTTGAGAACTTATGTCCATTCTGATGATGGTAAATATGTTGAGAACTTTTGTCCATTCTGATGATGGTAAATATGTTGAGAACTTATGTCCATTCTGATGATGACAATTATGTTGAGAACTTATGTCCATTCTGATGATGGTAATTTTAATATGTTAGCTTTTCTAATATATGGGCAAAGTTTGCAACTCAAGAAATTGCAGTTGCACACTTAGGTATCTATTTCATATTGGTATTTACATGTAGGGTAATGCCCTTCAGCAATATAGGTATGAGTGAATGCACAGAAATGTTCCTTCTCAACGAGTTTTCACAAATGTTTACATATTAAATCTAAGAAAGACAATGATATTTTTCATTACATCTTCAATCAGCTTTTGTCTCAACATTGTGTGCATTATAAAATAGATAACAATGGCATGTACTGAACAAAAGTTAGTACCAGTGGAGACCGCTTTGAATTTCAATGCCTTCCACCAAGATCTGGCAACCGATACTTCAAGTTTGATGTCAAAATCTGGATGAATTTATAGGTCAATCTGGTACTGGAAGTCAGACAAAATGTCAATGTCATGGCTTGCAAATGTGTGTACAGCAAAATTACTGCTTCACTCACTCCAAACATCTCAAGATTATTTGCTGTAGTTTTTAGTTTTATACCATTTTTTTAAGCATATAATAGGCTATACAAGAAGGCCACTATATTCCTTGGAGGAAGAACCCAGAAGAACCACCAGCCTCGGAAATAATGGCAACCTTCTCACATATACTCTCATTGGCCAAGCCTGATATTCAAACCAATGTGGACCGAGTTGTTAATGTAATGGCCCACTTGGCAATATGTAGCCTCTAAGATCATTTGTCTCAAACAGTTGGCTAAATGCAGTTACATGCTCGAGGACAGGAAGATTCAGGTGGATGAATTTTACAAATCTAACGCAGGCAATATTATCCTGAAGTTTCTAAGCTTGTCCACATTCATCTCCCAATTCTCCAACCAATGAAATCTGTTATGATGTAACCAGTTGTAACCAAAGAAACTTCAAATGGTTTCATTCCCTATTGATAAGGTGTAACAAAAGATCATAAACTGCTATTGTAAAGCTGGAAAACGTATAAAAGAATTCAGTATTCAGAATGTGCAGTGACAATAACCATCATGTTGAACTGAAACGTTTGTCAAGTACACACAGACTTTACTTGCCACTAGTACAATGGCTTGTTGCTGTCTCTCAACTTGATGTTGTTGTAGGGTTTAATGCAATTTTTCAGCACATGATAGGCTATACATGGCGGCCAGTATTATTGGTTGTGGAAGAACCCGGGAAAACCCCTGGAAAGAACCACCGACCCACGAGAAGCTACTGGCAAGCTTACTCACATAACTACATTAGCTGAATCTTAGACTCTAACTCACGCAGACCCTTGTGTGATGGCAGTGATCCGTAATGGAGAGCACTTTAGACCACTCAGGGCCCCCCTCAACTTGATGCAATTCTTGGAAATTCTTTTTCCATTTTTCACGATGTCATTTAGATTTGCTGCCACAAGTCATAGTCAAATTGGCATGTGATGTCTAATAAACACAATTCTGTCCCTGCCAGATTTTATTAAGCATCTGAATATTCCTTTATATTGTTCCTGTCTTGATTATTTTCAAGAGGCCTATTTTCCCTTTCAGCTAAAACATGCATTGCTTGCTGAACATTTTATAAAAAATTCTATAATCAACAGTTTGATCATGCTGATGCTTTACATGAACAAATAGGTGCAGTTTAAAGCTTCTGATGTAATGCTGTAAAGTTAGTCTGGTTCACTGACAAATTTCACTACTTCTAATGTGAAACCAGGATTAAAATAAAACACAGATGAATAATTTTTCTAGATTTTTCGACAAAAATCATTTCTTTTATGCTCTAAGTCTGTATTTAAAGGGTAACTTTCATAAGACATACGGCAAAATCACGAGTTGGCAGGTCTCTACTATCAATGGACACATATGGTAGCTGCTGGTTACTGGTAAAATTGCAGTTGTATAAACACTGCTCAGAGAAAATTGGAAAACAGCTGCCATGTCAAGTTATGGACACAATCTACTTGCTCATGGATGAGAACAAATTTTGAGACATTGAATTTCTGCACCCTTGTCTGAGCACCACCATTTTCATTTTGAACAAGATGAATGTGAATAGAAAGTTTCATGGCTATCCTCCAAATAGTTTCCGATATCTGTAATTCGGATTTTTAACATAGCTTTAACAATTCTTTAGTCATATCACTACAATGTCTGCAGTTTATAGTGATGTCTAGCACTGTATGCCACATGTCTGCATCATGATGTCCCCCCTCACCACCCCAGGTCACATTATCCTGACACAAGGCAGACTAGTCCTAACACTAACCTCTTAATGCTGAGTACCAAGCGAGGCAGCTGTTATTACCATTTTTATGTCTTTGGTATGACTCTGCCATGGATCAAACCCTAAGTACTAGGCCACTGAAGCAGTCAAAAAGCTTGGGAGTAGTAATAACAGGTAGATTGATGTCAAATATGAATGATGAACACCAAGCCATCACATAAGCTCTTTTTATCAATGACCAGTAGATCTAAAAACAGCAATTCTTAAACTTGAAACATTAAACCTAACTGCAATTTGGTTGAAATATGCATTCATCTAACATAATAAGAAACATAAGGCGTGGTATCGATACAATCTTGTTGTTTTCACATCTGAGCTTCTTGCGCTTTCTTAGGTGAACAAAGTGCCAACATGACGCAATGTCCAATTGGTCAATATTCAACTGATTTTAAGATACAACTGTTAATTTATGCATTCACACAATAATTATAATCATATATTAAAAGTAGGGTTGTTAATATCGTTTTTTTTCCAAAACCGATTATCGTTTGTAGAAATCCGATTTTAAACCGATTATCGGTTTTTGTCCTACATTGAAATTACAAGAAATATATTCTTACAATGCAAGTTAGTGAATGCCTCTTGCGAATAAAAGATATTCATTACATACCATATAGTATGGACGCGCATCGTCTGACGGCATGGAGGACGATATTGTGGCTCCACCAAAGCCATCAAATCACGGAAGGAATTGGATTCAACAATCAAAATTGGTAGCATGTTTTCAGCGACAAACTTAGCTACAGCAGCAGTAACTTTTTCTTGATGACAATCAGGACAGTTTCTTTGTGTTCCAATAAATGTTGTTAATCGCGGCTGAACATTTGAAGGAGCTGCAATTCCGGGATGTTTGCTACGCAAATGTGCATGCAATCCAGTTGTAGTACCAAAGCTCCGACTTATTTGTTGTGAACAGTTTACAGCGAGCCATGCTTGATGAAATTTTTTCAAAGTTTTCCCATACATCAGATTTATTTATACGACCAGCCGTATTTGTAAACTTGAAAAGACACAACCAGCAGAGACCAGTCCTCAACATAAGAGACTGTAGCTATTAACAGTCTATTGTTGTCAATTTCGGACATCAAAGAACTTAGCGACCGGTCGGTCGACTAACTATTTACATCCTTCAACAATAAATGTATTCATTTACAAACACGCTGCATGGAGCGCTCACAAATTTTAAACAAACACACCTTCTTATCTGCTGGCCATATTGTATTAAAATGTAAACACTAAATGAATGCATGAATGAATTTTTTTCTGGCATTTTTTTAAATTTTCACTACAAAAATGGTAAAAAATATTGAATTTGACTATCGTTTTGTAAAAACAAAAACCGATAACCCTAATTAAAAGCACTTCAATGATCTATATCTTAATAATATTCAAGTTGCAATGTGCTTTTATCAAATTTACCTGAATGAAAATTGAGAGAATATTCATAAATTATGTGATCTGAAGATAAAAAGAGGAACAATGACACCAAAGAATGGTTGGCCTCAGCCATCAACAACAAAGATGTGACACACCCAATAAATATTTGATCCAGTCACAGGTAAAAGTAACAAAAGCACATTATAGATTAGAGATCTTTCACTACAAAATTTGATTTTATTGGTAATATACAAAACAAATTGGGGCATTAACAATGATCGAAAACTTGGGCAAAGAAATTGGAAAGAACACAACCATATCTGCTAGGCTAAGCACATACAACCTGTAACACACCTGCTGGGTTCCCTTTTGGGCAGGTCTTTTCCTGGTCCTCGGTCATAGGAGTTAAAATCTGTGCATTTAAAGTCATATTCTTGGGGATTCCATGTGTCCAAAGTTGGAGGTATTCTAAAATACAGGAACTTAATGAATTGAACCAAAATAAAATAGAGCAGAATGTAGTGATAGTGTTAATTTTGTAAAAAGTTATTAATAAGTTGTGAAAGATGTGGACAAAAAGAAGAAAATACATCACTGTGTAGACAAATTCATTTGGAACACAACAGTCATGTTCTTGAACAGCCCCCTCCCCCCTGACTAGGTGCCGCCCGCTTCTTACGGCCAGAATCCCTCTGCACCTACGAGTTTGTATTCAAAAGTACCCCTCAAGAACAGCCACCCATCTAACACGACCTGCATTTCAGTATAAAAAATGTAAAATTTCCCCCTCACAAACGTCCACATTTGTTTCTTCAAATGTATCCAGAACCAATGATTGATGCAAATCTTGATGTAAGGTAAGCAATTGATTATCTCTATCGTAGATATATGTATATCAGTGTTAAGTTTCCATTAGAAATGTTGACTAAAGAGTTATAGTACTGGTATATCATTATCTATAGAAGTCGATGTTTACAGGAAATGGGCTCAATAATGTCATGATAGAGTTTGGGGTTAAAAAAAACGTATGTAGAGTTCTTCTCTTTGATGATTATAACCAGATGTAATTGTTACCATCAGAACAGGGTCAACATAAGCTAAAAATATATTTTGTACATTGGCACACACAGAGAACCTTGAGAGAAAAAAAAACAGAGTACCAGACAAAGACCGGAAAAATCATGTGACAACATGTGGCTTTATTTACGAAGACTGTATTTTGTTAACTACACACAAGTTTTGTCTGCATAATTAAATCAGTCAGCAACAACCGAATAAATCAACATGTCATCACGTTAACTGAGCCATTATTTTATAAGGCAGTTATTCTAATTGACATCGGTGAGGAGGGGGGTACTTGCTGAACAATTTTATGTAGTAAAGACTAAAAAAAAAAAAAAAAAAAAAACTACAATTATATGTTGAAATAATTTGAATAAACAAAGTCATAACCAATAAGGTTATTCAGCAGCAGTAGGAAAATGGAAAAATAATTATGCATGTACCAAGATTTAAATGTCGTTTTTGAATCCATTTGCAATGTGCATGACAACAATACTTGCTCGCATATCATACTTATGCCAAGAAAAAAAACTATTAACGCTGCAATAAGTTTGTTATTATAATAAGATGAACCTTTTAATGATTAATGTTACTTTTAGACGAAGATATTTAATGCTTTGAAGTATGTAGCTTTCTTACTACGTACATTACATATACTTCTCATAATAAATTTAGTCCCCCTATGAAAAGGCCACCCATTTTATAAGACCACTTTCCTGGTCAGAATGGGTGGCCGTATAAGAGGGGGACTATGGTAATTGGTAAAAATGTTGTGGATTTTTATTGGATATAAGATAAATTAAGGTAAGTGTGAATGCATGTGCATGATATTAACAAAATTGTCTAACCAGGTAAAAATATATGGGTCATAAGCAGCTAGACACAGCTTAGTGCTGCTGGGACAGAGCAGCAGAGATATTGATAACAGTGCTGGGGCTGAATGAGTTAAACTTAAGGGTAAAGTTTGATCAAATGGACATTACTACAGACCCGATTATAGGGACTCTATGTTGATTGATGCACAGTAAGTATCTATTTTAATCCTAATATTACATGCTTTCTTTACCTTCTCGATTGAAAATTTGACAAATTCATCTTGGAAGAGGAAGAGGAAATCTGCAATCAATCTTCTTCAAATATCTGTAAAATAAAAACAATTCTTTTTAGACTGCTTGGTCACAGTAATTTAAAATATCTTGGAAATTTCATTGGTGTTGTCTATGCTGAAATCAGTTTTCTGATAGATCACTTCACCACTTTAGTGGGTTAGTTTTAACTAGGTAAAATTACTATAATAATATTGATCAGCTTACTAATGTTAGTTTCAGTATTATTTAAAATCTTATAGTCTGATGATGTCGCCCTTAAAATCTCTCTGAATCCAAACCTTGGTGTGTGTGAATGTGCCCACATTTGTAATTGGCCTGGATGTTGCTTATATTTGAACTCATCAGAAGTTTAAATACCAAATCTGATAGGAACTGTGGCATACAGTATTTGCCTCGGACAATTAGACTACATGACCGTGTTGGTGTAACTCATGATCGATGTCAATCCATGGCATGGAAAATATATCAACTTGCATACCAAAATCTGATCAAGATCTGACACAATCAGATCCAAAAAATGGTCAATTCACCAGCACTACAATCTGATGAAAGATCTCGCCAATACACAGTCAAATAGCGTACATACCAAATCAGATCTGATTAAGCAAAAGAATCCAAACAATGTGCTTCCAATTACACTGGGTTTAACATCTGAATAGGGAAGCAGGAGCATCATCCCAACAAACAGATGATAGGAGGGTATGGGGCTAAAGCTGTACCGATTAATCGTCCATTCTCATAATCGGGCCGATTATTAGAACAATCGGTATAAACAAATTTCCAAAATATAAATTCAATCACAACATTCATCTTGAAATAGCTTTGACTTTTAAATCAGAATTAAATACAATCCTACCCGTTTATATTGACATCACTGATATCGACAAGCCGCCTATATCGACAAATAAACAACAAAGTCCCAGTCCCTTGGTCTACTATTACTACCAAATTGTCATGCTTATGTTAATGTCAAGATAAAAGTACATGACGACAGATGCCCTTGGTCCCAGCTTGAACAAATCCTTTGTTTTCTAATCATCTGTCGACAAGCTGCTAGTTCCAACCCATACTTTGTTCAACAATTAGTTGATCTTGCTGCCAGGCTTTAATGTGGCGGTCGGATAAATAAAACACAACCACCGTAGACTTTTGTTTGGGCCTATAAAGCTGGCATCTCGCGCCAACTTAGAAGTGAAATCTTATCAATTCTAGCATTTTCCAAAGAATGCACAGAGGTATAGCTAGGTTGTTAAAACTAGGTGCAAGAGTACCACCAGTAAACATTGCAGTCCCCTACAAGAAGCAAATTGGGCCTACCTGCAATGGTTATATTTCCATACGAGTAGAAACAGTGGATGCCATCGAGTTTAATTTTCAAACTTCTTTACAGCACTGACATGTAGCCCTTGTTTGTCCATTTAGTGAGAGTGAATTGTCATGTCAAGATAAGGTCTTATTCCAAGCACTAAGTTGGGCATCATACAGAGTGTTCCACATGATAAGTCAGTTCTAGCAACTTCTAACACTGTTTAATTTCATTACAATATTTGCCAATTAGCCGTTTAACCCTTCTTGTTAAAATTTGCAAACAACATTTTGTCTAACTCTCAACATGTCTTGATTTTGTGGTCACAAGCGCTACTTAGATTGCTACACTTGGAAATGAAAACAATAATGAAGGCAAAAGTTATTCATTTGATGTATTCTTTCTTATACACAAGTACATCAATGGGTCATTCTACCTCTGAAATCAGTCATATCACACATTTTCTCACCACTCTGCAGCTAGTAAAGTCTTTGATCTTGCCGCCTATCTTGTGGGTCATGTTCTTCAGATGTACTCTTATAAAGACAACATGTACATCTGTGGGTCTTTCAGCCTTTTATGATTGTAAACAGCTAAAAAAATCAATAGATCAACACAATTTCCCACTCAACAGCTGGTCGAAGCAGGACTAGCAAGCCCTTAAATTTGCCGTCCAGCAAATTGATGCATACTGAGAAATCCTGTATACGTTATTGTCTGAATACCAGATATAACAAAGCGTCCAAATACACATGATTACGCTTTTCCGAGACCTTTGAAAGTGATCAGTGATTAAAAGAAGTTTATTTTGCTGTGAAAGTTTCACTTTTAACTTTATTTACATTTATGATGGCTACCAACAGCATGGTAAAATGCAAATTAAATTTACAATCTCTGGAAACTAAATATCTATTGTTGGAGCATTTAACACCATTTTTCAGCATACGATAGGATATACATGGCGGACAGCATTATTGGTGGAGGAAATACCCAGGAAAACCCCCAGAAACAACCACCGGCTCACGAGAAGCTACCGGCAAGCTTTCTCACACAACTACATTAGCTGAATCTTAGACTCTAACGCACGGAGTTGAGATGGCAACGATCCGTAATGGAAAGCGCTTTAGACCACTCACTCGGGGGCCCCTCATATTGTTGTAATGTAGTAGTCTGACTTTACTTACTTTGATGGATTTTCCAAAGAAATTCAAACTCTCACAGAAGCAAATGGACCTGTTTTCAAGTTTTGTTTACCAACATTTCAGCTGATTGAAAAGTGCTATAAGCAGGCAATGCTAAAATTGGGTTAAGTTGATGCATTATTCTTTAATGAAACAAATAAAAATAATTATGCCTACTGGAGCTGTAAGCAATATTTCATTTCATTTAAAAAACAAATCCCCAACATTAACCTACTTTAACATAGTTCGGCATAACTTAACTACACATTTCAACAAATTCAAGTATATGTCAATGGAACATGAAAATTTGCTAGTGTCTGATTTTGATCCAAACAGAATAAAAACAGCTAAACAAGTATATCAATCATATATCAATTTGTGAAAGAGTGTCAATATAGACTGTTGAGTGTGCGACATATTCCTGAAACTGACTACTCATTCCATGTCAACCATCATCGGAACACGCTAAAAAAGACTTGTTTGGGCAATAAAAAGTAGTACCAGACATACATGTAAGATCTTACATTGTATGACCAATGTAAAACGTAAACAAGCAAACAAGTCATATTATTCTATGTATTTCAGGAACATTTGCATTCCTCGTTTTTGCAACATGCATGGTACACAAGGTGTCAAACAGATGAAAAATTTAACACTCCATACATCATGATAAATACAGTGCAATAGCTCAGTGATGTAATCAAAGGAGTCTGATGTTTTTTATCAATAAATTACGATGAAAACTCTTACACCACGAAATCACCATATTGGTAATTAACACATTGAATGCAAGTACGACCCCAACCATCCGCTTTATTTGCCTTTTGCCACGCATATTTTATCAGAATGTCAGAAGACTGGAAAAGTACCAAAACAAAACCAATGAATCTGATCCGGCCATATTTTTACCATTACCGTCAGTCTTTCTCCTGACCCGTGATGTGTACTATTGCGGGTAAATTGCAATATCATAATGCCTATTTCAGCTCAAATCAATTTTCGCAAAAATACTGTACGTAATATTTGATTATGTCACACCTACCCACCCTTCACGCCAAATCTTATTACCAATAGCCCTTAAAATACAGGCAGCCGAGCAAAAGTGAACAGGTTTTGAAGAGAAAAAAAAAAAACGAAACGACCCATTCACGAAATGAATCTGGTACGAAATTAACCGTTACCGATAGGAGGGGTAATTCACGCACATAAACGCCAAAGCGCCTACTAACTCGAAAAAATCTGGCTTGGCACTTAAAAAAAACACAAAATTTTAAAAAAAACACAAAATTAATTCTTTCAAGAAAACAAAACCGCGACCATTTTTCCCGCCATCTTGATTTTTTTTTTAAATAGCACGTGTGCACACTAATATCTTTATCAAACAAGCATTAAAAAATAACGTGCAATTTCAATGAATGTTAATAAAGCAAACTCAATTCCAATGATATTGCATGCAATGTATTTGTCCTACCTTTGTTTCGTTGAAAAATATCAATAGTCGACAGGAGTTTGTATCGTTCAGGAATTTCCATCGCTTTCGTTTTGGGAGAATCAGAGGAGGCAAGCATAAAATAAGAAAAGGTCCGAATAAGCCATTGTACCTTTCATTGGCTGTTTGTCTGCAGAATAGACCAATCCCCTGCACAATCGCCGCAAAACACCACAACTTTGGAAGCTTGGTGCTGCTAATGCAAGACTTATATATACGAGTTTCCACTTACCCTTCCAGCTTGTATTTTGTCGAAAACGGAGTGGGAATAATCAGAGGGCTAAATATTTATTTTTATTTTTAAAAATGGGGTAGGAAACGAAACTCGGATTTAGGCAGAGGTCTCAAACTAAAAGAACCCTGCGGCCGCATAAGGCATTTTCGATGGACCAAGGGCCGCAAAACCTTTGTTATCTCTCATGACACCTTGTTACGCTAGGATACGGCTTTGAAGGCCGCATGCGACCTGTATGTTTAGGACTCCTCTATTAAAGATTGATTATAGTACATTCATTATTTGATCTAGTGAAACAAGGTTTCATTTGAAAAGGCGGGGGGGGGGGGGGGTGCGTAATGTTTGAGTGAATACTTATTTTCAGGGATTCGTAAGATATTAGCTGGTTATATATAGCTAAATTATATGTACCTTCTTTAAATAAAGTATATTCTTCTTCCTCTCCCTTTTCTTATTTGCATTTTATGGAAGGTATTTTGCATTCTGATATTTCAGTGTGATGAATTTCATTTTGATACTGTAGTTGCATCTATCAACTTTAGTGCCAAATGGGTACATATCCAACATTACAACTGTGAACATGTATTTTTTGGCTCATGGGCGCATGCACATAGCCCACCCCCTCCACACACACACACACACTTAACCTTTAAACATATTTGGCCTACCTACATCTTACACACACACACACACACACACACACACAGAGCTCTGTGGGTGAATCTGCTCGGCTTTCATATAAATCGAATATTATAGGGGATAGACAGTTGATATTGCAAGTTAGAACAGCAAGGATACGAAGTGTTGGTAATGTGGGAACACGAGTACGATCAACGTTTGAAATCCAACCACGAGTTTAAAAGTATCGTGGAAAGTTACAAGTTGATGGATTTGTACCATCCCATTTTACCTCACCGTTGCCAAGGAAACTGATGTGCCGTACGTGTGCCTAAACGTGCAGCCAGGACCGAACTTGTTATCACACACAGGAAGAATGTGCCTTGCCAGGACCGAACTTGTTATCACACACAGGAAGAATGTGCCTTGCCAGGAGCGAACTTGTTATCACACACAGGAAGAATGTGCCTTGCCAGGACCGAACTTGTTATCACACACAGGAAGAATGTGCCTTGCCAGGACCAAACTTGTTATCACACACAGGAACAATGTGCCTTGCCAGGACCGAACTTGTTATCACACACAGGAACAATGTGCCTTGCCAGGACCGAACTTGTTATCACACACAGGAACAATGTGCCTTGCCAGGACCGAACTTGTTATCACACACAGGAACAATGTGCCTTGCCAGGAACGTGGAATTGTTCAAAGCTCTGGATCTGAGATACCAATTGTTAGAAGTGTACTAAATGTACCCCTTTCCCAAGACCGAAAACCACCACAAGGGCAACCAAACTCATGAATGGATTTTTTCAGACTACATGGATGCTTTTTTTAAACTGAAAAAAGGAAGCCAACGGCTGTCCTTCCTGGTGCTACACACCTGAAGACCAAAATAAATTCAAAGAGAAATACTTGGAGAAGGAAGGCACCACTTTAGACCACGTGGGGACAAAAACGAAGGAAGTCGATCGTTTGCCAAAGTAATGTTAAATTAGTTTTTTTTTTTTTTTTTTTTTTTTTTTTTTGGGGTGGGTGGGTGGGTGGTGGGTGGCACAACGACCGTGTTTCCCTAAGATGAAGCATTGACAGAACCTTCTCACTACATCCAGATGAATCACGACAAAACAAAATACACGAGAGACGTGGACGTCGTTCGCGAGGACTTGATCGTAGTATATTGCGAAGAAGAACTGGACTTTGTTTTTGTTTGTTTGCTTGATTAGGATTTTTAACGTAGCTTTAACAATTGTTCAGTCATATCGCTACGATGTCTGCAATGAGGCAGTTTATAGTGATGTCTAGCACTGGGGCATCATGCCGCAGACATATAACATGATGTTCCACCCACTCACATTATTCTGACACCAGGCCGACCAGTCCTAACACTAACCTCTTAATGCTGAGCGCCAAGCGAGGCAGCTGTTAGTACTATTTTTGTAAGTCTTTGGTATGACTCGGCCGGAGATCGAACCTACGACCTACCGCCGCCGGAGCGGACGATCCAACCACTAGGACACCGGAGCGGTTGTCTCTGGACTTTGTAGCATAAGCGAGCGTGGGCTGTCACGTATGACATTTCCAAATTCATCGGCTTCAACAATTGGACATCGAAGGAGACCGTTTAGGATCCTGGATGGACGAGCACTCCGACGACAATATTCTGAGTTTAGCTAGTGCCGTTCCTAAAAATTAGGCTACGAATACCGGGACAAGCCAGGAAAAGTCCACACGGAGTGTAATAGGAAAGGATTGATCGCAACAGTCGACTAGTGAACTTCGGCATATTGAAAGAAGCCTTGCAATCTTGACAGGATGAAACTTTTAAAGGGACCACCTACTAACCGCACAAGATTGTACTTTTACCCACACACCAAGTCGCTAGGCTTCGCAACCACTTCACTTTACCATACGGACACGTCGATATTGGTCAAGATATAAAATGGGAAAATGTCTACGCCCGATAGTTAATAATAACTACAAAGATCAAGCTAGAAAGAGTAGCATCAGTGAAAAGTGGATGACTTATTAACAGAAATCGAGAAGGTGTTAGCCAGTATTCCCCATATAGACGAGCTAGCGTCTGTGCGCAGTAAATCAATGCGACAGAGTTTTCAAACATGACGAAAACTAACAAGACGATGAATTGGTGTGCACTATCTGTAAAGACGATAAGCGATGGCATAGCAGCGGCTACCAAAATCAACATGGTGCTAATTCCAGAAGAGACCAATTTGAATTCAGATTTAGTGGATTTTGCTCTCTTTTTCGCAAGAATTTGTTCCGGTACAAGCACAGTCGCCACCTTCTCCTTCCTTACCAAACGTCGAGTATTTCTCCTTCAACACCAACAGCAAGAAAAAGAAGCGGCAAGAAGAAGGAAATGACAGGAAGAAGCAGCATCAGCACAGAAGAGACAAGAACTACGAGAGAAGGAAGACAAAGAAAAGTCAAACATTTAGTTAATTTGGCAGAGTTAAAGAGTCTGAAACAAATGTATAAGACTTCTTTATAACGACCCGTGAGTAAAAGATCTTCCCGTGTCAAACAGCCAAACCATGTTACTACGCCTTCGATAATCCCCTAGATATTATTACCAATCCATCGACAGGAGCAAATCCAGATGTAGGCCTTGGCCGTGGAAAAGGTTTACGGAAGTTAAGGCTGATTGCTTATCGTTCCTGAGTTTGTATTTTTTGAAAAAAGAAAAAAGAAACACCCAACGGCCCTTTTCAGAATGCTGACAAGAACGACCCACCAGAACGGAAAAGAGCCTGAAAAGCTATTTAAAAATCGGACCTAGCCACACAACGAAGAGAAACAGAACTCCTGTTACAGCTAGTCGGGATATCCAAAGACACACCACGTGGCATTCTTGAAATGCAGAAACTCCAAGACGTCTTGGCTCCACGCTTCACCTTGAAAGTGCATCCTCAATAAGTACGCGGATTTCTGTTGTGTCGAGACAAAATAGTTTAAAGATGTAAAATACATTCACGCCCTTCATCACGATGAATATTTCTATGCCATTATCAGTATCACCGGATTCATGGGATACAGTTGTTACTGTGAGAAATGTAACTATGACTACAACAATGGAGAGTAACACAAGCATTGTGGATTTAATGTAAGGGATGTTCTTCAGTCATTGCCCTCACTGTAGTAAGATTCCTGGAGGATGTGATATATCTTTCGTTGACCTAACACACTGACCGATTTCACCCAATCGATCTTAGACCCCATTGTAAAGGTTCTAGGTTGCTTCACTTTTTTTGGGGTGTGGTGCTTCCAATTTATTTAAATTAATATTGAAGACCCACCCTGACTCGTTTTTGTTAGAAATTGAATTAGTGATAGAGTGATGCAAAGCTCTGTGCCCCCAGTGAGCGGTGCCGACGGTTAAATTAATGAATACAAATTGAAATTTAAATAACAATAATTTAATATAATTCAAACAATAATCTCTCAAATACAATTAAGCTAATATTATATCACTCCACCAAGTGACGGCCTAGTTCATCCTTTGAATTAGTGTGTAATTTTCCCTTCTGTCCTGAGTCCTATTCATCTGTATGTTCTTCTCTTCCTTTGTCTTCCTCCGTTATCCCTTCTACTGCTCCCTCTGTCTTTCCTTCTCTCTTTTGTCTTTCAGAGACTCGGGCCACAGCTGAAGTAATTCCCTCTAGTCCTTCAAACTTCCTTCTATCTTCTCTTTGTCTCCCAGAAGACTCGGATCATTGCATTAAGTACTTCTCTCTGCTCCCTAAAAGCTTCTGTTTCCAAGCTTTCTGATTATTCCTCGAATAATTCCGCCATTACGAATGGTCGCGGAGTAGTTATTTGCCTTGTCCCGCCAAATATTTTAAACACTACTAACTTTTGAGTCTCAATATGATATATTTAAACTTAAGATTCTAATGTCTGGCACGCCTAACTCAATTCCGATTGGATGTTGGTCCCTAATGATCAGAAATCGCCCCTCCCCACGGTCTGTCAAGGATGTTTGCGATAAAATTTCGGACGATGCCTTGTTCATACAAGAAATCGCCACTAACCTGTAAAAAGGTTACGTAACTGGCGTTGACAAAAATAAACCGCGCGCCTTGAGTTTTATGGCGGTTTCAATTAAACTCGCTGGACACTTAAGACATTTTGCCGGCGAGAAATTATAGCCTCAGGGTTTAACACACCCATGCTAACATCTGGCCACCCCCATACTGTGACACCCATCAACGAGCCGAGGAGTCAAGAGCATATCGTACTGATATTGTCATCGCTATGCCACGATGATAGCTGATAACTTTTTCGGGACACGAAGAATAGTTTCTTCTCAAATACCATACAGATCAAGGCACCGAATGTCTTAAAGTCACTTTGAACGCAGCCAAACTCATTTCCGTGCAAGTGGGACAAGTGCAGTTTAAAGATTCAATGAGTTACTTGGCCATGCCTTTAAGCCGAATGCCTAAAACGTTTGGAATAACAGGAATGGGCAAAGGCTATTTCCGCTCTTTTTCAATACTGAAGTCAATGAACACGCCGTTGTACCCCACTTGCCGGAGGCTCACTACTACGACGTCGACAACATGCGCACAGAACAACGAGAATCTTTCTACGCTTGGTACCACTCTCACGCCTCCGACCCCTTTGACTTTCTGGATAAAATTTTTAAGTATTGTCGTTCTGACGTGGACAGTTCATGGAGCACGGAGGCATCGATCCTTTGAAAGAAGCCTTCACCATTGCCAAAGACTATTCCTTAGTGTACCGCCAACGATTTATGCCCGAAAATACCCTGGCTATCATAGACCATCAAACTACAAACTTTACCATACGTCAATACTAGATCAAAGCCATACGCTGGCTACATTACTTGTTCGACAAGGAAAATAAATAGATCTAACATTCCCGAAAAGGAGGAGGCGAAAAGACCATCGGAACGTAGTCAGTGAATGGTTGAGACTTAGAAAACACAAAGATCGTGTACGAGTTTAAATGTTGCTTATTTCACGGATGTCCCGTCTGCTGCCCTCAACGTGACACTAAAACTGATATTTCCCTTGTGCCGTATTTTTGTATGGAAGCGTGCAGCCAAGGTGACCTTTGTCAGCACACCCAGAAAAAACGCGCTTTGACATGAACCTGTGTCTGCGTGGAATTGTTTAAAGCTCTGGGTTTGGGTTAGAAGTGTACGAAATTTACCACTATGCCAATACAGAAGAAATGCCACACGAGCGACGAGAATAGCATTTTCGCGGACTACATGGATTATTTTTTTTTAAACTGAAACAAAAAAGCTTATGTTTATCCTTCCTGGTGTTACACTCCCGAAGACCAAGGGATATTCAAAGAGAAATACTGGGAGCAGGAAGGTATCACTTTAGACCACTTCGAAAAAAACGAAGGAAGGAAAACGTATTGTTACACGCACAGGGGTATTCACTTGACCGAGCGGTGTCAAAACCCTGGCGCGAGTCACGCTGGAAGTCATATGTTTTCCCCAAATTTCCAAAGACTTCCATACAACTTAAGTTGTAAAATGGAAAGAGAGACCTGTCTGCTATATTTAATAACCTTAGCTCTAATCAATTGGCGACCTAGATGAGACAACTTGCCCAAAAGTCCATTAACTGCACCTTTGCATGGTTTTTCTTCATTATCATCCGATTTCCGTACCGATAGCTTGTCATGCCATAGAAATTACACTAGTATTCCCTTACTAACTGGGAAATATTTAACTGCGCGACCCTAGGCCAGTCATTCCACAAAATTTCCGGCGTATCACGCTCATATACATACGCCCATTTTCCACTATGGACACATAAACGGTACCTACCAAATTCCAACTTATTGATTCCATTATATTCCCCCCATAAATACTGCCATTTCAATCACATCACTTTTATACACCGCGGAATTTTAATATGGACTATGTTACAAAAAGGGACAGTCATTCGGCTTGTACCCAAATTCACTACTAACGACCCCAGCATGGTTCAAATTCACGAACACTCGGCTCTGTGATGTTTGCTCCTACTAACTGGCTAACTATTTCGGGCTAGTAATGTTTCCATGGCACCGAAGACCAAATACTCGCACAAATTAAAAACGGGATGCTGTCAAATACACATACTCCAAATTTATTACAGTATGCTAAAGTGATGTTGAATTGCCTGTGGGGTAAAATGGCAGAACGGACATATTTATCCAAGTCAGAATATTTGTCCAGTCCTTTCCGCTACTTCCAGATAATTCACGACAAAATCAAATACATGAAAGACGTGGACGTCCTTCCTGAGGACCAAGTCCTAGTCACTTGCGAAGAAGAAATGGACTTTGTAGAAACTGACGAATTTGGAAATGCCATCACTGCGGCATACATAATAGCCCATGCTTGCTTAAAATTGTAGTGTTACACCTAGGAGATTGTGTGCTATATTTTGACACAAACAGTTACATATACATTGATCGGCTGTGTCACCAGCACCATAGCATTAAGAAGAGCATTTTGGAGCCTGAACGGACCAGGAGATTAAAAGTTTGCTAGTGGCGGTCCTAAAAAAATATGGCTACGATGAAAGGGACTACCAATTTTAGAATGACCACCTACGACCCGCACATGATACCCATATACCAAATCGTCAGTCGACCTTTGAAAAGGTGTATCAAATCGTGTACCAGAAGATGAACATTGTGCAAAATCCTATGTAACGTAAAACCAACGGATATTTTACTGGTTGTGCATGTGTGTCATGCACTCGGACAAGCCATTGTGTAGATTGATTACATTTCGCCTGACAGCATTCATAGATGACAAGTGATGGACTCTCAAGCTACCGACGCGAACACGTAATCGAATCGGAACACCAGGTGCGAGATGAAATCACCAAGAAACCGTTGAACTGGCAAAATACAAACGCATGTGTTGTCGTTGGTGTTATTTGTATAATGTCCGTGGCAACACCAGCTGCCCTTATGATTGCTGGAGCTGCAACTATCATTGGTACATCAATCAGAATTGTTGTCGAAGGTATATCAAATGGTACAGCCAACTGTCATTGGTACATCAATCGGAATTGTTGTCGAAGGTATATCAAATCGTACAGCCGGCTATCATTGGTACATCAGTCGGAATTGTTGTCGAGGGTATATCAAATGGTACAGTCGGCTATCATTGGTACATCAATCGGAATTGTTGTCGAAGGTATATCAAATGGTATAGCCGGTGGTAGTAGAACAATAAATCATAATTATTACTTTTTGTATCTGCCTTTAGTGGGGTTCAATTACGAGGGGGAGGAGGTGCTTTTCCATGCAATGTGTCTGTTTAATTATTTATTTATAAAATATACTGTTTTGACAAGAAAAGGGGTTTCAAGTATTCTTAAGGCCTTTAAATCTAACATTGGTTTTACACTGAAAGGTAAAAAAACAACCATTTGATGAAGACATTGACTATTGGAAGCGCAAATGAGTGTAAGGGAAATAATAATAATAATAATAATAATAATAATAATAATAATAATAATATATTCCGATATGCCAGCTTGATGTTACACACAGAATACTATCCGGAACGAAGCAAAATCGAGATCCATTCCAAAAATACTGATCATGTGATGTTGCAAATTGATCGCCATTTTGTAAAGTTGGCAGTGATATGTCAACTGTCATGAACGGTGGGTAACAATGCCCAGTCAGCTTTAAAATGAAAACACTGTGACTTTTATGTTGTACCAATAATATAAGGTAAATAGTAGATTAAAAAACAGCACCGATTCTTTTGAGAGTGGTTATTTGCAGAGCTTTCGGTCGTGAAGTAGTTTTTTTTTTTAGATCGGACTCTGAGCCGTTTCACTCGGTGTCAGAACAACTGCTTGCGTGTTAAATAATAGGTTTTTGTAGGTACATAGCAATATGATGTTTGCATTTAAAACCATATAATCGTCTCCTTACCGACACAGTGGACATATTTGCATCTGTTGTTTTTCTTCTTCATACAAATGGAGTAATGTAAAGCTCAAAATACTTCTGTTCATTCCTGTACCCCTTTGGAGTTATATCCCTTTCAACCAGAAGCATACTTGTTAAACGGCTTGCCCATTTATTTTCATAATTTTTATTTTGAGAAATGGTAAAGGTAGACATTTCAAAATGTGTATGCAAACATTGCAGTTGTTACCTTTTATGTGGTTGTAGTCCTTGGACATTTCCAGGAAATGGAAAAGGACAAGGAGCTGGCTCATTCTTTACACTGAAAACTCCTGGTTGACTCAGAATACTAACAAGACAGTTTTTTTAATCCCCTGGTAAAAGTCAAATTAGACTTAAAAATTAATGAATGCAAATATATGTTTTATGTATTTTTTATATTGTTTTTTTTTTTAAAAGTGAAAGTGTGCACAAACTGGGGAAAGGGGTAGGAAAACACTTTTATAATAGGCTACAATCCAAAAGCAAATAGCTAAGTTTGATACACAATTTTGACTATACCTCAGGAAGTCCTCAATATTGAATAACAGAACAAGAGCAATACATTTATATTTAGTCAATATCGCCCTTATTATTTTGTAAGGTTATCTCTAAATTTGATTACAAAGAAGAAATGTTTAATTCTTTGGTTTAAAATTAAAGGGTTGGACTTCAGAAGTTTTGGATTGCAATCTTGTTATATCTTGAGTTTAGTTTTTTACCCATGATTCGCAAGTGTTTTCAGTAAAACTTTTTTGTTGTTGACTAGATTACTTTTGATTTAATGCAAAATTATCTATTTGCAAATTTTATTTCCAATAGAAATAGAGATAATTTTGTCTATAACTCAGCATTGAAAATATATTACAGTAATTTCCACCTCCAGATCTTTTGATTCAACTGACATGAATTGGTATCTGAAATAATTGTTTAATTTTTGCAGTTTTAAGATCATTAGTTCAATGCAGTTATTGGTTGATTTAGCTGAAGTTGACTTTGGATGCTAACTTAGGTTTTATACTCTTTAATGTTGTAGTTTGCCTTGTGGAAGGAAATGGTGACATTATTTATATATATATATATATATATATATATATATATATATATATATATATATATATATATATATATATCTTTATTGAGATGCTGTGTTTGTTCTAGAAATGACAAAAGTGGGAGCCTTGGGACCCCATTAGGTCAGAAATAGAATCATTAAGAAAAAAAAAAACATGAATATAAAATATCTTGGCCTGTTTCTTGTTTACTTTAAAAAAGGAACACAAATATCATTATCATATCTTCTTTTTAAAAATTGAATTTGAATTCCTCATGCTTAAGTAACCATTCCCCTGTACAATTTGCAACATTTGAGTACATTTTTCTTCCTTGTAAGATACATTGGAAATGCAATCATTCCACTTTACCTCAGTTGAAGAATATATACTGCAGTTCCTGCTATTCTATGGCTTGGTAGATAACATACTCTGCAATTATCCCCATTTTCCATGTACACCATTCCCTCGACAACTCGTGAACTGATAACTTGCCAACCCGCTTATAACATGGTGTCTGTTGTGGAGCCTGATTTATCCCTAAAGAAATTATATTTTATATATCTTTAAAAAATTACTGAACATGAAAAAATTACGATAAGAATTGGTAAATTAAACCTTTATACATTTCTCGTTTTATCATCAATAATGGTGATTAATGCCCATAAAGAGAGATTCCATATTGTGAAATTTGCAAGTTCTAAAATGGGGCCCAGAGTGGCTGAGTGGTCTAAAGTGCTTTCCGTTATGGATCACTGCCGTCTCACCTCTGTCTGCGTGGGATGAGGCTAAGATTCGGCAAATGTAGTTATGTGAGAAATGTTGCCAGTAGCTTCTCATCGGTTGGTGGTTCTTTCTGGGGGTTTTCCTGTGTTCTTCCTCCACCAATAATACTGGCTGCCATGTATAGCCTATCGTGTGCTGAAAAACGGCGTTAAACCCTAAAACTTACAATAAAAGCAAGTTCTAAATAAGATATTACATATTATGTTAGGGTTTATTTTTTGATAAATAGTCATCAATACACTGTAAATAAACAGTTTGGTGAAATAGTGATCAATGAAAATGTCTGGTAAATGGTAAAAGGTGGCATCAGAGAAAGAAATAGCAATTAAATATTTTGCAATGTGTAAGTCATATTCTAATTGTTTATTTCCATTTCAATGTAAACATTATAATTGCAACATATTCTTTCCTTTGAAAACGTAAATAGAGTTGCTCGAGTACTTCTGTGAGAACCTAATTACCTGACAGTTTTGTTTTGATCAACAACTTGTGGAAGTGTTTGTTGCATAACAATAATCAATTAAGAGACCTGTGTTGTTTTCACTTTGAATGTGTCTTTTGTATCAAACCAAATAAGGAAGGATTTTGCTTGGCAGCAGAAAAATCAATGAGTAACACAAAAAAATAACTGATTGTTTCAAAGTGAATTGACATTCATTATCGTGTTCTAATTTAGATTTTTTAAAATTTGTAGACCCATTAAATTCATGCTGTTAATGATTAACCCGTTTTTTTGTTTTTCATTTTACTTCTTCCGCAATCAAATCTATCTATTGATTGATCGATCAACATTGTTTCTCAAAAAGAGAGTTGATCTTTTGTATTAAAAACATCTAATTTGGATCAAACAAGAAAACTAGAATGAATCCAATTCAATGTAAAAATTTGTATTGTAGTACACAATGTGTGACATGGTACAAATGTTAAGCCAATGGAAACCAAGTGGAATAATATTTCAGATGATCTCTTCAGTATACTGTTATTTAAATTGGAATTAATGTTAATCAATGAGGAAAAAATAAACTACACTGTTATGAAGAGATATTTATTCACAGTTAATTTCAGCATGATTATAAAGTGAGTATTCAACACTATAATCTGCCTAATTCCTCCCTCCTTTTCCCTTTGTGTTGATCCTTTTATTTTTTTTGTAATTATAGGTCCATCAATAATTTGTGCCTCGCTTATAATAGCGCTGTTGATGTTTTTGGACCCCACTGTGTACGAGTTATCAAGAGGGAGGTGTAATAACAAGGGATAGCTATCATGTATTGAATATTATTGGGAAAACTTGGATATGTACATTATTTCATGAAGAAGAGTTTTGTTCAACTAATAAATTTGTTAATGGAAGACCATACAAATCAGAAGTTATTACAATTTATCAGAACAACCTAGTGAAATTAAAATGTATCCTTTAATAAAAAGGGTCAGATTGTCTTCATGGGTATGTACAGTATTCAACCAGGCTGATCAGTCTTACAATGATATGTAAAATATTCAACCAGGCTGATCAGTCTTAAAATGGTATGTAAAATATTCAACCAGGCTGATCAGTCTTACAGTGGTATGTAAAGTATTCAACCAGGCTGATCAGTCTTACAGTGGTATGTAAAGTATTCAACCAGGCTGATCAGTCTTACATTGGTATGTAAAGTATTCAACCAGGCTGATCAGTCTTACAATGGTATGTAAAGTATTCAACCAGGCTGATCAGTCTTAAAATGGTATGTACAGTATTCAACCAGGCTGATCAGTCTTACAATGGTATGTAAAATATTCAACCAGGCTGATCAGTCTTACAATGGTATGTAAAGTATTCAACCAGGCTGGTACAGTATTCAACCAGGCTGATCAGTCTTACAATGGTATGTAAAGTATTCACTCAGGCAGATCAGTCTTACAATGGTATGTAAAATATTCAATCTGGTTGATTAGTCTTAAGATGACATGTATAATGTTCAACCAGGCTGATCAGTGCTACTACCACTAAAGTAGATTGGACTCCAAAATCATTACAGCCAAGTATGTATATAGTTGCATGCTTACTGTTAGTAGCAGTAAATAGGCTGTAAAAAAAGCGTGTGTGGAGAATCTGCCTAGCTGCTTGGACTCTTATCAATGTCCACATTAGGCTGATATGGTAACAAGGACTTCTCAGCAAATGATGAAGTGAGTAGGCATTGTTTTTTTTGTTGCATTTTAGAATGTTGTGGATAATGTGTGTGTTCTTTGGGCAGATAAGTTGAAGAAGGGGAAAGTCCCTTGGCTGTCAACTTATAGAATTATGTACATTAGTGATAAGTTTGGCATATAATATGCCAAGATATCTGTTATTGAATTCCATTGTATTTATTCTTTGATTTTTTTTATGTTGAGGTCATCTGTTATTTTCCCTCTAACTTCTCTTTGCTATTTCAACGGAAAGATAAGATTTTTATTAAAGCAGTTGATACTGGTAAATATTTATTTCTTTCCTAACAAAATACATGTTCTTTCGAATAAGCAAGTTCAGTGACATTTTTGTGAATCTCGGACCTCAAATTTGAGGAAATGTCAACCACAATCCATTTTAAAATTAAGTGTTGGATAGACTGAACACGTGCATCTGCAGTTACATGTAAGTTGAAAGCTTCTTAACTCTCTTGGTAGTATTTAGAAAGACAACAAAAAATATTGATAGAAGTGCGCTATTTAAATCAATACCAAGTTACCTTGACTTGCAGTTGTACTGGTATTCCCCAGTAAATATAGATAAAAACACAGCTTTAGTGGAATGCTGTGTCTTGTCCTTTTTTCAGTAATGAAAAACATCATACTTACAACATCTAATATTTTTTTCTGAAAGATAAAATGTGGCAGAAAATAATCTACTGGTACATATATTACCTCAATAGGAATTTTGTTTTATGCTTTATGTTACTTTCAGCATTTAAATCTCTATCTTGTCAACTTAGGTATTCCCTGTATCATTTTTGACCATCCTTGAGGAAAATAGGTCACAGTACACAACATTTCATGGATTGATGTTTTACTAATCTTATTGCGTGTATTTCAAACTAGTCAAGAGTATTACACTTCATTGAGAGCCATTGTTGTGAAAATAAGTTGTTATTGTTGTAGTAGGGTTTTAATGCCATTTTTCAGCACACGATAGGCTATACATGGCGGCCAGTATTATTGGTGGAGGAAGAACCTTGGGAAAACCCCCGGAAAGATCCACTGACCCACGAGAAGCTACTGGCAAGCTTTCTCACATAACCCTCTTAGCCGAATCTTAGACTCGAACCCACGCAGACAGAGGTGAGATGGCAGTGATCCATAACGGCGAGCGCTTTAGACCACTCTGCCACTTGGGGCCCCCCTGTGAAAATAAGTAATTTACTCATCTCACATAGAGGTGATTTACACAGGCTATCTGCAGCATTTAAATTTTTGATTTAAAACATGATTAGGATCTACTTCAATGGAATGGGAGTCACAGTGACCATCATTGTTATATCCTAGAGACTGCTCTGGTGGCCTAGTGGTTAGAAAATCTGCTCCAGATGCAGGAGGTGTCATGGGTTAGAACCCCAGCAGAGTCATACCATAAACTTCTATAAATGGAACTAACAGCAGCCTTGATATGCGCTCAGCATTAGGAGGTTAGTGTTAGGACTAGTATCAGGATAATTTGACCTGGTGGAACATTATGCTACATGTCTGCGACATGATGTCCCAGTGCTAGACATCACTATAAACTGCCACACTGTAGACATAGTAGAAACACAAGGAAAGTTGTTAAAGCTACGTTAAAAATCTAAATCAAACACAGTGATCCTAGTACTAAAGTTATGCTACAGTTTCAGCTGCATGCATTTTTTTCTACCTTGATCTTCTTTGCATCTTTTTAATTTTGTTCAAGGGAAAGGTCAGTCCTCTATTTATTCTAATTACCTCAGGTATCAAAATTTTTATTAATTGGTATTTTTTACATAGTTTGTTATGGTTCCTTGCATAATTGGACCAGGGGACTATGGGTAATTGTGACCCACTTTGTGTTATTTATAGGCAAACCTGAGGTTACCATTTTTATACCTAGTAGTTATTAAGCTTGAGATTCACCATGGTGACTGGTGGTAGTATTGTGTTCATTGATGCATTTGTTCAATGAAACAATTTGTCAGTGAGATTTACACAGGTACAGTAGGATCTCAGTATGGCATTGTTAGACATGAAATGTATGATGTATTGAGTAATACATTACACCAATTTTACAAGCAGCATGTGAATGATTTTCATATTTAGGAAAAGCTTTTGCTATACTTTCCATGCAGTACATAAAGCAAGAACAATTTGGGTTCAGAATAGGATAAAGAGACACAATAATAATGATGTTGGCAAGCTGTTCCTTGTAATAATTGACATTCACCAAAACAAACATCAGTGTAAATATTAGACTTTATTGATCTGAATGGGACACTGGGAACATAACAAAAGGATCAATATATCTCTCTCTTTCTCTCTCTCTCTCTCTCTCTCTCATGGTTTTTAATTTATTAGCTGTAAAAATTATTAACTTTGATAACTACTATTTATTAATGTATACACTACATCACCAGTTTTACACCATCTTATTTAAATCACTGATTTACTGATTTGCAGGTAAGCACTGTAGTACCTGAACAGTAAACAGCATACATGTTTTATATACATGTGTCCATTGTGAAATGAACTTTAATTTTTCTGTAAGTATGCTTCTCCACCAGATTTAATGACAAGTCACATAGGGATGATTATTCAAAGAGAGCAAAGATACTATTCCATTTGTAAAAAAAAATATAAACATGGTTAATACTGGTGAAAAGATAACTAACCTGTTTGCAATTTCAGAAACAGGAGTCCTAAAATTAAGCCAAATCTTAAGATATTTGATACTTGATTTCTGGTTTGACTTTCATTTGAATGGATCAAGTTTCTGGATTCTAAAGTTAATTTCAACCAATCAAGTTTCTGGATTCTAAAGTTAAGTTCAGGATTAATTTCTATTGATGAAATCCATTCCATATTACTTTTTTAGGCATGGTTGTAAAAAGTTCACATTTTATGTCATGGGATTATATTGTTGGTATTTTCATTATGAGCATACAGTAAAACCTTTCTTGAGAGAATACCTGTTTTGAGAGACCATACTCTCAATGCACAGATTTATTCATTTTATAGTGTTATGACTTGTTATGAGAGACCATTATTTTTTGGCGGAATTGGTGGTCTTTCAAGACGGGTTCATGTATTTTCATATTATTTGGTATTTTACTCATACTTTTTAAACATGCTCATTTGCATCAGATCCCTTTGATTACTTGGGTGCTGGAGTTTTGGGTTTGACCCCGGCTGAGTCATACCAAAGACTTACAAAAAATGGTACTAACAGCTACCTTGTTTGGCGCTCAGCATTAAGAGGTTAGTGTTATGACTTGTCGGCCAATGTCCCTTGTTTGGCGCTCAGCATTAAGAGGTTAGTGTTATGACTTGTCGGCCAGTGTCAGGATAATTTGACTGGGTGGGACATATGCTACATGTCTATGGCATAATGTCCCAGTGCTGGACATCATTATAAACTGCCATATTGCAGACAATGTATAAATATGACTAAAATATTGTTAAAGCAATGTTAAAAGTCCAAAACAACAACACACACACTTCAAGTCTTTTTAATTTATTAATTCAACATTGTTATTTGTATGTAAGTATTATAATTAAATTATGTTGTTGTAGGGTTTAACAACATGTTTTCAGCACAAGATAGGCTATATATGGTGGCTAGTATTAATCGTAGAGGAAGAACCTGAGAAAACCCTGGAACGAACCACCAATCCACAAGAAGCTACTTGCAAACTTTCTCACATACCCACATTGGCTGAATCTGAGACTCAAATCCACACAGAGATGAGATAGCTCTGAGCTGAAACAGAGAGTGCTTTATACCGCTCAGCCACTTGGGGCCCCAAATTAAAATTATGTAAAATTAGCCTACTCATTCAATGATTCACAAATGTGGCCAGTGATACAAGTAAAATGAGTATTTAGTGATTAAAAAGTTTTGTTTCATAGATCACACACACACTATTGCAGTAATGCAGTGAAACCTGTCTTGAAAAACCACTGCTATGTGAGACCACCTGTCTTGAGAGACCATATTCTCAATGCACAAATTTAATGATAATATAGCATTTTGACCTGTTATGAGAGACCACCATTCCTGAGAGACCATAATTTTATGGCAGAAAGGGTGATCTTTCAAGACAGGTTCTACTGTACATGTACTTGTATTATAATGATATTATAAAATCTAATTATACATTTTATTTTGTAGGTTAAGAAATTAACAGACTTTGTTTTATATACCGTAGATAAGCAAGTCAGGGGGATAAGGTTACTTATACTTTTTGCATAGCTTGTTGATTCAGTTTTTGGATTTATAAAGAGTTTTTGTTAAAATTATTGCTTTATTGTTGGTGATATGAGCTGCCATCCGTCTAGCTGTCTGTTTAACCATCCATTTGCACGTAGTTCTTTGTAAACTACTAGATGCAAGTTTTCATCAAACTTGATAGTTTCTTGTCCATGTGCTGGAGGGGATATTTTGGCTATTACCCTTGTGCCCTCAGATGAAAGGTCAGATATTCAGACCACATTCAAGGCCATTTGCCCATTGGCATATTTGAGACTACAGGCACATAAACACATTCAGTATGAGAATTTATTTTGGAATACCACTAGAATTCAGTTGAAACATCATACATTGGGACTCTGATAGAACGTTTAGGACTGTTTGGGATTTGAAACATCATACATTGGGACTCTGATAGAACGTTTAGGACTGTTTGGGATTTGAAACATCATACATTGGGACTCTGTGATAGAACGTTTGGGATTTAATTCACATTACTGTAAGTACTTTTTTTAAAATGTTCACCTTGCATTCTAGGGAAATAAATTATGTGTTGAATTTTACAAAACATGTTGGTTTTCACTCTTTTCTGTTACTTAGTTTAAGACTCTTCTAGAATTGAAACGTAATCTTTCTTTCACGGATGTGTGGGTAATGATTTTCATAAATTTTATGCTTTCAGAGGTGTGGCGACATGTCCAATGTTGACCCAGAGAATGGTGACCCATTAGAAAATGCAGAGGACCCAGAAAATGGGGACTTGTTAGAAAACCCACAGCCAGAGGAAGATTTCCAGGCAGAAGGCACCACTAATGGGAATACAGTCCAAGTTTCATCACAGCCAGTACCTCCAGAGACCCAGGAGAGCAACCCTGAACCTGAGTCAGAGTTTGGTTGTCATGGAAATCATGAACAAGAAGGTTCCACAGGAGCACTGAGTTCAGACATCAGAGACAATAAAGGAGATATCAGTAATTCTCATGCAAGACTAGATACAAACATAAGTGCAATAGTGGGTGAAGTGAGATGTGTTTCTCCAGTTAGTGTTAATGACGATACTGGCATGGATTGCACCAACAGAATTCCTGAAGATGATAGAAATTCAAACTCTGAAGTTGAGGACAATGCAAGTGATGCAGAAGATGGGATATGTGTGGAGGAAATGTGCAAGGTAGAAGGAGAGGAGGGTGAGATAACTGTAGAGCCGTGTGAGGCAGATCAAGTGTCTGGTGTAGAAACAGTATCCTCTTCTAATGAAGAGGCCCAATTGTGTTCAAGTTGTTCTGGAGACAACATTCAAGATGCAGAAGAAATGTCTGATTGTCATTCAGTGAAGTCATGCAGTGTGAGCCCAAGTCGTCTTCAGGGTGCATATAGAATAAAAAATCAGTCACAAGAACCTTGTGCTGTCCAGAATGGGGCTAATGGGCTTTCTATGCCAGAGGATGAGATAGATGTAGTAGGGTCACATGGCAGGAATGTTGAAACTGGTCGTGAGCTCTGTGAGCCAGAATGCGATCAGAGTTCAACGGATGCAAACACTGCAATGCCAAAAGATACAGTTGAGTCATCTGAAGCATGTGAATCACAAAGATCATTAAATGGTTGCATTTCAGTGAATGGTTGTTGTCCCTTGGGAGAGTCTGATAGACCAAGTTATTTGCAGGCATCTGGGTTATCAGGAATAGAAAGTGATCACAGTTCAGGAGAAGCTTCTTGTAGTGCACAGGGTGATAGGCTGGTCCTATCACAAGGATCATTATTACATGCAGAAATGAATGGACAAGAACAAAATAATGACAGGAAACCAAATGGGCATGAATGTAATTCAAGTGCATTTTACAGGAAAAACATTCAGGATAGTGCATCCTCTACCCAGAAGGCATCAAATGTTGATGCCTCTAATGTACACCACTCTAAGAGTGGTTTTGTGGCTAGTGATAAGGATAGTCACACAGGAAATGATTGTGCCACTTTGACTTGCCAAAATTTGAATCAGAATGTCTCCACTGATTTAAACAAGGATGCCTCTGTTAGTCCCAAGCATTCAATTCCTCAGGAGAGAACAGATAACTCCCTCTTAGAAGCAAACAATGGTTCATTAGGAAAGCTGACATCCTCAGAATCAATGAATTTAGTTCAGGCTAGTAAGGGACCAAACGTTTTGCTGAAGGTTAGTGATCTCTCATCTTGCACTATTGATGTTAGTCATGACTCCGAAGAGGAATTATTATCTGAACTTGATGCTACTCTTCAGTGTTCTCCACAGACATCGGCACACTGTGATATTAATGGTGATGTTATGGATAAAAATTGTGATAATATTGCAGAGGAGGAGATTCCTATCCAGAAAGACATTATGGCACTTAGGGATTTAAAACACCAACTGAGGCAAGCAAAACAGTTGCTGTTACAGCGAGAATGTGAAATAAGCAGGTAAGTTGGACCTTTATATTGTAAGAGAGAATAATGTGTTTTGCAATGTGCAGAAATCAGGTCTCAGTGTTCCAGATAGAATCTGAAAAGGTACCAGTCCCTCAACAAGGACTCTTGAGTGCAGGAAATGTCTGCACATACATTAACTTTAGTGACATGTTTTTTTGTGGCTAACTCTAATGCATTTTACTTTTCAAGGATTTTAGGCCCCCCCCCCCCCCCCAATATATTTTTCTGATCAATACGCGTGCTTTCATCATATACGTCGTCATTGTCATCCGATAGTCCGGTTCTTAAAACGAGAGCACCAGCCGGCAGATGCAACAAATTTTGAATCTGCCAACTTATATTTATTATTTTCGCCATCTGCATAGCACATAGACGAATTGCCGCCATTCCCGTACTTGCTTCTCATTCACAAAAATTCGCATGCTGCAGCACAGTTATTTGCTTCTGCATATTCAATAAAGTTAAGTTGAATGCATCATCATAAGCAAAACGCTTTCTTTTACTTTCATCTAATGAGTTGTTTTCATTTTCCCAGTCTCCTAAATTAAATCTAACTGGTGAAAGGGGGTTCAACAGTTTCGCCTGACTACCGATTAATTCCATGTCAGGCGTTGAATGACATTTAAGTTGTCTAATTTGCACCGGTCTTTTTCTTGAGTTGGGAGTAGTGTCTATGTAACCAGTGTATAAAGCAGGCGGAATATTATTGGGTTTACTTTCTTACTCATGTTATCCGATTGAATTGAATATAAACTTCTAAAGAGATTAAACTGAAATAATTTCTTATAGTGGTAGTGAAATATTTATATACCTTATCCTGTAATTATTTCCACAGTTGATTATCAATTTGTATTTGATAATTATTTATCATTGTTGTTTATTTGTGTGTTTTTTAAACTACCGGTAGTGTGATTCAATTGATCAAAATATGACTGGTTTCAGCGTGGACATGATTCAAATATTGTGACAGTTGATAACTTTGAGCAGAAACCATGTCCATACCATATCTCAGTAAACGAAACATCTGAGAGTCGGCATATTTTAGTAAAGTCATTGGCATTGTGCAAAAAAAAACAACCTATTATCCCCGAGGAATTTACCACAGATTAAGCATATGGTAGCTATTGTGCAACACTTTACCGTTGAGAAACCACTTTGCTTTACAAACAACAAATCAGCAGTAGTATATAAACTGTGTCTGCCTATTACGTCTAAAACACCTATCAAAGAAATCCAACAAATTATGTTGTTTTACAATTATTCACGCTGACTCGTATATTGCAATGTTATTTACCCTTTCCTAAGCGTGCGCGCAACAAACCCCCATGGAGCCTCTCGCTATTGTTTCTTTAAGACTATCGTACATGTATTTCTACTCTCGATCAAAATGTTTGTCGTATATACCTTCAGTATCGTAATTCTTATTTTTTTATGTAGATTTTTTTCATATTTACACTGAAATAGGCTAGCGTGTATTTCTACGAAACCGTGAAGTTTAATTATTACTGATTAGCTGAGGGTTAAATACTTGACTAGATATTATTAATATGGCGGTTCTTTTGGAAAATACATGTATTTCCGTAGTTCAAATAACATGTATGGCTGTATACCTTCAGTATCGTAAGTCTTTTATTTTTTTTACATAGATTCTGTTCATATTTACACTGAAATAAACTAGCGCACATTTCTACGAAACCGTAGAGTTTAATGATTACTGATTAGCTGAGGGTTAAATACTTGAATAGAGATTACTAATATGGCGGTTCTTTTGGAAAATACACGTATTTGCGTGGTTCAAATAACACGTATGGATGTATTTTCTGGTGGATGGACATCTGTCAAATAGACGTCAAGTATTTTAAAACATGTTTTTCATTCATTATCCTACCACTTATGTTTAAAAAAAAATATTTGTTTTATTTCATGACAGGACAAATCTTATCAGCCATGTGGCATCATTAGGCATGTGATCTCATTCGGCGATCGACAGAAACAAATACTGGAAATCGAGGGGAAAAAGCATTATAAATTTCAGATTTGGAACTTGACCTGCAGATAAGCTGACCCCCCTTCTTCAAGGCCTTATTTTTTTCCTAAATTTCTCGGCTTATACGTGAATATATGCGGTACTCACAAATAAGTTAGCTTGCATTTAAGTCGGTAAAAACATTAAAAAGTGCAATTCCTGTGTACAAGCCGACCCACAAGTCTGAGGCAACAACTCAAGATTCTATGCAGCTAGTTCTAAATTCATGTATTTAGGCAATCGTATATTAGAAAATAAATGTATTACTTGTATATCTCACTTATGGTTGGCATGTATGAGAAATGTTATATGTTAATATTATTTGTTTAAAAAATTAAATTTACTTAATTTTCTGTTTTCTTGTTGTTTGAACCTAATTTAATTTGGTGTATAGCATGATGAGAAGAATTTAGTATTTACTGGTTGCCATAACAGTACCTCAAATCCTTTGAGTCTAGTTATTTATTTTTTGTGTAATTACATTATAATTCTGTATCAGTGCACCAATTTCTATTTTGTCCTGAAACTAAATACCTAACTCCTTAAAATGTGATCCCCAGCATTACAGCAGTAAACAACAATAGAGTTTGGTTCAGTGCTCCCATTTAGGTTAGTGAACATATAATGGCGCCACTGCATGTACATTGAAGGCAAAATTTCTTAAATTATTTATCTTGTGTGTGAGGATATATATGGTAACTTACTGTTCATTTATTTTAAATCAGTTTGACACTGGTATTATAGTTGGGTAATGTGGAATCGTGACAGTCCTAACAAATATTTTGTGCATGCATTCTAGCCATTTATGAATCACACTGTCTAGTCAGTATCAAATAGACAATTAAGCGATTACAATGAATAAACATACGGTACATAATATATAGTGATTCCTAATGGTGTTCGATGTAACTGAGGAATTAAATCTAATCCAGACTGATTGCAATAGTCAGAAAATCCATTTAAGTTTTATTTAATTTATATTTGTTTAGAAGCTAGGAAAATGTCATGGGGTGGCTGGCAAATTGCAAGATCACTCTGAAAACTATTTGTTATTTAGATCTGTCAGTTTTTTCCTAAAAAAATTTCTTTTGTTTATGCCTTTATACGCTAGATTCCTGCTCTTATATAGGTCTAGTTTGCTTCAGTAACCATTCGGTTATTTTGATTTAATTTAAACAGTACTGCTAAAGTCCTCCTCTAGTTTCTCTCAGTAACAGAAAGCCCAATATAAGCAGTGGTTGCATATCATGCAATAAATTTAACTAATAATACATGATAATAATGTTTAGGTTCAAGGCGCACAGAATAGTTACAATATTGTGCACCAAGTCTACTGTTACCAGTATAATCTTTGTGATAAGGACGAGTTCTTGATGATCCCTGTACATTGACAATAACAGTAAACTAATCATGTCTTATTGACAATAGCCATAAAACAGCCATGTCTTATTGACAATAGCCATAAAACAGCCATGTCTTATTGACAATAGCCATAAAACAGCCATGTCTTATTGACAATAGCCATAAAACAGCCATGTCTTATTGACAATAGCCATAAAACAGCCATGTCTTATTGACAATAGCCATAAAACAGCCATGTCTTATTGACAATAGCCATAAAACAGCCATGTCTTATTGACAATAGCCATAAAACAGCCATTAAGCTTATCAAAGCTTTGTCTCTTAATTGTTGACAGCTTTTCCAAAAAGTGGCATTCATTTTAATAGTTAAGGCTGTAGAGTAAAGGTTTATGTGTTCACCGAATACCCAGTTGAAATTGTAAAAACACGATTAGTTTGAAACCCATAATTAAAATCCTGAACTTGATAAAATCTTGCATAGAGCATTTTTGTGCCTTGTTGTTGCCCATCATGACAAGTAAACTCGTTATATAACATCAACAAATTGGTTCTTGTTTGGCTTACATTTTGGACGAATTCTTAATTGATGTGGATGAGCTGCCAATAAGCATTTAAAGTATCAAATTTGTTTGAAACTGCAGAGGTCTCAGAAACGCTTACCGGTAAATACGTGTATGGGACGCAAATACTTGATCTGGGACGCAGAAAATCTCAAACCATTGTTAAAATACCCCCAGATGTGCCTGCTGTATTTATAGGAGTACATCAAAAGAGCATGTTGCAATAGCTGGGCCACAACTTCAAAGACTTTGACTAGCAGCTTGGGTGGGGAAAATGAGATGAAATTTACAATGATTTAGTTCTGAGACATCATAAGAGTACACCACAACTTTAGCTTGCATTATTGTGTTAATTTCTGATTGTAGCCAAGTACGACCTCAAAATCAAGACCTCAAAATCAAGACGCATCAAAACTTGGAACAAAAGTCATTTGCAAATTTGGATAAGTATTTTGGGGTTAAATGGCTGAAGTTCTGATGTGTTCTTATAATAACCACCAGTAAATCTCGGGGGTCTTTCAGTCATTATAAATGTCAACACATTTTCCCACCCAAGCTGCTTATTGGTGTGGTCCCTCTCAGATTAACATCATATGACGGACCCCTAGACCAACAAATTGTTCTCCACCTTTTTTAAAAATTATTTTGACTGGCGGCATTTAAAAATAAAAATAAAAGGTGGAGAACGATTTATTAGTCTAGACGGACCACCTAATATCGAAAGTTAATTAATTTTATGTTTCTCTGTTTCCACCCATAGTATGTGTGCGTGTTTTTAGTTTCTTAAAATTTTCATTTTAGTAAATTTGATATAGGGTATATTGGGTGTATCGCTACTCCTCAACCCGGACAGGTTTCAGAGTTATTTAAATTAATGGAAAATTAGTGGATCAGTTGTGTCCATTGAATGCTATATTGTATTATGTATTACCTTTGTATATTTGTTTGGACTGGCTTTTTTGGTCAAATTTAGTTTCAGTTTTTATTAATTTATAAATAATTCATTTAAAGAAGCATTTTAGTATATGTAAAGGTTAAATAAAGGTTTGTATAGATGATTATGATACATTCATCTTTTCTTAAATGTATACGGAAGCGAAAAAAGAAACGTTCTTTCAAAGCTGGCCGGCATAGAACAGGAAGAAAAGTTAGTTATCTCCCTTTTGCCCGTAACGGATAAACAACTTAAAAATTCTGCCGTTAATTTTAATAACCTGGTTCAAATTCCTCTTAAATTTTCAACCTTTGTGTCAACTGTCCCAGGGATACCACTACGTATTGCATTATTCAACACTCAGTCAATAGGATCACCGGAAAAGCACACAGAAATTGTTAATTTTATCAACAACCATAATATTGACGTCTTCTTCCTGACAGAAACTTGGTTAAATTCGGCAGGTGATGAATGTAAGTGTGCGGTTTTAACACCCAGGTCAAATGCCTTAAGTACAACACAACTTCAGTTTCTGCCACACATTGTTTGAACTAGTCCAAACAACGCTCACACTGGAACAAAGGTCAGTCCATTTTTTTCTGTCTCTGTCGTCGTCCTCCTAGTAGAAAAAACAAGCTGACTGAATCTCTATTTTTGGAGCAGTTTCCAAATCTTCTAGAGTATGGAAATTTGATAGGTGGCAACCTAATTATTCTTGGAGATTTCAACTTTTCACTTTGACTGTCATGGTAAACCATACACGTCAAAACTCCTAGATTCCATTCATGTTTTCAATCTTAAACAGTCGGTTAACCAACTACCCATAAACTTGATCACATTTTATACTGGTTTCTTTATAGACCTGATGATAATATTCTGCAATCCACCCTTGTATCCCATGAACTTGCATCGGATCACCTCTGCATTGTATGCCATCTCGATGTATCAGTCCCTAACCCTCCTCCTCTATTTGCTACTAAGAGAAACCTCCATATGATAAATAGAACCCAATTCATGCATGACATTCAAGAAAACCTAAAAAAAACTTTCTTACATCCAACAGCGGAACAACTTGATAACTGCCCGCGTTCATTGCTTGAAAAACATGCCCCAGCCTCCAAATGCAGAGTATCAATAAAAAAGTGTTCTCCATGGTATAGCAGTGTTAGGGACCAGCTTCGCACTGCTAAAAGACACCGCCGAAAAGCAGAGAGACTTTGGCATTCCACCAGACTCACTACTGGTATTCATAAACAAATCTACAAAGCCGCTAAGAAGAACGTCACAAACATAATTCATTTAACCAAATCATCCCACTACAGTACTAAGGTCATGGATAGTTCCAGCTGCAAAGAGCTCTTTGAGATAACTAACAAACTAATGTCAAGGAAAAAAATGTACACCACTTCCAACGACCTTCTCTCCACTAGACCTACCAGACCAATTTGCAAATTTTTCGATGACAAAATACAAACCATTAGAGATTCGCTTGACAGCACAATTACAAATGATTCGTCACCATACAGTTATGATGCAGAATTTCAGCGACAACCGTTAGAAGCATTTGCACCTGTTTTTATTGATTTAGTACGGACAATCGTGATGAAAAGTTCACCAAAGTCTTGTGAACTTTATCCAATTCCGACATCACTGCTGCTAGACCCAATATTGCCTACACTAACTGATGTTATTAATATCTCTCTCTCATCAGAGGAATTCCCAACATTTTTCAAAACTGCCATCGTAAAGCCACTACTAAAGAAACCAACACTTGACCATAACGATTTAAAGAACTACCGGCCAGTTTCTAATCTCCCATTCATATAAAAAATCTTAGAAAAGGTTGTTCTTACTCAACTTGTATCTCATTTGAATTCAAACAGTCTTTTTAGCAATGTACAGTCTGCATATCGCCCTTGCCACAGTACGGAAACTACTCTTCTGAAAGTATTTAGTGACATTCTCACTGTTTTGGATAGTGGAAAGATTACAGTCCTCACTCTCCTAGTTTTATCTGCAGCATTTGACACAATAGACCATGATATAATACTTCACTGTCTCCAGCATGTATTTGGCATTCAGAATATAGCCTTAAAGTGGTTGAAGTCCTACTTAGTCAACAGGACACAAATTATATCTGCAAATGGAATATACTCCAGCCCAGTTGACGTATGTTGTTGTGTTTGACAGGGATCTGTTCTTGGACCTGTTCTCTTCATTCTGTAAACTCGGCCGCTCTCAAGTGTCATAGATCATCACCCAGTGTCGCACCAATTGTATGCTGATGACACCCAAATATACAAGTCTAGCCACCCAAATGAAGTTGATGCTACCATCCATGGAGTAGAGAAGTGCATTTCTGATGTGAAATCATAGATGATCCAGCCTCACCCATGTGATAATCGTATACTCATTGTTCCCAAGGTGAAAACAAAGTCATATGGACAACGTTCTTTTGCACACCAGGGCCTGGCGGCGTGGAACGAATTGCCCATTGAAATTAGACACAAAGACATAGTGGTCCCTTTTAAGAGTGCACTTAAGACTCACCTGTTTCGCCTGCAGGGACAAACTTAGTGACCTAATCATGTTTTGTATCTTATATGTTTTCAGCATATTTTTATGTTTTCCAATTTCATTGTTTTTGTCATTTGTTGTTCTGTAGTGCAGTCATATCATTACCGTATTGATGGTGTAAAGCGCTTGGAGCTTCGAAAGATTAGTCGCTATACAAAGTCCTCATTATTATTATTATTATTATTGTCAAATATTAACGTTTCCTCTTTTAATCGGTTATATCTTAGTTGGGTAATTGTAGAAAAATAGGTGTAAGTTACCATTTATATAAATATTACAAACAAATGAGTATAGTATTTTTGTTAAATCATAAAAGTTCAAATTTGGTAATAGTAGAAAGTCTGTATATCATATTCATAGTTTCTATATTCCAGTTTAGTTATAGTACTGGTAATGTAGTTTTACTTAGCATAAAGTTCAAATTGTGAAATGGTTAATGCAGGGTGTAGCATTTGCACCTGGCACACACAACTAGGCAGTGCTCCTGGTACCTCCTGCTGCATGCTTTTTGTCCCATAGCTCAGGACCATATTGATTTTCTTAGACTTAGTTTTGTCAGTTTTGTGATACATTCAAAAGAGTAAAGATATAATATTATAATGTCCATTTATTATGTTCTTTTTGTTCACATTAATACTAATACTTTATAAACGTCCTACAGAGATATTACAAATCTTGAAAGTAACCACATATCTATTCCTGATGTCCACATGAGATTGTTCTTGTTCCATGGAGATTTCAACCATTGTGTCAGCAGTGTGTCTGGATCACATGCATATCCATCTCACGGAGTTCCATTACCTATATCAAATATCTATAGAGAATAATAATTTCATTATGTCAAAATTCTGTTCATACATCTGCGAATCTTCGTATGTCCATCCTTATTCCCACATGAGATCTGTTCCAGATCTATAGGGATTTAATTTGTGGCGCTAGCAATACGGTCTAGATCACATGCATATCCATCCCTATTTCACCGCTAACATAATCTCCAGGTCCTTCAGATTTCCAAATGAAAACACTCTTGCTTGTATGTTTGTTTCGTTGTACCAGTCAATCTGGTTTTTATAAAGTTCAGTGTTAATTCATGTGTTGATAGTTAGTTACATTTAGAAGGTTCAGTATCGTTCCATTTTCATGTCATTTCAGATTTATAGTAAAAGTTATTTCCATAGTAATTTAGTCGATCGATGTTGATTCAAATTCAAAGTTCAAAATTTCTTTCAATTTTAGTTCCATTGTGATAATTCATTGTCCATTTATTTCTATTTTGTTTCCACTATTTGATGCTCTTTATCTTCATGTTCTGCTGTACAATTTTTTTGTGGCAAATTGAAAGTTATGTTCCTGGTATACCTGCACTAGATGGACCACTTGGGGAAGTCAACCTGTAAATTGTAAATGTGGAAGTTTTTGTTAGGTGTGCAGCTGCCACCAAAAGAGTAGATAATAGATGATGACAATCGGGGGTTGTGCTGCCTAGCAAAGTGGTTAACTAAGTCACCTAAAAATGTAAACTTTGCCTTTTCTCTTCTTAAATTGAAAATGTCTTTGCCTTGTAATTTTGTTTTGACAAACAGTAGAACCTGTTATGAAAGACCACCCCTGCGGTCATAAAATTAATGGTCTCTCAAAATAGGTGGTCTCTCATAACAGGTCATAAGACTATATAATCAGAACATCTGTGCATTGAGATTCTGGTCTCCCAAAACAGGTGGTGTCTCATAGCAGTGGTCTCTCAAGACAGGTTTTACTGTACAATGAGTTACAGTAGTTTATGACTTTTCAGATGCTTCTTATCTGTTGCCATGTTTTGAAAGTAGTGTTATAGCCAATGGCAAAATGAATCATGTGTAGTGTTAATACCAAATGTGCATAGAAGCTCTTTCACATTCATAGGTATGTTTAATAGCTGACTGACCAATTGGCATTTTTCCAAGCAAGTTATCAGTGCTTTGATTTGCACAAGATAGGGCTACTATTTGATGATGAAAATGTACCAGTTCTGTTTTGGTACTTGTACATTAATACGTAAGTAGCAATTTTTTTGTTTTAAAAATATTTATTGGTAAAGATCATATTCAAATTTAAATTTCTTGTAATTGATTTCCTTATAAAATCAAATGAAAAATAAGTCTACTTCATTAGACTGTTTTCATAAATAATTCAGCACATAGAATAAGGACAATGTACAATTTATAGAAAGCAAAGTCTAAATATTAGAGGATTTAGTTTAATAATGCTATAATAAAGGTCAGAAACATATTGGAAATAATAAAGCACTGCAACTTGGTAATGTAATGACATACATTTTAGTGAAAATACGAAAAAAGCAGTGAAGCAAATACTATTTGACCAATGTCTGATGTTACTGCAAATAATAAAACCATACATTTGCAATTCTATCAAAGGATTGTTGTAATGAGTCTTGAAAGTGATTGGTTATATTAAGATAAGCTATATTTCTAAAAATAGAAGCACACACGTTATGAATTAAAAATAATATAATATCAATACTGTACTCCTATTAATTACAGTGTTCTTTTAACGTCAGATGGGCAAAATACACTCCATGTATTTCCACCCAAACATAAACTTTCAAGTATGAATACAATTGGCATCAGTATAGTAACTTGTATACATGTATACAAAATATGATAAACATAGCATAATACTGATTTTTCAACTTGAAAAAAAAGTACAAGTGTATTGCATAAAACAGTTGTTAAATGGATGCTGAAAAATAGAGAACATATATATATAGAGAGAGAGAGAGAGAGAGAGAGAGAGAGAGAGAGAGAGAGAGAGAGCATTTCTTGCTTTACTCCCACTTCTCCCTGTTCAGCTCTTATTTCTAACTATTCTGTCCAAACAGAGAAGTCACTTATCCCTAAAATTCAATTCAATCTTGACAACTATCAGACAAGAGAGAGTTTGATAATGTGATATGGGGTAGAGACTACAAAATTACCAGACATACTGTGACAGTGAATAAGATGGCTGAAGTATGACCATGGAAAGGATGTAATATTGTGCATTTTCTGCACAGAGTATTCAGAAAATATGAAAGTGCATTGGTTGCTTCTTTCGTAGTGATGTGTTAAAGCCTTAATCATGCGTTGCAAGTCACTGGGGCTCATTGAAATGAAAATGGTGAAATCAGATTGGAGAAGTTCACAGGGATCATTTTTGGATACAATGACTGTGATCCTGCTTATAATCCAAGAGATGCCATCAAACTATGGCATGCTGCGGATCCAAGAAATGGAAGGCCAAAGATCCTATGGACATAGAGTTGATGACAAATTGGATACAGAAAATGAACATTAGCTTTTCTCAAGTCTTTTTGGTGAAATACAGTTGTTATTCTTTGCATCGATGCTAATAAATAATAAAGGTTGAATCAGAAAGTGAACAGGCTTCTGTTACATTTAAGCAGTATCAGTGAAATTTAGACAGGATCACAAAAACATGTGAACCTTTACACTTTTGTCATAATTATTACGATGTTCTTCACCAGATTGCATCTTATGCGCACCTGTGTGTGGATTATGCATGAAATATAAAGTAAAAATTAAGCAACAAACAGTTGTTTTTATTATTTATGTTAACATTCTTTTTTTATTCCACTCATCATAAAAATGTATATAACAAGAAAGACCGTTGCCTGCTAAGAGCTAATTTGTCGAGCATTGACTTATATGTAATTTCCAAATTTTCTATAGCAACTACAAATGACCAATTTCCAAGAAAACGGATGGGTTTCTTTAATTTGAAACTTTCCCATGCAGATTCAATACATTGATTTTTAAGTTGGATAGTGGACCAGTCGACCACTAATTGCACAAGATATTTAGTGAACAGGGTTTTACAGTTTGACTTGTAGATGAAACTTCTTTTAGCAGATTGGTCTTTCTAAAATTAAAAACATGTCCAATCAGGAAAAGGACAAATCAGTAAAGCCTTACAAATTTGTATTTTAAAAAAAAATAAGAAAAAAGAATGAGAATGATGCAATGCAGTACTTAGGTTGAGCATTTCATCGTGCAGAATTTGTGGACCTTACATTGATTAAGCAAAAGTTAAAAACAAAACATATACTAGTTAAAGTGTGTGTAGGATATCAATAATTTTTCAGTACATGTTTTTGTGGTATTGTGGTTTTAATCCACTTGGTATTTGCCTATTTTTATGGATGGTACTCTGGTTCTCATCCTCTTGGTGTTTGCCTATTTTTATGGATGGTACTCTGGTTCTCATCCTCTTGATATTTGCCTATTTTTATGGATGGTACTCTGGTTCTCATCCACTTGGTATTTGCCTATTTTTATGGATGGTACTCTGGTTCTCATCCTCTTGGTATTTGCCTATTTTTATGGATGGTACTCTGGTTCTCATCCTCTTGGTACTTGCCTATTTTTATGGATGGTACTCTGGTTCTCATCCTCTTGGTATTTGCTTATTTTTATGGATGGTATTCTGGTTCTCATCCTCTTGGTATTTGCCTATTTTTATGGATGGTACTCTGGTTCTCATCATCTTGGTATTTGCCTATTTTTTGTTGTTAGTATTCAGGTTTTAATCCACTTGGTATTTGCCTATTTTTATGGGTGGTATTCTGGTTCTAATTAACTTGGTATTTGCCAATTATGTGCCAAATATTTTACCCTACTGATCCAGGTTAGCAGTAAAAATAAACATGTACAGTTTAAGCTGTTACATCATACTCATAGCCTCAAGAAATTATGGGTACTGATATTGGTAGTAGTAATATATTGATTACACTTTTATGCTCTGATTATGTTTTTTTGCACCTTTTAATTACAAAAATACACTTGTACTTTTCTTGGGATTTGCATGTATGTAAAAGTATTCTTTTGATCTTAATTGCACAACCTTCAATTTCTGCCACACACCGTTTGAAGTAGTCCAAACAACACTCACACTGGAACAAAGGTCAGTCCATTTTTCTGTCTCTACCACCCTCCTCCTAGTAGAAACAAGCTGACTGAATCCCTCTTTTTGGAGCAGTTTCCGAATCTTCTGGAATATGGAAATTCTGTAGGTGGCAACTTCATTATTCTTGGAGATTTCAACTTTCACTTTGATTGTCATGGAAACCCATACACGTAAAAAAATCCTAGATTCCATTCATGTTTTCAACCTTAAGTAGTCAGTTAACCAACCCACCCACGTTTTAGACCTGATGATAATATTCTGCAATCCACCTTTGTATCCCACAAACTTGCATCAGATCACCTCTGCATTATATGCCATCTCGACGTATTATTCCCTTACCCTCCACCTTTATTTGCTACTAAGATAAATCTCCGTATGATAAATAAAACTAAACTAATGCATGACATCCAAGAAAATGTAACAACTTGCTTACATCCTACACCAGAACAACTCGATAACTGCCTGCGTTCATTGCTTGAAAAACATGCCCCAGCCACCAAGACTTGGATCGTCCTGGGCTTCGCCAATGTCGCAAATTGCGATTATTTTTCCTTATTGGCGATAAAAATGTCCCATCTGGCGATTTTTTTGGTGACAGATCTTTTGGTTATTTAATTTGTACAAACAATCATGGATTTGGAGTGGATAAATTAAAAGGGAAAACGAAAGGAAGCCACAAACTTGACTAAGCAATGCATTGAAATCTGTAACACAAACGATCCTTTGTTTGTATCGACAACCCCATCTTAGCAGTGCATTGTTAAATCATAATCTGCTTGTGCTGACATCTGGGCCGAGTACTGTATGCTGTGATACAGTCAATCATGCTACCGTACTATACCTACAACTGACCGACTTCTGAAGACGCGAATAGAACAGATAAAAAATTAATTGAATGGCTAATCCTTCTGTTTTTTTTTTTTTTTTTTTTTTTTTTTTTTTACATATACCAATAGTTTTACTGAACCTTCATAGAAAACTGATAACCTTTGAAGTACCGACTACTGTGTATACATTCAAAGCAAATGGAAAAAATCTCAATCACAGTTATATCTGTCGCCAGTGCAACATTATCGTGAGTAACGGAAGATAGACGTTGCGTGTTCCTCATCTCCTCCTAAGTTAACAAAATTAACGGCGTTTGGATTTAGTGCAAAATCATCAGACAATACAGTCACTAAACCCGATGATAAACCTTGCAGTCCAACGTCATCTACATGTAGTGCTTCAAGTGCAACAAAACATAATTTTGAACAGGGCAAAAATTCCCAAAAATTTCTAGACAGGTGGAAACTTGGGCGTCCGTGGCTGAGATATGATAAAAAGTTAAAACAGATGTTCTGTGATGTATGTATCAAGGCAAAGTTCGTCAATTCATTTACAACTGGCTGTGATATTTTGAAGGAGGAGTGTGTCACCAAACATGAATCCAGGCGGTGTAAATAATATTTGTGCATTTTACTGATTGATCTTTTCCTTTTGCCATCAATCCCGTGCTACGGTTACAGAGACTTAAACTCCGCAAGAAGAAATAGCAAACAACAAATAAACAAGTTTTTCATAATTAAAAATAATTATTTATTTCTCAAAATACAGGAGTGAAAGAATCCCTAAATTGGGTGTTAACTTATGCAAATATATACGGTCCAATATTGCCAGGTGTTGACTCGTGCAATTCATTCGTGGGAATGGAGATCCTATTTTGCTTGTTGAGAAAATTTATACAGCATTCAGTGATCATTCTTTTGGGATTTAGGAAGCAAGAGAGCATTTAATGGAGATTTTGGCGAACTTAGTAATTTGCTCAGAATTTTTATCACGTGGCGGGTGGTCAGCTGACCGCAATAGCCACTCGATAGGTGGTGGGCAAAATATGGCAAACGCTTCATAATCAGTATCAATTTTCAGACTATGTCAACATCGTTTATCGAGTTGGAAAATGCCTATTCAACAGCGATGCTGCCGCAAATATTGACGAAATTTAATATTGGAACCATTCTGTCTTATTTGCGCCCCCGGCTGTCGCTGTCTCTTCATTGTTGATACTTTGGGCCGATTTGGCGCCCCCTAGCCACCGGGGCGAATGCCCCACCTGCCCCCCCCCCCCTCGCTACGCCACTGGGTAACAACATTCATATATGTGCACAAACGGTGATGCGGGATGCTGACACCAGAAATAAACTCTGCATCTCATCTCTCGAGAATTTAACGAGAATCAGCATGTACAGATGTGAAAAATTAGACTTTGAAACTGCATTCAACAATTGGGCAGCCATAAAATCGCGACGGATCTTCATGTAACACATTTTTAACATTTTGTTAATGCTTGTTGTAACCGCTCCGGTGGCCTAGTGGTTAGAGCGTCCGCCCCGGAAGCGGGAGGTCGTCGGTTCGATCCCCGGCCGAGTCATACCAAAGACTTACAAAAATGGTACTAACAGCTGCCTCGCTTGACGCTCAGCATTAAGAGGTTAGTGTTAGGACTGGTCGGCCTGGTGTCAGGATAATGTGACTGGGTGAGACATCATGCTACATGTCTGCGGCATGATGTCTCAGTGCTAGACATCACTATAAACTGCCTCAATGCAGACATCGTAGCGATATGACTGAAAAATTGTTAAAGCTACGTTAAAAATCCTAATCAAACAAACAAAAAAATGCTTGTTGTAATTAAGGTATTAATTAACCCAAATTTTGTAATTTTCATTGCCTGTTACATTAATAGACTAAATTAACACTTGGAAAAATGTACACTACTTGTTCTGGCGATACTGTTGTGTAAAAAAAAAATGTTAATATTTCTTGCTGTGAGACGGAATTATGTGATTAGCTTTACATAACCTTCTTCACATTTCTTGCTATGAGAAGGAATTAGTCGCAAGTTAAGGAACGTCAATATCCATGGTGAGAGAGAGAGAGAGGAAGAGGTGTCGCCACGATGATGATAAGTCACAGCTACATCTGGAAAGAGAAGTCAGACATCTATTTTCTGCTGATATGAAGAACTTTATATATATATATATATATATATATATATATATATATATATATATATATATATATATATATTTCATTCTAGAAACACATCTAAAAACTTTATAATAGCAATTCATGAAATACATATTACATTTTCCTTATTAAGCTTTCCAACTTCATTCATTCGTATAACTTCTGCATTTTAGAATATTATACAAATAGTTAATTCTCAATCAATTTCAAGATAGCCAAAGTATAAAATGTAATAACTGTAATTAATGCAACAAATAATTTAAAGAAATGCATTTTACTTATTTTTAAAATAGAATATTGATTTAGAATATATTGCTAGATGTTATTCTTTCTTGCTTAAAGAATACTTTATTTCAATCATTAAATCAAAACACGAAGTTGGTAGCAAATTCAACCTTTACAATAAAAATCACATATAATTAAATATGAATTCTTTAAAACATTTAAACATTCCATTACAATATATTATAAATAAAAGAATTCAGTAGCAATGTTGCAAACAAAACAATTTTACCATTAAAATCTCAATCATTAAAAATACTTATTCCTAAAAGAAGTTACGACATATACAGTTTTCTTACCTGGAAAGAGAAGTCGGACATCTATTTTCTGCTGATATGAAGAACTAACCTGACCTGATTGCGCATATTCGTTTGACGACGTTACACCAAATATGGGTATCCGTTGTTGAAAGCCATTTTGTTTTTGTGTCGTCTAGAAGTTTCTAGAGAAAGATTACTCCACTTTTATTAACCGAATTGGACTTCTGCCAATGTCTAGGTTACAGAATATATATTTGTACTAATGGAACCTAGAGATTGTAGCTGAGTCTGCAAAATGCATGTATTATGTTTTTCGTTATATAATCCTACACAACACTAACACTGTACATTGGCAAGCTTTTAGTTATTTTTACTGGTGTTATGCAGTATGGTTATATACATTGCCTTTTTCACTTGGTCAGCAACCATTTCTATTCTATATAGTTGTGCTTAAAAAACAAATGAAATTACATTGAATATATTTTAGAAACTTACTTAAATATAAATAAATGAAACATTACTTTAATACAATTCAAAGAAAATGGCAATCTTATTAATTTTACTAAAAACTCAATCCTAACAATGCTTTATGTTGAAAATTGGCGACAAAATTGTTGAGGTTGGCGATTTTTTTGGCGACAGATTTTTAAAAGCCAGGACCATCCATACAAGTGCAGAGTATCAATTAAAAAAAAGTGCTCTCCGTGGTATCGCAGTGTTACGAACCAGCTTCGCACTGCTAAAAGACATTGCCGTAAAGCAGAGAGGCTTTGGCTTTATACCAGACTCACTATTCATAAACAAATCTATGAAGCCACTAAAAAGAACGCCATCAACATAGTCCATTTAGCCAAATTATCCCACTATAGTACCAAGATCACAGAGAGTTCTAGCTGCAAAGAGCTCTTCGAAATAACCAACAAACTAATGTCAAGGAACAAATGTACACCATTTCCAACTACCTTCTCTCCAGTAGACCTTCCGGACCTATTTGCAAATTTCTTCTGTGACAAAGTACAGAGCATTTGATATATGCTTGACAACACAATTTAAATTGACTCGTTGTCACCATACAGTTACAATACAGAATTTCACAGACAACCATTAGGTGCATTTGAACCTGTCTCTATGGATTTAGTATGTACAGTCGTGACGAAGAGTGCACCAAAGTCATGTGAACTTGATACAAATCCAACATCTCTGCTGCTTGAGTGCTTAGACCCAATATTTTCAAAACTGCCATTGTAAAGCATCTGTTGAAGAAACCAACACTTGACCATAACGATTTAAAGAACTACTGCCCAGTTTGTACTCTCACGTTCTTATAAAAAACAAATCTTAGAAAAAGTTGTTCTAATCCAGCTTGTATCTCATTTGAATTCAAACAGTCTTATTAGCAATGTACGGTCTGCTTATCGCCCTTGCCACAGTACTGAAACTACTCTTCTGAAAGTATTTAATGACATTCTATCTGCTTTGGATAGCGGAAAGATTACAGTCTTCACCCTCCTTGATTTGTCTGCAGCATTTGACACAATAGACCATGATATATTACTTCACCGTCTCCAGCATGTATTTGGCATTCAGAATATCGCATTACAGTGGTTAAAGTCCTATTTAGTCAACAGGACACACATTGTATCAGGAAATGGAATAAAATCCAGCCCAGTTGAATTATGTTGTGGTGTCCTACAGAGGTCTGTTATTGGGCCTGTTATCTTCATTCTATTCACTCAGCCGCTCTCAAGTGTCATAGATTATCACCAGTGTCTCACCAATTGTGGGGTCCCCGAGTGGTCTAAAGCACTCTCCGTTATGGATCACTGCCATCTCATGTCTGTTTGCGTGGGTTCGAGTCTCAGATTCGGCCAAGTGAGTATGTGTGAAAGCTTGCCAGTAGCTTCTCGTGGGTCGGTGTTTATTCCCGGGTTCTTCCTCCACTAATAATACTGGCTGCCATGTATAGCCTATCTTGTGCTGAAAAATGGCGTTAAACCCTACAACAACAACAACTCACCAATTGTACGCTGATTACACCCAAATATACAAGTCTAGCCACCCAACTGAAGTTGATGCTACCATCCAAGGAGTGGAGAGGTGCATTTCTGATGTGAAATCATTGATGACATGTATAAGCTGCAGATGAATGATGATAAAACTGAGGCCATGCTGATCACAACACAAAGCCTTTCTGATTCACATCTTTACCTGAAACAATAAATATCAGCAATACCAACACTAAGTTTACAGTCAGTATGAAATTTAGGTGTTACTCTGAACAGTACTCTCACAGTGCACCAACATGTCATGTATGCAAGGCTGCATATCTTGAGCTGAGACACATGAGCTTCATTCGCAAATATCTTTCATTCGCAAATATCACTTACTATTCCCACAATGAAAACGAAGTCGTATGGACAACGTTCTTTTGCATTCCAGGGCCCAGCAACATGAAATGAATTGCCCACTGAACTTAGACACAAGGACACAGTGATCCCATTTAATAGTGCTATTAAAACTCTATAATTTCGACTGCAAGAACAAACTTAAAGACCTTATTAATATATTGTGTCCTGCCTTAAACATTTGTTTGTTATTTCATGGTGTTTGTGTGTTGTTGTAATCATATCATTATATATGTTGGTTTTTTTTAATTATTATTATATCGGTGTTTTCTAATGTTATAAAGCGCTTAGAGCTTCAAGAGATTAGGCGCTTTACAAAGTTCTCATTGTTATTATTATTTACTCGGGAGACCAGGCTATACAGTACTTACAGTGCATTGTGCAATCCAGATTTATTTCCAAACATATTAAATGGAGATTTTGCGTTATTCATTGTTTCGACCAAACTGCATTCTTTCAGATAACAATTCAGATAGTCCATAATAATTGTTTCATTTACGTTGAATCACGCACTGACGAGTTACTTATTTTCAATTATAATATAAGCGATCCTTCAAATTGAGGTGATATTTTAAAAAGGTACGCATGTTTAGGCACATAACCAGCATAATATACATGTTCACGAAGAGTGGTAATAATAAAGCCTAAAATTATCATATAAATCAACATCAATCAGTTTTAGTTTTGTGTTTTGGCTGAACAAACATCGTAACTTTCCACACAGTGGAAAGCTTGATGTTTCGGCATCTCCAGTTTTGTTAGTCGGCGAATTTGTCTTTGGTTTTGTGACAGCAGTACAGACCAGTTTAATCAGTTAAACCTTGAAACTGAAATGTGTTAAGAGGGAATTTGACCGGCAACTATGTCAGTACATTGATGTGTTACTGCCTTTCGTTCCATAAATTTAGCACGATTACCGTAGTTTTGTAAAACTTTGTGTAAAGCATACATATGAACTATTCTAAAAGCCAAAATTATAATAGGGAGACTGAATTTAATATATTAAAAAAATCAAGATTGGTACCTAAAACTGGGAGGTTTTTCGTTGCATTTTTAAAGCTATATTTTCACTTGATATTGATCGATTTTCCTTGTCCAATACATGTATGCGTGAAATTCGCAAAATGACTCGCCATATTTTTCCCAGGACGTGCCCAGTTTTCATATCCAGGTCAGCTGTGGCCAAACTGCACAATAGCTAAGATTAGTCTTAAATAAACAAGCAAGAAAGTTGATCCTTATCGATACAACCATGTTGTGTCGTAATTCAAAGAAACCACGTTCTATCTTATTGTGTGTTATGCAAGCACCAGCAGTTGATTGGCAAATAAAGGATGCCCAGTTTGTGTTTGATCTAACGGGACCTAAATAGGCAGCATCGTGGCAACGTACATGTGGCAACTATTTTTCCGCACGTTGTATATCCGACCATATTCCCACATTGGCAGCTTTTTAAATCATTTAGTATTGTTTATTATAAAACATGCATTCTGGATTGGTTTTATTTGAGGACACGTTTGCAGCGTTGTATGTATTTTCATTCCTTCTTTTAATTTAACTATGACAATTAACGTGGGTATATACGGTATAAAAATGCCAGGTGGTCACCCGTGTAAGTTTCTTTCGTGAGAATGGCGTATAGAGTTTGCATTCGTAGTGTCGTTCATGGGATTTGAAATTAATTGTGGACGGTTTTATTTTAATTTAATTTTTGGGTACTGGCTTTTTAAAATAATTTTTTATATTGTTGTAGAGGTTTAAAATCTCATAAATTTACGTGAATAATGTTTAAACTTAACATTCAATTTAGTGTTGAAGCGAATTCTTCCTAGTAAAGCAATAATTTCGCCACAACATAACATGTTTGACTTTTCTATTTAGAATAAATGAAAATCGAAGACAATGTAATAATTGGGATTTCTCAGCAAAAATCGGAAGATATGAAATCAGGAGGTAGGCGTTACGTGTTTCGGCTCTAATAAACAGGTGAAAACAAGCATCGTAAAATTTAACAAATAATTTAGTTCCTTGGAAAATGATCGTAAAAATGGAAAAAGAACTTTGTTTTAAGAATCCAATCCAAAAACAACCCAATCTTTATTTTGTTTTGTTTTGGGGTTTATCTTTTTTGTTTAGGCTGATAATCTTTAGACTTGTTTTAGTTATTATTATTATTATTATTATTATTATTGATGCGTTTTTTTTAAATCAACAAATGAAAACATGCATTATAGTTAAATAGTTGAAAGAAGTTAATCTGTTTCAATTTTTCTTTTCATTCCAGGCTACGGGAAGAAAATGTAGAGCAGAACCAGCGACTAGATACGGCCCTCAAAGAACAAGATCGTCATCTTCGCGAGATCAACATTCTTAGAAAACAGAATTCTGATGACCTCTACATACCACAGATTAAGGAGGTACAGGGACTGAATATTGTTACATTGGTCCAAACTGTTTTAACTAAATTTAGGCTGGTTCCAGACTTCTGACAGCTGGATACCAAAGTTTGACTAATTTCACACAAACCATGTTGTACAGTGTTTAACTACAGTAAGACCTGTTATGAGACTCTGCCCCTTCTGCCAACAAAATGTGGTCTCTCAAGACATGAGGTCTCTCATAACAGGTTTGTACAAAAAGACCAGTTTCTAAGGTCCAATTTTAGAACAATTTCAAGAAAAATAACCACAATCACTGTACATTTATTCTTTTTTTTTATTAGTAGTTCTTCTGAAAACGACATTATATAGCAATAAAGATATACTTATCTATAAACATGAAATCACATGTACATTTGAAAATCACATATTTCAGCATATGGTATCATTTCTGAATTACAAATTTTCCATTATAGCAATCTGAATTTGTTTAACCAACGTTTAAACTACTTTTTTGCAAGTGGTCTGCTGTTTTTCACTTTTGTTACAATAAATATTTTCTTAAAATTTGTCTCCTTTTAGTTCGAGGTTCATCCATTCTTATTAAGGTTCAAGGTTTTAAAATTATTAGTGCTGAGTTGTATTAGCGAACGTAAAAACGGTTTTGACTGAACTGCCGGAAATATGAAAAATCTATACACGTGCATTGCATATCTAACAATTAATGAAATAAAAAGAAACAATTACAGATACAGAATCATTTACTCGGAGATGATAATCAACAGCTTCATTCAGACATACAGTGATTAATTCTAAGCAAAGTGTGTAACCCAGTCGTACCAACTTGAATAGACAATAGCTTTGTGATTGCGATGTAATCTCCTAATAACGGGGAAGAAAACAACAAACATCACAAGTCTTGAACACAGTCAATTGAATCCTGCAAACGATTCTCTCTTGCTGGTTTAATAGACGATGACTTTATTCACCTCCGGCAATACAGATTAAAGACAAACAAAAAACATGACCACAACGTCAACTTAGGCAGTAGAACAGTAATTCCTGACATGTACATTGGCCTGGTTTATGGATTATCATCTATCACCGATAGCAACAATACTTTTTTATTTTTTTTAAAGATTCCTCTTCTGTTTTTTTTTTATTTATCAGAACAGTCATTGCTAATCAAGCGGCCGTTGTGATAATTGATTAAATATAGGTCAGTGGTGTCTGTCTGTTCTCATGATACGGTCGTTGATAGGGATGGACATACACCACAATTAATTTTACTATATGTTCTCTACATATATTTCTCAGTGCTGACCTTTCAACTGTGTGACAATCAATACAAATCATATGTTAATCTAAAATACATCCAAAGATAACTTCACGGTGAAATTCTTGTCAGGGATTCAGCGGCATTTTTTTGTGCGGCTGTGCTGCATGTGCACTGTTGCCAAATTACACACTGACAACCACTCTCTCAGCTCATATTCTCAAGAATAAACAATTACCTTTAAATCCCTACCAAAAATGCATCAATAAAACTCTTCTATCACCACCAAAATGAGAGAGGAAAAAATGTTTTAAAAATAGACTAGAACTACTACTGAACTGGAAATAATAATTGTGATGTGATTCCGGATGCTCAGTTCTACAATAAGGCTGGGAACCAAGCTAAGTGTGGGAATAATTTTAGTCTGGTTCCCTGCTTTTTATGCTTCCTGCATTGCTCACCCCTATACAAATAGTGGAGAACAAGGCAGGGAGCATACGAAGCAGGGAACTAGACTAGAAAATAAACTGCATACACTTTAGTCTGGTTTATGACAAAAACTATTAAACACTATAAGCACAGCTAACAAATTAGATGGACATGTGTAGCCAGCATATTTTTTATTTTATTTCGAACAGTCTAAGTAGTTGTTTTTACAGGAATTAAATAAATTTTGGTGGAGTTTATCCTAGTTTTTTGTACTGTGGTCGTTCATAGCAATGTCAGAAAGCATATTTTTGTCAAGATATCGCGGTTGTTGGTCGCGTTCAGCAGGTGGTCACTCATAGAGTATTTATATAACAAAATCGATTCATGCATTACAATTGTTGCTGGAAATGACAGGTGGTCACTTATAGCAGAGGATGCTCAAATCATGTTTTACTGTATAATTTTTTTGTACCATAATATAGAAATAACACATTGTGTCCAGTCAATTTAGAACATGCAAATACTCTGTTTAATCTGAGTGTGAATAAAGCTGAAGTGTTTACTAAATCGTCTTTACGGGTTTTTCAATAACAGAAACGACATCATTTGGTTTCCTAAACGGCTGACGGATATTATAATAATGTTCATGTCGTATCTTGATCAACTTGTAATTGTTTCATTTGCTGCATGTCCTTTAACTTCTATAATGACAGGATTCAGTTGGTAAGAAACTTCTATGTTGATAATATTTCTAGTCATAATAATGAATATATAGGGAATTTGGGACTGAATATAATTCGTGCTGATATGACCTCGGCCATGGCCAGTCTGATGACTTTATTGAAAATACTGTCATCAGTTTTTAAATCGCTCTTTGTTACTGCTAATTCTGCTAAACTACTTATTGCCTGGTCTAGTTGGTCATGTGAAAATGATGATGCTCAGAAATGTAATGACAGCAGCCAGCTTGAAAATCTTATTGCTACTTCCACTACATGGATGTTCATAAGAACATGGAGACCAAGAGTTTTCATTAAAAGACTTTTTATGTTGTTTAGTGCCAATCTGATGGCAGCCATCTGAAAATCTTGTCATTACGACTCTCTCTGAACAGAAAGACATACTGAGGTGGGTTTTTTCACCAGAACATGTCTAATGTTGTTTCCTTTGTCCTAAATGAAAATTGTGCCAAGCTGTTTTCCAGTCTGTTGTACCACAGCACTCAACTCATCGCTGAAGAATATCAGAGATTGTTTCAGTACTCAGTAGTTAAAAGGATGATAATGTCTTGTCTTGAATGTATGGAAATTCTAGTAATATATCTGTCTCTGAGAGACTCTTGTTTAAATGTTAATGCTACCAATTGATGTCTTTTTTCTAAATTGTACATTTAACCATGATATAGTTTATTTTATTTATTCTCAAGGAAATTATTGTTTGTAATATCTTTTCAGCTTGAGTACACGATTGCACAGCAACAAACAGAAATCCGAGTTATGAAAGAGAAACTGGCTTCCCATGATGCATCGGCAAAGCGTGCCATAGTAACATTACAGAATGAAGTCAGACTCAGAGTCGATCAAGTAATGTATTAATATTTTTCTGATACATCAGGTTACATTAGGTTGTGTTGACCGATTTATCTCAAGACTTGACATAGTTTCTGCCTATGTTTGCCTATGTTTGACAAAGCATTTTGTTCATTGCATATTATTGTTGAACACACTTTTCTGACAGCACCAATAATGGTTATCATCAAGAGTTTTTTGGTTTTGGTTCAGATTTTTCATTTGTTAAATCCCTTAATAGATTCTCATCATTTTGAAGCTAAGAGAAATAGTTTTACGACAGATTTAATATTAGCTACGGTTTTCATCAGTAGTTGAGTACTGACATTTTTGTTTGCACAGACTGTACAGAGTTGAATAAATATTGCACCTTAATACAAGTTCAATGTGATGGGTAGGCAGGTAGTGAACACACCTAATTGTCAATGGTCAGTTGAAAGGCTGTCAAGTTTGGGCTGGTATTAGTAGAAATGTGTCCTCACCATGGACAAAAATATAGAAAATATTTTGTAACTGTGATACAAACTCTCTCCAAAACTGCTTTGATTTTGATAAAATTTAGAGTTTTTCTTTCATTTACTTTTTGTATTAAGTCTAACATCAATATTTTTCATAAATATGGAAAGCATTTTCTTGTACACTAGTCTGGGCATAGAGCAAATTTCAGAAAGTTCTAGGGGCATATTCAAAGCTCCATCTATACTTTTTTGCAAGTTCCATGCATAATGTGGATTGATGTATTTTCTTGATGTTGCAGGTGACTAAGACGTGTGATGAGGCTGTTAAAGAAAAAGACGCAATGGTTGTAAGGTATGCCCAGGCTGAACACAAAAACCTTGAGTATCAGAAGTTGGTGGAGAGGATGGAAGTCAAGATCAAAGAATCAGAAAGAGAGAAGGAGACCTTTTTTGGCAAGATCAAGGATCTTAAGGAACAGAAACACAAAGTCGCATGTGACCTAGAGGCAAAGGTTAGTTTCCATGACTGTGTAGCAATGATTATATCTGCAAACATGAAAGGCTGTAGAGTTGGCAGAAACAATGCCAATCAGTTATCAAATATGACTGCTCTTAATATGTATGTATGTATGTATGTATGTTATGTATGTATGTATGTATGTATGTATGTATGTATGTATGTATGTATGTATGTATGTATGTATGTATGTTGAATAACTTCTAAAAATTGATTAACAGACTAATCAGATAAATGGCTGTCATTACTAAATGTAGTCAAATATGTAACATAATGTAAAACCTAAAATTTAAGTTACATCATCAAGCCATTTTTTTCCCTAGAATAAAAAAAAAAATGACAAGTTGAAAAATATGGAATGGGTATAGTGTATTCCAAACGTATTGACTTTCCTGATATAACACAATGATGAAACCAGAATGTCTTGGAATGACTTTACAAAATAAATCTGTGAAGACTTGAGTAATTCCAATGAATATTTATCAAAAAAACTATAAGCAACTCAAATCATATCTGATTTTAACAACACAATGTTAAGTCTGATCACAAATGAATTCCAAAAGATATGTAAAACAGTTTTTAAAAAATATAAAATCCTTATTTATACACATTTTACTTGACCTATATCATATCAGAATGTGAAGCAATCCAATTAGGGTAATTACTGATGCATGCACATTGCTTGAACAGATGGTGATCACTCCATGGTTACCAGTCTCTAGCCCAATAAAATCTGGCTTCCAGTACTGATGATGTTTTTTCTCTTTTATGCCCTTTCACTTTATGTGTGTATGCATGAATGTATGTGGTTTAATATTTTATCAGCACAATACTATCAGTAAAGTGCCAGTACAAATTTGCCCCAAATCTTAAATTAAAAATACTGCTTTGATTTCCTAACAAGATCAGTTCTTTTTTCTGCTGGATAATTATTTTCTTAATCACTGCTGGAGACTTCTGAAAGCTTCATACAGTTGATCTATGCCATCATTGATTAGGACTGTTCCAGGAAAACATACCAAGGACTGAGGGGAAGGCACTTTTGATGTGGATAATCCCCCATAGATGCAGTGTAGAATTTTATTCTCATTTAATGTGAACTTGGGAAATCAAATTACCCTGGCATATATTTTCCAAAAACTGTCTTCTGTGGGTACCATGTATGTTTAAATGGAACAACCCTTAGGCTTTAAAAAAAATTTAAGTCAGTGCTTGGTTCTTTGGTTAGTGTCCACTGTTTACCAATCATGCTATTAGAACTTTATCAATAGGCTTTAGTGCTTATTGTAATGCACCTAAGAAGTATCATTCCTGAAGTTTTATTCTGTGTGGAGAACATCTGAATGTAAGATACAGCTTCCAAGGCTTAAGATGTGGTATTATCCAGTTACATTTTAATTACTTGGGTCTCTCTTTGTCAAACAACCAGATTGCATTAATAACTCCAGCTATTGAAACATCATTGATGGTCAGGAGAAATTGTATTGTGTAAAGGAAATTTGTTCCTTCTTACTTCAGAAACATCTATTCATGCCATCTTGCTGGGAAAGCAAAAAAAGGAATATCTAATGATGTTTTATATCTTGGGTCTTGAAGTTCTTAAGGTACATAAATTATAATTAGAAATTTCTGTCATTGCTTTATTTGAAATTTGTGGTTGCATACAGTTAAACCTTTATTTCTCACAGAACTCGGAACTTGGCAACACCATCAGAGAGTTGGAGAAACACAGGGAAATGGTGTCATCCTCTGAGAATCGTGTGAAGTGGGCCCAGAACAAGCTCAGGGCAGAGTTGGAAGCCCACAAGGTGAGTATATTTTGTTGTATTTGTTTAGTTTCAGGGTGTAAGTCCGATCACATATTGAAGTCATTTATTTTGGTTTGATTTTAAATTCATATCTATATGATCTTATGTACAGATATTGGTCACTTCTTGTAATTCTATTCCCAAACAGGCTTGAAAATTTAGATTAAATTTTGTTCATTTATGCATCATGCCTGTGTACCATTGATTGAGCTTCTTGTTTACATATGTATTTGTAATAATCAGTCTAAATACAGTTTTAAAAGTGTAATCAAGGAAGAAAATGATGATTTCTATGAACTTACACATAAAGTCAATAGAGATATTCATCTGTAATTTGTTTAGTAATATAAAACAATTGTTATTGATAACCTAGGCACAAGTCTTATCTTGATTTCCTGGAAATTCTTTTTTCACAGTTACTTTAGGCACAAATCTTGTCTTGATTTCTTGGAAATTCTTTTCTCACAATAGAGTGTCAGTACCTAATACATGTAGCATGTAATGAAATAGTTGCAAAGAAGTTTTACTTTTGTGATGATTCTAAAAGAATTATTAGTTCCTTTCCTTGACAGTCCGTCATTTTGGTCTTGTTTGTATTGTCATTATGTATGGATTCCTTTTGGAGCAGTTGCTAATGCTGATCACAGCTGAGTTTTGCTCAGTATTAACTTCATGACATAGCTATTGCCTTGTATTATAACATAGGTATTGCCTTGTATTATAACATAGGTATTGCCTTGTATTATCACATAGGTATAGCCTTGTATTATAACATAGGTATTGCCTTGTATTATCACATAGGTATTGCCTTGTATTATAACATAGGTAGTGCCTTGTATTATAACATAGGTATTGCCTTGTTTTATAACATAAGTATTGCCTTGTTGTTTAACATAGGTATTGCCTTGTATTATCACATAGGTATTGCCTTGTATTATAACATAGGTATTGCCTTGTATTATAACATAGGTATTGCCTTGCATTATAACATTTGTTTTATGACATAGGTAGTGCCTTGTATTATGACATAGGTATTGCCTTGTATTATAACATAGGTAGTGCCTTGTATTATAACATAGGTATTGCCTTGTATTACAACAGGTATTGCCTTGCATTATAACATAGGTAGTGCCTTGTATTATAACATAGGTATTGCCTTGTTTTATAACATCGGTAGTACCTTGTATTATAACATAGGTATTGCCTTGTATTATAACATAGGTATTGCCTTGTATTATAACAGGTATTGCCTTGAATTATAACATAGGTATTGCCTTGTATTATTACAGTATTGCTTTTTTATTTTGGTATCCAGGACACCAAAGTCATTCTGGAGAAAACCATAGCCAAACTGAACCAAGCCAAGGAAGAGACAGAGCAGATCAGGAAAGACTGCCAAGCTATGATTAAAACTTATCAGGTACAAGTCACCACAGATTTATTAAAAAGACATGTAAAGTTGACGATTTAACAGTCTGTTAACTATTTTATTAGTTCAAATGCACATTGGACAAATTTGTTTAGATCTAACATGTTTATTTAAGCTGTAATTTTTACTCTCATGTGACCGACATTGGTATAACCATTGCATTGATAGATAGGAACTTCTTCATTGCTTATTTTTACCATCATATCTTTTATAATCGTTGAGTATTTCACACACTGGTCATTCAGAAACATCTTACAGTCTTTATGTGCAAACATATTGATTAAAAGCCAAGAAACTAAAGGCCAAACTTTGTCATTTCATTATAACATCATCATATTAAAGACCATGTTGATAAAGCAGTGCTCATGTTAACAATCTCTTTGGATGTTTTTGCATCTGGGGGTGTACATTGTGCCAGCATTATTTAATTTTGATCATGCACCTGATGGTTGAAGTGTGGTGGAGTAGGGATGATTTTTTATAAATTAATTACAGCAACTAAGGAGTTGTGTGTCTAAAATGTCAGAGAATTGGTATGTGTGAATTTAATATGCAGTGGAAAATATACATTAGACTGAAACAACTTATTAATGGCCTGGGTTTTTCCCCAACCATCATGGACTTAATCCCTGGGTTATAACAATGAAAATATGGAAGTTTCTGACCCTATAACTATTTGTTCACTTGACTGGGCATGAAAATACAATTTTTTAAAAATATATGCAATTAACTCTGACCATGGGACCATCCTTACCCTTTTAAGGAATGTTGCCCTTGGGTCATAGCTTGGAAACTTGGGAGAATGACTGGCTGAGTGATCTTTAGCTTTCAAATTTATTGAATTCTGACCTGTCAGCATTGGTTTGAGTCTTGGATTTTGTCAGTGTGGATATGTGAGAAAGTTTCAATGCTTCCCATGGGACAGTGGTTCTCCTGGGGTGTTTCTGAGTTCTTCCTTCACCATTTGTACTGGCTGTTGTGTACCAAAATATGTTGTTAAAATCATCACAAAAAAATAGCTTAAAAATGATCAAGATCTCCACCCTATAACCATGTACTTGACGTATATACATATATACTTGACATATACTAGACTTATATACATATATACTTGACATATACTAGACTTATATACATATATACTTGACATATACTAGACTTATATACATATATACTTGACATATACTAGACTTATATACATATATACTTGACATATACTAGACTTATATACATATATACTTGACATATACTAGACTTATATACATATATACTTGACATATACTAGACTTATATACATATATACTTGACATATACTAGACTTATATACATATATACTTGACATATACTAGACGTATATACATATATACTTGACATATACTAGACGTATATACATATATACTTGACATATACTAGACGTATATAGACAAAATGCAAATGCTCGACTGACATTTCCCTTTGGGGAGGTCTTTACCTAGAGGCACCTTCCCTAAAGACTCGTACTTATTGGTCGAAACTGTATATAATTGGTCCTAAACGAAAATGATGCCAAGTACCCTCCCAGAAATTAACAAATCTTGTACAAACTTTAAGAAAGGGTGGCCTTACTTTACTATGTTTTTAAAACTAATTCTATCTTGCAGTGTATATATAAGGCAGATGTATTGTTTTGAATTCAGAAATTATGTTCTTGATGACTGAAAAAATATGCTCTGGTGGCCTATTGGTTAGAGTGTCTGCCACGAAAACGGGAGGTCATGGGTTCAATCCCTGATCGAGTTATACCAAAGACTTACAAAAATTGTACTTACAGATGCCTCTCTTGGTGCTTAGCATTAAGAGGTTAGTGTTAGGACTGGTCAGCCTGGTGTCAAGATAATGTTTGTTTTTGTTTTTTATGGTTTAACGCCATTTTTCAGCACAATATATAGGCTATACATGGCGGCCAGTATTAGTGGTGGAGGAAGAAACCGGAAAAACCCCGGAAAGAACCACCGACCCACGAGAAGCTACTGGCAAGCTTTCTCACTTAACTACATTAGCCGAATCTTAGACTCGAACCCACGCAGACAGAGGTGAGATGGCAGTGGTCCGTAACGGACAGCGCTTTAGACCACTCGGCCACTCGGGGCCCCTCAAGATAATGTGACTGGGTCCCAGGACATGATGCTACATGTCTGCGCCATGATGCCCCAGTGCTAGACATCACTATAAACTGCCTTACTGTAGACATCGTAGCGATATGACTGAATTTTTTTAAAGCTACATTAAAATCCTGATCACACACACACAATCACAGTGTAAAAAATGAATCTTTATAGGGCTATTTCTCCTGATCAACATGAGGATGGTTGTATTGACATGATGTTTTTACAAACCTCTATAGCAACATGAACATGGTTGTATTGACATGGCATTTTCACAACCAATATAGCAACATGAAGATGGTCATATGGACATGGTGTTTTCACAAACCACTATAGCAACATGAAGATGGTCATATTGACATGGCATTTTCACAAACCACGATATCAACATGACAATGTTTGTATTGACATGGGGTTTTCACAAACCACTATATCAACATGAAGATGCATGTACTTCTAATGAACTTGTCAGATTGCCACCATTGTTACCTTGTTGTCTTCTGACATGGGTGTCCATTAAAGTACTTAAATTTGGAATGAAAATATTAGACCAGGAACATATTTATACTTTTGTGTTGATTTTGTGGTTATGATCAAGGACAAGTGGATTTTAATCAGGTGTTGTATTTGGTTTTATTCCACTCAACATGTTGAGAGCACATTGGCAGTGATTTTAAAAGTTATTTGTCTCGACTTGAGCTTTTAGCTTATGACTTGTAAACATGGTAGCACAAATAATTATGAATGGAATTTTTGTATTTAACCCATTTTGTGGATATATCTGCAGAATACCATTAACTTCATTAACTTAATTATTCCCCCCCCCCAAAAAAAATAATATTAGGTTTAGCCAAGCATAGCATAGCATATGGTTATATATTGACACAAGACAAGTTCAATGATCTTTGATTAATGATGTCGGGTTCAAGGTCAAATTCCATGAATTTTTTTTTTATTGCACTTAAGTTTTTTTCTGAACATGTTAGCTCAAACATAAGAAAATAGTTACATTACATTGGTATGTTGTAGTGTTTGAATAACAAATGACTAGAATACTCAGTACTTAACAAGAAAAAAGTCTAATCTTCCATTCAATTTGCCTGTAGAAAATCAGTCCCATGGAGGGATTCTTGTTTGTTTTGTAGTTTAAATTTGGATTTGTAATGTACATAATAGCATTTGCCTGTTCTGTCAGGAATCAGAAGAAATCAAGTCCAACAGTTTAGACAAGGAACTGCGACAGAAGGAATCCGAGTTAATGCTACATCTTCAACAGCAGTCTTCACAGGAGGAGGTACCATATTGTTATAAATCTCTTTATTTTTTTCAGTAGATTTTTAATTACAGTGTAATATGTCAAGTATCATTTTTAGTTTAAATATGTGTTCAAAATATTTAGTGATATTTATGCAGGTGAGCCTGAGAAAGAAAGGTGTCTGCATTCAATTCTGTGTCTTTTTACTACAGAATCAAATTTTATTCCAAAACAACATACATGCCAACCATTACACTTTTTTCACTAAATTATGCCTTACGTGTAAATATAAATGAATTACAATTTTTTGGTATATCCACCTTCCTCCCAAAAATCAATTATTTGTTTTCTCATTTTTATTAACATTCTATTAATCCCACAAACCATATTTTAGAAAAGACTGCTTCTATGTAACTATAACATCGAGTATGGTTGTCCGTGGACTTGTGTGCACTTTCCTAACTATCCTGTTATTAAAAAAATGTCCTGGTTCTACTTGCAAAACCTTATACCTTGTATTCTATTTATAGCAGACGTATGGGTTAGTGAGGAGAGAACAGACTAATTTTCTAATCTCAATCTTTACGTGCAGATTCTTTGTGCTAATTCATATTTATTGGAGAACCAGTCCAAAGGTATTTGGCATTAAAAAGTATATTTTATTTTAGTTGATGTGTATATGAGAGTAAAAATATCTCCTTTCAAATAATTTAACAGATGGATTAGAAAAAGGCAAAAAAATAAATGAAACAAAAAATAACAATCCTCCAAATATGAAGAAATGAGGGCAGCATCCCATGACATCTATTACAGGCCATGTGAAAAGAATTTTATATTTGGCACTAAAAGTCTTCAGATGGATTCTAGTTGATGGGTGTGTAAAGCTAAAAGTGCTACATATGAAAACTTGAAGCAGTAGAGGATGTTATAAGACAGAAGGGGCAAATAAATCATTGTTCATTAAAATGTTAGCATGTGGATTATGCCTTTTCTACCTGGATCCCGCTTTTTGACCACATGGATTCTGCTTTTACCTCGTCATGGGTTGGCATGTAATGAAACATATACAGTTGAATATAACCTGCCTCTCTTAGTTGGAGATCAGCAACAGTGACAACAAATTTGAGGTAAAATTGGGACAAAAGTAGTGCTTTCTTGGGTGCTGAAAATTTGCAACGATTTTAGTCAACAAGATGGCAAGAAGCCAGAACTATTTTGATTTTTTTTTTACCATAGCCCATTTGAGGAAGTTAAAATCTGCCACAGCATCATATCAGGACAAATAGTGTGAAGTTTGTGCATATCAGTAAATTTGGCCGCTACTAAATTACACATGCAACCAGTCTTAATAATGTTTATGTTTTATTTTGGAATTTTCATATAATGCAGTACTGATCATCAATATGGATGGAGCTAGTGTCATGATCTAAGTTTTAACTAATTGCATTAAAAATTCACTAATTTTTATCTCTCTTTTCATTAATTGTGAGACTGGAGGGTTGTCAGCTCTGCAGTTCTCTCCCTTTATTTTGGCAATTAGCTGTTTGGTGATTTCAAACAGAGTCTGCATTTGATAAGTTGTGGGACTTGTTGTTATTGTAGGGTTTGATGCCATTTTTCAGCACACGATAGGCTATACATGGCAGCTAGAAATTAATAGCGGAGGAAGAACCCAGGAAAACTCATGGAGAGAACCACCGACTCACGAGAAGCTACTGGCAAGCTTTCTCACATACCCACATTGGCTGAATCTGAGACTTGAAACCACACAGATAGAGGTAAGATGGCAGTGATCTGTAATGGAGAGTTCAATTTAGACCACTCTGCAACTCAGGGCCCCAGGACTTGTCTTGCCCACACCATTGAGATTCTACTAATTCGTCAGTATATTAATAAAGGCTGGTGAATGAGTTGTGGGACTTGTCTTGCCCACACCATTGAGATTCCAATAATTCATCAGTATATTAATGATGGCTGATGAATGAGTTGTGGGACTTGTCTCGCCCACACCATTGAGATTCCAGTAATTCATCATTTCTGATAATGATGATAATAGATATATTTTTGACTGTTTATAGAGTATTTTAATTAATCATCCCCTTCAGAGTAATTATTACTCATCAATCACAGTCTGCTGTGTTCCAGAACATGTATTATCTTCCATGGCTTTACGACCATCTTTAAGACAACAAAACCGCTTCAGAATTGTAAGAGATGACAGAATTACATCTGTAAATGTTATCCAAGTTGGCTTTGATATCATTTTGGGAGTGCTCATCCAGGTTTTGTAGTATGTTCTTTTGCATAGTAGCAGAATTATTTTCTTGTTTTGACATTTTTGTGTCACTCTCATTTATCTGTGTCATGTAACTTGCTGTATTAGCAGCTGTCCAGCGTGTTGCCAATGGGTCTATAGACCATTATTTTGTTTATTGATTGGCTTTAAATTTATTGACTGGTTCAAAGAAAGAAGCATGTTATAACAAAATATTCAGAACTTTTCAACTACCCATCACAGAAATGAATTTCAAACATATTCAGTTGCATTCCAATGTACAAGTTAAAAGTCAGCATTCTGACATTGATATTATGGTCAAATGTGTAGGGTTGTAGCCTATTGGCTTTTGAGCATGATAATACAAGCATCTATGAATGGATTTTTTAAAAACAGTTTGTGGATATAAATGGAGAATACCTTGAATGTTACCATTTTATTAATTTTTTTCCCTCGTAAATATTACTAGTACATATGGCTTGAACCAGACAGACATGGCATGCAATTTAATTTTTTTTTTTTTTTTATATTGTCAGAGACTAGTTTAGTGATTTTTAGTTCATGACACCAGGTTCAAGGTCAGAAGCCATAATATGGAAATTTATGCTGCACTTAAAAGCTATCTGGAGATTATGATACTGAAATGTTACCAAATTTTTTTATGTTGGAGTTTCTCAAGAATATCAGATGATTTCATTACCTGGCATTTTAGAAGAAACACTTTTCTTGACATCTGGATAATCATCGCAGCCTGTAGATCATCAGTTCCATCAAGGAATTGTTGTTGTTGTTATAGGGTTTAATCCCATTTTTCAGCACAAGATAAACTATACATCAATACATTTTTTGTCAAGCATCACTCAGTATGTTCTATTCTCAACAGATAATATAGAGAATATCCTTGCATCAAATCATTTATTTTGTACAAAGATTATTATGATTTGTCATAGCTGTTTTTACTCTGTCTGATGCAATCAAGATGTACTGATGTCTGATGCAATCAAGATGTACTGATGTGTGATGCAATCAAGATGTACTGATGTCTGATGCAATCAAGATGTACTGATGTCTGATGCAATCAAGATGTACTGATGTCTGATGCAATCAAGATGTACTGATGTCTGATGCAATCAAGATGTACTGATGTCTGATGCAATCAAGATGTACTGATAAGAAGTGCATTTGATAAGCACTAAAATGAAGTCATGTTTTGTTGTGCTTTTAAAATTGTAGTTTTCATTTTTATGAAAGTAAAAAATGACGTTTATAACATCACATGTAACAATATTTCCTTAACAGGTAGCGCAGTCCTTGATCTGATAGGCTTCTAAAAACTGATTAATTATTAAATTCACCAGAATATGAATATTTACTTATACCTGTCTGATCTTTACTATGTCAGAGATCTGTGTCCATCAGGTATGACATAATTCCTCCAGTACTTTTTATGACTACTTTTCATATGGTGCATGAACAATTTGGATCTAAATTTACAAGGATCATCCCAGTTCCATGGCTTTTCATATTCAGTATGACCACCAATCCAGTTTTATATACTAAACACTAAGCAGCTATCATTACTAAAAAAAAAAAAAACAACTCATTTAGTCGCCTTTTTGCAAGAGCTGTTTGACCAATTATAACTTGGTAGAAAACATTCTGGTATCAGATGTTAGCTACAGTTACATTTGTCAGTGTAAACCAGGTGGGTAATCACAGATCCATTTAAACCTCTTGTTCAGTAATAAATTACACATATATATCAATCATCATTATGCAACTATACAAACAAGGTGAGCAATCACAGGCTCTCTTTGGCCTCGTATTCACTAACAATCTCTGTATCAATCTCACAGCAATACAGCAATATGGTGAAAGGCATGGAGAGCCTGAAGGAGAAACATAAGGAGACGATGACCATCATGCTTGCTCTCCAGGATAAGGTAAAAAATCTGGAGTGTGAGAAACAGAAACATGCTGACACAATGCACAAGTATGAAGAAATCATCCAGAGACAGAAGAAAGATATGAAAGATTTGCAAGACAGAATTGAAAAACTAGTGCATGCTAAAGAAGAGTTCAACAGGTATGATATACAAAGCAAAATGAAAATCTTTAATGGAAACCAATTAGTAGTTGATATACTTGTAGATAAAATCTTTTTTTTTTTTAATTATACACAGATTTTGTTAGATTACTAATGATAATAAAACAGGTAAAATGGAAATATAGGTATGGCATTTATCTTTGCTAGTTCACTCTACCTGTCATAGACCAGGAAGAGCTCATGGGATGGTCTGTTGTTCATTGTCTGTCTGTCTAAGCTTTCACAAGTTTGTTATCGCTCTTCCTTCTAGAATGCTTAGATGATTGCCATGAAATATTAAACAAATAGCCACACCTTCATCTGCTTGGACCTAAATGAAAATTGGTGCTCAGACATCCAGTATGGTTGCAACTGTGGTCATCTTGAAAATCTTGGTATCACTACTTCTGATGGTTAAATTGATTTTCTCCTGAAGTCAAATTGGTACTAAATGAAAATGGTGCTAATCCGAAGTCCAGTATAGCTTACACAACGGCCATCTTGAAAACCTTAATATCTCAGCTCCCGCTAAATGGTTGTTAATATAAACATTTGATTTTCACAGAGTGATTTCGTATCATGTCTAATTGGATCTAAATAAAACTGTTACCAATCTGATATCAAATATCGTCTTGGCAACAATCCTGAAAATATTGTTATTACTGTTCTTTATTGAATCATATTGGCATGTTGTTTTCACTTAAAACTTCTTATGATATCTAGTTGGCCCTAAATGAAATGGTTCCATTATGAACTCCAATTCAGCTGCCATCTTGAAAATCTTAATGCTTTTCCTCCTACATTGATGGTCATATCAACATGGGGTTTTCACTTGAAGATTTCTTACAATGTATATTTGGACCTTTACAAATTTTTTTTACTTTGGTGTCAAACTGACTTTTAATATATTCACCGTGAAGCCACCTTGAAAATATTATCGCTGCTCCACCTTAATTGTCATATCAACATGGAGTTTTCACAGAAAGATTTCTTATGATGTCTAGTTAATCCGAAAGGAAATGGTGCTAATCTGAAATCATTAAAATCTTATTGCTAATTTGTCTACATGGATGGTCATATCAGCATGAGGTTTTCACTAAAAAAATTTTATACTGTCTAGTTGGACCTCAATGAAAATGGTGCTGATCTTGAATGTCTTGTTGTCTTTACTGCCAGTGAATTGATGAGCATTTAAAATGGAGTTTTCATTAATAAAAACTTATAATGATGTCAACTTTGTCCTCAGTGAAAATTGCGCTAATTATCTTATCACTTTAGAATATCAAAGATGGTTTAAGTACTTGGCAGTTAAATAGAAGAAATATTGGTATTTTGAATTCCTGGAAATTATCTTCTCACAGTCGAGCATCAGTCCCTTCAAGGGACTCTTGTTTGAAGATTGCTTTGGGATTTTAATTATTTAGTCCAAGTATTTTTATTTTAAAGTAATACTTGTTAGAATGTAAATTGTTATGCAGTTTTTCACATTGTTATAAAGAAAGACTTTACACTTTTGAATATAATTCATATTTGTTGCAGGGAGGTGTATCTTTGTACACGACCATATAACTTGTATGGGGCTAGGGTGGCGTGTTGGGGAGGATTAATAATTAAGGAATAGATGAGACATGCTTGCTTTAACATTGAATGAAAAATTCATGACATTTGTTTCCATCAGAGCTCAGGAAGTGATTAAGAACCTGGATGGAGAGATAGCAGAGCTGAAAATGAACAACAAAGATCTGACAACTGACATTGAGGCTTGTAGAAGAAGGGAGGCTGAGAAGCTTGAACTGACAGAAAAATTAAGTCATAAAAATGCTGAGCTTCAGTCAGAGAACACAAACCTCAGTAACAAAGTAAGTGTCATACTACAGGTTATTTTGGAATAAGCCTTCCTAATCCGGGATCATTAAAGTTTTAAACTAGCTAGATTTATAAACTAAAGAACAAGAGTTTTTAGAATGAAGAAAAGAAAGTTTGTTGAATAAAAGGCTGGGAAGAATTACCAATCCATGGGAAGTTACTGGCAGCTTCTCACATACATTGGTTGAGCACAAGACTCAAACCCAGATAGATAGAGGTAGGATTCGCATGTCACCTTGAAAAGTACTCGAATTTCGATTAATCCTTGAAAAGTATTTGAAAATCATTTTTACCTTGAAAAGTCCTTGAAAAGTTTCTTTTCATACCATTACATCATATAACTGAATTAAAACTGTTTGCCTTTGGGTGGTTTACAACTCATGACCAATCAGATATTTATAATTGTCTGAGAACCTGATTATAGAGCACTAAAAATTGTGAAACTTTTCCAATGATCATTCTTTTTTGCCGATTTATTTTCTGTGGCAGTTACATCGTTGTTCTTTAAATCATGGTGAATCAGCTGTTCAAGCCCTCAAAACAAAAGATACACAAAAATGGTCACAATTTGTTCTGATTGTATGTCTAAGTTTCTGATTTTTGATGTACAATTGTAAATTCGGAAGTCTGCCAGAAGTATGTCATTGACTTTTTTGGTATCACGACCACATTTTGGGTTTAAATTTTGGCCATATGCTGGTTAACATAACGGCTGCTTTCTACATAACATATTTATATCTATATGTAAAATGTACCTGTACAACTTTGTTGATCGATGATATGACAGCAGATATTAAAAAAATTGCTGCAGCAACATGAAGCATACTTTCATGGCAGACGATTTTAAAATGACGTGTAAATGCATGATATTTTAATTTTTAAAAAAGGTTGGGACTACATTGTCTACTTTTTATCCATCCATTGTATTTTGTTCTTCATATCTTGATCTGTGACTGTCATGCAAGCAGGCTCTGATCTCCAGTAGTTGTAGTGTAGTTGGAGTTAAGAATTCAAAGAACTGTTTAACCTAGTGTACCTTATTTGCTATGTAATGTATAGATTGTTCTTTTATTCTTCATATAAAGATCTGAATTCATTTGTTTTTCTTAGATGTAAAGTGTTGTTATTCTTTTAAGATTTTTTATATTTTATTCTCTATTATAAAGTCTCAAGCCTATTGCACAAAAATTAGGAAGCCCTTTGTCAGGAAATTAAAACATTCTCACTAATCCTTTAAATGGCCATTGATAAAGTACACAAGGCATCAGGGTCCTTGAAAAACTTAGATAAAGTCCTTGAAAAGTCTTTGCATTTTGTCATGCCAAGGGTGTATGAGCCCTGAGAGGCTAGATGGCAGTGATCGGTACCGGTAAGTGCTTTAGACCACTTGGCCACCTGAAGCCCCCTCCCCTTGTCTAAAACATTGCAGTCAATTTAATGTTTTACAACAAACAATGTGAAGCAATATAAGAAACATTTTTATAAACTTGTCATAGTGTATTTTATCAGCATTTTAATGATCCAACATGGAAATATGCAGAAACAGTTGTTTCAGTTATTTTGAACTTTGTACAGCCGCTTTTCCCTAATTTTGCAAACTTTGGACAATTCTGGCTAGAGTGAGACAAATTTTGCCACAGTATTAATATCCAACTTTGTACCTGACTTATGATTAAATTTACTTAAATAAAGGCAATGCCAAATTGTTATATATAAAAAAAAAACAATTAGTAAGGAAAATAGTTTTCCACTCTAGTTACACATATTAAGGATACAAAAGGAATGAGGAAAAAGTTACGGCATGCAGAAAGATTTTGGGGCCACAGTTAATATAGCAGAATCATCCCAGTACCTAGAAATAAACTGGGACAATTTTCAATGCAGAATCCCATACTACCGGTACGTGTGTCCTGACGATGCATTAAATACATGTCCATAGATTACGTTGAAAGTAAATGTTATAGCACCCACTAGACATAAGTGGAATTTTTAAAAAGTTTTTATTTGCACTTAAGGTATATTGTTTTTAAGGGTTTACTTCGTTCAAATTTAAAATGATCCTTTCCTAACAGTCTTTATACGAGCATGTGCAGTGAAGAAGAATAACATTTATTATGTAAGTTAAAATGAGTTACATGCAAATGTATATGAATTTTAATAGTTTAATTTGTTTCTCGTGATGCTTTCTGTGGATTTAGTTTATGGTCATTTTAGTTACCAGTAAGAAAAATGTTTCACAAGACCTGGAATGTTTTATTTTTTAAAAAAATGGTGGCAACCAAGCTGTATGTAAAGGTCTTATACTGCAATAATGGTCCTGTTTATACATATATCAGTAGTGTTTAGAACTGAAAATTTAAGAAGGAAATTCTCTCCTCTGTTTGATAATATGGCAGATTTTTTTATGTAATAGATATATTGAAAAAATAATTACATATAATAATATAATACACAATTTTCACACTTTCAGTTAATTAATTTTCTTGAGGTTTTAGAAATAGCATAAAATATGCAGGCACATATTGTAAAATTGATGCTGTCAGTATATAGTTTCCTCTATATTAAGCCTACCTACCTAATGGCTGCATATTGCTGGTCCCCTGAGTGGTTCTTGCACATTGGTTCGCATATCATTTTGTTTAGAACATAATCAAGGCTGTTCCTGTAAAACATATTTGGGACCCAGGGAAAGGCACTTTTATTGTGAAGTACTCTCCCATATATGCAATTTAAAATTATCTTATTGTTATAGGAACTTTTTTAAAACTGCCTTCCCTGGGTACCATGTATGTTTAAATGGAACAGCCCAAACATTGCTTAATTGAATATGGTGAGAATTATCTTTAGTATGGGTATTCAGTCAGAATTGGGTTTGTGGTGGTTGTCATAGCAAATGTTTGGTTTCTGTGGCAACCATGTGAGAAATCTCTTTTTTTATAACACAGTAAGTTGGTCTGTTACTTACAGTTGATCTTAGTAGGAATGTAAGTCAAGAAAAAGTGAAAATGGAGCATTATCTTGTTATCTCTCCATATGAATGAACCTTACCATATTAAAAAAAAACACAAATATGCATCTTACATCTGGTTACTATTGTCATTAGTAAACATTGTGTTCCTTCTTAGGTCCTGGCCTTGACAGGTGAGATTCAGACAATTTCCATTGAACACCAGGATCAGGAGAGCAAGCTGAAAGAATTGGCAAGTCCTTACATTATATTACTGAACCAAATATTCAGGAAAAGTTTCTTTGCAAACTTTAGACAACAAATTCAAACTTTTCAATATAGTTTGAAGAATTCACTTACTGGCAGTAATTTTTCTCAGAATGTCAGAGCTGACATACTTGAAAGACCTGCAGAGAACACCATGTGTGGTCTTTAAGGTGAAGAACCTAGGGGAACTTGGTGTGTGAATGATCGTTATGTGAAAGAAAAGGGAGAACCTGTTGTAAATAGTATTTAAGGTGAAGGAAAAGGGGGAACCTGTTGTAAGTGGTATTTAAGGTGAAAGAAAAGGGAGAACCTGGTGTAAGTAGTATTTAAGGTGAAAGAAAAGGGGGAACCTGGTGTAAGTGGTATGTAAAGTGAAAGAAAAGGGAGAACCTGGTGTAATTGGTATTTAAGGTGAAAAAAAAGGGGGGAACCTGGTGTAAGTGGTATGTAAAGTGAAAGAAAAGGGAGAACCTGGTGTAAGTGATATTTAAAGGGAAATAAAAGGGAGTACCTGGTGTAAGTGGTATTTAAGGTGAAAGAAAAGGGAGAACCTGGTGTAAGTGTTATTTAAGGTGAAAGAAAAATGGAACCTGGTGTAAGTGGTATTTAAGGTGAAAGAAAAGGGGGAACCTGGTGTAAGTGGTATGTAAAGTGAAAGAAAAAGGAGAACCTGGTGTAAGTGATATTTAAAGTGAAAGAAAAGGGAGAACCTGGTGTAAGTGGTATTTAAAGTGAAAGAAAAGGGAGAACCTGGTGTAAGTGATATTTAAAGGGAAAGAAAAGGGAGAACCAGGTGCAAGTGGTATTTAAGGTGAAAGAAAAGGGGGAACCTGGTGTAAGTGGTATTTGAGGTGAAGGAAATGGAAGAACCTGGTGTGAATGTTATTTAAACTGAAGGAAATCCTGATGTAAGTAGTATTTAAAACCTGTCAAGTGACTTCCTCGGACCCCTTGTATAGTATAATGGAATAGCCTTAATCACCCCAAATCACATTTAGATTATGCAGAAAATCTGTTTGATCAGTCTAAATTACGATGTGATTTTTGAAAATAAATTTCATTTTAATAAAGCTTTTTTTCATCAAATTTTTCCTCATTTTCTTCTGTTGTTGAGAAATTATTATTAAATCACAGATTTCAATTATGGTTAATGGAGGAGATGCTGAGAAGGATTCAAATATTTACTCAAATGCAGTGAAAACTTTAAATGTTTTTCAAGTTTTTGAAAGCATTGTTGAAATATCATGACTGTATTGTAAAAATTACTTAATATGAAAGTTGCATTGCATATGCACATGCACCTTTTTATGTGTATTGTCCTTGATGGAAAATTTATTAACTTTATAGGCTGACAAACTTGCACAGGTGCAGAAGGAAAAGCAAGAAGAAGTGACCAGTTTGAAAGATCAGCTGTTGGAAAAAAATAAAACTGGCAAGTTGCAATTTTCCGGCCTTTTTACAATTGTGTCTGTTTTAGTTTCCATGGTGACTCGATAGTTAAGGAGCTGTTGATGAGAATGATGCGAGTTCAATTCCCACCTTTCGATCAGCCCTGATCAGCTACCATGGCATGTCCTTTTGCAAGACAATTCAGTCTATGTTGCACAATATAACCTTCAAATTCAAAAGAAAAACCTCATTTTTATGCATAAACACTAAAGCAGGTGTTACATCGGAAAGACTTAACTTTAACTAGCATACAAGTATATGTCTTCATTTAGAGTACAGTAAAGAACTAGCATACAAGTATATGTCTTCTTTTAGAGTACAGTACAGAACTTTGCTTTGATATTGCAAGTGTTACCTTAGTTTGCATAAATTAGTCTATCATATTAGGTTATGAACAATTAGACCTAAAACATTGTTTTCGCTGACATCATTAATTACCAACTGGTTAGTGATCTACCTTGTTGTACCAATATTTGCTATCAAGAACCGTCTCAATTATGTAGACAGGTGTAGGCAAATGAAGGGTCAAAAGTTTGTGTTTGCTACTACATACAATCTGTTAAAAATTTTATATTTTATAATATGCAAGACATTTTGATTCTCAAATTTCAATATTTTATTACAGTGAACGATTTGTCAAGAAAAGTTGAGGATGGGCGGGATGAAATCAGGACTCTTAAGAGGAAACATGCCAGTAATGTCAAGGTGGGTCTTTAAAAGGGGGAAAAAAAATAAAACAATATATGTCTCCGTTGCATCAGCAGATAGCAAAGTATAGGTATCCACTTTTTCACAGTGATGATGATAGTTGTATTGACAGTATAAATAGTATTCAGTGTTAATGTTAAATTGTCCGAGAGTCGTATGATGTACATCATGGCACAGTTTGAGGGAACAACAGAATTGTTTCTTAAAACACTTTTCATATGCAGTGCTTTTATTAATTTTTGTAGGTACCATCAGTACCAAACTTCACAGACCCAGATTTGTGATTGCATAGTGTACTGGCAGAACTTGTCTATGTAGTTTGTCAGGGATTAATCGTAAGAGCAAACAACATAGACTTGTTTGTCAGGGATTAATCGTAAGAGCAAACAAAATAGACTTGTTTGTCAGTGATTAATCGTAAGAGCAAACAACATAGACTTGTTTCAATCTGTACCCACTTCTAATTTGAGTTGAACTAAAAACTGCACCGACCCAGATTTGTGATTGCATAGTGTACTGACACTGTGTAGTTTGTCAGGAATAATTGTAAGAGCAATCAACAGACTTGTTTCAAAAGAGGAGGATTTTCCCAGGCCCAGTTTAGAGCATGCAGTGAACAAAAGTAAGAATTAATAAATTTTAATATTTAGATGTATATTTAAATATGCTTAGTTAATAAACAATCTTGTAAATATTTCCTGCCCGATCTTAATAAATCATCACATTAAGTGTCCATTCCAAGTAAAAATCATAATATTAGCATATCCCCTAGGGGTACAAGACTGAGAGTCAAAAGTCTCCTTTGTGTTAAAACTGGTGGTCAGACTATATAAAACTGCAGGTCAAATTAAAAATTTGTGGGTCTCTGAAGCGCAAATGAGGGTAAAGGGAAACACCGAGTGGTACTATTCTCATTATTAAAACACACCATCATCACTCCCTCAGAATTGACGCACTAGCCAGTATGAATTATTTATTACTTTTTCAGCTTTGATACCAACAGGACACATATATCATTTCTGTCCTCGCTAACTTTTAATGTAATTTTTGTAATACCTTTTTATACATTTTATTTTCAGGAATGGTTCAGTACATGCATGTAAATAATTTTTGACTAATATTTTTCAACACATGATCCATGTAGAACTAAAGCTTTTTTTTAAATACAGTTTAACAGTCAACTGACCAGAAACTTTATAAAATCAAAAATTCAGATTGCCAGTAGAAACAATCAAAACAACTGACTTACCAACTCATTTTTTTCTAATGGAGTGTCACAATTATATTTTTTGTTGATGCATTGGTTTATGTCATATGATTAAAGGATCCAGTCTTGAATATCACAAAAAGTGCAGTCTGATGCCTAATTGACCCACATTGTAGTAATACATGTGTATTAATGGGACTTGCCTACACAGTAGTTTTTTAGCTAGCTTGGAAGGTAATGTTTCAGTTCTCAGTTTGAGATATGTTGCTAATGAGAAATGCCATTTGAAAAAGAGAACCATGTTTAGTTGTTGTTATATGTTTAACGCCATTTTTCAGTACAAGATAGGCTATACATGGTAGCCAGTTTTAAAGATGGGGGAAGAATCTAGGAAAACCCTGGAAAGAACCATAGACCCACGAGAAGCTTCTGGCAAACTTTTTCACATACCCACATTGGTTGAGCCCAAGACTCGAACCCAGGCAGACAGAGGTGAGATGGCTTTGATCAGTAACGGTGAGCACTTTAGATCACTCGGCCACTTGAGGCTCCGAACCATGTCTATAAACTCCACAGTACAGAGCAGTGATGAGATATTTCCTCTGGTATTAACTTAGAAAGTTGCTGATATTTTCATCATTCTTTTATTCAGTATTCATTTCTAGTTTGGTATTTTAGGACTTGACAAGACAGTTACAGCAGGTGAGGAGGAAGTTAGAATCATATGAAGTCAGTACAAATGGTGAAAGAGACACAACCAGTCTGGGATCCCGCACAAGCTCAAATGGTTCCTTGAACACTGTGGGAACCAGTGCTGAACAGACCTCTTCTAATGCAGTGGTCAGTTATCAGTCGGGCCACCATTTGCAACAGCAGACCAGTGAGGAGCATGTGTGTACCTATTTATATAAATAAGTTCTAAATGTTACTGCATAAGGTTATAATCTTTTTTAGCTAATTAATTTTAACTGTTATTTATTAAGAAATGAAATAGCCAGGGAAACTAATTTTCAGGAAGTCATTAAAATTCTAAATCTTAATTTCAGTAAAATTAATTTCAGTGTTTGCCTATATGTTTGTTTTTTTAAATTCTGTTCACAAAGGGTCATACATGAACTCTGAAAAAATTAATTTCATCCAGGTTTTTATTTGTTGAAAAGCCTGGAAATTCTTATTTCAAAAGGTTGGATAAATCTGTTAAATATTCTTTCTCTTTATCGCTGAACAGATTATCTGTAGTTATTGCAATAATCGTTTTAATTTCATAAATTTCCAAAAGATCACTGTTCATAATGATAATCTAAAACAAATTCTTCTAACTCCAATTTATGCTAGTGAAGTCTTTTTTTCTCGTGAGACATCACTTCTGCATGCTTTCCAGGGGCAGTTAATAGCCTGTACTCATATTAGTGAGGGTCGAACTTTTGGATGCAATAATTTAGAAACTATAAGAAGTTGAAATAGAAACCTTGGTTTAGAATGGTGCCACCTGCACATCCAAAATATCTCCACCAAAGTGGCTTTCTTGAAAATCTTATCATTGCTACTCCTGCAGCATGGATGGTTACATAAAAATGTGGTTTTCACTAAAAGACACATTATAATGTCTAACTGATCTTAATTAAAAGGTTTGAACTCACATTCATCCCATGGCTTGGTTGGTCCTAAACAAAAGAGTTGCAGCTCATATATCCATTATGAAAATCTTACTTCTTCTGGGATTTTTACTGAAAGAGTTGTGCCTGTCTAGTTATTCATAAATGAAAATGATGCCAGTCTGATCTCCCAGTCTGGCCACAACAATGGCCATCTTGCAATGTGTCATTATCACTACTTCCCCTAGATTGACTGGTCACATTATGCTTTCACTAGAAGACTTGTGTCTGTCTAGTTATTCATAAATGAAAATGATGCCAGTCTGATCTCCCAGTATGGCCACAACAATGGTCATCTTGCAATGTGTCATTATCACTACTTCCCCTAGATTGACTGGTCACATTATGCTTTCACTAGAAGACTTGTGTCTGTCTAGTTATTCATAAATGAAAATGATGCCAGTCTGATCTCCCAGTATGGCCATCTTGCAATGTGTCATTATCACTACTTCCCCTAGATTGACTGGTCACATTATGCTTTCACTTGTATTTTCTAGTTTCTCTTAAATGAATTGGTGTCAGTCTGATATCCATGATGACCACCATAGTGAAAGGACATGAAAATCTTGGTATTGATATACCTTCAGAATGGATAATCATATTAGACAACTTCAAAATCTTGTTATCATTACAACTTTCAGAATCGATAGTCATTTCAGATGACTTGAGAATCTTATTGTTATACCTTCAGAATAGATAGTCATATCAGATGACTTAAAAATCTTATTATCATTACACTCTCAGAATGGATAGTCATATCAGATGACTTAAAAATCTTGTTATCATTACACCTTCAGAATGGATAATCATATCAGATGACTTCAAAATTTTGTTATCATTACAACTTTCAGAATCGATAGTCATTTCTGATGACTTGAGAATTTTATCGTTATACCTTCAGAATGGATAGTCATATCAGCCTGGGTTTTTTACCAGAAGTCTTTTTATAATATCATGTTGGTCCTGAATTAGAAACTGACCCTCAGTATGACAACCATGGTGAAAATATTATCTCTACTCTTTCCAGTTGCATAGCCATATCAACATGGGGTTTTCACAAGAGGACTAATTATGATATCTAATGGTTGTAAATGAAAATGGTGCCAATTGTACAATGATATCTAATGGTTGTAAATGACGATGATGCCATTGTACAATGATATCTAATGGTTGTAAATGACAATGATGCCAATTGTACAATGATATCTAATGGTTGTAAATGACAATGCCATTTGTACAATATCTAATGGCTGTAAATGACAATGATGCCAATTGTACAATGATATCTAATGGTTGTAAATGACAATGATGCCAATTGTACAATGATATCTAATGGCAGTAAATGACAATGATGCCAATTTTACAATGATATCTAATGGTTGTAAATGACAATGATGCCAATTGTACAATGATATCTAATGGTTGTAAATGACAATAATGCCAATTGTACAAAGATATCTAATGGTTGTAAATGACAATGGTGCCAATTGTACAATGATATCTAATGGTTGTAAATGACAATGATGCCAATTGTTCAATGATATCTAATGGTTGTAAATGACAATGATGCCAATTGTACAATGATATCTAATGGTTGTAAATGACAATGATGCCAATTGTACAAGATATCTAATGGTTGTAAATGACAATGATGCCAATTGTACAATGATATGTAATAGTTGTAAATGACAATGATGCCAATTGTACAATGATATCTAATGGTTGTAAATGACAATGATGCCAATTGTACATCTGATGTGGCTGCCATAATGACCATCTTGAAAATATTGTCACCACTCCCCATGGTGGATGGTTCTGTTCTGTTTTTTTCCCCAAAACACTTGTGATGTCTTCTAATTCTTAAATTAAAATGGTGCCAATCTGACATCCAATAATCTCAACATTGCATCAATTTTGAAAATATAGTTCTGTTTGGATAATATCAGATACTTTCAGCAGTTAAAAGGAAGACATGGTTTTATTTTGGATTCATGAGATCTTTTTAGACAGTAGAGAATCATAGCATTCAAGAGACTCTTGCTTACAAGGAGTAAGGTAGTAAGTTGGGATGTTTTAATATTTGAATATTATTATTATTCACAGACAGTAAATTTGCATGCTGTTGGATTTAGCAAGGAATTTATTGGACATATATATATATATATGAATATTTGTAAGGTTTTATAAGATGTAGTTTCAAATGATTGAGAGAGAGGGGTAATAATTTCATCTTAAAAATTACAAGTAATGCAGGCATCAGAATAATTAGCAATCCATTACATTAAATATGACCCTGAAAGCTTAAATGGAAACTTGAAAAGATTTTCTGTTTTAATTTTTCACTTTTAGAGAATATCCAAGGTATTTGGATAATGAGGCAAAATAAAACCAAAATACTAACAAAATTGTGTTTCATTTCCCCCAGGAGTACCCCGTTATTACGGAACAGGTTCAAGTTGACAGGCAGATAATTATAGAGAGGATTGTGAAGTTGCAGCGTGCTCTTGCCAGGAAAAACGAGAAGATCGAGTTTATGGATGATCATATTAGTCACCTGGTGGATGAATTACAAAAGAAAAACAAGTAGGGTTCATCTGCAGTTCATGTAGATACAACAGTGAAATGAAACACAAGCTATTATTATTATACAAAGTATTATTTCAAAACAATAAATATTTGTAAGGGGATTGAGCTTCTCAACTGCTTGAACTTAGTGTGTTTATAGTGTTAATTAAAAGTAGGCTAGATATTTTTATGTTGCATTCTTTGGAAGATGGACATGACACATCTGTTTGCAGGGTTTCCACGCTACTGGGAAAAGCTATTACACTTTGCAAATATTCTTCAAAGTATGGGGGACAAACATAATTTTCAACTGCCACATAATGACAGAATTATATGTAATTGAATTGTTTGATTTGATCACAAGTTAAATTTTTTGAGCTCTTTCTTTAATTTTTGTATCTGATATGTGTAACTCTTCATTAATTTGAGATGCAATTGCTGTATAAATCATTAGGCTGCTAACCCTAAACATAATTGTGTGGTTAATCCAAGCATTCAGGCAATCAGATTGGTCAAGTAGACTGGTTACCCCTAAGTCTGCTCCATATCAATATCTTTTTTTTATGTTGGAGATGAGATGTCCATTCTATAATCACATTGTAGCAGTGGGCCTAGTTGTCTGCAATATGGTGTCTCAGTAAATGCTAGAATTCTTCATGAAGCTTATCTTTCCCAGTTTCCCTTTTAATTTGTAAATTGATTCAAAATGTATTGTGAAAAAATCTTTGCGTATTATTTTGATGTTCACACTGGGAACTCTGTGTTGAGTGTTAGCATCAGTAGTAATCTTAAACAATCCTGTGGTAGAATCCCATGTTCTGGGTGTCTTTGATAATAGCTGCATTAGATATGCAGTCTGTGGTTGGATTGCATTGAAAGTAGATGTTAGGGCACTAAAACCAGACATTAATTAGCAGAGCTCTGCTGAGCAAAACCATATCGGATTACTAGTCCCTGGGTCCAGTAGAAGCAGATTCAAGGGTTCCAGTGCCTTCATGATTTTTAAGGAGGTCCTGGAATCTGACAAATTTGAATTCAATGAAAACATTTTGGAAATCCACCTTAAAAATGGACTTTTTATCATATACTGTCATGGAATTTTATATGAAAAAGCTAAATTAAAAATTCTGTTGGAGAAAATACACTGTATTGCAATTTTGCCGTTGATGACTTTGTAACGATTATGATATTATATTGTTAGCCATGGTTGAGTCTGGCAACATATTTTTTGCACACATGTCTAATCATGTGTGGTCATCAATTTCCTTTTTCTGCACTGTAACGTTTTTTTATTTGTGTAGTTTGATTTGTACTATCTTCAGTGGTAAGACTACATATTCTTTCATCCCAAATTTTTATTTGTTTTCATCATGATTTAAAATGCCAGAATAAAAATATCATTCAGCAATGTGTGGTTAGAAGATGAGCGTTTTCATGGATGGATTCAGGAAGTAACCTTTTTGAAATTTTTTGGAATGTGTTAAGAGTAAATCAGTGTTTTCAGAATGGTAGAGTGGTTTTTTTTAAAAGTAATACTGCATCAGATACAAGCGTTTTTTTAGTACTAGTGTAAATGGTATTGTGATAAGTGTACTATGCAGAGTAAAGTGAAAAGATGGATGAGAATATGTTACAACTCTAATTACAATGAGGAGTGCATACAAAAGAATTTCATAGCCTGCATAAGTGGATAGTTAAAAAAAATATTCCATCCTTTTTGTACAGACATATTGACATATTTAATTTTCCTTGTCAAAATTTTAAAGAACTCTTTTGAAAAAAAACTTTGTTCTTGTGAATATATGCAGTTATGCAGACTTAAGTTATCATTTTGTATTATGTTGAGTAGAAATGTTGCATGCAGATTATTATAAAATCAATAGTTACACTTGTTCCTAGTGATATGTTCTGTGTCTTTTTTTTAGTACATTGTCATATATTTAATTCAGATGTTATGGAGAGTCTCAAAATAGAAAAATCCATGAATTTAATTCCAATTTAAGTACTTTTAATTCTATTCAGAAATGGTCAGTAGTGAACATTGAAAAAAATGGACTTCATCCAGCACAAATCTTGGACAAACCAAATAAATGTTTTCAAAGAGTGCTGGAACTCTGTGCTGGCGTAACACTGTACAAAGAACTTATAAAACATTTGTGCTAATAAGCACTCGTCAACAACAGTTGTTTTAAACAACCAATGAAATGGTGTAGCAAAATAATTGCAACAACTCTAATAGCTTTTGAATTTTTTTATAATGCTTTTGGAAGTTTTCACCTTGATTTGAATGTGCTCAGTGTATATTTATAAGTCATCCAGAATCAACTCATTTCATCTTTGAAACAGCTGATGGAGATCAACATTCTTTAAAATGGAAAATGAAAATTTGATGGAATTTCTTTCTGTGAAAAATGTTTTCTCTTTTTCAGCCTCAAGAAAATAAAATTATCTTCTTATCACATTTTTCTCATTCCATGGTCTGTATTTTTGCACTTTCTTTCTTTTTAGGATTATTCAGCACTATGCCTTGCGTGAAGAATCTGGGACCATGACGGCAGACTTCATGGATAGGAACAAGGTAAATAATCTCCTGTGTTCATCTAACAGTTGCATGACTTCCTATGGCTCACACATGTGAAATAATAATTGGATCTAGGTTGATATGACTTCCTTTTGACTGCATTTTCATGTTTTATGCTGTGCTTGGCTTTAAAGTTTGTGATAAATTTCCTTCATCACGATGAACACTTTTGTCCTGTGTATTTGCTTATCTGTTTTGCAAAATATAGCATTTTTATGGAAGAAAATTGTGTTGAACATAGCTTTTACTGATAGGGACCATTGACTATGTAATATGGGATTGTCAAAAAGAAAAACACCTTTTCTTTTTAATAATAAAACATAATTTTATTCACATAACCATACTTAATAATTCATCCTGGTCCAAATAATTTACAAGCAGTCAAAGTCATTTTGAAATTGTCAATATACCTCCATTATTTTTACAATGCCAAATTTTGCTGTAATGAATACTTTTGAATGTGAAGGCAAAGATAACCACTTCTTGAAACATTTATTTTGCAATTAAAAGAGTTACATTGTCATCTACTGTAGGTATATGCTTATTTGTTCAATTTTATCTAGACATAAAAATATTATATTTCCTTCTTGTTCTACATACACATGATAATAATATACCTTGTAATGAAAATAATAGTCATAGAAGTTAGGGCCCAAGTTGTAGTCAGTTAGTCACTATATTTGTATAGGAAAAGCAAATTGAAGGCTGTAGTCAGTCACTATATTTGTATAGGAAAAGAAAATTGAAGGCTGTAGTCAGTTAGTTACTATATTTGTATAGGAAGAGTAAATTGTTACCAAATGTGTATTTTGTTATGTCCTAGCTGTCTGATGTTAGGAAGCAAGTTCAGGTATAGTAGTCCTTACTTTGAATTCTTCCATAAATCTCGTAGAGGGTTTCCCTGAATCTTCACTCAGGGCCATTTTTAATGCCAGAAACACATCTACCTAATAATATATTTATTCTGGGTCATGTATACCCTGCAAAGTGCTGGAGTTGAAAATACATTTGCCCAGCCTGAAATAAAACGAAAGAATTTCCTGTGGTTGGGTAAATTTCCAACCATATATTGATAGATTGCTTATTAAAAACTGACACATGTTATTTTTTGGTAAATACGGATTTTTGATGCATGAATTTCACGGGTTGGTAATATGATTATCTTGCAAGGAATATCATAGATGAACAAGCATTAGCAAAATAAACCGAAGAATCACCATTTAAATATGTGTATTCAAATTCTAACAAATAACGCTTGTAGCTGGAATAGTAAAGTGCATCTACATGACTTGTACTTTATTTCAAGAAAGGAACTCAAGTAGGACAGTTGGTGAAATTTTAGCCTCTTTTCAGATTTGTTACCTACCCAGGCTAGCCCAGATCTGTTGCCTAAGAATGTCCTTGGGAATGGCACCTCATTTCTACTTGTTCAACATGATATAACCAATAATGTGTTACAGGTGCCATTAAAATCTTCTGAAAACATTTCCATCAACAGCAAATGCCAATAATAATTTATGATTTTAATGTCGATTAGTTTCAGGACTTGATCTAGTTGTTAAAAACTGTAGAATTATCTTCATAATAATACCAAAGATATTAAGAACTGAACTATATAGTTGGTCATTCTTGTTAGCTTATGCAAGTTCCCCCCTCCCCATTCTACAGTGTAATAACTTTTTTGAAAAGTTTCAAAATTAATTACTGCACAAGAAAAAAAATACTAAGATGTTTATAACTGTATTAGAATTTTAAATGATCTTTGAAAACGAAACAGATTTTTTATTTGTACTAACTTTTTTGCAGTTTCCAAGTCTCCACTTGTAATGCAATTGTTCTTTGTGAATGTAAGCTTAACACCATTACCAGTGATTATTTCTGATCAGGTATTGATCTGGTTATAACATTTTCTTAACATTGCAGAATTGCATTTATTTGGATCTCAGAAAATTATGAATTGTGCTTATTCAAATAACAGGGAGATTTGTTTCTGGCAAGAAAAATAAAATTAGTCGCAGAGGTGGTCATAATCATTGGGCATTTGATGTATGCCCATTGTACATATTTCCAGTGTTCACCATATGTAGTTGTTGTCAGATGAGTTTATTCTGCATCTTTCTCTTTTGTTCTAATTTTTCAGGAATCGAAGGAATTGAATTTCCTTATAAACTTGTTTCTTATTCATGTTAAGGGTGAAAGGTTGGCAGAGTGCCAGCACTTTACAGAAACTCGACATTTACCTCAGTTGCTTGTTAATTGGTTATACATTCTTTGTTTATTGTGTTAGCATGTTCTGTTTATTTAAATAGTTAAAGTGATCGTTCACCGATTTGCATTAGGTTTATTTTGTGAATGAAATTTTTAATTGGCAAGAAAGTCAAAACTATATACAAATAAGGAAGACTTGTTTATGGCTTGAAATTAAAAATATTCTACAATATTCATGCAGAACTAATGTTATACTTTTGAATAATAAGATATTTTTAACTGTTGCTAAAATATGTTCACTGATGCATTTCACCAGTTGTGTTACTCGATCATAATACCTTTGGAGTACTACCACTGCATTGAAAATTGTTTATTGTTTAGCAGTGGGAGCTAGAAGTTATATGTCCACATGGGCGGCTTTTAGAATGATCACCCCTTTGATAAAGCAAATGGTGTCAACCTCACGAGTACCTCAGTTACTACCTCTGCTAGAAGTTGTATGTCCACATGGGTCGCTTTTAGAATGATCACCCCTTTGATAAAGCAAATGGTGTCAACCCCACGAGTACCTCAGTTACTACCTCTGCCTATGCTGAGCTGTATGCTCACTTGTGAGTAGCCTTGAAAGCCAGGTCAAGAGTTTCTGGTATTCAAATGTAGATAATGTTGGAGCAGTTTCAGATCTCATGGAGGTGTACTCCATCTACATTTACAACTATTTCTTGCAGATTTCTATCAGAGATTAATAAGTTTTTTTATTTTGTTGTAAATATACAGGTTAGTTGACCTTTTGTAGTTACCTGCATGTGTCGTTAGTGTGCACATTTAGTAATGTTTACTTGATGTTCATATGTTTGCAATAACATTGCCATTTAATCAATTGATATGATGGCCAAACATCTCTCCAGATTGAGTTCAGGCTCAGATGCTGTCTTTTATGATATAAGAAGCGATTGCTTTTGTTGATCACATATATCGTATCCTAGCACAGCATATGTAACTTGTTGTGGAAGATAAGATGTAACTGTTTAGAGAGGCAGTTACAGGACCTAACTGTTAACGAGACCTTCCTTTTCAGTGACAGCTTGCAAGTTTTAATACAGCATTGGATAAGACATTCATGCTAGTGTTTCACACAGACACCTAGCAGTAGACAATGACATTTTAGGCCTTGAAATGTCAAAGCCCATTTCAGTAAGGATGAACTAGAAGCCCTTCATTGCCACACAGCAGCTGGTATGGAATGTCATCTCTATGGGCTTGATGCTAGACCTGTTCTGAAAGGTAATTTTTAAACTAGTGGACTACAGCATGTCCTCTCCAACTGTGAGACCCACTGCATGTACGTGATAATCTGTCTCATGAAAAAAATAGGAAGGACACATCAGATGGGGAAGCAGTCATACAGATCCTTGTATATCTACAGCCTTGCTGTATCTAAACCTTGCCTTGCCTTCAGACTGGTTAGCAGCCTTGCTGTATCTAAGCCTTGCCTTGCCTTCAGACTGGTTAGCAGCCTTGCTGTATCTAAACCTTGCCTTGCCTTCAGACTGGTTAGCAGCCTTGCTGTATCTAAACCTTGCCTTGCCTTCAGACTGGTTAGCAGCCTTGGTGTATCTAAACCTTGCTTTTTATTCAGACTGGTTAGCAGCCTTGGTGTATCTAAACCTTGCTTTGCCTTCAGACTGGTATACAGCCTTGATGTGTCTAAACCATTCCTTCAGACTGGTTAGCATAGAATGGGTTTCATAATATCTAGATGGGGTGGGTGGCACAATTTTTGTATTGCTATATATTGTGATAGAGGTACAGAGTAATGTTGTATATTGGGAATCTTATAGAAAGTGAAAAAATATTCAGGAGTAAACTATAGAAGCTAAAGCTTCATGTAACTTTAATGCCTCATAAATTTCTTGAAATAAACTATGTTTGGAAAATAGTATTTAATGTGGACAAGTTAGAGCACATAATTGACATTATTTTTTTTAAAGCTGTTTTGGTGACTAAAGGATAAATAAGTGGGTCTACTACAGGCATTTTTAAAAAAATATTTCTTAAATACCATAATTCCATTTTGGAAACAAATTTTACAGACCTTAGTTTTGAGTAATTTCCAATATAATCACTGGTAGATCATGATTACAATAAATCCATTCTGCGCAAAGATTACAGTAGAATGTATGACAATGATTACAGCACCAAAATGGCAGCCAGTTCATAGTTCATAGAGTTGCAGTGGTTGTCCCAGTAGGTAGCAAAACCAAGAAGATACAACTTGTAGTCCAGCAATCAAAATACCCTTTGCAGTCCGACCTGGATATGTTATGTCATTATTGTTATTCTTGTAGACTGAAGGAAAAAAATGTATGCTACAAGCCTTGCTTTTCCATTAATTTACAAATGGATTGAATAGCTGATGTTAGTCAGGCCAGCTTTGTTTTTTTTTTTTTTAACTAAAACAAATTAGCTCATGTATATAATTATTATTAAAAAATGTTGATATTACCTAAACTTATGCATACAGTTAAGTTCAACATCCTGACCTCAAAATTCACCTCTTCATTACATTTCTGACAAATAGAATGGTCATTAAATAATTTTACATCTCTTAGACAATTTCATTCAAAACTATTGCCAGATGAAGTATATCTAGCTTCTTACTTGGTACCAGCTTATCTTCAATTGTATGTCTGTTTGGCAAGATATAACATACACTTTAGATATTTCTTTAAATATATTACCCAATCATAATACCTTAGGTGAACTGCTACTACCTTGCAAATACAGCACTCCCAGATAACACTTTTAGCCAAAGAGAGCTAAATGTTGTCAGTTGACCTATGTGGCAATCAGACAGAGTATAAGGAATGGCAGCAAAGTCTAAGAACTTGTCAGTTACTACTTCTGATTGCCAAGAAGCACACTGTCTATAGGAGAGACCTCGCAAAAGTCGAATCGGCGTGGAAGATATACCATCACAAGTTGGACGAGTTTTTCACTTCTAAGGAAAGTTTACTGCATCTATATTTCCAACTTCTTCTCTCCATGTCCTGACAAAGTTCTGCCTTTACAATTTGCCAACACTTTGTTATCACACATGCATGGGGAGCCTAAGCAACTTCACATCCATTTTGGGCTATAATCATTTTGTGTGTGCAAATTACTAGTGCTTACAAAAGCTTCTTATATATGTGTAATTTCCATTACAAATGGGAACATATCAGTGCATTCTTATATATGTGTAATTTCCATTACAAATGGGAACATATCAGTGCATTCTTATATATGTGTAATTTCCATTACAAATGGGAACATATCAGTGCATTCTTATATATGTGTAATTTCCATTACAAATGGGAACATATCAGTGTATTATATGTGTAATTACAAATGGGAACATATCAGTGAATTTCTGTTTCAAGTCATTCGTAAATCAGGGCACCTGCTTCATTGATTTTACTTGTACTGTTTTCCCTACAGGTAATTGCCTCATAATGCTTTGTATGTATCTATAATGGTGCCTTACTTCTCTTTTATGTGAAGTTTTTTTCTATGTAATGTAGACATTTTTGTACATTTCTGTATTTTGCTTCTGCTTTTGTCAGATAAGTACAGCTCGGCTTTCTATATACTTAACATCTTGCTCTTGTATGTTTCTGTAGGCGACGCTTGAATCATTTTTCTGCAAAAGGATTCCATCATATTTAAAGATCACTTAGGCATTCACAACTCCTTATATAATCCCATGATTTCTGGTACATACAGGTTAGTTTCCTTTACCACTGCATCCTTGACCTTGGAACTCCATGCTTAGTGATTCTACCAGTACATGCCATCTTTTTACCTTCCCTACAGGTAGCATTATAAATGAGATCATCTACTATTACTTTTTCTCAGGTAGCTATCATTTGGTATATCTCTGTGCTCACACTGTATTGAACATCACTTGTGCAGACCCACAGGGTTATACTTCTCCTACTTGCATTATATTTACATGTACACTTCATTGCATTATTTGATTGTTTTTAATATCTGAGTCAACATTTTAAGAATTAGCTCTGCTTAAGAATTTGAATGGCTGCAGTTTTTTGTCTTTTGCTCTATTTGTCTTACAGATTAGAACTATAGGCAAAACCACAGATCAGGATGATGACATCACCAGTCTACATGCTGATCTGTCCTCGGTGTGAGAATTTCTGGTGGACTTGCTCTTCAGATGTGCCAGACATTGACATGCTTTAAAACAGTCCTGGCACTTAAGTCACCACCACAAGACTCGGCTTTATTGGCAACTCACTCTACCTTGCCTCCTTGAGTTTTTACTTGATTCCTGTTGTGGAATAATGAGGGGCAGGGCTACCAAAGAGCCATGTTCCCTCCCACTCAGCATACATACAGACAGGTTACTTGGATCAAACATCCCATAACCCATCCCAAACTGATGATCCTCCCAACATGGATAGCCTATTTGCATTGCAACTGGCCTAGACCATATACTAGGGATCATGAAGGGTCAAAACTTAAATATTATGAGCTCAATCACTAACAATCCAGCATTCAGGAAATCAAACCTGACTTTGGCAGACATGCGGGGACCAGTCTAACTCACATACCACCTCGAGACACTCATTCAGCTTGATGCTAATAATAGTTTCTCACTTAAACAGATGTTGCTTTGCAACTTTTCTACACTCTGCCATGATTGCTTTGGTGGCCTAGGGGTTAGAGAGTCTGCCTTGGATGTGGGAGGTTGAGGGTTCAATAAAAGACTCAATGCAGGTATACATCTAGTACAACCACCAGAGATTACTGATTCAAATATGGAAGACAGGAATCCTCCCTTCTACCATCCTTTTGGGAATTCTGGAGAATGGCCATTGTGAAAGTCTTTAATTGGTGACAGAAATATTTACATGGCAGGGGAGGTTTCATTCTGTCTGACAACAGTGGTGACTTTTCTCAAACGACAAGGAGGAGCGAAGTCCCAAAGACCTTTTTGTCCTGGTGTGGGACTTCATTAGATGTTGTTGTCGATAACAAATCCACGTACAAGTTTGCCATATCCCAGGACTCTTCATTCCTTGGTTTTCATTCATATATGTACCTGATAAGACCAACCTTTGGTGAACCTGTGTGTGAAAAGGTGGAATACCAAATTCCCGACCTTCGTATGTCCAGTCCTGGACTTCAAAGCCTGGGTAGTCTATACTTTTTCAAAAGATTGGAAATTGCCTGAATGTATACACCTACTATCTAACACCTCTGATTAGTTATACAGAAAGCAAGAGACTGATCCTCGTTACACCACTTGGACGGGAGAAATTGTGGATCAATGACCTCGTCATGGAATGGAAACTCCTTCGAAAATTAGGATTTTCCCTTTTCTGCTTAAATAACCACAATGGCAGTCATTTCATTCCTACTCAGATGCTGTGGAAACAGGCCTATCAGAAATAAACAGTTGTTACAACCAGTCTTGAACAGAATAAATCAAGCAAGAAGACCAGCCACTCAGAAAGCATATGAAGGCACATAATACATTTTCACCATTAATGCACAAACGAACACATGACATCTCTCCAGGCATCTATACTTCACATGGCTAACATCCTCTGGCTCTTCAAAGAAAGTATGCACTCAGTATGATAAAAGATTACCACTCCACTATTGCTGGCATGGAATTAAAGATATCAGACAAAACAAGGACTTATCTGACCTCTGATTTGAGCATACATGGCCAAAAATGTTAGCAATATACCCAAAGATGAACCTATCATGGTTATTAACCTGGCTTAAAAAGACACGTTTGACCCACAAGGGTATCTTGGGCACTCCATTCATACAAGACCTGCTTCCTTAAGGTGTTCGTTGATGACAGGAGGATATATCAAAACAGACTATCTCTTTGTGGATTAAGTGGTTATTCACCCAGCATATAGAGAAATAACCCCAGCTGAAATTTACTTGTAACACATTTTGGCTCAAAATGTTTGATCAGTTGCCATGAAACTAGCGTTTGACTAGAACTATTCGCTAACCAATATTAGTCAGACCGTGGATGGAGGTTGTAGTCCACATTCTCTAGCTTTTATCTCTGAGATCCATCATTCAAAAGGGCCCAGTTTGATCTGCTTGGATCTATATCTGCAGCTCAACAGGTCACTCTTCCAGGTCAATCAGCAGCCTCCTAAGATGCAGTTTCATGACATCCACTGGATTTGCAAGGCAAAATTGTTCCCTATTTGAAGCAGCACCCTAACTAAGTCCCTCCAGTCAGGTTATCTAGAAGCTGTCTCACATACCTTAAGTAACTGGAGATGGTATCTCCGGGGTAAGGGGATGTACCTCCCTCCACCTCTTACCTATTCTCCAAAGGTATTATAATTGGGTAACATATTCAAAAAAGAAACCAATTTTTCCAAGTCAAATAGTTTCTTCGAGAATATTTGCCCAATGATAATACACATAAACCCTCCCAATCTCCCCCTGGGATAAATTCATTTTAGTTTGATTTTATTTCTTAAGTGCTGTTCATGCAAAATTCTTAAATTTGACGACAATATGCATAACTGTTATTACCATGTCCTTAAAACAAAAGATAATCATTGTGACCTATATTTAGTCTTTTACTCAAATTAGGTGGGTTTTTTAAATTAAAACATATTTTTGCCATAAATGTTAGCAAACAGGATCAGGCTACAAGTTCTCTAAACTTAGAAAATGCCCTTCCCCTATAATGAATATGAAATTTGCATGTATAGTGGCAAGGAATTGATTTAATAGAGTTAAATGTAAATATGATCCAGGCAGAATGGACGAAATAGAGAGAGATGAATACATTAGTAAATTAATGATAAATTAATGATCGTGGCAGAAGTTGGACAAGAGTACATGCAACAAAATGAACTTAGTGCCGAAAAATTAAGAAAATCATGTCTTCTTAATTAAAAATAAAATCAGCAGTAATTAATTTAGTAGAAAATCAAATTTTTAATACTCTATTATTATGTAAAGTGTTTTATTTATTTAGTATATGGTTGGATCAATCAAATTATGATTATTTGTAATACAACCCTGAAACTGCTGTACTTCAAATTTGAAAAGAAATAAAATTTTATTAAATTGAGTTTTGTGTTTATTTAGATCTAAAAATTTCAAGAAAGCAATGTTTTTCATAAGATTATACTGTCCACCATTGTTCAGTTATCACCTTATCCATTAACATGTGAAGCAGCTATTGCTTTACAGTTTCTCATTACACTTTTGATATTGTTCATTTTTGTTTAACCACTGTTTCATTACACTAGTGTGTGCGCAAGTAATGGACAACACAGTAATTATGCATCAAGCTTGGACTTGAAACATCTCTAATAACGTAAACACAAACGAAATTCAAAATCTTTTTGTTCCTACCTAAATAGTTTTTAGATAGGTTTTTCTTATCTTCCTTCTTCTACATGACAAACTCATTTTGAATGAAATACTCAAAATACCACATTTGATCCATTAATTATTTATAATACCTCAAATGTCATCCTTCATTTGGCCTGAACTTGGCAGATTGCACCAGTAAGGTAATCAATTAATATCTTGTTATGTATACATGTTAGTCCTGATCTCATTACTCAGCCATGCATCATTCCATTGGTTCCAATGACTGCTGGAACAGCCATGCATCATTCCATTGGTTACAATGACTGCTGGAACAGTTCATGTGACCAGTAGATTGGTTCTGGCTGGCTTAATGCATAGATGAAACATGTAAAAATTCAGTTCCCCCTCCTTTCATTCTGTAAATTTTCAGGAACAGTTGATTCAACTATAAGATGGTTAAAAAAAGGTATTTTACCTTGTTGCTGGCAGAATCACATGTATGTTAAAGTCTAATAAGCACTAATTACAGGTAATCCATGTGATCTGCTCCTTATTCATAGATCACATGCTTTGCTTTGTACACAAAAGGTGGCAGTTTTTGAAACAGTCCTGATCAGGGCTTGCAATGGGTATGCATGAAATTAGTTTTCAAGACTTAAGAATACAATTCTACATTTATGTCGTCAGGATTGAGGTTTTCACAAGTAAATTATATTTTGTGGACAAGCCCAGTGAGCACTTTACATAGAATGCAGGTGGGGCCTGATCTGAAATTAGATGTGTTGCTGATGTTGGGTTATCAGATTTTTTTTAGCACTGTGGAAAAATACATGTATTATTATAGTTAAATTTAAATTAAATTTAATATAGATAAGTCATTAATGAATATCACTTGTGTAGCTATTTCTACCTTGGAGGTAATTTTCTTAAAAGTCACTTTTATATAGTTTTACCCTGGTGGTGGACTACTATTTTTCTGAACTTGCATGCCTGTCATCTTTTACTGCAATATACTGATATAAGAATGACTTGAGTGATAGGAACAAATCTCAAATATGTGAATTTATACAGCAAGTTTGAGTGTTAATTATCTAATTATCACTTTTTTTCAGGGCTGTGATTGAGCCATTGTATTCAGTTAAAATATATAGCTATTATTTGAGACTTTTAAAGGACAGTTATGTATGAGATAGATCAATAGAAGTAGTCTGTACTTAGTTACTGCAAGACTCTTAAAAAGTTTTTAAAAAATTTGTTTTTACTGACTTTAATATTTTAGCTTGATGCATTTAAAATAAATTTGTTTTAAAAAAAATTGGAGGGGGGCATTAAAAATCTGCTGTAATTACTTTTACATCCATAAAAAAATTTCCACTACACTGTAGTTTATTTCATAATGTTGAATATAGACATAATTCGTGTTTATATTATATTTTATATTTGTTTGAAATTCAGTTAAGATCTAACTAACTTATATTCATAACTGGATGGAAGTATTTGATTTTTATACTGTCTGCTTGGGTTTGAGTCTAAGATTTGGCTAATGTAGTTATGTGAGAAAGCTTGCCAGTAGCTTCTCGTGGGTAGGTGGTTCTTTCCTAGGGTTTTCCTGGGTTCTTCCTTCACCAATAATACTGGTCGCCATGTATAGCCTATCGTGTGCTGAAAAATGGCGTTAAACTCTACAACAACAACAACCACATTTTAAGCAGTAAGATATAAAAATGTCCTAAACTGATTTCATCAAATTTGACATCAAGTATCTGAAATATTTTGGATTCATTATAACCAGAATTTAAGTTAATTTAACATGCACAGAAAATTATTTGATTTCAGATTCCTGGAAATATTACTTTACACTTTTAGGTCACTTTGCCATTAGACCAAATAAGCTTATGGTATGGCCCTATGTCCAGCATGCATCACCTTTGAACTGCTGCTTAATTTGTATTATCTGTCAACAGTTACTTTTAACTTTTCTCAAAACCCAAAAGGCCAGGTTAAACTTTGTTGAAATGTTCCCAGAGCATGTATTACCAACATTGTGTTTGAAGTGTCTCCCCCAGTAATAGTTTGATATCCATAGCATCCTGAATGGAAAACATTTGTAACACCTCAGCCGATTTAGATCTGACTTGGTTTCTTAGTACTATCAAAAACTGTCAAGGGTGGCATCATTAGAAATGGTGTGGCTTCCATAGGAACCAGTTGGAAACATTTTATTATTCTCTAGAATGTCTAAACCAATTTCAATCACACTTGTTAGGAGTGCTTTTTATGACATGCTTTATTTAAATTATGCCCTGATTGGTTTTCATAGTAATTGTGTGGCTTCAGTGGGATGTTTTCTTTAAAAATAGTGTGCATGCTGGTTCTCCTAGCAACACTGGATTCCTTGGCAACTGTTAGCTACAGTAGCTTTCCAGTTTTGCAACAAATGGTTGCAGGTTTGAATCCTACCATCATATTAGGTACATTTGGTTACTTGTTGTCTTCAGGCAAAGCACTTAAAACAGATTGCATTTAGTGTACTGTTTTTGTTTCCATGCCATAAAATAGAAAAATCATTAGCAACCAAGTGGAAAACCTTTTTTGAACTATTTCTAAAAAAAATCAAGTGTCCACTTTAAATCCGACTTGGTAGGAATGATTGTAATTTTTTGGGGGGAGGGGGGAACACTATCATACAATAGTCTTTCTCTTCAAAACTGTTGTTCCTTTTCAGTCCAAATGTCATGGCTTTAACACTTTCAAATTGATAAAGAAGATGCCAGTCCACCAACTAGGCTAGCTTTAGTTAATAAAGGCAGCTATTTGGAAAATATTATGACATAGGTGTCTTTCAAACTAAGACATCATCCTTATTACTGCATTGGCCTTTTAGATCAATGTAGTAAAGGTGAGTGATGTCTTACACATTTGGGACTCTTGTTTTTGTATAATCTCCAATTACAAGTAAATTACTGAAAGCAACTAGGTTGAGGAAGTATACTGGACATATGTTTATCCAATGAAAATCAGAGCCATATTTTTGGGAAACATGTCTTGTTTTCTGTCAGAGATTAACAATTTATGTTAGAGCTAACTTTTATTAGTATTTTGATATTAAAAAAACGAAAAAAAATCTTACCATATATATATATATATATATATATATATATATATATATATATATATATATATACACACGCACACACACACACACGTGTTTGCAAACTTCTTTGACAAGAGTGTTCACAAGATTGTAGTCACTGTTGTGGAATACATGAGATATTTTTATTACTATTATTATTATTATTATTATTATTATTATTATTATTATTATTATTATTATTATTATTATTGTAGTCAGTGTTGTGGAATACATGAGATAAGCATTTTCAAGAACAGTTACATTCAGATCTTTCCCTTTCAGGTTGAGTTGTCCAAAAAGCACAGCATCATGGGATCATTATACAGCTCCCACTCAATGGATGGAACAATGACCATCGACTTGTCGCTTGAAATAAACAGAAAACTGCAGGCAGTTTTAGAAGACACGCTGCTGAAAAACATAACTCTCAAGGTCAGATATATTTTGCATTTTTATGCTTCATTGATAGGGTATGTACTGTTGTCTATTTGTCTGTATTTAGGTTTGTTTTCTAGAGCTAGTATTTGTTTTATGATTACATTTCTCATTGTTCAATGGTTCATTTTAATTTAACATAAGCATGTCTCATTCCTTCCCCTGCAAAAGCTTGATGCAAAAGAAAAATCATTTATGGGAAAGAATTGCCCATTTTGAGTGACACCCTTCATCCCATTCAATCTCATAGCTTTTATTAATATTGTTGGCAAGATATTTATTTATCTATTGCTTCCTGCTTCACTAGATATGCTCATAAGTTTTATTTGTATCACTGACCAGGACCAGACATATATTTCTATGTTGCTTCTGTCTGCTCTCTGGACACATTGTTTTTGCATGTATCAGGGGTAGAAAAATCCATTACCTTGGAGACATGGACAACCAAATACTAATGCTGGGCAAAAATGTCCACAATGTTTAAGCCTAGTTGTGGAAAGAAACACTATTAAAAAATAATCATGTTCCAGTAACAAACATTATTCATTGAATTGACAATCACGATACCTTTAGCTAGGTGCCTGAATTATCATAAAAAGTTGAGTGTTGTATGAGTTTTTTTTATGGGAAAGAAACCACGTTAGTCTACATAAATGTTATTTATTCTATGATATAGTAATTGTTGTCTATGCTATTTCTGGGGATGAAACTTTAAATAAACAAGACCAGTGAATGCTCATTTTTGGTTAACACGCTAAAAAATGGTGGCACAATTTTTCATCTTTGACTAGACATGTTTAGCCAACAGAAAATATGGGTCCTTGATGTAGAGCATGTGATACTCGTTTCTGTTGGAAGCTTTTGGTAAAGGACTATGGCAAGTATAAAAAAATCAAACCAGTTGTATTTGTTCTTACATACTGTATATCGGCTTGTAGGGTATTTTACCGTATAGTTTAGGTACATTAATACAAGTATTTGGTTCATGATAGAATTTTACCGTATAATTTAGATACATGAATACAAGTATTGGGTTCATGATAGAATTTTACCGTATAGTTTAGGTACATGAATACAAGTATTGGGTTCATGATAGAATTTTACCGTATAGTTTAGGTACATGAATACAAGTATTGGGTTCATGATAGAATTTTACCTTATAGTTTAGGTACATGAATACAAGTATTGGGTTCATGATAGAATTTTACCATATAGTTTTGGTACATGAATACAAGTATTGGGTTCATGATGGAATTTAACCGTATAGTTTAGGTACATGAATACAAGTATTGGGTTCATGATAGAATTTTACCATATAGTTTAGGTACATGAATACAAGTATTGGGTTCATGATAGAATTTTACCGTATAGTTTAGGTACATGAATACAAGTATTGGGTTCATGATAGAATTTTACCATATAGTTTAGGTACATGAATACAAATATTGGGTTCATGATAGCATTTTACCATATAGTTTAGGTACATGAATACAAGTATTGGGTTCATGATAGAATTTTACCATATAGTTTAGGTACATGAATACAAGTATTGGGTTCATGATAGAATTTTACCGTATAGTTTAGGTACATGAATACAAGTATTGGGTTCATGATAGAATTATACCATATAGTTTAGGTACATGAATACAAGTATTGGGTTCATGATAGAATGGCATAAACATGGATAAACATAAAGGATAGAGAAGTTTCTGATCAAGGGTGGCCAGTTACTAGAAGATGGATGGACAAGAAGTCAGATTACATATCACAAGTTTTAGGAGTTGATTTATCACACTATAAAAGAGCATCGAGGGAAAGGAGAATGTTGGATTACCTTTTATTTGCTGATCTTGAACAAATAATTGTGTCAACAGTTGTGACACTTTCCAATAGTGTTAGAGATATTAAATGCTTTTTACACAAGTGACAGTGTAACTAACCTATGTTGCGGATCTTTTTATGTCAAAGCTAAAAAAAACACTTTTCTACTCTTTATGTATTATTGGCCAGATATCTGTTGCTTCCCATTCACTTTTACTTGATTTATATTTTATCTTCTTGTGCTTCATGTTTTCAATTCATTTGAAATGGTTTATTTTCCTAAAGTTTTAATACATTTCTAAATTTGCACATTTTTTAAAATCTGAATCTCTAGTTTGCAACGTATAGCCATCATTATGCTGAGTACCATAAAACACTTTTTTATATATATATATAGCCACGTGGACACATTCATAATTCTACCATGTATAGTTACCTGTCTTTGTGGGTAGATTGTACTTGGGAAAAGGAGAACTATTAATTTTGTGTTGAAAAGGTCAGAGGGCAAGGTCACTGACTGATAAAAGAAAAAATGGTTTGTTCTGCATAACTTGCGTTGACCACCATCTAGTTACCAATTATGGTGGATTGCTTGCACTTTGGGGTAATGATGAACCCTATTGATTCTGAAAGAAGAAAAGAATTTGTTTATTTTACATAACTTAAGTTTACTACCACCATCTACATTTACTAATCTTTGTGGATGGCTTGCACATGGGGCAAGAAAGATCCCTGTCAATTGTGTGGTTTAAGGACCTCAAAGGTAAAGGCCACTGGCTCAAAGAAGAATCGTTTTTGCTCTATAACTTGTGTCTATAATCAGTTACCAAACTTTATGAATGGCTTTTACGGGGAATTTGGAAGAAGCCTTTTGATTTGGGAGTCAAAAGCCAAGGTCACTTGCTTAAAGAAGAAAATGGGTTTTATACAATACTATAGAATAACGAAATCAAACCTTAACCAAATGTTGTAGATGGCTTATATTGGGGGCATTGAAGAAGTCTATTGATTTGTGGGTCAAAATGTCAAAGGTCAGTCACTGCATCAGAAGTGGTTTTTGCTCAGAAATGTAAGTTATCTACATAGAGGACTATTAAGTATGTGACAAGTATATTTAGTACTGTTCATAGTATTCATATTAACAATAATATTCATATTAGCAATAGTAGAATGAAAAAAGACCTAATTTTGAACACCCAGCATTGGTAAGTGCCCAATGCTAACTCAAGTTAACAGCAACAGTATCAATCTACTTTCATAGAACTTATATTCACATGACTACTGTTTATCTTCTAATAGGAAAGTCTTGACACACTGGGGCAGGAGATAGCTCGTTTGTCACAAGAAAACAGGTCACTGCAGCTCAAACTACAAGAGAAGACCAAAGACCAGACTGCTTCTTGACATAGACTGAACCCAGATGTCACAAATTTGTAAATCAGGGACCAATCTAAAGGAAATGCACCTGATGATACTCAAAATAAAATAAATGAGCAGGCAGTTCCTGGTGGCTAGCCAGGAAGAGAAATGAAACATTCAATTTATGGTTTTGCAATAGATAGACATATTGTTATTGATAGTTTGTAGACTGTTAATAATGGAACTGTAGATGGTGGGATATATACATTAGTGTTTTAGATCCAGCTGTCAGGGCACCTTTCAGGCTTTTCTCAATTTCATGTGGTTGAACATATGTTTGACCATCCATATGTACATAAACATATTTTTATGAATCTCTCTCATACATGCCAGCCTTTTCACTTTTGGCGTAATCCTTACATTTTTTCACTAAATTATGCCTTACGCGTAAACATATATGGATTATGCTTTTTCGGTATATCCACCTTCCCAAAAACTTCAATTATTTGTTTTCTCGTTTTTGTTAACATTCCATTTAGAAAAGACGGCTTCTACATAACTACAGTATAAAATCTTGTACGTGGACTTGCATGCACATTCCTAACTGTCATGTTCTATTTATAGCAAATATCCTATTACCAAGATTCATCCTGGTTCTACTTTCAAACTTTTGATCTCGTATTCTATTTATAGCAGCTTTATGGCTTAGTGAGGAAAGAACAGACTGATTTTCTAATTTCAATCTTTATGCACAGATTCTTTGTTCTAATTCATATTTAGTGCAGAACCTGTCAAAAGGTATTTGGAGCTAGAAAGTATATTTTATTTTAGTCTACGCGTATATGAGAGTAAAAATATCTCTTTTCAAATGATTTCACAGATGGATTAGAAAAAGGCAAAAAATAAAAGAAACAAAACTACCGAATCCTCCAAATATGAAGACATGAGGGCAGCATCATGTGACCTCTAATACAGGCTGTATGGAAAGAAGTTTTATATTTGGCGCTAAAAGTCTTCAGATGGATTCTAGTCGATGTTTGTGTCAAGCTAAAAGTGCTGCATATGAAAACTTGAAGAAGTAAAGGATGTTAAAAGACAAAAGTGGCAAATAAATCATTGTTAATTGAAATTTTAGCATGTTATATGTGGATTACGCTTTTTCTGCCTGATTTCCGCTTTTTAACCACTTGGTTTACACTTTTTCCTCTTCATGGGTTGGCATGTATGCTCTCTGTTTCGAGTCCTATTTTGAAGGTGGAGGACCTACCAGTAAATTTATGCCTATTTCCTATTGATAGCTATGTAGTTTACAAGTCTGAGTATATTTAGATGTCGTTTACTTGGTGAGCATGAACTAGACAATGGTTTTATAGCATGATGTATAGTTTGGGGCAGGTAATGAAAATTATTATTACGCCATATATATGGCAAAACTGGATTTTCATTATGTTTTAAAAGTCCAAATTAGATTATGCAAAAATATGTTTTGTGCTTGTGTATGAACTTTTTAGTGAAATCTTTTCGTATTACACTCCTGTCCTCCACATTTTAGTAAACTTAGGATAACTATACAGTGGTTTACTTTATATCTTTATATTCCAGAACTTAAGAATTTGAAAGTTATTGTTATCCTAAAATATAAATGTCTTAATCCATGAACTGAAAAAGTGATTTTTTTATGTAATACACATGAAAATAGTGAACGTAGCAAGTTTTCACAAACATTTAGTGGCATTTTAGTGACTTTGTTTTTTATCTGAGAATTTAGATTAGGGTTTTTACATAGTCTTTGGGAAAATTTGTTTTGCTAGTTTTTTTAAACCAAAGACTGAAACTAATTACATGGATAAATAAGTACAGGGGAGCTGGAACATTATATGGTGCTTGGGTCCATAACTGCAATGCATTATGTACCTAGAGATGGTATAGCAAGAATAATCAAAGATTCACTGAATGGGTACGTGAGTGGGGGAAGGGGATAAATAAAATACTGGTTGGACATGTACTAATATTACTGTCAGTTTATATAGCAGTGACGGTGGCTCAATGAAACTTGATCATACATGTGCAGAACAATAATTTTAATTTATAATCTACCGTATTTTCCAGCCTATAAGTCGATTCGGAGTACAACTCAAATTCACAAATTTTGTAAATTTTCCATCCTTCGTCCATATACAAGTCGATTCGGAGTACAAGATGAGGCCAAGTTTTCATATTACCTTCAATCATGAAATTGCATTACCGATTCTAACATGCTTGTGATTTTACTTCTGAACAAATCACTGCTATATTCTGTTATCAATTGACGCAGCTGAATAAACAGTCCATGCTTGTTTTATTATAATTGAAAGCACATCTATGTTGTAGTTCATTTTATTATCTGTAGTTACGAAGGTAACTTACGTAAGTCGATACAATTTCAATGGCATAATCCATATATAAGTCGATTCAGAGTATAAGACGAAGACCTGACTTTTGAGTCAAAAAGTATTGACTTATATGCCGGAAAATACGGTAGTGCTTTCTGAAACTTAACTATTTTTATATGTTCATCAGCATGGCTCATAATTGGAGTAGTGTTAGGAAACACAATAAGGGACATAAAAAATCAGGATCCGTGACACAACCATGTTAAAATTATGGGTATCAAACTTCGTGGAAGATATACAGTTCTACCCATTTATGTTGACATCCTTGGGCCCGAAGAAATATTGTCAACAATGGCGGATGTCAAGTCAAGATAAGTGTTAGTTTGTGGGGGTGAAATGTCATCAGTGAGTAGCATTCACACTTTGAGAAAACAATGGAAATTTTGAGTACATGAAGACAAAACCAGTATGAAATACACTTGTATATTGACAAATTACATTTTTATTACCTTTATGTAAACATTTTCATATTCAGTGTCGGCATTAGCACATGTTTGCATAGTTGTTAATTTCATGCTTAAAGTACATGTACTTAAATTGGTCTAGATTTCTATCTCATTGAGGCTACCAAGGGGATGGGGCTGTTCCCAGGGAAATGAAAACTTGTCAATAAGTTGGTTTAAACAGTACGTGTATTCTCCACAAATTCTTTTATATCCGATTTTATGACGAACTTTAAAGCGACTGAACCAACCACTGGTTATAGCAAAGTTCTCCACTAAGTTTTTCCACAAATTCTTTTCGCTTTTTCGATGATCATATCACGATGTGTGGATAAGGGGAAATATGCAATGCAAGTTTGATTTAACCATTTTGCTGTGGCTTCCTCCACGTTTTCAGATTTAGCAGTCTTCTGCTTTTTCCTTTGGGGAGCACAGTTACCTTCAACATAGTCTTTCTTTATAGACTCTGCAGCTTTCATCCATCCTGACAGGGTGTTATGTTTAAGCGAAAAAATTTCACAGACATCTTTGCCAGATGTTCCGCCTACAACTTCCTTAACAGCCAGATATTTAGTTTCCAGAGTTGGTAGCCATCATAATTAAAAAAAAAGTTAAAAACCAAGCTTTCACAGCACAATAAACTTGTTTTAATCACTAATCACTTTCAGAGTTCTCAGAAACATGTAATCACACGTATTTGGATGCAATTTTTTTATCTGGGATGCAGGAAATCACTTATTTTGTGATTTGTCATTTTATTTTCTAAAAAAGGGAAAGCATGATAAGATATTGAGTAAGACTGTATATATCTCTCTGAAAGATTATACCAACATTCACTTCGATTTTTTTCATTCAAACAGGCAAGCTAATTATTGATTGCTAACACTTGGAATAAATTCAGAAGTCTGGATCAAAAGAAAATGCTGACATTTTTAAGTGCATGTAGATACAAACAAGCAAGCTTAATTCTTAAGCTTTAATTAAGTCTGCTTTTTTTTCATCTTTTAAACCCTTCTGTCAAAACAAACAACATGTGACATTTATGGATTAAGTGCTAAACAAAGATGTGACAGCAAACTGAACTATTTTGATGGAATGATTCTATCCTGTATAAATATTTCTTTCACTCTTGTAAGTATATACCATATTTTGGTGTGTATATTGTGCACTTTTTTTAATAACCATAGGATCTTATTTTCAGGAGGAAGTGTGCATTTTACAAAAGAACCAAAAATTTCCATTTCTTCCCCCAGTTGATCTGATGAAAGCTGCCTACACACGTCGTATTCACTTCTTGTGAAATAAATTCACTGCATGATATGTCGGAGCTGTGCAAACTGCCACATTGCAGTGGAATAAATAAGATTGCCATGTTCATAAATATTCCGTACATAATAACTGTTAATCGAATTTGTTCTTCAGTTTTTAATTTCTTTTTTAATGGTTAAAATGAAATATATTGAGATACCTTTTTTGTTACAAATTGATCCAATTTAAATGACCCTGTGTGGAATTTTGAAGGTAATCAGTGCCAACTAAAGCTTTGATGTGCCAAATACAAGTATGATGTAATTTCTTGGTAAATTCTAGTGTGGACAGTAAGATATATTTCAGAAGTGTCATAATAATCCAGATAAATAATAATGGACCTGAGCTTTCACATTGTCGTTTTTGTTCGACCCAGAATCAGAATAAATATGGTCAGACAGAATATTAACATGGGCTTTGGAAGAAATTCCAACACTTCTGTGATACACAGGCTAACTCTCATTGCCTATACACAAGCACATGGTAACTGAGTTGCTGGTATGGAGTTCAGTGTACGAATGTCTTCTGTTAGTGAAGAATGACAGACGAGGACACACATTGACTTTATAAAAATGATGTCGGGAATTGGAGGGATTTTTTTTAGGAACAGACTGAAACTCACGAACCTTATAATAGCACTTTTAAGAGCCAGCCTTAAAATCAAAATATAATTTCAATATTACACTTTTATGGTTCTGTGATGTGATGTGTGATATGATTTGCAAAGTACTATTTTTGTTTGTCTTTGGTATGACTCAGTCGGGTATTGAACCCAGTTTCCTGCATCTGAAGCAGACACTCTAACCACTAGGCCAACAGAGTGGTACTTTCTGTTCTATTGTATCTTTAAAAACATTATTGGTCATGATCAGGTGTTGACTGCTGCCAAGAAAGACTAGAGAAAAAAAAATCAAGTACTGGTTAATTGTTAAAAAAAACAACAAATGATGATTGGTGCACAGTCTATTGAAGCAGGATAGAAACATGAAAATTAGCAGGATTTTTACATGTATTATGTGGCACAACAAAGTTTTTTTAAAAAAATTTTATTTAAAAAAGCTCATTCTAGGTTGCAAATTTGAGTGCATAGCAAAATACAGTAATATAATGCTGCTGCTGACAAAAGTCCAAAAGCAGGAAACTTTGTTTATATGATTGCTTGAAAACTGCAATTGACATCCAATTTTCAAGAACTTTATTGCATTCACATTTCTCAGATGTTTCCTAATTTCATTGAATTGCATATAGTATTACTAGAAATGGATATACATGTAATATGTTCCTTGGAGTTGGACTCAGTAGAGCACCGTTTTGCACATTATGTTTAATCAAGCATATCCTCATATGAGCATATCATGTCAATTTCTGCTGTTAATTTTCCCTATTATTTGATATCCAATGATGGGAGATTTCTAAACAGTGTAATAGATAAGTCTGTTGAATGAAATAGGTGATACTCTGTTCCAGTATTATTAGATTTTAGAAGGATATGTATATTTTTATATATTGTTTTTGCTTGTTGTTAAGCTGTTAGGAATCTAGTGATGGACAGTGTTAAGAATATGTGCTTCAATTAATTACATTACTAAATGCTGCACGCATGACCTAGTATAATTTGTTCCAAAGACAAAATAGTATGTGAGTCAATATAAAAATGAACTTTGATATTTTTCGCCTATTTTTTTAATTTGACCTTGCACATGACTAGATTAATGCCTAATAAAAATATAGAAAGAAAATGTAGAATAAGACTGATTTTGTATTTCTGTGCATCTGTAGTGAAATTACAAAATATTCAACACTCGCTATAAAGGAATAACAACAAATATTATCGAACTGCAAACAGAAAAATAAATAGAATATATCGCACTGTTGAATTGACATGTGTTGCAGCCTGCAAGAAGAGATGTTTTAAAATCAAGCTCCTGATTGGTCTGTTAAGAAATGCCATTTGTATGGGTGCCATTAATCAAATTGGTAAATTACTACCATAATTGGATGCCATTTATCATATTCTTTTGATGTATCATGCATATCATTACCATTACTGTATTTTCTGGCCTATAAGTCAATGCTTTTTTACTTGAAAGTCAGGTCTTCGTCTTATAATCTGAATCGACTTATATATGGATTGTGTCATTGAAAATTTATATAAGTTACGTTCTTAACTACAGGTAATAAAATGAACTACAACATGGATGTGCTTTCAATTATAATAAAACAAGCATGGACTGTTTATTCAGCTGTGTCAATTGATAACAGAATATAGCAGTGATTTTTTCAGATGTAAAATTACAAGCATGTTAGCATCGGTAATGCAATTTCACGATTGCCGGTAATATGAAACATCATACAACGATACCATTACTAGTGTAAAATACGATGCCAAGATATTGACCTGGCCTCGTCTTATACTCAGACTTGACTTGTAGGCCAGAAAATACGGTATATTGTCAAAGTAAATATACCTGCTAAGGCATATACTGGTAAATTTTGTAATTGAATTAATTATGTACAGCAGATAAAGCTTATACTGGTACATTTTGAATTGAATTAATGAGATACAGCAGATAAAGCCTATACTGGTACAGTTTTTAATTGAATTAATTAGGTAGAGCTGATAAAGCTTATACTGGTACATTTTTGAATTGAATTAGGTACAGCAGATAAAACTTATACTGGTACATTTTGAATTGAATTAATGAGGTACAACAGATAAAGCATATACTGGTACATTTTTGAATTGAATTAGGTACAGCAGATAAAACTTATACTGGTACATTTTGAATTGAATTAATGAGGTACAACAGATAAAGCATATACTGGTACATTTTCAATTTGAATTAATTAGGTCCAGCAGATAAAGCATATATACTGGTACATTTTTTAATTTAATTAATTAGATGCAGCAGATAAAGGATATATACTGGTACATTTTCGATTTGAATTAATTAGCAGATAGCGTGGTCTAACAAGGTTGACAAGGTTAAATATAATTAGATCTATACTTGCTACTGTAATCACACTTTTGATACAGGAAGTTTTTTGTGGGCTAAAACAATGATAATAAGACTTTCAGGCATTTTATTTAAGCTGTTAATGAAAATGTTCTTGTAAGAAAGCTGTATTTTATCATATTTTAAATAGATTTGGATAGAAGTTCATGACGAGATGTGAAAAGTTAAATTTGATTCGAGGGTAGAAAAATCACTGCAAATGCTGCTATAAACTTGGAAGAGATATTTTTTATTAGCACACTTAGTTAATTACTGTTGGACACTGTGTCAGTGTCAAAACTTTCCATTCCTTTTTCCTGGTCTTTCCAAATTTAGATAAAATATCCTCCATCAATTGCAATGACAGAAGGGTGATTCAGGGGTTTAGTTTGATCCGTCTCCCTTTTTCTACAATTAAAATGGTACACTTTTTTGTTTTAAAAACACAAAGTTTGCTAATTTAAGCAAATTGACCCCCCCCCCCCCAATTTTTTTTTTACACCCCTTTCCCCCAATGCTCTTGGCATATGTAATTTGGCAGAAAGAATGACACCATGTCAGTTAAGTAAATTTGTCTCCCTTTACAATTGAAATATGCTAGTATTTCAGCATTGTATTAAAACTGTATAATATATATAAATAGTGGGCCAGTATCGTCTTTACATTTAGGTTAAATATTTGACAAAACTCCTCTTTTCATGACGTAGCAGCTGAGGATATTAATTTGCTAAAAATTGTAGCTTCATCACTTCATTTGACATGTTTTTTGTCAACTTTTTTCACTTTTTTGTATGTATCAAATGTATGTAACTTATATTTTTTATTCTACTTGATGTTCAGTATATGGTTTGGCCACAATAGTACATTGTCATTGTAATTTTGTGTACAGGTATACAAGGCAAATAGAGCTATGTATTAATGCAGTACATGTCATTTTTCTGAAAACCTTTTTGCATCCAATTTTAAGGTCAGATGGTTCTTTCATATGATTCATCGAGTCCATGGTCAAATTTGAAAAGAATGTGTACACTGCTTCATTTACAAAGCTTTTTCATTGATATGTATGCATTACGCAAAATATAGACAAAACAATATGCATGGTTTGTTCCATGTTTGTAAAAAGTGAGTTTGTTATGACTTTGGGAAACACAGAATCATACAGTTTCGCATCTTGATTGACTTGGAACAAAATACAAATCCAGTTTTGTATGTAATACATATCCACTCTACGTTTAGCAAAAACTGTGTGAATGGATTTAATAACAACTTTATGAAAGTTCAGATTGGTACATATAAGAATATTGATGCATGAGCGTCAGTGAAAGCACTTGCATAATTCAAGTCAGGGTGTACAATGCAGAAATTGGGATTCACCATGTGCTGAATGCCATACAAACCATGTAAATAGTTATTAAAAGTCTTTGCAAGACAACACTTATTATTGAACATGTGATAATTGGTGATGTATTGAGCTTTTTGTTGTGAATGTCTATTTATTACATAAGAAAAGATTCAAGAATAAAGTAGTCGTAAAATATCTTACAGGTTTGTTTTTATTTCTTTGTTTTTCTATTTATTTATAATAATAACTATAGATGATTGACCATGTAGCATGATGGTCTCGTGAAATTTAACCTTGATGTATTGAACCTTTGACTTCATCATTCCAAACTTGAAAAATGTTATCATTATTACAATGGAACCTAGCTCTCATCCAGATTTCACAGGGATACAAAAATATTTTTAATTAATTGGGGAATGACTTCCAATGTACAGTTCATCATTTCACAAAAACAGATAATCCAGATAAATAAGTACTGGATAAAAGATTTCTGCTATGTAAAGATAAGACCTTCATGTACAAAGTGAGTGAAGTATACAGTAGTGCTTTGTGGCACCTCATATTTTATAAACTTTTCTTATTTACAACTTGAGATGAATTTTATCTAATGATTACAACCACAAAGTCTGCAGTAAGCCTAGAACGTCTATATACTCTTTAGTATAGCAAGCTGTGGAGACATGGTACATGTAGTAAATGCTTTGGTGACAATTGGAATTCTGCTTATCAGATCAAGCAATGAATATAGTGTTGGGAGAGTTGTCATTAATAAAGTGTATTCCAAATGATGTTTGTCACTTTCAGAAAAATGAAGATTGATTTGATTGGTGAGCCATAAGGTCAACAGAACATGACCCCTTATCACTGTCCATCCAATTTCTAGGCGTACATGCCAACGTTTCTGGGATCGAATCAAGAAGATTGTGTCCAAATCAGAGAGATTTCCAGAATGACCATTTTTGTCATAACATTAGGTGCAAAAGCACAATCTTACTGATTGTTGTTGTTGTGGGGTTTAATGCCATTTTTCAGCACAAGATAGGTTATACATGACGGCCAGAATTAATGGTGGAGGAAGAACCCGGGAAAACCCCCAGAAAGAACCATCGACCCACGAGAAGCTACTGGCAAGCTTTCTCACATACCCACATTGGCCAAATCTGAGACTCGAACCCATGTAAGGGGCCCCGAGTGGTCTAAAGCGCTGTCCGTTATGGATCACTGCCATCTCACCTCTGTCTGCGTGGGTTCGAGTCTAAGATTCGGCTAATGTAGTTATGAGAGGAAGCTTGCCAATAGCTTCTCGTAGGTTGGTGGTTCTTTCCGGGTTCTTCCTTCACCATTAATACTGGCCGCCATGTATAGCCTATATTGTGTTGAAAAATGGCGTTAAACCATAAAATAAAAAAAAACTAACCCATGCAGATGGAGGTGAGATGGCAGTGATCCGTAACGGAGAGCGCATTAGACCACTCAGCTACTACAATGAATAATAATCATTTTTATCAATTTTCTTGTATGTTAGTTTATTAATCTCACAAAAAAATAATTTAGGAACCTTCATAAGAATCACTATCTGAAACAGCTGGTGCCTCAAGCGCTCGATTTTTATTCTCAACATGTGATGTTCAATCTTGTAGGGAAGCACTTTTAGCAGCAATACACAAATCATTTAACTAACAGCTGCCTTTCTTGGCACTCGGCATTAAGAGGTTAATGTTAGGACTGATTCTATCCCCCAGCCAAGTCATACCATTGACTGACAAAAATGGTACTAACAGCTGCCTTGCTTGGTGCTCAGCATTAAGAGGTTAGTGTTTGGACTGGTCTGCCTGGTGTCAGGATAATGTGACTGAGTGGGACATCATGCTACATGTCTGCAGCATGATGCTCCAGTGCTAGACATCACCATAAATTGCCACACTTCAGACATGGTAGCGATATGACTGAAATTTTTGTAATGCTGCGTTGAAATTCCAAATCACACACACAGATCATTTGAAGGTTTGAGTTGAAAACAGCTACACTTTGCATTTATCTTGCACGATATTAATGATGGCAGTTTTTCCAAATAAATTTCCACTGGTCCATTTGAATCGTCCTCGACATGTTGAAACTGCATTCAGGATCTATAATCTCAGGATTCAGGTAACCAAATGCCTTCTTGGACTGGTCATAAAATGGAAACTTACTGGTAGCTATCATCTTTACTGTAAGAAGGACCACACACTCGTGAAGAAGCAGATCGTGTAGAAAATGTAGTCTTGGGTTCACATTATGTGGGCTTCATACTTTTGAAGTGCCTTGTATGATCAGGTCCCTTCCTCGTGTTCAAATTGTGTGCAGTACACAAAGCGTTCGACTATACAAGCACTGTTGAACTTGGCAATATATTTCTTTTTGTTTCAATTGTATTGTTTTTTTAAGTCTGTTAGTGTATGTTTTAACCTGGTACTAAAATTATTATATTTCAAATAGTTCAAGGACTGGTTTTATACTTGTCAGGATGCCTACATCTGTTATACTTGACACATTACTCAATTTTGACAAGTAAAACTACTTACATGTGTATAATAACTGCATCTGCACATGGTTCAAGCCACTATTGCATGGTTGTTAGGTTAATACCATCTTCATTGACAGATTAAGATAGTACACAGTCTATTGAATGATGGTTTGGCTGGAAATACCTATGCATATGTTTTTGCTGGAAATGGCTATGCTTGGCAGCTTTATATTTCTGGGAGTTAATGTGGGCAAATCAGCAGACCTAAAGATGTGGTCAAAAATCAAAAGATGACCAGACAGTCCAGGACATTTTGACATGTATGCATAAGACTGAAGATCTTAATCAGACTGGTTACTAAACTCATCCCATAGTATCCCCAGAACAAATGTGAATAGGTCCTATTCAAGTGTTAGTAAGAATATGGTTCCATGGTTCCCCTTATCAGTCTCACTATAGAGTCACTGAATATAATACTGCCCCTCTTCTATTTGGGAATGACCACTGCACTTATTACTGCAGGTTACTATTTTTTTTTATTTTTTTAAAAATTTTTCACTGTCTATACTGGTTGGGCCATTGTACCTATTAGGAAAAAAATGTGTTTCCGGTTGGCTGACTATCCGTTTTTCACTGCCGAACCAAGCACTTTTTTTTATACCCCAGATTAAATTTTTTTCTCCATTTTTGCATTTAACTAAGCCAGTTTTACCCTGTACTTAAAGTATACATACTTTGTACAAAGGGCCAGCCTTAGGCTAATTAGACCAAATTGGCCCAATCAGGCCCCCATGCTCACAGGGTCCTTGTGTGTTAGTAATTTTAAAAAATATAGCTGTGGAAAGTAAATTTAAAGCAATGGAAGAAAATTGTAAGTTTCATATCATAAAAAACTTGTTTTAAACTTTATTTCTGAATGCCATGCTCACAGGGCAGTATCATTAATCCAGAGATCCTCACCAAAATTATCCAAACTGTGTCCCATGTTTGCTAAGGCTGTACCTATTTAGTAGGGCATAACTGATTAGCATTTTTCTACCGATTTCCGATTCCTGATTTTGGGCATGAAATGTTTCCGATTCCGGATATGATTCGATTAATCAGAAATGCTAAATCCGTATTTTTTTTCTAAAAAATTTCATCTTCCGTTTTTAGGTTTCTGGTATCTGGTTTTGCCGTGTCTAGCATGTTACTTAGTACTTTACTATATCCGGCTTCATTTCCGGTTTTCACCCGTCGGTTCAAATAGATTGTCTCACAGCGTGGTTGTGTTGACCATATTGGACTTTTCTGACTTCTTATTTAACTTTATTAACGCACTATCGAATGACACGAAGTGTTAGACACGGTGCTATAGAAATTCAACTTTATTATTTTTATTATCCGAATTGGTCGTTCCTGCCTTGTCCGACTCCGATTAATCTGAAGTTTATACTATCCGGTGGAATCCGATTTCCGGATCAAAAGTCGGTTATGCCCTACTATTTAGTACATTATATGTACTAAACAATATACTGTTATATATATATATATATATATATATATATATATATATATATATATATATATATATATGGTGAGGCCTCTGGTCTTAAGTTCTCGCTCCACAGTTCGGCGCCAGGTCTCTTTGGGGCTGCGATCCATCTCAGTGCCACCCTTGGTAGTGAGTCGGGGGGGGGGGGGGGCAATCTGCAGACGTGGCCGAGCCATCTTCATTGATGAGTTGCAATGATCTCAGCAATTGTGCTTGCACCTGCTCTGTGCCGGAGTTTCTCGTTCAAGATGGTGTTTGGTCAAAAGATCCCCATTATCTGTCGCAGGCACTTGGTTTGGAAGATTTTGAGCTTGCGTTCTATGTTAGTAGTGGACTTCCAACACTCTGACCTGTACAAAAGGATGCTCAACACGTTGCTCTTGAAGATACGGATCTTTGTGTGGACGCTGAGTTTTGTTGTCCTCCAGATGGGCTTCAGCATTGCAAAGGCCTGATTGGCCTTGCTGATTCTTGTGGTGACTTCCCTTGTGCAATTTCCATCCATGGCAACCGTACTGCCCAGGTATGTAAAATCGTCTACTTCTTGCAGAGGCTGGTCGTTGATGGTGATTAGGTTGCCCACTCTAGTGTTCTTCCCCAAGACTTTTGTCTTCCCTATGTTGACTCGAAGACCTATGGTGCTTGCTGTCTGTACCAACTGTTGTGTCTTCTGTTGGATATCTTTGTGTCTGCTTGCCAGCAACCCGATGTCGTTGGCATAGTCCAGGCCATCCAGCATTGAGGTCAACGTCCACTGTATTCCTTGTCTCTTGCCCTCTATGGTGCGGTGCATGATCTAGTCAATGGCCAGTGAGAAAAGGATTGGAGAGAGAATGCATCCATGCTTCACTCTGGTTTCCACAATGAATGGTTCAGTGAGTAGGTTGTTGTGGATGACTCTGCACTCAGTGTTCTCGTATAGGGGCCTGATGACGTTGACAAGTTTCTGGAGGATGTCATAGTGTCGTAGGATCTTCCACATTGAGGCTTGGTGCAAGCTCTCAAAGGCCTTCTCAAAGCCCACAAAGACCACATAAAGGGATCCATTCCACTCACGGGACTGCTCAAGGATTTGCTTCAGGATGAAGATGTAGTCGATGCAGGATTTGCCTTTCCGAAAGCATGCCTGTTCCTGGCGTAGGATGCCTTCCACAGCTGTTGTGATGCATTGGAGAATGATGCGGCTGATGATTTTACTGGAGAGGGATAGTAAGGTGATTCCTCGCCAGTTGTTACAGTTCCACCGATCTCCTTTTTTGGGAAATTTGGCAATGATTCCGGTTTTCCAGTCATTCGATGCTTCTTCACTATCCTAGGTCTTTTGGATAATCTAGCAAAGAAGCTGCGGCGTCTCTGTGTCTTCTGCCTTCAGCATCTCGTGACATAGTCCATCATCGCCAGGTGCCTTCCCATTCTTCAGCCTGTGGATGGCCTGCTTAACCTCCTCAATAGTGATGTTGTCGCAGTTGATGTCAAGGTCCTCCTCTGCTTCAGGGATGTCAGCGAATACTGGTGGGTCTGGGCGATTCAGGATAGACTCAAAGTGTTGCTTCCATCTCTTCAGCTTCTCTTCCTCCGCTGTAACATGGGCTCCATTTTCATCTCTCACTTTAAGGTCGTGGTGCTGACTGTAGTCGCTCTTCAGCTTCTTTGTGTTCTGGTACACTGTCTTCATGTCTTTCTGCTCTGATGCTGCCTCCGCCTCCTTTGCCAACCTATCTGTGTATTCTCTCATGTCTCTCCTTGCTGATTGCTTCACCTCCTTGCCTTTTCCACTATACTCTTTTGAAATTCTCTCTTTCAGTCTTGGTGATTTGGAATCCAAAACTCTCTTCTTAATCTGTCCTCTCTTCTATGCAAGTCCACATCTCTTCTGATTAACCTCTCTGTCTTCTTACTATTCCAATAGCCTAAAACGTCTTCTGCTTCCTTCATTGCTCTGTTGAAATTGTCGATGGTCAGCGCTGTCGCATCTTCTAGAGCACTAAACGTATTCCTTAGGGCCAGCCTGAACTCTTCATTCACTTTTAGATTTTTCAGCTTGGCCATATCGAAGCGTTTGTTCCTGGAGACCCCTATCCTAACTTTCCTAAGCTTCAAAGTCACCTTGGTCACCAGAAGAAAATGGTCCCTGACGATGTCTGCGTTCTGCATCACTCGCACATCCTGCAAAGAGTGTTTCCAGCGATCGTTGATGTTGATGTTGTCGATCTGGTTCTGAGTTCTGCCGTCTGGTGACGTCCATGTGAGCTTGTGGATGTCTTTGCGTTCGAAAGAGTCCCTCGTATGACCTAGTCCTTCACTTCACAGAAGTTGGCCAGTCTTTCCCCGTTGTCGGTCATCACACCTACTCCATGGCGCCCCATGGTCGTCTCTCTGTCTTTATTGTTGCAGCCGACCCTAGCGTTGAAGTCGCCAAGCAACATCAGCACGCTATGTCGAGGGAAGTCCTTTAAAACGGCTTAAAGAGCGTCGTAGAAGGTGTTAATGTCCTCTTCTTCCGCGTCGTCTATTGGTGCATAAGCCGCAACAACAGACACCTTGGCGTACTTGGAGTTCATCCTGACGTACACCAGGTGCTCATTTACTGGTTTCCACTGTAGACCGGTATTGGCATTGTTCTTGCTGATAATGATGGCGACTCCCTCCTGGTGGTCATTGTCCTTCCTTCCGGACCAGATGATGACTTCTCCGGAGTTCAACTTCTGCTTGCTGGCACCAATCCATCGTGCTTCTGGTACACCCATGAGAGTCAGGTTGTAGTGATTCAACTCTCTCACTGCTTGTGCCAATTTTCCAGTCTGTTGAGCGTTCGAACGTTCCAGCATCTAACTCTGATCCATGTTTTTGGCGACAAGAGTTCCGCAATCGGGGTGGGGACGTCTTTGCGGTTTTGTTCCCCAACCGTCATAAAACCGGTTGCCTGATCTGTTTCGCTCCCAGCGCGGTTGTCGTTTGTTCCCTTATATATATATATACATATACATACATATATATATATATATATATATATATATATATATATATATATATATATATATATATATACCCTAAAAGGGAACGAACATGACGGAGATGGGGGAGGGGGGCAGAACATATAGCCGTCTCACTATAAAACCCTTGATTATTACATTCTCATAGAACTTTACCATACTGTCCCTCTTTATACCACATCCTTTCTTAAAACATGGGTATTGCCTTGGGTACATTCTTGGACACGGCCATGATACCCATTCCAGCAGTTCACTGTACAGACCCTTAGTAAATATATCACTGCCTCTCATAATTTGGGTATAGCTCTAGATTCCCTGTTTCTCTTATGTTTTAGGGCCATGCTTTCAATTTAATAAAGATTGTTGCTTGTATACAAATAATGAAAAAATCACTCGTTAACTAATGCAGTAACATTATACAAAAATATCATATCAGGCTGATTCAATAAATTACGATTTTGGCTCAGCGATTGCTGATTCAATAAATTTTTCTAGGATACTGGCTACATGAATTTGTGTATACTTACATGACAAGAAAAAAAAAAGATTTTGTGAAGGTTACGAACTGAAGTCTAGCGTTGCCAAACAATGGGACCATTTATGCCAAACGAAAGGTGTTATCACACAAATTTGGATGTTTCTGTAAATCTTCCGAAACAGGTCTTGTAATTTTCTTAACTCTGAAGCGCAGGGGCGAGTCCATTTTACCTGTATGGGAGCGAAGTCACATTCCTCACTGCCTGATATCACAATATAAGTAAAACCATGCATGTCTTTGGTAATAATCTTTAGTAATAATTTGGTTCAAGACTTCACAGTGTTCGCCTTCCTTTTCCTAAAGGTAAGAGAACTTACATACTACCTTTGAAAGAATTTCTTTTAAACTTAAAGCCACAGTGGAATAATTTTAAGATTTTACAACATTAGATTTGCCTTATTTTAGAAACAATTTATGTCGAAGCATTTGAAACATATTTAAAATTATTTTTATTATATACTACCAATCAAAAAATATATACATGAATCATCAGATGCGGTGCTGACATTTCCCGAATTTATTACAAAGCAAGTTAACGAGGCTTGAAAGGCCAATGACATTTTACTCAACATTACTGTCACAATTAACACAGTTCATTGGGTGCTATACCAAAATATATCCGACTCAAATGTCACAATATGAACTGTATTTACTTTAAATTTATCCAAAATATACACACAAGTATTTTAAACATTATTAACTTTTAGGATAAAAATTGGCATGTAATGAAAATCTGCTCTTTTATACAAATTTACATCATGTTTAATTTTCATCCCTTTTTCTTTTCATTAAAATTAACGTGACTTGATCCACTTAATAAAAGTGACTTTAATTATAATTAACTGTTGACATTTTTTTTCTTCTTTCAGCGAGTGAGTGTGTGTGTGTGTGGAGGGGGGGGGCGTATTCTTCAATTGTAGACAAAATATAATGGTCATATTAATAACCATGTGATTAGTATGAATGACCATTAGTAATGTGCTAATTATAGTTTGTAACAAAAAAATGATATTTTAAATACAAATTTACAGAGTCTGGTAATTTGATTTATTTTATTCAAATTAGTATGCATTCATTAACTTAATAAAAGTTACTTTAATTATAATTAAGCGTTGACATTTTTTTCGGTGACTGCGGTGAGTCGGTATCTTCGTTAATTGCAGACATCAATGAATAATCGTGGGATTAGTCATTAGCATTATGCTATTAATCTTTTAAAAATGCCAGATCAAGGGTCGAGTTGTCCCGGGGCTGTGGCTGAAATGTTTTTGGAAATTTTCTTGGGGTCGAAATGTCTTCTTTGTTAACGGTAAAGGTAAGACCGCGTAAGTCTGACGTTTTATATAACTGTTAAGGTGATTTCATTTTTTTTTTTTCGAGACTTCGCCGTAACTTATTGATAAAACGTCAGACTCATGTGGTAAGACTGACTTACGAACTGTTCTATAAATATCCTTCATGGAAAGGGGTGAACCAATAAATTTATCCTGGAGTCTCATTAAAATCGCGCGAGATTTAAAATATTCAAATCTACATCCGGTTTTTCCGTGGGTTACTTTCTCAATTTAAAACATTATTATTTCAGTAAATTTATTTGATGAGCGCGAAAATAAAAACTGAAGTCTTTATATGGTAAATTATGCTAATGCAAAATGCAACCTTATCGGTTTTATTTGGACAGAAACATACATGGGAAGGGCACCTGCTTGTTAAGCGTTTAGGTTAGTCCTATATTATATGTAAGACGTATCACATGTTTGTTTTTGTGCTCTGACGCCCAAAACATAAATATCAGCATCGAGGTCTTACTTTTAGGACTATGGTTTAGGTAGGACTGGGGTTTTGGTATTTCGTACCACATATAAGGTTTCCCGAGATTTCTCGATCCACTTTTGCTTAAAGTCTGGGTTTAAAGTGCAGCATATTTCATTCTGGTCTGGCCAGGTTTTGAGTATGTGGAACCCACTGAATAAAGATCTAATAAATAAGATAGGGATGGTTCAGAGTAGAGTTCTAATAAATATGGTAACTCTAGCAGTGTCAGTGCATTGTTGAACCATTTCCAGTGGGAATCACCTGAATTCAAGCGAACCAAGGCTCCTGCTGACCATATTCTACAAGATTGCGAACAACCCGAATGGACATAACATTGGACAAATAAATGACTCTGGCATATAGCCAGACTAGGGCAAACCAGAGGAAAAAGTTCCAATTAAAATTAGCAAATTGTTTCAAGTTAAGCCTCTTCCCTTATATACAAGTGGGACTTGGAACAATAATTGCAGAAGCTCCTGGCGTATCTCACAAGCAGGAGGTTTCCTAGTCCTACGTGTAAGACACAGCACATGTTGATTTTGTTTAAGTGCTGATGCCCCAAACATAAATATCAACGTCAGGTCTTATATGTAGGACTAGAGGTTTCCCAAATCACACTCTAATGAAATAGGTGGCTACTATTAAGACCTAGTGCAGGGCTCGAAATTAGCGGATGTCCACTAGCCTGAGGCAAGTAGATTTCCTGTCAGACTAGTAACTATCATAATGATATTAGCCCGAATAGCTAGTAAGTTTTGTTTATCAACATCAGCGTTTGTTTACTCTTTTGATGTAAATATTTTATAACAGTGTTTACAAAAACCACTGCTTTGATCCTGCAGAACCTCAGCTGAAGTCAAGACTTTATTAGGGAGAGGCCATTTAATGGGGGGAGGGGCAGCTCGTGTTTTGAAATGTGTACAGTGTTTCTTGCTCGGACTTTCTTATGTAAAGGATAATGTGCCATACCTTTTCTTACTTTAAATAATTCGCGTCAGCTATGCTGTAACATCTCGTATTTCAAAACAAGACACAATTCCCTCCTTATAAGACGGGCAAAATATGGCGTCTTATAGGTGTTCAGCTTCTGGCAAATAAACAAAAGTTGAATGAAAATGAGATAAAAGAGAGGAATGCAATACTAGTGTGTGACATTGTTTTGTCGACACGACTAGTAAATGTTTGGCAGGACTAGTAAATTTTTCAGTACATTAGTCCTTTTGGCTACTAAGAAATTTTAGTTAAATTCAAGCCCTGTAGTGATTCTCAGGGCTATGCCGATTGAAGATCCTTATCTCATTACCACTGTCGTATCCGTATAGTTCTGATTCTGACGGGACAAAAGCATACACTGACACTCTTACTTATTTCTGCCTTTCCAATCATTACTCTTCTAACTGTCCAATCATTTCCGTCTTTACTTTTTCTTTTACCATGCACCACCAGTTGCTTAATAGTTGATTGCATCAATGTATTTATAGATAAAATATATTCCTTGGCTCTCTATTACCTACGAAAGTGTTAAAGCACATATATTCTTAGAATAAGGTACATAAACATTGTGGCATATAAAGACCTCACCATATTTTAATTTTGGATAAATGGGAGGCCTTCCTAATTAAAGTTGATGGATGGAAATTTTAGGCCATTCTGGGCATGGGATACCCTAACCCTTGCTTGAGCGGATGCATTTTGTGCTGGTTCATGTATGTCGATTCTTAAAGGAACAAATGTTAAATAATCTACTTTCCAAGAACACTCTGCACGTTATTATAACATAATGTGGAATTTAAAGTACTTTGATAAGTAAATGGTACTGTGATAGTTCATTAAGTTTTGTGTGGTAGTATGTTTTCCACAAAAAATTACAAGATCGTATCATTGGTAATATCTTGACATGGACTTTTTTAGAGTTTGGGATTGCATTTACGTAATAAGAAACATTGGCTCATTGGAGCTATTTTACAGACCATCTCACTTGCAGCCAGAGAAAATAATGTGAAAAAAATGCAAAGCTTCCCATTACATTCATCTGTGCATCAGAATTTGAACCAGAGTTTTAATACCAACATCATTTTTTCCCCTTCTTTTCACTCTGACCACCACATTTGACACCAGGTGAAATTTTTATTCATAATCTTTCACCCCTAAGGGAATTACTGACAGTGATTTTGTGTGTACATACATTGCATAACACCTGTCTTGGTCAAATAATTAAGTGTACACATGTTACATGTATTAGCAACTTCTGCTTACCACTCACTCACCCCTTTACACAGTATTTTGTATTTGTTTACATATTGGCATCTGTTGCTTTTTCAATTATATTTTCTTACTTTGATTAAACAAATATTCTTCATATACAATTAAACATGAAATTATACCTTTACCAATCACTTGCATATCTCACCTGTACCTGAGTTTGAATTGCATCTTGACCAACACGAGTATAATGTGAGAAAGCTTGGCAATAGCTTCGCTTGGATTGGTAGTTCTTCTTGGAGTCTTCTGGGGCTCTTCATCAATTAAATGTACTGGCAGCTATATATAGCCTAACATGTACTGAAAACATTGCTTAACCTCAGATAGCCAAACCTATCTAAGCATTATGACTGAATTTTAGACGTCCCTTTGAAGATATGGTTGTTGTTTCTTGACAAAAGAATATATTAAACAAGAAAAAAGATCAGTCTTTCCTTCTAAACATCATAATATAACAAAATTATCTTTTTTTTAGTATTTTTAAAATACTGGGGACAGTCTCAACATAGGTAAAAGAGAGAGGCTATATACCTGCCACAAGGAATATAACGACATACATGACATGAGAGAGACAGTAGGAGAGAGTTGTTCTTGTAGGGTTTAATGCCTATTTTTCTGCACAAGATAAATTATACATGGTGGTCAGGATAAATGGTGTGAGGAAGAACCTGGGAAAACCTCGGAAAGAACCTCAGACTCCTGAGGAGCTACTGGCCAGCTTTCTCGTGTACTTGCATTGGCCTAGCGCTAGACTCGAACCCATACAGACAGGTGAGATGGCAGTGATCTGTAATAATAAGCTCTTTAGACCACTCTAGGTCTCAGAAAGAGAGAGAGAGAAACTTTTTTTCTTTTTATCTAAAAATTAAGTGTTTATATTTAAGCAGCCTTTTGGAATTGCCTATATTCAGTTTTGATTTAGGCTTTATCAGCATAGTGCAAATTGTATTTTTTAATTTTTCATTTCAGATTAGTTGGAGATAAAACAATTAAAGATGAGTTTTAAAAATGAAGGTTTTTTTAATTTTTCATTTCAGATTAGTTGGAGATAAAACAATTAAAGATGAGTTTTAAAAATGAAGGGCAAGAGCAGTTAGATGTAAAATGTCTTAAAAGCAGGGTGAGTATTTTGAGCTTTTTCCAATTTCATCTAAAGCCGTCTTTGCTATATTTACTGTAGGCTTCCATTTCACATCTACATGCTTTCATTACCAATTATGTTTTTCATTTTCATGTAGGTCCATATTATTTGTTACACATGACACAGCTTATTAAAATGTATACCAGTATCCATTAAAGGGTCAAACTGCAATAGATCTGGGACCCTTTTAATGACTATATACTACTTTATTGTTTCTTGCAATGAAAATTTTGACATTGTAAATTTAGAAGACATAAGCATTCAGTTTTAACAATGATATACAGTGGAACCCCGCTATAACGCGATGATCGGGGTCCATAAAATCGGATCGTGTTAAAAGCGGGGTCGTGTTAATGCGGGGTTTTACAATATTTAACTTTTTTTCCGAGAACATATACGTGTATACATGTACAATGATCAAAAGTCGGCTTATCATCAGATAAATATTAACTGGAATGCATTAATTAAGACATATTCAAAATAATCGATGGCTAATATATTTATAGGTTATTACTGTGCATTAAAGACATTTACTAATTTTTATTTGTTTGAACGATAATACAGATTGACCGATAATACCAGACTATCGCTATATCATGAAAAGTGTATCAACACCGTATGCTACCGTGCCGTCGTGGCATGCAGTTCATCCATAATGGATATAATTTCATTGAAAATCGTACAGATTTAAAATATTCAATAATTTTGTAATAGTCTGAATTCGTCGTGTAAAATATAGGATGAACAAAATATTGAAACCATTTACTTGCCGTCTGATATCGTACGGTCATTGCATGCAGCTATTCCCGGGTCTACATACGGTGTCTGTACAAATTTCATACTGCTAAAATTTTATCATATGCGACAACTGCAAAAATAATTAACAATCAACGCATGATTTCAGCATGCAAATAACTTTTTATTTCAGATTTTGTGAACATCAAAAGACATATGTAAAAACTGCTAAATTAATCTTTGCGCAAAGTACAAAGTCAGTGTGGTTCCAAATTTAAATTTCATCATTTCTTGAAAAATATATCCAATGACGTTTGCTTCTTTGCTCTAAGGCATACAGTTTCTCTTTAGCAGAAAACGACTTGCGTTTTTGAACTTGCTTTTCCATAACAGTAAAATATGTTTTTATATAAGCAAACAACGTACATAGATAAAGCTTGATAACTAAGTAATGAAGGCCTGCAATGGTTACGAATCACTTTTTATATAAAACAAGATTAAGCTGAACGGATGTACAATTTCATACCCTTTTAATTTACAGATAATAAAGTGGATATTATTTACTTTCAACTGTCTGTTGTTTGATCACACCGCCAAGCACAGCATACATGTTGGCAGCTTTCGTCCTTTGATGTTTTTTAAATTGTGCGACTCTTGTATCAACCACAGCTTTGTCTGCAGCTTGGCTGTGATTGCAGTTAAATAAGAAGCCCATGTCGGCTATTGTTTGAGCAATGACTGCATACAGAATTCATGGAAGACAATCACAAAGACGATTTACTGGCTTTACTCATGGGTCCGTAATAAGTAACACTTCCGATAATGTTTACTTCGGCTTAACAATTCAAAAACCTAATGAAACCAGTTTTCTCTTCCAGAGTAGAATACGGAGCTTCACTACAACCTGTTCAAATTGATAAATTTCAGAAGCCAAGTGTTGTACACACTATTTCTCGTACGTTATATATATCGTATTATTTTAGAATTCATACATGATCACTTCTCCAGAATCACTTAAAGAACCTGGATAAATTGTTAAGTTCCGATCGTTTATTATTAAAAGTCATACGCGAATTCTTCCACCAAATTATAATAAACGTTTTACATACTATTTCTCATACGTTAAACAAATATTTTCACGGTCCGATAAAAATACATGTAAATGAATTTCAAATTTCAGGAACCATGCCACGATCATATGATTTTAAAAGTCACAACTAATCTCATGCCCAAAATGAAGTTAATTTCTTGTTTTGTTTGTTTCACTTTTCTCCAAATTTTTTTTCTCCATGTGTGAATGAATATACGAAATTTCGGGAGCCATGCTACGACCGTGTTATATCCGAATTCGCATTATGGCAGGTGCGTTATAGCGGGATTCCACTGTAGTTTGAAGTAACTCTAGGAGACTTGGAGAAAATATGGTAGGGAGGACATTAGGATGCAAAAGCCGGTATTTCTCATTTACCCATCCTAATTTTTCAAGCAGCATATCTGTGAGGACATATTCAGAAGAGATTTTTAAAAAATGGGTTGGTCACCCATAGATTGGTCTATAGATTTCAGTTAGAATTACATTGTGTATTTATGGAAAAGGTCTGCGATTAAGCCTCCACTTTTACATGCTTTGGTAATAAATAATGTTGAAGTTTTACATTTTGCCACTTTGCTTCTCGGCAACAGTACTCCACAAAAATCATATTCGAGAATTCATCTGCCAAAACAAATTATTGATTAAGCTAAGGATCAATTTCTGAGGATTATTATAAACAAGTTTATCCATACCAATATGGTAAATAAAAATTACATGAATTAGTGTTTTTATAGGATGATTAGGATTAGAGAGATGAATCGGTTTAATATTCTGTACAATTTATAAATATGATTTGCATACTAAAATATTCTTACAGGTCGCACAGCCTTTGAAAGATTATAATTACCAGCCTGCACCTCAAATATCCAGGATGTCAAAATTATCTCTCTCAAAGAAATCTCCTAAAAAAAGTCACCAACAAAGTGAGAAGGACTTGTTTGACAAAAATGAAGTTTTAAAATCTAATGAAAGTCATCAAGATGATGTTGGAAGTCAAGTATGTAGTGTAAAGGAAATATCAACTGATTTCAGAAGAAATGTAGACAGATCTGAAAGTGGAAGACTACCAGAAGATGGTTATCACCGCAGTAATAAAAGTCCATTATCAAAGCATGGTGTTGAAGAATATGAAAAAGACACAAAAAGAGTAAATGACACTATATTTTCTGAGTATATTGAAAAGTCAAATCACAGAGTAGATGGGGATGATGAAGACACAGACATAGAGGAGGAGGAGGAAGATGAGCCGTGGATAAAAAACAAGGAGGTGATAGAGAGGGATGAAGAGGAAAGAGAGGAGGCGGGGGATGACTTTGCTGAAGATTTTTCGAACTTGAGTATAATTCAGGGAGACACAGCTGAGAAAGGGAATGTACCACATAGTGAAGCCCTTGAGGCATCTCATGTCAGCAAAGCAAGTCGGTGCACCAACCCTGAGAGTTCAGAATCCGGTTCATTGCATGAAAACCTTAACCCTGAAAGCGACAGCCATGAAAATGAAAAGTCCACCTCTGAGGGTCGGAACACCAGCTCTAGACAAATCGATAGGTCTGCTTACCTCAGACTAGGAATGAAAATTATAAAGAAATCTTCTAGTTCCTCAAATACTAGAGATGTAACAGTTCCATTTTCATCATCCAAAAATGAAGAATTTGCCACATTATCAAAGCCACTCACCACACTTCGAGGAACAAAATCAGCAAGTTTGCTAAATGAAAGCAAATTTAGCAAGCCAATTGTTAGTGAAAGGGATCTGGACATTCCTTTGTCTGACCGATTAAGGATGCAGTCAGGTCAATACACTGCTTCTGCTTTGCAGACTTCAGACAGTAAAGATTCTCTCAAGGGTGTTAACTCTCAACAAATCATAGATTTGACATCTGATGATGATGATGATAATAAATGTCCCCAAAAGAGCCATCAGATTTCAAGTTTAACATCCATGCATGCAGTAAGTAAAAGTTCTAGACTTACAGCAACATCAGGCTCCAGACACACAACAAACTCTCTACCTCAAGAATTAAAGCTTGATGCCAAACCAAAGCAAGGATTGCAAAGCCATGATGTACCTCTGCCACTTCTTGTCAGCCAGGCCGGATATGAAGCAGGTGAATCACTGGAACATTTGATGTTGAGGAGAAACGAGCTGTTGAGGTCACACAAAAAACATAAAGTGAGTGTTATTATTTTATTTATTTATTGTAAACATAATCGGGTCAGGATATTTTTTTAAAACAAATTCAAATATAATTGATTACAGCTCCAATCATAGAGCAGCAGAATGAGTGAAAGACAGTTTAATGTGCATCAAATTGAAATTACAGATGTGAAAGAAAATATTTGATAGTTGTACAAAATTAACTTTTTTATATATGGTCAAGGCAACAAATGATTTTCTGAGCTGTGGAACCAGCCAGTATATGGAGGTATATAATTATATTACCATACTTTTTCAGAAGAGTCTAACAGTATGCAAGTGTAGGCATGCAAATAAATCCTTGTCATTTTATTGTCACCACTCAGGTAATACAAGATTTTTTTAGTTGGTATCTAAAAACAAGTCGCACAGAATGTCATTTTCATAATTTTAAATATTTCCTTTTGGATAGTTCATTCCTAGGATATATGCATGTTTTTTAAAGTCTAACTACAAAAGATATTATGGGAATGAATTAGTAGTATGATATGAATTAGTAGTAAATGAATGAGTAGTATGATAATGATATGAATGAGTAGTAAATGAATTAGTAGTATGATATGAATTAGTAGTAAATGAATGAGCAGTATGATATGAATTAGTAGTAAATGAATTAGTAGTATGATATGAATTAGTAGTAAATGAATTAGTAGTATGATATGAATTAGTAGTAAATGAATGAATAGTATGATATGAATTAGTAGTAAATGAATTAGTAGTATGATATGAATTAGTAGTAAATGAATTAGTAGTATGATATGAATTAATAGTAAATGAATGAGTAGTATGATATGAATTAGTAGTAAATGAATTAGTAGTATGATATGAATTAGTAGTAAATGAATTAGTAGTATGATATGAATTAGTAGTAAATGAATGAATAGTATGATATGAATTAGTAGTAAATGATTTAGTAGTATGATATGAATTAGTAGTAAATGAATTAGTAGTATGATATGAATTAGTAGTAAATGAATTAGTAGTATGTGCTTATTTGACAACAGCAGTTTCTTTTGTTCCGAGTGTATCCATGAGAAGATCTGATTAAATGAATATTATATTTAATTTTGTGTCAAATGATTTGATAGTTTGAGAGAGGTTTGTTCCATTTATAACCATTTTCTAAACAGATATTTGATGCTATCATACTACTGGCTTTTCTCAAATATTTACAAAGATAAGTTTACTTGGATCATTGCAAAAATAATACTGTTTTGTCATATAGCATCATTGTCAGATGTCATGAATAGCATTTCACAGAGCTAATATTGTTTGGTACAAAATGATTATTAATCTGTCTTTAGATTCATAATGACAAAGCTTTTACATTGATTCCATCTTTGCTAGCCAAGGTTCCAATACCCTTATCAACACCATGGCTGATCGAACGGCTATATTGATGTTTTGACTTAGCAACATCTATTGGATTTCATGTATCTTAGAGACATCTTTTGGATTTCATGTGTTCAAATTTTAACAACTTAATATTGATTGGATGATTTGACTTGCCGCCACATCCAGTGAAATTCACAGACATGAAGCAAAAAAATCTGCTCGATATGCCAAGGTGTAGATAGGATTATAGGAACCTTGACTAGTGAAGATGCATTGGTTCATGAAATTTTCCTTGGTAAAATTACAGTTATTGGCAAATTATAATTTGTTGTTTGATTTGCTCTTTGACTATTCCATGTTGAAATTACTTTCAATGGGTCTTAAGTATGTTTCATTGGAAACATGATTGTCACCCATAGACATAATTTAGAATTTTGTATTCTTTTCTGATGAACTGGTAGAGTAATCATAGTACCCTTGCAATTATTTTATAAAAATGTCTTGTTTGGGTACAATGTATGTTTAAATGGATCAATCATGAACTTATTAGACTAAATATTGGGTTAAATATCATCAAGATTTCATATTGTTTTTTTTTATCTTTGTTGTCAGCAAATTGAGTCTACCATAAAGCTGTCTAGCCTTCCAGACAAAGGCGAAAAACTCCGATATCTCATCACTGACATAGAAAAGAAAATAATTGGATACAATGAGAAAATTAAAGCTGCCCAAGACAATCCAATGCAGTCAGGTTGGTTGTAATATAGTGACTTATTTGTTGGAGTAGTTTTCAAATGCTACATCTGCAGCTGTTTAATGTTTGCAATAATAAATTTAAAAAATCTTGTCCAAGCCCAAAAGTGTTACAGATATGCCAGAAATTGAAAATAATGTAAACAACATTTATATACGCTGGTTGCATACCTTCAAACTTATATTTAATGATTATTTATACAACTGACCTCAGAGATTCATATTTTGACTTTGATTTTGAAGAGAAAAATAACACTTTGAAAAAGTTGCACTTATAACTTGATCTCCTCTTTTTGCACAAATTACAAGTTGATACAAGCATAGCAATATATTTCATTTTACAGCATTTTTAATGGAAGCTTTTTGTGAAACTTGACATATAGTAATAAACTTATCATATGACAAACATACATTATTGGACACTGTTATCTGGGGAACATGCACCATATTAGCATTTTCCTACTTAAAAATCCTGAAAACATTTTAATTATTTAATCTAATCTGTGCTGTTTGCCAGTATTCAGTGGTCATGTATACACATATGAAAAAACAATAGTATATGTTAATTAACCGTGATTTATTTAAAAACATACATTTGTTCCCAACTAAGATGGCAAATGAGCTATAAATGGTAAAATAATGTGAAAATAATGTAAACATTACATGTGATGTTGTAAAATCCATAACTTAGTAAAAAATATCATAAATATATTGATAGAGAGACAATATATATTTTCGTCAGACAATTCTGCAAATAATTAGACATAACAAAGATAATGAATGTTCGTGTCCTTAGTTTATATTTGCGTTATTATATAAAATGATAATCCAGAAGATATAGTCAAAGCAGCATAGTACTTGCAGCACATGGACAAATTTTTATGCATTAAGTACAAGTACAAAAGCCATTACTAAATCCTAAGTTAAATGCAGCTATTATAATGATAAAACAGTAATATGGTATGCTGGTCAAAAAATGCGGCTGGCGATGTAACTGGAATTTTTGCAGATTCAATTTAGCCTACATAAATCTATAGTGAAAGATACTCTCTTATTCAGAAACACCAAATCTGACATTAGAATGGGCAAATGCTTGTAGTCAAATGGCAATATTTAATGATGTAAGTTTGTTTCATGCAATACAGTCATGATGTTTAGAGAACTATTTGAGCGCCACAATTAAAGGTTCTCGTATGAACCGATGGATTCCGCATATAACGTAGTAGACACGCAATTCAGTACATTGAAATTAGGACTCGTTGTTTCAAGAGATGAACATTTAGTTTGGGCTGTATCTGATTCTGTGTAATAATAAGGTTTTTTTATGTTTTATTAACTGTGGGCTGTTATTTCTTCCTGGTGTCTTTGTTGTAATCGTTTTGTGGACACAACAAGTTATAAGCATAACTAATATTCTTGGGCCTTATAGTTTGCAAAATTTGCAATGTATGTATTATTGTCCTTTGATTATATGTTATTTTGTCTTTATATTCAGCAGCAGTTGCTCTGGGCCATCTTTTTTAAACCATCTAGTAAAGAGAAAGCGTTCTTTATGTTTTGCAAGTTGTGTATTGTGATTTTGCTATTGGGCTTGGAGGCGTCCAAGACATAAAACAGTATGAAAAGCCTGCTGCACCCTCAACAACTTAGCCAAGATATAGTTTTATGGCCAAGATATAGTTTTATGCAGAAATTTCATCCAATGTCTAGCTATATGGCCAAGATACAGTTTTATGCAGAAACATTTACCAATGTCTAGCTATATGGCCAAGATATAATTTTATGCAGAAACTTTTACCATAATATTTTAGCAGGAGTTCGTCCAGTTGTAGCGGAAGGATCAGGGACAGACAACAGAAAAGAAACTTCACAAGTACCAGGTATGGATTTTTGTCAGTATTGAAGTGCAATAAAGTCATGCTTTAGAAACTTTTATTTAAAATTGCACCAAAAAAGTGACTTGATATCTTACTAAACATTATTTTGTCTTCAGATTACTTTTATTGGCTTGTTAACGAGTTCAGGGGACTATTATTTTCCAACAGCCCTTCTTTTTCCTACTTTTTGTCAAAGTTGGCCCTATTTTCCTTACTTTTTCCAATTTTATGTCAAAAATCAATTACACAGTGCATGAATATCTATAAAAAAATCAAGTTCAGATATGGTCACTCAGATGTAGATTTAGATATTTAAGAAGATGTTGTTATAGGGTTTAACGCCAGTTTTCAGCACAAGATAGGCTATACATGACAGCCAGTATTAATGGTGGAGGAAGAACCTGGGAAAACACTGGAAAGAACTGACGATCCACTAGAAGCTACCGACAAGCTTTCTCACATACCCACATTGGCTGAGCTGAAGACTCGAACCACACAAACAAAGGTGAGATGGCAGTGATCCATAATGGTGAGCGCTTTATACCACTCGACCACATGTTTAAGAAGATAGAGGCAACCTGTAGTAAAGAGGGAGTTAGTATAGGAGTAAGAGCCATCATTGGTTGAAGGTTATAAACGTAAGTGACCAGAAGTTTTTATTTTTTGTCAATAATTTACATCTATTTCTGTTTTTCTTTACATATCTTTATTTTTTCGACTGTTTCACAAAGGTTTTCTTGAAAGAGTGATCTCTGTTCAGATGGTTCTTATTATTCTTTTTGCCTTTTTTAGCTGGAGTGAGAAGTGTCTCAGTTGTTGGGTCTAGCTATCAACCTCACAATCCTGATGGATACCGACAGAGCAGCTACATTCCTGAAGTTGGTGAAATACCACCACACATCCTCCAGCAGTTATATGCAGGTAAGGTAATGATGCAGATTATGACATGTACAATTTACATTTTTTAGGATATTAAATATTATACAGGATTGACAAGAACATCATCATCATAGTCAATTGTTTTTTGTAGTATTGAAAAAATCATTAAGATCAAAAGTCATTGGAGGTAACAATTCCATTTAAAAAGAGTTTGCTAATTCCAAGGTGAAATAAAGCATTTAATTTATGATGGATAAAATCTTATGTAAATTAGGACATAATCTTATTGCTGCTTTTCTAATTACCGCTTCACTGGCCTAGTGGTAAGAATGTCCGCCTCGAGAGATCGTGAGTTCGAAACCCGGCAGAATTGTATCAAAGACTTGTTAAAAAGGGTACTAACAGCTAGGCGCTTAGCATTAAGAGGTTATTGATAGGACTGGTCTGCCTGGTGTCGGGTTAATGTGACTGGGTGGGCAACAGGAAAACTCGCTGACTGAAAGACACATTGGACTTACTTCATTAGCTTTGCAGAAAAAAACTCAAAATCTTGCTATACAGTAGTCCCCCTCTTATATGGCCACCCCTTCTGCACCGGGAAAGTGGCCTTATAAGACGGGTGGCCATTCCAGAGGGGGGCTAAATTTATTATAAGAAGTACATGTATTTGTAATTTATGTAGTAAGAAAGCTACATACTTCAAAACATTAAATATCTTCATCTAAATGAAACATTAATCATTCAGAGGTTCTTTTTGTTATAATAACAAATTTATTTCAACTGAATATACGTTACTATTTTTTTCTTTCTTGGCGTGTGATATGTGAGCTGGTATTGTTGTCATGCACATTGCAAATGGATTCAAAAACGTCATTTACATCTTGGTACATACATAATTATCTTACCATTTGCTCAATTTTCTCACTGCTGTTGAATAAACTTCTTATCTGTTATGACTTTGTTTATGAAAATTATTTCAACATAAACTTGTTTTTTCGAGTCTTTTCTACATAAAATTGTTCAGCAAGTCACCCCCCTCCCCCGATGTCGTCGAGTATAATAACCGACTTTCTTCTAAAATAATGTATCTGTTAACGTGATGACATTTTAATGTTTGGTAATGATTTATGCATTTTAATTATGTACACAAAACTTGTGTAGAGTGTACGAAATAGTCTTCGTAAAGGAAGCCATAATGTGTTGTCAGATGATTTTTCCGGTCTTTGGTACCCTATTTTTTTATTAAGGTTCTCTTTGTGTGCCAATGTACAAAATCTATTTTTAGCCTATACTGACCCTGTTATGATTGTAACAATTACGTCTGGTTATAATCATCAAAGAGAAGAACTCGACATTGGTGTTAAACCCCAAACTCTATCACAACATTATTGAGCCCATTTCCAGTAAACATTGACTTTTATAGATAATGATATACTATAAATCTTTAGTCGACACTTGTAATGGAGACTTGACACTCGGAGACGTGTATCTACGATAGAGATAATCAAAATTGCTTACCTTACATCAAGATTTGAATTAATTATTGGTTCTGGATACATTTGAAGAAACAAAAGTGGCTGTTCATGAGGGGGACATTTTATATTTTTTATACTAAAATGCTGGCCGCTGGTCGCATTAGAGCGGTGGCTGCTCTTGAGGGGTACTTTTGAATACAAACTTGTCTGTGCCAAGGGATTCTGGCCGTAAGAAGCGGGTGGCTGCTGGTCAGGGGGGCCGTTCAAGAGGGGGACTACTGTATTAGTAATAAACTGTGTTTGGTGTATTGATAATAAACTGTGTTCGGTGTATTAATAATAAACTGTGTTCGGTGTATCAAAAATAAACTGTGTTCGGTGTATTAATAATAAACTGTGTTCGGTGTATCAATAATAAACTGTGTTCGGTGTATTAAAAATAAACTGTGTTCGGTGTATTAATAATAAACTGTGTTCGGTGTATTAATAATAAACTGTGTTCGGTGTATTAATAATAAACTGTGTTCGGTGTATCAAAAATAAACTGTGTTACGTGTATTAATAATAAACTGTGTTCGGTGTATCAAAAATAAACTGTGTTCAGTGTATTAATAATAAACTGTGTTCGGTGTATTAATAATAAACTGTGTTCGGTGTATTAAAAATAAACTGTGTTCGGTGTATTGATAATAAACTGTGTTCGGTGTATTGATAATAAACTGTGTTCGGTGTATTAATAATAAACTGTGTTCGGTGTATTAATAATAAACTGTGTTCGGTGTATTAATAATAAACTGTGTTCGGTGTATCAAAAATAAACTGTGTTCGGTGTATTAATAATAAACTGTGTTCGGTGTATTAAAAATAAAGTGTGTTCGGTGTATTAAAAATAAACTGTGTTCGGTGTATTAATAATAAACTGTGATCGGTGTATTAATAATAAACTGTGTTCGGTGTATTAATAATAAACTGTGTTCGGTGTATTAATAATAAACTGTGTTCGGTGTATTAATAATAAACTGTGTTCGGTGTATTAAAAATAAACTGTTCGGTGTATTGATAATAAACTGTGTTCGGTGTATTAAAAATAAACTGTATTCGGTGTATTAATAATAAACTGTTCGGTGTTTTAATAATAAACTGTGTTCGGTGTATTAAAAATAAACTGTGTTCGGTGTATTAAAAATAAACTGTGTTCGGTGTATTAATAATAAACTGTTCGGTGTATTAAAAATAAACTGTGTTCGGTGTATTAATAATAAACTGTGTTCGGTGTATTAATAATAAACTGTGTTCGGTGTATTAATAATAAACTGTGTTTGGTGTATTAATAATAAACTTAAGTATGAAATGTAGAGACTTATTGTTAAAATATTTTTTGTATAATTTTCATATTTTTTATATTCCCATATTTTCATATGTGAGAAATATATTCTTATATTTTCATGTACAAAAATAAAAAATATTCCATCATGCGACATGATTCTTGATTGTGTATGCCATGAGAAGGTGTTCCAGCACAAAAAAACAATGAGTACTTGGGATCTAGAACAAATAAATAGAAAACTGTTTTACATTTAAGACACGAAAATTAATCTTTGATAAAAAAAATTCAACTAGATGTCATTCACATTGCTTTGAAGTTTTTTCCTTGACGATAACGACAAACCTGTATTGATTCATTGCTGAATTGGTATAAGAATTAGTTTACAATAAGGTTTTTGGGAATTATCCATGATCACTACTTATTTGATAAGCTATGCAAGAAGTTCCAATGATTATTAGATATTCTGCAGTTTAAAATTTTTGTATATAACTAGTTCGGGTTGTTCCAGTGAAACGTAAATGGGTCTAAGTAAAGGTACTTTCACTGTTAAACAGTCACCGTATGTCCAGTTTAGCATTTTGTACTTTTGTGACAGCATTCACATACCCCATACAATTATTTCACGAATGAGAATACATCTGATTTATTTATAATAAAAACTGAGGACTTGGAACTTAAATTTGATTGCTTTTTTGAGCTACCTTGTTACCATGGTAACCAGCTGAACCCCTGCACCTGTATTTTCTCTTTATTTATTTTCACTGAGCTTTTGGTTTGGAATGAAACATTACTATAGATCCCTCTGATTAATTATGCACAAAAAGTTAATTTGCAGCCTTCATATCTGTAATATCAGTGAAATTTCTAATTTGTAAACTTCTTCTTTCTTAATTTCATTACATTCAAGAACTTGCTATTTTTCAGTGTTTTGTTTTTGTTTTTTGACAGCTAATCCCCAAGGCATGACCCTGTATGGAGGCAGAATGACGGCTGCTCGCCTTAGGGAAGTTGGTAGCGTAACTAAGGATGCCATAGAAAAATTACACAAGTAAGATTGAAAATTGACAATTAAAAGTCAATTTATGTTTCTTTTCTCAAGCAATTTTGCCCTGTGGGATCATTTGCTACAAAATCATATAGGTTTATAAAGGTTAGGATAAATGTAATAATAGGCCTATAAAGGTTAGCATAAATGTAATAATAGGCCTATAAAGGTTAGCATAAATGTAATAATAGGCCTATAAAGGTTAGCATAAATGTAATAATAGGCCTATAAAGGTTAGCATAAATGTAATAATAGGCCTATAAAGGTTAGCATAAATGTAATAATAGGCCTATAAAGATTAGCATAAATGTAATAGGCCTATATGGTGCTTGTATAATATTGTAACATGACACTTTCAGAAATAAATCCATAAAATAAATCTATTTACAGGTTTATTTACAATTGACACTCTATACATTCTTATAACCCTGTTTTGCATTACACATGAGATCTTAATCCACCATATAATCTAACTTCCTGTTGCAAGAGAGGGTAAATTCAATTTACAGGGTTCATAGTCTTTGAAGGTCTGTGACAGTTTGGAAAAAATGAGGTTGCATTTACACAGCCTTGAAAGTTTGGGAAAATAGAGCTGTTTACCCTGAGATCTTTAAAAGTCTTTGAAAATTAAAATAAACCCGAACATTTTAATATCTTTCCATAATCACAAATAAAATTGTCCAAGGTTGTCAAATTCGGATGTAGTAAAGTTTGCCTGGTTTCTTTCTTTTGATGACCCATTCAGTTTCATTTCATCATTAAACAATATTGTAGTATTTTGCATTCATTGTTTTCACACATAATTTTATACAAAATGTCTTGGAAATCTATCTTGGTGATCTTTGAAAGTTGGGGAAAGTCTTTGAATTTATCATTCTGAATTCTGGATGAACCCTGATTTATCCTTTTATGCTGGAAGCTAAAAATCTCTCCATTTCCAGTTTGTGATTCTCATTCAAGTCCCAGTCCATAATTCAGCATAGTTGAAACATGATGCTTGACACAAGACTGCAGATAAGGTATTTCTCACCTCTAAGGGTCACTGCCCTCGGTTGTATGCCCCCAATTAAACTGATGGTGCTATATGTTCAAACCTATGCTATAGTGGAAACACATCTGGCCCATTACAATCAAGGTATCACACTCTCTAATTAATTTCCCAATGTGTAGCACAGACCTGACAAAACTTATTTGCCAATGTGAAGCACAGACCTGACAAAACTAATTTCCCTATGTGAAGCACAGACCTGACAAAACTAATTTCCCTATGTGAAGCACAGACCTGACAAAACTAATTTCCCTATGTGTAGCACAGACCTGACAAAACTAATTTCCCTATGTGTAGCACAGACCTGACAAAACTAATTTCCCTATGTGAAGCACAGACCTGATAAATCTATGTGGATGAAACCCTATCACTTTAGTTGGGGTGATAAAGATCAAGGCTACTGTGATTGAAAGTAGAAAAATGGTTTCTGCACAATAACTTTAATTCAACATCACAGACTAAACTAAATCTGGAGTTAGGTTAAAGCTCCTTAATTTTAGGGTAAAACATCTCAGTCACTGTAACTAAAAATTAGAAGTAATTTCTAAACAAAAATGTAAATTCTTGACAATGAACCTTCGCCAAACGTTTTGAATGACTTACACACAAATTCACAGGTCAAGGTTACTTTGGTTGAAAGAAGAAAATGGCTTGTGCACAATAACATTTGTTCTTCAGTACATTCCTTGACAAAACTTTGTGAATGTCTTGCTTATAGGGTAAGAAAGAAACCTATCCATTGGTCATGGTAAATCTACTAAGAAAATAATGGTTATTGCATTGCAAGGTTAGTTTAAGATTGCATACTCAATATTCTCCAGTCAGTCCTGCCCTACATAAAGCACTCTTGAAGACAGGGTAGGCTTAGAATGTACCAGTCAAGAATGCCCTTCTAGTACCTACATAAAGCACTCTTGAAGACAGGCTAGGTATAGAATGTACTAGTCAGTAATGACCTACTTTTGCCTGCATAAAGCACTCTTGAAGACAGGGTAGGCTTAGAATGTACTAGTCAATAATGACCTACTTTTGCCTGCATAAAGCACTCTTGAAGACAGGGTAGGTATAGAATGTGCCCTACTAGTGTCTACATAAAGCACTCTTGAAGACAGGGTAGGTTTAGAATGTGCCCTACTAGTGTCTACATAAAGCACTCTTGAAGACAGGGTAGGCTTAGAATGTACTAGTCAATAATGACCTACTTTTGCCTGCATAAAGCACTCTTGAAGACATGGTAGGTATAGAATGTACTAGTCAATAATGACCTACTTTTGCCTGCATAAAGCACTCTTGAAGACAGGGTAGGTTTAGAATGTACTAGTCAATAATGACCTACTTTTGCCTGCATAAAGCACTCTTGAAGACAGGGTAGGTTTAGAATGTGCCCTACTAGTGTCTACATAAAGCACTCTTGAAGACAGGGTAGGTTTAGAATGTGCCCTACTAGTGTCTACATAAAGCACTCTTGAAGACAGGGTAGGTATAGAATGTACTAGTCAATAATGACCTACTTTTGCCTGCATAAAGCACTCTTGAAGACAGGGTAGGTATAGAATGTACTAGTCAATATTGCCCTACTTTTGCCTGCATAAAGCACTCTTGAAGACAGGGTAGGTATAGAATATACTAGTCAGTAATGACCTACTTTTGCCTGCATAAAGCACTCTTGAAGACAGGGTAGGCTTAGAATGTACTAGTCAATATTGCCCTACTAGTGTCTACATAAAGCACTCTTGAAGACAGGGTAGGCTTAGAATGTACTAGTCAATATTGCCTTACTAGTGTCTACATAAAGCACTCTTGAAGACAGGGTAGGCTTAGAATGTACTAGTCAATAATGACCTACTTTTGCCTGCATAAAGCACTCTTGAAGACAAGGTAGGTATAGAATGTACTAGTCAATAATGACCTACTTTTGCCTGCATAAAGCACTCTTGAAGACAGGGTAGGTATAGAATGTACTAGTCAGTAATGACCTACTTTTGCCTGCATAAAGCACTCTTGAAGACAGGGTAGGCTTAGAATGTACTAGTCAATATTGCCCTACTAGTGTCTACATAAAGCACTCTTGAAGACAGGGTAGGCTTAGAATGTACTAATCAATATTGCCCTACTAGTGTCTACATAAAGCACTCTTGAAGACAGGGTAGGCTTAGAATGTACTAGTCAATAATGACCTACTTTTGCCTGCATAAAGCACTCTTGAAGACAGGGTAGGCTTAGAATGTACTAGTCAATAATGACCTATTTTTGCCTGCATAAAGCACTCTTGAAGACAGGGTAGGCTTAGAATGTACTAGTCAATAATGACCTGTTTTTGCCTGCATAAAGCACTCTTGAAGACAGGGTAGGTATAGAATGTACTAGTCAATATTGCCCTACTTTTGCCTGCATAAAGCACTCTTGAAGACAGGGTAGGTATAGAATGTACTAGTCAGTAATGACCTACTTTTGCCTGCATAAAGCACTCTTGAAGACAGGGTAGGCTTAGAATGTACTAGTCAATATTGCCCTACTAGTGTCTACATAAAGCACTCTTGAAGACAGGGTAGGCTTAGAATGTACTAATCAATATTGCCCTACTAGTGTCTACATAAAGCACTCTTGAAGACAGGGTAGGCTTAGAATGTACTAGTCAATAATGACCTACTTTTGCCTGCATAAAGCACTCTTGAAGACAGGGTAGGCTTAGAATGTACTAGTCAATAATGACCTATTTTTGCCTGCATAAAGCACTCTTGAAGACAGGGTAGGTATAGAATGTACTAGTCAATAATGACCTACTTTTGCCTGCATAAAGCACTCTTGAAGACAGGGTAGGTATAGAATGTACCAGTCAAGAATGCCCTTCTAGTACCTACATAAAGCACTCTTGAAGACAGGCTAGGTATAGAATGTACTAGTCAATAATGACCTACTTTTGCCTGCATAAAGCACTCTTGAAGACAGGGTAGGTTTAGAATGTACTAGTCAATATTGCCCTACTAGTGTCTACATAAAGCACTCTTGAAGACAGGGTAGGCTTAGAATGTACTAGTCAATAATGACCTACTTTTGCCTGCATAAAGCACTCTTGAAGACAGGGTAGGTTTAGAATGTACCAGTCAATATTGCCCTGCTAGTGCCTGCATAAAGCACTGTTGAAGACAGGCTAGGTATAGAATGTACTAGTCAATATTGCCCTACTAGTGCCTGCATAAAGCACTCTTGAAGACAGGCTAGGTATAGAATGTACTAGTCAGTAATGACCTACTTTTGCCTGCATAAAGCACTCTTGAAGACAGAGTAGGCATAGAATGTACGGTCAATATTGCCCGACTAGTGCCTGCATAAAGCACTCTTGAAGACAGAGTAGGTATAGAATGTACCAGTCAATAATGCCCGACTAGTGCCTGCATAAAATACTAGTGAAGACAGGGTAGGCATAGAATGTACCAGTTAATCATGCCCTACTAGTGCTTACATAAAATACTATTGGAGACAGAGTTGGTGTACCATTCTCCAGTCAGACTGTAAAAGACTAGTTCAGAAATAAAAGTATGTGGTGTTGGAATGCAGTTTTTGAATCATTTATTGAATTTTGTTGAAGAAAATACAGATTTGTGTACAGATGCGACTTTTTTTCTCACTAATCTATAATATGAAGATAGATTTTGTTTACTAAAGCTGTTTTGATTAGATTTGAGTTATTTTGATGTTTGTTTGTGTGTTTGTTTGAATTTTAACGGCACAGCAGCACTTTTAGGCTATTTAGCGCCATACAATAGGTTAGATGTTTAAAAATAAGAAAGGTTTAACATCGACCAGTGATATAAAAAACCATAATAGTTAAATATAAAATGGTAAGATGTTGGTAACAGGAAAATATGAAGCTTCTCAATCAACGGGAGATTAAATGATGTATGTTGATGATAAGATGTTGTAAATAAGAGGTGGTATTTGCATTAGATAAAAGTATTCTAGGTGATGGCATACAAGTTATAGTTTAAAATAGAGATTTACTTCCTTTAGGAAATCTAAAATACAAGTGATTTTTATAGTATCAAAAAGTTCCTTCATGTCATGTACATTATAGTATTTAGCACGCGTAGGTTGCCAGTCGGAACACTTGGTCATAAAGTGCTTAACAGTGAATGGTTCATTGCAAGAAAAGCACTCTGGTGGATCTTCACATTTTAGTATGTGGGAGTGGGTAATGTATGTATGACCGATTCTGATTCTTGCAATGACAACCTCCTCCCTACGGATAGTTCTGTAGGAAGGAGTCCATTCTCACAGGGTTGGTTTGATGGCATGACGTTTGTTATTGACTGCATCATCCCATGATGCCTGCCACTTCTGACGTAGGTACTTTTTGATACAAGGTTTAAAATCAGTAAATGGTAATTTAAAATCCGATGGGATAGAGCCAACTTAGCAGCCCGGTCTGCTTCTTCATTACCTCTAATACCAATATGGCTAGGTAGCCAACAGCATACTATATTGTAGGAGGTACTAAGCTCAGAGTTTTTGACGAGAATATCGACTAGTAATGGATTATCCAGTTTTCTATGGTGTGGCGACTGAAGTACTGATAATGAGTCACAGAAAATAATGCTATTTAAAATGCGTTTTTGTTCAGTAAATTTCAGAGCAAGGTCTATTGCTCTGATTTCCACTGAAAATATGGACGCATCGTTTGGCAAGCGCACTTTGGTTATGTGCTTGCCACTAATGAAGGCTGCAGCAGCCTTGTCATCAACCTTTGATCCATCAGTATAAAATTTAGTGTAATTTGTAAAATCGTTGAGAAGTTCATGATAAGAGTTCAGGAATATGGAAGGGTTTGTCTTAGATTTATTCCCATTGTGTAACGTAAAAATCACTTTGGGTTGCTTAAGTAGCCAAGGTGGTGTTTTCAAGACAAGCGTTTTCTGAACTGTAGAGAGATTAATTTTGATATTGTCAAGGCTGGATGATGTTCTGATGCCAATTGAAGGTATGGCATTTGCATTATTTCCATATAAAGTTCTGTATTTTGGTTGAAAAACAGCCAAAAAAGCAGGGTTCAGATGGTTTGATCTTAACTTCAGAGCATATTGTGCAGAAAGCATTTCTCTGCGATGCGATAAAATTGGTTCATTCGCTTCTGCGAGAAGGCTTTCGCATGGAGATGTTTGAAATGCTCCTAGAGCGAGTCTTATTCCCAGATGATGAATTGGGTCTAGCATTTTCAAATAGGACTTCCTAGCTGAACCATAAACAATGCATTCATAATCTAGAATGGAGCGGATAAATGTTATTTTGAAGCAATAGAATTAAATCATTCACATTCATTTTATGTTTTTTTTATATACATGTTTAGATAACTTCAAATCAATAAAACTCCATCATTTCAGGCAGTTGGAGACTATGCCTTCAGGTACTGAGGAACTAGAGGACCCAAAAGGACTGAAGTTGCCCCTCATGGTCCATCAGAGACAAGCTCTAGCCTGGCTTGTGTGGCGGGAGAAGCAGACACCTTCAGGAGGAATACTGGGTGAGGATTGGAGATTGGTTTCAGCATTTTGAAGTGTCAATTGACAAATTCCAACTTGTAGGTAGCCACACCTACTAATTAGCATAGTATTTTCTTTAAAATAACAAATTATTGTGAAAACTTTATCATTTTATTACACAGCAATTGTTAGTTTAGAGGTAAAATTGTGTGAAAATTCATAATGTTTAAACGGTTTAAATCTGTACATTTAACAATTGACCAAGGTGTCAGACCTGTTGTATAGTCGGACAAGCTTAGTACCCCAGACTTTATTATCTACTAAATTAACCAGGCTATTCTTATTGTGGGACAAGATTACTAAATTAACCGGGCTGTTTTTATTGTGGGACAGGCTTACTAAATTAACTGGGCTTTTTTTAGTGTGGAACAAACTTACTAAATTAACCAGGCTGTTTTTATTGTGGGACAGGCTTACTAAATAAACTAGGCTGTTTTTATTGTGGGACAGGCTTACTAAATTAACTGGGCTGTTTTTATTGTGGAACAGGCTTACTAAATTAACTAGGGTCTTTTTATTGTGGAACAGGCTTACTAAATTAACCAGGCTGTTTTTATTGTGGGACATGCTTACTAAATTAACTGGGCTGTTTTTATTGTAGGACAGGCTTACTAAATTAACTGGGTTCTTTTTTATTGTGGAACAGGCTTACTAAATTAACCAGGCTGTTTTTATTGTGGGACAGGTTTACTAAATTAACTGGGCTGCTTTTATTGTGCGACAGGCTTACTAAATTAACTGGGTTCTTTTTATTGTGGAACAGGCTTACTAAATTAACTGGGCTGTTTTTATTGTGGGACAGGCTTACTAAATTAACCAGGCTATTTTTGTTGTGGGACAGGCTTACTAAATTAACCAGGCTGTTTTTATTGTGGGACAGGCTTACTAAATTAACTGGGCTGTTTTTATTATGGGACAGGCTTACTAAATTAACCAGGCTCTTTTTATTGTGGGACAGGCTTACTAAATTAACCAGGCTATTTTTGTTGTGGGACAGGCTTACTAAATTAACCAGGTTATTTTTATTGTGGGACAAGCTTACTAAATTAACCAGGCTCTTTTTATTGTGGGACAGGCTTACTAAATTAACCAGGCTCTTTTTATTGTGGGACAAGCTTAGTACCCCACGCTTTATTACATGCTAAATCAAACAGAGCCTGGCCTTAGTGGGCAGGGGTCCATTGTCATGTTGAATAAACAATGCGTACTTGGTAGGGTAGGTGAAGCATTGTTTGATGGAATGGAATGTACAAATGACTTGTCAACATTTGCATGTAAGTTTTGCATTATTAACTCAATTGAACAGATTGGGAGAGATGTCTCGTCTATTTATTGAGCTGAAACTATTATGCTCACTGCCAATATTGCCTTGATGCTATTATGCTCACTGCCAATATTGCCTTGAAGCTATTATGCTCACTGCCAATATTGCCTTGGTGCTATTAATTTTGAAAAAGAAACCTAGAACTCCTTCAAGTATCAAATGTGACAAAAACAAATTGTTATAATTTAATGAACTGAATTTTGCTATTATTGTACAGTATGTTTTAATACGTGGAAGTCAATTTATTACTAAAAATTTCTTTATGTTATCAATAGGTCGACATGAAGTATATAGTCAAATCCAGATGTCCAGTTCAAACTGTTGCCATTAAAACTAGGGTCAGATCCTACTAATGGATAATGCTGAGTGTGTATAAATAGTTCTCATTCATCACTTTGTAAAATTGGTAGATCAATTAAAGTCAGATAATGAGGCTAGACTATACTTTATTTTCAATAATTCATCACAGCTTTATTGTTTTTCCCACAAATGGTAAGACTCAGAAACCACCATGTATTGATGTGAGATAGGGAAGTGCCACCCTCAGTTCAGAATTTGGGAGCCACATTCTTGCCACAAATTCCAGGGGTGGGGTTTCAGGACTCGACTTCAACACATGATAAGAAATAAAACATTCAAAAGCAGTTGTTAAAGCTACATTAAAAACACAACATACTTTCCTACAATACATCCAAAGTGTCAGTTCTCTTTAGTGCTCGACAGGTCATCTGTAATGTATAATCAGACAAAACAATGAATGTGCCAATATATGCATGTTATACCAACACATGGATAAGTCATGAACTTTGAGCTTAATTTTGAAAGACTAATTTATATATATATTTTTATCGGCATTATCAGAGGGTGTGAGACTAGTAATGATTGAGGTGCATTATACAAACTTTTTAGATAGGAAACCTAACTGAAATGATGAACTAATCTTGCAGTAAACATGGTTTTCTCTCATGCATCTGCAGATACTTACTAATTATATCTCAGAGAAATTTCAACAATCAAGCTGTAAGTTTTGGAGTGCTCTGTGTAAATGATAATAATAGAAGTGACAATCAAGCTGTACGTTTTGGAGTGCTCTGTGTAAATGATAATACTAGAATTTACAATCAAACTAAGTTTTGGAGTACTCTGTGTAAATGACAATGCAAGAAGTTACAATCAAGCTGTAAGTTTTGGAGTGCTCCGTGTAAATGATAATGCTAGAAGTTACAATCAAGATGTAAGTTTTGGAGTGCTCTGTGTAAATGAATATACTCAAAGTTACATATATTTTGCCTCGGTATAACTCCAAGTATAAAATATACTGTATCTTCTTCAGTCAAGTAACATTAATAACTAAATGGTGTCGTCTGGATGAACAGCTGTTAAAATGATGTTTACAGGCTAAACACTACATTCCATGTCAGATATGTGTATTCCCTTAAAGAGCCATTGCATATGTATTTACCCTTATAAAGACACTGTATTCCATGGAACATTTGTCTGATATGTATTTACCCTTATAAAGACACAGCATTCCATGGAACATTTGTCTGATATGTATATACCCCTAAAGAGACACTGCATTCCATGGAATACTTGTTTTATACATATATACCCTTAAAGAGACACTGCATTCCATGGAATACTTGTTTTATACATACATACCCCTAAATAGACTGCATTCCATGGAATACTTGTTTTATACATATATACCTCTAAAGAGACTGCATTCCATGGAACATTTGTCTAATACATATATACCTCTAAAGAGACTGCATTCCATGGAACATTTGTCTGATATGTATATACCCCTAAAGAGACACTGCATTCCATGGAATACTTGTTTTATACACACCCCTAAAGATGTAACCCTTTCCTTCAGCTGATGACATGGGCCTGGGAAAGACTCTGACCATGATTTCACTAATACTGAAGCAGAAGGAATTGGCACAGGCAGGAACTGAAGAGGAGAAGATGGTGTGGCTCAACAGAAAGAAGCAGCTGGACAAATGTTGGTAGACATGATCTTATTGTCAGCTTGAAACCATTTAGTAGAGCTTGCCTTATACATTACCAGGATTGTATCACTATGTGTAAATGTCTTGCACTTTACTGTGAATTCATTTATTTTCATAAATATAATCATTTTCTTGTTTTTACTATTTAAAAAATGTAATATTTGTCATTATTAAAATTTGGGGCTTGGGGAAAATGATCTCTTAATTCAACAATAACATTCATTGTTTATTTTTAAGAGTCCTTTCACTACCACTCTAATCAAGCCTTCCCCATTAAAAAAAGACAAAAAATTAATTATTTTTTTTGGCTTGGTTTAGCAATCCAAGTGCTCAAACATTGTCAACAATCCAGATCAAGCAAGAATGGATGCTCCAAATTTCATCATTCTTCACCAACTACTTCTGCTGATGTCCAGTCTGTGCCCAGTCACAAGGTCTCACAGATAACTTTGATTCTGCATTCTTTCTCATGGTGGAGCAATATAAAATGCCTTATGATCACAAGAAAAGTATAGCAATATTTTTGTGCTATGAGTCGATATGGAGAATGTCAGAAGGCATCCTTCATTAAAAGAAAAGTCAGAGTTGATAATTAAATTAAATTCTGACTCATTAAACCCCTGACTTCAGTATGCCCTATTAAACATTAAGTATGATACTTGGTTTGATGTATGTTTTAAATCTAGTTCAGAGTGTAATATTTTTATATTATATTTATTTAATGAATTAATTTTGATAATTAAAGTCTTTGGTGTCTGCTTTTGAACGAATTTGAAATAAATCATTTTTACTGTAATCATCTAAAATAAAAATCTTTCTTTGTCGGTTTGATTGTTTGATAAATAACAGTTTATATGTAGATCATTCCATTTTTCTTTCTTTGTTATGATATTCAAAATTGTGATCCCAGTTTTTAATTTGTTTTGTTTATAACTGTATGAACTAAAATAATTTGATTTGCCTTGCTCACTGACACTACTTACATTGGCAGGGAATTAGTGTAAAATTTTGCAAACTAGCTGATGTAATGTTGATCTACATCAGCAATAAGGGTAATATGATCAGATCATCTGATGGTGTTTAATAATTAATGCTGTTAATGCAAAAAAAAACAACCCACAAACATATTTATTAAAGTCTCTCAGAAATACAAAGCAGACAGTTAAATCAATCAATCATGTTGATAATCCAGGGAAAGAAAGTCATGACCTGACATTTAAAATTCCTGTCCAAGTTGTAGTTTTGCATGAACATTATAACATTTTAATACCAGGTAAAGTCAAGATGAGTAGATTATTCAATCAGAACCATCTATTGATTTCACTTAGCAATTAGAAAAATGACTTAATTTGGCTGCAACAATGAACATATTGAAAATCTTTTCACAATTCTCTTGAATGAATGATAACATTGGCATGGAGTTTTCACCCTGTTTCCAAAATGGAATCTGTCTTGATTTTAAAAGGTCATATTACTTTTGCCTTTCTCACAGCCCCTCTGATTCTCAAGGTCATTCAGAAGGTGAGGGAATTTTGAGTGCTGACTAATCCCAGTCAGAGAAGTCCTGGATAATTTATCAGTTGAGATTCTCAGGAGTGAGAGATGTCCTGGATAATGTAGCAGTTGAGATTCCCAGGAGTGAGAGAGGTTCTGGATAAATGAGCTTCTGATACTAGCAGTAGAGATTCCCAGCAGAAATCTGCCATCTCTGTGCATGCTGATACAACTGCAAGCAGGGTTTCCAGCCTAACCTAAAGATACTAAATGTGCCTATCATCAGAAATATATAAGTGGGGGACGTAATTACTCAAGGAGGCTCACCACTTAAAAAAAAATAATCTCCCTTTGGTTTGAGCATAGAAGCATCTCTCCTTTAAAGGCTACATAGCACAGATAGTTAACTTTCTCCTTCTTGAGTAGTTAGTCTAGTCACTATCAAGTCTACTGTTCCATTATTACCTTTATGTTCCATGATTACCTATATGTTTAACCATCAAGAAAGGGAGGATGCAGGGCAGACTTTACTGACCTAGCCAGTTTCTTCTTGTCATGACTGAAAACCATGTTCCTTTGTCCAAAATGGAAGCTTCTTGGATTTTGATGTGTTTAAACAAGTGACACTTTGAACCACTTTCTAAAGCTTACCTTGTGTATAAGACCTTCATCAACGTTACCCCTGGTCCTAGCAGAATCAGTGCAATTCATCTCCTATTTATCAATCCAGTATATGAACTATTTGCAACACCACAGATCAGAGTTTGTCTTTTCCCATATGTCATGTGACTTGAAAGTAATTCTCATTCATTATGTGACTGGAGCCAAGAACCAGGACCATCTCCATAGTTAAATGATACAACTCCCTCCATAGTTAAATGATACAACTCCCTCCATAGTTAAATGATACAATCCCTCCATAGTTAAATGATACAACTCCCTCCATAGTTAAATGATACAATCCCTCCACCTCTTACCTTTTTTACTGATTAATTAGAATTAGGTAATGTAAAAGAAATGTTGAAAAAGAAATACATTTGTAGTATTTCATGTTTTTTTACCCATAATTTTCCCAAAATAATGGTGCAGGTATTCCCTTTCAAGCCCTTCCCACAGTTACATCATTGGGAAGATGTTTGTTTTACTTTAATAGTAGCTGTTGAATTACTAATATCTGTGCATTTATTTGTTTGATCCAAAGCACTCTTGTTTGACTTCATTTAATGGTTAGCAGATAATGTTTTGCACTTTTACTGCGAAAACAAGCCAAAAGACATGGTTAATGTTTGTTTTTGTTCGTAAGGTCTGGATTTGCAAGAATAGACTCCTAATGTGTTGTAAATTGGTAAATGCTATTTTAAAATATTTTACTATTAAAAAAAAAGCAAAATTCGTAAAATTGGATATTTCATGAAGATTAGTTAATTTAGTAACTGTACTTTTTTATGCTATGTACATCGAGTCAACAGTATATTTTATTGTGATATGCACATTGAAGTAGAAGTATATGTGTGATAGTATACTTGTGATAATCACTGAATTAGCAGTATACTTGTGATAATCACTGAATTAGCAGTATACTTGTGATATGTACATTGAACTACCAGTATACTTGTGATATGTACATTTATTAGCAGTATACTTGTGATATGTACATTGAACTAGCAGTATACTTCTGATATGCACATTGAACTAGGAATATACTTGTGTTATGTACATTGAACTAGCAGTATGCTTCTAATATGCACATTGAACTAGCAGTATACTTCAGATATGCACATTGAACTAGGAATATACTTGTGATATGTACATTTAATAGCAATACACTTGTGATATGTACATTTAATAGCAGTATATTTGATATGTACATTGAACTAGCAGTATACTTCTGATATGCACATTGAACTAGCAGTATACTTGTGGTGTACATTTAATAGCAGTATACTTGTGATATGTACATGAACTGGCAATATTCTTGTGATATGTACATTGAACTGGCAGTATACTTGTGATAATAAGAGAACTAGCAGTATACTTGTGATATGCACATTGAACTAGCAGTATTCTTGTGATATGCACATTGAACTAGGAGTATATTTTAGATATGCACATTGAACTAGGAGTATATTTTAGATATGCATATTGAAGTAGCAATATAATTGATTGTTATAAGCACAGCAAACCTGCAGTATAGCTAAAGATTACCGATGCAGTATACCTGCACATTATTATTATTGTCAAGCTTGCCCAATCAGAAAAATTAAATGTGACAGATATGTTTACCAGGCAGTATACTAGCACTTATTTGTTACACATTCGTAGATAGAGAAGTATACCTTATTTGTTACTACATAAGTACAAGTTTGTGATCATACTTATGCCATGATGCCATATTATTCAGATAATGTTGTTGTGATATTGGTTGCTGTTGTAGCAACTTGTGACCTAAAAAATATATTACATATTGTGTTGCAATGTCAGTAGCAGTTAATGTTATGAGACAAATCTCCTTTGCACATTTCACTTCTTTTGAATACAGAAAGCTGTATATCAGACACAAATAGCAATACCATACTTATCTGTGTATATTTCCAGTGGACAAATCCATTATCCACTCTGAAGGTTGCTTGGTCATCTGTCCAGCATCCCTAATTCACCAGTGGGACAAGGAGATACAGAAACGATGCAAGTCAGGGCTTCTTCGTGTCAACCTGTACCATGGGCCCAACAGGGAAAGAAACCCACTGAAGTAAGTCACAGATAAAGGGATATAATTTGTCAGTGACTAATTATATCAATGATGGACTTGTATTGGATTACAATTTGTGAAATCTCTATTTATGGCAATGTACTCGGTAGAGTTTTGAAAACTTTGCACCAAGGGAACTGTTAAAACAAGAACTTTCATATGTTGAATGGAATAAGATGGAAAGGGTTGCACTAATTATTACTGTGTTGTCACTGAAGGACTTTGATGAAGAAAAAATCTATACAGTGTTTGCCTTGGAAAACTCCTATGTCTCCCTTGACTACATTCACTGAAAACATTTCAAATTTATAATTTAATCCTGCCACCTCCCAAATCCGGCCCCACTGAAAGATAACGATATCTGTATCTTAAGACAAAGGGGAGTAACTCATGCCCATTATCTCCCCATGCCACCATGCGGTGTCACCAGTACAAAACTTTGCATCCTGCACATCATTGTACAGAATAAGACTCCTGTTAAACAAAGTCATTCAAACTATCCAACCAGAGCTTTTATTTATTTTGACTCATAGACATTTGTTTTACATTCTGTTTCAAACTTGGTGGATATTTTATGAAATGGTTTACTTTCTCAGATGTAGTCTCTTTTAGACCCCACAGTACAACAACATTCATGTTGACTTCAAAGCCCTTGTGCATGATGTTTTATTTCAGACACTCTGTTTATAACAGGTGTAATTTAGCAATGTATTAACATGCTGACATGTTGATTTATATGTTGTTTTTATTTCTTCATCATTGCAGAGACATGCAAGAAATGCAAAGCATGGGAAGATGCACACAAGTTCTGCATGCATATAAAAAATGTACCTCTTCTAGCCCTTGTAGCATGTGCAGTTTGTATTCCAAGGACACCTGGTTGGCTATTCTGCAAAACTGGTTAAAGGAAAGAGTATATGGGATGGGGAAAAACACGGAAATCCAGGACAGATGTACTGAGTATACATCCAAATTTAGGATCAGGTGTGAGCCTTTGGGGAAAGCTGCTGGTGTCCCTTACCCTCCCTGCCCAAATCAGAAGGCTGATGCCTTCTAATGCAGATGTTGCAGTTGGATATACGCGTCTGTCAGCATCAGATGCATAGACTCATACAGAGAATGGCAATTCAGTTCCTGACTTCAGCCCAACTTTTACCTCTTTCCTTCTTTTGCAGACAATTTGGATACGTGGAGTATTTGATTTGTCCCAGTTTGGGTAAGTCTGCTTGCAAGTCTTGAGATCCATTCGATCCAGCATTTAGCACTGTCTTGCTGTATATAGACATACTGACCTTCCAGACAGCTAAACCATTGAAACCTGTTTAACCAGACATATGGCTTCACATATTTGTAAGGATGGTAATATTAGTATAAGATTAGTTTGTAAAGCCACGCTGACAGTTACAATTGCAGATAGTGACAGTTACAATTGCAGATAGTGACAGTTACAATTGTAGATAATGACAGGGACAATTGCAGATAGTGACAGTTACAATTGTAGATAATGACAGGGACAATTGTAGATAGTGACAGGGACAATTGCAGATAGTGACAGGAACAATTGAAGATAGTGACAAGGACAATTGCAGATAGTGACAGGGACAATTGCAGATAGTGACAGAGACAATTGCAGATAGTGACAGGGACAATTCAGATAGTGACAGGGACAATTCCAGACAGTGACAGGGACAATTGCAGAAAATCATTCTGTCTAGCCATGCTATGGACAAGTCCAGTACAAACATTTACACATGTCTGACAACCAGGTCAGCCATCCACCTTGTCTACCAGCTATCTCCCATGGTGTGACAAAGTCGCCTGACAGAGCTGACTTTTCCTATTTTCACTTCTTATCAGTGGTATATTTAAAGGCAAAGGCATTGCATCGTTGTTACCACACAGCATGCTTTATCAAGATTGGAAGCACACGAAGATCAAGAGTATTCACACATTGAGTGTGAAGATATTTTCAACTAAATGCAAGACAGTTGAATTTAGACCTTCAATTGTGAAAAGAAACACGTTTAAAGGACTGTATGATCATCGCTTTGAGTACCTCAAGTACTGGCCAAAATTTATTCTCTGACACTACAAGGAGAAAAATGTAGCACCATCAAAAGCTACCACTCCATAATATCTGACACATTTAGGCATCATCATCATGTCAGATAAAGAACTATCTGACCTACTAGCTTGTTTTGATTTGAATAGACCAAAATCCCTCACCCTGATTCACAAATGAAATCTGTTCTGAGTCCTAACAAAGTTTGACTAAGAACAGTTCGAGCCATTAGCCATCTGTAGGATTTGAGAGAACCCTGGGTGGCTGAGTGATCTAAAATGCCCCCTTTACCGATCAATACCATCTCGGTGCTGTCTGTGTGGGTTCAGGTCTTGGACTTTATCATTCAGTACCATCTCAGTGCTGTCTGTATGGGTTCAAATTTTGACTTTGCCAATCAGTACCATCTCATTGCTGTCTGTGTGGGTTCAAGTCTTGACTTTACCATTCAATACCATCTCAAGTGCTGTCTTTGTGGGTTCAAGTCTTGGGCTTGGCCATTGTGGGTATGCAAGAAATCTTGCCAGTTTCCTGTTATATTGCCATGTTTAGCCTATCAGGTTATGAAAAATTACCTTAAACCCACAATAACAACAACAATTGGCTTCATATGATACCTAGTTGTTCCTAAATGAAAATGGCCCCAGTTGTACGTCCACTGTGGCTGCCATAAGGAGTGTCTTAAAAATCTTATTCTTGCTACTCCCCATGAATGTATGACCATTATGAGATGGGGTTTTCACCAGAAAGGCTTCAAATGATGTCTATTTTGTCATAAATGAAAATGGTGCCAAACAAACATGATACATCCAGTATATATACCACAGCAGGTAATTTGAAAATGTTGTATTCATGAAGAAAATTTTAGATGGGTTCAACACTTAGCATTGAATGGAAGAAATGGTCATATCTGAAATTCATGGAAATTCTTTTTGCCTGGAACAGCATCAGTCCCTTGAAGGAACTCAAATTCATGGATGCTAGGAGGCGAAATAACAAGTTGCTGCCTTTTCTTGACCATATCAAATAAGGGATGCTTTCACCAAGAAGACTACAAGGAAAACCTTTTCATGGCCATTTAAATTAAAGATAGCTATATACCAGTAACATTTGCAGGCACTAGTGGAAGAGGGTGAAAAAAAACAGTGTTTCTTCTTCTGCCAGCCTCCCACCAACAAACAATAACTTGCCATCTCTCCTACCAGCTTTCAGCCCTCCTGTTGGTACCAGACCTCTTCAGTTCTGTCTGACTTGGATCATCCTTTTTCCAACAATTGATGGGATAATTTAACCGTTAAAGTGCTGCATTGTTTTGCAGTACAAGGTCCCTCAGTGCTGAATTGTTTCAGGGGAGAAAAGAAGAAAACTGCACCTTCTTTAAATTGCATGTATTTCATTAAATATACACTATTGAAAGACAAACCCTATATGAAAAATTATGGTGTGTGTCTATACTTTAAGATCAGTATCAAGACACATGTGTAGGTTTAACATATTTGCAGGTACAGGTGTAAATACAGGTAAAATAACAATTTACAATTGTATTTCATCAGTATTTTTGTTTGTTTTTGATGGAAAAGTTCAAATATATCTAAGAAATGTTATATTCTTTAGTAGTCCAACCATGCACATGTTATGTCTGGCACAATGCTATATATAAATTGTGAAAATCACAGGTAAAGGAAGGGTGACAGTTTTGCAAAAATCCACTCCATGAATGTCAGAGGTAAGTTTAAACCCTCCAGTCAGCAATTAATGTTCATGAAAAACTATCACCTGTTATTTATTATAATATCATCGAACCGAGGTCCATATCTGGTGATTAAACCTCAACAAAGGCTTTATTATTGTTCAATCATTGGGCTGAGTTGGTGTGAAGAGTCACCTTAATTGTTCTCATTGTCTGACAGGTGTAAATTGCTTGGAATAGCTTGAAATCTATCCCATACTTATTTTTTTGCTGAAGTATGCGGTTGATATCACATCATCAGTAGCCCATTAGGAATCGAGAACGGACATGTATACCAAACCCATTGTTTTAATCGATGCGAAAATGTTTTAGATGCTCAGGTGTGACAGGCCGCCATTTCTTCATGCGACTTTTTTCCTTCAAGTCTGCCCCATGAACTCTCTGATCTGCATTATGATTTGTTTGATCTACTATCAGATGCAATAACTCGTCATCTAAGAAAAAGTCTTCAATAATTTGTAGGTTCATTATTCACCATCTCGACATTTAATTTTGAATTACCAGTGAATGGGGGTTGACAGGAGCGCCATCTTTTCATGTCAAGCGAGCATGTACATCCGACTCCAGTTCCACATAAATTACTGGCTCAAAATCATTCATGTGTATTTCCATCAATACCTCGCTTGCTCCAATAATGTCATTTTTCTCAAATTATTCAAAATCACTATTAGCATCACTATCAGAAGCAAATATTTGTTGCAAGAAATCACCTTCGTATTCAGCATTGGCCATTTTAGCTTTGCACAAGTACCATGTGTTTAAAAGCAAGCATTTGTAAAATTACATCGTTAATAATATAGTAAAGTACTGCAGAATGCTTGTTCCGGGCCTTTTTAAACCAGTCAAATATAGTTTTACAGGCATTTATGGCAATATGAAGTTATAGAATGCGATCATTGTTGCTCACCTCGAAAGCGACTATAGTCACGACACTCACTATGGGACCAAAAGCAACAGCACGACTATAATTGCGACTAGCACTTTAAGGGTTAAGTTGTTTTGGAGGGCTTCATATTTCATTTATACCGCTCTTCTTTCATCATCCCTCTCATTGACAGAGATCTGAAGTGGTCCCACTAGACAAACGTGATTCATGAAATAAATTTTAAAAATTATGAAGGCAGTGGAGTTTGTCCCATGGTTTTGATCCAAACTTTTTCTTTTCCCAAAGTCCAACAGGATTTTGAGAATTCAGAATATTCATCTCCTCACTGATTAAAACATATCTGGATGATGTTCTTCGGAAAATCTGTTTGGTGTTCATTGTGGAGAAGTTTGACTTTGTGTTCACTGTATTTGTTATGCCCGAAAGATTTCCTTTGTTTTTGTAACGCTTCTGTCAGTAGGTAGAGAGTCCTTCTGGCAGTGATGGCAGTGCATGATAGGGTATTCAATTTTAAGATTTGTTGGATTCTTTTTTTAGCTGCACAGGTCATAGACCAGAAGAGATTATGGGATGGTCTATTGTCCATTTCCATCATTCCATTAGCACAAGATGGCCATGGATTACTCTGAAACTTTGCACACACACACACATTGTCAGTACCTTATGGGTTGATGAGTTTACACACACACATATACACACACACACACATTGTAGGTACCTTATGAGTTGATGAGTTTACATGTTAGTGGTCATCTAATTGAAACTTAAATGGGATGATTAAGCTTAGTCTGACACCCTGTAAAAGAAATTGTGCTGACATTAGAGACATTATTCATAAAAATAAAGCATTGACTCTGAATCCAACAATGTACTAACTGTATTATTGATATTAGGGAGGGAAACTTTGAGTGGGATACATGAAGAGTGTGAATAGGTAAATACAACACAGAATGTGAGTAGGTAAATACGGCACAGAGTGTAAATAGGTAAATACAACACAGAGTGTGAATAGGTAAATACAACACAGAGTGTGAATAGGTAAATACAACAGAGTGTGAATAGGTAAATACAACACAGAGTGTGAATAGGTAAATACAACACAGAGTGTGAATAGGTAAATACAACACAGAATGTGAGTAGGTAAATACAACACAGAGTGTGAATAGGTAAATACAACACAGTGTGAATAGGTAAATACTATGCAGTGTGAATAGGTAAATATGACACTGAGTGTGAATAGGTAAATACTATACAGAATGTGAGTAGGTAAATACAACACAAAGTGTGAATAGGTAAATACAACACAGAGTGTGAATAGGTAAATATGACACAGAGTGTGAATAGGTAAATACAACACAGAATGTGAGTAGGTAAATACGGCACAGTGTGTATAGGTAAATATGACACAGAGTGTGAATAGGTAAATACAACACAATGTGTGAATAGGTAAATACTATACAGAGTGTGAATAGGTAAATACTATACAGAGTGTGAATAGGTAAATATGACAGAGTGTGAATAGGTAAATATGACAGAGTGTGAATAGGTAAATACAACAGTGTGAATAGGTAAATATGATGAGTGTGAATAGGTAAATACGACACAGTGTGAATAGGTAAATACGACAGTGTGAATAGGTAAATACTATACAGAGTGTAAATAGGTAAATACTATACAGAGTGTGAATAGGTAAATATGACAGAGTGTGAATAGGTAAATATGACAGAGAGTGTGAATATGTACGACACAGAGTGTGAATAGGCAAATACAACACAGTGTGAATAGGTAAATAATATACAGAGTGTAAATAGGTAAATACTATACAGAGTGTAAATAGGTAAATACTATACAGAGTGTAAATAGGTAAATACTATACAGAGTGTGAATAGTAGGGCTGTCAACGGGTACTCGGGTACCCGACCGTAGTGAAGTACCCGGGTATTGAAAATTAATCGCGGGTACCCGTTCACACAAAAATAAATTGTCGCCAGACTCGCCAACACTATCAAAACATCATATATCGTCAGTAGTACGCTTGTCTCAGTTACAGCTCCAGTCTATATTTAGGATTAGGACCACCCGTTATGCATCAGTGGCCCACTACTAAATAGTTGCACACGAAACCACTTCAAACAGGTGTGAAAGTTATGGCTTTAATTAGAAACCAGATCCCTGCTTAATATAAATAAACAATACATCAGAGAGTCTGTTTGGATTAGTAAAATTCATTGGCATTGTACAACAGGACAAGCCCCTGATCCCTGAGGCATTATATGCCAAGGTTAAAACATAGTCATTGTTCTATAGGTAATAAACCTCTTTGTAGACGATAACTATTGATCTACAGGTAATAAACCTCTTTGCAGACGATAACTATTGATTGTGGGTGCTAAATGATAGGTAGATTGTGTGCTCTTTTAATGAAATTCAGATGGCTACCATTTATTTCCGAACACACATGTCAAAGAAATCAAACCCGTTATATTATTAACAATTATCACCTAGACACCTTGAAATCTTCGCCATGCCTCAAAACAATCTTTGAGCACCTCATTGTTTCGAGTCGACTAGCTCTGCTAATTTTGAAAATTAGCCATCATACATGTACCGACATTTCTACTCTCGATACTATATTTTTACATAACTATCTTAAGAATTATAATTCCAAAATCATATCACTTCTGCAACTGCGTGGTCTCTCTCTCTCTCTCTCTCTCTCTCTCTCTCTCTCTCTCTCTCTCTCTCTCTCTCTCTCTCTCTCTCTCTCTCTCTCTCTCTCTCTCTCTCTCTGTCTCTCTCTCTCACACACATGCACACAGACACAAGACAGTTTTAACGCGTTACTCTTGCCATGGGGTAAAGCTGCTTTACACGCATGCGTGGGTAATTCAAATCTGAGGTCAACAGCCGATGAATACACATGTGTATGTTCTGACAGTGATTTATACTAAAAAAGATGAGTGCTCTAAAGGATTTAACGCAGCTGATCATAAGAAGTTGGATTATACTTACCATCTGGGTACAAATGTTATTCTAAATAAATTTATTAATTAATAGCGTGCAGTCCGATCATTCGCAGCTACCACGGTGCGGACGCTTCAGACCGAGTAGTGCATTACACGGTTAGTCTCTATCGCCAGACAAAAACTTAAAGAATGAATGAATAGTTGGATTTAAAGTGAAACCGGCCACTAGGGTCATATGTTCACTATTTTGCACTACCATTTATTTACATGGCAGTGATTTAATTTATCCAGGAAGATGGAATGGTGCCACATCTTCCTGGCGTTTATTTATGCGCACAGAGTTTGGTCGTCATATCATACCCCTAAAAAGGGGCTAATGATATGAATGTTAGACCTGGATGAGTGGGAATAGACCCATCACGCACTCAACCTATCAACCAATCGAAAGTACGTACGCTTATTCCAAATTCAATCCAGTTTTTCTAGTGGATTTCCCTATGCCAAAATTGTGTAAGCCACCGATGCAATTCATCAAATGGTAGAGTTGAAGAATTAAATAACGTTCCTATCTATGCCAATTTTCTAGTACAAAAGTGTACATATTATATGTCCCAAACAATTTCTTTTGCTGATATGACTAAATGTCATTTGAAAGGTAGCCACTGTCAGAGAAGATTAGATTGTTAATTTTGAGCGGTGGATCCGAAAAATGATCAAGTTAGGCTTTTTGGATAGAGCTTGTCAAGGAGGGTTTCCGTAACCAAGTGGAAGACCCTATTAAAACAATGAAAGACAATAGCCCTAAAAAGAACTTTTTTTTCCTGACAAAAAAAATTAAAGAAAGGCGGATAACAATTAGTTGGTCTAGGGTTGTACATGTCTTGCATGTTTCTAACGGGTACCCGTTAAATGGCGCAATGGGTACCCGGGTAAGTTTTTCATGATTTTTGACAGCCCTAGTGAATAGGTAAATACGACACAGAGTGTGAATAGGTAAATATGACACAGAGTGAATAGGTAAATATGACACAGTGTGTAAATAGGTAAATTCTATACACTTCTTATTTCATGTGTATAGGCTTGCAAGCTATGATGTCGTGCTCACAACTTATAACCTTGTTGGAAAGGAGGTTGGTGCTCCCAAGGATGATCAGAATGCTGAGAATCCAGTCAGAGATGAGGGGGAGAAGACAGAGGAGGAGGATAGTGATTCTGAGGTATATTAACACATTTTGTTTCCTAGTTTTATCCACTTGAGGATGGGACAGGTACAGGATCAAGGTTATAATGTAGCACTGGCTTTTAAAAAAAAATAAGCGGTGAGAACCCTGAGCTACATACATATTTGATGACATTGTTGTCATCTAGTATTGTTATGTCAGTTTGATTGAAGAAATAAAACATTTGACAGCTTTCAGAGAGTATACCAACTTTTTGATGAATCTAGGATTGTCCAGGTACCCCTGCACTTTCATTGTAATAGGTGCATCATCAGAATCTGTTCTTGTAAGCATAATGTTTACCACATTCACTGTAATACCCGCATCATGTATTGACATATGCATCATTTTTTACCACATTTATTGTAATACCTGCACCATCAGGGTATACTCTTATATGCATCATTTTTTACAACTTTCATTGTAATAGGTGCATAGTCAGGGTGTATGCTCATGTTTTTCCACATTCATTGTAATATTTGTAGTGTCAGGGTCTATTCTTATATGCATTATTCATTTATTGTGTGATTCAAGCTAATATTTTGAGGCATGGAAACAGTTATCAGTCACATATATTGGGGAAAAAATATATAATACACATAATATTACCAGACATGCCAACAAATTTGCTGTAAGTCTTACGAAATTTACTCTTAAAATATGGACTTCTGGCATGCTAGCAAGAGCTATGGAAAGATGATCATTGCTGACAAATCCAAATAATTGATCATCCGTGTTTTATTTGGATCTGGGTTTCATCATAGAATTAGTGAAATTAGGCAACCAGACTAACTTTACAGTCACACCCACAATGCTTTAAACTGCACTTATTTGTTCCTGTGTAGCATCTGCATGATCAAACTTTTGATTATAGAATAATTAAAAATGGTGTCCAGAAAGAGATGCATGTTTAAGACGAAAGGGAAAATAAGCTTCTAGAAAAAAGTTAATAATCAGCACAGAAGAATAAAAGGTGTGTTCCGATTCTTGTGAATAAAAGCTGGAAACGGCACAATTTACGTTTATTAGACATCACATGCCAATTTGAGTATGTCTTGTGCCAGGAGATACGATTACTGTCATCGTGTGAAATGGAGAAAAATTCCAAGAATTATGTCAAGTTGAGAGACAACAACAAGCCATTGAGCTGCATAAGGTTTGGAACTAAAGTATGTGCCACTGTAATCGTGCTACTGTAAATAAAGTCTACAAATACTTTACAAACTTTTCAGTTGAGCATAATGTTATTTTGTAGATGCGTCAAACTTTTAATTATGTTTTCCAGCTTTTACAATAGCAGTTATTGGTATTTTGTTACACCTTGCTGAAAACTGGAAAATCTTATGAAAAAACCCAACTGCCTTACTGTGACAGACTCGTCAGGGTTGGCAGGTCTGTATTACATCTCGGGATATTTTAGTGAAGATTAATGTTAACAAGTGGCTAATGGAAGAGAAGAATTTAATACAATATTAAATGACATTTTGGGGCATATTTATATTGATGCAAATATATCAGTGTGCCAATTGCACCAATTTTTAAATGCAATTATTAATTATTTGAAATATCTAGATTGTATTTTAATAATTATCAGGCAGCTGAATCAACAAACCCTTCCAGCCAGTCGAACCTTTTGAGGATTGCTTGGAAGCGTATAATTCTGGATGAGGCTCACTCCATCAAGAACCACAAGAGTCTTGGTGCCCTGGCAACATGTAGACTGAGGGCTGGATACCGCTGGGCTCTTACGGGTACTCCAATCCAGAATAATCTTCTGGACATATACTCACTTCTCAGGTAACCCTGTGTATCAATATTACATACTTTTACATATTTCTTGTAGCCACATCTAACAATATTGCATACTTTTACATATTTCTTGTAACCCTTAGTGGTCTAAAGCGCTTTCCGTTACGAATCACTGCCATCTTACCTCTGTCTGCGTGGGTTCGAGTCTAAGATTCGGCTAATGTAGTTATGTGAGAAAGCTTGCCATTGTATCATTATAAACTGATGTTAAAATCTTCAGGTGTATGGATGGCACTTTCTCATGGCTTTCATTGCATCATTATAAACTGATGTTAACATCAAAAAGTTCAAAACACAGCTGCACGGATCATCTTTAGATTACCTCGATCAGAGCACACCTCACCACTGCTCTGTACCCTACATTGGCTATCAATTCGATACAGAATCAAACACAAAATTTGTTCTCTGTGCTATGTTTCAATGACAGACTCCAGTCCAACATACCTATCCAGCCTCACCCATGTGTATACACCAGCTAGATCCTTACGCTCTTCTTCAGATAATTGTATACTCATTGTTCTCAAGGTGAAAACAAAGTCATATGGACAACGTTTGTTTGCGCACCAGGGCCCGGCGACGTGGAACGAATTGCCCATTGAAATTAGACACAAAGACACAGTAGTCCCTTTTAAGAGTGCTCTTAAGACTCACCTGTTTCGACTGCAGGAACAAACTTAGCGACCTAATCATGTTTTGTATCTTATATGTTTTCAGCATGTTTTTATGTTTTCCAATTTCATTGTTTTTGTCATTTGTTGTTCTGTAGTGTAGTCATATCATTATTGATGGTATAAAGCGCTAAGAGCTTTGAAAGATTAGGTGCTATACAAAGTCCTCATTATTATTATTATTATTATTATTATTATTATTATTATTATTATTATTATTATTATATCTTCTTGAAACTTAATAGTCAGCAAGTTTTCCACAGCCTTGTATCCCTTCCCCTTGTAGATCACAGTGATTTACTTTCTTACACTAATTAATGCCCTTGTCGCATATTGACAGTACACTCTCACAGATTCCGCTAGCAACATTTCTTGATTAGACATTGTACACACAATATGTAAACATAAAGATAAAGAATAAGATTTAGGTGGGCAGGATTACTTTAGTTAAATAAACTGTGTTTGGCTACAATAGCATGATAAATGGCTAGCTCATGTTGCTGGAAAAGTCAAGTACTAATTTAATTAGCCTTACATTTACCTTTTTAGTTATACACTGACTTAATTAGTTATTAGTCATTCATTGACTTAAATACTCATACACTTAGTCATATGCTGACTCAATTAGTCAAACACTAATTTAATTAGCCTTACATTTACCTTTTTAGTTATACACTGACTTAATTTATTATAAACTGACTTTATTAGTCTTTTACTGACTTATTTTATTATAAACTGACTTTATTAGTCTTTTACTGACTTATTTACAATAAATATCTTACCATTAACAACAATTATTATCCATGGCAACTTCTTATTGTCAATGTAATTAGAGTATATCAGAGATTAAATATGTGCCAGACAACTTTAAATAATCTTTGTAAATCAAAAAATAAAATTTGACTGTGCATGGTGGAATATATATTACATGTAACTATCCTCATTAAAATGATTTAACGCTGGGAAATATTATTATTTCAGCACACAGAAAATATTGAATGTAAATATCTCATTCACAGATTCCTCAGATGTTCACCTTTTGATGAGTTTAAGGTTTGGAAAAGGCAAGTCGATACAGGGAAAGGTAAATACTTTATAGATGCATGCAGATATATATACATACATACATACATACAGTGGAACCCCGCTATAATGCGCCACGCCTTAATGTGAATTCGGATAGAATGCGGTCGCAGTGTGGCTCCCGAAATTTCATATATTTACGGGGTTTTTTTTCTTCTTCTTGAAATGTTATACCAAAATAAACATGATGTGATCTTTGTGGTTGTCTTCAATTAATTCTGTATACAATCGTTGCTCTAACAATAGCCGATGTGTGTTTCTTCTTTAACTGCACACACAACCAAGCAACAGACAATGCGGTGGTTGATAAAAGCTTCTCACAGTTTAATAAACATCAAAAACGAAAACAGCCAACATGTTTTCTGGGTTGGCAGTGTTATTAGACGCAATCAGTTGACCAGTAAATAGTGTTTGCTTCACTAGCTGGAAATTGAGAGGGTATGAAATAGACATCTGTTCAGCTTTAAAAACAATTATAAAAGTGACTTGTTACCATTGCAGGCCTATTGCACTTAGTTCTCGGGTTTTACATGTGCATTGGGTTTGCTTATGAAATGGTTATTAATTTCCCCCATCTTTTTCTTAATAAATATTTTACCGTTACGGAAAAGCAAGTTCACAAACGGAAGTCGTTCAATGCACTTTGCGCAAAAAACATTTAGTATGATTTTGGGGAAGAGATCGTGGATGAATTCTAATATAATACAATATACGATAAAGTACGAGAAATAGTGTGTAAAACGCGGCTTCTAAAATGTAAGAGGAAATCATTTGACTAGTAAACAGTGTCGGCTTTGTTAGCTGGAAATTGTATATGCGTACAGATGGGGAAAATCTTTATATCAGTGACGCTTGACCATTACAGACTCACCGCATAATATGATTTTGTTCACTGATTTTATGTGTATGATGTTTGTTAATGAACTCGTCATTAATTTTGTATATTAAAAAAAAATATTTTACCGTTATGGAAAATCAAGTTTACAATTTGTATAGACATCATTCATAGACCCTGGAACGTAATGAACATACACTTGCTTCGTCTTTCGTAACCTAATTTTCTGTTAACCTAAATTTCTTTTAATTTTTCTCATTGAATTCAGACATAATGATTTGTGACAAAAATATTGAATAGTTTAAATACGTTTTCAATTTTTTGCAATGGAATTAGGTACAGGTATTATGGATTAGCTGCATGCCATGACGGTACTATATCAGACGGTAAGTAAATGGTGTTAATACTCTGTACATGCTATATATTGGACATTAAATTCAGACACAACGGTCTTGGACAAAATTATTGAATATTTTAAATCTGTGCAATCTTCCAATGGAATTGCATGCATTATGGATGAACTGTGTGCCATGACGGCATGATAGTAAACAATGTTAATACCCTCCCTATTCATTATATAATGTCAGTTGGGGTGTTATCGATCAACTTGTATTTTCAGGGGGAAAAAAATACAAATTAGTAAAACTATCTAACGCAAAGTAATAACCTATAAAATAAGTCTTATTACTGCATTCCATTTAATATTCGTCCGATAATACTCCAATTTCTTACATTAGACACGAGTACACGTATATACGCCAATGCGGTGTTTGCTGGAGAGAAAAAATTTAAATACTGTAAAACCCCACAATAACGCAACCCCGCTTTTAACACGATCCAATTTCATGGACCCCCTGATTGTCGTGTTATAGCGGGTTCCACTCTGTGTGTGTATATATATATATATATATATATATATATATATATATATATATATATATATATATATATATATATATATATATATATATATATATACATTTCTAAAACATGAATTTCTTAAATGGATTGTAATAGTGAAATAAGCGAAATGTTTGTGTATTTTTATCTGCTGCTCCAGAAAAGGGATATAGAAATGGTTTCCAGTGCATGTTCAAGATATTTCAATAAAACTTGTTGGCATATCAGATGAAATATGACTTTTGCTATTCACTACATTTTTTGGGAAGAACAATCCACAGATTTGCCTAAGGCATTGGAGTTTTCTTAGGCATTTGATTTTAACAAGAAATTAAGCTGAGGAGTTGTACTCAGTACCTTGAATTGCAAGATTACTACTTTCTTTCATGTTTACAAATTTGTGAACTTGTTTTTATTGCTAAATTTCATTTGCATGGGTTATTTTTTGCATTACAGGAAATGATTGGTTCAGTTGGAGGATATATTGTATTTCTATTGTTGATTTGAGTACCATATTTGTGCCTTGAAATGTTTCAGGGAAGCCAAAGCCAGAATAAACTGTAATTTAAATACATGCAGTAGATATTTTTTTATGCGAAAACAAAGAAAAACAGGGTATGAAACCATGTGCCTGACATTTTTTTAATGTTTTCTTTTTGCTGTGCTTAAAATGAAGCTGTAAATCATGAAGTCTTTTTCTCTTACTGGCTTCTATGACCACTCACATGACTCGGCTGGGGATTACAATTGGACAGAGTTCACTGGAGTCCCACTTATCACCACAATTGTAAATCTATTGTACAGATTCATAAAGTTAGCTGTTGAAGGTCACACGAACTGTGGACATGTTATACCAAAGATTTGTGAAAATGTTACTAACAGCTGCCTCACATCGTGCTTGGTATTGAGAGGTTAGTGTTAGGATTGGTTGGCATAGTGTCAGGATACAGTGACTGGGTGGAATATCATGCTACATGATGCCCCATTGTTAAATATCATAATAAACTGCCATACCACGATTTCGTAGCGATATGACTAAAAGATTGTTAAACCTATGTTACAAATCCAAGTCGCACATTGAGTTAGCATTATAGGCATTTCTACATCAAATTACTGGTGGGGAACAAATTCTGTGTCCAGTTAAGAATTCCTGTATGACATGATGACATGCTGTGCAACATCAGGACATAATTTTGAATATACCTAACGTATTAATTACTGTCATGTCATTCTCAATCATGACATGGGGTATATATGTACTGCATGTCAGTGCAAGTATGTCTTTATAGTGTCAATTAAAAATGAAGTTCAAAAACTTTAAAGATAATGAATTAAAGAAAAAAGATAAACCCTCTCAAATAACTGTAACATGTAGTCTTATAGGATAAGAACTAAATGGCAAAGATGTTAAAATTAAAATGTATGCAGTTTTGTTTTAACTAGGTACAAATATAAAATACTTAAAATATGCTGCCAAAATTTGATAAAATGTACATTTTTACCCCCTCTTTTTTTTTAGTTACTGGACAAGATCGACTGAATGTGCTAGTGAAAAGTCTTTTACTGAGGAGAACCAAAACTGACACTGGAAAATCAGGAAAACCTCTAGTAAGTGATGATGATCAATATATTAGTGATACATAGATATTCAGAAATTTTTACTTACTTTCATATGGTAATAGATTGTTCTTCGGTATTTGGCTTCTCATGTACCTAAAGCAGATATTATTAAAAGGAAACAAATCACACTACTGTAGGGTGGGTTGCTTACAGTTGAAAGCAAATCACCCCACCCCTATCCAAATTTATATGGCTCATACACAAAACATTTCAGTTATGCTAAATTCTAATCAAGGAGATTTATCCTGGAAGTTTGGTTTGGTTCCCATTTGATCAAATTATTTAAAGTAAATGATAATAATGATAACCTCATTCGGGCCTCATTGAAGTGTCTCGGTGGTGGTGGGGGATCTCTGTTGTGCTATACACAATCCTTTGACCCTGTCATCAGACTTGGCACTTTTATTCTGTGCTATGTTATAAACTATCCAAAGACCACGGTCATCAGACTTGGCACTTTTATTCTCAGGAGAGCACAGAGGAAACATTATGATCCAGGAATTAAAAGCTCAGAGGTTATAGAGAAATGATTTATAAAGAAGGTTGGTGAATATTCTCTTCGGGCATACTGAATTGCTAGACATTGAATTTCTTTTTTACATATGAAAACTTCCATATTGTGCATCTTCTACTTTCTCCTTTTTGATTATTATATTGTAATATACATGTATAATGGACTTGAGAATCTGTCAAGAATACCTAGAAAATCTGCTAACAATGTCAATTCATTCCCTGGTCAACCGAAAGTAGAACATATTTGCAAGCCAGGTGTCATCAGTGCACTTCTTTTGACCATGGCATATATAGGTAGCTGCAATGGTATATACTGCTTGACAGTATAATTGAATGCAACTTAAGAAACTGATCCCCTGTTAGCCCTACTGCCAGAAGAGCTTTATTGGATGGTCAATTGTCCATCCTTCATCCATCAGTTAGTACAAATTAATACTAAACTACATAGAGGATTTCCTTAAAACTTTGCACACACTTCATCCCCAGGTCTAGTTGGCCTCAAATTAAATGGTGCTGCTGAGACATAAAATAATGGCCATGACAATGACCATCTTGAAAATCTTAAGTTCTGAACAAATGGTCATTTCAAAATGGGATTTTCACTAAAAGACTTATTATGATGCATAGTTGGTGCCAATCTGATGTCCATTATGGCCACCAAAGCAGCCATCTTGAAAATGTTAGTATTGCTACTCCTCTTGTTCAAAAGGTCATATCAATATGATAGTTTTCACCAGAAAACAGTTATTATGTCTAGATGGTCCTAAACAAATATGGTGCCGTTCAGACATACAGTCTGACCACCATGGCAGCTATATTAAATATCTTATCATAACTACTTTAATCTGAAAGACGTGGAGTTTTATCAGAATACTTATGATGTCCAGTTGGATGTAACTAAACTGGTGTCAACCTGACATCCAATATGACCACCATAACAGCCATCATGAAAATCTTGTTACTGCTACTCCTGAATTATAAGTCACATCTTGAAAATATTGTTATCTCTATCTTGTCCAAATGGATGGCTATATCAGCATGGGATTTTCACCAATAGACTTATAATGATACATTGTTGGTACTAAATGAAAATGGTGTCAATCATACATCCAGTATGGCTGTCATAATGATTGTCTTAAAAATCTTTTTTGTCACTAATCATGAGTGAATGAGCATTATGGCATGGAGATTTCACCAAAAAGTCTTCTTTGTTATGTCTACATTATGCTAAAAAAATAACAGGTGCCAAGCTGATATGTAATATGTGTACCACAGCATCTAATTTGAAAATTTTATTGTCACAGAAGAATGTCAGAAATAGTTTCAACACTTGAGAGTTGAAAGAAAGAAATGGACCTGTCAAAAGAGAGCACTTGTTCAAAATAACATTCAGCTGACTAAATATGTGAAGGGTTGATATGAATTGAAGTGGATTCACTTATCTAGTGAAGATGACATTGGTATTACTCAAAAAAATGTTTATGTTGTGATGTTTTGTTGTAGGTGAATCTTCCATCCAAGTCAAGTTTTATCCATGACCTGGAACTTTCCAAGGAAGAAAGAAGAATATATGATATGATTTATGCTCAGTCAAGGTTGGATTTTTATGTATTCTACCTTTTTTGTGGTTTTAAGTCATATTAATTTTAAAAATTTCACATTCTTTTGATAAATGACTGCTTCATGAAGTTGTTAAAGCATTCACCTCAGATGTGGGAGATCAAGGGTCACATGTCTGAGACTTTCAAAAATGGTACTAACATCTGCCTCACTTGGCCAAAGAAGTTAGTGTTAGGACTGGTCAGTCTGGTGTCATGAGAATATGATTTGGTGGGACATCATGCTACATGTCTGCATGATAAGCCACAGTGCTAGACATCACTATAAATTGCCACACTGCAGACATCATAACAGTATGACTGGAAATTGTAAAAGCTATATTAAAAATCCAAATCTCACACTTCTGATAAATATGGAAGCTATGGATGTGTATTCAATTCAGGTAGTGCTGTGTTGATTTTTTGCATGGCTTTATGTTGACATGTATGCTGAGTTGCTTGAGAACTACAGACTTTTATAGCTAGGTACATATAACTTCTGTATAGTGATGATTTTTAACGTGGCTGTTCCATTTATTGTACCCAGGGAAGTCAATTTTTTAAATTAAGATATGTCCCAGTACTTTAATTGCATGAGTTATATGAAAATGATACAAAATGATACATTGTATCAACAGTGCTTTGTCTTAATGGAACATTCCTCAGGTTTGGGTGAAATGTGTAAAGCTATACACATATGCATGCATATTACTAACACAAAAAGTAAATGAAAGTGTTGTGTTCATAGTTACCATAGAAACTAAACATGGATTAATATTGTTTCTTGTCCTTCAAATTTATATAATATAATAATCCAAAATGTCTTTAACCTACATGTCACTAATAACCTCATTTCATTATTTCTAGGCCTAAGTTTTCCTTTCTAGCATATCCGTACACTTTCATTATTCTGTCAGTTCTCAAGATAAGAATTGAATGAATTGGGTATTTTACTAGCTGGTTTGGAACTATATTCATTTTTTAAATCACCTGGTGGAAAATCTCATTGAAACTCGGACTATGATGGTTTAGTTAAATAAAAGAAAATGGCCTTAATGGAAAGCGACATAACAAAGCAAATCTTATGTTTGGAAACTACTGGCCCTAGCAAACTTGAATAAAAATATGCAAGGTAAAATGAGACTGTGCAGATTCCAAATTCAGATGTCAGGTTGTACCATCTGATTGGACTTAATAGACAGCAGTTGTTACAATGATATGAAATGCAATGATTGGCAGCTCATACAGTCATTATCGGTATTTCCCTTTACCCTCATTTGTACATCAGAGACCTCCAAATTTTTTATTTTACTCCCAGTTCTGTGACCAAGGGGATTTTTTTTATACACCCAGTTTTGTACCTATTGTGGAAATAGTGATTATGTACATTTTTCTTTTACCTGAAGTCTCATTGGAAGATGATGTATGATTTACTCAAGTCTGCTGCTAAATAAGAGACAATTTTCTGTAAGAAGATGCCAAGAGATCAATGATCCTGCAACTTAAATGTTAAATTCTTTCATAAATAATATTTAAACACAAGTATTTTAATGTTAAGAAATGCATTCAAGTGGCACGTTCTATTTTATGTGTATAAAATAAGAAATTCCGACTTGTCTCAGATACTAAAGCATGTGTAATTAATATGTGTAACATTGAACTACTGGAAACCTTTCAGTAAAATGTCTTTTATAAGATATTAGCTGTGTTGTTAGTCTATTATCTATTCTTGGTTTAACAAGAAAAACCTGGTGATTGAATGCCTGTTGACATTTTCATTTTAGACATGGATATTTAATGAAGGTCATATATGTACCTTGTGACTGACTGGTTTTTTTTCACAGACCAAAATGCATTTCTCACTTATGAATTTATGTTCAAGAGGGAACAGTATCTACATGTATGACATGTACAGAGGAGGAATTATTTCTTTTCTGAATGTAAGGCAGTGATGTACAAAGCACAAAGCAATGTTATTGTCAAGCCCTATTTGGCATAATTCAACATGGTCACTGTTTGTATCTGCATATATTCATATGCCTATTATTCCTACCCATTGTCCATCCATATAATGTTAAATTAATTCTATTTCAAAGATTTTCTTTCAAGCTAAATCAAAGGCAGGCTTAAATAAAAAGGAGTCTTGTTGAATTGGATTTGAATACCTCATTGCTTTGCTTTGTCTTTGAGGTAAGTTAGTGCATTTAACCTATGTACTTTTAAAAAGTCGATAAATGAACTTGGAATTTCAGATCTGTATTAAAAGAGTATATCCGTCGACATGAGGAAAAACAGATGCTCAGAGATGGTAGCTCATCCACTAACCCTTTCCAAGATAGATTTAGTCACACATCCGGAGCAGCCTCCAGTGCTATGGCAACTGGGTCAGCCAGTCAGATGGCACTGTCATCCAGTGTAGACAATCAGGAGAAAGGACCACGAGGTCAAGAAATATTAGTGCTTCTCTTACGACTACGACAATGTTGTTGTCACCTCAGCCTTATGAAAGCTGTAAGTGCAAATTTACTGATAAAACTTCTTTTAAAATGATGTTTTGAGATGTGTTGCATATTATTTCTTGGTGCTTTCTATTTGTCTGTAATGTTTTTAGTCTTCTCTCAACTTATGAACTGTAGGGTTGTTTTGATGAAACTTGACCCATTTTAAGATTATCACAAGACAGCAGATAATTTACTAAAATCTGTCAAGGTGCCACCAGAATAAATATAGCTTACAAGAATCTGTTTTTCTAAGTCCTACCATATTAAAATATAGTATCTTGACCATTGCCTTATTTATTTGCTATATGTAAATACCACCTTTATATGGCATTGATATCATATGATACATTTCTGTTTTTGCCAAGAAAAATTACTTTCTTTTGTAATAATCATCCTCTTGGCAAAGTTCTTTCACTGTAGCTTGATTCTTTAAAGTTTTAATTATGGTACACATGTAACATTTAACCCTTATGGTAAAAAGGATGTATATACATGTAACATTTAACCCTCATGGTAATTAGGATGTACCGGTATGTACATGTAACATTTAACCCTTATGGTAACTAGGATGTATATGCATGTAACATTTAACCCATATGGTAACTAGGATGTATATACATGTAACATTTCTGGAGAAGCACTTTATATATATATATATATATTAAAATCATAATATGCAAAATTTTGATAATTAAAATATCCCAAAAGAGGGTTGTATTTAAAAGTAGTGTACTGAACTATGGCAGGTGTTTTCTTCCTGTGCACATAATTGTCACTTATTCTTTTATAAAATCTATTTTTATGAAGCATTGTGGATTTATTGTTCACATTCATTATTTATCCCCTTTTGACTGGAATCCCAGTGGTAACTCGTCACAGAGCACATACATAAGCCATTTTATTTCTAACCTAAGCTCTTTTTAAAATATAATGCCTAAAATCTTTTTTAGGTTTATTAATTTACTTCATTGGTATGCATCGATAATGCACAACAGCCTTTATTTTTGATTGGCCTGAGCCCACTTTAAGGTTGTTGGGCAAATAATGGCATTTATTAGCTTTATCATTGGTCTCTTGATCCACTCACAATTTATGATAATAATAGTGTCACAACCACCATAAGATTCATTGATACCAGTCAGTTTCTAAAGTTGCGAATTATTAATTGCTTATATGTAAAAGAATTTAACATTATATTATATTTCAAGAAAGGGTTCAAATATAAGCTAATACAATTATTTAATTAGAAGTATTGATTAAAATAAAAGAAAATATGTAAAATTATAGTTATTTGATTAACATATTATAGATACAAATTAAGTTATTTGGATTTTCCAAAAGCATATTAATGTTTAAAACATTTCTGGAGTTATCTGCCTTGCAAAAAATATTACACTGCACAATCAAATAATCACATTATTAGAGATCTGCTGAGATTTCCAATTTAAACACTAGTGATGATTAGCATCGAAGGACAGAGATCTGCTAATCTACGCAAGCCCCTCCTTAGGCAAATTTAAGTCGCCAGAATCATGTGTATAAATATGTTGGGTTCTCTGCAAATCATTGCTGAGCGGAAATTTATATTTCATTTCCCATTGTGTCCAGGCTGTTGATGAGGAGACACAGGAAAATGAAGGGATTGAGCTGACCCTTGAGGAACAGATGAGAGGTCTTTTACTGGATGACAACTCCAATAAACAAGAACCTCAACTAACCAGATCCTCCCCACTGTTTGAGAAGACAACGCTCAGTACCAAGGTACACTGTTATCATGAAATCGCCTCTTTCTTTTCCTCATCTCAATGTACTGCTGTGGAAATTTACTTTTGCTGCTACAGCACTTTTCTTATTGCTATTTGAAGATATTTCTGATTCACACGATTCAAAAATAAATTTACCTTAAATTTTGTTCAATCACCTATCACCTCAATTTGCTGCAAGTAGATTCTGCTGCTGTTGCTTTTAATGTGAAAAACTTCTATTGTTGTGGGTTCAATTCTATTTTTAGCACAATATAGGCTATTCATGGAAGCCAGTATAACTGGTGGACGATGAACCTGGATAAACCCCAGGAAGAACCACCATCCTCAGCAAGCTTTCTCTTAACAAATCATATCCATGTTCTTAATAAGGTTTGTCTCACTGCAAATATGTAGGCATAGTATTGCTTCAGCCAGTCCTGGTCAACTTAAATCATGTCCACTGTTTGACATGGCAGCTGTCAGTACCATGATAAGCCACTTAAATTATAATTTCTCCACACTGCTAAATCCTAGTAATTCCACCTGTGTGATTTTTTTGTGTGCCACTACATTACCACCACTACAGTTAACACTTGCATTACAACCCACATCACCAACACTACATGTACAGCCAAGATTCACACCACCATTACCCACATCACCAACACTACATGTACAGTCAAGATTCACACCACCATTACACACATCACCAACACTACATGTACAGCCAAGATTCACACCACCATTACACACATCACCAACACTACATGTACAGCCAAGATTCACACCACCATTACACACATCACCAACACTACATGTACAGCCAAGATTCACACCACCATTACACACATCACCAACACTACATGTACAGCCAAAATTCACACCACCATTACACACATCACCAACACTACATGTACAGCCAAGATTCACATCACCATTACACACATCACCAACACTACATGTACAGCCAAGATTCACATCACCATTACACACATCACCAACACTACATGTACAGCCAAAATTCACACCACCATTACACACATCACCAACACTACATGTACAGCCAAGATTCACACCACCATTACACACATCACCAACACTACATGTACAGCCAAGATTCACACCACCATTACACACATCACCAACACTACATGTACAGCCAAGATTCACACCACCATTACACACATCACCAACACTACATGTACTGCCAAGATTCACATTACAACCCAGTACTTTCAAGGACAGTATAAACTGTTGATGATTTTAAGAAATTCTGTTTTGGGGGAGGGTTAGTTTGGTTTTGGCAATTTTTGCTATTGCTATTGGTAGCTACAAGGAATACTTTCTGTTTTACTATACATAAAACGTGTAATTTAATGAGTCAGTGAATGTTTTGCAGAACAAAATTTATATAATTTAGATTTTCACCTTTTATTTAAATTTGAACCTATTTTTTTTGTATCTCTAATAATTGAAAACATATTAATGGTCTAGATAGTCAGTATTTACCTTTACAACATTAATTTTCAGATGAAGGCATTATTGGAGAAAGTAAGGGATATCAACACTCCAGAAAAAAGTAACAGGTCAAAATGGTAAGAAAAGATTTGGATTGCTGGACATTAAGTTATGATGTCTAATTACTTTTGAGTTCTACTGTATTACCCTTCACCACATATCGGTTATATCATGTACCGTTTACATTTGGATTGTCATTGGCTTTGTTTGCATCATCATTGTGAAAGTTCATAAATCCAGATCACAGTGACCTAACTGTGATTATTTTAATTTAAGTATTTAGCACCATTTCATGAACTGTATTAATTATGAAACGTAATTGTACATTTATCTTGGGGAGCACTAATTATAGATGTCAACCAAAAGGAGGTGACAGGGATCAATTTTTAAAGTAATTTTGTGGTTCATCTAGTGTATGAGCATAGAAGACAGAGCAGTGTGTAGAATTGGTTGTTATGATGTTGGCATAATTTTGCTTGATATGTTAAAAGAAGGTGAATGTTTCTAAGCTTTATGTGTTACACATCCATTGGCTTAATCTGTTTCCTGTTTCAGTGTGATAGTGTCTCAGTGGACACAGATGCTGGAGATAGTTAGTTTCCACCTCCAGAAGATGGGGATCTTTTGCTCACTGATCCAGGGGAACATCCCCCCAAAAAAGAGGATGGAGGCTGTTGAACGGTTCAATAATGACCCCCATGGTCCCTCAGTCATGCTTGTCTCCCTCCGGGCGGGAGGATGTGGTCTGAATCTGATTGGAGGAAACCATCTCTTCTTGCTGGATTGCCACTGGTAATACATATTTGTTTTGAGGATAATAATTAGAGTCTACTCATTTGATAATAATTAGAGTCTACTCATTTGATAATAAGTAGAGTCTACTCATTTGATAATAATTAGTCTACTCATTTGATAATAATTAGAGTCTACTCATTTGATAATAATTAGTCTACTCATTTGATAATAATTAGAGTCTACTCATAATTAGAGTCTACTCATTTGATAATAATTAGAGTCTACTCATTTGATAATAATTAGAGTCTACTCATTTGATGTTATGAATCTAATAATAATTAAAGTCTACTCATTTGATGTTATGAATCTAATACTGATTGAAATAAATGGAATGCCAAAACCCATATGCAGGAAAATAATTCATATGCTGTTAGAATTATGTCAGAATTATGTCATCAATGTAGCTAATTTGCTGTGTGTGTGTGTGTGTTTGTGTGTGTGTGTGTGTGATAATGAATGAGTACAGTACAATGATCATCATATATTGTATTGTCTACTTAAAATCCTTGTGTATCATTGACATTCTTCTCAGTCCACAAGAGAAAGACTAAAAATAGTTGACCTGAAAGCATTTTGGGTTTTATCATTGATCAAGTTCAAAATAATGTTGGGTTGGAGGGTATTAGACAACGCATTATATAGTGGATATCTAATTTAGACTGATGGTGTAAAGAAATTCCTTTCATACTGAAACATATTTAATTCTTAAGAATTGTATTTTTGCATGCATGATTGTCAGTCATTTTTTGATACCTGTAAAACTTGTACATAAAATCATTAAAATAAATTTGTGGTATGAAGTGGGCAACTATGGTCTGTGAAATATTTGCAAAGATTACTGATTTGCATCTTGATAAAATTTACTTAACTGCCTGAAGAGGATGATGCGAGTTGTGAGAATGCAAGAATCGTTAGTGTTGATTTTCAGTAGTCAGATGTTGATAATTTCATTCTCTGGCTTTGTACAAAGCATATTTCTTACCTGTGGTTTTGTACAATGCATATTTCTTACTTGTGGTTTTGTACAATGCATACCGTATATATTCGCTTATAAGTCGAGGTTTTTTTACTTAGAATTTGACTCATACAGTGTAGGGGTCGTCTTATAAGCGAGACATTAAAAAAATTAAAAAATCTTGGGGTAATGTTGGAAACTCTAGATGTTTGCAGTACATAAAAATACTGTCAATTCATATATTTTTACGTTTTCAAGCCACTATTCCTATGCAGTAATGCATATATGGTATGCACTGTGTTTATCCGTTTCATGACGGTCTTATAAGCGCAACATACAAATATTTTTTTTAATCAGACCCTAATCCCTCAGCTTATAAAGGCAAACATGCTTTGTTTTTCTCCAAGTTCACAATCTTTTGATCGAGATACTAATTTGACAATTATGACCTTAATTCCTTAGATTGTAAAAGTAGCACTGCTTTGTTTTCCCCAGTGGACAATCATTTGATCTTGCCGCGCATTTGATACTTGTTCAATGTCATGTTGAGTCCCTTTGATCATACCGCACCTGCTTAGTTGCGGCGACCCTTTAATGAGATATCAAAGACCGTATAGTCAAATGCTCTCACAGAGTCTCTACATAAATAATGGTCCAAGTTTATGAATTGTTAGTGTTCTGTCAGTTACTGTGTACTTTGTCACTTAGATATCATACAGCGTGAATAGCTAAACTTAGGTAATTTCACCAATATGGGGAAAAGACAACGTAATGCGTACGATGGAGCATTTAAGCTAAAAGTTATAGACTTTGCAGAGAAAATAACAATAGCGCCGCAGAACGTGAATTTGGTGTGTTGGAGAAACAGGTGCGTGACTGGCGCAAGAAAAAGTCAGTTATAGGTCATAGTGCCAGGCATCTGAAGAAAATTCGAGTAATGGAAAGCCCTTATGCAAACTGGGAGTTTAGTTTAAACGAGTGGGTTCTAGAGCAGCGTCAAAATGGGCATGCAGTCACTAGAAACGCGATTAGACTGAAGGCCCTTTCTACTGCCAAGGATAACGGCGATGAATATTTTAAGGCTTCAGCCGGATGGTGTACGCGATTTATGCGACAGCATGGACTTTCAATTCGACAACGTACTCACATAGCCCAGAAAATGCCTGTTGATGTTGAGGAGAAAGTGGAGATTTTTTTAAAATTTGTTATCAACGAGAGGAAACGGAATGATTTTGATCTGGCGCACATAGGAAATATGGACGAAACTCCTATGTTTTTTTATATGCCGGGAAATTCAACTGTACACCCAGTTGGAGACAAAACAGTGACTATAAGGACTTCGGGAAATGAGAAACAACATTTCACAGTAGTATTAAGTTGTTTAGCAAATGGTACAAAACTGAAGCCTCTACTTGTGTTTAAACGTAAGACGATGCCAAAAGAAAAAATGCCAAGTGGAGTGGTAGTAACTGTTAACCCTAAGGGGTGGGTAGACGAGGTAATTTGTTTGGTGTGGATCGAAAAAGTATGGAATGCTAGACCATTGCATTGTTGAAACATAAGGCATTGCTTGTGTGGGACATGTTTTGGGCGCATTTGATGCAGTCTGTGAAACAGAAGTTGTGGCAACATAGAACATACCAAGCTGTGATCCTTGGTGACACCACGTCTGTACTGCAACCATTGGATGTTTGTCTAAACAAGCCATTTAAGGCAAATATGCGTAAACAGTGGCACAAGTGGATTGTAGATGGGCCCAAAGAAAAGACAAAAGCAGGAAATCTGAAGCGTCCAGGGATTGAGTTAGTAACTCAGTGGGTGTGTAATGCATGGGAGGAAATTCCAAATGAGATGGTTGTGAAATCATTTAAGAAATGTGGTATTTCAAATATATTGGATGGGACGGAGGACGATGAACTCTTCAGTGATTTAATTTGTGACAAGACTAACACCAAAGCACCCGCAGATGACAGTAAAGACAAAGAATCGGAGTCGAAAGAGGAATCAGAGTCGGACGATGTTTACGATGACGGGACGACATTGGAGGAATTTAGAACTTTATTTGGTTACTCTGATGATGAGGATGAATTCTTGGGCTTTGAACCAGAGGACATTAGACAGTGACATTTATAGGATACCAATTTTATACCTGTATGTGACCTATAATCCAATTCATGGATTTATCATATAAATGGATTAAAAATGTTAAGGTATATGAATTTCATTACACAAAGATGGACAAAATGTAAGTTGTAAATTTATTTGTACATATTCAACTCATTAATACAGTTGTATTTATTCTACATTGGTTTTTGTTCTTATTTGTCCTATTTATCTATATGTCTATCTATCTATCCAGTTTGTCTCATTTATTTTTCCTAAGTGCAGCTCTGACTCAGTGATGACATGTCACCCCTTGCAGACGGATTTAATTTGCAAAAAACACCTCGACTTATAGGAGGGTCATAGGTGAATTGGCTTTTTGAAGCCATGACAAGGGGGGGGGGTCAACTTATAGTCAAGTTGACTTATAATCGAGTATATATGGTATTTGTTACCTGTGGTTTTGTACAAATGCATATTTCTTACCTCTCAGGAATCCTTCCCTGGAGGAGCAGGCCAGTGATAGAATCTACAGGATGGGACAAGAGAAAGATGTCTTTATTCATAGGTATCTGGTGTTGAAAATTATGTATTTACATCAACTGGTGTTAGTGATCATGTAGATTTTAAAAGATCCATTACATGATGCTTATGATAATTGTTTCTAGTATTGCATTTTCCAACATCATAAAATGAAACTATTTTTGAAAGAATAAGTCATTAACCTGGAAGTCAATGGAGACAATTTGGCTTTTTTTGAAATGGAGATCATGAATTGGCCAACCCCAAAATGAAAGTTGGTTGCTATCAACAGTAGTCCTCTGTGTTCAGATGTTAATATCTGGCAATAAATTGTTGCAGCTTCATCAGCCAAATTGTCTTGAAATTGTCATAGACATACTAAAGTTGGTTAAGTTTTGTCAAGAAAGCACATTTGATGAGTTTCCTAACAATCTGACATTGTGAAATATTTACCAGTATGATTTAAGTAGGTACATTTTACATTTGATTGATCAGACTTTAATTTCATCAGATTGCTTCGTTGTTTACTTGACAGTCTGAAATTCAGGAGTAAAAGGTGACCAGGTGATCCCTATTTTTGCAGACAGAAAATATTTGTGCAAGGTTTTAAAGTTTTTGTTAAAGTTGTTATACTTTTCAGTGCATAAAACACTTTGATTGATTGGTGTATCAATTTTGCATGCAAACATGGTATTGGCTGCAAATACACCATGGATATCTGTAATATCAATATACCATACCTTTCTCCTTTTTCAGATTTTTATGCAAGGACACAATAGAGGAGAAGATTCAAGAACTACAGCACAGAAAGCTGACACTGGCTAAAAACGTTCTTGCTGGGTCAGTCAAACAGATAAATGGGCTTTTCATTTTACTTCACTTAGAATTGTTTAGATTTTAACAGAAATCTTACATTGTGATACAGAATTTAGAATTTTAAGGGTTTTTTAAAAACGTTTTTGGGAGAATAAAGGTAGATGGAAAAGAAATTTAATTAATTTATGTTTTACATTACAAATTTTACAAATTTGCAGATCCTAAAAAACCTTTAATTAAAATTATAGTTTTCAGTTTTCTAAACTTGAGTATGAATTTGTTGTTTTCTCTCAGACATTTCCAGACTATGAGGACATAACATTTTATATACGAGTCATAGCCAATAAAAATTAATCTTAGAAATAATTGAGCACAAAACTCATATTTCGAAAGAAAAAGATGTGCGTTACAAATTACAACACAACTTCCATACCGGATCTATAATTCTCCATTTGTTTTCATCTTTCTGTTCTGAGAATTCATCAAGAACTTAATTGCCATTCATTAGACCCTCCAGGCATTTACTTTGTCTGCAAACTATGGCATGACGCTCTTCAAGAGAGATGTCAGTCCCATACAACTTGGACAACCCTTTCAACTGGACTACTCTCCATTTAAAATGGAAACTAGAATTTATAGGCATTAAAGTGTCTGCTGTTCTCCTTTGAGACAACTATACATGGATGATTCACCTTCCATGAGTTTACACCCTGCTGATTGTTTACTGAAACAAGAAAGGGACAGCCAAACTCAATCTCAACCCAGCACATGTCAGTCTGAAGAAGAATCAGCATCCCTCATTCCACAGTAAACTCCACGTCAGTCTGAAGAAGAATCAGCATCCCTCATTCCACAGCAAACTCCACATGTCAGTCTGAAGAAGAATCAGCATCCCTCATTCCACAGTAAACTCCACATGTCAGTCTGAAGAAGAATCAGCATCCCTCATTCCACAGTAAACTCCACATGTCAGTCTGAAGAAGAATCAGCATTCCTCATTCCACAGCAAACTCCACATCGAAGTCGCCACAGTGTGACCATTGCTAATGCTTATGCTGCAGAGGGATTGAATGAAGCAGAGACGGCAGTACAATGTTATATTCCAAATGTAGGGACTACTTCCAGCATGTCCGCCATTGCAGAAAACACATTGTCTCCAGCCAACTCAGTGACCTCAATCCCCTCCATTCAGCATTCCATCGCTGACCTCAATATTTCTATTACTAACATCATGGCATGGCAACAGATGTCTTCTCCAGAGTTAATCTTAGGTGGCACAACACATCTCTCATTATTGACAGTAGCCAGCCTGTGTACCTTATTCTGCTTTGTGATACATTGCACAAAAGCCCTCAACTTGAGCCCGACAATAAAATAAAACCTCTGTGACATTAGTTTGAAGTATATGCAGGCTGGTATGCAATCATTATTCACGACATACAGTGTCTTGCCATCATCCTCCAGGCCATCAAAAGTACCTAAGGTTTGTCACCAAAACTGTGCCAACCTGTTACATACATATCCTGTCAAGCGAGGAGTATTTGACACAGATTTGTTGTTGTTGACTGTCTGCTTTCTTTGGATTTCTGTGATAGGGATAACTCACTGTTTGGGATTCCTTAGATCCAGCTATTAATCTCTGTGTAGACGATGTGCGCTTCCACCTGGAAACTGCGTGACTCAAGCTAAAATCATCAAAAACTGACCCTTTCTGTAGGAGTGTGATCATTCATTTACATGCCATGGGTTGCGCTATATGTCCATACTCTGCTCTAAAGACTTTAGTGCAATACAGTAGAACATTTATCACCTCAGCCATATTACAAGTGTGTATTATTGAAGTGATCTTGCACCTGACTGACTTAGCTAGCCTTAAAATCAAGCTGCTGGATGAGTTTGGTTACTAGTATGATTTGTAATATAAAAGCAGTAATTTTGTATCTAATTGCCAATGTTTCATACCAGTCTGAAGACCAAATTCCAGTTGTATTATACCCTGGTAAATAATCTTATATTAATCATTGTTGTTGATCGATTCCACAATACGTTAGATCTGTACATATTGATGGCATACTCTTACTGGCTTACTTCTCTAGATCTTCTGACTATATTTCTCATCCATTTTCTATAAAACTTTCTAAATATGTTTATGTCATCAGACTCTTGGATGACTTCAGTTGTGAATAAGAGATTCTGCATGTTAATTCTGCCTTTATCATAAAAATATTTGTTTTTATCAGGATGTAGTAAAATATGTTTATAAGAGATTTTTCATCGGATGTGTTTTGGTGGAATCGAGAACTACCAAGTTATGTAAGCCAAGTGAGCAAAGTCAGACCCACTTAGGCTTCTTGTGCCTGTATCCTCACTTTTTAAGATTAAAACTAAAACCTGATTGCTTCATTAACTTTAGATTATTTTATGCTTACAGACCATTTTAGGACCAATTGCCAACCTTTATTGCAGATAGCTTGTTTAATATAACAGAGTTTTGGTTTCATTTATTGTTGTTTTATTTAAAGAATATATAACATTTTCTGTCTTCAGGCACAAGGCAACCAACACAAAGCTGACACTGGAGGATTTGAGGCTGCTGTTTGGAGTGTAGCTAATTAGCAAGCAACCTGCTGATTGAGCATGTTTATTAGAAATCATGGAACACAAGACACAGACTCTTTATTAACCTTTCTTTTGGTTGTAACAGTAAATGTATGAATACAGCCCAATAATAAATTTAAAAAATGAGATTTTAATAATTTTTTTAAAATTGTGCTGTCAGGGTATTTTGATCCATGTGATTCAGTGTTAAAATTGATTTTCTTTGGTCCCTAATATTTTTTATTATATAGGTACTTGAAAATTGTATTGTTTTAGAGACAATAATCATCAGCCACAACTTAATGTTTTGTCTTACAAAATCTGTGCAGAAAAATAACTTGTTCACTGTTGGTTGGCCTTCATGTTTGAATGATAAGCATTGTCAATGTGTTCATTTAAAGTGATGTTTTCAGGGTTTTGGATATTACTTGCTAGATATCATTGATACAAGTCGGGCATCAGTTTTAATAATCTCAATGTTTTCCTATACCAGAAATACTGCACAAATGAAAATTTAGTTAACACAGTCAGCACATAGATGAACCAAATAAAACGTTGTACAGAGCTTTATGTATACTGACTCTACCAGAGTTATGACACCATATTTAGACAATGTAGTGTAGCTGATTATATTAATTTAAATGTGGACAATAAATGATATTCATCATTGACCTGGTTGCATTTCAGTCCCTCCATGCCTTTAAGAAAATTGTCCATTCTTTTTCACCAAATGTAGTTTTTTGTTTCTAATTTTAGTAAAAAAAAATTAATGGTTTACTAAAATTAGTAACAAAGTTTAACTCTACTTGCTATATTGTCAACTTTGGCAATGGAAAACTCAAATAGGCCTGATTGCACTTATCTCCTTGAATATTGTTTCAGCTGTAATTAATACCTCAAACAATAGTAGAAAATGCTTTAAGAAGTAAATCACGCCAATATAATTTCCAGTAAAGTTTCAGATGTCAAGAAAAAAATAAAAATATATTATTTAGAGGATTACTTTTGACATAAGCAAAAAGGACCATGAATAGCAATATATCTGGTCACATGATCATCCATTTGACATTGAACCCTTGATGATATCAGTATTATCCAGTACTTTGCTATTGGTTGGGCTAAAATCATTTCCTAATGGTAACTATAGAAATATTCAGTCAAAAATCAGCTATTGATAAATCAGGGTAATATAAACATTTTTATATTTACCTTTTATGTGCAAAATTATCTGTATGTCTTTTTTGTTTATGTTTCTTGTATACTGCATTAAATGTATGATGCAAATTGTTTGGTTTGTAATGGCAAAGGACACATATTAATAGTATATATGACATTGCAGAAGTCTCTATTCTGGTCCACTCTTAGACTGTCACCTTCATAAAAAAACTAGTAATATCAATAAGGTTATTGAAGTTCAAAAGATCTAACAATGGCTTGACCAGCACCAGATTGCAAAATTTCTCATTCACATATTGAGAAGATATATTGTTGTACCAGGTCCTTATTCAACACAAATTGAAAGTTAATGTAATTGTGAGTTCCTTCCTAGTAATTCAAATGACATTTTCTGTTTAAAATTTAAACTATAAGAGTTTCTAAATGTTTTAATTTAATCAGACTTTTCATCAAAGTTTATGGAATTCAAAGATGAAACTCGTGCTCTCCCTCTCAAATGATAGTTTAATTTTATTGTTTTTAAATGTAATAACTCATGGATTTGTCTCCCTTTGGTTGAGAGGAGTCTGGTGATCTCCAATCGCAGAATAGAAATGGATAAAAAAAAAAGTTAAAATAAAAAATATATCATACTTATTACATGTATATTATGTATACAGATTGAATTTAAGGTCTGTATTAATAAGAGGTTTTTATTTTCTTTCTTATTTTGTTTCTTTGGGAAAGACATAAAGATATGTTAATCCAGTGCTATGTTGCATAGCATGATCCCACTATTTACCAAATGTTTTGGACATTAATAAAGGTTTACATTCCTCTCAGTCCTAATAATTTGTGCACTAATAAAAATTAATAATTTTTCTAAAATATATTGTCTTTAATATTCATGTTTCTATTGTGTTCTGATGTGCCTAACTTCACTGCCAGTGAAAAGTGGGCTGGGTAAACTGTGTTAAACTTTGTCCATGCTTTGGTGTACAAGTATAAACCCCTTCACTTTTCATAGTAAGTACTTTTCTTTAAGTTTTCTCTCATCCAGTGTTTTATGTACTTTCATTTTGCATAGGTTTATAAGGTGAAGGAGGCAGCTTATTTGTATGTAAACTTCATCTTGAGCAGGCCTTCTACAAAAATCAGACGTAAGTCTAATAAAGAAAGTGTTTGCCCAATGGTTTACAGATTATCCTAGTTCAAAACCTTTCTCTTAAGTTACATATGTTGGTGTGTAAGTTTCATCATCACTTTTAAGTTAAATGATCCTCAACTTATTAAAAACCAATGGCACTGGCCACTTTATTCAGAAATGTAATGTAGGGACCATGTACTGATAATGTAATGTAAAGTAAGGACCATGTACTATACTATAATGTAATGTAAAGTAAGGACTATGTACTATACTATAATGTAATGTAAAGTAAGGACCATGTACTATACTATAATGTAATGTAAAGTAAGGACCATGTACTATACTATAATGTAATGTAAAGTAAGGACCATGTACTATACTATAATGTAATGTAAAGTAAGGACTATGTACTATACTATAATGTAATGTAAGGACCATGTACTATACTATAATGTAATGTAAAGTAAGGACCATGTACTGATAAAGTAATGTAAAGTAAGGACCATGTACTATACTATAATGTAATGTAAAGTAAGGACCATGTACTATACTATAATGTAATGTAATGTAAGGACCATGTACTATACTATAATGTAATGTAAAGTAAGGACCATGTACTATACTATAATGTAAAGTAAGGACCATGTACTATACTATAATGTAAAGTAAGGACCATGTACTGATAATGTAATGTAAAGTAAGGACCATGTACTGATAATGTAATGTAAAGTAAGGACCATGTACTGATAATGTAATGTAAAGTAAGGACCATGTACTGATAATGTAATGTAAAGTAGGGACCATGTACTATACTAAAATGTAAAGTAAGGACCATGTACTGATAATGTAATGTAAAGTAAGGACCATGTACTGATAATGTAATGTAAAGTAAGGACCATGTACTGATAATGTAATGTAAAGTAAGGACCATGTACTGATAATGTAATGTAAAGTAAGGACCTTGTACTGATAATGTAATGTAAAGTAAGAATCATGTGCTAATTTTGAAATTTAAAGTAAGAATCATGTGCTAATTTTAAAATTTAAAGTAAGAATCATGTACTAATTTTGAAACTTAAAGTAAGAATCATGTGCTAATTTTGAAATTTAAAGTAAGAATCATGTGCTAATTTTAAAATTTAAAGTAAGAATCATGTACTAATTTTGAAATTTAAAGTAAGAATCATGTGCTAATTTTGAAATTTAAAGTAAGAATCATGTGCTAATTTTAAAATTTAAAGTAAGAATCATGTACTAATTTTGAAATTTAAAGTAAGAATCATGTGCTAATTTTGAAATTTAAGGTAAGAATCATGTGCTAATTTTGAAATTTAAAGTAGAATCATGTGCTAATTTTAAAATTTAAAGTAAGAATCATGTGCTAATTTTGAAATTTAAAGTAGAATCATGTGCTAATTTTGAAATTTAAAGTAAGAATCATGTGCTAATATTGAAATATGTGCAGATATTGAAATTTAAAGTAAGAATCATGTACTGATATTAAAATGTAAAGAAGGGTCAAACCACCAGAAGAGGTAGGTCATGGGTTCGATCCCCAGCGGAATCATACCAAAGGCTTACAAAATTGGTACTAACAGCTGCCTCGCTTGGCACTCAGTCAATGTGTGTTCATTCATCCTGCAAGATAATACCAGCCATAACACAAAAGTATAATGCTTACACAACATTGTGCTCATTCAGCCTGCAAGATAATACCAGCCATAACACAAAAGTATAATGCTTACACAACATTGTGCTCATTCAGCCTGCAAGATAATACCAGCCATAACACAAAAGTATAATGCTTACACAACATTATGCTCATTCAGCCTGCAAGATAATACCAGCCATAACACAAAAGTATAATGCTTACACAACATTGTGCTCATTCAGCCTGCAAGATAATACCAGCCATAACACAAAAGTATAATGCTTACACAACATTGTGCTCATTCAGCCTGCAAGATAATACCAGCCATAACACAAAAGTATAATGCTTACACAACATTGTGCTCATTCAGCCTGCAAGATAATACCAGCCATAACACAAAAGTATAATGCTTACACAACATTGTGCTCATTCATCCTGCAAGATAATACCAGCCATAACACAAAAGTATAATGCTTACACAACATTGTGCTCATTCAGCCTGCAAGATAATACCAGCCATAACACAAAAGTATAATGCTTACACAACATTGTGCTCATTCAGCCTGCAAGATAATACCAGCCATAACACAAAAGTATAATGCTTACACAACATTGTGCTCATTCAGCCTGCAAGATAATACCAGCCATAACACAAAAGTATAATGCTTACACAGCATTGTGCTCATTCAGCCTGCAGGATAATACCAGCCATAACACAGTGTCATATGAATAACATGATTTTTTACTCCCAAACCAACCAACGTGATATTGTTTCAAATAATACAATTTTGATTTATCATCGGGAAGAAAAGAGATTATATTTGACCACCACTATACACATCGTCTGTAGTATACTGTCGGCATAAACAGTAAAAGAAGTTTTTAAAGGCCATGGTGGTGAAGACTTTATAAAGCTGCTTTTTATAATTGCAATATGTCAACATGTGTATGAATTCATGCTGCTTTTTATAATTGCAATATGTCAACATGTGTATGAATTCATGTCAACATGTGTATGAATTCATGTCAACATGTGTATGAATTCATGTCAACATATGTATAAAGCTGCTTTTTATAATTGCAATAAAAACAAAGATAGTCTAAAGATAAACAACCATCATTTCACATTAGTTACTTAATTGCCTGAGAAAAGCTATATTAATGCAATACCAAATCATTTGAACATGTCTTAGAGCCCATTAGGCTAATTTGCATAGGTAAAGAAGACTAAATGGAACAAATAAATTCATTTTAAGTTGGGTAAATCTTGGAGATGCCTCTTGAAAAACAAAAGTTACCATACATTGCCTTCAATGAAAATATTCAAGCCATTTTATTAAAGTTTATTGATTCATTATTTGATGGCTAAATGTTCAAGCCATTTTATTTAAGTTTATTGGCATGTTCATGATCAGTGGCAATGTACCTTTGATGCTGGATTTTACTTAATTTTTAAAATGCAAAACACAATTAGTTCGTACTTTGAACAGGGTGCAAGTGTGATTCATTATTTGATGGTTAAATGTGAAAGCAGTTGTTGTAGGGAAGGATTAGTCCTAGTTCCTGACAGCAGGGTGGAAAGGGACAGAGGAATCTTGCATTACGGAGGAGAAGCATTTTATTGATTGCATACACTATATTGACAGTTATTCATACGACATCCATTAATCTAGCAACACCACTCAATATGTTTGTCACTTACCCACAGTTGTATGAATGCAGAAAGATCATTTTCAGTAATGAGACAAATTCAACAGGATCTTCAGGGAAGTCTAAATAACAGTGCTTTCTAGCCTCTAATGTCGGTAAATATTAACAGACAAAAAATGTTTTATTTTATTTCACACCTGTGTGGCTGTATTTATACAAGTGTTGGTACATGTGTATGAATAGATGTCAACACATGTATGAATTCATGTCAACATATGTATGAATACATGTCAACATGTGTATGAATTCATGTCAACATATGTATGAATTCATGTCAACATGTGTATGAATTCATGTCAACATATGTATGAATTCATGTCAACATGTGTATGAATTCATGTCAACATATTTATGAATACACATCAACAACATGTATGAATACATAACACCATACATGTATGTATGAATACATGTCAACATATATGAATACATGTCAACATATGTATGAATACTTAACAACATGTCAATATATGTATGCATATACATCAACAACACATGTATGAATACAAAGGGTGATGGTATTGCTATTAAATGCTTCATGGAAATGATGTATGTTATTTTCTTTTTGATTCAATTTGACTTTCAAGTAATTTTCTATTGGCATACATGAAAAGATAATGTTCACTTAATTACATAAGGTTGCATTTTTGGCTCACATGTACTGACCCCTCCCTTGAGACCTCAAAACAATATTTTTTAGTCCAAAAGAAACCCAACACTATGGGAATATGGCAGGTATGTGAGATGGATTTGCAGTGAGGCATTGATTATTTCACACTTTTGTGTGACAAGAAGTGTTATGTATAAATATTTCTGATAATTTTATCTCCAGTCCAGTTTCAGGTATTACCTAACAATTCCATTGCAACCTCTGAAGACTATGCCCACCGTTGGAATCAATTCAAACTTGTGATATCTGATTTTTCGTAATCAGTGATTTGACGTTATCCAAGCAGATATCAGAATTTTTATAAGTTTGATTGTGAGAATATTTTATAATCTTTTGAGATATATGGGATAATCTGGGTATTATGTCAGTATTACGAGTTTGGTAATAATAATGATAAGATTACAGGGATTAAACCTGCTTATATTGGATTATCCAACCTCATTGGATTGTCAAATATAACCAGATTCCTGATTTTTAATATTACCAATACCATACATGCTGTTATTGCATAGCTAGTACTTTTATGGAGGAAAAACCATGACCAGCTGAGGTGGCAGGGTCCAGTTTCGTAAATTGGCCCCTGGCAAATTTCTTAACTTAAGGGTATGGTGTGAGTTTTTGAGCTACTATTGTGTAATAATTAAAGATATGGATAAATTTGTGAACTAGGTGTTTCAGGCTTGTGTTGTTCTTGAAATTGATGTCAGACATGTACACTTTCCATAGTTACTCTGCAGTATGTGAATTGTGAAATACCAATAGTCGGCTAGGAAGAAGAGCTAGCCTCCCATAGCAGTAGACATGTGGATTCAAGGCAAGTAGAATATCTCAAAAACGGCATGGATGACAACTATTATGAATTGAATCAAACTATTTAGTAGACAATGTTTTTCAAAATTTTCATCTAGGAAAAGGCCTTGCGTTTGCACTGTGAGCACCACATGCTGTCAAAAATGGCCTTCAGATGTGAAAAATGCATGTATAAAATAGGGGTTGGGGTACATAAATATTTTATTCTAAGAACTTAAGTAGACTTGTCAGGTCATGTGTGTGATATGATTATGTTGCACTACATAATACCTATCCAGAAATATGTACCTTTTTGACCTCACTCGCGTATTATATTTTTAATGAATTTTTATATTAGGCAGGTGCATGCGACATTAAATTTGTACATAAAAACTGGACCATGCCCCCTGAGTAAAATTTCATCTCCCATTGGTAAACCAGAAGCTTCCAGAACACTAGATCACCCCTGCATGAGAACCCCACACATATTGGGCATGCATGGCATTGCCTCATCATTATTATATATTTGGTCACCATGTTATAACATTCAACATTGCTTATATAAAGAAGCTCTATTTTGGGTGAGTGAGCTAATTATTGTGAGATATTTTCTTCTTAAACATTTGGATTATACTGATCAACATTTATTTAAGCTCTCTTGAGAATTTGTAGACTTTTGTTCTGTCTGCCTGGTGTAAATCCATAGCATGTAATCGTGAATTTTTTATACGTGGTCAGCAGATCATAAACTACTTCCTCACTTCATCTGTTGTGCACAGTCATTAAACTCTGGCTGTTTTTCCATTTTAGTTCCTGATAATTAGTAATGTAACCTACTGGGTATTTGCTAAGTCCCTTGCTGTTTTCAAGCTGGTTGACATATATTATTTCTTTTTACATCCTGAAAGCTTAGCAATGCTTTCTTGCTTTCATGGAAGGAAGGTATCTTTTTCCTGATTAACTTAATTAGTGTCAAATTACTCCATGTTTTACCTGGTGTGTAATAACTTATAAGGTTTTATTTTGTATGATTAAACTATATTTTATGGAAACAATGTGTTAGCAAGTATGGTCACAGGAAATCCTACAGGACATACACCCCACTCACAGTATTTATCCTGTACATGCTGTCAGAGGACAGACAGGTGTTTGGATTTTCATCTGATCACATAAAGAGTCAATGAAGCTACCAAGCAAGGAAGAAAAGAATTGTTTTCATCATTGTTTTCTGGGATCCCTTTCACTGAGCCTCTCGAGTCTTAGAGAAAGATTACCCAAGTTTCGCAGGAGACTCCTAAGATTAGTGGGTCCCCTCCTAAGGAAGATTATAAGTGGGTGGAGAGTGAGTTCCCTTCTAAAAGGCACCATCCCCATTCGGTGAGAACAGAGGGTGAGTTGTGCTCTCTCAAAAAAGATGAGTAGCTCGGTACCTCTCTTTACCACTAATTTAGTGAGTTACTCTCTCATCCTCATGGAAGAACAACATCCTATCAAACCTAAAAAGACAGAATGTGAGTCGCATATTTCCCCCCATGAAAGGATAGCAGCATTCTCTACTGACCCACAGTTCTATAAGGGCTGATTGTGAGTCATACACACACACACACACACACAAGTTGGAGTAGCACCCTTTTAGTCTCTGTCATGGTGAGGGCTCAGATCTAAGACTATTGAATCTAGGAATGTACTTTTCCAAAAGAACTCAATTACCCATTGAGTCCTGGAATGGTCAGGAAATTCATTTTGTGACAGCATGTATATTTTTAATATAATACAATAGACTGATGAGTTAGTGCATTGGATGGTGACAGATCGGGGTCATCACTATTTGCAGATGGATGCATGTTATACATGATAAAGCATGGCAAGGATTGGCATGTGTTTTTATTTTAAAAAATGTCTTTCCATTTTCCGTGTAATGGCATGTCTAGATTTATAATGTCTATTCCATTGTGTGTCAAATTTCACTTGAGTTTTGGATTACTGTCAGTACATGGGTATCAAGTTATTTGGTTTAGTAAAAACTAACATTCTTGTTGGTACTTAAAACTAGTTTGGTTTGTTGGGTTTTTAAAATAAAAGGAGGTCATTTTGTTTCCATAGGGGATCATTATGTATTGGATCTCAAGCAACCACAAAAGTGTATACCTTGTGATAAATAGTAAATTCATCATTCTTTATTTCAATATCAAGGATGGTGGCCCAGTATTGTTTTGCTGTCAAATTTTTAAATCTGTGCTGACAAGTTAAAATGTGCCCAAATATTTCACAGGTTAATATAAATGCTTTGGCTAATTTGAATATGTTTGGAGGCTGTCACTAATCAAATTGGATTTGTTAATAATCACCCAGATTATAATCAAAACTAAAAACAAACATTGCAGTGACATTTATTTATCAAGATTAAGACACAGTCACAGCTGTTATTAATTACTGGTTGTTGCAGTAATGTCAATAATGTGACACATAAAACCAGATCCAATTTAGAATATTTATCACTTAATCTATAAAAATATTTTTCCATCCTAACAAATATAGAAAAAAACCAACATACCATATGCTTGATGAGATATGCTAGTTGCCTAACAATCCTTTCAGCTCAGCAATGGTAACCCTGGTGTTGAAGCTTGTTAAATGATGGGTTCTTTATAATGCACAGAAAATCTAACAACTGTTTTTATACATGTGTCTGTATGAAATCCAGTATGCTGTGGCATATTTCTTCTGCATCTCTCTATCCTTCTCTTAACATTTCTTGCATGACCAGTAACTTTTAAAGCTTTGGAGAGATATTGATGAAATTTGCATGACCAGTAACTTTTAATGCTTTGGAGAGATATTGATGAAACTTGCATGACAAGTAACTTTTAATGCTTTGGAGAGATATTGATGAAACTTGCATGACCAGTAACTTTTAAAGCTTTGGTGAGATGTTGATGAAATTTGCATAACCAGTAACTTTTAAAGCTTTGGAAAGATATTGATGAAACTTGCATGACCAGTAACTTTTAAAGCTTTGGTGAGATATTGATGAAACGTGCGTGACCAGTAACTTTTAAAGCTTTGGTGAGATATTGATGAAATTTGCATGACCAGTAACTTTTAAAGCTTTGGAGAGATATTGATGAAACTTGCATGACCAGTAACTTTTAAAGCTTTGGTGAGATGTTGATGAAATTTGCATAACCAGTAACTTTTAAAGCTTTGGAAAGATATTGATGAAACTTGCATGACCAGTAACTTTTAAAGCTTTGGTGAGATATTGATGAAACTTGCATGACCAGTAACTTTTAAAGCTTTGGTGAGATATTGATGAAATTTGCATGACCAGTAACTTTTAAAGCTTTGGAGAGATATTGATGAAATTTGCATGACCAGTAACTTTTAAAGCTTTGGTGAGATATTGATGAAACTTGCATGACCAGTAACTTCTAATGCTGTTGAGAGATATTGATGAATATATGTGGCCAGTAATTTGTGAGGCTTTGGAAAGAGATTGATGAAACTTGTGTGGCCAGTAATTGGTTAGGCTTTGGAGAGATATTGATGAAACTTGTGTGGCCAGTAATTGGTAAGGCTTTGGAGAGATATTGATGAAACTTGTGTGGCCACTAATTTGTAAGGCTTTGGAGAGATATTGATGAAACTTGTGTGGCCAGTAATTGGTAAGGCTTTGGAGAGATATTGATGAAACTTGTGTGGCCACTAATTTGTAAGGATTTGGAGAGATATTGATGAAACTTGTGTGGCCACTAATTTTGTAAGGCTTTGGAAAGAGATATTGATGAAACTTGTGTGGCCACTAATTTGTAAAGCTTTGGAGAGATATTGATGAAACTTGTGTGGCCAGTAATTTGTGAAGCTTTGGAGAGATATTGATGAAACTTGTGTGGCCACTAATTTGTAAGGCTTTGGAGAGATATTGATGAAACTAGTGTGGCCAGTAATTTGTAAGGCTTTGGAAAGAGATATTGATGAAACTTTTACATCCAGACCTTACAGCCAAATTGGATTCTATATATCATCATCATCATCATCATCATCATCATCATCATCATCAGTCTTTTGACGTAGTGTGGTCATTGAGGCACTGTGCTGCTGAAAATCTGACCATTTCCCTCCACTTTGTCTTGATCATGTGCCAATGCCTGTGTCTCTGCAAAACTTTTCCTGGTCCATTCTGTGATGTTGTCAGTCCACTTTTTTCTCTGTCTACTTCTCCTTCTGCCACCTTGGACACTGCCCTGCAGTACTGTTGTGGATAGACTGTTGGCTCTAGTGACATGGCCATACCATTTCAGCTTTCTCTTTTTGACAGTGGTGAGGAGGTCTTCATAATGGCCTACTTTGTGCCTGATGGTGTTACTCACGTCTTCATTTGTGATATGGTCCATGTACGAGATGCCAAGGATGGTTCTGTAGCATCTGATTTTAAGTGCCTGGATTCTTCGTTGTAATTCTGCTGTCAGGGTCCAGGCCTCACATGAATACAGAAAGATTGAGATGACTAGTGCTCTCAATAGTCTGATTTTAGTTTTCCGACAGATATTCTTGTCTCTCCAGATGGGTATTAGCTTTGACATAGCTGCCATTGTTTGTGCAGCTCATGACAAACATTCTGCTCTTGATACCTCTTCAGTGATTATGGAACCAAGACATTTGAATTGACCCACTGTTTCAAGTTTCTGCCCTCTGACTTTAATCTTGGTTGAGATTTGTTTGCCACTCGTCATCAGCTTTGTCTTCTCGGCACTTATCTCCATGTCAAATATGGAAGATGTTTCATCCAGGTTCTTCACTAAGGTGGCAAGCTCATCTTCACTGCCTCCCAGCTCATCAGTATCGTCTGCAAAGTGGGTTGGTGATATTACGTCTTCTGATGCTGACTGTCCCACAGTGGTTTTCCAGAGCTTCGCTCATGAACGGGTTGTTTATAATGCACTGAAAATCTAAGAACTGTTTTTATACATGTGTCTGTATGAGATCCGTGTATGCTGTGGCATATTTTTTTGCATCTTTTTTATCCTTCTCTTAACATTTCTTGTGATGAAACTTTGTCCATGTATGCATCTTGACCTGATTGCATCATAAAATGTCCAAGACCTGAATTGGTATTTACAAGACATTGAGCTGTAAATTGTTTAAAATATTTTGTGGCAAAGAAATGTTTTGCAGAGCAGAATAACTTGGTGTATCTATCTTTACATTATCCGGTACCTATACTGCATTGAACATATTATTTGTGTTTATGTAGCGATTAGTTCAGCCTCAAGAGTTGACATGCAAAAGATTTTGTTTTGGCCAGTCTGTTATACATGTAGTAGTGTTTCTCTGATTCATTCACTTCTAAGGTCACCACATCTTGTCACTTTTTCATCAAGAGTAACCATGATTCCTCAATATATTGCCCCTCACTAAAACACTGTTACATATATAACACAAATAACACATTTATACAAGTTTTAGATTTTTTAGAAGACTTGCCATCAGTTAAAACAAACCAGATATTTTAAGATAAATGTGATCTATTATACATAGGAAACATTAGTTTTTTGGGGCTTTGTTTTAACTTTGGTATTGTAAAAAAAAAACCATGGAAGTACCTGATACATACATGACATGTATGATCATAGATTCCATCATACCAGTTAAATTTTAATTTTGAAATTTCTTCAGATTTATTTGAATTCTACTTCTTTGTTCATTATAGCACATTATAGCATGATTTCACATAGAATGTGCTCTTTAATAATGTTTTGTGTAGAATATGTATATTACATTGAAACCTGTCTTGAAAGACCACTGCTATTTAAGGCAACCTGTCTTGAGAGACCATATTCTCAATGCACAAATTTAATGATTATATAGCATTGTGACCTGTTATGAAAGACCACCTGTCTTGATAGACCATACTTTTATGGCAGAAAGGGTGGTCTTTCAAGACAGGTTCTACTGCATTACATAGATTACCTTAATTCAAGACAATCTCACATAAGAATGTACATTGTAATGTCTCCTTTCAACAGTATCATAGTGAGGGACTATTATGTTACCTAGACTCTATTGTAAAATGAAAATACAGCTTTACTAATTGATTTTATTGCTTGAATAAGCTAAGGATAACAGTGGTAAATATTGTTTTAAATTAGGGATGACAGTGTGGTAGAGTTGGTTTTAAATTAGGGATGACAGTGTGGTAGAGTTGGTTTTAAATTAGTGATGACAGTGGTAGATGTGGTTTTACAATTAGGATAAACCAGTGTGGTAGATGTGTTAAACAAGGATGACAGTGTTGTATATGTGGTGTTAAACAAAGATGAGTGTTGTAGATGTGTTAAACAAGGATGAGTGTTGTAGATGTGTCAAACAAGGATGAGTGTTGTAGATGTGGTGTTAAACAAGGATGACAGTATTGTAGATGTGATATTAAACAAGGATGACTGTATTGTAGATTTATTAAACAAGGATGACAGTATTGTAGATGTGTTAAACAAGGATGACAGTATTGTAGATGTAGTATTAAACAAGGATGACAGTATTGTAGATGTATTAAACAAGGATGACAGTATTGTAGATGTGTTAAACAATGATGACAGTATTGTAGATGTGTTAAACAAGGATGACAGTATTGTAGATGTGGTATTAAACAAGGATGACAGTATTGTAGATGTATTAAACAACGATGACAGTATTGTAGATTTATTAAACAAGGATGACAGTATTGTAGATTTATTAAACAAGGATGACAGTATTGTAGATGTGGTATTAAACAAGGATGACAGTATTGTAGATATATTAAACAATGATGACAGTATTGTAGATGTGTTAAACAAGGATGACAGTATTGTAGATGTGGTATTAAACAAGGATGACAGTATTGTAGATGTGTTAAACAAGGATGACAGTATTGTAGATTTATTAAACAAGGATGACAGTATTGTAGATTTATTAAACAAGGATGACAGTATTGTAGATGTGGTATGAAACAAGGATGATAGTGTTGTAGATTTATTAAACAAGGATGACAGTATTGTAGATGTGGTATTAAACAAGGATGACAGTATTGTAGATGTGTTAAACAAGGATGACAGTATTGTAGATGTGTTAAACAAGGATGACAGTATTGTAGATGTGGTATTAAACAAGGATGACAGTATTGTAGATGTGGTATTAAACAAGGATGACAGTATTGTAGATTTATTAAACAAGGATAACAGTATTGTAGATGTGTTAAACAAGGATGACAGTATTGTAGATGTCGTATTAAACAAGGATGACAGTATTGTAGATGTATTAAACAAGGATGACAGTATTGTAGATGTGTTAAACAATGATGACAGTATTGTAGATGTGTTAAACAATGATGACAGTATTGTAGATGTGTTAAACAATGATGACAGTATTGTAGATGTGTTAAACATGGATGACAGTATTGTAGATGTGTTAAACAATGATGACAGTATTGTAGATGTATTAAACAAGGATGATAGTATTGTAGATTTATTAAACAATGATGACATTATTGTAGATTTATTAAACAAGGATGACAGTATTGTAGATGTGTTAAACAAGGATGACAGTATTGTAGATGTGTTAAAAAAGGATGACAGTATTGTAGATGTGTTAAACAAGGATGATAGTATTGTAGATGTATTAAACAAGGATGACAGTATTGTAGATGTGTTAAACAAGGATGGCAGTATTGTAGATGTATTAAACAAGGATGACAGTATTGTAGATGTATTAAACAAGGATGACAGTATTGTAGATGTGTTAAACAAGGATGACAGTATTGTAGATGAGGTATTAAAAAAGGATGACAGTATTGTAGATGTATTAAACAAGGATGACAGTATTGTAGATGTATTAAACAAGGATGATAGTATTGTAGATGTGTTAAACAATGATGACAGTATTGTAGATGTATTAAACAAGGATGACAGTATTGTAGATGTGTTAAACAATGATGACAGTATTGTAGATGTGTTAAACAATGATGACAGTATTGTAGATGTGTTAAACAAGGATGACAGTATTGTAGATGTGTTAAACATGGATGACAGTATTGTAGATGTGTTAAACAATGATGACAGTATTGTAGATGTATTAAACAAGGATGATAGTATTGTAGATTTATTAAACAATGATGACATTATTGTAGATTTATTAAAAAAGGATGACAGTATTGTAGATGTGTTAAACAAGGATGACAGTATTGTAGATATGTTAAAAAAGGATGACAGTATTGTAGATGTGTTAAACAAGGATGATAGTATTGTAGATGTATTAAACAAGGATGACAGTATTGTAGATGTGTTAAACAAGGATGACAGTATTGTAGATGTATTAAACAAGGATGACAGTATTGTAGATGTATTAAACAAGGATGACAGTATTGTAGATGTGTTAAACAAGGATGACAGTATTGTAGATGAGGTATTAAAAAAGGATGACAGTATTGTAGATGTGTTAAACAAGGATGACAGTATTGTAGATGTGTTAAACAAGGATGACAGTATTGTAGATGTATTAAACAAGGATGACAGTATTGTAGATGTGTTAAACAAGGTTGACAGTATTGTAGATGTATTAAACAAGGATGACAGTATTGTAGATGTGTTAAACAAGGATGACAGTATTGTAGATGTGTTAAACAAGGATGACAGTATTGTAGATGTGTTAAACAAGGATGATAGTATTGTAGATTTATTGAACAAGGATGACAGTATTGTAGATGTATTAAACAAGGATGACAGTATTCTAGATGTGGTATTAAACAAGGATGACAGTATTGTAGATGTGGTATTAAACAAAGATGATAGTATTGTAGATGTGGTATTAAACAAGGATGACAGTATTGTAGATTTATTGAACAAGGATGACAGTATTGTAGATTTATTAAACAAGGATGACAGTTGTAGATGTGGTATTAAACATGGATGACAGTATTGTAGATTTATTAAACAAGGATGACAGTATTGTAGATTTATTAAACAAGGATGACAGTATTGTAGATGTGGTATTAAACAAGGATGACAGTATTGTAGATGTGGTATTAAACAAGGATGACAGTGTTGTAGATGTGGTATTAAACAAGGATGACAGTATTGTAGATGTGGTATTAAACAAGGATGACAGTATTGTAGATTTATTGAACAAGGATGACAGTATTGTAGATGTGTTAAACAAGGATGACAGTAATATAGATTTATTAAACAAGGATGACAGTATTGTAGATGTGGTATTAAACAAGGATGACAGTATTGTAGATTTATTAAACAAGGATGACAGTATTGTAGATTTATTAAACAAGGATGACAGTATTGTAGATGTGTTAAACAAGAATGACAGTATTGTAGATGTGTTACACATGGATGACAGTATTGTAGATGTGGTATTAAACAAGGATGATAGTATTGTAGATTTATTAAACAAGGATGACAGTATTGTAGATGTGTTAAACAAGGATGACAGTATTGTAGATGTATTAAACAAGGATGACAGTATTGTAGATGTGTTAAACAAGGATGACAGTATTGTAGATGTATTAAACAAGGATGACAGTATTGTAGATGTATTAAACAAGGATGACAGTATTGTAGATGTGTTAAACAAGGATGACAGTATTGTAGATGTGTTAAACAAGGATGATAGTATTGTAGATGTGTTAAACAAGGATGACAGTATTGTAGATGTATTAAACAAGGATGACAGTATTGTAGATGTGTTAAACAAGGATGACAGTATTGTAGATGTATTAAACAAGGATGACAGTATTGTAGATGTGTTAAACAAGGATGACAGTATTGTAGATGTATTAAACAAGGATGACAGTATTGTAGATGTATTAAACAAGGATGACAGTATTGTTGATGTGTTAAACAAGGATGATAGTATTGTAGATGTGTTAAACAAGGATGACAGTATTGTAGATGTGTTAAACAACGATGACAGTATTGTAGATATGGTAAACAAGGATGACAGTATTGTAGATGTGTTAAACAAGGATGACAGTGTTGTAGATGTGTTAAACAAGGATGATAGTATTGTAGATTTATTGAACAAGGATGACAGTATTGTAGATGTATTAAACAAGGATGACAGTATTGTAGATTTATTAAACAAGGATGACAGTATTGTAGATGTATTAAACAAGGATGATAGTATTGTAGATGTATTAAACAAGGATGACAGTATTGTAGATGTGGTATTAAACAAGGATGACAGTATTGTAGATTTATTGAACAAGGATGACAGTATTGTAGATGTGTTAAACAAGGATGACAGTATTGTAGATGTGTTAAACAAGGATGACAGTATTGTAGATGTGGTATTAAACAAGGATGACAGTATTGTAGATTTATTAAACATGGATGACAGTATTATAGATGTGGTATTAAACAAGGATGACAGTATTGTAGATGTGGTATTAAACAAGGATGACAGTATTGTAGATTTATTAAACAAGGATGACAGTATTGTAGATGTGTTAAACAAGGATGACAGTATTGTAGATGTGGTATTAAACAAGGATGACAGTATTGTAGATTTATTAAACAAGGATGACAGTATTGTAGATGTGTTAAACAAGGATGACAGTATTGTAGATGTGGTATTAAACAAGGATGACAGTATTGTAGATGTATTAAACAAGGATGACAGTATTGTAGATGTGTTAAACAATGATGACAGTATTGTAGATGTGTTAAACAAGGATGACAGTATTGTAGATGTATTAAACAAGGATGATAGTATTGTAGATGTGTTAAACAATGATGACAGTATTGTAGATTTATTAAACAAGGATGACAGTATTGTAGATGAGGTATTAAACAAGGATGACAGTATTGTAGATGTGTTAAACAAGGATGACAGTATTGTAGATGTGTTAAACAATGATGACAGTATTGTAGATGTATTAAACAAGGATGATAGTATTGTAGATTTATTAAACAAGGATGACAGTATTGTAGATTTATTTAAAAAGGATGACAGTATTGTAGATGTGTTAAACAAGGATGACAGTATTGTAGATGTGTTAAACAAGGATGACAGTATTGTAGATGTATTAAACAAGGATGACAGTATTGTAGATTTATTAAACAAGGATGACAGTATTGTAGATGAGGTATTAAACAAGGATGACAGTATTGTAGATGTGTTAAACAATGATGACAGTATTGTAGATGTGTTAAACAAGGATGACAGTATTGTAGATTTATTAAACAAGGATGACAGTATTGTAGATGAGGTATTAAACAATGATGACAGTATTGTAGATGTATTAAACAAGGATGACAGTATTGTAGATGTGTTAAACAATGATGACAGTATTGTAGATGTGTTAAACAAGGATGACAGTATTGTAGATGTATTAAACAAGGATGACAGTATTGTAGATGTGTTAAACAATGATGACAGTATTGTAGATGTGTTAAACAATGATGACAGTATTGTAGATGTATTAAACAAGGATGATAGTATTGTAGATGTGTTAAACAATGATGACAGTATTGTAGATGTGTTAAACAAGGATGACAGTATTGTAGATGAGGTATTAAACAAGGATGACAGTATTGTAGATGTGTTAAACAAGGATGACAGTATTGTAGATGTGTTAAACAATGATGACAGTATTGTAGATGTATTAAACAAGGATGATAGTATTGTAGATTTATTAAACAAGGATGACAGTATTGTAGATTTATTTAAAAAGGATGACAGTATTGTAGATGTGTTAAACAAGGATGACAGTATTGTAGATGTGTTAAACAAGGATGACAGTATTGTAGATGTATTAAACAAGGATGACAGTATTGTAGATTTATTAAACAAGGATGACAGTATTGTAGATGAGGTATTAAACAAGGATGACAGTATTGTAGATGTGTTAAACAAGGATGACAGTATTGTAGATGTGTTAAACAATGATGACAGTATTGTAGATGTATTAAACATGGATGACAGTATTGTAGATGTGTTAAACAAGGATGACAGTATTGTAGATGTGTTAAACAAGGATGACAGTATTGTAGATGTATTAAACAAGGATGACAGTATTGTAGATGTGTTAAACAAGGATGACAGTATTGTAGATGTATTAAACAAGGATGACTGTATTGTAGATGTATTAAACAAGGATGACAGTATTGTAGATGTGTTAAACAAGGATGACAGTATTGTAGATTTATTAAACAAGGATGACAGTATTGTCGATGATTTATTCAAGGATGACAGTATTGTAGATGTGTTAAACAAGGATGACAGTATTGTAGATGTATTAAACAAGGATGACAGTATTGTAGATGTATTAAACAAGGATGACAGTATTGTCGATGTGTTATTCAAGGATGACAGTATTGTAGATGTGTTAAACAAGGATGACAGTATTGTAGATGTGTTAAACAAGGATGACAGTATTGTAGATGTATTAAACAAGGATGACAGTATTGTAGATGTGTTAAACAAGGATGACAGTGTTTTAGATGTGTTAAACAAGGATGACAGTATTGTAGATGTGTTAAACAAGGATGACAGTATTGTAGATTTATTAAACAAGGATGACAGTATTGTAGATTTATTAAACAAGGATGACAGTATTGTAGATGTGTTAAACAAGGATGACAGTGTTGTATATATGGTATTAATAAGGATGACAGTGTGTTATAAGTTGCTGTTGTACGGTAGAACACGGAAACCCCGCAGGAAAAAAAACACTGACCCACAAGAAGCTACTCACAAGCTTTCTCACATAACCTTATTGTCCAAATCTGAAAATGGAACCCATGCAGACAGAGGTAAGATGGTAGTGATCCATAATGGAGCATGCTTTATACCACTCAGTCACTCAGAGCCCCTGTAGTACTAATGCAAAATGATGTGTGTATGTGTCGTGTAGGGACAGTATTAGGGTAAATATGGTGTTAAACTAAGGATTACTGTAATAGATATTGTTTTAAACAAAGAATGACTGTAATAGATGTGGTATTAAATGAAAGCTCAGCTGAAATACGATTCGGGTAGAATTCTTGGGATGTTCTCTTAATAATGATGGTCAACAGCAATACTCTGGTGCAGACTCCCACTATTGTGAGGAGAAAATAAGTTATGCACTTCACCTCAGAACATTATACTTCCTGACAGGTTGTGCTGAGGTTACAAAATATGGAGAAGAAATGTTTAATTTTCCAGCAACTGATGTGAGCACAGGTATATTTTCTATGACAAATATTATCTCTGCGAGTTACCCAGGGCAAGTATTTCCATGCTTTATGCCAGAGTTACCCATAGACAAGTATTATCCATGCATGGTGCCCAAGTTACCCATGGACAAATATTAGCCCTGCTTTATGCCTGAGTTACCCATGGACAAATATTAGCCCTGCTTTATGCCTGAGTTACCCATGGACAAATATTAGCCCTGCTTTATGCCTGAGTTACCCATGGACAAATATTAGCCCTGCTTTATGCCTGAGTTACACATGGACAAATATTAGCCCTGCTTTGTGCCTGAGTTACCCATAGATAAGTATTATCCATGCATGGTGCCTGAGTTACCCACTGACAAATATTAGCCCTGCTTTATGCCTTAATTACTCATGGACAAATATTAGCCATGCTTTGTGCCTGAGTTACCCATAAACAAGTATTATCCATGCATAATGCCTGAGTTACCCATTGACAAATATTAGCCTTGCTTTATGCCTGAGTTACTCACGGACAAATATTAGCCCAGATTTGTGCCTGAGTTACTCATGGAAATGTATTATCCATGTTTTGTGCCTTAGTTACCTATGGATAATATTAACCCGGCTTTGTACCTGAGTTAGATATATGTGATTTAAAATACCTGTACCTAAAGATGTTGTGGTAGATGTATTAAACAAGGATTACAGTGTTGTAGATGTGGTATGTAACAAGGATGACAAATACAGTACACAAATTACAACTGAATGATATATGTGGCACAAATTTCAAATAGCACATACACAGTTTCAAGTTATAAAGACCAATAGAGCATGGAAGAATATTAATTATTATTTGGTATACTTGATTTTAAAGTATCACATAAATTTTAATGTTCTTTGAAAGAGTTATAAATACCTGGAAAGAAACAGATTGCTATTTGTGATCAAGGTGTTTACACAGTAGGAGAGTGCTTGGTAGAGACATAACCAATTTATTCAACCTGATCAGCACTATTATTGGCACAAATCTCCCATTAATTGACAGATATCAGTGAAATATAGCATAACAATAATGATGTCTGAAGTCGTTCAATTAGCTTGAAATCATGGAGCTGAATTTTTTATTAAAGCTAACAGTACAGCTGTCTCATATGCAAAACAGATTTATATCCTACCTTGGCTATAGAAAACACTGATTAATTCAGACTCTCTGTGGGAGACGTATGATATCCTCTAAACAAAATAACTATTTTCATATGGTGAATAATGTACATGTTAAGTCCAAATGCATACATCATAGACTCTGATTGCCAGATCAGGATCTATGTTGTTTGTTCTACCTAATAATTAATAATAAGCTACAATTACTTGTATTATCAATGTTGACTTACCTATAACTTGTGATTATTAATAATAAGTTGTAAATTGTAGATAAGTATGGTAATTGTACATATCTATTCCATATCTACCATCATGTATTTGACTAGGCCTAGGTGACTGAACCATGTACTGTTTAGTATGTGTCTATGTGTGCATGGACAGCATTGATAATTTTTTTAACACTTGAAATTTACAAATTATTGTCCAGTTCAAATCGTGTTTGAACTCTAAACATATTACAAAATCCAATTCTTTCCATACAACTCGAGTGCTAAGTGCTAACTCTGTGGTTAATTCAAAAAAATAAATTGACAAATATTGAATTCAGAGTCCATACAAACTTTTGTATCATCTACAAAACAAAGCGGACGAATGCAAAATAATAAATATGAACAAAATAAAAACTTTTAATAGTGTTCATTATGTTTTTTTGATACTCTGTCTGTATTTTAATTTTTGTATAGTTTTATTGCTAGTTGGTTTCGTAATAAAATAGAAAAATTTCAACATAGTGATTTCTTTCATTTACAGTTATTTGGATTTTTATTGTTTTAGTTGGTATCAGTACCAGATATTACACAATAAAAACTTACAGAATTAACTTCCTGTTTTAACAAACTAAAACTTTAAATATTGAACATTTCGTTGGAAATGAAGCATTACAATTATTGTTGAAGAGGATTAAGAAAGTAAAGAGCACTAAAAATTCAAGCTTGAAATTGGTTTAATTCTTCAGGATGTATTATCTATTGCTAGATCATTACACTCATTGTACATGGTAACAAATCATTAGCTACAATGTATTCAACAGCAGGGTGTTACCATTCGTACATGACTTGCTACTTTGTCTATATTTCTTGTCTATAAATCATGTGACTTGTACTGGGGTATGGCAGGATAGTCCTACTAGAAACTGTTCCCGTTGAATAGTCATTCTCTATCTTCTCTCCCCTCATTCCTTTTGTTATTTATATCAGATTTAATTTATATTTGATTTGATTTTATTGTTTTTGTTAATTTTATTTTAGTTTTTATTCCATTTCATGATATTGTAATGTAATCTTGTTTACTTGATTTGGCAAATTTTTTCTTCAGAAAATTCAGTTTGACCTGACGCTTTTCATAAACACCTTATAATAGAAACACTGCTTCTATTTGTGACTTTCTGCGACTAGTAAACAACTTTCTATTTTTATTTTATTTTTGGAGTAAAATGATTGGTTTTTATCAAAGTCATGCTAGGAGTACCGGTACATGACTTTAGATATATAAACAGCCTCCATTTCGTAATTCTGTGTTTTCTGAAATTGTGCAGTAGTTTGACTTATAGTGATGCTTAGAGAGATATTTTTAAGTTGGGCTAAAACACGTCGACGTCATGTGTTTTCTTATATTGTAACCAGATTTTAATTTTATTTTAATTTTTATCAAATTATTTGGATTCTTATAGATTATTTTACCCTGGTATTCGTTATTCATTCTTGAACAAAAGGTGTTTATTGAAACAAATTTCAGAATTCAAACACAGGAGGATTATTTTATGTGGTTCAACAAAGAATTGTTGACACTTAACTACTATAAAGGCTACATCATTCGTCATCGCCTTCCATTTTGGATTTCGTAAAGACTCGAACTCAGATTCATTAAAACATTTTTCTTACTAGGACCTTTTTAACAGCTCCGGTGGCCTAGTGGGTAGAGCGTCCGCCGAGGAAGCGTATGTCTTGGGTTCGATCCCTGGACGAGTCATACCAAAGACTTACAAAAATGGTACTAACAGCTGCCTCTCTTGGTACTCAGCATTAAGATGTTAATGTTAGGACTGGTCGGCCTGGTGTCAGGATAATGTGACTGGGTGGGACATCATGCTACATATCTGCGGCATCGTGCCCCAGTGCTAGACACCACTATAAACTGCTACACTGCAGACATCATAGCAATATGACTGAAAAATTATTAAAGTTACGTTACAAATCCTAACCAAACAAAACAAACCAAAAAAATTACTAGGACTTCTAATTTTTAATTTTGGGATCAATCATGGATTATTTTTGGATTTGATTATTAAAACCGTAAGTTCTTTTTTTATTTCTTCATTAGTACCTTGTTTTTTTTAAGGTAATAATTATTATTTGTTAAATTTTACAAAGCTGGTTTTCACTTTTTCTTTGTTACTGTTTATGAGAGCCTAAAAGCATAACACTTTATTTCTCAAATTTGTCATCCATTTCTTCTATATCAACCTCTATCTCACTATCGTCTGGCTCTTATAATGTTATGAACTCAATCCAACTCTATTTGTTTCCAGTTTCCTTATGCTTAAGAAACTCTCATTTGTTTTCTTTTTAAGTTTTAATTCATTTGATAAAGATCGTGCACTGTTTCAGTTGTTATTCATTTATCTATTTTTCTTTAAAAAAAAGTTGCTGTATGTTCTAATTTCATTATTCCTCTACTTGCGAAATTGCGGGATATGGAGAGGGAACCACACTACTTCGTTTAAACTAACAGTTAGATTTTCCTTCTGACATTACTATGCGTTATCTGTACGGCCTCTCTAAACACCCCAACAACACCCCAGCATATATTCACACCAAGTGTCGCAAAAACGTACCAAGAAGCCGAATAAAAGAAAAGAAAACACACATACGGACATTGTTACTATCAATGATTTATAGTATTGATTGATGGCATTTTTTCCGATAATCTACGGAAACGAACTTTTATATATTAACACAATTTCCTCATTAAATCGCAATGCACCATACTTCTCTCATTTATTTGAATTGTTTATCCTCTATGTTAATAATTGTCAAAATAAAGGAATGGAGGAATAGTTCAATTGTTATTGAGATAAACAAATAATTTTATATATACAATAAATTTGTTATTTTGTTTAACATATTGTTACGTGCTTAGGCTTGAATAAACTGCAACATATAAAGAGTGAAATTAACAAGCTTGTAAAACTTAATAAACAATTTATTGAGTACAAATATTTTTCAGAAAAGAAAAATAAACTTACGGTTTTAAGAATCAGATCCAAAATTAATCCAAAATAATTAAAAATATTATCCACTAGAGAAGTGACAAAAGTCCTGGTAATAAAATGTCCAAATAGTTCTGAGTTTGAATTCCAGCGAAGTATTCAATATGGAAGACGACGTCGCTTGATGAAGTCAGTTCTTGTTAATAAAATCTCTATGAGCACAACTCTTTCACAGATAAATAATAAAATAATTTCTCTTGATCCAAATGAATTGACATAATTTCCAGTATAAGGTAATTTATAATAACTCAAAAAGACACAATTTAATATTCTAACAGCCCAATTTTCTACTGAATAACTCGCTCCAAACATAGTTTATATGTCTATTTTTTACGTAAACAAGGGGTCACGTGATCTTCTAGAAACTATCAGAACAAATTTATGTTCAAAAACTCACGTACACAGCGTATGACCTAACTAAAATAGAAAGATGTTTATACAAAAGCTCCATTTGTCCTTGGAACCAACCAATCATTTTAAAAGCTTGTTTACAACTCTGAAACCAGGTCAGAAATGAGGTCAACACCTGGTGATTACTCTGTAAAAGTACAGCCCCCCCCCCCCTTTCAATGAACGAATCTTTAAATTTAAAATGCCAATTTTGAATCTAACAAACAGACAATAAAATTAAATATAAATGACTTATATCACATATACGTAACAATATTCAACGACTTATTTGTGATATTGTTATTAGTTATAATTATTTATAAATGATGATAAATATTCACGTTACGTTACCGGAACACTCTTCGTCAATACGAGAGTTATTTTCTTTGGCAAATTTGACCTTACTAATTTTCCTGTTACACAAAATATTGCTAAATATTCGTAGTTTTGTTGTGCCTTTTTTAAGTTTTCTTTGTGCTGTTGAAATTTAAAGTGAGTATTATGTAAAGTTTAAGGTGTTCTTGGAGAGTCTTGGAGACTCTTGAGGGTGTTTAGTGAAACCCTTACCTGTAATGTCCGAAAAACGCGTAGATAATCTTGTTGGTCTACTATTTAGCTAAATGCTTGTTTTATCATTTGACACACCCAAGTTTCACATGTTGAGTGTGGACAACATATATACTGCAGGTGGACAGCAGGGACATAACTAAGGAACTGTATTTTAAACAAAAGTAAAGGAAATTGCTTCGGACGTCACAAAGAATACTAGTACACATTTCACGAAATACTACTTCTACTTGCTAAATAATAGCAATAGGTTCAACTAAAGGCAAGTAACCAAATGCCATTTTTATTTACTAGGTTCATGGACAATGCTGAAATCCTACCAAGACAAATAGTAGCTGTAAAAAAAAGCGTGTAGGTATTTGCGTTATTAGAAAACCATTTTGTGAAATGATCCAAATCACGTGGTAAAGCCACCCCACCCCCGCAATTTAATAGCTTGTCATTTCACTGATATAATTTCATTCAAAAACAAGTCCTTCATACCAGAAATAATGTTTTGTGGTCCTTGTATTGATTTTTTTCATAAAAACTTTAATTTCATTATTATTTTTTTTTTCAAAAAAAAGAACTAAATGAGATATCCATAACATAACGCGTTTAAGTTGACGATCGAAAAGTCCATTCCATTATGTCATCCCAAAAGCACTCTGCACATGTATATGACGTGTATGTCATGTTTGTATGACCATAACAAATCCTTTGGTTGATAACTGAAATTTCTTCAACATGCATTTTCATGCACATTCTCATCATTCTTTATATATGTACCCCAGTAAGATAGTTTGTCATTTATCAAATTTACAAGAACTTTACAAAACCCACATTCATTTGTTTATACGTTTCATCTTCAAAACGTACTGTTTTCTCACACAAATTTTACAAATCAACTAAATATTGACATAACGTATGTAGCCGCATTCCTTTCACATAAAACTGGTGCTGCCTCCTTTAAATATTTCCCGACGGTGTTGATCAGTGACAGCAATATTGCAATGGTGACATTGTTAAAAGTGGTTAACCTCAATACTTGAAATATGTATAGGGTCATACGGAAATTAACATTACGTCGTAGACTTAAGTCATATGACACTATGGTAAATCTTGTTTTCAAATGTTGTTGGGTTTAACATTATTATGGCGCTATATGGGTTAATAGGAAACGTAATAATAACCTGGGGATTGTTCCCATACTGAAAAATATATCGGACTTTTAGGGAAAAGTTCACAGTTTTAGATTCTATCCTCCAACATATTAACTGATACTTATTGATGTACTGTCGAGCAGCTGCTTCTTGATTACTATCCGACTGTTACGTATTTCTATGTATTTTGTAATGCCTGGTACATTAATTAATTTAATTTTTATAAGTTTTTATTCATAGCTAATATGCGGAATATGTTTAATAAGAGTTTGCCTACGCGATCATTGTCTGTTAATCCCGAAAATGACATAGTCTATAAACAGATGTTCACGCATGTGGTCACGTTTATTAATAATAATAATCTTAATAATAAAAGTTAATGGGGCCTTTGGATGGATGAATTTCTCATTGTCTGATGGGGTTTCGACGTTTCTTGAAGATTTCAGTAACTTTCCTTTCGTTGGACTTTGTCACATGGGTAGACACATACGATCCGCAGCATGGGGTATATTGTGAAATTTGATCGCAGCAGAAGGCGTACACATAGAGCATTCAGATTCATTCCGATTTTGGAGTCATCCTCATTGATTGTACTCCTGTTGTAGGTTTGCAGGCGTGTTTTATGTTCTAATTTGATATTATTCGAGTGGAAAATCATGTGTGTTTTTTTAAACCAGTACATTATTAGTTTTTAAATTTATACATAACTTTTCATTCATTTAGGACATTAATAGAACTTTATCAGGATCATTCCATACTTCTTATAACAGCAAGATCCTTTCACATTTTGATTTAAAACTTTGCTAATTAATTTGTTTGTTCAGCTTTACAAAACTTATTGGTTTTGTTTCCTTCTTTTACTTAGTTTGTGATCATAGAAGCGGAACACAACACATGCTTGTCATCTACTATAGAATACCTACTTTTCCTATAGAAGCTAGAATTTTTTTTTTGCTATACGGTCAAGCACATATTTTGTTATATACTTCTAGCGCCTACATTTTTATCACTATACAGCTCCTATTTTCTGATAAGCTATTCAACACACAACTTTCTGATTTGTATGAAACACATACATTTTGATATAATATACTGCGCATTCTTAGTTTAATATGTACCATTCAGCACCTATTTTTTAATATACAATCCAACAAACAGCCGAGTAACCAACGAAAATGATTGTATTACTTATGCACACGCTAAACTTCCATATGTCATCATTCAAGCAAGAGTAGAGGTGGTCGGAATTATTGGTACACTGGCTTACCGCAGTATTTCTTTCTCGGTTGTACATAACACGGTACATTTAATGACTCTGATTATCGATAGACGGTAACCTATTTTCGGCTACGAAGTCCATACTGTGTCAAGAGAACCAACGAACCCTCCGATCTGAACTGAAAAGAGTCCGGATCCACATAAAAGACATGCAGTTCTCTTATCCTTCATGAAGAATCTTATGCTATCGGGAAACATCCCCTGTGTGAATTTAGCGAAATGTAGACTAGAGGTTCGAATGAATTAAAATCGAGCGATGTTAAGACCCAGAATTTGTTCTTTGGAGACAAAATGAAAGATATTGGTCGATCGAGACCAACACTGTCTAAAAGATCGGATAAGTCTATATACCGCCAAAAATATGTCAGCCATGCTCCCAGAATGTGTCCAATATCATGGGGCGATAGCCTTTGGTGGATATTAAGGAAATACTATTTATCATAAATGAGCCAGAGAAAAGTCGACCAATTGAGGGAATGTGGCACGCAAAGGGATTATGTTGTTGGTAAAGCACCAATCCCTGAAACACGCAACTTTTGCTAATAAGTATTCAGAGCGGAGGGTCTTCTTGCTCTCGACATTCGAATCGAAGGTTTGAACAATTTGTCTCGCAAGACCACCTGGTTAGAGACTTGCGTGTAGAAGAAGGGGACGATCCGGTTAGGGAAGAACCACCAGCGACAGTGGATACTGAAGTAGATTCAAGTTGGCCTGGAATCTTACTAGTCATAAGTATCGTTAGAACGAGGAGATCGGTAACCCAGGACTTGTACCATTAGAGAGGGGCTATCAAAATCATCTTGCCATTCTGACCCCATAAGTTCTGAATTATTTTCAGACTCAACACCATGGGAGGGGATGCAAATGCCTACAACCCCACTCAAATGATTGACAGTGCATCTACTGTCTACGCGTTCATGTCTGGAACTGGGAGACAAAGGTGGATAGCTTTTGATTCAACATTTTAGCCAAAAAGTCGACAATTGGACGCCCAGGATGTGCCTGAATCCCGGTGAAGATCGACTGATGACGATACCATTCCGTGAGAAGGACTGACCCCTTCTGGAATTAGTCTTGGCCAGGACACTGAATCTGCTGAGAAAGTGTCTGATTTGTACGCTGGTATGGAGGTTGTTGCACCAACGTTGGAACGGCAAAATTAGAACACACTGGTCGGGTGAGATAGGTCACCACAAGAAGGTTGTCCCAGATAAACAAAGTTATGGGATGGATGGAAGTCTGACTTTCCCTGTTCAATAAAAGCCTAGATGATCTAGAAGATAAACAAAATAGTTCCTACCTCAGAGTAAAATAGAACTTACCACGTTTTTATGTAGGATGCATGCTGCCGTCGTTATAAATGGTGTCGACCTAAACAGGAGACGACGCAGTTTGAGTGAAAGCCCAAAGGCTGATGTTGAGGCCATATGGAAGAATGGTGAAGTGATAAACTGTGTCACGGGGTTGATAGGAATGAGACAAAAATATGCATAGGTCAGATAAAGACTTTCAAGATACTCGTCTCATCGAACGGATAGTCGGATTCAACTCCATTACTCCATCATGAATTGGTTGAGAAGACTCCAGTCGATGTAAATTCTCAACTTGTTTGAGGGGCATGGAGCAGATTTGACCGCCCGTTACAACAAGCGAGTGTAGGTCTGAGCAGCTACTATATTCTTGTCAAGTTACAGAAGATAAATTCTGAAAGCGTCTGTCGCCTTGCGTACGTCTTCTTCCTACATTGCAATGTAGCCAACACCATAAAATGTCCTTGACAGCGGGTTGAACGCTTAACTTCAGTATGTTCCACGTAAGGATCTGAGTAAGATGTGAAGGATGTCCCCAGATCTTATACCAGATTATATAAAGACATAATAACATCTCTATGAAAAGGTCACTTGTTCTCCCTTGTAGAAAAGCAGTGAACATACAGAAGTCCGGCACTTCTGGATGGTTTGCCCGGCGAACGATCAGCCTGGAAGCTGGCGGTATAGAAGATGGTCCGGCTATCACCGGTACCAGCCTCGCCAAATACCTGGCTGGACAAAGATTTCTCAGTCCCCATCATAGAAAGGGCATGTCGCCGACACAATGGTTGGAAGGAAGAATCTTTCACTAAGACCTCTGTAAATCATAGCTGGCTGGACTGATTCGACGAAAAGGTCCCCATGTTGGAAGAGCTGGATATTATGGTTTAAATATGCATTAGATCCAATGGATCCGGCGTAACGGCGTGTGGCTGGCCCTGATGCTGAACGTATATAAGACGGTCCGGCAGTCATCGGTACCGGCCACACCAAAAGGCTAAAGTATTGTAATTACAATATGTCGACATCATTGCTAGACGTACGAAGGATACGCTTCTTTCAAGAGATCGATACATCTGAGAGCCGGAATAGTTAATTCTCGATGATATCTGAATATTCCGTCGGGGTAGGTGTCTGAAACTTAAACCAAATGCAAAAGCACAACTTGTTATTAGTCTCTGTATTGAAAAAGTGCGCATAATACCCTTTAGCCATTTCTCTCATTCTTGCATTCTACTCCATGGCGTCGATAAAAACTCATGGTTCAACTTTACGTTTACCATTTCATATAAACGAATTTGTCTCCATTCATGGTCACTGTTGGAAATTATTTTCATTGTTCTGATTAACGTCTGAAATATATCGGTCATCTCTCTCTCTCTCTCTCTCTCTCTCTCTCTCTCTCTCTCTCTCTCTCTCTCTCTCTCTCTCTTAACGTGTTGGTTCCGATTGGTATTTCCTGTCATCTTTCTCACAGTAAATATGTATATCCAAGAAATCTCGCGATAATATTGATATGATCTTGATGATGATAAACGTGAATGGGTTTTCGAACTGAGATATCTGGTTCTCAGAACACAAGATAGTAGTATATGGGGATACTCTAGCGACAATGGGAAATCCAGTCAAAAAGGTCGTGGGAACATCTAACGACCTTAACGTTAAAAATGGGTATATTAAAATTAGTGTTAATGCGAATTTTACATGGGAATGTCACCTGGAGTTCTAAGGGAATTGAACATTGGTGACTCCATTGTGTCTATAGGGTCAAAACTATTGATAGGATAAAATGTACGTGTAGGGGAAAAGGGCTGATAGGGACAAACGTATATATACAGAAAGGAACAAATACACATCGAAACATACAGAAAAGTGGGTAGAGATCTTTTAAAGAAAGACCCACAGATAATAAAAGTCTACGATATGGGTTCAAAACATTTATTCAAGTATATACATGGGCTCTCTGGCCTGTGCTTTAGTCTTAGCAATATCCATTTAAAACATTCAAATCTGGACATGGAACAAATCTATTCACATGTTATCTATTTCTTGGATCTAGAAAAAAAAAATACTTTTAAAATTAAAGTTTATGCCTTAAAAAAAAGACCCTACTTTACATACAATGCATAATCAAGGTATGCGGGATTCTAACCCGTAACAATATAACGCAAGGGAAGACACCAGTCCGCACCCCTCGGTAGTTCCAACTCTGATAGTTTAGCCTAATTGCGTCTTCTAATTTCCAGCTTAAGCCAGTCGTAATCAAGAATTGTTCAATTTTCAAAACAGCTTGACACCCTTCGTTCAGTTTGTGACATATTAGTCCGCAGTTGTTCGGATCTTACCTTTTGGTCGATGGTGAAATCCAAGACTATCCGAATGCAAATGGCACTGCCAGAAAGTACTTATCCAGACGTAATAATCGGCGAACAATTATTGCATTTTTTCCAAGATGTCTCAGCCTGAACGAAGTGTGTCAAGCTGTAGTGAAAATTAAACTTGAAAGAACTGGAGATCTGTCAAACAGGTTCCATCAATGAACCAGTGATCATGTTGCTCCACAATGTTTAGATTTTCATACGTCCCAAACATCAGTATACATTGATCATTAGTTTTTCCAGAATTCCACAGCACAAAATTCATGTTCATACATTCTTTTGAAGAGCCTCAGAAATCAAAATACCTGCAACTGAAATTGGACTCAGATACAGCTGTTGTGGACATTTACATGTAAGGTCAACTATTTTTTGTGATGCTGCATACATTGGCAAACGACTTACAGCCTCAAGTGAAACTTCACTTGTACTATGTTGGATAATTTGTTTTGGGTTTTGGATGCCATGTGATGCTCGTCTAAATAACCCAGCAACTGATTTCACTGTTTAAATCTTTGCCATATCAGATGCATTACTGTGTTCTGCAATCAGTGTTGCAGTGTCAATGAGCAACTTCATTTGTACCTGGCAGGTTGGCAACCTGCATTGCAACCTGATGTACTCCCATCTGCATTGATTCTCACTTTCTGATAACTAAACCTATCTGCCATTCAGTCAGGTACATGGGGATGATCTTTGTATATTCAAACTGTGCCATATTTAAATCAGTGTTTGTTGCATAATTAAAACGCTTTATCGGAAGTACATATTAATTTATGTTGCACCACACTGGGTATTGGATTCGGATGCGTAATTACTAATACCACATTACAGTTTTTGTGTGGGTTTTTATTAATATAAAAGTTGTCCATATGCTGCTAAGTTCCAACGTTTGCTCACAATTTTAGTTGCCATTATTTCGGAAATAAATCCATGCAATCATCCTTCACCATTATTAAATCATATGCTTAGAATTTGTTTTTCTGAGCTATTTTGCAGGTGTTCATTTAACTAAGCTTTGTTGACAGGTTTTGTGTGTCAGGGCTAGTTTGCCTTGGGGTTTTCATTCTGGGTGTCATATTTATTATTATTGGAAATCAAGCCAACTTTGCTCTGCTACCTTGGTTTGTTGTGTACATCAAACATGAATTTAACTGTCTTAATACAAGTTCAATTTCTCAAAGAAACTTATCATTGAAGAAATCCGATACCCATATTTCTCAGGGATAGATCTGAACTGGAATAATTAGTGTACCAATTAGTTTTAGCAGAGTTCTCATTGGCAGGTCTTCAAAGTAATTCACTTTATTCCTTACGGCAATAGAGGCTTTATTTGCTTTTAAAGGTAGATTATTTTCAACATCTCGTAAATTACAAATGCATATCAGGTTTGTACCAAGGTATTGGTTTGAATAAAAAAAAATCTGTTTAGGCTGATACTGAATTTCTGTGTAATACAATACTAAAGTATCTAAACAGTTATTATCTCAGTCTTGATTTTGCTGATACTAAATTTCTGTTGAATGCAATACAAAAGTATCTAAATAGTTATTATCTCAGTCTTGATAAGGCTGATACTAAATTTCTGTTGAATGCAATACAAAAGTATCTAAACAGTTATTATCTCAGTCTTGATTTTGCTGATACAAAATTTCTGTTGAATGCAATACAAAAGTATCTAAATAGTTATTATCTCAGTCTTGATAAGGCTGATACTAAATTTCTGTTAAATGCAATACAAAAGTATCTAAACAATTATTATCTCAGTCTTGTCTAGGCTGATATCAAATTTATGTTTATTATAATACAAAAGAATCTAAACAGGACCGGAGACCTTTTGCCCTCTCAAAAAAAATCAACAAGTCATCCAGCCAATAAAAGCCTGTTAAAAAAAATTGATTTTCAAGATTGCTGATTGATAGAGGCAAATAGTAACAAGGTCCAACAATGTATACATCAAGAGAATATTGTAGCTATGAGCTTTGATAAATCCAAACTATAATTAGACAGCGATGACAATTCATTCTACATAATGAAAATTTTGTGAGGAAGAATAACATAATATTTATAAGACAGGGTCCAACTGTTCACAACAGAAATAATAGGCAAAGTTAACATCTGAGTAAAAGAAATGGCCGAACTGGTACAATACCCTATGTAACATCTACCATCGAAATAACCGTTCCATCAATACCACCATGAAAGACACTTTTGACACTGGGTATGTCATGATTTGAGTCATAAGGTAAATTCCGTTGAAATAATGAACATAGGCATGGCAATGATATTAATGACAACAAAAAAAAAAATTATTATTGGATCTGATATATCCCCAGAATCATATAAGATAATAAATCTAAATGACATATAATTTTCATCGCACAAGTCTTCGGTTGAAAATCCAAAGTTGATATAACTTTATATCTATGAGGATTTTCAAGATTTTTTGCTGTGGTAGCCATACTGGATCTTGAGCAGAACCATTTTCATTTAGAACCATCCAGATATCATAAGAATTCTTCTAGCGATAACCACATGTTAATAAGCCTATGCATTTGGGTGAAATAATAATAACAAGATGGTGGCTACACTGGCTGTCAAATTAGCACCATCTTCATTTAGGACAATTACTGGTAGACATCATAAAAGGTCTTTACTGGAAACCCCATTTTCACATGCCTGAATGCATGAGCAGCATTGTTTTCATTTATGACCAGCTAGACCTTATGATGAATTTATGTATAACATTCCATTATAACCCTTGATATAGTTTTGGAGTAGTAACAATAACAAACTTACCTTGTTACAAGATGGTTGGACATCTGAAGATGGACGTCAGGACATCACATAACCTCTTCTAATTTGTGACCGGAATATCGAAATATCGCAATATAGCAATGACATGAAGATCTTAATTAAATTAAATGGCGGACAGTTCTCAACAAAATTCCAAACCCTTCTAATTAAAAACCGAAAAGGTCCTAAATGATGACAAAGATTATTAAATTACTGGTGAAATAAACAAGGATTTACCAAATGAACCGACGTGTAAAAGCTGGACAGATTTTATTGAACCTTTTGGAATGACACAGTAAGTAATGAACCCACAAGAATAAAGACAACTTCACTTTCTCGAATCATATTTATACTAACTACTCGAGAACATGTAAGTTGCTAGACCTAGACTGAGTGACCACTGTATACCAGTAATGAAAAATAAGCAGCCAAAGGAAAAACAAACATGCTCAAAACTCAAGTTCTTACAAGTTTTTTTAAAAGGCTTAATAACACTAATTTTCTGACCGACTTGGAACATGTTCTAAACTCAAGTTCTTAATAGGATTTTAAAAAAACGTAATAACGCTTTCTGACAGGCTTGGAACAGATTGTATGGAATAAAATGGCAAAATTTGAAGACATATATAATATCATAAGTGAAAAGATATCTTTGTTTTTAAATATAGTCAATCAACATGCAGCAATAAAAATGCATAGAATAACCAAGCCGAATAAATCCAGAAACACTTGAATGCCTTTTAACTCATCAACCCATGGCGCCGTGTTTACGCGTCAGGAGGTAGTAGCCTACTTCCGACCTAGGGATCATCAATGTCATATACGATAAACTAGAGTGGGTGCTATTATTAAAAGGTTGACAGATGTAGCTCTGCAATTATACCAAATAATTCAAGACGTTTTAGTTGCACTACAAAGTACAGAGGGTAAAACCTAAGTTTGTGAACCCGATGTTTTTTCCACCCAAAATTTGCCCCCAAAAAAAGAGAACTCCAACTTTCACCCTTCTGTTCATGCGCGAGCAAAATAGCCAATGAAAAAAATGACGTTTTTCAACATCACTGGGCATTAGATTAACCGGAAATCTCATGGAAGTCGACGTATTAGGATGTATTCAGAAATAGCCCCTCAAAATGTGTTTCCTACTCACATATCAGGTGAAACCTCTAGGTGTTAATTAGTTAATCAAGATACTACACATCTCTTGATAACTCGTGATAACACAGCAGGGTCCAACAACACAAACCACAGTATAAACCAGGGAGCTAGTTACTGAGGTTCATGTAAAAAGTAAGAAAGTGGAGGCGATATTGGCAGGATATCGACAATGAGAAGAGAAGGGGGTATACTGTTTAATGGTTTAATAAATGCAGTGAGAACAACTATCAATAATATGCTTTTCCTAATGAAGTTGTTTGCTTTCTGTATAAATTACCTTTTTTTAAAAGATACACAATCTTTAAAAATATTACTCGAAATATGTTTTCAACATTCACATGTGTACCTTGGAAACAATGCGTATTACATTCACTGCCAACAATGCGTATTACATCACTGCCAACAATGTGTATTACATCACTGCCAACAATGCGTATTACATTCATTGCCAACAATGCGTATTACATTCATTGCCAACAATGCGTATTACATCACTGCCTTTTGAATTTGAACATGGATATATTTTAGCGTCAACTGTTGATTCAGGATAAAACAAGATTATCGTTTTTTTAAAATAAAAAAATATGGACATTTCTCTTGCGAAATATCACTCGTCAGTGTAGAAACATTTTTGTGAATGTTATATTAGTAAAATATGAATGATTCACTAGGAGTAACGGTGAGATTTCTGCTACTCCTTGACCATTCAGAGTGCAAAATTTAGTTTACTACAGACTTTGAAACTCACTTTTCCATGATGAGCCACATCTCTGAAATAAATCTTTTCATGCACAAACTTTTCATTGCTTCCTTTGCTATCCTTGATATGTTTATTACTTTCTAGGATAAACCACTGATTATTTTTAGATATTCGTACCTTCATTAATTTAGAAACAAAGAAATATTAATAACAGTGGAATGAAATGATTTAACATGCTATCATGACAATTGACTCTTACAGGAGTAGAATTTGCATGCCTTCTACTTTTTCAATCCACCCTCTTTTTTTATTTTATACAAAAGACATAATTAATATACAGTACAAAGCAGGTCAACATTTAATTGACTATAACAGTACAACAAATACTTCTGCAAAATCAAAGTTCAAAACACAGTTGGTACCTAACTAGATTATATTAATGCTCACATACAAAGTTGTGACAGTAGATATACATTTTTCACATTTGAATACAATTTCAGCTGTAATGATTATACATGTTAAACGATAGAACTAAAACACAAATTCAACTTGACAAAACTTGTTTAATTGGAATTTGGTTCTTAAAGTGCTGCCACCAATAAGCACTATTGGTAATTTCATGGATCGAAACATTGTCAAAGATTGTTACTTAGTTTACGGACAAATTTTTGGGTATAGAAAACTTAACAAAATATATTATTAAAAACTATGAATTTCATGATGGTGATTCAAATTTCCCGGCACTAACGGACGTTTTTCTTGATATATCAAAGTTTCATTTACCAGCTTTAATTGCAACCTTCTGCTTGTACAACAAATTGGGGACAAATCGTTTAGCATTTTCGCAGGAAACACTTGACCCTACCTATAAGTGGGTGTGCAATTTATCCAAGCTTGAGTTATCGAGATGTGTACTTTAAACTTTCTGAAAGTGAAAACATAACTTGGGAGATACAAAGTAAAAGAAATAATGATTAGAACTGATCAAAACACGTATTGTCAAAATGTTATTAATGAAAAAAAGAACCCTAAATCTATTTTTGAGACTAAATGATGCATTAGGAGCTGGAAAATCAAAGAAAATTACAGATAATCCATCTCTAAGCATTGATGGCATAAACGTCAATGCCCCTTTACAAATGACAAATATCTTTAATTTTTGGGAAAGAGGTGTCTTAACCTAAAGAAATAAGTTTAACATGAGTTTCAAAATATTTGCAAAAAATTACATTACTTAAACAATAGAATTTAATGTGATATGCCTATGGCTTTTTTAAAAAAAAAAAATTAATAACACCTGCTGCTGCAAAGACTACTGCATTCACAAATTAATCTTAGTTTTTAGACTGGTAAATTTCTCTGTTTATCAAAATCTAGGAATATATAACTCCACTCTACAAAGCATGGGGCTAAAGTATCCATCCAACTCTTTCAAAATCAATTGTACACAGATCATTCAAGACTCCGAGAAAACCCCAAACGTATGTACACAGATCATTCAAGACTCCGAGAAAACCCCAAACGTATGTACACAGATCATTCAAGACTCAGAGAAAACCCCAAACGTATGTACACAGATCATTCAAGACTCCGAGAAAACCCAAAACGTATGTACACAGATCATTTAAGACTCCTAGAAAACCCCAAACGTATGTACACAGATCATTTAAAGACTCGGAGATTACCCCAAACTATTATTGTAATGATACAGCTCATAAGGGTTTGCTTTAAACCTGAATGAAAAATTTAAAAATGTGATTGTAAATGGCTATATATCTGCAAATAAAAAAATTAACTGTGGTGTGACACAAGGATATATCCTTGGACCACAATTGTTCTTGTTTTCATAACCTATCTTCCATTACAGACTGGAAATACAGTATATGATCTATATTTTGATGACAGTCTACTTGCACTAATGATCACAGCTCAAAACTAGATTGGAAAATAATCTTGATGTGTCACTTAACAGGATTCAAATGTACATGAAGAATGATATGGCTGTTAATACAGATCAATAAAGATTTTGTTAATAATAACAAAGCACAAGAAAAGCACAATTAATGACAGATGACTTAATACATATCATGATAATGAAAAACTGAAAGTCATTTCCATGAACAAAATTCTTGGTAATCTTGTTGAAAATAATTTGGTCTGATCATATAATAAAGAAACTAATGCCAGGCAAACAGTTTATAATTCCAAAGCCATCAAGGGAAGTAATATCCCCAAAGAAATATAAAAAAAATCTTTCAATTAATTACATTACTGGTTTAATCTGACATGGTTGATCTGGCATTCGATACATATTTTCAATCTGTGATTTACATATCGTTAACATAACATTTCCGTATTACATATGTAGCCTGGAACTAATTGTACAACTTGAAATATTTGATAATAGTTTACTTACAAAATATTGGGAATGATTATTTATTTTATACATTTTGAATTATTTTTTGTTTTAAATCCAGTCATATTGGGTGAAAACAGCTGCTTTGTTGCTGGGGAAAATGGGAGAGTACCATGAGTTGCTACGATATTTTGGAAGGAATGTTTGGCAATTAGTTCTCAGATGATGTTGGCGTGGAAAATTACATCAAACATGAGAGAGAGAGAGAGAGAGAGAGAGAGAGAGAGAGAGAGAGAGAGAGAGAGAGAGAGAGAGATGCTTTTTTTTACCTTTTTACCATTGCGAAAGCTTTGAGTACAATACTGTTGGTTAATAAAATGAAGACGATGCATTAGGGTGCGCCTGCTTCGTACTACTACTACTACACATGCTATTATTAGTATTTATTATTATTATTATTATTATTATTATTATTATTATTATTATTATTATTATTATTATTATTTCCATGAGGTGTCACCCTTAATCCATTCGTGGAAGTCGTTTCTACTTCCGTTCTTTCTCGAGAGTGGTCCTAAAGTAGTGATGTGATATTTTCCGTTAGTGACTAATCTAATAACAGCAACGTCGAGCACAAACTGATTCGAGATGGAATGATGAGAGGCAGGCCAACTTTACCTACGTTGATCAGAGAATAAAGAACATGCAATAGATAGAAAATAATATCGGTGATCAGCTTTGGAATACTTTGAAGAGCTATATCGGGCTGATAACAAACCCAGATGTGTGGATTTTCGTATTAATTGACAAGCATATGACAAGGAAAATAGCCTACGTCAATTGTGAAAAAAAAAAGTACTCGCAAATGTTAAGCCAGTATTGTATAACATCAGCTTAAAATGAGAATTGCATATCACATAAGGATCACGTACCGGATCCAAAATAGCGTGATGTTGACTTCTTATGATTATAATGACGATGTCATCAAATCATATGTTCTAGCTTTTGACTGAAATCGGCTGACCCGTCAATCAACATCAGATTACTTCGTACACATGTGAAAATGGCAGGCTTTCTCGGTTCGAGGGAAAAATGACATGGCTCATAATGTGATGAAAAGTCGATATTATCTGATTTGAATGAAATCCAGCGATGTTTAGGACCAATGTCTTTCAATAGTCAGTATTATTCAGATTATTTGGCATAAACAACCTTTTCGCACGTAACGACGCCATTGAGTCTGTAACAAACCCCAGCGGCTTTTTAAAAAAAAATGGCCATTTTGATGTCTAGAAAAGAGAGAGCTATTTAACTGAAACATAAAACCACCGTACATCTCGTGTGTATCATACCGTTGTTATGTGTTTAGGATCTAATAAACAGTAACATAGAAAAGGTGAAAACAACAAGCTTTGTAAAATTGATTAAATAATTTATTTCCCTGGTAAAAGATTGTAAACATGAAAAAGAACATATAGTTATAAGAATCGTCCTCAAAAATAATCCAAGAATAATCCACGAATTAAACTACAAAAGTTCTAGTAATGAAATGTTCTAATATATTCAAGTTCGAATCCTGTCGAAAAATCAAAGATGGAAGACGATGACGTATGCTAAAGTCTGTATTGTGCTTATCTACAGTTCATTATAGAAATACATTATTTAACACTCCGATGTTGGAAATCCGAAAACATTTTTTTTTTTAAAAACTGTCTTTGTCCAATAATTTTGTATGAGCACACCAAATATTTCCATGCATACGAATTAATGCTTTAAGATCCAACTGAACTGAAAGAAGGTTAACATGGATTTCAAAACTGACTACAATAAAAGAAAATGACTTAACATCAGATTAAAAGCCCCAAACTAACTATATTTCACTAAAGCTTCGAAAAAAATCCAAAAATTGCGAAATCAAGAAAGGGTGAGGGAAGGAGTCACATGATCGTTTATATCACTTACTCCTAACACGACCCTGACGAGAACCAATCATTTTTACTTCAAGAATAAAAAGTTGTTTAATTCGTAATTCATTTGTCCCATCATGATCTTGACAACAGCCAATAATTTTAAAATTAAAATAAAACCTGTTTACGTGATTGCCACTAACCTAGAAATCAAAGTGAGGCTCTAGATCTACATTACTTGTTTACCAAAGAATAATTCAGGTCAACCAATTTTCTGGAGAAAATAAAATCAGCTCTAATGAATAAATTTACACTACAATAACATGTAATGAAAAATAAAACTTATTTAAAACTGACAAACAAACAATTTAATATATATTAAATCAGATATACGTAACGCTATATTTGTACGGTATCGTATATCTATAAAGAATCATACCCTTGCTTGTTTGTGATAGTATGAATATAAATATAGCATGTGTATAATACTTTTATTGGGTGTGCTGGGTACTATATACGAGGTCTAATCGTAGGTGTGGATTACATATTAAGAATTATGTGTTGGATAGTATATCAGAAAGTGTTTTGGAAAGTAACAAAAAGTGTTATGTTGGATAGTATATCGAAGGCATGTGTTGCATATTATTTCACAAAGCAGGTGCTTGATTCCATATCAAAGTATGTGTTGGATAGCATATTACAAAATCTATATTGGAGATCAATCAAAAAGTGTCGTGTTGGATAGTGTATCAAATAGCAGGTACTAGATAGTATATCAAAAGGTACATGTTGGAGAGTATATCCAGAAGTATGTGCTGTATATTTTGATATTAAAAAAGTGCGTGTTGGATCGCATATCAAAACGTTGGTCTTGGATAGTATATCATAAAGTAGGTTCTGGATATTATATCCCAAAGTATGTTTTGCATATTGCATCCAAAAGTGTTTTTTACTTTTTAAAAATAGTATTTAAAACGTTTAATTTATGGAAGTCAACCACTTATAACAATGCTCTAATGTACCTTCAGTATTCAAGTCCAGTGGAGTTCTATCGTTTTTAGAATATAATTTCCGTAGAGTGATGTCATGCTGCTTAATATATTCGATGGCGTAATGTTAAACCCCACTGAGCCTTCCCACATACAAACACTACTAACAATTTACTTTTTGCCTCAGGTTGTTTTATCAACCTAACTGGTTGAACTTGTAAGCTAAAAGATTCAGTTTCAAATCGTTTTGCCTTGTAATCATTTTCGTGCTCATACAAAATGTCTGAACTAAATAGAGATCTTTGTTCGGTCGTTTGAAGAGTTTAAAGAAATATGTTGATAGAAGTTTGTTATTTTACGGGATATTTGAAACAGTGACATATTTACACTAAATACATTTGCATATTACACTTTAGAAAGCAATAAACGCAAATGATAAGGATCGTTGAACATTGTGATCATTATATAATTTATTTGATATTATCATTTATCTTGATTTTAATTTAACTAAAAGCCAATGATTATGCATAACAAAACTTTAGACGAGTTCTCACTGTTGTCACGGATGATAAAAGTCGGAACATTCCTAAATCAAAACAATTTGTTACGTTTGTACAATACTAATACAACCAGAATGTCACTTTCTTCTGAAATTCTCTTGAATTATATAGTCTCTGTGGTAAATTTATTAATCTTTACCATTCGAACCATTACAAATTCAATCAAATGACACATTAAAAAAAAGCACAAACAACCACAAAACAATAAGTTCTTTACTTGACTCTCACGCAATATCAGCTGTTACACGTATATAACTTACATAGAAAAGGCGTCTACATTTAGATAAAATGAAAACTTGATATATTTTGTTTAATTGCCAGAAAAGAACGTTAAATTTCTTAGTGATATGATAAAATAAGTCGTTAAATATTTATTTTTCTGTTTTATTCTATCAACGAGTAATTTCTCATATAAGACAAGCTGTTATTTGAAAGCAAGAATTATATGATAAGATACGGTAAGATTTTCTAACAGTCAGTATGACTTGGTTTGGTTCGGTTATCATCTTTCTAGAATTATATGATAAGATACGGTAAGATTTTCTAACAGTCAGTATGACTTGGTTTGGTTCGGTTATCATCTTTCTAGGTTATGCATGGTGGCCAGTATATTTGGAGGAACCCAGGAAAATAACCAGGAAGAACCGTCAACCAACATAAAGCTGTTTGCAAGTGTTCTCATATAGGCCTATTCACGGTCGCCGAGCTGAGACTTGAACCCACAAGGGTATATATATATGATGTCATCTGTCCAGGCGAGCGCCTTAGACCTTTTGGTCATCCGAAAAGAGTTAGAACGTTTGACTATAAGCTCTATTGCGCTTTTTACCGAAACGATTTCCTTTGTATTTTAAATAATAATACTTTTATATCTCATTGTACATACATATTTAGATGGCACTATGGAATGTAGAATTTCCAACAAAGAAACTCAATGTGTAATCCCAAACGGGGAGGAAACGTTCTCTGCTCCTTTCTTTTATGTGAAAACTGTCTTTACTGTACCAATGAACGCCTTGACCAGCAGAAGAAAAACAATAGATGACCTGTGTGGAAACTGATTTACTAATATCATAGCATGTTTCAGCTTATTACGTATGATGTAATAAGGACTTAAATTGACCGATTTTCCGGTCTTCGAGGGTTTTTAACGTGGGGTAGTATTATTCCTGTCTGAACCATAAGCCACGTGGATCTATTTACTTATTTTAGTTTTGGGTTTGACATTTGCTATTTTTAACGAATCAAATTGCGGCTTTCAATTCAGTCCTATATTATAGTGCTGTACATGCATGTCTCCGAGCGAAAAATAATTTATTTCGTCGGTAGAGTACATTGCGGTAAGGTAAACATTTCGAAATACATTATGAATGATATTTTACATAATTTTGCATTTTAATCTATTGAATAAGATCGGCCATTTGCCCTCCATGCCAGCTGTCAAGCTGTATCGTCTGTTCGAGAAACATGTCATGACAAGGTTGATTTTGCGCAGAACGATATCCAATGTTTTTAGGACCTGTTACATGTATATTTTTTTTGGTGCTGTTAGAGAAGTATTTTAAAAATCAGATAGTATAAGTACTTGCTTTTTAATATGGGTCATTCTTACTACTCGTATGCTCCAGGAACATAGCTGTCAAGGGAAGTTGTGTCAGTTATATTGGGTGGTGGTGAGGAGCCCCTCCCCCCCTCCATGCATTATCGTTTCATTAAAGTTACATCAATTAAATGTTTCTCCTGACTTGTTTCTGAGCATAAATATTTAACAAATGTTTTTGCTACAGAAACAAAAATTACGATAAATATGTTGAAATTAAATGCAGAATCTATATATATATATATATATATATATATATATATATATATATATATATATATATATATATATCCTTTTGAGTGTGTTGAAAACAAATCCAAAAGTATTTTTAGGACTGATAAATTTAAGGACATGAATGTGAGTTTTGCATCAAATACATGTCTCACTTGCAGTGCCTGAGACTTACAGATATATGCACACCTATTGCCAGCAAATGAAAAGCACTACAGCCATTGGTCTTGGTGAAAAATCACTTGAAGACGTGCATGAGAATTTTTCAGTCATATTGCTGCGATGTGTGCAGTGTGACAGTTTATAGTGATTTCTTGTACTTGGGCATCATGCTGCAGCATGTTGCGTAATCCTAATGTCCCAACCCAGTCATATTATCCTTACACCAGGCTGACAAGTCCAAACACTAACCTTTTAATGCTGAGTGCCTGGTGAGGCAGCTGTTACTACCATTTTTATAAGTCTTTGGAATGACTAGGCCAGGGTTCAAACCTATGACCTCCTACTTCTGAGGTGGATCATCTAACCACTTAGGCCACTGGTGCGATCTCCTTTCGAAGGTGACTCCTCAAATTTAGATTTTGATGATGGCTTACATTATATGGAGAAAATGTGAGATGGGTAGAACTTCAGTGTGCCTGATGATCCAGTCAGAGCACCTTATGAGTTTTTTTCTAAAATCTACCTTGGAATTATTTTGATGGAGTGACACTGAATATAAAGGGGGTAATTGCCAGAAAATATTCCAATGATTGACAATTGCCATTTTTTTTCAGCAGCGCAGATTATCATACTAATGATATCGTAGCCTTAGCATATTTGAGGCTACACAGTAATCCTCTATTATGCAGTGGTACAATCAAAACTATTGTGAAGTAAAAAAGAAGAAATAAATAAGTCTGGCACTTATGTAGTCATATATTTCAGGAAATTTGGCTTACTGTAGCATTATTAAGCTTAAAAAAAGGTGAAGTATTTGGTATAATTAGTCAGTTTAATTTGACACATAACACAAGATTCTTGGAAATTTAACATATTTACTATGACTGTTTTTGTTGTCCAGTAAGGATGCAATCTCCTTATAATGGCATACTAAAACAAAAAGCTAATTGATGGATGATTCAGCAGCAAAATTCGTTGAAGAAGGAAAACACTATCTTATTTTTGTTTGTTTTGTGAAAATATGAAATTATGCTATTTAAAAGGACCCATTGTTGCTCCCTTTGATGTGTCCCTATTGTGCACCTCAATTTCTCCCAAGACACTCACTCCCTTTTTTCATATTTTGTGTCCGTCAGGGCCAATCTGCTAAATAACTAAACCTAGACTTAAGTATAAAGGTACCGTATGAAATCATTGTGACTAGTTAATAGTTAATCCATATCATTGTGGTTATTTTGTAAAAAAGGCTGCCACTCAGAATTCCACATTGACCTATTTCAAAGAAACCATGTTCTATCTTGTGTGATTGTTTGCAACTACAATTAATATGGAAATAAACTATACCCTATTTTGTTGTAATGGCATTTAAATTAAATTGGTGTGAATATAAATCATGATTGTAATCAAAGCTTTCTCAGTCTTATTTGGACAATATTATCAAATCATGGATATGCCATAATAATAGTTATTTAATTACATGATTTATTTCTGCACTTAAGTATCAGTCAAGATTTTATAAATAAGTGCTAAAAAGTACACTTGAAAAAATGAGTTGGCAAAATCTATATCATTTTTTGGGAGATGTACTTTGTGTTGGAAATGAGCCAACAAAAGGAAGAGAACACAACAACCCAAAAGTGATATTTGAGTATCAGTACCTTGTGTGAAAATTATCTTGACAACAGTTCCGATCTGTAGTCTCAAACTATTACATACATGTATATTATATACATGTAGGTACATTATATCCTACCTTATTCATGTAGAGCGTTTAAAAGTTTTACTTATTGTCGATTAGATTTTTTGGGAAAAGAATTATTCTAAATTACTTGTTTATTTTTGCACATATGCTGCTTAGTGTATTTTTCCATTTTTTAAAAAAAATTTAACACTTTGAACCCGACAGGCCGGTTTACCGGCCGCGGGCGGTTGTAACAGTGTATATACCCGAAAGGCCGGTATACCGGCCTAGCTATCTACCATCATAACCAGACAGGCCGGTACCGGCCTAGCTATCTACCGTCATAACCCGACAGACCGGTATACCGGCCTGTGTTATGTTATTCGCTAGATGGTCAGTGAAATATAGATCTTGCATGAATGGTACAACGTGAACAAAATTTCGAGACAGTTTGTTACATAGTCATAGTAATGAAAAGCATTTTATAAGCATGTTTGAAAAGAGACAATTTGATATTTGCTGTTATATCATAGTGGATTATCATTCTAAGGCATAATATTACTTTTATTTTGCAAAATTTTACTTTTTATAAAATTGTCAAAAATTGCCGGGGAGGCTCGGGTTATTGTGCCAAAATATGGGGGAGATTCAAAGGGTTAATGATTGTAATATATGCATAGTTAAGTTACATGTGTAATGTTTATATTCAACATTCTGTGTACTGAAATATATTCTCTGTAGTGCGATATTGTTGATTGCTAATCAATAAATCTTGATATTTTAAAAATAATGAGTAGGTGCTTTTCATTTTTCATTATTTCATTTTGAAAATGAGGGTCTCTTGAGTTTATGCCAGAGACTCTCAGATATAGGCTGTGGATTCCTGGGTTCTATGAGTAAGAAGTCCAGCACTCCTCATGCTGAAATTCTGTTGAGAGTCCTGAATACGAGGTCACTGCATGAATTGTATAATGAATTTAACGTCTTTAGACTTGCAGCAAAAGCACCACATGCTAATCACAACCAACTGCACCATATGCAGATAACAGGATTGTTTTAGTACCTCAATGTTGAATGAGGTAGATACATGTATCCTGGCAAAGAAATGCATGTTTTAGTACCTCATTGATGAATGAGGTAGGGTACAAATATGAGTACTAAGTGTGTTAAAAACAAACAAGTACCTGGGAGTTCAGAAAAGCTATTGTACAAATCTCACAGGTTGTGTTAGTGTGCAGTAACAATCATTTTGGCGATTGGTGTCGTGTTTGACAATTTGAGTACACATGGTGTCATCATTCAGTTTATTTCACTGCTCATTGATCAATATTCTTTGTATTTATTATGCAGGAAATGCGTAAGAAATAGTCCAGTTTATTGCATGCTTGTGGCAAATTCCTTCAATGAGAGGAATCTGGTAAATTCAGGTGAACAGTTTAACTGTTAGTTGTGTGTTACATCCAATCAATATTGGCAGCTAGCTCGCCATAATGAATCCTGTTTTCATCAGTATAAAGTACCAGTAATCACTCCAATTTTCAGCTCATTCAGTTTGTAAATTTCCACTAAACTGCTACCACCATCGTAGTGTTGATTTGTTTTGCTGCTTCACGCTTCCAGAGGGGATCATTAGTTAAACAGTGCTGGTTTGAGACCACCATGCATGTGGTTTTGTTTTGGAGCAAAACCTTTTTTGATTATACACTGCAAGCCTTACTTTGGGTGGTTGGGTGGAAGTGGGATGAGGACAGTGATGGTGTCATAGTGTACAAGGTTTGAGACAATTATACATCACTGAGCAGCAACATTTTTGTGAGGCTCCAGACATGGTTAGGGGGTGAGACTAGGTAGGCCTTGGCGGTCATGGTAGGGTGGTGACTTTTACCTTCATGCAGATTAGAGATGTGAGGGGTTCATGGTAAACTGTCTTTTACAATTGGTTGCAGTGGAGCACATTTGTGTGTCTGGATGCCTTGAGGCCATGACACCTTGTGTGAAGAAGTGCTTTAACATTTACTGTGCAATTCATACTCAGAGACACAGAAATGGGATCCAACTCTTGATCTGTTGGAAGTGTTGAGCACACAGTCCTGTCATCCATTACATGTGCAATAAATTCAGTGATGGCCACCTGGCCAACAAGCTGAGATGCAGTGAATTAAGTATAGAAAGATCCTTAAAGAGCATGAGGTCAAGGTCCATCTCACATGCAAGACAACCTTCAGCCATATTAAGACTTGGGTGGGGCAAGACCATATCACCGCCTGACCTTATGAATCATCTTTAGAAAAACGCCAGGTTCAGTGGCATATAGACCTGCACAGAGTGCTCTAAGCAGCAGACAATAGGATATCATAGTCCACTATAGCTATGCCTAGCATGGAGTGAATATTATAGTCCACTATAGCTATGCCTAGCATGGAGTGAATATTATAGTCCACTATAGCTATGCCTAGCATGGAGTGAATATTATAGTCCACTATAGCTATGCCTAGCATGGAGTGAATATTAGAATAATATGAAGATACAATATAGTCAGATATTAAGATCCTTGAATATAATCACATAATTACAAAGTACTGACTGTTTAAATCAATGATTATTTGGCTCTGCTATATCCAGTAAATATATAATTGTAAATCACTTTATTCATCTCAAATGACTCCTGCAGAATTTGTTGATTAATGAAAGAATGTGATGTGTGTATCTTCATTATATAAGTATCCTTTTGTTTAACAAATGTGATAAACAAAAAGGTTCTAATGTATCTATTTTGTCTGACCAGTCTGTGTCTGGTGACCAGGTACTGTATACTGAACAATATCTGGTCAGTTCATACTAGTTACTGGCCATCAGACATCTTGTGCTGATCACTGGTCATCATATAAAGGCCATGTGTTGCGGGATAGGGATTGGACTGAATTCTTCTCTCTCCCCACTCTACCATCGCATCCTATGCTAGAGTGGGAGCAAGCTTCACACCAGGGAAGCAGATCTGATCAGTATCCCCTTCCCCATAATCCTTAACAATCAATATAAGATGCTGGGCTTCAGTGGAATTGGTCCTTTTTGCCTCCATGAACTCCTGGACCAGGAGTAGAGCTGATTCTGCATCTTGTACGCCTGAAGTAATACCAACCAGAAAGGATGGAGGTGTTTTATCAGCTATTCCATCCAGGAAACATGATCAGTCTTGTCATCCCACTGGAACTTCTAGTACATACAGAACCCCTACTCGTTTTGTGGAGTTGACCAGCAGTAACATCAAGTGCTCCTACATCGCCACCACTTATTGAAAGACACTAACAGCCCAGTAATTCTCCATACAGAGTATACTACACAGTGATGATGCTCTATCTATCCTCGTTAGCCCCTTTCATGCCTCTTATCTCCATACAGAGTATACTACACAGTGATGATGTTCTATCTATCCTCGTTTTCTGCTTTCATGCCTCTTTATCTCCATACAGAGCATACTACACAGTGATGATGTTCTATCTATCCTCGTTTGCTGCTTTCATGCCTCTTATCAGGCTGACTACTTTCTATCATTTGCATGAGGAGGTGGATAACTGGTCCTTTGATAAGGTGATAAACTTTGTTGCCTCTTAGCATTTACATTTTTAATGATACACATTCTTTTAGAAATAGTTACTAAATTTATGTGAAATTCAATTAACCATTGTTGTTATACTATTAGAACAAATTGTATCATATGGTTGAGCGATTAATTGAACTCAAATTGCTGGCATGTCAGCATCACCTGGTGCTTCCAATCTTTACAAAATCATTGCTGGTAATAGGTCAGTGTTGCTGTATTTCTTTTCCTTCTCTATCTCTCCTCTAGCCTTTTTGAGTCATCAACCGTTGTGGTTGTAGAGTTTGCTCATTTCCATTGTGCAATACAGGCATGGAGCTATTTTTTTTCATCAAATAAAAAATATAATACACAACCTACATACATTTCAGGTTGTTTTTTCTTTTCTGGGATCACCAATATTCCCACGGTTTTACATCATATATTTTCTGTCATAATTCAACAAAACTAAGCTGTAGTAAGTTTGGTACCTGATACACATTTACCCTATTATTAGAAAACTAATGTCATTCTAGCCTCTTCTTGGTGGCCCCGAGTGGCCGAGTGGTCTAAAGTGCTCTCCGTTATGGATCACTGCCATCTCATCTCTCTCTGTATGGGTTTGAGTCTCAGATTCGGCCAATGTGGGTATGTGAGAAAGCTTGCCAGTAGCTTCTTGTGGGTCAGTCGTTCTTTCCAGGGGTTTTCTCAGGTTTTTCCTCCACCATTAATACTGGCTGCCATGTATAGCCTATTGTGTGGTGAAAAATGCCATTAAACCCAACAACAACAACAATAACTAGCCTCTTCTTGCATTTTTAGCTGATAAACATGACATAACTAGACTTCATAGTTAAACCACTGAATCCTGATGTCCCTATAATTCACCAGCTCTGCTTGTTGACACCCATTCTTGATGCTGACACCATCAATTCTTGGTTGAAAAGAGAATTCACAACTTAATTACACAAATGAATTAATAGACTTCACTCTTTGTCCTAATTAAATTATATTGTTAATTTGGGATTCATTGACATACAATTCCAGACAAATAGAAAAATCAGTTCTCAGCATATATGATACAAATCATTTAAGACCAATAAATTCATTCTTGTACTTTCTGCAGGAATGCATGACATTCCTACAATACATGAATTATGTTACATTCAAAGTCTCCAAATCAGAACTCATTAATGTAATACATGAGTCATATAACATTTGAAACAAAATGCATGCAATCAATTATTGATGAACTCCTTTTGTATCCCTCACTTTCTGACATGCATCCCTTAGACAGTTTAATGAGAAAAGTACTTTTTGATTAGTTCTCTGAGCTAAATACTGGCTTGCCTGAGAAACTTAGATTAACTTTGTGAGGGGAATTTCTTAAAAGTCTGAATTTCATCTGGGAACACACCACCTTGTTTAGCAAAGCCATCAGAATTAATATCTTTAACCGCCAACAATTTTATCACTCCCTTCAAGACTGCTCCTGTGTCCTAGTGGTTAGAGTGTCCATCTTGGATGTGGGAGGTCATGTTTTAGTCATATCAAAGACTTATAAAAATTGTACTAATAGCTGCCTCGCTTGGCACTCGGAATTAATAGATTAGTGTTAGGACTAATTGGCCTGGTGTCAGGATAATGTGACTGGGTGGGACATCATGCTACATGTCTGCAGCATGATGCTCCATTGCTAGACATCTCTATAAACTGCAATATTGCAGAAATCGTAGTGATATGATTTAAAGCTGTGTTAAAAATCCAAATCTTACACACACACACATCAAAGTCAGAATAATCCTCTCTAGATGACCTTTGTTAATAACTATTGTGGAAAATATATCATTTTTATGACATCTGTTTCAAACGGCCTAAGATTTCACAAAATTATACTCTGGTTTGTCTCAACTCTTGTCATTTTCTGACCTTATTTTAATAATGGCCTCTTTCATCAGTATGACCTTAACAAATGGACTCTGATGATTAAAATTCAATTCATGTCCGAAACATAGCAGATTTCATCTCTCTGTCAGCAATTTAGTGTGTGTCTAGCCCATAACAGGCATAATGGTTATGTGTCACACTGACCATGACAAAATGTACAGCGAAATTATATCTAAAAAGTTCGGACCATTATACAAAGCATTAGGATGTAATGAAGGCCAACTATTTGTAGTCTTTTCAAAGTGGACATCATTGAGTCATATTGGTGGTAAAGATTATATGAAGAGCATTTAATGAAACAATTCACTTTCAATAAATGAAGTTTATTTTTTAAAATAAATTGTTGGTTAAAAATTGATGTTTTTCTATTGGTGTATTCAGAGTGAGATTTTGTTTAACAGAATGACATTTATTTTCACTGGGTTGAATGCCATGAATAAACAAAGTGTGAGATCTTGTATAGCTTTAATTATCACTAACAAAAAAGAGTGAGTAACAGTCAATTTTAGTTCCGTTTTATTTGTATATTGAAAATCCATAATCGCAAAAAGATGGAGTTGTTTTCACTGTTACTTAAGTCCTGTCATCATTGATTTTCAGCTAGAAGGTAAAGGCTGCCTATCTGTCTTGTATACCTTGCGTAGTAGTTTTGTGATACTTTCTTCTTGTTTTTTATTCGCTACAGATGTATTTTTATTAGTAATGAGCATACTGAATTTCAGATTAATTCCAAATAATATATTGTAGAAAATAACTGCAAACAGCATCTGCTAATGTTGATGGGATGTGCATGCAACATGACAACATGAATGTCTGGAGTTTTCAGGGATTATTTCTTTCTTGGATATGAAGCTAGTAACAATGCAACATCTCTTTGAAATCTATAAAGCAAATATCAGTAACTGAAATCTTGAAGTAATGCATTGAGAAAAATATCGGTAACTGAAATCTTGAAATAATGCATTGAGAAAAATATCAGTAACTGAATTCTTGAAATAATGCATTGAGAAAAATATGCTAGAAGTTCTTATTTAAAATAAATATTCTTCTGAAAAATTGATTCATCTGTGACCTTAATTCATCTGTGACCTCTTTGTGAATGCAAATTTCTTCCCCCAAAAGTAGGTTCTGATATGACTGAAAGAAAATAACAAAAAACACCATGAAATTAGAAAACATAAAAAATAGATCAAGTCCATTCTGCAGTTGCCTTTTTTTCTACTTGAAACATACTTTTTTTTATCATAAGAGGAAACAGGGTGGCTGGTCAGCATTCTTTTAAACTCTGAACTTGTTTATTTTTGTTTTTGGGGATTTGTCTCGCCCAATGTCAGTACCAGTAATGTCTCAGCCAATGTAAGTACCACTGTAAAGTCTCTTAAGACACCATTGTCCTTCTAACAACATTGGCATAGCATTGATGCCATAACAAAATTGTTGATCATTGCCACTTGAATTATTTCACTGGTGTTTAGCTGAAAGTTAATTAAAATGTCAGGGAACTTCAAAAGGCGGAAAACCAATGGGTCTTGTGATGGTCCACAGTTTCCACTTTTGTATTTAAGGCAGTGCAAAATCAAGAATAACAATGGGCCACTTGAAAATTTAAGGGGCTTCCTAAAATATTGATGAAATGATTATCTCTTAATAATACTGTTGGAAGAAAACAAATGCATACAACTAAATCCTATCTTGAAAGATGACCTGTCTCGAGTGACTACATTCCTAATGCCTTGACTAATGAATTATATAGTGTTCTGACCTGCATTGAGAGACCATCAGACTTGAAAGACCACTTTATGGGAATAAAGAGGGGTCTCAAGACAGTTTTTACTGTATTTTAATTAGTCAATTATTAGGGACAGTCAAAAATGAATTCAATTTAACTGTTATCTCTTATACTTTTTGGGGCATTTAAATGCTGGTCTATTCCAGGGAGATTCCTGTACGTGATTTCACATAATTGTATGCCTTGTTTTTGTGTTTTCTTTCTACTATTATTGAACATCCCTCAAATATAATGTACCCTCACTTGTAATGCCAGTAATTTTTATGACACACATGAGCAAAATTATAAAGACTGATCATTGTATTATGAATTGATAGTAATGCAGATTTTAAAAATGAAATGGCATCCATATCAAATGAAATCACTAAAGAAACAAGCAGAAATAAGTAATTATGTATATACAGTCGGCTCCAGATATATGCATATTGTATAGCTGCATATTCTGCCTTATTGCATAGCTTTGTGCTGGTCCCGATTTGTTATCATTGTTTTCAATGGATATCAATGTCGGACAATTGCATATCGTATATATGCATATTTCGCATTCTTGCATAATTTGTTCTGGTTCGAACATGCATTATGTGTTAAGTTGCTTCAGATAACTGCATTGTTCAAAATTGTTCCTTTCAGAATGAAAAGAAACCGATTCCGAACATTGGTGGTCAGGATTGAATAGTGAAGTCTGTTAATATCAACATCACAGCTATTAGATCTCTGTTGGTCACCAGGAGGCGGTATAGTAGATAACCACAAATATTACCAAGACGGTATTAGCTCTCTGATTCACTGTTGATCACCAGGAGGCTCAATAGTAGACAACCATAAAAATTAACCAAGCATGGTCGACGGCTTTAACACACTTTAGCTTTAGCACAAACTCGCATTGCCCTCGTTAAGAATTCGTTCCAGTCTGGTCATTAAATTCGATGGATTAAGACTGGAGCGCTGACCACAAGTCTGCTCCTCGATCTACAGACAAAACTGACCTCCATACAATACCAGAGCAAATCGCATCACATTTAAATGAACTAGGCTGAATGGGGGTTCGTTTTGGAGAAATAATGGGTATCAGTTTGCATGCTGCACCAGATACATGCCATAACATGAGCGTCGGTTTAGTGCATACGCTGCCTAATTGCATATCATAGCATCGGTCCCGATGCCATGCATATAAGCGGAGCCGACTAAATATATATAAAATACACATCATTTTCATGGTAATTTTAAGTAATCCAGAGACATTTTGAAAAGAAAATTAAACATTGATATGGAAAGTTTGAAAGATCGTGTCAATTTTACAATGTAAATTTTGATCATTAAAATAAATCTTTGCTTTGTTATCCATTTTTATATCTGCAGATGTGGTCAACATTCTGTATAAGTGGATACAGCTTGTATATGTGATCAGCCTGGGGTTGATTGCAGATGACATTCAAGACCATTGTCAAGGTAACGGTGTGTGTGTGATTTGGATTTTTAACATAGCTTGAACAATTTTTCAGTCACATTCCTATTCTTAAATTTGGCAGTTTATGGTGATTTCTTGCAATGGAGCATCATGCTGCATACATGTAGCATCATGTCCCATCCAGTCACATTATCCTGACACAGGGCCAACAAGTCCTAACACTAACCTTGTAATGCTGAGTGCCAAGCAAGACAACTGTTAGTACCATTTATAGAAGTCTTTGGTATGACTCTGCCAAGGTTCAAACCCATGTCCTCCTGCATACTAGGCAAATGAATTAACCACTTAGGCCACTGGAGCAATGTCAGGGTAAGGTATAGTTCTTGAGGTTGTATGGCTTTTAACTTACCAGTCTAGTTTGGATTCCAGGATTTTGACACACAAGTAGTCATTTTTGTCAGAGGGGAATTTTCCATGTTCTTGGGAGTAGGTTTTATATGAGAACAGTATGAACAAATAGTACCCTTGCAGTATATTTCAAAAGATGTGTGATCGATAAATACTTTGAGTTAAGACAAAGCTTAATTTATTGTCATTGTTGTGTGTTACAACAATTGCACTATGTCAGTAGCTACTGATAGGCTTTCTCGCGTACCCATGTTAGCTGAGTCTGAAACTTGAAACCATGCAGACAGTGGTGAGTGCTTTAGACTGCTCAGCCACTCAGGGCCCTGCTAAACTTTGTCTTTTCATAATTAAAAGATGATGAGAAACTGGTCCCTCATTTTACACTCATTTAATTAAACGCTGTTCCTAATCATGGTACCACTATCAACCTCATGACCCAAATTAGATAAATGTATACAATATGACTTGAAAGAAGCTTGGTGTATTAACAGCTGCCTCGCTTGGCGCTCAGCATTAAGAGGTTAGTGTTAGAACTGGTGGGCCTGGTGTCAGGATAATGTGACTGGGTGGGACATCATGCTACATGTCTGCGGCATGATGCCCCAGTTCTAGACATCACTATAAACTGCCTCACTGCAGACATCGTAGCGATATGAGTGAAAAATTGTTAAAGCTACATTAAAAATCTTAATCAAACAAACAAACAAACAAAATCCTTATGGTGAATCATTGCTTACCTTTGTGCAAATACACTGGTGTGTATATAGCACACCATGCATACCAAATGGGTTTAATGGATAAAAGTATGCAATATTATTAGTATTGATCTCTTTCATATAATGAGAAACAAAAAACCATAGAAACAGATATTAGAAAGCTGCAGCCTATTCTTAATTTTTGCTGTTATTCAAGTAATGAAGGTCATTATGCTGCTGTATACACTACACTGGAATAATGATTTTATTTTAGAATTATTCTTTGTGTGACCAATGTATAATCTTCTAAAGAGCAGAACAGATTTTTAATTTTTAATACACAGTGCATTTATGGCCCAGCTTAGTTGTTTCACACGACATTATGATTAGCTAGCTCTGTGTGGGTTTGAATCTTAGGCGCAGCCAATGTTGGTATGTGAGAAAGCTTGCTGGCTGCTTCTCATGGGTCGGTGGTTCTTTTAGGGGGTCTCCTGGTGTCAAGTGCCAAATTTTTCGTCAGTGAAATCCATTAATTAATTCTTAGTCTAGCCGACAATTAACTGTTATCTTGGAGTAGAGTTTGGATGAAGGAATGTTTACCTAACTGGGTCACATTGGTACTATGTTTATAGTAAAAATGAACTAGGTGTAGGACAGGCTTAAAAAGAGGAAAATACTCACGTATAGCTGTCAAGGTGATTGAGAGAAATGGTAGGGTGTTATTTTGACCCCAGGTGGCATTTTTGGCATCTTGATAGGCAGTTTTCCAAATGTCTGTAGGGATAGCATTTATTCCGATTGGTCAAATATCAAATCAGAGGGGTGGGTCGATCCCCAATATTGAAGGGAATATATATACTCCGAACCACATGAATTTTAGCAGTCTAGGAATTACCTCTGCAAGAGAGGGTCCGTATTATTAATTCCGAAAATACGCAGTAGAAGACTCCGAGCGGACTTTAGGAAAAGACGTTTGTAAAATTGTGGTTCCAGGAAATAAAACTGAATTTGGAACGATTGTAAGACGCCAAAAACACAAGGAAAATAGCTTGTTTGAAGAGAGAGAGAAATAGCGAGGAAGTCGAAACTCAAGGAGGGAAAAGAAGTCAGAAGTCAGAGGTGTGGAATCTCACGTTCAACCAAAGGGCAGGTTAAAGTCGTGACGCACGCAGAAGGAAGAACCAGTCGAGCAGGTCATTGTGAATTTCCCAAGCAGTCCAATGTTAATGAACACTTGATTTCGTGATGAAATTTGCTATCAGCTATTAATGGCTAAATTTGTCTATTTTTATTAATGTGTGAAATTTAATTAATGTATCTAGTGTTTTAAACTTCGGTTTTAATGTGTTTCTGAACTAAGCGTATTCAGAAGGAAAGAAATTGTAATTTACTGTGCCTTTTATTCTCTTGATTTTTGATTAAATTCTTTATTTATCTTTATGGGGGCTCGTGTGTTGTCTTTGTTCAAGATACCATCTCAGATTACCATATCCATTCTAACCGGGCAAATCACACCGTAGAGGTCATTCCTTAGATAAACGAGTATTAGCGGGAGGCGGTTTCGAGTGTTGTTTTCCAAGTTGCGCAATACCTCTGACCAGGGACATGTGCAATATTGTACTAATAGCGCTTGATACCAAACGCCCGTTACACCTGGGTTCTTCCTCCACTATTAATACTGACTGCCATATATAGCCTATTTTGTGCTGAAAAATGGCGTTAAACTCTTCAACAACAATGTTATGATTAGCCTTTACTACCACTTGACAATATAACATGGTGGGCTTTGCATTTGTTAAATATTAAATATGATTCATAAGAGTATATTTCTGGCTGTGATTGCTTTTTTCATTATTCACATCCATGACATAGAGTAGCAATTTGAACTTGTATAGGTATTGTAACATTTTATGATAGATATAAACTTTGATCAGTGGAAATATTATTGTTGATAGCAGATATTAAGGTCTTGAAGTTAAAGTGAACCTTGTCCTTTTGGAATGATTTTGGATTGCTTGAACCCTTACCTATACTATATTAAACTAGCATAGGGGATATTCTTCCACCCCAAATTGTCACCAGAAATTAAAAAATTCCTGTATCTTGATCATTATAGGGGGACAACGGTACATCAGTGTATATATATATCTTCAGTACTTTTGTGGATTACCAATTTTCATAGATTTTATGGATTTCATTGTTACTTTCCAACCATCAATATAACGACACAACGAACAATCACCATTCTGTGGAAATAATGTGACTCACTCATAAATCCATGAAATTAAGAACCGATGAAAATGTATTTAGAAAAAAAATAAAACCATAAAAATTCATACTCTAAAAAAATAAATGAATTTATTGTTAGTATAGGTCTTTTAGTTGAAGTCATAGTTTTCAATACATTTTACTGTAACATAAAGAAGCTTGTGAAAATATTTAGCACAAAGAAAATCACCTACATATATGATTATAGGTATTTGATTATGTGTACGTGTTTGGAAAAGAAACACCATCATTGTACATTTTCATGCTGCATAATTACCATTTTAATTTTATCCCTAAGTGTCTCTGCAATACACCCATTTCTTTACCTCCTTTTGTTAGAAACCACACTTACCGAAGTCAGATTGTTACTATTAGGTTTGAATGTAATTGCAGTCTTCAATCGAGTCTTTACAAAAAAATAGATCTGGAACATTATTACAGGGCAACAACCCCACATTAGAATAAAGATATCTTGTTGAGAATTACACACCAGTACGTATTTGATTCAAGTCGAAAACCAATCTTTTTATTTTTTTAATAGCAATGGAATGATGCATTTAGTTCAGCACTAGGATGAATTATTGTTATATATGCCGTGTTTGATATTAAGCTGTATATGTTTGAAGATCATATAGGGATTCTGTCGGTTAAAGTCCATAGAAATTAATTTTTTCAGACTGCTATAATGTTGTGCATATGCGGTGGGTGGAGCCAAATTGTGTTTTGATATTGATAAAAAAAAATACTGTAGGTTATTTTGTAATGTCTAGGTTCTAAATTGGTTAATAAAATATGATGTTGTTTTGGTTGTGTGTAAATTTGTATCATTTTTAAGAATAACATTGATCTTGTAGAGCATTCAGTGTAATTTGGATATATTTGACATCTCTTTGAAGATTCTTTTACCAATTTTTGTTACCCCCCCCCCCCCCCCATCACCACCAAAGCACAATGAATCACTTGTAAGTCCCAGAAATAAAATTGATAAAACAAATGAGGTGTTGAATAGAATGGGTGGTTCTGTCAGTTTGGAAAGGACCCTCTTGAACTGTATATTACCCTTTTGATATTCATTTATCCTGTATAAAATCCAATTAACTAGTTTGAGATTGGGTGGAGCTCAAATGTAACCTTGTAACAGAAGATTGGTCTTGTTGATAGAAGGGTGTTATATTTAGCCATTTGGAAATACTATATCCAGAACTGAAAAGTACATCACATCAGTAAATTAAAATTTAAATACAAGTAATACCTTAACTCTTGTAATTGCTGAGTAGATCGCATCAATAAATTAAAATTTAAATACAATACTATACCTCTTGTAATTGCCGTGTAGATTGCATCAATAAATTAAAATTTAAATACAAGTAATACCGTACCTCTTGTAATTGCTGTGTAGATTGCATCAATAAATTAAAATTTTAATACAATTAATACCGTACCGCTTGTAATTGCTGAGTAGATCGCATCAATAAATTAAAATTTTAATACAAGTAATACCGTACCTCTTGTAATTGCTGAGTAGATCACATCAATAAATTAAGTAATACCATACATTGTACGATTGCTAAGTACATCGCATTAAAAAATTAAAATTTCAATTCAGGTAATAGTAGATATACATAACATATAATCATGGACAAAAACCAAAATGCAATACAAATTAAACATACAAGTACATAACCACTTTTGTGTAAAAATGTATGCAGAAACAAAGCCTGATTATGTTTTAGTTCAGCTGTTATGCATTGCCTGATCATGTTTTAGTTCAGCTCTTATGCATTGCCTGATCATGTTTTAGTTCAGCTCTTATGAATTGCCTGATCATGTTTTAGTTCAGCTCTTATGCATAAACGATGAGTACATATAATTATGTGACCAGAAATGGAAAGCAGCGCTGTAATAGTAAAGTATTACATATTTAAAATGGAAAGCAGCGCTGTAATAGTAAAGTATTACATATTTAAAATTTAAAGCAGCGCTGTAATAGTAAAGTATTACATATTTAAAATGGAAAGCAGCGCTGTAATAGTAAAGTATTACATATTTAAAATGGAAAGCAGCGCTGTAATAGTAAAGTATTACATATTTAAAATTAGTCCCCTGCATTAAATTATGTCTGAGTTAAAAGAAGTTATCAGCTTAATATACTAATTAAGATACATCTAAGTTTGAAAAACGGATACTCTGAAGCGTCAGAATTGCTGGATTTCCACTTTTAAGGCAACAGGTGTTTTAACATAGATTTTGAGCAAATAGTTTGGAATAGGTAGCAGACACACATGATTTTATAAAAAAAATAGCTGAAAAATCTTGATAAGTATTTGGTGGGTTTTGCCAGTAGATGACTTTGTATGAAAACTTTGGTCCAGATGATTCGTAGTTTGACTTGGTTTTGATCTCCCTTTCATGATAGTTTTAGAATCTTCCATAGGGTTGGTTAAGTAGTTTACCCTGAACTTGACTACTTGAAGTTACCAATGTTACGGAAGTATTGGTCTCTAAAAGTTTTGAACTATTTGTGTCTGACAGGTGCACTAGTAAATGATTGCTTCAGGTTAAATTTGACCGTATTTAGTTTTCCATCATTATCTAGTCATTTGAAATACTTGACATTTTTAAATCAAGATTTATTTTTGAATAAGCAAATAAATCAGATGAATTACAAAAGTAATCTAATATTACTAATAATACTGTTAATTCAGAATGATAATCACTGGTGCTTATGTATAGACATTATTTTTTTAAGAAGTAGTTTGTGATAATTAAAATGTTCACATGATTATTATGTTACTTTGCATATGACTTTACACTAAAAGGTACTCCCTGTGCAGTGGACATTTCATATAAAGTGAAAAAGTTTATTTGATGCATGCTCAGCTTTCATCTGATACGTTTGCATGAAAGAGCATGCAGGCATCACATTACTTTAAAGAAATGTGTGAATGTTGACATCAGTTCTGGACACTTTTATAACAGGGTAGTAAAATGGCTTGATGCTGTTGGTTGCTATTAAAGAGATGTCATGTAAATAATTCCCATGCAGCCATCTTGTTTGTTTTCTTTTTATACTCACCTGACTCTTATGTTCCTTGCATGTCACATAACATGCATTGTCAGTGCACAGTTGTTATTTAGAATTTTCCTGACATGAATTTGCACAATTAATGCTGGTCAGATATTTTTATTTGATGCCAGTCCATAATTCAGTATGACCATCAGTACATTTTTTTAAAAATAAAAACCTGTAAAGAACTTCTAAAAGACCTCTTAACAGATATTGACAAAATTTAACAAAAATTGGCATGACATTTGTTTCCAAATTATTTTCAGCTAATGTCATCATGATGCCAATTCACCATTAGATATGTCTTACATTATTGACTTAGAAAAATCTTTAAATGATTCTTTTCAAAACACACTTAAGAGAATGTGACTGAAGATAACAGAAATAACTCAAGCATAAATGCCTTTGAAATTTTTGTAAATGGTGCCAAAATATCATCAAATATGACCACTGTTGCTAAAAAAAAACCAACTTTAAATGACTTAATCAGAAACAGCACTCAAGCTTCCTGCATAAAGGGTTTTCAAATTTGGATAAATGATGTCATTACACTTTCAAAAGGGGGCCCCGAGTGGCCGAGTGGTCTAAAGCGCTGTCCGTTACGGACCACTGCCATCTCACCTCTGTCTACGTGTATTCGAGTCTAAGATTCGGCAAATGTAGTTATGTGAGAAAGCTTGCCAGTAGCTTCTCGTGGGTCGGTGGTTCTTTTCTGGGGTTTTTCCGGGTTCTTCCTCCACCAATAATACTGGCCGCCATGTATAGCCTATATTGTGCTGAAAAATGGCATTAAACCATAAAAAACAAACAAACAAACAAACACTTTCAAAATTGGCTACCATTACTGAAAATAAAAAAAAAATAAAACATTTTAATGGTGTCTCAACAAATGCACATTTCAAGAAGGTGTTTCATAAATGTACACATTTCAATATGTAGAAGGTGTTTCATAAATGTACACTTTTCAGTATGTAGAAGGTGTTTCATAAATGTACACATTTCAATACATGTATGTAGAAGGTGTTTCATAAATGTACACATTTCAATATGTAGAAGGTGTTTCATAAATGTACACATTGGTGTCCAGACACCATAGAACGTGACCACTTTTTCTTCAGAAGAATAGAATGACAAATGGATTTTTTCCCCTCTAAACTATGAAGCGTTTCACTTCAGATATGTCATTAAAGTAAAATATTCAGAATGTTGCTAATGAATGTCCCTACTTCTTGGAACATTTGCTTATTTATTAATTTTTTTAAAAGTATATCTGTATACTAGACTCCCAGATTAGGAGAATTGTGTAAATGGAATAGGAATTAAATATTCCCAATTCTACATTAAACATTGCATGTCGTATCAATGCAAGATTTGTACATGTTACTAAACTTTTTGTATGATTGGATGGAAAGTCCTGTTTGAAAACATGTGGTAATGAATTATGGCAAGACTGACTCATGCCACACACTAGAGGAAATTAAATATGAAAGAGGTTTCATTTCATGTGAAAATTCAATACTCATATTTTGAATTATATTAAGAACTGATTTGTTCCACACCATTTGGCTATGAGATTATGTATAGCCAGCTTGTCAAGTCAACCTGAAATTAACTAATAAAATGTCAAATCGTCTTTGTTGGAATATATTATGATTTGTGACTTGTATACATATGGTAGTTTTCCCTGATGTTACTGAGGGAAATCTCAAGATAGATAGTTATTAATGACTTTATTATTATTCAAACTTTGAAATTTGTGTTCAGTGTATTAGTCATATTTCCTATACTTCATGATTAAAACTTGTGCAGTATATATATAACTCATTTTTTTTTACTTGATTGACAAATTTTACACAACAGCGTATAGAGATGAGTTAATGTAGCATTGCATTGGCTAAGATTTGTTATTATCCCGGTTGTACATATTTTGGAAACCTCGGACAAATTTCCTAGGAAAAACCTCAAAGTATTTGTTAGAAAAGGAAACACATTTTGGGGACTATTTCTGAATACATTCTAATACATCGACTTCCATGCAATTTTCCATTAGCGTAATGCCTAGTTGCGTTAAAAACATTGTTTTCTATTGGTCATTAGTTCTTTTTTTTTTGCTCAATGGACCCATCATTTTTGTATGGAGACCACTCTGTATTAAAAATGCCCACCGTATCATTCTTTTTTCACAGGTTTACCTGTCTGTGTCCAGTTCAGTTATGGTCTGCCTTAGATCTGAAGAAAAAAAAAGTCTAAAATCTGGACACAAATTTGGATTCTGACCATGACTGAAATTTGGGTTAGAAAAAAAACGTTTTAAAATAAATAGGGTTTTCCCTCTGTATTCTGTAGTGCAACTAAAACATCCAGATTATTTGGTATCACTGTAGAACTAAATCTGTCTACCATTCTAAAATACCACCCACTTTTGTGTATCGTACATGACCTTGACACTACAGAGTTTGGCAGTAGGCTACTACCTCCTGCCAAGGGTTAATGTATTAAATCTTCCATTTTGAAAGCAGTTCATGTTGGTAGTTCTACAGGGACCTGGGCTTGCCTTCCAGTAAAAATGCTGTAATTCTTTCAACAAATGGCCAGGTCACCATAGCCTCACTTTCTGATATCTTTTAAGCAGCCTCTATTAGCCTGCAGAAGAAGGAATATCTAATTGCCAATGGCTTAGTATTGTTGGTTAGAAGTAGTTGCAAAGACTTCTTGGCATTCATCCTCCTTGTTCATTTATGGTCTTGTCATTGGAGCTTCTCCACAGCAAAAGCCCAAGGAAGTAGTTTACAGGGACAAGGATTGACAACTGTAGGGACTTGCCATCTCCATTGTAGACTGTACTTATTTCTTTGATTCCAGTTGGCGGCTGACAAAATGTTTTTCACAGCTTAGTCAAGCATAATGGTTGATGGTTGGATTCTTTCTATCATAAGAGATGGTTACTGGCTTCAGCTTGGGGCTCACTCTCCCTATTTGTTTCTGCCTTTTAACTCTGGTTCAGTTAAAGGAAGAGGTACACAATTGAGTGCAGTGTTGAGGGGGTGTAAAAGGACCTTTGGCCTTCTATTGCCAGATTTGCTGCCTCATGTCCCTGTCTAAATCATTCATCTGTGGAGGATGTGTTGAGAGCTGCATTTTGGCACTTTTTTTCTCCTTTTACCTTCAATAATTAGCCCATCCAAGCAACGGCTGATTCTCATTAAGCCCAATCATCATTGCTCAAAAAGTAGTCCATGCAAATTCCATCCTGCTGCCGTCTCCTGCTCTCAGATGACGATGAATATTCCTTGTGTTTGTGTTTTGTTTGCCAGTTTTGGGCTCATCAGACCTTCAACCAAATTCAGCTATGCAGTTAACATATTACTGATATTAAATTATAGTTTTTTTTGGTGGTGATAGGGTTACGATAATTTTAATAATGTAATATTTACAAGTTGCTATTGCCAGATTTTATCATCCTCCTTCTAAACACTGATGTTCCACTTTAGGCTGCTCTCTCAGATATATGAAAAGGGTCTTTCACACATACCCAATATATGGGGCTTTCATGTAGTTCACGTCCTGAATTCTGTTTCACTTTAATGGTAAGATAGAATTTCAGTCGTTCAATTGGGTATTTTCCTCTCAGAAATGTACACGCTTTGCAATTACAATAGGTATGTATTGCACCATAAAAATTAGGTGTACACTCCAAATTTAAATAATTTGTTGAGTGAGTGCTAAACTTAGTATTTTCACCTGTAAGATGAAAGATGTCCATTATTCCCTTAGAGGAAGCAAATTTTAATTTTATTGTATTGGCTAGCTATATATATAATAGACTGAAGAAGGAGATATTTTTTACCCGTGTGATCATGCCATCAGTTTACAGTCTATTGGTTTACAGTCTATTGGTTTGCAGTCTATTGGTTTTGTATGTGTACATTCACACAGAAGATATTTGTAGTAACATAATTCTCCCTCTCTGTTGAAGGTAAAACAGCATATGCAATAAAACATATTGAAGAATGAATTTTCTTATTGTTGTACATATATTTGAATTTGGTTGGTATGCATGTGAAGAATGAATTTTCTTATTGTTGTACATATATTTGAATTTGGTTGGTATGCATGTGAAGTGGCCATATTGTTATACATATATTTGAATTTGGTTGGTATGCATGTGAAGTGGCCATATTGTTGTACATATATTTGAATTTGGTTGGTATGCATGTGAAGTGGCCATATTGTTGTACATATATTTGAATTTGGTTGGTATGCATGTGAAGTGGCCATACAACTACAGGATAAAAGCATCTAAAAATAGGTCAGGGAAAATGTCAATGTTGACAGCTGCGAGTGATAAATTATTTATCATATTTCACTCCAGTGAATTTTAAAAAAAAACTCTCTCAGAAACTTCAATGATTCATGACTTAGTATAAAATAAATATTATCGGTGAGTGAACTTGTGGATGCTACTTTTAAGAAATACCTTGACTGATGTTTTGCCTAAGTCTTATTTTAATTTTTAAGATTGATGGCAGTAATTAGTATAATATGTGGAACTAAAATGGCAGCAAATAATTTCATCGTTGTTGAAATTTTTTAGCATGTTGGCCCATATCACATTCCATTAGGAAGGTTTCTTTGGCCACTGTATTTCTTAAAATCTTTGTGTCACTAACGTGCTAAAAAGAAAGATGTGGTAAAAGTTAGTGACAAGAAAAATAAAATTGATTTAGAAGATATAGTTATGTGGAATGTATATCTTACACATTCCCTGCATATGAAAAACATTCTGCATATGGAGATATGGAGAAGTAAATGCTAGCAAAATACGAGTTGTAGGTGTTTTTTGTCTATTTTAAAATATACTACCGGTATATTAAATTTGTAACACTAATTGCAGTACTATATAATGGTAAGAAAATGTTTCTTTAAAGGCAATATTTTAATTACATTCAATACATAGTCTTTCAGGCAGTTTAAATTCTTAACCATCATCATGAAATAATAATGCCTGAATTGATATGATGAATGCATATTTTCATTGCTCACAATCGAAACCAATACTCCAAATCATTTTCATTGTCCTCTGTCACAATGTAAAATAGAGAGACTGCTGTGCTTTTTATGGAGCTAGGCTTGTCGGCCCAAAGAACTGAAGGCAGAACTGAACAAATATTTGAACAAAACCTTCATTTAACAAGTTAGTTTTATATCACTGTGAAATGAAGATAAACTCTTTTTAAATTTCTTGACTTCTCAAGCACAATGCATAGTTTTTGAAACTGTTTGGTGCTAGTCAGGCCCATATTTACTTAAGGTCTATTATTATATTATTTGCTTGTATGGTTTGTATTAGAAGAACAGACCTTACAGTTATCTCACCTTTTCACCTATAAACATTATAATTATCATTATAATTATCACCTACAGTGCTTTCTGTGTTCAGTGCTTTCTTTCAATGTTTTCATGCTCTTTTTTATAAGTGCAGTGTTTAAAAATAGCATTCTGTTATGACAGTGTACTAATTCTCTCTCCTGCAGAATGATGCAGGAAATATTATTGTACAGCCATTTTAGGAAGCCATTCTAGCACTGTTTGTGACTTTGGGTCCAGTAGCTGGAAAAGTAGCTGCAATGAGGCTGTTGGAACTGCATCCAGAATGACTATGAAACAGGTGTTTGATGGATGCATCACCATAATATGTGAAAACACTAAAGGATTGTTTCTATGATGAGAAAGTAGAATTCACTGCTGTGTCTGCCACAGTTACATTTACCAGTGATTAACATTAACTTAACTAATGAGAGAAAACTCTCAGCTGCATTTTAACAAGGATGCACTTATCATTGTAACAGTGTGTGGTCAAAGACAGTCATGATCATAAAAGACATTATTCAGTGGTGCAATGAGTTTGCTTTTGTGTGAACTTGGTCCCCAGAACATATAATTGACAGAGACTTGAATATTCCACATACACATAGTTTTTCTTTAATTGCATGACAGTTGTACCAGGTTAATTGGTTGGAAGTACATGTTGCATCTGATCAAGGTCAACCTGTCAAGCAATTATACTGTGATTACATTACTACTAACATTATTAACAGAAGCACTATGATAAACCCAGCTTGTTGCTATTGTCAATAAACTAAGCATAAAAATCCAACAAGTTTAGTAAAGTTTATCAAATAATTTTCCTGGAATACCCCTCCCCCCAGTAGTCCTAAAAGTTCTATCACAATTCCAAATATAAAGAATATTCTAAATGAATTCCAATCTTGAATGTGCTAAAGTATGAATGGTCTTGATTGTGCCAATGTACCATTAGTCTGGTGTTTCATAATGATATAATCCAGAATGTCTTTGAACGAATTTACAATAATATTGAAATATTGTTCCATAAGTCAAATTGCACTTTGTAATTCCAGTGTTGCGTATATCTGATTTATGATATATTTATTTTAATTTTAATTGATTGTTTTTAAGTTTGAAAATCTGTTTAATTTTAATTTCATTATATGTCAAAATAATGTAATTTTATTTACTAGGGATTTGATAATTTTCCAGAAATTCTGTTTGGTTATTCAAAAACCAAAAATTAGTAACATTGTATCCAAGTTGGCCTACTTGATTTGCAAGTTGGATGTAAACTACTTTTATTCATTTGTAATGTGGGATTGTTAAGGGTGAAATCGAGGCTGTATTAATACATGACCTTAGGCTTGTAAATAGCTTTGGATGAAGTAAATAACTCTTTTTTTTAATTTTATCCTCAAAGTAAAATGATTGGTTCTCATCAGGGTCATGTTACGACTACATGATATAAACAAGATCACACGACCCTCATGTCAAAATCCAGTATTTTCCATATTTGTGCAGAATTTAGATTGAATAAGATATGTTTTGAGAAATTTGGTCTTTAACTTTTACATTGGAAAGTTTCTGTTGTAGCTAATTTATAGTAATGTTATATTTTCTTTTGTTCAGTTTGATTTTAAAGGATTCATTTGTATTTCTGGAAATATTTGATGTGCTCATACAAAATTCTTGGACAAAGACAGCTTAATCAGATTTTCAACACTGGAGTGATCATTTTTGTGATTATACAAGAACTATAGATAAACAGTACAGACTACAGGATATGTCATTGTCTTCCATCTTGGAGTTTCCAACAGGACTCAAACTTGAACCTATTATGACTAGGACTTTTGTAATTTTATTCGTGGATTATTTTTGGATTTGATTCTTAATACTGCAAGTTCTTTTTCCATTTTTACAATCTTTTTCCAAAGATATAAATTATTTGTTAAATTTTTTAAAGCTTGTTGTTTTAATTTTTTCTTTGTTACTGTTTATCAGAGCCTAAACTCATAACACCAGTAAATAATTTATATTGCACATCACCACAGCACAGGCCATAATAGGTACATCATCACTTCCAGTGTTAGATTATTTAGTTTGGAATGTTACTAAAGTTTATTCAGATCTTTAAATATTAAGACTTCATTTAGAAATTCTAATTAATTAATTAATTAATTAATTAATTAATTAATTAATTAATTAATTAATTAATTAATTTGAATTTATATCATAATACTGTAAGTTATTTTTTACTTCATTACTTTGTATTTTAGGGAAATAAATTATTTGTTGAATTTTACAAACTTTTTATTTTTTGGTCTTTTTCTATTACTTTAACACCATAGAGTCACAATACCACCCATTACTACTTTTCTTATATATCAAGTTACATATTGCCTAAGTTAAATATTCTATTGGAAAATTACCAAGGCTACTTGAAAAGCAATAGTTAAATATTCTATTGGAAAATACCAAGGCTACTTGAAAAGCAATAGTTAAATATTCTATTGGAAAATTACCAAGGCTACTTGAAAAGCAATAGTTAAATATTCTATTGGAAAATTACCAAGGCTACTTGAAAAGCAATAACTAATTGTCTGCAATTGACCGTGGTGAAAGATTTATATTAAACATTATGGTGTCTTACAGTTGTGTCTTACATTTGACAATAAATTTCAATACTGATCACTACAGTTTGCATTTAACAATAAAGACTACGATGACACAGTAATTGGCCTTCTAAGAATACCATTTTTTTCCTGTTTGAAAAAATCAAAATTAGTTTATTTTCATGTAAATCTGTGTAACCTGCCAATTGTTTGTGATTTATATTAAGTTAATGTACTGTCACATTGCTTTGATTACAAAGACAAAAGAATTATATTTTATTTATCACCTTGGAGAATGTTGGAATCCTTGGCACTTCTGTTAAGTCATTGCTGTCAACACCCAGTCAAAAAGTTATGTATAAAACAGTAATCAGAAACTAAATGGAACCTCTTGAACATAATGAGACAGTGATTCTACTTTAAAGCTATATTTTTATATGGGTCATATAGTTTACACTATTTTAGTTCATTTCCTATATTATAGGTAACCAGAGAAGCTAATGTGTCAAAGGTCAAACCGCAGAGAGCTGTTTCTAATTTAGAGGGGTTTAAATTGAGGGGAAAATTTGGTTGACACTGTAAAGAAATACATGTTACATACCTGCCTAGAAACAACTAGACCATAAACTCCTCAGGAACACTACCATAGCTGCAAAATCAGAAGCACATTTATTTTCTTGTTTCTGGCATTTCACCCTCTAGACATGAAAATTGAGAAGCCTGGGAGGATTATGAAAAAAAAGCATATTGGAATTTGAATCTGCTGAAATAAGCATTATTTTGTTATGAAAAAATCCTTTGAATCTTGTGATGACCTGAATTTAGAATAAAATCATTCATTGATAAAAGACTTTCAAATATGGTAAAAGAGGAGCATACTTTACAATATCATTGAAGAAATAAGACATGTATTTTTAAAAAGTTTATAACATTTAAAAAATATGGGTCTTGTTTTGCTTAAGTTATAGAAAAATCTTTTGATTTCATTTGGAAAGACTGAGAAAAAAAATATTCTTATTATTAAAAGTTGGAATGATTGATAATTTAACAAAATTTGATTAATTTTAAAAGTGCAGGTATTTTGTGATACAGTTTCAGTGTTAAGTCAAGCATATGTAAGAAAGCATAAGCATCAAGCATAAGGGTAAATGCAGATTGGAGCAATGAAGTGGAGTCAGAGCCTAGAATGTGAGTCAGGAGTGGAGTGTAGAGCCTGGAATGTGAGTCAGGAGTGGAGTGTAGAGCCTGGAATGTGAGTCAGGAGTGGAGTGTAGAGCCTGGAATGTGAGTCAGGAGTGGAGTGTAGAGCCTGGAATGTGAGTCAGTAGTGGAGTGCAGAGCCTGGAATGTGGGGTTTGAGAGTAATAATCAAGACAACATTATAGAGTTGTCCTTAGCATGTGTTTATTCTCAAGTTATGTCATTTCAGTACAGTTTTCTTTGTTGTAGTAAGATTTGGGTATTTTTGTATGAATATTTATGTATAGGTAATTAAAAAAAAGGTGTAAAAATTAATATCAACACTGTAAAATCAACACTTGATTGACAGTAAAGATATGATGATCAGCAACATAAATGATGTATTATCTGTTTATGTGTAAAGTAAGTGATGTCAGGTGTCTTGTGTGAATTTTATAGGACATACTAATGCAGATTTGTAATCTGGACTTCATCAAAAGCAAGTAATGAATAAAACAAGTACAACTGTTCGAAAAATGGCAGATGTGTAGCAGCTGTACTGTGTCCTGTCAGAAGTGGATAGAATAAATTCCAGTGTATCTTTTTTGATGCAGGATTAATTGCAGGATTCACATTGGTTTCAGAAAATTTAAGCAAAGAACTCTAATGTGCATCAGTCATGTATTATATTTTTAAGCTTTATCATCATTTCTTCATTAAATCTCTCCATTTTATCAACTGGAGGGTGATTTTCCCTTTCAAAAAATTTAAAAGTGACCTGTCATCAGATTTTGTTGAAATGTAATGTGATATGTAGAATAAAAGCAATGCCAACATATCCTTAAGACAGAAGAACCTTCACAGAGAATTCCACTTGTCCATTCTTCCTAATGAGTCCATGGTTAAGGATGACTCATTTTATCTTCTTATAATAGTTAGAAAATATAGTCACATTATTGCATTTTGTTCCTGAAGTACAAGTGGCAGGAAAACATAGTTTTGGATCCTTATCTATAATTCACAATTTGATCCTTAAATTGTTCAGCCTATGGCAGCTAAAGATATTAAGCTAGTAAATTCTATCTTGCGATTTGATGGATGATTATATTGAGATGGTTTTGAATTCCAGACTGATAAGATTTCCTTGTAACATGGGGTCATGATTTTTATTCCCAGGTCAAAGGTCAATAATCATGGCATAATCGTCAGTTAGTACAAGTTATAAAGCTGCTTGTGAGCATTATTTTTGTCAGCTGAATGAGTGATTGTGTCTTGGGTTCATGTGCAGAGAAAGACATTGATTTGCAACAAAGAAATATTTGTTAAATGATCAAGAGGCAAGCAGGAATTTGTATTGTCAGGCTTTAATTCTTTGTGAATTTGTATTGTCAGGCTTTAATTCTTTGTGAATTTGTATTGTCAGGCTTTACTTCTTTGTGTCATTTTTTTATTGACATTTTGTATCACACTGCCATCAGTGCTGTTTTAGAGTACCACATATGCAATTTAAAAATTGTGTTGTTTGTTTTTTAGGCAAATGACAAAAATTGATTCACAGTTCTAGAAAAGAAAAGATTGGAAAAAGAAGCTGAATGTTGACTTGAAAGCAATTTAAATGAATATTCTTTTATATTTTCATATATATTCTTTGAAATTACTGCAACATATGTCTTTTTTTAGTCATGTGGCCTCTTGAAAATTGCCGATTTTAGAGGGATTTTTTTGTAGCTGCTGTTGGAAATGGTAGTAAACATAATTATAATAATAATAATAATAATAATAATAATAATAATAATGATAATAATAATAAAAATAAGGACATTGTACAGTGCCTAATCTAGAACCTCCAAGTATTTTACATTAGAAAACACCTATAACATAAAAAAAACATATATGATATTATTACCAAAAAAGACAACAACAAAAAACATGCCCAAGAAAACAAACACCATATTATTAGAAAACTAAATGTGCTGAAAATATTTAAGTTTGGAAACATTATTAAGTCTTTAAGTTTATTCTTGCAGTCAAAATAGGTGAGTTAAGAGTACTCTTGAATGGGATTATTGTGTCTAAGTGCAGTGGGCAATTCATTTTCACATTGTTGGGTCCTGGTATGCAAAAGAACTTTATCCCAATGACTTTGTTTTCAAAGTGGGAATAATGAGTGTATGATTGTCAGAAGAGGAACATAAGTATCTTTCTGGTGTGTACACATGGGTGAGGAAGGATAGGTATACTTGACTGGAATCTGTCAGTGAAACATAACACAGGGTAACAAATTTGTGTTTGATTCTGGATTGAATTGATAGCCAGTTTAGGGTACAGAGCAGCAAAGGGTGTGCTTCGAGCTCACCATGTATAATGCAATGCTCTTGAACGTTAAATGATACATGTATTGATATGCACATATGTGTGAAAACAGTCCATTTAACATGTAGTTTATCTTTAATGTTTGTAATTACCTAGAAATATATTGTGGGCTTTGGTAATAAATGCCTGTTTCTTGTAACTTATACAAATATGTACATAAATGCAAGAAATTAAACTAGCTTTTTTGTGCTTTGCAACCATTGCTACACACGTTTTCAGGAATTAAATAAAAGTAATTCATAAAAGTATCATCTTGTACCTAATGATAATCTATGGCATAATGGCAGGTAGCATTGTGAGAATATATGTTGATGCTTTTAAATTAAGTTCAGTGATAATTTAATTTGTCTGCTGTTTGCTGATGGGATGAAATAGGTCTAGTACACAGCATTGTATTCTCATACATGTATTAACAAAGCAGTTTTGATAATGCTGTTTTAGAGCAGTTGATAAAGCAAGCCATTTGTTGTATAATGGAGTATTACAGAGTGAAACTTTACATTAAACCATCTCCCCTTCATTCTCATAAAGTAGAATTAAAAAGATGGTAAACATGGAATCAGGACTAACAAAGATATTTATTCAACCCGTTTTGATAGTATTATCACTGAAAATAGTGAGAGAAAAAATCTAAAGAGAATAATGTTTTTCTTTTTACAAGAAAAGGTGTGTACTGGAAGAATAATGATAGTTTCTGACATAAGCAAGATGAGAATTGCCAATAAAAAGTGTTTTTACATGGGTTAGGTTATGTTTTGTTGTGTGTTTAATGCTATTTTTAGCTAATGATGGGTCATACATGGCTTAGGTTATGTTTTGTTATGGGTTTAATGCCATTTTTAGCTAAAGATGGGCCATACATTGCTTAGGTTATGTTTTGTTGTGGGTTTAATGCCATTTTTAGCTAATGATGGGCCATCCATGGCAACCAGTATAGTGGGTGGAGAAAGAACCTAGGAAAACCTTCACTGGTTAGCAGATATTTACATTTCACAGGGTTATGGTCAATGCTTGAGTTGGAATAGGCATTCTTATGGCTTGTGAATACTGTAGCATTAATTTTACTCAAGCATGCCTCATCAGAAGCTTAATGTAGGGATCACTTTAGTGTTCATATATCTGTCAATTTGTATGTCTGTTCATCGATACATCTATCCATACCTTTGATTAACCTCAATGTTAAAATTTAGATTGATTTGAAACTTAAATGTTCTAACTTGGGCAAATTAAACACCTCGGATGCAGAAGGTCACAGGTTTAAACCCCAGCTGAGTCATACCCAATACTTATAAAAATACCAACTGCTGCCTTGCTTGGTGCTCAGCATTAAGAGGTTAGTGTTATGACTGTTTGGCTTGTTGTCAGGATGTGTCTGGGTGGGGCATGATGCTACATGTCTGCGGCATGATGTCATAGTGGTGGACATCACTATAACCTGTCATACTGCAGACATTGTAGCGATTTGAATGATAAATGGTTTAAACTATATTAAAAATGCAAATCCCCCCCCCCCCCCATTTCCATGGTAATCATTTTATCCTAGAAGTTTATATTTGTTGAGGTGTAGGGCAGAGGCAGTTGCCTGTCGAAAAGTTGGATTTTGCAGTCAACATCAGCATAGAGAAGCCACTGGTCTAGCAAACTTAAATGTCCTCATGAAGGCCATACCTGTATGGGGACATGATTTATTTTCTCAGAAGTTGTAAATTTTGTAAAATATTGGTATGTATTTAGTATACTGACAGACAAGTGAAACTACAGCATTGGTTAAATTTGACCTGTAACACACTATTTGTATGGCTAGTGACATGACATGGATGGCATTTAGTTGGCATGTTGTACCCTGAAACAGCATTATGTCATAGTTTGAACCTTGCATCAAGGCACAAATGGCTATGTAGACAACCCAAAATGGTTGATTCCCAGTGCGGTTCATCTTCAGATGACAAATTTGTATGGCAGATACTGGCTGATGATAGTTATGATTAAAATTATTTTTAAAGTTCTGAAGCAAGTCAAAGTTTTAATGGAGATACCACTGGGTGATTTCGAGCCCAAAAATGGTGTTAAATACGAGTCCCAAATTCATACTAGATGGACAAAAATGGATTGCATGCTGTTGATCACTAATTCGTGTGGAAAAGGCAGAGTACAGTACCAAGTAAAATTAATTTTTTTCTCAAACATTTTTGCCCTGTCGTGCAACAAAACTTTGCTTCCCTTTTAGGGATAAGATAAACTAAATAATTAATAATGGAAAAAATGAAATTAAGAAGAAAAGATATTTCTTTGATCAAAATACTTCTGTCAGATGGATAAATTGAGCCATGCTTCTGATTGATTAGACCAGTAGATTTACAAATTTTGGTCCATAGAATGGCTTCTAGACCAGTAGATTTTTTATTGGTATAAATTTTTTGTTTTCTGTCAGATGAATAAATTGAGCTATGCTTCTGATCAAATATACCTGTAGATTTACAGATTTTGGTCCATAGAATGGTTCCAAGACCAGTAGATTTTGTTTGGTATGAAAAAAATATATATTTTTTTTATGGGGATTGAAAACAATATAAGTGCATTTTCTTTGGGCATAATGTGTATTCTCTTTATGGTATAATTAAACAAGCAAGTTTTGAACATAAATCAGGTTTAGAATATTATGGAAATGTTACAATAATAAATATAATGTTAATTAATGAAAAAGGAATAATTGTTTGTCTTGTAGTTCACTGCAAATAAATTTTTCAAATTAAATCCAATAAAATTACAAGTTTACTGCCTGGTGATGACTGATGACATTAACAGTGATTATTAAGTTTCACACTAAACAGGCTCTCAGAAGTGATCTAATACACATTTGCCTCAGAATCACTTTGTGTTTTACTAATGATGGAGAATGTCCTATCTATACCAGCATTAGAGTGTTGAAGTGATAGGACAATTATGCTTGACTGCATGCAAAGATGTTCTACCCCAGTATTATTGTTGCTGGATTGTAAGATTTCTGACTGCTTTCCAATATTTCTCCACGGAAGAAGTTATTGACTTGGGTTGGTTGTATTACAGAGTAGCATCCTTGATGGCTTCTTTATCTTCATGGCTAGATCTAAAAATCTTTTGGTAGGTTTCACTATTGTAAATAAAACCAAAAAGTAGAGACTGGTTTACATTACAAGTTTATAAATACATCACTCTATATAAATACATGATGTATTTGTACTTTTATGAATAATTTATCTCACTTTAAAATTAATTATCTTGTAATATATTGATGACTGATATATGATATCTAGGTATTGAGTATAATTTATGTGCATTAAAACTTCAAGTAGATTAAGAAGTACAAAAGATGCAAACACACTTGGGGACATTTCAAGTTGCCTAGACATGCTTAAACACAGATATCCAAATATTATTGCACTTGTAATATTTCTTAGCCAGTAGTTTCATAGCATTGAGAGAAAGCGCACGTTTCAGCATTTTACCATGAATTGAGCCCCCTGAAAATGCAAGATCTGCCCTTTACTTTGCGCTTAAAACATGATGAACAGTACAATAACAATTAAACATTACAAAAATCAAAATACTCAAGTCTGCTCATATTATTTATTATGGTCAGTCTCTCAATTCCTCCAATGGTCTGCCGGTTTTCATCAAAGGCTAAGAAGACATGATCAGCTTTTATTCTTTATTACTTGTGATACTTCGAAAGATGTCCATCATTTCGCCTGAACTCCCCAAATTCAAACAGTTTGGTAAATCTGCTGCTTGTTGTTTACATACACATTCAGCTGTTCTTGACAAATTATAATCCTGTTGCTATGGCACACATCAACAAACTTATCATTGTACTGGTGAAAAATTTCTAGTCCCCATTAGGCTGGTTCTGGCTGGTTTCTCAAATGCGTTGACAGAGCACATACAAAAACAGCTTTTAGTGTTTTTAATTAAATTGGTTTTATAAATTCTTTTTGTTTTCCAGAGCATTAAATTTCAGCTTTAAAATGGTATGTGTGGTAGAGGGCCTTTAAAACTCTGTATTTGGCCTAACAGTGGTAGAATCAAATGTATGTGTGGGTGTCATATAGAGATGTGCATGCAGAGCTTTTATGATTTCTTTAAAAAAGAGTTGTTGCACTTTTTAGTCTTGAAGTTAGAGGCATCTAGTTAGCTTTCATTGAGAGAACACAGGATATTTTATATTAGTAGTTAGAGGCTATTAAGCAGATTTAGAGAATTATTTAAAAGAAAATGTGTCAGCTGGAAAAGATAATTAAATTTAATTATCCGGGATATAATTTGCGCGTACATAAATTTACATACAAAAACATATGTGTCGCTTTGGCTCATTGATTTCACATTTTACAGCGTCCGCAACTTGTTGTAACATAATAAATTTCAAGGCTTAATTCCTGTAGAAACAGGCATGTAAAGTTTCTGTAAACACGGTTTTTGTATTTTAATTGTCTGTCTTGTCTATGTTCTGTATTTGCCTTTGATAAAGACTCATTGAGAGTCAAAAGCGCTCAGGCTAGAGTGATGCTAGTTTTTGCACTGTTGCTTGTCAGTTTATTGCATTTATATATATATATATCTTTTTCATGATACCTCTGGTTTTGTACACAAGGAAGATATATAATATATCTAAAACAGTTAATGACCTTAGTTGAACAACATCTGACATGGTATACCCAATTTGTATGTATGCTTTTCACAACATACCCTTGTTTCTGCCTACAATTTTAACCCTGAGTTGGATGTAAATTCTATATCCCACACCAGTGCTGATGATGATAGATTCTGTTCATTCCATATTGTGAGTGGAGCAGACATGAAAAACTTGCCTATTTTACTTTTTGGGGCCAGATCTTTATGGTCTTCAACTTTAGTTCTTTGTTCATTGCCACTTGCAAGTCTTGAGGTTTCATCCATATTTAAAAAGTTGATGAAATATATTAGTCATAAGCTGTCTAATGGCTTTCATTACATGAAATACCCATATGCATCATGCAAAAGATAAGAGCCCCTCGCTTGATGATAAAAATGTTTCATTTTGATTATGTGCCAAGTGTTATTATTTTTGTGTGTTATTATTCAGCCAATAATATCCGGGAGGAGGATTCATGTGTAAAAAGAATGCTCAAGTTAAAAGCTGCATATTACAGATTTGAGATGAATTATTTCTAACAGAATGTCTGTTCATCATAGCTCTCACAGAATATTAGTCTCACTGGAATTCATGACATTGTATTGATTGATTGTAATTGATGACTTTGACGATAAAGAATATCACTTCAGTTCATTTTATGCTGAAGAAGAAAAAAACATACAGTACATATAAAGTTAAGTGTATTGAAAAATCTCATTTGCATGCAACCTCTGGTTTATTCCTTGTACATCAGATATGCTTCTGATAGCAAAGCCCACTGAAATTGCCATGTGTGGCGGAAGATATAAATCTCAGTTGACTTCACAAGTGAAAATCACTGTTACTGTTCAGACTGCTTCCCATATACAACTTTGTTCCAGTATATACATGTACTTGTTACTTAGAAAAATGACAAGTATTGCTGAGTGATTTTTTATTTACACCATTCAGACCAAGTGAGCTTAATTAATGAATAGCCCTTCATCTGTTGCGTGTCATCCCTCCATCCTGCATCAAGAATTGTTCTTTTTCTTCATTAATAGTGGCCATATTTGATAAGATTTGCGTGATTTGTACAAACATTTTTTTGAGGGTTGAGTTATTTAAAATAGGTTTGTGAAGAAGAAATAAGACAGTCTTAAATATCTTGTTATTGCTGTTCCTCCTTAATGTAAAGTCACCTCAATATTGGGATTTCCTCAGAAGACTCCTTAATGGAGAGTCACCTCAATATTGGGATTTCCTCAGAAGACTCCTTAATGGAGAGTCACCTCAATATTGGGATTTCCTCAGAAGACTCCTTAATGGAAAGTCACGTCAATATTGGGATTTCCTCAGAAGACTCCTTAATGGAAAGTCACGTCAATATTGGGATTTCCTCAGAAGACTCCTTAATGGAAAGTCACGTCAATATTGGGATTTCCTCAGAAGACTCCTTAATGGAAAGTCACGTCAATATTGGGATTTCATCAGAAGACTCCTTATACTTAGTTCCATATTAAAATGTTACTAATCTAGCCTTCAATATGGCTGCCATGGTGGCCAATTTAAAAATCTTTTTATTACTGTATCTTCTGGATGGATGGTCATTTTGACATTTCACCAACACATCTGTGTTTTTAATTGGTCTTATAAGATATAAGTACAAAGGCTTTTCACTGAAAGCCTTCAGATGATGTCTAGTTGATTGTACAGGAAAATGATGTTAATCTTACAACCAATGTGGCTGTCACAGCAGCTAATTTGAAAATCTTGTTGCTAGAACAATATCAGTGTTCAGTACTCAGTACATGTATTTAAAAAAACAAAAACAATGTTCAGGTTTTTTTTTCTGGAAATAAATTTTGGCTAGTAGAACATCAGTCAGTTCAACTGTCTCTTGATATTATCTTCATCTTTGAAACCATTTTACCATCTTTTCCAGCCTACAAGTTGATTCGGAGTATAAGACGAAGACCTGACTTTCAAGTAAAAAAGTATCGACTTATAGGCTGGAAAATACGGTATATATTGGTTGTAAAAGGAATAAGTAGCGGGGACATTTCTAATCTCTGTAGGTACATGTATACTGTTCTGGAGCAGAATTCCAGAATATTGAAATTTGCTTATTTGAATTTGGTAAGATATGAATCTCGGGTGTTACCAGATTCTCTTTGCTGAAATAGTGTATGTAAATATGTTAAAGTCTTTTATCTTGTATATAATAAATTCCCTTTTCTGAAATAGATCCGGTTTTTTATATGTAATATTTTTAATTTATCAGCTAAGGTTTCCTTCGTTTTTGATTGTTCTGATACTTTTTTGAAGGCATGATAGCTTTTCTTTGTGTTTATCGTGTGAGTTACCCATATTGTGTTGCAGTTATCTAAATACATATTTTGACTTTTTGTTCTTAACTGTGCATTTAACTTAGTCTTAACACCCACATTTTATCTCTCTTTATCTCTACGTGTTACCTTTGCCAGACAAGAGGTCGCAAGTTTGAAATGCATGGTATCATCCAAGAATTTTTACTTTAATTTCTAGGTTCAAATTTTCTTTTAAACTTGATCATCCCGATTTTTCTAAACTGTGTTTTTTAAATTTACGTTTATGTAGTTCTCTTCTTAAATTGGGCAATTAACCTAGGTATAAAATAGTTTCCTGTGCATTTCTGGGAGAAAATACCCTATTGAGGAGTTGTAGACAACTCATAACAGATTGTTATCTACACCTGTTACTCTATTATGATAGACCATTTACAAATTTATATCCTTCCATTTTTGCCATATTTCATCATTATCAAGATTTGTTCTTTTTTTGACAAGTCACGTAAGTAATAGTTTAGTTTTAAAGGTACTATATACCATGCCATTGCATGTTGACAAATTTGTTAGGGGAAACCAGACAAGAAAGGTCCAATTTATGCTTTATTATGCTTTATGTTTTGCATGTCTGATAATGTTTTATTATCTGCATAGATGAAACTGAGTCTACTGATGAAGGGTATGTCAAAATATTAAATTGTAAACAAGACCTAGCATCAAGGCTTTTGGGACTCCACACTTTTTTGTTTCAGGTTTAGAGAGCATATATATATAACATCCAAAGTTTTCCTGAAGTAATAAGTATAGATTTTATTATTCTGCCATAGTCAAATGTGTGAATCCATTTATCAGTTAAGGAATCAAAGCAGTCTGAAAGGAATGATTGTGTCTAAAGCCTGATTGGCTGATTGGTAAGGATGTAACAGTGCTTGATTAGTTAAATAAGACATGAACTGTTTTTCAGTCAGTTTTTATAGATTTGGCTGTATAAAAGTTACCACTGTCTATCTTAGAGCCAGATTGGTAAATTGTCACTACTTAAGTAGTTTTCCAGATTTTTGGGATGGATGAGAAATCAATACTTAAATTGATTATGAATGTTATGCTTTCTGAAAAATGAACTATCTCACAAAAACAGTTCTACAGAATTTGATTGAAATTGACACCAGCAATTTAGCATGTAGTTGTTTTGCCATTTTTCAGGACATGATAGGCTATACATGGCGGCCAGTATTATTGGTGGAGGAAGAACCCGGGAAAACCCCCAGAAAGAACCGCCGACCCACAAGAAGCTACTGGCAAGCTTTCTCACATAACTATATTAGCCGAATCTTAGACTTGAACCCACGCACACATGTGAGATGGCAGTGATACGTAATGGAGAGCACTTTAGACCACTCGGCCACTCGGGGCCCCTTAGTTTAGCATGCAAGGTTGTGCATGTAAACAAGATATTTCATGTTAGCCCTGTAAACATTTCCAAAACCTATCTTCTGTTTAAATGACAAAAAAACATGACAAAATTATGTAACTTTCTATCATGATCTAATTTTTTTTAAAAATTGTTGAAAGTGAGCATGGATTATGATCTACAGTTTGGAAATGTTTCACAATTTGTATGCCAGATGCAAATGGAAAGATATTTTTTATATATCTTTTTTTTTACAGATTTTTGCAACACTTGGAGTATCACTACCGGTAATGAATGAACAACCACTGGTCTCTTGAAGTGAACACTCAGTGTCTGGCAAAAAATACTAAATGTGACAAAAAATGACTAACAAAATGGCCAATTACTGAATTATAGTCACCAGTGTGATCCAGAATGTACAAAGGGAAGTACTGCTCCGGTGGCCTAGTGGTTACAATGTCCACCGCGGAAGCAGTAGGTCGTGGGTTCAATCCCCGGCTGAGTCGTACCAAAGACTTACAAAAAGGGTACTAACATCTGCCTCGCTAGGTGCTAAGCATTAAGAGGTTAGTGTTAGGACTGGTGGGCCTGGTGTCATGATAATGTGACTCGGTGGGACATCATGCTATATGTCTTTGGCATGATGCCCCAGTGCTAGACATCACTACTGCAGACATCGTAGCAATATGACTGAAAAAGAGTTAAAACTATGTTAAAAATCTTACACACACACACACACACACACACATACGCACACACAGAGGAAAGTGACAGTGTTGCGCTGAATCATTAGCCCTCATGTGGACTTACTATCTCTGACTACTCAGTATAGTTGAGGGGGAATGATTTTTTCTGAATTAAACCCCAAGAAAAAAAAAAGCTGAATCATTAGCCCTCATGTGGACTTACTATCTCTGACTACTCAGTATAGTTGAGGGGGAATGATTTTTTCTGAATTAAACCCCAAGAAAAAAAAAAGCTGAATCATTAGCCCTCATGTGGACTTACTATCTCTGACTACTCAGTATAGTTGAGGGGGAATGATTTTTTCTGAATTAAACCCCAAGAAGAAAAATATTCCAGATATGTTTCTGTTTGCAGTGCAGTGATATTAAGGAGTAACTTCTGAGATGACCCCTCCCCCACTGATTGGTGCAACACCAACCAAGCAGCTGACTATTCTGGCGGGTGAAAAAAAATGTGCCCAATTTTGCATAAGTATTAATACTAACTGATGTCCATATATCTGAATGTGAATAAGAACTGAAAGAAAAATATTTTTTAAATATTTTCGCTCACGGGAAACAAAATGTAATATGTTTTGCTTCTTCAACACATAATAGATTTACTAAGCTTCATTTGGGTAGTTCATTACTGTGAGCTGTACAACAGAAATACTGGTGTATCTAAAATACAAAAATACCTATTGTCAGTCAGTAACCAATTAATGATGGTTGTATATCTTTGACCACTTTTACCTTTTAATTGTCTCTAGGACACTTAGGACAGTTAACTGTATCAACTATCTCATGGAAACAGCTTCTGTGAATTTTAACCATGGAGATATGCGAATATTAACTGCTTACTGTTAACGCTGGTTACATGCATATATTGTAATACAATAAATACATTTTTCAAAAGATGATCAGGAACACAAAGATGATTAATATTGATCCATGCATGGATCACCTTCAGACCTGTAGATAAACTGCCAGGAGCAACAAAGCCTGCAACTACAAGTTGTCCAATGAATTTTAGGAGGTTTTTCCCTGTTACTGTATTTACTTACATGTACAGTATTTACTTACATGTACAGTATTTACTTACATGTACAGTATTTGTCAGTATGAAACATCAGTAGCATGTCATGGTCAACGTTCCCTCTAAGCTGTGCATGTCTGCGTGCAGCTGCTCAGGCATCCCTGCGGAGCTGAATTGTCAATTTTTGCTCAATCCAACGTTAAATTTTGCTCATCTCTGTAATGCTTGCACAGTGCAGTAAGCACTGCGCGCACATCTACCATTCGCTTAGAGGGAACGTTGGTCATGGTCTATGTTTGTTTGAAATCATAAGTATAGTGACCAATATGGACACAGATCTTCTGGCTCATTATTCAGGGGTAGATTTGAGTTGCCACAGTGCATACAGTTTGGAAGTGCTTTCTACTAAGCAAATTATATATTTAATGAGAAAATTTGAGTAAAATTAAAAAAAATTTTTGAGTGCTGTCAATCAGATGCAGTGAAATAAATACTTCAAGGGGCCAATATTTTCTCCTAATCAGTAAATTTATGTTTCCACAAGTTGCTGTGTTTGTTTGTTTTTCACTGGTATCTGCCTATCCAGATGCATCATAAAAATAGCACAGATTATGGTAGAGTTTTTCTGCCTTTTTTATCTTTTGACCTGAATGCCAGGTTTGAAGTTTGATAAGAAATGACACTTAGGTCATATCTGCCATAACATTCTTAATTGACCAATCCTAGCTGTAGATTGTCATGCTTGTCAATACAGAACTGCATTTTCTCAGATTGATAATCCAGTCTATAAAAAACTTTCTTGAGAGAAAATTGATCAATAATTACAACACACTCAAGTCATGAAGCAACAAGCCTTTATTTCGGTTACATGGAGTCATACTTGCACACAGATACTTCAAGCCGTACTATTATCAGATTATTTTTAATTAGTCAATTTGGAGTAAGCTCAGCATATTGTTGATATGAAAATAATATTAATTTGCTAATATGCTATGCCTACAACAATGCCAATTTTAATTCTTTGAATTTATTTTTCTTATTAAATAATGTGGAAACTTTAAATGATCAGAAATTTTTGTATTTTGCAATATTTGCCAAGTTTGTTTTAAAATATGCGTCCATCATTGAACCTGGTCTAATTATTCATTAGAAAGGTATTTAGTGTCTAAAATGTCAAAGGTTCTTTTTATGACCTGTTATTTAGCTTACATGACAGGTTAGTCAGCAAAAATATATACTTGATATTTTATAGTATCTTTGATGGCTGGAATGAAAAATTAATTTGCATCACAGAATGCTTTCCAAAACAGACTTACAGTAATATCTTTATTTTAAGAGGGTGAGTCAATTATAAAGGACTAAACTACCTTCATGTTATCCATGATTACATATCACCTCTCTACTCCTTGGATGGTAGCATCAACTTCAGTTGAGTGGCTAGACTTGTATATTTGGCTGTCATCAGCCTATAATTGGTGAGACACTGGATGATGATCAATGACACTTGAGAGCAGCTGGATGTATATAGAATGACAAAAACAGGTCCAAGGACAGGCCCCTGTGGGAACACCACAACTTAGATCAACTGGGCTGGAGTGTATTCCATTTGCAGATACAATTTGTGTCCTGTTGACTATGTAGGACTTGAACCACAGTAAGGCTGTATTGTGAATGCCAAACACATACTGGAGATGGTGAAGTAATATATCATGGTCTATGTTGTCAAATGCTGCAGATAAATCAAGGAGGGTGAAAACTGTAATTTTTCCACTATCCAAAACAGAGAGTATATCATTAACTACTTTCCAAAAAGTAGTTTCATTACTGTGGCAATGGCGATATGCAGACTGTATATTGCTAAAAAGACTTTGAATTCAGATAAGACACAAGTTCGGTTAGAACAACTTTTTGTAAGATTTTTTATATGAACGGGAGATTAGAAACTGGGCAGTAGTTCTTTAAATCATTATGGTCTAGTGTTGGTTTCTTCAGCAGTGGCTTTCCAATGGCATGTTTGAAAAATGATGGGAATTCCCTGGATGAGAGAGGGGTATTAATAACATCATTTAGTGAAGGATATATCGGATCTAAGCACTCAAACGGCAGTGATGTTGGAATTGGATAAGTTCATATGACTTTGGTGCACTCTTCATCATGATTGTCCATACTAAATCCATAGAGACAGGTTCTAATGCTGTTAACAGTTGTGACTGAAATTCTGAATCGCAACTGTATGGTAATGACGTGTCAGTTTGTTTATTGTGTTGTCAAGCCTATCACGAATGGTTTGTACCTTTCACAGAAGAAATTTGCAAACAGGACCGGAAGGTCTACTGGAGAGAAGATAGTTGGAAGTGGTGTATATTTGTTCCTTAACATTAGTTTGTTAGTTACCTCAAAGAGCTCTTTGCAGCCAGAACTCTCCATGATCTTAGTACATGTACTGTAGTGGGATAATTTGGCAAAGTGTACTATGTTTGTGATGTGTTTTTGACTTAGCAGCTTCATCAATTTGTTTATGAATAGTGAGTCTGGTGGAAAGCCAAAGCCTCGCTGCTTTACAGCGGTCTCTTTTAGCAGTGCAAAGCTGTTCCCAAACTCTGCTATGCTGTGAAGAACACTTTTGAATTGATACTGTGCACTTGGTGGCTGGGGCATGTTTTTCAAGCAATTAATGCAGGCATTTATTGAGTTGTTCTGCTGTAGGAGGTAAGCAAGTTGATAGGTTTGCTTGGATGTCATGCATTAGTTTGGTTCTATTTATCATATGAAAGTTTCTCTTAGTAGCAAATAAAGGTTGAGGGTTAGGGACTGATACGCCCAGATGGTATATAATGCAGAGGTGATCTGATGCAAGTTCGTGGGATACACGGGTGGACCATAGATTATCATCAGATCTATGAAGAATCTAGTCTAAAATGTGACCATATTTATGGGTGGGTTGGTTAACTGAATGTTTAATGTTGAAAACATGAATGGAATCTAGGATTTTTTTATGTAATGGTTTCCATGACAGTCAAAGTGAAAGTTGCAACCTATCGAATTTCCATACTCCAGGAGTTTTGGAAACTGCTCCAAAAAGGGAGATCAGTCAGCTTGTTTTTTTTTCTACTAGGAGAAGGGCGGTAGAGGCAGTAAAAATGGACTGACCTTTGTTCCAGTGTGAGTGTTGTTTGGATTAGTTTAAATGATATGTGGCAGAAATTGAAGTTGTGTCTTGTTCAAGATATTTTATCATGGAATTCTTTGTGATGATGGCAATGCCACCTCTGTGAGAGTGGTGGGGAAACTACTTGATGGAGTGAAGCCCTATTGCTAAACATCACTTTAAACTGCCACACTGCAGACATCATTGCGATATGACGGATTTTTTTTTTTTTTAAAAGCTACATGAAAAATCCAAATACATAGATACATGCACTTGTTTGCTAAGGATAATGTAATGGGTAAAAACTTAACATTTTCCTTATTGCAAAGCAATTGGAAAGTGAAAATAGACAAATTCGTTAAGTTGATTCTAAATTTTATTTGTCAAATATTGTTTTTGACGTGCACTGAAAGTGGTGTGTGGAAAAAATGTAACAAATTACATGACTTATTAAAAGTTGAGAATTTTGTGTGTGTGTGTGTGTGTGTGTGATTAGGATTTTTAACGTAAGTTTAACAATTTTTCAGTCTTATTGCTACGATGTCTGCAGTGTGGCAGTGTGGCAGTTTGTAGTTATGTCTAGCACTGGGGCATCATGCCACAGACATGTAGCATGATATCCCACCCATTCACATTATCCTGACACAAGGATGACAATCCCAACACTAAACTCTTAACGCTGAGTGTCAAGCAAAGCAGCTGTTAGTACTATTTTTGTAAGTCTATGGTATGACTTGGCCAGGGATCAAACCCACGACCTCCTGTTTACACGGCAGACAATCTAACCACTAGGCCACCTGAGTGGCCGTAGAGAATTTTATGATGTTGAATCACATTTCTGTTTACTGGTGACTGTTTTTGTTAATAAAGTGAGCATTATGTTTACCAACTTTGATTGCACTTTTCATCACATTCAAAATTTAGGGTGCACTTTTTGGGTAATGTCAGTGGGATCTAAGCCTGACCGTATTTTATAAGTGGTTTCAGGAGTTGTCTGGGCACTAAATATCAAGGTATATTCATCATTTATGGAGTAGGTTTTGAGTAATAAAAATAAGCACTATGCATTAGTAACTGTTAATTATTGCATAATTACAATTAGTTATATCTTCAGTTAATACTAATTCTAAGATGAACACTGAAACTGACATGTTCCATATGGCAACTTATTTAAAAAGTTCTCAGGATAGATCTTTATGTTGTAGACCAGGGGTCTCGGACTCAAGTCACAGTGAGTGCCACATGAGGACTACTACATTGGGCTGTGAGCCGCTTCACTAAAACTTTTTTATGCAGCAAAAGCAGCTCATATAAAAATTAGCCACTTGAAATGTTGAAAACAAGCAGTAAATGATGTAACAACAAAAGTTTTATAAAAACTGGATGGCTAGCTGTGAAGAAAATTTGCATTAATAATTATTTTAAAAATTCCAGTTGGTTGCTGGCTACAGGAAATTACTGCATGGGCCACGAGCCCCATGTTTGAGACCCTTGTTGTAGACTGTACCACTCTGCATTTGATGCACATTAGATTATATTAATGGAGTTTGCTTAAAGTTATAACATGATAGTTTTCTCCATTAAAACATGTTTGATATTGCGCTTTCTTCATTCCTATCAATTTTCCTACACCAGCATCACAGATTTTTATTAATTCAATCTTTTGAGCAGTCTGAGAATGCTCTTTCAAAGCTGTTTCATGTATCCTTCTCTGCAGTGAGGCAGAAATGATTCATTGATTGAACCATCTTGTGGAAGTAATTTATGATATAGGGTTAACTCCAGATGGTATTCACCAGTATATAGGTTTGTGAAACTGCTATTGGGTATTGATAATTTAGCATCCAGATTCCTCAAATGAAAGCGTTAAGTATTTTGATTTATCTAATGTATGTGCTTTTTAATACAGAATGAAGAGTTGGAAACTTGTTTTGATATACAAGAAAAGAAGTATTTTAAGGTATACTTTTTTGCATCTACCGGTATAATATTTCATGGAGAATTAAATTGTATATTGGAAAGTCATTTCAACATACACTTTGTTTTCCTTAGATGATGTCTGTTCAATTTTTAAAGAGATGAATTCCTTGTCCAATAAGCAACTTTCATATCTCCATCATGTTTGTTGGGTCCTTAGCATGGCATTGATTTTGTGAAAGAGACCCTAGGATGAAGTTCTTCAACCCACCTTCAATTCCTGAGGAAGTGGGTTGGGGGATAGTGCTAAGGACTTGAGACCTTCCTGTCATGCATTCCTCCACCAAACAGCGCTATATGTTTGTTTAGACTAATATTCAGAGGCTTGGTCAAGCATTACAGATGATATGTGTGTCCTTTTTATTGTGTGTGTTGTTTACTGACTTAAGTTTTGGGAACAACATGTTCTGTCATGGATCCCATGTTCTTTTACCAGTTCAGTCTAGTGAAAATAAGGGATAATGGGCACAAGATTAGTCCTCTGCATTCTATTCCCAAATATTACTGCCCAAGTAAAGCAGGAAATTTTGTGTCCTGTTAACCAGCTTTATTCTGGAAGAGGACTGCTTCAGTGGTCTTGGATGCGGGATTTCCTGGGTTTGAAAAACCCGGCCAAGTCATACAAATAGTACTGACAGCTGCCTCACTTGGTGCTTAGAATTAAAAGGTTAGTGTTAAACTGATTGATCTTGTGTCAGGATAATGTGACTGGGTGGGACAATACGCAACATGTCACCGACATGGTGCCCCTATGCTAGACATCACTATAAACTGCCATAATACAGACATTGTAGTGATATGACTGATAAATTGTTAAAGCTATGTTAAAAAGACAGCATCACACACAGACACACACACACACACTCTCTCTCTCTCTCTCTCTCTCTCTCTCTCTCTCTCTCTCTCTCTCTCTCTCTCTCTCTCTCTCTCTCACACACACACACACACACACACACACAAACACACACACACACACACACACACACACACACACATGGAAGAACTTTTCAAAATGGATAGCACTTCTGCAATCCAGAACACAATAAATTGCTTCAATCTGATTGGGTGGTATCCATTGACCATATGGATGATTATATTTCCTCCACTGAAAAATATTTGCTCAGACCAGGAAAGTTAAAAATTTCTACACCTGGCACTTCTGAAGGTACTATGAGTAAAAACATGTCTGCTCGCTTTTACCTATACCTGTTGGATGCCATTGCAGATCTAGTTCCCATATGTACCATCTACAGTTTCTCCTTCCTTTCAAGTTGGTTACAGCACAGAGATTCTCTGCATACTCTGATTCCTCTAGGACCAGACTTGCATCACCATTTGGGCTGGTGCTTGAATCAGGACAAATTCCTGACTGGGGTTGTCATGCATGCACTCGACCTCACTGTTACGTGTTTGCCAGCACACCAGATGATGTAGTTACATTGAGCCAGAGGATGTAATTCCCCAGGGTTGTTGGACTCTGGGACAAAGAATCCCTCCAAATCAATATCCCAGAAATGAAGCCCTTATTTGTTGCAGGGGTGCAGGGACAGAATAAGTAGTGGATGTGTCAAGGTCTCATCAGAGAGCATGTCCATCAGAGCATCTCTCGATCATCAGGGAGGCACTTATGCCCTTTCTCTTTGCATGGCGGTCCGGAACCTCCATATTGGGTCTCATCAGAGAACACCACCCTTGGATTTTGCAACATTTTGGGGAAGAAAATTTTTAACACAGTTGATTTTTGAAGAATGTCAAGAGATTATATGGGGATGCATTAATTAAATGAGATATGGTATATAAACATGCAGATTCAAACAAACACAAAATCACCTTCAGCAAAATATAAAACTAGATCAGTGTAATGATTTGCCACGACCATTGTCACAAACTCCCCTACACTTAGATACTTAAGATAGGGGATGGTGACTGTTTGGAACAGGTGTTAATCACTCAAAGAATGAAGACTAACAGTGGAAAATACAAATATAATATTATATTTATTGACATATAACACTAATAATACACACAATCAAACATTTCCACAAACACTACCTCTTGGGATGATAATAAAATATGAAACAGGATTAAGAGATGCTGATTCAGGTCTTTTTATTCAGCTCTTTGTTTAATTGTACAGTTCTATCATTGCACTAGACACGTGTTAGGAATTTGCCAAAGTCAATTTTCCACTAATGTCCTGTTTTAAATATCACTCCACAGTTTGGCTGCATGAATTTACACTATTTATAATCCTTAAATCACCAATATGTATGTATACTTATTCTTCACACCAAATAACAGTTAAACTTGGCCACAATGCATTTTTTTCGAAATTACTAGATAAGCCCCACCACCTTAGAGACTGTTACTGTGAACTCCATGCTTCCCATTAAAATGGCTGAATCATCATAGAATACAGGCAATATGTCAAATTCTCTTGCATATTCCTGATAACATTTCACATAAATACGTTCCTGATCAAGAAAAACTTTCCAGCAAATTGTTGCAGAAGGGTTTGAACAATTTTACGTAAGGATATATACACGAGATCAAAATTTTTTAGTTTGAAAATAAGATTCTTATAGAAGCGAGATGCATGCCATCTATAAAGAAGAACCAGTCTCCACACCATCTGCACATCAAAATTATGGAGGAAAAGTGTGAAGATGTCTGTTCATGTAAAGCTGGGTAAGATTTAATGTTTTGTATTTTTTTATCATCAATTTTTAATGTTTAAACTGTTTAATACCCTGAAGTAATGGCAAGTGTTATATTACATGTCATGTAGGTCATGTAGGCATTCGGTAGATACTGTTTTTTGCAGTTTGATTCCACATACTTTAAAATGGCAAGTATTCTCTTTATTTGCAACCTCATACATCCATTCCTTTAGAAAGTTTTTATATACACACTGTTCAAGAAGTACAAAAAGAATTGTTAAATTACGTAAATGGATATATTTGGATGAGGTCAACCTAAAGAATTGTTAAATTACATAAATGGATATATTTGGATGAGGTCAACCTAAAGGTGTTAGTGCGCTGTAATCTTATAATGAAAGCTGCAGCTGTTGAAAAATAAAAATCATATTATCATGTGAGCTGTAGATTTCACCCTAGGTCCTTTTCTCTTGACCCAATTTAGTACCTGACCACCTTTGTAAATGTCCATAGTGATCAATAATTTTAGTCTGGGGTCATCCATATATGTCATGTAATTTGGGTGGATTTTTTTTGTACCCTGCCTCCGGCCTCATCACAAAACTCAACCTCCTAATATGATGTCACAAAGCTTTGACACCCCCAACCAATTGTTGTTAAAATTGGTTTGAAATCTCTTTGTATTAGAAAAACTATACGACACTGCATTCAAAATTAATTCTCTAGTAGATGGCACTGGTGTTGGTTTTGTGACATCACTTTTTTAAAAATAACCCATCCCCATCAGCATGCTTGTTAAAACTCCTTTGATGTACGTACGATGTTATATATGGATGGCCTCTGGAAGCTTTTTGATGACATTTAAGGTGCAAAGCATCCATTAGTTGGGATTGAATAGACTTTGCATAAACTATATTACTATTCATTTTTAGAAATATTAATATTTATTTTCAGATATGTAAATTCACTTATATGACCATGCTGACATATATATACAGTATACTAGAATACTAAGCTCACGTATGTCAGGAATCTCATACAGCAGCGTTAAAGACAAAGATAAAACAGTATCTGACATGTTTTATTTATAATTGTCACTGGGATGATTTTCTAATTGCAGTTACCAAAATTGTAACTTTGACACGTGGTTTGGAAACCTAATAAATAATGTATAAATACTTACTCTGGCATTTCACAGAGTGGCATAAGCAGTATATTGCAGATGTATATACCTATAACATTTATTTTACTGATTAAAGTGTATGATATGTGAAAAAGTGTATGATATGTGAAAAATATATTATTGCAGGGTCAGTGGGCATTGCTCCCATGTAGTAGGGCTAATTAAGTCCCTACAGGGTTTCAAACTACATAACTTCACCCCTGTTCCTGACCATTTGAGCTGCACAAGCATACTTCAGCAATGGCGTGTGCAAAGGAAATTGAAAATAAAACCAGTGCCACTTAACCATGTTGTGGTTGCTAGACTGACCGAGAGTAGGAAAAGGAAGCCAGTGGTTTACCAGACAGATATAAACAAAAAATATGAAATTAAAATATACATTATTTACCATCAGAAATACTTGTTTAAAATCTTATTGTAGATGAAACATAGAGTTAACTATTTATTACTTCCAGATTAAAATAAACACAACAAACAGTAGAGCTTTACTTTGTTTTTATTCAACATGCTGATGCAACATGCCTGAATTGATATGTAATTGATATGTAATTGATATGTAATTGATATGTAATTGATATGTAATATACAAATATTCCTGTAAATGTACAATACAGTGTCATAAAAAAGAACAAGTAATAAGGTGTGCATTGAGAATATGTGCACAAATTATAGATGTCTAAAATAGACATTGTTATGAAGTAAACACAGAAACAACATTGTTTAACTCAATTATTTCATTACATTTCTTTTACATTTAGAGTACAGAAAGTGGATTAAAAGGATGTGTCTCATTTCTGTAGTCTCTGTAGTCTGAAGGGAACACCCCTAGAGTACTTATTGCTTATTGCAAGAGTGCAGAATTTCACCAAGCATTCCTAAAATATCAACAACTCTAGGAGATGTGCAGATCGGGTCAATATTATCATATCAGGTGCTATCCAATTGAAAGGGCCCCAAATGGTCGAGTGATCTAAAGCGCTCTCTGTTACGGTGCACTGCCATCTCACCTCTGTGTGAGTTCAAGTCTCAGATTCGGCCAATGTGGGTAAGTGAGAAAGCTTGTCAGTAACTTCTCGTAGGTCGGTGGTTCTTTCCCGGGGTTTTCCCCACATCCTCCACCATTATTACATGCTGCATGTATATCCTATCTTGTGCTGAAAAAATGGTGTAAAACCCTACAATAACATAACTATATGTACTGTTTGGCAGTTTTGTTAGCCAAAAGTGTATCAGAAGCCTTTGTTGCTTACTTGCCGATGCGAATGGTGGAATGTTTATTTTCAAACCAAGTTAATTCATTTCTTTTACAACGTAAAAACCTTTGCCTACCACATTATGGCATCTCCTTCTTTAATATAATCAATTGATTTTATTGTTTTAAGCATATCATAAAAAACAGATTTTTCTATGATAGATTTATTCTAAATTGATCCTGTAAATAATTCTGAAACAAACATTACACAACCATTAGGATCATAACCTATCAATCCCTTTAGAGTTGTTGCAGATTTATAATCACTATATAACTAGCTCTGCAGGCAAAGTGCAAGGAGTTTTAACTTCAGTTCCATCTAAAATAATATTGTTAGTGGGAAAATATTTCCTGACTGTGCTGAGAGTTCAAACCATGTGGCCAAATCTTTTAAGCCAATACCATGCCTAAGCCTACATACTATTAAAAACAGTCCATTGTTCTAGCTAAAGCTAAAAATCTTATGCATGTGATTCCTGTATAGTATTTAAACAAATTTTTCAGTGTGTTTTATTTATACTTCACAATTGCTACACTCTATGTTTGTTTCTTGGCATTTATTTGATTCAGATGTTGAATTTCTTTATCTTTTGATGACACTTTAAATTGAAGGTCCTGTATCGCTCTTGAACTATTTGACTATTTTTCTTCATTTCAGATAAAGTACCTGAGAGAAACTACACAAATAACTCAGGACTATGGTCATACCTCTGTGACAAGAGCTTCTTCAGTGTGTTTACCAAATGAGTTCAAACCACTTAATGAAAATACAAAGTGCATAAATTCATGTGACACTGAGGTACAGACAAGAAAGCAGGCCTTATTGGATCACTAGTTTCACGAGAGAAAAGACAGACTTAAGCATCAAATTTTGGAAAACTGATATGAAGGAAATCGTAACCCAGTGAAAAGTTTATTAACAGTTTATTTTCAAAAAATGATGTGAAAGCCAAAGCTCTTGAATATGGTAAAAGACATGAGAAAAGTGCTAAAGAAAGTATCTTGAATTTTATCCTTCTGGGCATTTCCACGAGTGTGGCTTTGTGGTTCATAATGACTTTTCATTTTTGGGTGCCTTGCCTGATGGCAAACTATGTGACAATAGAGTATGTGGAATTTTGGAAATGAAATGCCCCTTCTCTGCTAGAAAAATGACCATTGAAAAGCGTGCATTGATATACCAGAATTCTATTTACAGAAGGATGTGTATGTATCATTAAATAAAACACAGTTACTATGCACATATTCAAGGCCACCTTATGGTTACAGGTTGTGAATTTTGTGAATTCATTGTGTACACACAGGAGGATATGTATGTGGAAAGAATTAAACCAGACATTCCATTTATGACTTCAATGTTACAAAAGTTTGCTTAATTCTAAAGAGATTAAACATGGGTTTTCAGTTTGTGTAGACACCCCTGACTCACAATTCATATCTGAACTGTTCAGTCTGTAAGAAATAAATACTTATGCACAATGGTGTTAGCCAACAAGTAGTTTTTATGTTTATACATATATATTTATTATTACTTTCATCATATAATATGCATTGTTATATTCTGAATAAGAAAGGCTTCTAGGAAGAATAGTCCTTGGCTAATGAGTCTCCGTCTATAAATTAAGCGATATTATTATTATTATTATTATTAAATATGTGTGTGTGTGTGTTTTTTTAATTGATTGTGAAGTATAAGCAATATAATTGAAACATTTTTCAACAGTATCAGTTCATGAACTTGGTAGCTTTGCATATTTACTTTAAGATTAATGCCTGAATTTATTCTGAAATTAAATTTCACTTTTAAAAGATTTATAAAGTTAGACATATTCTGTGAGTCACTTGGCTCTTATGTAGTTGTGTTTTCTTCCAAATGACTGGTTTCCTTTTGTTTTGAAGAAGCTCTCTTCATTGGAAATGTTCTTGCTAGCATAGTATGTGAACCATCAGCTTGAGTGGGGTGGGGTAATTCTTAGTTGGTCCATTTCCTCCAACAAAATGCTGAAAAATATGTATATTTACAAAATAATTCTTTATATGACAAGATAAGTAAATCTGACATTTTATATTAATATCAGCAAAGAAACATTTTATTTTAATTTTGAAATTGGGACCATTGTCAGTCAAAGATGAATTGTCTCTGAATATTCTAAATTTTGTTTTTATTATTATCTTCCTTTCCAATACAAAATGAAAATACTAATGGAATGACAGGTCAAAAATCTTTTTGATAATGAAGGATTGTTATTAATGTTGAAAGGCCTTCCCTGATAATTTTTTGACTATTTTTCAATTATTTCAAACATAACTGGTCACTGGTAAAGTCAATTAAAGTCAATTAAATAATTATATTAACAAGGGATACACTCTTACATATGTAAATGGAGAAGAAGTTTACTCTTAACAAATATGAATTAAAAATCTTTATAAAGACTAGGTAAAGATTGGAACAAATATATATTATGGAAAAACATGAGGCATGGTCTGGAATACTATGAGGCTGTGTAAGTTAGCAAACTCTAATATTAGCAAGAAAATGCACCAAAGATACAACCTTAATTGCCTTTCAGTTCAAATTTAGAATTATAATAACAAATAAGTGAATATATGTCAATTTGATTTAAGATAATGCATGTACCTAACAAGAAATTGAAAATATCAGACATCTGTTGCATAATTGCCAGTGCATGAAGACTTTTTGAAGTATTCTTTTATGCCACCCAAAAACCTTGGAAAATTATTTAGTTACATCGTGCAATATAAAACATAAACATTTGAAAAAAGTTGGCCTTTTTTTTAAACTTCAACAGCTGTTAAATTCTATAGTCAAACTTTGTTTATGAATTTGAATTCCTATATTTTTATGCAGTATTTTCAAGTGTGAGTAAACACTTTAATTTTGCTGATGAGCAATAATAATAATAATAATAATATATATTAGACTGTATAAACTAGGAGTCATGACTTTAAAACAGTTACATATAACACCTCAAAATACTGTGTCAGGTGGTGTTAATTAAGGAATCCGTAAAATCCTAACATTTGAAATGTCAATAAAAAAGAAGTAAAAACATTTTAATAGAAAAAAATGCATTACACAAATGAGCAAAACCTGTTTAGTTGCACTAAATGAAGACAAAAATATAAGCTATATTTTTGAATGTAATATGCCTTATTCCAACCATTGCAGCTTAGTGTTAATAAAGTATTTCTCTTGATTGTGGAAAATTTGGTGTTGTATACCTTGTTCACATTGTTATATATGCTTATGGTGTTCACTGAATGCAGGGTTCTTTAAATATTATTTAAATATTTTATTTCAGGACAGGTGATGGTATTGTAGATGGTGTATAACCTGTAAAGTGTTTTGGCAGCAACTGCTTGTTATAGTGGATGCAGTTTTCAATGACAGAACATTATAAAGTAGAAAAGGTATGCTGATTCTTATTTTTCTCTTATTTATTGATTTTTAAAGAAAATCATGTACGTTGTCTTTATATGGTCTTAAAATCAGTTTGTTGATGAGCAGATTTTGACCAGATTTAATCAAGCTCTGACCTTAGCTCAGTACAGATTGGCTGTTGGTATGGCTCGATGTTTTTTGTTCGATTTTAGTCAGATTGCTGTGTAAGTACATTTTGATATTGATGATCAAAAAAGAGTTTGCAATTTTGTGTTTTAGACCAGGAGGGCTTATGGGATGGTTAGTTATCTGTCATCTCACAACTGTGTGTCGGTTAGCAAAATTGTGTCATCACTTCTTTTCCTAAAACATTCCCTGCACATTCATAAAAATAATTAGTTGTTCTTACATGTGCTTTTCACAAAAAGACTTTTTATGATGTTGTTTTTTTATGATGTTGTTTTGGTCCTAATTGAAGATTGAAGTACCATACCTACCATTCTATTCCCCATATCAGTAGCAAGTTGTATTTGCAGAATGGTGAAATGAATGATGAAGGATAGACACTTGCGTGTGGTATCTCGAGTCCAAGTAACTACACTCAGAACTTCAATGTGGATTCAGATGCTAGAGAAGCACCTTAGTCTGGCTTTAACCATTTATTGGAAAAGCTTTCATAAAGAAAGAACATATTTTTTATAGTTGGAGAAAGCTTATGACTCCAAGTGAATGAATGAATTACTCAGTCAGGTCAATGCTGCTGCCCGCCTAACTTAATTTCCAGTTTTGTTCTTAAAAAGTCTAGAGTTAAGGTAGATATCTCCCATTCAAAAACAATCCCCAGGGTATGGTGTATATCAGGTCAGCATAATTTCAGTCACCATTTTCAGCATAAAAATTCATGTCATATTCAGAATGCCTTAATTGATTTCTCATTATATGTCAACACCCTTTTGTTTTGCTATACATCAAAGAGAGTGCATGTTATGGAGTGTTAACTGCGGGTAAGTTCAGATATGGGCATGAGAAAACAGGTTCATTTTGTTCAGAATCTAAAACTGCATGCATGTATTTACACAATTATTAAATTCATGAGGACAGATAGGTTTATCTAGATGGTTCTCTCCTCTGTGATGCCCATAATACAAAATTTTAAAGCTTCTTTTTTTACCTTGAAATAGCATTTTGTCTACAGATTAGATACCATGGGGACAGACGTAATACAGCCCTGGATTTAATACAAGTCAGAACAAGCACAAATTGGGATTAGTACTCCATTTACAGCACAGGCATTTGCTAAAGGCTAACTTTGACTATAATTTGATTGTGTACAGGTCAGTTTGAAAATCTTGCAAGCAGAAGCTTGATTCGATATATTATCAGGGATTTTTTAGTTTTGATGCATATAGAAATTCTCCTTCTGAAAGCCTCATGTCTACAGATTAGATACCATGGGGATAGACGTAATACAGCCCTGGATTTAATACAAGTCAGAACAAGCACAAATTGGGATTAGTACTCCATTTACAGTACAGGCATTTGCTAAAGGCTAACTTTGACTATAATTTGATAATGAAACATAACATTATTTCAGACTAAAGAAATTAGCTCATCATTTTACTACTAAACTATCGTCTAGTCCGTATAATGCCACATACGATGTAGCTTTTGGACTAAATCCCAAATCTTGTATCATCTAGTCTGTCTAACGCCACATACGATGTAGCTTTTGGACCAAATCCCAGATCTTGTATCTTCTAGTCTGTCTAACACCACATATGATATAGCTTTTGGACCAAATCCCAGATCTTGTATCTTCTAGTCTGTCTAACACCACATATGATATAGCTTTTGGACCAAATCCCAAATCTTGTATCTTCTAGTCTGTCTAATGCCACATACGATGTAGCTTTTGGACCAAATGCAAAATCTTGTATCTTCTAGTCTGTCTAATGCCATATATGATTTAGCTTTAGGACCAAATCCAAAATCTTGTATGCTCCAAAACTAAATTTCATTCCACCATTTAGCGTTTGTGTTCATACTCACCTAAAAAACTGGAAAGAAATTATTTGTTGGAAATAATACATAATTTTATGTTCCCAAATCATATCTTGTTTGTCAAGAGTGACCATAACACATTACCATATTTTCCCGCATATATCCCGCACACGCAGATAATCCGCACCCTCATATAGCCCGCGGGTTTTGGGGTTTTGTGTAAAAAATCGTTGGCATAACCCGCACCTTTGTATAACCCGCAACCATAGATTGATGAACTTTTTTGAGTATGTTCACATTGTCTACCATTACTGTTTTTAGAAGGACCGAATTCGTCAATGCTCACACGTGGATGATGAACGATACTACAACTACTACATTTTCACTCACCCGCCCAACATGCAAATTTGTATTAACGCCATCAAGTCAGTCGGGCCCGGTCCATATTCATCCCTCTGCATCAGTTCAAGTTAGTCACCCTGCCTCCACTATATTCCGGCTGGCAGCCGGCAGATTTGAATTTTGAAGCCAGGTAGTTGTGAGCCGGATATGCAATGGTGTGAGGTCCTGAGGCTGAATGCCACCATTGTCAATTTCGAATGTAGCTCGCATAACGTCAATTAACTATTCAGGCTCAGTACACAGTGCTTGTGCGCGTAGGCTGTCTATAGGAGCTGTGCCTTAACTACAGGCTACATAAACACTGACATTTCTAAATAATCTTGTATTCTTGTGAAGTGTAGATTCGAGTTTAAAAATTTCTTTCTGTTTAATTTAAAAAATGCCGAAACGAAAGTCTTACACAGCCGACTTCAAGCTAACTGCCATTGCGTATGCTGAAGTGCATGGCAAAAGAGCCACAGGCAGAAAATTTGATATTGAAAAGGAACGTTGGAGAAGATGAATCCACGAAAACGTGCTCGTCGCGGACCTAAAGCAAATTGGCCTCACCTTGAAGCTGACCTAAAATTAGGTAGTTATTTCAATTGAAAACAGAAAATATTGATTATGAAAACGTTACGGATACGAAATTTTAAGTTTTTATCCCGAAATGTTGATTTGGTCCCGATACCGTAAGTTGTTGTAAAGTCACCGTAATATCCAGCCCTAGCAAAACAAAACTAGAACAATATATAAGTTATGTAGTTATGTTTTTCAAACAATATATTGAAATATTATTATGTGTAAAAAAATTGTGATATAGCCCGCACCCTTATATAATCCGCATCCCCCCTGTGGGGTTTGTAAAATCTGGTATAACACGTGGGATATATGCGGGGAAAATACGGTAACCCCTGGTGATGTGTTTTCCTGGGCAGGATGTAGTAGCGTACTGCCAAGCTCTGTAGCGGTAGTATTATAGAAAGGTAGACAGATTTAGTGTTACAATGATACCGAATAATCTGGACATTTTAGTTGCACTACAAAATACAGAGGGGAAGTTTTTGGACCCATTTCTTTTTTACCCAAAATTTGCCTGTTGATGAAATCCGAATTTGTGTCTGGATTTTAGACCTTTTGGCCTCAGATCAAAGGCAGATCAGTCTGAACTGCAGGTGAACCTGTGCAAAAAGTAGGATAAGATGGGCATTTAAATAAAGAGTGGTCTCTATATGAAAATGATGGGTCCGTTAAGCAAAAAAAAAATTTATAAAAGCCTCCAACTTTTCACCTTTTGCTAATGCGCGAGCAAAATAAAATGGAAAACATTGTTTTTAACACAACTAGGCATTAGGCTAATGGAAAATTGCTTGAAAGTTGATGTATTAGGATGTGATAGGAAATATTCCCTACTCACATTTTATATGAAAACAGCAAAAATCTTTTGTGGTTAATGTGTTAATAATATTTTATCTTTGCCAATTCAAACTATCATCAAGAAATGTTTCAGAATAAATTCATTGAAAACTGGAGCCTTCAATGATGGCCATATGGCTGTATGTAAATATGACAGAAAATATGGAGATAGGGTCAGAGCTGCCATTGCAATAGCCTGTGCATAATCTAGAACCAGTACTAGATAAAGGTCTCATTTTTAGAAATTACAGCTATATTATATCTTTGAAATAAATTTAATTTTGTCATCTTTTCATATTCTTTTTCCACACTGAAATCCTTATAAAACCCAAATTTGGTGACCAGTTAATATCCCAGATCTGGTAGAGACATGTAGCTTTTGGACTAAATCCCAGATCTTGTATCATTTAGTTTGGAAAAAGTATTGCACTGAAGGCCACTTAATTAATCACATTGGTATCAAGAGTGATGACAAGGCATATAAAGCAGCCAAAGCTATCCTACAGTCACATATATCCAAATTGATGATTCCAATTACTGACATTTACCATAGATCAGCAATGTTTTGTATACTGTGAAAAATATGTACAGTAGTCCCCCTCTTGTACGGCCCCCCTGACAAGCGGCCACCCGCTCCAAACGGCCAGAATTCGTTGGCACCGACGAGTTTCTGTTCAAAAGTACCCCTCACGAGAGGCCACCCGGCTAACGCGACCAGCGGCCAGCATTTTTGTGCAATAATATAAAATTTTCCCCCTCACGAGCGGCCTCATTTTATTTTTAAATATATCCAGAACCAATAATTAATTCAAATCTTGACGTAAGGTAAGTAATTTTGATTATCTCTATCGTAGATACACGTCTCTGAGTGTCAAGTCGCCATTAAAAGTGTCGACTAAAGATTTAAAGTATATCGTTATCTATGAAAGTCGATGTTTACAGGAAATGGGCTCAATAATGTTTTGATAGAGTTTGGGGTTTAACACCTACGTTGAGTTCTTCTCGTTGATGATTATAACCAGACGTAATTGTTATAATCATAACAAGGTCAGCATCGGCTAAAAATAGATTTTGTACATTGGCACACACAGAGAACCTTAAAAAAAGACAATAGGGTACCAGACAAAGACCGGAAAAATTACGTGACCAAACAATATGGCTTCCTTTACGAGGGCTGCATTTCGTAGACTCGACACAAGTTTTGTCTGCATAATTAAATCGCATACAGTCAGCAATAACCGAATAAATCATTACCAAACACTAAAATGTCATCACGTTAACGGATACATTATTTTCGAAGAAAGTCGGTTATTCTACTCGACGACATCGGGGGGGGGGGGGGATGCCGTATGTACAAAAGACTCGTAAAAACAAGTTTATGTTGATATAATTTGAATAAACAAAGTAATAACCGATAAGAAGGTTATTCAGCAGCAGTGGGAAAATGGAGAAGATGGAAAGATAATTATGTATGTACCAAGATGTAAATGACGTTTTTGAATCCATTTGCAATGTGCATGACAACAATACCCGCTCGCATTATCAAACTTACGCCAAGAAAGCAAAAATAGTAACGTATATTCAGTTGAAATAAATTTGTTATTATGACAAAAAAAATACTTTTATTGATTAATGTTTCATTTAGACGAAGATATTTAATGTTTTGAAGTATGTAGCTTTCTTACTACGTACATTACATATACATGTACTTCTCATAATAAATTTAGCCCCCCTCTGGAACGGCCACCCGCCTTATAAGGCCACTTTCCCGGTGCAACAGGGGTGGCCGTATAAGAGGGGGACTACTGTAGAATGAAAACTCCACAAACACCATTTATGCAATCAAGCACATCATTGGTGATTGGCATCTCACATACAGAACAAACAGTAAATATTGTTGATGTCAAGGACACAGATTTTACCCTTGCATACCAGCAGAAGGGTTAACCTTGGCCAGAATGCATATGGTATGTGAATCAGCTGACTTAATGAGTTTATTGATTTCCATCCTGTGAGAGGGACATTTTATGGTGTGAATTCAGTTTAAGAACTTGATGAAGATATTTTAATAGCAGCAATTACTTACACTGTCACTATTGCTTAGCTAATCTATTTTCATTCCAAAAATACACCATCTGTTGGATATGAACACCTCCTCCCACAGAGTGGAGAAATGTCATTAGGACCTTTTCACCATTTGCACACCACTCTGTCACATGGTCATGTGCAGAATGTATACATATGTGTCATTCTTTTTCATGGACACCATACTGTGAAGAAGTTTGCCAAGTAATTAGAGGAATTATATTTGTAGACAAACTAAAATATCCACAAATTAGAGGTCTCTCTCTATGGTATTAACTCATTATCCCCTGGCACCATGCTTCTCTGTCAGAAGGTAGTACAGTACCCTACTTCCAAGCTCTAAAGTGTCAAGTTCATTTGAAATAGACCAAATTGGGTGGTATTACAGAAATGTAGACAGCTCCATTTTTGGGAATCAACCTCCACTGTCAAGGACTCTAATTTTCTTTCCATAGTCCAGTCTGTTGAATTTAAGGGATTCATAGAGATGCACACCCTTTTGCAGAAAAGGCAGTCAAACAATCAGACTCAATCCTTTCACTCCTGAATCTTCCTGGTCACCAAGAAAAGCGGGAAGTTTTAAACTTAATTGATCTTTCCCTGCTCAACCAGTTTCTTTTAGATGAAACCTTTAAGATGAAGACAACATCCTCAGACCTGGTAGGAGTTCTCGTGCATGCACCCGATCTCCATTCCTATCAGATTCAGGCTGGGCAGCTCATTTAGAGCTGGAGGGCATAATTCTCCATGGTTCCTGGCCGAATTGTCCCTCCACATGAACAATCTTGAAATGAAAGCAGTGTTTTTAGTATTGCAAGGGTGCATCAACATAATTAGGGGCTGATGTGTCATGGTCCCTTCAGATAACTCGTCTGTCCTAGCTTACCAACAATGTCAAAGAAGCACACATGCTCCTTCTCTTTGAGTGGAGGTCTGGAACCTATTCATCTGGGCAGGCTTAGAAAATGTCACAATGTGAGTATGTCACATTCCTGGCAAGTTGAATGTATTAGTAAACAGCCTCTCCAGAACAGACCAATCTGTTCTCACAAAATGGTCTCTTCACCACTCAGTAACAGAATTTCTGTTTTTCCTCTGGGGAAGACCTCTAGTGGACCTGTTTGCGACCAAACTTAACAACAAACTTCGCTTTAATCATTCCTCAGGAGGATATCATGAGAGCATCCCATAGTACCTCTTTATCCTCCTACCTTAGCACAACAGAATGTAGGCATTTTTTCTCTGGTTCCCATTGTTATGGCATTTTACTCAGACATGAATCTTCTCTAGATGGACCTCCCTCAACGGTGAGTACATTTAAAGTCTGTTTTTGATCAGTATGACATCAGCCTACCCACCTTACTGACAAATTAGCTACACAGTAGTGACAGGATAAGGAATTGATATTAGAATGTAGTTTTTGGTACAACTAATTTTAATTAAGCAGTACTTACCTGTTGCTCTTGTCAAATACCCTCCTTCCACTCCACTCCAATTTCTTGCATAATTGTAGTCTGTGAAAAAGATGTCACATAATTATATTTATGTTCTGTGCATGACCATGTGACTGATTGTTGTGCAAAAGGTCAATCTGATTTTTCTTGATATAGACCTATTAACCATAGAAATACTAACATCACTAGTTTCACATGACAACAGTAAATATTTTGTACTAATCAGGTTTACTCAACTTCTTGGAAGTGGTGCAGCATTAATCAAAATTGGTCAGTAAAGCTAAATTACCAAGTATTTGCCATAATAAGCTAAATTACCAAGTATTTACTGTAATAAGGTTAAGTATTTAACAATGATAAGTGATCAAAATTATACTTCTTTAATTCTGAACATTTTTGCTATTTATGTAACAAATGTTTTGGCAAATAATATTACTACTAATAATAATAATACTAATAATAATAATACTAATAATAATACATGTAATAATAAGGTCTATTTATAGAGGGTGGCACAGTTAGATGCATAGAAACTAATCTTTCGAGTAGCCATCAATGATGAAATCTTGCAGCCAATATAGCTTTCCATTTTGGAGTACATGTAGCCCCTAAACAACCGCAGTGTTCTGTGCTTGTTGGTCAAAATCTACAGTATATATACCGTAAGTTGGATCCAACTGCAGACTGAATAGACTAAGATCAACGATTGCATAACACATATAGCTCTGAGTCTATGCAGGTTTTTAGGAGTAAACAGTGGAACAAACAACATGGACCCTGATCTGTTGATTTATGTGACTTCTGAGGTTTGCAGTTGGATTTTTTTTTTTTTTTGGAGGGTGCTCTTTCCGCTGATCTTCGGAGACCATTTATGGAAAGGCCCTCCTGTTTTATAGTAAAATGTGTGCTATAGTATCTTTTGATTTAGTTATGTTTTATTTCTTCGTAAATATTTGAAGATAAATATATGTATGTATGTGTATATATATATATATATATATATATATATTATTATTATTATTATTATTATTTTTTTTTTATTAATCAAACTCCTCATCGTGGTGTAGGGCTTCTTCCACCATTAGTATATCTTCTTCCCTTCTTCTCCTCCTTTTTTCATTTCTTCTCTCTTTTCTCCCTTGTTCAAGTAGCTGTTCTGCTGTTACATATTGTTCTGGTTTTCCCGTTTCATTTATTGTACTCTTCTCTTCTTGTGTGTGTATTATCCTCATTCTCTTGACTTGTTGTTCTGGTTGTTTAACTTTCTTGTTCTGACTTTCTCGGCTTTTACTGTTATTTGTTTCTTGATTATTTGTCCAAATTCTATCCTGCAAGTTGTGCTAAATGTATTATCAATTGGTTTATGTTGTTCATGTTGTTGTTGTGTTGTTTTCCCTTGACTTTGACTGTTCTTCTTTTGGATTGTCTTTTCTAGTTGCTTAGTTGCTTCCTTGATATTACTTGTGGTTTGCTGAGGGATTGGTATTTGTTTTATTACTTCATTCTTCCTTTGCGACGTTGGTTGTGTCTCTTTTCTTGTTTGTTCTTCCCCTGATGTCATTTGTATCTCGTTTGTATCTCCTTGGCTTTGACTGTTCTTCTTTTGGATTGTCTTTTCTAGTTGCTTAGTTGCTTCCTTGATATTACTTGTGGTTTGCTTAGGGATTGGTATTTGTTTTACTACTTCGTTCTTCCTTTGTGACGTTGGTTGTGTCTCTTTTCTTGTATGTTCTTCCGGGGTTGGTATGTGGTTTGCGTCTTCCCCTGATGTCATTTGTATCTCGTTTGTATCTCCCGTGCATTTGTTTGGTTAATGTCCATATTCTGTGGTAAATACATCCCTTGTACCATGATGTTATTAGAAAGCCGAGGAGAAAGCATGCTGTTTTGATTGTTTGGAGTTTTGTCTTTCTATTTCTAGAATTCTGGTTTCGTTGAAGATGTTGAAACCTGGTACTACCCCCAATCTTGATTTTCCTACTTTTACTCCCATCTGACATAGGTAATCCTGTTATGTGAAGCTCTCCCAGCTCTGTGTCCACATAAAATTGTTTCACCATATGGAAGGGCAGGTGTATCCCCTCTATATCTTATGTTGTAGCCTCTTTTGTGTAGTTTATTGAGTATAGTTTGGATAGTAGCTCTTCATCCTGGATCTTAAGTGCTACCAGGATGGATTCCGTTCTCGGTATTTCACTGACATTTAAATTTGGAAATACTAGTTGCTGTGTTCCTTTCTGAAATTGCATTTACATCACACCATGGTAATTTCTCCCTACGGTGGATTTCCTAGCAGTTTGCTTGGTCCATGCCATTTTTCGTGATTGTGATAGACAGTAAGTCGACTTCTCAACTACAGTTGGATTTATAAGCAAGTATATATGATAGTCCATGAGTAAGAGCCAAGTGTCAAGGGAGAAAAATGCATGGCCAGGCTTGTTCTTAAACTAGGTAGCTACATTACTCTAAGTGAGTAATTTACCATCTTAGCTCTCTGAGTCAATGATCATGGCTGGTTCCTGCAACTCTCACATGCTTCAGTAAGATTTAAACATGACAAGAGCTACATATTTGTGTATAAATACACAGTTTTAGTTCTGTCCACATGGTTGGATATGATGTATTATTGTTGCATGCTTTACAAATTCACACCTATAAATCTTTGGTGATCTTGTTTGATTTCCAATCCAGTTTTAAAAATCATGCTAATTATCTCGTAGAGTGACATGTCATAGTTTACCTCTTTGATTAAAAATGCACAGTGGTTATGTGGTGAACTACCAACTGAAAAAATGCAGGTCTGAATCCTACTTTTGGATCAGCCTTTATTGGTACATTGGTATGTTTTTGGGACAAGACACTTGACTGCAATTGACACTTTTGCACCTGCTTGTGTTACTGTGTTGTACAACACCAAGCAGACTAATAGCAACATTCAATTAGGTTTCCTTAATACAGACTTCAAAGAAATATTAGTTTCCTTAATACAGACTTTAAAGAAATATTTTGTCTCAGGTTCATAACATAATGTCCAGTGAACTTAGGAAAACATATACAGTTAAAGAAAAGTGTATTTTCTATTGTCAGCAACATGGTCTGATTTTTTTTGTTGAAAATCTTTTCAAGGTCAGGTTTTTGAAGGATCAAAAGTTATGAAAAACATTTAAAACTTGTCTTTACTACCTTTTCCATCGTATGTATGGGTGTTTAAGGTAATACATATATACTAAGTTTAGTCCAATTTACTCCTTTTCAGGTGAGGTGGAATACCTGTTAATAGAAATAGTATCTGAATCACCAGTCGGCACACTAACCTGCCAGGTGTAACCGGGAAGTATGCATTTTTTTTGGGTGAATTATGGCTCTTCGTTGTGGAATAACTCACAAATGATTTCTTCTAATAGACATTTTGCTTCATAAGTAAACTTGATGGTATCCTGTATCATTGATGTGATGTTATTTTAGTAATTTCTTTATTCAAGACGTCTGATGGTACATCATTGTGCACAGGCAATTATGTGTCTCCAGTTGTTCGATTATTTTAACAGCAATGTTTAAATCCTTTTGTAACATTTCTCTCACCAAATATTTAGAGCAATCTGTTAAAAAATTTGAATGACTAGATTTGATTTTTCTTTTGAATATTAAAATATAAGTTTCTAAAATGCAAGCTTTACTCTTTAAGAATGCATTGTTCTGATATGGTTTGATTTGATACATTTACACTCAGACTTCTTCACGACTGGTAATTTATTAAGTATTTTCACCATTTAATGTTTTGCATAATTTCCACAAACCAGAGCAATTCACAAAGTTGGTCCAGTTGCATTCAACATTCATATGCTGGCACTGCTTGCAGTTGAGGAATCTGGGTTTAATCCTGTCAATATCTGCGGTGGGGGCATCTGGATTTAGTCCTATCTGTGCAGTGTGGGCATTTTGATTTAGTCCTCTCTATCTGTTTAGTGTGTGTATCTTGATTTAATTCTATCAGTTTTTGCAGTGTGGGCATCTTGATTTAATTCTTTCTATCTGTGCAATGTGGGCATCTTGAATTAGTTCTCTCATTGCAGCGTGGGTATCTTTAGTTCTGTCTATCTGTGCAGTGTGGGCATCTTGATTTAGTCCTGCCCTGTTACAAAATTTGTTCTCTGCTACATTTCAATGACGGACTCCAGTCCAACATACCTATCCGACCTCACCCATGTGTACACACTAGCAATATACTTAACGCTTCCCTTATGACAATCGTAGACTCATTATTCCCACTATGAAAATGAAGTCATATGGACAATGTTCTTTTGCATACCAGGGCCCAGCAATGTGGAATGAATTGCCCATTGAAATTAGACACAAAGACACAGTGATCCCTTCCAAGAGTGCTCTTAAAACTCACCTTTTTTGACTGCAAGAACAAACTTAAAGACCTAATAATGTTTCCTACCTTAAATATTGTCAGCATGGTTTTGTTTTCTAATTTCATGGTGTGTTTTTTTTTGTAGTCATATCATTATATATGTTGTAAAGCGCTTAGAGCTTCTAAAGATTAGGCGCTAAACAAAGTCGTCATTATTATTATTATTATTATACCAAAGACTTACAAATATGTTACTAACAGCTGCCTCACTTGGCTCTCAGCATTAAGAGGTTAGTGTTAGGAATGGTCTGCCCGGTGTCAGGATAAGGTGACATGCTACCTGTCTGTAGCATGATGCCCCAGTGCTAGACATCACTATAAAGAGTCACACTGCAGACATTGATGTGATATGACTGAATTTGTTTTTAAAGCTACGTTAAAAATCGAAATCACATGCACACAATGCTTACAGCAGGGGCATCTTGACTGAGCTCTTTCTGTTCATCCATCTGTCTTTGTGGATACTTGCATTTCGGGTAAGGAAAAAAAGCCAAGATCACTTCCTGAAGGAAGATAAATGGTTTTCATGCAATAACTTGAGTTCACCATCATCTGTTGTTACCAGACATTATAGCTTGCATTTGGGGAAAAGAATAATCTTTTTGATTTTAAGGCTGAAATGTGAAAGGTCAAAATCACTTTGTTTAAAAATTGTGTGTTCAATAATTTTGCGTAGTAAGAAAATTAAACTCAATAAAATAATATATCTGCCTCCATTCTTATTCCAGTATACTTTAAACAGGTCCAGAAACTAAATCTTATTGTTGTTGTTTAAGGTTTAACGCCATTTTTCAGTACATGATAGGCTATATACATGGTGGCCACTATAGTGGGTGGAGGAAGAACCTGTGAAAATCCGGTGCGCGGAAAAAAAGTCACACTCTGCGGAAAAAAAGTCAGTTTTGGGTAGGAAAAAAGTCACAGTTTTGGGTAGGACTAAATTATATTTCAGAGTAAATATATAAATTTTCATTTTTAAATTCACATAATAATGCATGATAATAGATTTTTGGTCATCGCACGAGGGTTGGCTACGCCACTGATGACATTAGATGTCTGTAAAAAAAATAATTTTTAATATCTTAAACACAGTAAGATAAGGAAACAAAAGTATTGGAAACTCTTGTAAATCAAAATTCTGTATAAAAATTAAATGGAAAATGGAATTGTATCTTTACCTATAAAGAGTAGTGTGTGTGTGTGTGTGAGAGAGAGAGAGAGAGAGAGAGGTTTATGACTCCCCTTAAAGATCACTCACCAGTCATTATTATTATTATTATTATTATTATTATTATTATTATTATTATTATAATCCAGGAAAAAAGCCAAATGAAAAAAGTTACGGAAAATGTCGCAAGAAAAAAAGTCACAAGAATTAAGAGTTATAGAAAAAAATCACAGGTTAAAAACGGGAATATAACACAAATTTTGGTACAGTACATACTATATTACTATAGAGAAAACTTTACATAAAAATCAAATAGATACATATCCAAAAAAATGTCAACCTAATGTGAACAAATAATGAAATAAACATTGCATTTGCTTCATTGAATACAATATGGAATAGATGAATATAGGTCTGAAGCCAAGTAAGACACTAATTTGTTACATTGGCAGAACAAAAGATTTTTATGATGTAATGTCCCTTTGTAGCCTGGGATTGTTAAACAATTCAACATACTGGTTTCAGCCAAACGTTTAATGTTATTATAAGCTAGATAATTGTTCTATTGGATTTAGTTTTCATTACAAGTTGAAATTTTTCAGAGTGTATATATTTGAATTTTATTTAAAATTATCTCCATCGTAATATATTATTTATGGTTTCTAAATTTGTGTGATATTCTCACTTATTTTTATCGTGTGACTTTTTTTCCTAGGGCTCTTTTTCATTGTGACTTTTTTTCCTGTGACTTTTTTTCTGTGACTTTTTTTCCTGTGATTTTTTTACTGTGACTTTTTTTTCCTGGATTCGAAAATCCTGCATAGAACCACTGACTCACTGGAATACTGACAAGTTTTCTCAAATATCCATATTGGTCGAGTCGGAGGCTCATACATACCCACACAGACAGATGTGATGGTTGTGATAATTTAAAGTGATTGTTTCAGACCACTTAGCCACCAGGGGCCACCAAAGCTAAATGACCTTTCAGTTAATAGAAATGATTCAACAGAGTAGGTGCACTAGTTCACAATTGTTGTTGTGTTTTTTTTTCTTGTCAAGAAAATGAGAGTATCCAGAGATATAAAACCATGTTTCATAATGCAATACAATTTCCTGAATATTATTTTGTTGTACACAAATTCTGGTGAAACACTCTGATTTTTAAGAATATTAAGAGAACACACTCTTAAACACAGAATATTTCTACTACCTTACACAAAAATGATGGGACATGTTACTTACATGACATGATGGTGTCTTGCCAAATACCCAGTAGGGAACTTGGGTCTGCACCTGCGTTTGGTATTTGGTGAATTAACATAGTTTGGTATTTGGTGATTTAAGATAGTTTCATATCATAAAATAATTATTACTTACTATTCACCTTGCTATGTGAATTTCTGAAAAAGAAATGGCCAAAGGTTAAAGATAATGTTAACATATATCCATGTCCTGTCATAGATTTATTTAGCTCTTGGCAGAATGTATTTTGTTTCTGTCAGTTGTTTACCATAGAAAAAGAACAACAGAAATATTTAAAACAAATTATTCATATAAATTCAACAGACTGAATAATTATTTGTATTTATGGGATCCTTTAAAAAGAATTGATACAGACTTAAAAGACTACACATATGTTGCTAAGTGGATCCATGTACAAAAATATTTAAAAATGTAATTGGACACCAGATATGATGAATGCCTGCTGAGCCATTGGGCTTTTTTTTTTCTCTTGGGGCTGATTCAATCAGTTCCAAGTGCCAGAAATGCATGGAATTTATTTCATCCTTGTGCAAGTAAGATGGGGAAGCCATGTGAGCATTAGGCAGCCCAGATGAAGGGAGTTTTGTGTTGATGCTTAGACATGTCTGGCTTGGTGCCTGTGTTTGAGGAATCTATCCCACTGGCTGGCAGCAGTGGTCTTTATTTAACTTGTGTCTTAATGGTATAGAAGAGATAATTACTGTGCTTGTTTTACAGACTAAACACCTCAAAAGAAACTTTACTACACAAACACATACACCAGGATTTAAACTGAGATTCATGGAGCAAGCAAGTCAAGGTAGGGAGGCCAATTTGGGCGCTTTATATGTCTGTTTCTCTACTTTGTGTCACATTAGTGATATTTAATTTAGGAGGGTTATATATCCCCATGAGAGGGAGGGAGTGGTGGACCATAGCACCAGATGAGTTTTAAATTATGATGGCTGTCTGGTAGGAAACAAACTCTTCAGGGATCAAGCTTAATAGGAACAAGTGGGGGGATATTTATAGAACATTGGGCATTTGAGCTCTTTATATTCAACAGATGTTGTAAAGGCAATTGTGCTGCATTCAGGTTATCAGGTCAGTGGAATGACAAACTAAACACATATTGGAGTTCATAACCTCTTGGCTATTTGTGCATAGTTCATATTTTTAATTTTTTTTTGCACCCAGATCCATTTTAAAGTTAATAGGTTATAAATTGTGCGTTGGATGATAAACAACTCCAAGTACTAATGGTCTATTATTATATTAAGACAACCTTGACTTTTGTCAGTGGAGAATTATAGAAGTATTTTTAATTTTATTTTCCATTTTAGAGTTAATTGGTTATAAATTTTATAGTGTTGGATGATAAACAACTCCATGCACTAATTGTCTAATAATATATTAAGACACCCTGACTTGTCAGTGGAGAATTATAGAAATATTAAGTTGCAATTCAGTTACATAGAAAGGATTCAGAAAACGTTGATTTATTAGTGTAAAATGAACAGAACTGGTATGAATCATAAACAGAACCAGGTGTAATTTTTGTGTCCTACATCCTTGTCTGGATCATTCATTTTAAATAGAGTACTGAAGATTAGTTACATGCAGGGATTGAGGTTTTAATGACAGGATGTAGGGGTGTCAAATTGGAAACCACACTTTGGGCACATTATGTCCAAAACTTTAATCCTTGTATTTACTCATACATCTGTGGATTGAAATATTATGCTTTAAGGAAAAGTTATTTATGCTACTCGATTTGTGTTATATCTGACAAAACAAACAACGCCTTCAGGAAATTTCACAGTTGTAAAGATTTTATTGGTGATTTAATATTTTTGTACTTGAGTATGGCAAGGTTTCGACACTGTACACTTTGAATTATTATTGCATATGTTATTTCATTAAGAAATTGCAGGCAAAACTCATAATGGAAAAACTCTTTTAAATGTTTTGAGTTTATGGTGGTAATAGGTTTCAAATCTGGTTGATCCAAGATAGCTTCATAAATATCCCTGGCCTGTTACCTTGTCCTTGAACATCAATGGTATCATTGGAATTGATTCAGACCATTGTGTAATCGGTACATCAATGGTATCATTGGAATTGATTCAGACCATTGTGTAATCGGTACATCAATGGTATCATTGGAATTGATTCAGACCATTGTGTAATCGGTACATCAATGGTATCATTGGAATTAATTAAGACCATTGTGTAATCGGTACATCAATGGTATCATTGGAATTGATTCAGACCATTGTGTAATCAGTACAGTACATCAATGGTATCATTGGAATTGATTCAGACCATTGTGTAATCGGTACATCAATAGTATCATTGGAATTGATTCAGACCATTGTGTAATCGGTACATCAATGGTATCATTGGAATTGATTCAGACCATTGTGTAATCGGTACATCAATGGTATCATTGGAATTGATTCAGACCATTGTGTTATCGGTACATCAATGGTATCATTGGAATTGATTCAGACCATTGTGTAATCGGTACATCAATGGTATCATTGGAATTGATTCAGACCATTGTGTAATCAGTACATCAATGGTATCATTGGAATTGATTCAGACCATTGTGTAATCGGTACATGAATGGTATCATTGGAATTGATTCAGACCATTGTGTAATCGGTACATCAATGGTATCATTGGAATTGATTCAGACCATTGTGTAATCGGTACATCAATAGTATCATTGGATTTGATTCAGACCATTGTGTAATTGGTACAGATCAGTCTGAACCAAGCAGGATACCAAAATACTATAAAATGACATTAATAAACATGGACTGTTAAAAAGGAGCATATGATTCCATCCCAAAATTCAATATATTGTAACTGGTTAAAAAAAAAATTATAATAAAAATCAGTATACTATACTCCTTGGAAGATACTTAAGAAAATCTGAATCAGATAAAATATTTAGGAATTTAGGAGTCAGTTTTACTTGTGATTTGAAAATAAACAGTCTCACCCAAGATGTACATATATATGCATCAAAGCAAATTGTACTTTAGTAAAATGTAATTTGCCATCTTGTCAACAAAATGTGAAAGAAGTAGCTTTCAGGGGTTTAAGTACGCTTGATTTAGAATAATGCTTATATAGGTCGGAACTCCATTATCAAGTATTATGGGTTTTATACTGAAAAATTCCTAAAGCAAGCTGCCTGGTTTGTTCCATCCAGTTATGACTTTACCCCAGGAAGTAGGATTTCAGTAATGAAAATATTGTGCTGGAAACATGTTAATTTAAAAAGATTTAAAACAAAGTAAACATATCCTGCTATGAATTGATTGAATTAGAAAAGAACTTGTAGAAATCAACATGAACATACTGTACAAGACACCTTGTAGAAATCAACATGAATGTACTGTACAAGACACCTTGTAGAAATCAACATGAATGTACTGTACAAGACACCTTGTAGAAATCAACATGAATGTACTGTACAAGACACCTTATGCATGAACTGATAGAAGAAATTTAGTTTTTACCAAGAACTTAAGATTGGAACTTTTTATGATGACTAATAATCACAACTGTTGAATCTTACAAAAACAAAATCAGTACTATTTCATAAATAGTGCAATGAAATTATAAAAAAAGTCATTAGTCTGTGTATGATTTTGATTTTTAATATAGCTTTAACAATTTTGCAGTCATATCTCTATGCTGTCTGCATTGTGTTAGTTTATAGTGATGTCTAGCATTTGGTCATCATGCCGAAGACATGTAGCATGGGCTGGTGTTCTAACCTATGGGTTGCATCTGAGGTGGAAGCTCCAACCACTAGACCACCATAGCAGTCAAATCTGACAAGTTTTATGCTGCATGATGTATTATTATATGCTAAACAGGTCTTGTAGACTTTCATTGTGGATTATTTCAGCAATTGGTGTCATTTATGAGATTGTGATTACACATACCTTTAAATGATAATTGTTCAGATATTTTAATTTTTTTTAAATCTTTATCTTCATAGAAACATGCAGAGAAATGCATATAGCAAAATCTGTGTTACAGTATGTGGACATGTTTGAATAAAGTCAAGCAAGAATTATTTACCAGTATAAACTGGATTGAATGTTACAAGCTATGATGGCATAATGAGAGTGTGTTAGAGAACATTTGTAATGCTTTGCATTGGTAATGTTTATACCTGACATCTTGTTTTGACACAGTTAAGTACCTGGCCTACCATTGTAAAAGTTCTTAGCAGTTGATAATTTTCTTTTTGAAGTTTTTGATGACAACTATGCTGTAGACTTTGCGTAAACTATTATAAATTTTGGAATAAGCATTTAATATTTTAAGATCCCTAAAGTCACCCACATGACCTTATTGACATAAGTAAGACCATACCTGTTGCTATTGCATAGCTAGTATCATTAAGACCATACCTGTTGCTATTGCATAGCTAGTATCATTAAGACCATGCCTGTTGCTATGGCATATCTAGTATCAGCAAGACCATACCTGTTGCTATTGCATAGCTAGCATCTGTAAGGCCGTACATGTTGTAAAGACCATACCTGTTGCTATTGCATAGCTAGGATCAATTAAACCATACCTGTTGCTATTGCATAGCTAGTATCAGTCAGACCATACCAGTTGCTATTGCATAGCTTGTATCAGTAAGACCATACCTGTTGCTATTGCATAGCTAGGATCAGTAAGACCCTACCTGTTGCTATTGCATAGCTAGTATCAGTGAGACCATACCTGTTGCTATTGCATAGCTTGTATCAGTAAGGCCATACCTGTTGCCATTTCATAGTTAGTATCATTAAGACCATACCTGTTGCTATTGCATATCTAGTATTAGCAAGACCATACCTGTTGCTATTGCATAGCTAGTATCTATAAGGCCGTACATGTTGTAAAGACCATACCTGTTGCTATTGCATAGCTAGGATCAGTAAGACAATACCAGTTGCTGTTGCATAGCTAGTATCAGTGAGACCATACCTGTTGCTATTGCATAGCTAGTATCAGTGAGACCATACCTGTTGCTATTGCATAGCTAGTGTCAGTGAGACCATACCTGTTGCTATTGCATAGCTAGTATCAGTGAGACCATACCTGTTGCTATTGCATAGCTAGTATCAGTAAGACCATACCAGTTGCTATTGCATATCTAGTATTAGCAAGACCATACCTGTTGCTATTGAATAGCTAGTATCTATAAGGCCGTACATGTTGTAAAGACCATACCTGTTGCTATTGCATAGCTAGGATCAGTAAGACAATACCAGTTGCTGTTGCATAGCTAGTATCAGTGAGACCATACCTGTTGATATTGCATAGCTTGTATCAGTAAGGCCATACCTGTTGCTGTTTCATAGCTAGTATCAGTAAGACCATACCTGTTGCTATTGCATAGCTTGTATCAGTAAGGCCATACCTGTTGCTGTTTCATAGCTAGGATCAGTAACACCATACCAGTTGATATTGCATAGCTAGTATCAGTGAGACCATACCTGTTGCTATTGCATAGCTTGTATCAGTAAGGCCATACCTGTTGCTGTTTCATAGCTAGTATCAGTAAGACCATACCTGTTGCTATTGCATAGCTAGTATCAGTAAGACCATACCTGTTGCTATTGCATAGCTAGTATCAGCAAGACCATACATGTTGCAATTGCATAGCTAGTATCAGTAAGGTCATGCCTGTTGCTACTGCATTGCTTGTATCAGCAAGATCATATCTGTTGCCATTGCATAGCTTGTATCAGTAAGACCATACCTGTTGCTATTGCATAGCTTGTATCAGTAAGGTTATGCCTGTTGCTATTGCATTGCTTGTATCAGCAAGACCATACCTGTTACTATTGCATAGCTTGTATCAGTAAGACCATACCTGTTGCTATTGCATAGCTAGTATCTATAAGGCCGTACATGTTGTAAAGACCATACCTGTTGCTATTGCATAGCTAGGATCAGTAAGACAATACCAGTTGCTGTTGCATAGCTAGTATCAGTGAGACCATACCTGTTGATATTGCATAGCTTGTATCAATAAGGCCATACCTGTTGCTGTTTCATAGCTAGTATCAGTAAGACCATACCTGTTGCTATTGCATAGCTTGTATCAGTAAGGCCATACCTGTTGCTGTTTCATAGCTAGTATCAGTAAGACCATACCTGTTGTATTGCATAGCTAGTATCAGTAAGACCATACCTGTTGCTATTGCATAGCTTGTATCAGCAAGACCATACATGTTGCTATTGCATAGCTAGTATCAGTAAGGTCATGCCTGTTGCTATTGCATTGCTTGTATCAGCAAGACCATATCTGTTGCCATTGCATAGCTTGTATCAGTAAGACCATACCTGTTGCTATTGCATAGCTTGTATCAGTAAGGTCATGCCTGTTGCTATTGCATTGCTTGTATCAGCAAGACCATACCTGTTACTATTGCATAGCTTGTATCAGTAAGACCATACCTGTTGCTATTGCATAGCTAGTATCTATAAGGCCGTACATGTTGTAAAGACCATACCTGTTGCTATTGCATAGCTAGGATCAGTAAGACAATACCAGTTGCTGTTGCATAGCTAGTATCAGTGAGACCATACCTGTTGATATTGCATAGCTTGTATCAGTAAGGCCATACCTGTTGCTGTTTCATAGCTAGTATCAGTAAGACCATACCTGTTGCTATTGCATAGCTTGTATCAGTAAGGCCATACCTGTTGCTATTTCATAGCTAGGATCAGTAAGACCATACCAGTTGATATTGCATAGCTAGTATCAGTGAGACCATACCTGTTGCTATTGCATAGCTTGTATCAGTAAGGCCATACCTGTTGCTGTTTCATAGCTAGTATCAGTAAGACCATACCTGTTGCTATTGCATAGCTAGTATCAGTAAGACCATATGTAACGTGGGTGCTGCGGGTGATCAAAGTGTTATTAAGACAATATTGCACAAGGCCTGGTCAGAGGTATTGCGCAACTTGGAAATAACACTTGAAGCCTGCCTCCCACTAATTGGCGTTATCTAGGAGATGATCGCTACGGTGTGATATGCCCGGTCAGTGAGTATAGTAATCTGAGATGGTACTTTGAACAAGACAATACACGAGCCCCCGTAAAGAAAAAATATGAATTTAATTGAAAATACAATTAAGAAAAGAACGACACTGTGAATTACACTTCCTCTCTTTCTGAATACACTTAGTTCAGAAAAATACAAATACTGAAGCTTTAAAATAATGGATACATTCAAAGAATCCAAACACTAATGAAAATAAATGAAGTTAACCGTTAATACTGAGAGTAAATTTCATCAAGGAATCGAATGTTCATTTAACATTGGACTGTCGGTGATTCAACATGACCTTTTCCGTCGACTGGTTTTTCTTTCTTTTCCCTGCGTGCGTCCGTCTCCAGCTTGCCCTTTTATTGAACGGGAATTCCACACTCTGACTTCTTATTTCTTTCCTTTTGACTTCTCGCTGATTCTCACTCTTGCCCAAAATAAACTATTGCCTTTGACTTCTCGCTGATTCTCACTCTTGCCAAAGTAAACTATTTTTCCTTGCAAAAGAAAAGGGTAAAACGCCCTAAGTATCTCGCTACTTTCAGAGTTGCGATTGTTCGTCTGTCTTCATGTTCGAACAATCAGATCTTACTATCAGTGTTATCATTCATACGGCTAAAAATTCTATACATGTTTTCAGATCAATAAAGCTATACTGCTAATTATCGACATCAGAATTCGGGAAAGTCATATTCCCGTAAATCATTACGTAAAGTGAGGCAATATAACATAACATACAATCCATATTTACTAATATGATAAATTCAAATTAATGTAACCTTTCCAATCATAAATGTACACGGCGGGTTTTCTACACTACCCATTTACCTACGTACGTATATAAGGTAAAATGCTAATTCAGAATTCAAAATACATTATTAAATCACTGTAAAACCGACTATCCATACAAAATATGAACACATCATGCATCTGTAACAAAGAAACATCTCAGAGTACGTTATTAAATCAATGTAATACTGAACTATTTGTAGCGTAGTATCGATACATTATGCATCTAAGACAAAGATAAACAGCATATACATTACATCATAATAAAGGTGAATTTGAGTTAGATACCTTGTGTTTCTGACGTGCTTCTACCGTTTGATTTCCCGGCGGACTTTCCTGAGCTTATTATTATGAAGGCACTGCTGTAAAATTACCCCCGGAGCCTTTATTCCGGAATTAATGATAGTAGTTCAACACGGCTTTCTTGCAAAGCGCCTTCCAGAAGACTGATTTAAACTCATTAGCTCAGAGAATATATTTCCCAATTCTGGGTTTCGACCCAACCCTCTGTCCTGTTCATTTGACCAATCGGCATAAACGCTATTTTTGCAGACCTTTTGAAAACCGTCTATCAAGATGGCAAAAATGCCACTTAGGATCGAGATGTCACATTATCGTTTGTCTTAATCATTTTTGAAAGCTCTACGTGAGTAATCCCATAATTTTACGTGTCAAACACTCAGTCCGTTTTCACTTTAATTATTGTACCAAGCCTGACCAAGTTAAGAAAACATTCTTTCCGTTCAACTCTATTCCAAGACAGTTGATTGTCAGCTAGCCTACGAATTAATTACTGGATGTCACTGACGAAAAATTTGGCACTTGACACCATACCTGTTGCTAATGCATTGCTTGTATCAGCAAGACCATACCTGTTGCTATTGCATAGCTTGTATCAGTAAGGTCATGCCTGTTGCTATTGCATTGCTTGTATCAGCAAGACCATATCTGTTGCCATTGCATAGCTTGTATCAGTAAGACCATACCTGTTGCTATTGCATAGCTTGTATCAGTAAGGTCATGCCTGTTGCTATTGCATTGCTTGTATCAGCAAGACCATACCTGTTACTATTGCATAGCTTGTATCAGTAAGACCATACCTGTTGCTATTGCATAGCTTGTATCAGTAAGACCATACCTGTTGCTATTGCATAGCTTGTATCAGTAAGGTCATGCCTGTTGCTATTGCATAGCTAGTATTTTTCTGAGAGGAAATTACCCCAACCAAATGATCAAAATTCTCTCTTCCCATTAGGGAGAGCCAGAGGCTTAAAAACACTGGATCAAGCAGCCCCTGTCCTACTGCAGTCGACTCCTACACTATTGGGCATGAGTGAAGGCACTCATGATTATTTTTTTGCCGTGCTTATTTAAAAATAAGGATTAGTTTTCACTTTATTTGATCTGCAAGTGAATTGTTTTATTGTCTTATGTGCCATATTATTCTTAAATGTAGGAATTATACCCAGATGAACTTCCTTCACTGTTGATTTAACACATTAACCCTCGGACGTTTTTGCTGTTTTTGCATGAAATGCGAGTAGGAAACACAATTACATCGACTTTCAAGCAATATTCCATGGGACAAATGGCTAGTTGTGCTAAACAAAATTGTTTTCATTGGTTAGTTTGCTGGCACATAAGCAGAAGGTGAAAAGTTGGATTCCTTTTTTTTCTTTTTCTTTTCCTTAACTGACCCATAATTTTCATATGGAGAAGACTCTTTATTCAAAATGTCCACCTTGTCCTACTTTTTGCACAGGTTCACCTGTCTGTGTGTGTGCGCTTCAGACCGGTCTGCTGTAGATCTGAGGCCATAAAGTCTAAAATCTGAACACAAAATTGGATTCCGACTATGGGCAAATTTTGGGTGAAAAAAAAAACAGGTCCAAAAACTTAGGATTTTCTCTCAGTATTTTGTAGTGCAACTAAAATGTCCAGATTATTTGGTATCATTGTAGAGCTAAATCTGTCTACGTTTCTATAATACCACCCACTTTAGTGTATCATGCATGACCTTGATGCTACAGACCTTGGAAGTAGGCTACTGCCTCATGCCCTGTAAAGTCGTCGCTAGGGGTTAATGTGTTAAGCAAACAGCGCAAAAAATTTCTAATTTGGTTGTGGGTTTTTTCTTGATTTAAAAAAGCAATTCTAAGAAAGAGCAAAGAGTGGGTATTTTATTTTCACTTTTCTGTCCATTATTAATTCATCTTACCAATAATGGTGACCGACTATTTTATACATGGTAAGCAGGTTGCACAAAACATTTTCACTTTTTTCATCTATCTTGCTTGGTTATCAGATGTAGTTTTAAGATTGCCTTCTTTACATGTTCACTTAACTTTAGGATTAATAATAACCTACTGGGGTTCTTTTGGTGCTAATTTAGTAGTTCCTTGCTGTATTTAAACTTGATTGACTTGTTTTGATGCTTTTTCTATCCAGATGCTTAATATTTCCTCCTTTTGAATATTTAATCAAACATCCATGTAAGGTGTCTTTTCATGCAGAGTAAATTATACTAGTGTAGACTTAGGCTATGCTTTACCAGGTGCATACAACTTTTACATTTTTAAATAACAAATATTCTCTTTCAGCATCATTATTTCAGAAACAATGTCTATACAAAGTGTGAGTAAGTGTTGGCTACAGGGAATCCTCCTTGTACACACACACAACTTATTTGTCTTGCAACGCTGCAAGAGGACAGACGGCTATCCATTTTTAAAACAAGCAAGAAAGGAGCTTCCCTTGTCTTTGTTAGAGTTTTCTGGATTTCATTCTCAAATTCACTTGGGTTTCCAAAAAGGAGTATCCAGGTCTCTCTGGAGAGGCCTAGGGTTTTTGGGCTTGCTCCAAAATGAGGTTATAAATGGGATGATAATGAGTTGCAGCCTCCTAAAAGGGAGAAGCAGCACCCTTTTCTGTTCACAATGACAGAGAGCAAGTAATGCCCCCTCCCACATGGGGGAGCCACAAACTCTATGGTCAAACCTCTATTAGGGCTGTGAGTCATGACCCCTATAAGGAGGAGCAGCATTGTTTTAAATTCCACTGGCCCACTGTCAATGATGTGATTGAGCCCTATGACAAAGGTAGTGTTCATATTGAAGTCTATCAGATCTGGCGATGGATTTTCCTAAAGATCAGCCTTGACTGGGTACTGGACACTGGTAAACTGATCACTGGGCATTGGTCTTTGGTTTGTTTGTTTGTTTGATTAGGATTTTTAATGTAGCTTTAACAGTGTTTCAGTCATGTTACTACGATGTCTGCATTGAAGCAGTTTATAGTGAAACCTAGCAATGGGGCATCATGCCGCAGACATGTAGCATTATGTCCCACCCAGTCACATTACCCTGACACCAGGCCGACCAGTCCTAACACTAACCTCTAAATGCTGAGCGTCAAGCGAGGCAGCTGTTAGTACCATTTTTGTAAGCCTTTGGTATGATTCGGCTGGGGATCGAACCCATGACCTCCTGCTTCTGCAGCGGACGCTCTAACCACTAGGCCACCGGAGCGGTTATTGGTCTTTGGAGACCTGTGGTAAGGAGATACGGATCAGGATGAGTCCCCCTTCTTCAAATTGCCATTCTATCACATGGTTGACTGGGCATTGGCTTACAGATGCCAGATTAGGCGGTGTTTTTTTTCCTTACAGGAAGGGATCAAAGTAATTCATTTGTTGCATGGTGAGAATAATGGCTTATGTTATCACATCAAAAATGGAAGTCACTTTTTGTGATAGTGTGAAAGGTATATAGTTAGATATCTACATCTATTTGCTTGTGAATTGAAGCTATCACTAAAGTAAAAAAAAGATTTCTTTGAGAAGAAATACGAGTCACATCCCTTTCAATTCGGTTCAGGGATCATTCAGTATTCAAAAGGTGTAGTTTATTTAGGCAGGTGAAGTTCTGTTCATTGGTCACAATGAATAGCTATAAATGGCTTCTTTTAGTTTTCTATTCATCACACTTATCTTACACAAGCTGAGTGTCTTTTGATCTTAGCAAGTTGAGTAACTTACTAAATCCAATTTTATTTTATAGTGTGAACAAACTAAGATAGGTATGTCTTTTAAGTAGGTGATAATTTCATTTCTAAGACAGATTCAATGAAATTATATCCAGCTTGGCATATATCATTTAATTTTCCAATTAAAATATTTCCTCAAATACATTGTTATTTTCTGTTAATGATAGTTGTGACAGTGTTGGGACTTTTTGGTGAAGATAGAGTAAGGGTGGTGGTGGTGGAAAAGTTCAAGAATGTCTCCATATAGGTTTTTAAAATTAAATTCATTAAAAAATCTGGCACTGATTCAGGCTCATTTCAATGTCTGTTGGTTCTGGTGTGAGAGAACCTCAGTAGTATAAAATAAATTATACAAATAAGGTACGGTAGATATTATTTCATATTAACAATACATTTGGAAACAACACTTTCCTCTCAACCTCCCCCCCCCCAAAAAAAAACAAAACTATTTACATCACATTATATATGCATGATTCCCAGACCTCTCTCACCACCTCACTTAATGCATTTTATTTAGCCACTGATATATATATATATATATATATATATATATATATATACACACACACACACCAATGCTCACTTTCCCTGCTTACATTTTAGCAGGATCCCTTTCCCAAGATGGTTACTAATTTAATGACTTCCACAATCATGATCTATTCAAGTGTCCATGATGTTTGATATGATTTTAATTTCCTCTTGTTGCAGATGTGAAACTTGATCTTGCTACTTGTTTTTTTTTTGTTTATCCAGTTCATCCTGCCTTACCTAACATAACACTATTTCATTTGATTTTGCTGAACATAAAAAACCTTTTTGTTAAAAGTACCACTCCTTTTTCTCCACAAACTGCTTATCTTTATTTTGTTGTAAAAATTCTTATACAGTATTCACAGATTACCACTAATGTAACAATCCATTTCCTCCTATCTGGCCACATAACGAGTGAATTATCAGTGGAAATGTGTGTGCATATTTTAGTTATTATTTGTTATTTTCTGCAATATAATATTGTTTTATCTTTTACCTGTACCCTCAGTCAGATATTATTTCAAATTGAATAATTCAGATAGTAAATACTTTTAATGTCTGTTGAGCTAATGTTTCTTGCACATGTGCTTTATCATATATATGAACCTCGTGGCCAGGAGGTTTTTCTTTCTGAAATGAAGGGTGTCTTCTGCCACTCACATAAATCTCACAAAATTAGTTTTAAAACATTTAATTTTGTTCATTTTTTTCTCCATACCTTGATTCCCATGGAGTATATCTGCAGTTAAACTGGCTGTGATGTTGAACTATTGAACATGACTGAACTGGCTGTGATTACTTGACTGAACTGGCTGTGATTACTTGACTGAACTGGCTGTGATTACATGACTGAACTGCCTGTGATTACATAACTGTGAACTGGCTGTGATTACATTACTGAACTGGCTGTGATTACATGACTGAACTGGCTGTAATTACATGACTGGACCGGCTGTAATTACTTGACTGAACTGGCTGTGATTACTTGACTGAATTGCCTGTGATTACATAACTGAACTGGCTGTGATTACATGACTGAACTGGCTGTGATTACATGACTGAACTTGCTGTAATTACATGACTGGACTGGCTGTAATTACTTGACTGAACTGGCTGTGATTACTTGACTGAACTGCCTGTGATTACATAACTATGAACTAGCTGTAATTACATGACTGAACTAGCTGTGATTACATGACTGTTCTGGCTGTAATTACTTGACTGAACTGCCTGTGATTACATAACTGTGAACTGGCTGTGATTACATGACTGAACTAGCTGTGATTACATGACTGATCTGGCTGTAACTACTTGACTGAAGTGCCTGTGATTACATAACTGTGAACTGGCTGAGATAACATGACTGAACTGGCAGTAATTACTTGACTGAACTGCATATGATTACATGACTGAACTGGCTGTGATTACCTGACTGAACTGGCTGTGATTACATGACTGAACTGCCTGTGATTACATAAATGTAAACTGGCTGTGATTACATGACTGAACTGGCTGTGATTACTTGACTGAACTGGCTGTAATTACTTGACTGAACTGCCTGTGATTGCATGATTGAACTGCCTGTGATTACATAACTGTGAACTGGCTGTGATTACATGACTGAATTGGTTGTGACTACATGACTGAACTAACTGTGATTACATGACTGAACTGGCTGTGATTACTTGACTGAACTGCCTGTGATTACATAACTGTGAACTGGCTGTGATTACATGACTGAACTGGCTGTGATTACATGACTGATCTGGCTGTAATTAATTGACTGAACTGCTTGTGATTACATAACTGTGAACTGGCTGTGATTACATGACTGAACTAGCTGTGATTACATGACTGATCTGGCTGTAATTACTTGACTGAACTGCCTGTGATTACATAACTGTGAACTGGCTGTGATTACATGACTGAACTGGCTGTGATTACATGACTGAACTGCCTGTGATTACATAACTGTGAACTGGCTGTGATTACATGACTGAACTGGCTGTGATTACATGACTGAACTGGCTGTAATTACATGACTGAACTGGCTGTAATTACTTGACTGAACTGGCTGTGATTACATGACTGAACTGGCTGTGATTACATGACTGAACTGCATGTGTGTACATGACTGAACTGGCTTAAGCAAGGCAAGACAATTTAGTTGCTAATTTCAGGTAACTTGAAACTATAAAATCCACTTTGATTCTGTTGGCAGGGTCGGTTGGCTTCAATGTTCCAAGTTTGTCAACATAGATTATACTATGTGTGATGAATAGTAATTACCAATGGATTAAAGTCATTTATTGATTATATCTGTAAAACTCACATGTTGCTATTGTGTAGCTGGCTCTTTTTTCAAACGAAAATACTCAGACCATTAGTTATAATGAGGATTCATTATTCCATAGGGTGAACAAGAAGGTTTCAGAATACCATGACACCCCCAGGGCCAAGCCATACATACCATGCCTATACACACTGTCCTTCATTCTTTTTTTTTAATCACTGTCAACACAGCTGCTTTTTTATTTGGGAGAAGAATTGCCTTTGGTTTATGTGCTATGTATTGATTTGACTTATTCTCTATGTGCATGCTTTTATTTCTTCATGTGGAATAACCCAGATAATTTTTTTTCCCCCTGGGCAGATTAGGTTTTTGAGAGTTATTCACAATTTATTCTGTTACATTTTTTTGGGCACTTAATTGCATTAAAGTCCCGCCAAACAGGGGTAGAATATGATTTTTGTTGAGAATTATTTTGTAGCTCAGGTAGGTATTTAATTTAAATAGCCCAATCCTTCCTTAATTGGTCTGTTGACCTATTTACATTGATTTTTGTTTTGTCTTAAAAAGTACAAATCAATGTAACTTGCATTCCGTTACTGTGGATTTAGCCATTTTGATAACTTTGAAAAGAGGTTGCACACTACTCTTTTTGTGTATTTTGTGCATTTGATAATGAACATCAGTCCACTCTGAGATTTAGTATTGGATATTTTTTCTTGTTATTCTTTGCAAGCTTTAGGCCCTCGTCGAGATAAGAAAGTTGAGGCTATATTCATTGAAAATCTTCTTTTGGAGTCAAAACTACTAACCAGATTTTGGGCACAACTCAGATTTTGGGCACAACTCAGGTGGCTTAGTAGATAGAGTGTCTGCCTTAGGTTTGGGAGGTTGTGTGATTAAAACCCCGACTGAGTCATACCAAAAAAATGCATAAAAATGGTACTAACAGCTGCCTCGTTAGGCGCTCAGCATTGAGAGGTTGGTGTTAGGACTGGTTCGTCTGGTGTCAGGATAATGTGACTGGGTGGGACATGATGCTGTGGTATGATGCCCCAGTGCTAGACATCATTATAAACTGCTACTATGCAGACATCATATCAATATGACTGCTAAATAGTTAAAGCTACTTCAAAATTCCAAATTAAACACACGCACACGGACAGATTTTGCAAATATCTTGATGTGTCCTAAGCTGACTTCTCAGTTTTGATACATGCATGTATTATTATCTCATCTGGTTAGATATATTCATCACATTTCTCTAATTAGCAATGGTGGCATTAATGCCATGAATGTTGGTTATATGCAATTAGCAATGGTGGCATTAATGCCATGAATGTTGGTTATATGCAATTAGTATTGGTGGCATTAATGCCATGAATGTTGGTTATATGCAATTAGCAATGGCATTAAGGCCATGAATGTTGGTTATATGCAATTAGCAATGATGGCATTAATGCCATAAATGTTGGTTATATGCAATTAGCAATGGTGGCATTAAGGCCATGAATGTTGGTTATATGCAATTAGCAATGGTGGCATTAAGGCCATGAATGTTGGTTATATGCAATTAGTATTGGTGGCATTAAGGCCATGAATGTTGGTTATATGCAATTAGTATTGGTGGCATTAATGCCATGAATGTTGGTTATATGCAATTAGCAATGGTGGCATTAATGCCATGAATGTTTGTTATATGCAATTAGCAATGGTGGCATTAATGCCATGAATGTTGGTTATATGCAATTAGCAATGGTGGCATTAATGCCATGAATGTTGGTTATATGCAATTAGCAATGGTGGTATTAATACCAGGAATGTTGGTTATATGTAAGTCAGGTATGGTGGTGGTACATTTATACATGGATGAAGGTGAAACAAGTTCCATGAACATTTGTAATGTTTGAGGGTATGAAGAAACAGAAATAAAAGTGCATTTATTTTCACAATTTTAATTTAAGATAGCTTCAAGGATAATACAGGTTTGTCTAATGATTATGTTTAACAATTTACATGTGCCTTTGATCCAGGCACTTGCGATTAAATGCAGCAAACAAGCTCCTTGATATTAGACACAAATTATTAATGCAATCACTATGCAAACATTTATTTTATATCATGGAAAAATCATAGGCAAAAGAAATAATTAAGTAGATATTCCTGTGCAGAGTGAATAAATGTGATGCATCAATCATGACCCGTAACTAAGGAAACATCAAATCATGTACATTGTGATTTACACCATATGAGAACATTTAGCACTTGATTTAAACAGTGTGCGTAAATAAGTATGCCACTATTAAAGTACTTCCTGACAAAAACGTGGCTGAGAAATGATGGTATGAAATTTAGCCGTAAATTGACCTTACTTATATGATGAACATAATAATTGTAAAGTAATTGCTTACAAGATCTTATGGAAGGTATGTTCAGCTTGTTGGAAGTGCCATTTACCTGCTTGTTAAGCTAAGATATACACGTTTTAATACTATGGAATCAAATTTCAGGAATAATGAAATTTACAAATTAATTAGGCATGCTATTTTTGTGCATGTTAGTTTTCATTATAGCAGTAAATACCTCCTTTACACACTCAGTTAACCGTGAAATCATGTAATTATAGTTATAGCTGTTTAAGAAGCCCCCCCCCCCCCATTCATTCAAGCTCTATAGATGTTCAATTGGGCAGGAGGTGAAAATAATCTATCAACACTTTAAACAAATGTGAAGCACTCAGGAAAGTGTGTGGCATGTTTATGGGACCCTACACTATTTGTAGTTTTCTGTTTGCCTGGATATTTTTAATGTAATTTGATTGTGTTGTTATTAGTTCATTAATCCTTTCAAATAGTGAAAGACAAATTTCTGTGCTGTCATAAATGAGAATTCTACATATTTACTGTATTCTTAATCAGAACACTATGTGGATGAAATGTTGATTCGTATCCAGCCTTATGTCTACCTTTTATAATATTTTAAGTCATCCTGCACTCTTTATTTTCTGGTAGTTATCTTGAATTTTATTTTTAATGAATTTATATGTTATTTTTTTGGAAGTGTTTAGTAATATATTGAAATGATGCTTTGAAACTGATGCATTTACTTTTGAAAATAACATTTGTGGTTTTGGTTATTTTTTTTTTAATGATACAGCAACAGGGGTTATTTAATGTATTTCATGCTAAGTAATTGGATTATTCAAGTAATTGGATTATTCAAGTGCCTAATGCTTACACACCATTGTTGCTGACTCGGTTACTCAGCATGGTCACATGGTAGGATTCCAGGCCAGCATGCCAAGTAATGAGCCACCATGGCTCCTGCTTCCTTTAACTAATCACCTTGTAGGACATGGAAGATGTTACTTTGTTTCCCTTACTTCATCACTCAGCCTGCAGGGAGGACATGGAAGATGTTACTTTGTTTCCCTTACTTCATCACTCAGCCTGCAGGGAGGACAAACAAAATATGTGAAATAACATTTGGAAAAATGTTCATTAGAATTAGAATGTGCATTTAGGGATGCTAGTATTTCAGAACAAGATGACATATTTTTTTTATTAGTGCAGATTGTTATCTCAATGTTGTACGATGAATTGCATAAAACAGTGGAAGAACTATCACTTGCAAGATTAATGAAGATAACATTACAGATTCCTTTAAAAACTGACAAATTGTAAAGCCAAAAAAACCGGTATTAAATATTTATGCACAGTTATTACCATTTGCTATATTAATTCAGTGCCACATAGTCTGAACAAAAGTGTTTGTAATTGTAGTTGTTGTTATGGGTTTAACACCATTTTTCAGCACTTGGCGGCCTGTATATTCGGTAGAGGAAGAACATGGGGAAACACACAGGAAGAAGAATCACCAATCCATGGGAAGGTTCTGGAAGCTTTTTCTCTCATACCCATGTTGGCAGAGCCTGAAAGTGAAACCCATGCAGTGAGATGCCAGTGATCTGTCAAGGCAAGCACCTTAGATCACTAAGTCACCTGGGTCCGGGGCACTGAGTGGTCTAAAGCGCTCTTCATTACAGATCACTGCCATCTCACCTGTCTGTGTGGGTTCGAGTCTCAGATTCGGCCAGTGTGGGTATGTGAGAAAGCTTGCCAGTAGTTTCTCGTAGGTTGATGGTTCTTTTTGGCCCCGTTTTACAGGCTTCTTCTTCCACCATTAATACTAGCCACCATGTATACCTTATCATGTGATGAAAGATGGCGTTAAGCCTAACAACAACAACCACCTGGGTCCACAGGTTCATTTCACAAAGAATTTTAGATGCAATCTTATCATAGAAATCCTAAGTGAGTTTGTTATAGTGGATGATATGTAAATCCAAAGTTTTTTTATGGTGTACCTCCGTACCTGTAATTATTTCACTCAGTAGGAGTAATTTAATAATTTAGCTTAGGTCATCGCTTTTTCAATAGCACCAAATATCCATTGCTATTGCTAGACTTTCTTGCATTGGAAAACCTTGTCTGTTTGATGTGATTGTAACCTCCCAGAGTGGACAATAGCCAGTAAGTTCATCCACTGGTACACCTCACATGCTCATACACAAAATAGTGTGTTCAAGGCTGCCACCAGTTGCCAGAGAAAATTTATAATGTTAAAAGTGTTTCACCACATTGTGATCTTTCTTTAACAAATATTATCTCAGTGTTACATGTATCCTCTCCATATACCATTTTATTTGCTGGTAACCCCTGTTTCCTTTTGTATCCCTTTTGAGGTAGAGTACACCACTCTTACTGTCAAAATACAGATGTCTTTTTAAAAAGCAACATGGGCCGGGCCTTAGTTAATAGGAATTTCATAATTCCTTTTATTTTATAACTGATTAAATATCATTTCGGTGGTTTTTAAAAAATCAGTTTCACTATTATATTTTAATATGATTCACTCATTTCATATTGTTATTGTACAGTGTACCTAGAGACCAATGAAGGTTTCACAGTTAAACATCTTAATAAAGAAAAGACAGAATAAAGAAAAGACAGAAAGTACCTCATGAGTGAATCATTGTTTACCTTGTGCAAATGCATTGGGGTGTATATGGCATGTACTGCATATAAGCAGGTATGAACTAATACAAATTGTCATTATTAATGTTCTTTTTTAGCTAACTTTTATTTCATTGAACACTGTTGAGACACAAGAAGGAACTATGGGACACTCGACCAAACTGCCTCACATTCTCACAGTGCACATGTAAGAACATGTTCTCATGGCATTAGTTTCCATAACTTCACCAAACTTGGATGGATTTCAACCAGATTTGGCAGTTGGCTTCACATTCTTCTTTTACATGAATTATGATAATTCTGTATGCTCTGCTTTCAGCAGTATAACTTTAGTAATAATAATAATAGTAATAGTAATGATGATGATGATGATGATGATGATTATGATGATTATGATGTCTTTATTTAAACAGGGTATCAGTAGCTCAATTCATAGAGTTTATATACATAAAACTGTTTTACATGTTTTAAATATGCCAATATACATGTGTGACACTAATCAATTAAATCATAAGTTTTAAGAGTAGTAATAAAGAAAAAAAAATGATAAATCACAATCACTCAATCTATATAACTTATACTTGTCTTCCTAGTTTGTTGACACATGTGTATGTAGGTTTAAAATATTGCATGTACATTTTCGTCAATGGTTTAATTGAATCAGCGATCAAATATAAGCAGTTTCCAGATTCTAGTCCATAGATTTCCATTGAATTGTTCTGTTCATAGTTTTGTTATTTTTAAATTTTTATTCAAATTGGATCCTAGATTACATTTTGTTGAATAAGTTGGTCATGTCCTTTGGAAGATCTCCTTTAAGACATTTAAAATCATAACTTGTTTTCTTTTCTATTCTTATGATTTTAAGTCTTTGAACAAATGCATCAAATAGGTCATTAGGAATTAGCTGAGCTGCTAACTTTTCATGTCTGTGAATTCTGTTTAGTTGGGAAATAAAAATTCCCCATAATATCCAGGATCATTTATTCATCTTTCTTTAGAAATAAGAATAATTTTATCTGGGAAGACACCTAAACCAATAATGTGGTTTATCAGTCATGTAACAGACCATGCTAGAACTGGTGCTGATAACCGTTGACTGTTCGTTCCACCTCATCTGCATCACATGATGTTTTTTGTTGATTTTGCTAAGAGTGTTGAGAACATCACATTTATATCTAGGGAAAATTGCAGAACACCAGGAACTCGGAGTCTTTACAAAAGTTAGCTCTTTTGTTTACTTCATGCATACATTGTTCTTAGTGCATATACAGGTATGGATGCAGTATGACACTTCACACAACCAGACGGGATTTTGTGTTCTTAGCTCATACACAGGGGGTGTACATGGTACAGCACTGCATACAACAAGGTGAATTTCAAGGCAACAACAAATGATTTCAAGTGAAATTCATTTTTTCTTTATTACTGGACAATGTTAGAACAGGCTGTGGTTCAGTGTAGCCAAAAGAGGGCTCTTGGGATACACACATGGACTGCACAAGCTAGGGCCATAGAGAGTGATCATGTGGCTTGTGGTAAGAAACACCAGGGCCTCTCCTAGTTCTTGTTCAAACAAAATTTTCTTTTATACAATTTGAATGTATTGTTCAGCCTGGGCCCCATGGATATACCCCATTGTAACAGCGGGTTTCTACGGGTTGCATGCTGCCATCAGGGAGATAGAGTACTGTGACATCGGGTTGCATGCTGCCATCAGGGAGATAGAGTACTGTGACATCGGGTTGCATGCTCCCATTAGGGAGATAGAGTACTGTGACAGTGGGTTGCATGCTCCCATTAGGGAGATAGAGTACTGTGACAGCAGGTTGCATGCTCCCATTAGGGAGATAGAGTACTGTGACAGCGGGTTGCATACTCCCATTAGGGAGATAGAGTACTGTGATAGCGGGTTGCATACTCCCATTAGGGAGATAGAGTACTGTGACATCGGGTTGCATGCTCCCATTAGGGAGATAGAGTACTGTGACAGCGGGTTGCATGCTCCCATTAGGGAGATAGAGTACTGTGACAGCGGGTTGCATGCTCCCATTAGGGTGATAGAGTACTGTGACATCGGGTTGCATGCTCCCATTAGGGAGATAGAGTACTGTGAAAGAGGGTTGCATGCTCCCATTAGGGAGATAGAGTACTGTGACAGTGGGTTGCATGCTCCCATTAGGGAGATAGAGTACTGTGACAGCGGGTTGCATGCTCCCATTAGGGAGATAGAGTACTGCGACAGCGGGTTGAATGCTCCCATTAGAGAGATAGAGTACTGTGACAGTGGGTTGCATGCTCCCATTAGGGAGATAGAGTACTGTGACAGCGGGTTGCATGCTTCCATTAGGGAGATGGAGTACTGTGACAGCGGGTTGCATGCTTCCATTAGGGATATGGAGTACTGTGACAGCGGGTTGCATGCTTCCATTAGGGATATGGAGTACTGTGACAGCGGGTTGCATGCTCCCATTAGGGAGATAGAGTACTGTGACAGCGGGTTGCATGCTCCCATTAGGGAGATAGAGTACTGTGATAGTGGGTTGCATGCTCCCATTAGGGAGATAGAGTACTGTGACAGTGGGTTGCATGCTCCCATTAGGGAGATAGAGTACTGTGACAGCGGGTTGCATGCTCCCATTAGGGAGATAGAGTACTGTGACAGCGGGTTGCATGCTCCCATTAGGGAGATAGAGTACTGTGACAGTGGGTTGCATGCTTCCATTAGGGAGATAGAGTACTGTGACAGTGGGTTGCATGCTCCCATTAGGGAGATAGAGTACTGTGACAGTGGGTTGCATGCTCACATTAGGGAGATAGAGTACTGTGACAGTGGGTTGCATGCTCCCATTAGGGAGATGGAGTACTGTGACAGTGGGTTGCATGCTTCCATTAGGGAGATAGAGTACTGTGACAGTGGGTTGCATGCATCCATTAACCAGTTGAGCTTTGGAACCTCTCTTGTTTTGTTTATTTCAGTCAGCTTACATGAGAGGGATTTGCAAAGATCAGAAAGGAGAGTCACACTGATTCCTCAAAAATGGAGAAAGTCCTTTCAGTCTCAGCAATGAAATGTGACAATTTTTTTAAGACACCCCACCCCTGAGAAAAATGTCTGTTTTGAATTTTTTAAATGTTGCTATGGAGTTATATGAGAGATTTCTGAAAGAGATGCGAGTCCATTCCAGTTAATTGGGTCGTATACCTGGATCAGTGAACAGTCAACATTATTCAAAAATAGAAGCCTGGAAAAGATTGGCTAAAAACAATTTTGCATTCTGAAGCAAGTTGGATTTAGTTGACAATGTAGAGGCATTTGGTGGGTGGGTGGAGTTAAAATCTGTATATTAATACATTAAAGCCAGTTTCATTTGTCATTATGCCAGAATTTGGCAACACTGCTAATGTTATGTGTATTTAACCTTAGCTCTGAAAGTGCCTAAAGTCAGTAAAATAACTTGGAACTTTTTGCAGCTAACTTTGGCTTTATCATCTCTTAAAAGTATTTGATTTATGATTGACAATACTGCATTCTGAGAAGCATGTTGATCTGTTTTCATTCTGTATATTGCCCCAAGGGACATACAGTATTGGCCTCTACAACCTCTTGGCAGAGAAAATGAGTGATGATTAAGCAGGTGCCTATTTAAATAAGTCTGGAAGTGCTTCTACAAATAGGAGTACTCTGAGAGATTCTTGTTCAGCACATTCTTGTAATTTAATGAAATTAACAAGCCATTGACTCTTTTATGTCTCTTGTTACGGCTATTGGATTTAATTTATTTATTTTTTAATTGTTAAACCCAAATTTATTATTTAGGATTTAATATTCATTAATTGGGAAATTGTTCTAGAAAGTTCAGCTTAATCACTTTCTGTAAATAGGCTGACTTAGATTGTAAACAAGTTTTGACCTTGGCTTACAGTGGTCTAGTTCCTGACCTTGCTTTGAACATTGTCAACAGGTCTTCAATTTCATTGGTTAATTTTAGGGACAACATTCTATTTTTAGTTCTTAGGGGTAAGAAAAATCTAGAGTATGTTATTTTTAGTAAGGAAGTCTCTTTCTGTGACCTTCCATGACCTTCTATCAATTTCTAGAAAAGAGCATGATCACTTGTTTACTTCAGAAAAACAATATATATAGCTGTATTTTAGAAGCTGACAGTAGTAGAAATATTGGGCTGTAAGTTATTGGTTGTGTATTTATGTTTGAGTGTTAATATTATTCTGGACTTGTGTCAATTCGTTGGAAAAAAAGAATTATTCTATTTATCTGGAAAAGGACATATGTTTCATAATTTCATCTGGATGATTTAAAAACAAGAACTGCATCACGTGACATTGTCAGCCATTTTGGATTATTACCTCGTCAAGATTCGAACCTGGAACTATTAGAACATTTATTTATCAGGACTTGCAATTATATTAGTGGATTATTTTGTGAATTCTATATTTGTTGGATTTGATTCTCTAAAACCGTAAGTTTAATTATTTTATGAAAATAATTGTACTTAATAAAATCATTGTTAAAGTTATACAAGCTTGTTAGTTTTCACTCTTTCTGTGTTGCTGCTTATTCGAGCCTAAGCACGTAACATAGAATTGGTGGCTATCGTCTCGGGATTGAGATTGAGATTGAGATTGAAATAAATTGGAATTTAAATTTGAATTTCCCCTAGTTTTTGAAAAAATTTAAATCTTTAGTGAGACTAGCACGCTTGTATCAAAATGACATCTAAGGTAGAGATATTTCTTTCTAATCCTACCCAGGAGCAATTAGATCTTTTCAAAAAAGACGAGTTGGTTCAACTTGCCAGAAAATACGATCTTTCTGAAGTGAAGGCTTCTTTAACGAAACAAGATATCAAAAAGATTTTGGTCCAGTATTTGGTAGAACAGGATGTTTTTGAACAAAGTGCTTTGATTCCAGTCAGTAAGTCTACACCAGACTCTGACATTAAACTGAAGGAATTAGAATTAAAATTCAAGATGGAATTAGAGTTGAAAAAGCTAGAATTTCAGGAAAGGGAGAGAGAAAAGCAATTACAATATGAGAGAGAGGAGAAAGAGAAATAAATTGAATTACAAAAAGAGCAAATGCGGATTGATAGAGAGAGAGAGAGGAGAAAGAGAGACAATTACAATCTGAAAAAGAGGAGAAAGAGAGACAATTACAATCTGAAAAAGAGGAGAGAGAGAGACAAGAGAGGGATAAAGAAAGACAATTACAATCTGAATTAGAGTTTAAGAAGCTGGAATTTCATGAAAGAGAGAAAGAAAGACAATTACAATTTGAAAAAGAGGAGAGAGAGAGACAGGAAAGGTTACAAGAAAAACAAATTGAACGAGAGAGAGAGAAGGAAGAAAGGGAATATCAGTGTAAAATGAAAGAATTAGAGCTGGCAAGTGAGAATCACCGTCATACTTCAAATCAAAATTTTGATTTAGCAAGGAATATTAGATTAGTGCCCCCTTTCAAAGAAAAAGAAGTAGACAAATATTTTATTCTTTTTGAAAAAGTTGCAGAAAATTTAAAGTGGCCAAGAGAGAATTGGACTCAGTTACTACAATGTGTAATTACTGGTAAGGCTAGTGAGATTTACACTTCACTGTCTGTTCAGCAAAGTGGTGATTATGACGTAGTTAAAGAATGCATTTTAAGAGGTTATGAGTTAGTTCCTGAAGCTTATAGGCAAAAATTTAGAAATTACAGAAAAGAAGCTGGACAAACTCATGTCGAATTTGCTAGACAAAAAGAGCAGTTGTTTGATAGATGGTGTTTAGCCAAGAAAGTCGAGCAAGATTATCAAAATCTCAAGCAAATTATATTAATTGAAGAGTTCAAAAACTGTGTCCATAGTGATGTTAAAACTTATCTTGAGGAGCATCAGATTGAAACCTTGGAAAATGCTGCTCGAGCTGCTGACGAATATTCTTTGACACATAAAGTTCCTTTTGTTAACAAGACTTCTACTCAACAATTTTCTGGCAGAAAAGAATTTCCGCCTAATTCAAGCCCTTCTAAAACTCAAACTAACACAACTTTCAAAAATCAGACTTCAGAGAAGTTTGATTCTAGATCCTTGTCTCTTCCGACGTGTAACTTTTGCAAGAAAAAAGGACACGTTATTTCTGATTGCTATAAATTGAAAAATAGGCAACAGAATCAAGATAGACCAGTTCCAAATGCTCTTATTTACAAGAGGTCAAGGTCACAGTCATGTATTGAAAGCAATACATTTGTTGGGTCTAATAAATCCCAGTCTGATTGTGATATGGAGAATTATGAACCATTCATATCGAAGGGTTCTGTATCACTTTTGGGTGATTCGGCCAATCCCACCCCTATTAAAATTTTAAGGGACACAGGAGCCTCTCAGAGTCTTTTATTATCAGGTACTTTGCCTTTATCTGAGAAGTCTTCTTCTAATGAAAGTGTTCTTATTCAGGGGTTGGAGTGCTGCTTTGTTAATGTTCCTCTCCATTGTGTAAATTTGTCATCAGACTTAGTGTCAGGACCTGTGACAATCGTAACAGTCTCGGTTTTACCTGTTGAGGGAATAGATTTATTGCTAGGCAACGACTTAGCTGGGGACAAGGTTGTGGTTAATCCACTTGTAACTGACAAGCCTAATTTGAATCAGAAAGTTGATCCAATTGAAAAAGAAATCCCTGATATATTTCAAGCTTGTACAGTTACTAGAGCTATGGTAAAGAAAGCTCTTGAGAATGAAGTTGAAAAGGGCAGTATTCCCTTCGTTGACATATACATGGGTCAGGATTATGTTATTGAGGGCAGCATTCCCTTATCTGACTCCTGCATGGGTCAGGCTTATATTGAAAAAGCCAGTATTCCTTTAACTGACGCTTGTATAGGTCAGGTTTTTGATGAGGTCACTTTAACTCTTGGTTTAGATCAATCAGAAAGTATTGATCATAGTGATCCTCTTTTGACAACTCATTCTCTTTATTTTAATCAGGGTGATGATTTTGAGAGTGATGTTACAGAAGACAGCATTCCTTCAACTGGCACTTGTATAGGTCAGGGTTTTGATGAGATCACTTTTACTCTTGGTTTAGATCAATCAGAAGGTATTGATCATAGTGATCCTCTTTTAATAACTCATTCTCTTAATCAGGGTGATAAACGACAGTCACTTGTCGTTGAACAGGAAAAAGATCCTGAGATCTCCTGTTTGTTTCAAACGGTCATAAATGAGACTGAAGTTACTGAAGTTCCTGTCTGTTATTTCATTAAAAATGGAATTCTTATGAGAAAATGGAGACCTTCCGAGGTACCTGCTGGTGATGAGTGGTCAGTGAACTATCAAATAGTAGTTCCAAAACCTTACAGACAGGAAATACTTAATCTGGCGCATGAAACTCCTTTGGCTGGTCATTTAGGGATTAATAAAATGTATCACAAGATCTTGACTCACTTCTATTGGCCAGAAATCAAAAGTGATGTTGTCAAATATTGTAGATCTTGTCATGCTTGTCAATTGGTAGGAAAACCCAATCAGAAGATACGTAAGGCTCATCTGCAACCTATTCCTACGTTTGATGAAACATTCAGTGGAATTATGGTAGATTGTGTGGATTCCCTACCCAAGACCAAGTCAAGTAATCAATTAAAGTTAAAAATGAAGCTAAGGTTTGAAAGAAATACAAGGGAGAGAACTTTTGAGTATGATAATAGAGTTGTGTTACTCTTGTTCATTCTTCTTACTTTTCTTCAAATTAGATATTACGGCCCTTACAAAGTTAAGAAGAAAATGAATTAAGTTATAGTATTAGTGCTCCTGGGATCTAAATTAATTATAGGAGTACCAGTGTATTGAAAGAAATAGCCATGTTAAATATGTAATTAATTTAGTTGTACCAGTCCCTCTTAGTGAAGGAATATCATCAGGATTCGACTGATATTGGAGCGACGAATTGTCAGAATTCAGAAATTATGAAAATATCTAGACCAGAAACTTTCACATTTGCAAGTGCAAGAAACAAATGAACTGAAAGTTATTATTATATGAGCACCTATGTCCAGATATTCTTACAAGGACAAACAAAATTTTCATGACGTTGAAATTGAAAATTTCAAACAGCATTCATGCTGGACGAGTCCACTCAAACAGGAATACTTGAAAAAGGAAATTCAATATTTGCTGAAGAATGATTTTATCAAGCCCAGTAAAAGTGATTGGAGTTCACCATGCATACTTGTTTCAAAGCCAGGTAAAACTTTCCGTATGTGCACTGATTAAAGGAAGGTGAACAGAGTGACAAAAACAGATTCATTCCCATTAACAAGAAGTGACTATTCTATTGATAAAATTGGGAATGCCAAGTACGTCACCAAATTCTGACCTTCTGAAAGGATTTTGGCCGATTCCACTACGGAAAGAGCAAAGGAAAACTCAACATTGCGACTCCAAAAGGACTCTACCAATATAAAGAAAGTCCATTTCAACGTCTCATAAAAATGTTCATCTCTGGTCTAGAGATTTGTGACGTCATCATCTACAACGACACCTGGAGAGAACATCTAGCAACAATTAGAAAATTCTTTGACAGACTCACTAATACGTGTCTGACTGTTAATTTATTTAAAAGTGAGTTCTGCCTTGCTAGAGTGTTTTTTTTTTTTAGGACATTTTGTGGGACATGGACAAGTTAAAAATTTGAGGCTATTTCTTGATAATATAATTGTAGACACTCTTTCCATTGTATAATTTATTATATTGTGTAATTTTTAATTTCAGATGTAAATTGGTTTGTGATAAAAAGAAAGTTTTATCATATAAACCTTTCTTTTTATTTTATGGGGGAAGGTGTTACGGCTATTGGATTTAATTTATTTATTTTTTAATTGTTAAACCCAAATTTATTATTTAGGATTTAATATTCATTAATTGGGAAATTGTTCTAGAAAGTTCAGCTTAATAAGATTTCTGTAAATAGGCTGACTTAGATTGTAAACAAGTTTTGACCTTGGCTTACAGTGGTCTAGTTCCTGACCTTGCTTTGAACATTGTCAACAGGTCTTCAATTTCATTGGTTAATTTTAGGGACAACATTCTATTTTTAGTTCTTAGGGGTAAGAAAAATCTAGAGTATGTTATTTTTAGTAAGGAAGTCTCTTTCTGTGACCTTCCATGACCTTCTATCAATTTCTAGAAAAGAGCATGATCACTTGTTTACTTCAGAAAAACAATATATATAGCTGTATTTTAGAAGCTGACAGTAGTAGAAATATTGGGCTGTAAGTTATTGGTTGTGTATTTATGTTTGAGTGTTAATATTATTCTGGACTTGTGTCAATTCGTTGGAAAAGAAGAATTATTCTATTTATCTGGAAAAGGACATATGTTTCATAATTTCATCTGGATGATTTAAAAACAAGAACTGCATCACGTGACATTGTCAGCCATTTTGGATTATTACCTCGTCAAGATTCGAACCTGGAACTATTAGAACATTTATTTATCAGGACTTGCAATTATATTAGTGGATTATTTTGTGAATTCTATATTTGTTGGATTTGATTCTCTAAAACCGTAAGTTTAATTATTTTATGAAAATAATTGTACTTAATAAAATCATTGTTAAAGTTATACAAGCTTGTTAGTTTTCACTCTTTCTGTGTTGCTGCTTATTCGAGCCTAAGCACGTAACACTCTAGCATGAAGAGCTGATGAGCAGAATAAACTGGTCCATACTTTTTGGCAGACAATAAAGCCCATGACATTGGCAGGGTCCAAACTTGTGATTACTTCAAGTGAAAACGTAATCTCAGTGCCTCTCATTTCACCCAAAGATTCAGAAAAAGTTAATACAACATTTTGTTGAGCTGATGTCTTTACCTCCCATCCTTTTTTTTTTTGAAGTCGTGGAATGCTTGCATATTCTGAACACCGTATCATCTTGTGTGTCTTGCTTCTGTTCACTGGACCAGTTTTAATCAACTGCCATTTCAGTCTACAAGATTCCTGCTACACATTAAGTTTGAAAAAATTATCAAAAATAGCAAAAATAGCCTCATTGAGAGTAAATTATTACTCTGGAAGTTTCTTGGCAGATTTCTTGTAAAGGTAAACGTTTTTTTTTCTTCACAAGTATGAAGAAATGACTTGGCACTGAGGACAGTGGTTTGCAATCATAAATCTAGTTTTTATGCAAATACATGCATACCAAACTGCTGCCTTCATAAACCCTGTATTCAGCAGGATGATATTCAGTATCATACAGTTAACATGTATTGGCTGAAATTCAAATTAGACTTCCAATCAAATCATCATACAGATGTGGAAAAAAATGTAGCCCAATGCGTTAACTTGGCATCTATTCAGATTGGTAAAGCATAACAGAAGATATTTGTAGCAGATATAGGTGTATAAACCTGATTACACACCAGAAGTTTAGGTTTTCATGTGTATCTGGAACAAAAGTGGTTTGTACTGTAATAGTACAAATGGACCAGATCTTCATTTATCTATACGAGATTTGATACCATTCAGTACATTTACATCCTACTTGTATTAAGGTAGAGAAAATTTGTTTTAGTGCAAAGACTGTTCATGACTTTTTCCGAGCCATTTCATAGGTTAAACAATAATGACAATAATTGAAATGTGGTCCATTTTTATGCCACCTGCGAGGTGAAGAATATACCATTTGTATGGAATGCCATCTATACTACTGATAGTAAAGTACAGGGCATTCAGTACTCATGTGTGACTGAGCCTAAACATTTCTTTCTGTCCATCACTCTTCAGTTAGTAGACAGTTTCTAATAACAACCAATACAACTTAAACTTATTGTTTATTAGATTATATAAATTTTCAAGAGCACTTTTGGAATATATCTCAAGTTTTATATTCTTGCTCCAGCATTCCAACAAATTAAAAAAATTCCACAGTATGCAATGAAAATGTAAATGTTGGTAAGTAGAAGGTACGTCATTTTTGCAACACAGGATAATCAATAGTTAATTAAATCCTAGTCCATTAAAAAGTTTTGGATAAGGTGCAACATATACCATTATAATACCAAAGGTTAACACATGTATTAACGTACCTATACTATCTTGTGTATTAACGTACCCATACTATCTTGGGTATTAATGTACCATTAGTATCTTGTGTATTAACGTACCCGTACTATCTTGTGTATTAACGTACCCATACTATCTTGTGTATTAACGTACCCATACTATCTTGTGTATTAACATACCCATACTGTCTTGTGTCAGTTTTTAGGAATTGCCTTTTGATAAGAGTTACATTTATACTTGTAATGTATTTATTGTGGCTAAGGAACAAGGGTACTAATGATATTTAAAATAGAACCAATCTAGAAATAGGTGAACATGAAAAAGAGTATTATTGGTTTTGGAGGGCTAAGATTGGTTGATAATGAATAGTTAACATTTCTTGTAGACAATCTTTTGAGAACTTGATCTATTTGTTATTAAAAATGACAGAGGTAATATTCTGTTTATGGAATTTCAGTCCTTTGACAGACTTAACTGTGGATTACTGAGATTAACACCTACTTACATAGTTTCTGAATCAAAAATCTGTTTCCATCACATGTAGATATAAAACATATGATGCAGCTTATATAGTTTTCTCTACTCAGAATCTTGCATCAATGATGGGTTTTTGATTATCAGCATTTAGAAATTTAAAGACATTGAAGTTTCAATATCATGGTGTTTCTAGAGATTTACTAATATAAATTCAACCTTGAATCCTTAAACTAAAGTTTTTTTGTTTTCTTTGTTGTAACTTTTAACCATGTCCATTCTGTTGTTTATCCTTTTTGGGAAATTTAAGGTCAAGCATTTATGTACTTTTCTGACAGGTAATACTGGTTGTCCCTGCCCAAAATTTGTCAAGCCAAATTGGTTATGGTGTTGGCCTCATTTAAGAACAGCTCAAAATAGGTACTATCAGCACCAATTAATGTAGACAGTGTCATTTGAGGACAAGATAGGCACCATTATATCTTATAGTACTGAATAATACCTGTACTGGATGACATCTGAACTTAGGATATTCAGAAAGTTCATGAGTTGTACTGTTTGGAAATCCTGGTAATTTGACTATCAGTTCAGTTGATATTTAATTAACTATGACTAGATGGGCAGGTGTATTTTTTTAATTAAAGATCCTGAAATTCTAATGACTCTTTCTGGACATTTTTTTCCTGAAGCTTAACATGGAGGCCATAAGTTTGTGGAATTTATTATAAAAGCATTCAAAGGAGATATAACAAGTTTTGACAAGAAAGAAACAATGATGTATCTGATTAATAATGAAAAATGTTTTTTTATGTTTCTGGATTCGCTGTTGTGTTTACATTAACCTTTTATGATCGACTAGTTTCCTCACAAACAAATTAGTGATACAAATTATGTTTTCTTTTAGAAATCTATAATGTTAAATTTCACCAAATAAAAGTATTTTATTCCTAATTAATGGGCTTTTCCTGTGTTGTTGGATGGTTAAGTTTCATTTGATCAGGACATTAAATACCCATGCAATCTTTCTCACATATGTACATTGGTATATCCAAGATTCAAACTTACCTGAACAGATGTGAGATGTGTGAGCGACCTATAAAGGTGAGTACCTTGGACCACTTCGGTTACCTGAGGGAAATGTAATTTTTGTGTGTGTGTGGGGGGGGGAATCGATAAAATTAATTTTAATGATATAATAGTTACTGTTGCCATTGTATAGCTGATACTTCTCCAGGTGGTAAATACCCCCTACCGAATAACAAAAATATTGTACTCCCATTCAACATTCCCTCTAAGCGAATGGTAGGTGTGCGTGCAGTGCTCGCTGCACTGCCTAAGCATTATGGAGACGAGCAAAATTTAACGTTGGATTGAGCAAAAATTGACAATTCAGCTGCGCGGGGATACCTGAGCAGCTGTGTGCGCGTGCAGCTTAGAGGGAACGTTGCTCCCATTAGGGTGAACCAGAAGATTCCAGAACACTAGACACCCAGTATACATTGATAATGACATTGCCAGCTTCATTATTTTTTATATAGCAGACACTCTATGGCACGCGCTACTGTTTGGGGTCCCCTGCCTCTTTCCATCTGTCAATCAGTGGCAGAGAATGAAGGTTTTTTTTTTTTTAATTAAAAAGGTAGTTAACTAGGTTTATCAGGTTTTGCACAGTGAGCTGTGTCTGAAGCCTTCATACACCATTAACATTAAAATTTTCTCCTCTCATGGCAGCCTCCTTCAGACAGCAAGAAGAAGAATCTGTCACCAATGCACTTCATTATTTGTTGGAAGGGATGGCAAAAATATCCAGGTATGCATTATGCTTGTCCATGGCTTTATAAGCAGAGCTTCTCCACCTTCACAGTGATGCTGCTCTGGACTCCATCAAGGACTTTCTGGAACACTATAAGGACTCTGATGGTTCCTTCACTGGAGGAAGAGACATATTCAGATGGCTCAGTCATGGTTTCTCAGGATTTAAGAGACTAGCAACATCAGTCCTTTGCATTTGCTCCTGACTTATTGAAACTAGCCAAGTAGTGAAGTCATTCTGACCAGCCACATGGTCCATTTGGGAAGTTCTTCAAAGCCATGCAGCCCTAGTGAAAATGCAGCAAAGGGGGTTCCACATTGGTCCAAAGAGGATGTTTAAAGTCCCTTGCCCCCTTTCTAAAAGTAAACTGGTGTGTGGGCAGGCTTAGGTCTCCAGTTAATTCCTGTAGGTGCCAGACTAAACCATTTTTCAGAGATTTGGTTAGGTATCACAGAAGATGTCTGGGTCATTTCTGTAATAAAAGGAGGATACTGCCTTGGGTTTTGAGATTTTCATCCGCTAGGAAAGTGCCTATGTACTTCCACTATTTGAATTTGGTTCTGTGAAAAGAAGTTTACTGTCTTATCCAGAATGGTGCAATGGAGATTATGTTCAACTACCAATCTTCAGCCCTCCATTTCCAGATCTTACTGCTACCTAAAGAAAAAAACGGGGGAAGTTAAGACTAATTGTCAACCTTTTGAGATGCATCAGATTCCAGGTGGGATACAGGTCTTGAGTCAGAAGGGCTGATTCTTTATGCTTTGTGGACCTGGGAAGAATCCACCCTACACATCAATAATTTGGAAATGAGGGCAGGAGTGCATTGACAAGGTGCAGGGAGACAAACATGCTTCTTCTCTCTGTGTAGAGGTTTGGAACCTCTATTGCTCGGCAACTTCAGACGTGATTACTCTCTGAGTTTGAAACATTCAAAGTGTGCCGGGGTTTGCTAGGGTTGGGGTGGGGTGCTCCCAATATTTTTGTTAATTTAATATAGCAGTCCCACCCAGACTTGTTTTTGTAGGAAGTGAAATTAGTGATAGAGGTAAAGCTCAGAGCCCCTGAAAATGCCGACAGTTAAATTATTGAGAATACATAATGGTGAGATTCAAATGAATAACAATTCAATACAAATAAAAAAAATCAATGATAATAATTTCCCAATCACTCTTCTTCCTCATGACCCTGTAACAGCCTCTTACATCACTTGATTTGTAATGTGAGATAACTTTCCACCTGTCCTTTTATTCTACTCAACTGTTGTATTCTATCCTATTTTTCTAATTCCTTTTCTTCCACCTGAATTGCTACAATTCGTCCTCCTTCACATTCTCCTCCTCACCTCCTTGTCCTCCTCAACTCCTTGTCCTCCTCAACGCACTCCTGACTACTTTGTCGACTCCAACTGTTCTGTCAGTCTCACTTCCATCTCTCTTCTTCGAGAGTCGGGACTAACTGTACCTGAAGTCTGTCCTCTAAAAGCTTCTTGCGAAAACACAAGGATGTTTCCATATTTTCTTAGCCATTTTGTCTCACAATAACCAATAATCAATCATCAGATAAAGGCTTTTACATTTTTCGATAATGTATTCATGCAGATCAAAATATGCATACATTCTTTTATGGTAAACAACATCATAATAAAAGCACGGTATCAACTACTTACAGACATCAATAAATTGTGTAACATCAGTATATATACAAATATTCAAATATCCATGCTCTAATATATCCTTACATCCATATAAACTAATTTTACACAATACAACCATTTTTCAAAGTTACAATTCAGTTCAACAGTTACAAAATATAGAATATCACATGAATACATGCTATTGTCTGCAAAGCAACCAAATAGCGAAAAACAGTAATAATTCTGACAATGAGCTAGCAATCTACATAATTCTTTACATAATCATAGCTCATTTCTCAAATACGCATGTAAATTAAACTACAAAGGTAATTCTACATTCTAACAATTCTAGTAATGAAGTATAATACTGTGCATAATTCCAATTCCAATGCTGTAATATTCTGCAACAATCGAGCAAATACTTACTGACCTTTACGAAGCTTTGTCTTAGAATGTTCTAAGTTTCCCACTAAATTAAGGATGGCTTCCTCAAAGTATTGCTTTATAACCTGTTCCAGTGTGATGTTGGGCAATTACTGAGTTCCTAGCTTCAAAAGTACTAAGTTAAATTCAAATTGAAAGTGGTGACCACACCCTCTATTATACTAAGGTCGAAGTAAGGATTGTTTTAAAAATGTTGACATGCTGGGCAACTGGTATGGAACAACATTCCCAGTAACATAAGGCAGGTTCGTATCAGCTTTTCTTTGTATAATCCAAGTCTTAAATGGATGAAATCTAAAGAAAAGTAATCAGTTTAGTAATATAAATAACTTATGGTTTTCTGTGCTCTTGCATCTTTTTCACAGTTGAATCTTTAAATGCAGGATGATATTTTATATTTTATATATGTTTGTGTGTTCACAGATGCCTGTGCATATGTTCTGGGCTTGATCTTTTGATTTGCATGTAAAGTAATATTTATCACAAGGTGTTGTATGTACTGTATATATTGTACATAAAAGCTAAAAGACCTCAAGGTAGATCAGTTTTGCAACTAATTGAATTACCTTCTCTGAATAAAACAACTTGATTATTATTATTATTATTATTATTATTATTATTATTATTATTATTATTATTATAACCAAGCAATATCTACCTGGCTAGTGGATGAAGATTGGTCATGTCCCCCTCCCCCCTTCCCCCCCAGACTTTGAGATACGAGGGGAAAATCTTTTTCTTGTAGACTGATTTATTCAGCTTGTCTGAAAGACCATTGACATTGTAGAGGGAGTCTCATGTGAGATCTCCCTACTTCCATACATACCACTGACATTGTAGAGGGAGTCTCATGTGAGATCTCCCTACTTCCATACATACCATTGACATTGTAGAGGGAGTCTCATGTGAGATCTCCCTACTTCCATACATACCATTGACATTGTAGAGGGAGTCTCATGTGAGATCTCCCTACTTCCATACATACCATTGACATTGTAGAGGGAGTCTCATGTGAGATCTCCCTACTTCCATACATACCATTGACATTGTAGAGGGAGTCTCATGTGAGATCTCCCTACTTCCATACATACCATTGTATAATTGTTATTCCAGTTGGACATATTTTTTGTGGAAGCTGCTTATGAAAAGTTCTTCCACATTGTGCTAATGACAGCTTGCCTGTCATACTGCACATTGAAAGAGCAGTTTATTCATGGACAGCTGCCACATATTTATTCTTTTTGAGTGTTGGGGGAGTGCCATACTGTGATAGATTTATCAGGTACTTTTCATCCTTCTTGGAAACAGGATAGCTGTATTTCTGGCTTTCTCCTCCTAACAGTACCATATGTATCCCTATATTGTACACCAAATGGACTGTTTTTCAAATCACATTGACCCATATGGACTTAATTGATAGGTCTGTTCCACAGTGTTTACAGGTGTGGAACCTGTCTGTAAGAGATAGGGTAGGTAGACACTGATTGGTTTGTTTGTGGGGGTTGGTGAAGGTGATATCTTTCAGATGCTCACATTTTCTAGCCTTGTTTTTGTGACTGCATTATGTATGGAATGTTCATTTGATCCCAGTGATCTGAAATGAATTTGTAATGGAAATTTGTGTGAAAAAAAAATATCTAAAAATAGAGAAAATGGAGACTAGCTTATGTGTTTTTGATTATAGAGGGAGAAGTGACACACCATTACCAATTATGTAGACCCTGAAACAGCAGCAGAACATTTTTATTTCATTTCCAAATAATTTAAGGAGCAATTTTAGGTTGATATATGTAAATGTGACCACCTTTTGGCAAAAGGGGGGTGGTTGTCTCAAGACAGGTTTTACTGTATACATGTATAATGATATAGATGTCACTATTGGTATAGGACTACTCTGATGGCCTTGTGGTTAAAGTGTCCACCTCGAATGCGGGAGGTCATTGGTGTGATCCCTGGCTGAGTCATACTAAAGACATATAAAAATGGCACTGACAGTTGCCTCGCTTGTCACCCAGCATTGAGATTAGTGTTAGGACTGGTTGGCCTGTTGTCAGGATAATGTGACTGGGAGGGTCATCATGTTACATGTCTGCAGGCATGATGCCCCAGTGCTAGACATCACTATAACTGCCACACTACAGACATCATAATAATATGACAGAACAATTGTTAAAGCTTTGTTAAAAATACAAATCATACACACTATTGGTATATTATATACATGTATATGAATTAAATCTAAAAGTAAATTACTTCCTTTAGCCAATAATACGTCCATTCCCCCATTTTATTTTACAACATTTTGGTACAGATTTACTTCCTATATCTTGGTCTGACACTTTCTACTTTTTGATGCATGTATTAAGCAAGACCCACTGTTTTTATCAAGGGATAAATATTGTAGATTAGCCATATTTCATGTCCACTCATATTGATTTTCTGTCATTTATCTTTCTTTACAGCAATATGTATTCAGTAACTGCATTTATTGACCCTGTCCTTTAGTAGGGGAAAACTTGTGGCAAGTAGACAGATTAGATTTTTGTAGGTTTCTCTATTTTTTTCTTTGTCATCATAAGTAGAGAGATTATTTAAGTTTTGAAGAAAGCCTTTGAAAAGAATTGATCTACCTCAAAGTATATTTACAGATATATAGCGTGCAGTCAGTCCCTACCCATATCACACACACACACACACACACACATTATAGACTGGTTTACTTCACATAAAATAATAATAATAATAATAATAATAATAATACATGTAATAATAATAATAATAATAATAATAATAATAATAATAATACATGTATTAATAATGAGGACTTTTTATAGCACCTATCATCATCAGTCCTGGATTACCCATTAGGCAGAGTAGGCAACTGCCTATGGGCCCCGCGACTTTTATGGGTCCCATTAGGGGCCCCCATGAGACCGTGACCGTGGGTCTGGGGCCCCAAAAGTTTGACTGCCTATGGGCCTCCACGGTGCTTAATCCGGAGATGTTGTAAAGCGCTTAGAGCTTCTAAAGATTAGGCACTATACAATTCCTCATTATTATTATATCATTATTATTTTGATTCAATAAAAGACTGTTGGCACATCACCATGACATGGGCCACCACATGCAACATCAGCACTTACAGTGTTGGATTTATTTTGGATTACCACTAAAGTTTATTCAAAACTTAATCTTTTGAACTTCATTTCATTCACAATTCCCTGTTCTTTTTACATTTTTAACTTTGTATTATAGGAAATAAATTATTTGTTGAATTATACAAAGTTTGATGCTTCTCACTCATTTCTGTTACTTATTTTAAGACCATAGAGCTGTAATACAAGAAACTATTGACACATTGAAGTTTAAAGTGATAATTTTAGCATATTTTTTTTGACAATACTGTTCTCTTTGCAAACAAATTTAAAGTCTCTCCACTTATACATGCTCCTTAAAAAAATAGATTTTTACAGATCATATTTTAAAATCTGAAATGGATTTTAGAAAAATTTGAAATTTTGGATGATTTACATAATGAAATGTCACATGGGAATTAAAGATGGGTCAAGTTTTCTCTAAATGTGAATCAATTTTAATCATGCCTTGAATCTTTCTTTCTGTGTGTGGATGTTTTAAAATTTCAATACAAGATTTTAGCGATAAAGTCTCTCTCTCTCTCTCTCTCTCTCTCTCTCTCTCTCTCTCTCTCTCTCTCACACACACACACACGTGTAAATATTGATTGTAGATCTCACAGCTACTTATATATGGTACTCTCCCATTTTCACCAGCAGCAAAGCAATTGTTTTCACCCAATATTACTGGATTTAAATTTTTAAAAATTCAAAATGTATAACAATTAATCATTCCCAATATTCTTAAAGTAAATTATTATTAAATATTTCAAGTTGTACAATTAGTTCCAGGTTACATATGCAATACGGAAATGTTATGTTAATGATATGTAAATCACAGATTAAAAATATGTATCGAATGCCAGCTCAACCATGCATGATTAAACCAGTAATGAAATTAATTGGAAGATTATTTGATTTCTTTGGGGATATTACTCCATATTTTGGCTTTGGAATTATAAATTGTTTTGTTGTTTTTGGTTTGGAGTTTTTCTTGTTGCTCTGCATTAAAAATTATCAAGTAAACTGGGCCTGACTTGACAGAATATTGATGTATTATTTAAACTTCTGAAGGTTATGTTATTCTTAAAAATGTAGGCTTTTTAAATAATCCATTGCTTCTTGAATGTTTCCGGTTTGCAAACTAGTATGTTTTTACATTTGTTTTTGTAACCTTTGAAAGAGGCTGAATGTAGCTCTTGTAAAAAGTGACACTCTCTTCAAATAGCAAAAGATAGGCATTTGTATTCTTTATAATCAGACCAAATTATTTTCAATAAGATTACCAAGAATTTTGTTCATGAAAATGACTTTAAGTTTTTCATTATCATGATATGTATTAAGTCATCTGTCATTAATTGTGCTTTTCTCGTGCTTTGTTGTTATTGATGAAATCTTTATTGATCTGTATTAACAGCCATATCATTCTTCATGTACATTTGAATCCTGTTAAGTGACACATCAAGATTATTTTCCAATCTAGTTTTGAGCTGTGATCATTAGTGCAAGTAGACTGTCATCAAAATATAAATCAGATACTGTATTTCCAGTCAGTAAGGGAAGATAGGTTATGAAAACAAGAACAATTGTGGTCCAAGGATATATCCTTGTGTCACACCACAGTTAATTTTTTTATTTGCAGATATATAGCCATTTACAATCACATTTTAAAATATTTCATTCAGGTTTGAAGCAAACCCTTGTGAGCTGTATGATATTACAATAATAGTTTGGGGTTTTCTAGGAGTCTTGAATGATCTGTGTACATATGTTTCAATTATTTTTTGAAAGAGTTGGATTGATAGTATTGCAAAGATTGTTCATCTTTAGCCCCCCAGCTTTGTGGAGTGGAGTTATATATTCCAGTTTTTGATAAACAGAGAAATTTACCAGTCTAAAAACTATGATTAACTTGTTCATGCAATTGTCTTTGCAGCAGCAGGTGCTATTAATTTTTTTTTAAAAAGCCATGGGCATATCACATTAACTTCTATTGTTTTAGTGATGTAATTTTTTTGCAAATATTTTGAAACTCGTGTTAAACTTATTTCTTTAGGTTAAGACACCTCATTCCCAAAAATTAAAGATATTTGTCATTTGTAAAGAGGTATTGACACATATGCCATCAATGCTTGGTTATGGGTTATCTGTCTTTTTCTTTGATTTTCCAGCTCCTAATTCATTATTTAGTCTCTAAATAGATTAATGGTTCTTATTTTCATCCATCAATAACATTTTGACAGTGTGTCTTTTGATCAGTTCTGATCATTTTTTAAAATTACTTTGTATCTCGCAATTTATGTTTGTCACTTTCAGAAAGTTTCATGTACACATCTCGATAACTCATGCTTGGATAAATCGCTCACATACTTTAATGAAGGGTCAAGATCACATTTGTTTCTTTCTAGAAAATGCTTAAAGATTTGTCCCCAGTTTCTTTTATGAGAAAAAAACTTGCAATTAAAGCAGGTAAATGAAACTTTGATATATCAAGAAAAATGGCATTTTGGAAATTTGAATCACTATCATGAAATTCATAATAACATACTTTGTTAAATTTTCTATACCCAGAAATTTCTCTGTAAACTAAGTAACAATATTTCGATACATGAAATTGCCAAAAGTGCCAATTTTGGTGGCAGCACTTTAAGAGCTAAATACCAATTAAACAAGTTTTGTCAAGTTGAATTTGTGTTTTAATGCTGTCATTTAACTTGCTTTCAGTATAATCATCACAACTGCAATTGCCTGATGTCCATGTTCATATGGACAGCCATCTTGTAGCACACAAGTTTGTTCTTGTTACTGCTCCAAAACTGTTTGAAAGATTAATGCGGAATGTTATACATAAATTCATCCCAAGGTCTAGTAGGTCCTAAATGAAAATGATAATGCTCAGGCATTCAGGCATGTGAACATGGGGTTTTCAGTAAAGACTTTTTATGATGTCTACCAGTAATTGTCCTAAATGAAGATGGTGCTAATTTGACAACCAGTGTAGCCACCATCTTGTTATTATTACTTCACCAAAATGCATAGGCATATTAACATGGGGTTCTCACTAGAAAATTTCTTATGATATCTGGATGGTTCTAAATGAAAAAATGGTTCTGATCAAAATCCAGTATGGCCACCACAGCAAAATATCTTGAAAATCCTCCTAGATATAAAGTTATATCAACTTTGGATTTTTAACTGAAGACTTCTTATGATGTCACAGTACTGAATTAAAATGGTACTGGGTTGACATCCATGGAAGACATCTTGAAAATCTTGCTGTTGCAATTCCTGAATGGAATGTCATATCAATATGGGGTTTTTCACCAGAAGACTAGTTATATCAAGTTAATACTGGATAATGTGATGAAAATTATATGTCATTTAGATTTATTATCTTGTATGATTCTGGAGATATATCAGATCCAATAATGTTTTTTTTTTGTCTTTAACATCATTGCCATGCCTATGTTCATTATTTCAACGGAATTTGCCTTATGATTCAAATCATGACATACCCAGTGTCAAAAGTGTCTTTCATGGTGGTATTGATGGAACGGTTATTTCGATGGTAGATGTTACATAGGGTATTGTATCAGATCGGCCATTTCTTTTACTCAGATGTTAACTTTGCCTATTATTTCTGTTGTGAACAGTTGGACCCTGTCTTATAAATATTATATTATTCTTCCTCACAAAATTTTCATTATGTAGAATGAAATGTCATCACTGTCTAATTATAGTTTGGATTTATCAAAGCTCATAGCTACAATATTCTCTTGATGTATACATTGTTGGACCTTGTTACTATTTGCCTCTATCAATCAGCAATCTTGAAAATCTATTTTTTTATAGGCTTTTATAGGCTGGATGACTTGTTGATTTTATTTGAGAGTGCAAAAGGTCTCCGGTCCTGTTTAGATTCTTTTGTATTATAATAAACATAAATTTGATATCAGCCTAGACAAGACTGAGATAATAACTGTTTAGATACTTTTGTATTGCATTTAACAGAAATTTAGTATCAGCCTTATCAAGACTGAGATAATGACTATTTAGATACTTTTGTATAGTATTAAACAGAAATTTAGTATCAGCCTAGACAAGACTGAGATAATAACTGTTTAGATACTTTAGTATTGTATTACACAGAAATTCAGTATCAGACTAAACAAGACTGAGATAATATCTGTTGCATCATAAAGAATAAACAGATTATTTTTTTTATTCATACCAATACCTTGGTACAAACCTGATATGCATTTGTAATTTACGAGATGTTGAAAATAATCTACCTTTAAAAGCAAATAAAGCCTCTATTGCCGTAAGGAATAAAGTGAAATACTTTGAAGACCTGCCAATGAGAACTCTGCTAAAACTAATTGGTACACTAATTATTCCAGTTTAGATGTATCCCAGAGAAATATGGGTATCTGATTTCTTCAATGATAAATTTCCTTTGAGAAATTGAAATTGAATTAGGACAGTTAAATTCATATTTGATGTACACAACAAACCAGGTAGCAGAGCAGAGTTGGCTTGGATTTCCAATAATAATAAATATGACACCCAGACAGAAAAGCCCAAGGAAAACTAGCATGGACAAAGAAACCATGTGAACAAAGCTTAGTTAAATGAACACCAGCAAAATAGCTCAGAAAAACAAATGCTAAGCATATCATTTAATAATGGTGAAGGATGATTGCATGGATTTATTTCCGAAACAATTGCAACTAAAATTGTGAGCAAATGTTGCAACTTAACAGCAACACAACAACTTTTTATTAAAAAAACCTGTAATGTGTTATTAATATTTATACATCCAAATCCAAAACCCAGTGTGGTGCAACATTAATTAATATGTACATCCGATAAAGCATTTTAATTATGCAACAAACACTGATTTAAATATGGCACAGTTTGGATATACAAAGATCACCCCCATTTACCTGACTGAATGGCAGATAGGTTTAGATATCAGAAAGTGAGAATCAATGCAGATGGGAGTACATCAGGTTGCAATGCAGGTTGCCAACCTGCCAGGTACAAATGAAGTTGCTCAGTGACACTGCAACACTGATTACAGAACACAGTAATGCATCTGATATGACAAAGATTTAAACAGTGAAATCGGTTGCTGGGTTATTTAGACAAGCATCACATGGCATCCAAAAACCAAAATAAATTATCCAACATAGTACAGGTGAAGTTTCACTTGAGGCTGTAAGTCGTTTGCCAATGTATGCAGCATCACAGAAAATATTTGATCGTACATGTAAATGTCCACAACAGCTGTGTCCGAGTCCAATTTCAGTTGCCAGTATTGCGATTTTTCAGGTTCTTGAAAAGACTATGAACATGAATTTTGTGCCATAGAATTCCGGAGAAATTATTGATCAGTGAAACTAAGAAACTAATGATCAATGTATACTGATGTTTGGGATGTATGAAAATCTAAACATTGTGGATCAGCATGATCACTTGTTCATTGATGGAACCTGTTTGACAGATCTCCAGTTCTTTCATCTACACTCTACTACAAAATAAAACAGAGGTAGCATTTTTGAGTTCTGTGATGGAATGCAGTTAGCATGATGGCAGACTTTGAAAAAAGCAAATCAAAATGCTATGGCACATGTATTTTCTACAACATGGGTGATTGGATGCCTCTTTCACCAAGGAAAATGTCTGTATTTAAAATGCCAAAATATTTTATCTGACCTAAGTGTATTGCAACAACAACAATCTGCATCTGCATGTTAGGGTCTGATGAAGTGAATATACGTGTCGACTATTGGGAAGACTGCTACATAGGCAGACAATGATGCGACTGCAGAGCATGGTGGAATCGCTGATGACCTACCTTGCACAAATGCATGCTAATTGATTATCATTAGCAAGTTCATGTTGAAAACCCCATCAATAATTATCACGCCAGCAAATTGACAGTTGGAAGAATCAAAGGCAAAGTATGTAAAACTCCTTGGACCACTGCAGGTTTCAATACAGACTTTTGAGGATACAGAAATATTAGGTATCTCTGCGCAGTTGCACTCAATATGGCAATCTAAATATGTGAACATATGTCAACAGTGCGCATTTTGCAGCTACGGTGTATCAGATTTTTAATTGAAGTAACACATTTTTCATACTTAACAGTCTCAAATAATTTTTATTACAATTTTAAATAAAATTAAATAGAATAATTTTATTATTATTATATTTGTAGTACATGTAGTCCTACAAAACTAGTTTTTTGTGGATCATCTCATTACTCATATGTAAGTTATCGGTTCTTTTATATCCCATGATTCAGTATTCATCTTAGCTTGGCTGCTCTTATACATGTATATTACAGTATCTTTGTTTGTTCTGATAATCAATCATCACCTGGAAAGGTCAAGTTCTTACTGTTTTGATTAGTATTGATTTAATCCATAGATGTTAAAAATGTTAAGATTAAAATAAAAAACATAAAAAATGCATTTTTTTCTCAAGAAAAACCAAAAAAAAACGTTCCAGTAGTTTTTAGGCAACACAAAAATCAATATTTTACTTATTTACACGCTACATACCAGTTTTAAAGTTTCAGTGATACAATATGAAAAAATATTAAAAGTTTTGAACCGTAGTCCAGATAACAATGATTTTTTTTCACTTAATGTCGTTATTACCATCTGACTGATCTGACCACTCTATGCTTTTCTCCATATAATTTATAATGTCCAGCTTTTCACTAATGCAAAAAAATAAAAAAAATACAAAAACGCGTATAGGCTATACATGGCGGCCAGTATTAATGGTGGAGGAAGAACCCGGAAACCCCCTGGAAAGAACCACCGACCCACAAGAAGCTACTGGCAAGCTTTCTCACATACCCACATTGGCCGAATCTGAGACTCGAACCCACGCAGACAGAGGTGAGATGGTAGTGATCCGTAATGGACAGTACTTTAGACTACTCGGGGCCCCTTGTAGCAGTATCTAAGTATGTGTAGAGCAGTGTGGGTACATGAAAGCCTCTTGGGACATCCACTCCAACTGCTTGGTGTTTATGAACTGCATAAGGGCTGACAGTTGTCCATTTTACAGCCTATGGTTGGACAAGCTCTATGACTTTGCCAATTTCAGACAAACTTCAAAGGAAGGTAGATTTGTTTTGTTCCACAGAATTTGCACATTTTTCCTTCTCATAAAGCCTCATATCGCAGAGGAGGATTGGTAAAGTCTCTTTTGGAGATGCTTAATGTTTTGGGGAATAATGTGGAAATGTGTGTGTGGAGAATCAGTTGCACCCTTTAAGTCTTTAGAGGACCATTGTTGGTGATAGGATTGAGCCACATGGTAATGTTGACTGCCTATAGATCAGACTCATGTGACCAGCTACCCTTCATTGGAGCCCATTCCTTATGTGAACTGGGATCAGGATGAGACCCCACCCTTTTTCCAGCCTACCATTGAATCCCATGAGGAATTGTGAATCAGCATACTGATACTAGTCAAGGAAGGGGATCCGATCTGCATCCATCTATTCCCCATATCCCAGACAGGGGTGAGATAGCAGTGATCCGTAATTGAGAGCGCTTTAGACCACTCGGCCACTCAAGGCCCCTGAGACCATGGCTTCAGTAAAGAATGCCATAAGACCTGGTGACTGGTTGGTCTTCATTAGGAAGTGTACCCTCAAGTCCCTGTTTTTCCTCCTCACAGGAAGTACCTCTAAACAATACTTACCGCATACAAATAACCTTAATATAAAGCAGTTTTGAATTTCTTTTTATTCTTATAACTGAGAATTCATCTTAGACAGATATTTCTGTCAGTAAAAAAAGAAAAAATATATTGACAGCATCCACTTAACCTTCTACAAATTAACATAAGATGGCTAATTCCCATGGTTCAAAATCAACCCCCCCCCCTTTACTTCCCATACCATGGTATTTATTTTATCATGACAGCATGTGTAGCCACTGATAGCATATATCAGTGTTAAGAAGGCATTTGTCTGCCATGTATGATTCCATTATTTTACTCATTTAAAAAGGGGCCCCGAGTGGCCGAGTGGTCTAAAGCGCTGTCCGTTACGGACCACTGCCATCTCACCTCTGCCTGCGTTGTGTTCGAGTCTAAGATTCAGCAAATGTAGTTATGTGAGAAAGCTTGCCAGTAGCTTCTCGTGGATCGGTGGTTCTTTCCGGGGGTTGTCTGGGTTCTTCCTCCACCATTAATACTGGCCTATATTGTGCTGAAAAATGGCGTCAAATGATCAAAAACAAAAAACTCATTTAAAATCCACTTTTATGCAAGTTTTTCTGTTGCTTTTTTCCACTTGGATTGAATTTGATGGCTTTACTTCTGGCGTATTATGCAATGAATTATGTTGCATTGCATTCATATCATGGTATAAAGATCAAAAATAACTTGCTTGTTTACTGCATAATACACTTTGCATTTTTGGCATCTATACTGGATCAAAATAGATGTAAAACAAAAGAGAAACATTGCCCTGGATCTCTTAATGAGTTAATTCAAACAACACCATAATGCCTGCCCAATTTAAAAAAACCCAACATAATATTTAATTGTGTTGCAGCCAAACATCAAATTGCCCAAATGTATTGGAACACTTTTGTTGTAAAATCATCAGTTTTGGAATGCTTGATTCTGCATGTTGTCTTTCATTGTGGTCTATAGTTAAATAATCCCTAAATGAAAAGGGAATACCACCATAAATTAAGAATTTTACCATTTACTGTTATTTGCTCAGAAACACACCAAAGTGGCCAACTCAACCTGGTTAGAACAGTTCCCCTCCTGGGGTGATATTTTTTGGTTGCAAGATAATTATTATCTGACATTATTAAAACCCTACTTTAAAGAAGTTTGTAAAAGAAAGAACTTGTCATGGAATAAGAGCAACTTTATTTTGTTTGGCTGACAGTTGGGAACCTGCAGAATTGTCATTGATTTAATGTAAAGTTCATTAGTTTGCAATAGAAACAATGTGAGCAAACAGAACAGAAAGGTTTACAAGGGGCTTATCTGTAACCAAACTCACCAATCAACCGAAAGGTTTACAAAGGGGCTTATCTGTGTCCAAACTCACCAATCAATAGAGAGCTATGAACTGATAAAGATTGCCTTATCAGATCAAGGTTGTTTTGCTGGAGACCATACAATCACAGTGTACATATTAAACCACCCAGGGATAGTTATCTGGTAGAACAGCAGGGAGACCTATATATATGCCACTTGACTCACAGTGGACCTCCCAGAAGTTTACAGCCAGTGCCCAATAATTCTTAGCTCCCCATTTTGTAATGTCCCTTCATGAATATAGTAGGGCATTGGAAGCACTTAAAAGTTTTGCTAGATTGACCATAGTTAAATTTTTGAATGAAGATACATCCACACTTTTTCTAATTTTTTTTTTTGCAAGTGTATTATTTTATATTGGCCATTGGGATACAAAAACGGGAAGTATTGTGAGTGAAAAGATAGAATCAATGTTTAAGTCAAAAGAATTGTAAAAGACATAGATTAAAAGAAAAATTACTTTAATGTTACAACCAATTGCCCAGTCTTGAAGTATGGTCCAGTCTTAAGGTATATGGCCCTGTTTTGAGGTATATGGTCCAGTCTTGAAGTATATGATCCTGTCTTGAGGTATATGGCCCTGTCTTGAAATATATGGTCCAGTCTTGAAGTATATGGTCCTGTCTTGAAGTATATGGTCCTGTCTTGAGGTATATGGTCCAGTCTTGAGGTATATGGTCCAGTCTTGAGGTATATGGTCCAGTCTTGAAGAATATGGTCCAGTCTTGAAGTATATGGTCCTGTCTTGAGGTATATGGTCCTGTCTTGAGTTATATGGCCCTGTCTTGAGGTATATGGCCCTGTCTTGAAGTATATGGTCCAGTCTTGAAGTATATGGTCCTGTCTTGAAGTATATGGTCCTGTCTTGAGGTATATGGTCCTGTCTTGAGGTATATGGCCCTGTCTTGAGGTATATGGCCCTGTCTTGAAGTATATGGTCCAGTCTTGAAGTATTTGGTCCTGTCTTGAAGTATATGGTCCAGTCTTGAAGTATATGGTCCTGTCTTGAGGTATATGGTCCTGTCTTGAGGTATATGGCCCTGTCTTGAGGTATATGGCCCTGTCTTGAGGTATATGGCCCTGTCTTGAGGTATATGTTCCAGTCTTGTAGTATAAAGTAGAGTACCCCATGTTCCTCCACTTAAGACTGGTATCACTGGTATTAAGAATTAATTATCAGACCATGTAAATCCTGACAAGGGTTGTTGGTACTGTTCAATATGGAACTCTAATTAGATGAAATTACTCTTGCACCAAAGGTAAAAGCTTATGGAAGTCTCTTCCTTCTTGTTGCTGAATGGAAATCGTTTCATAAAAGATGCTGTTGAATAGGAATCATGTTTCATAAAAGATGCTGTTGAATAGGAATCATGTTTCATAAAAGATGCTATTGGATAGAAATAATGTTTCATAAAAGATGCTGTTGGATAAAAATGTTTCATAAAAGATGCTGTTGAATAGGAATCATGTTTCATAAAAGATGCTATTGGATAGAAATAATGTTTCATAAAAGATGCTGTTGAATAGGAATAATGTTTCATAAAAGATGCTATGGATAGGAATCATGTTTCATAAAAGATGCTGTTGAATAGGAATCATGTTTCATAAAAGATGCTGTTGAATAGGAATAATGTTTCATAAAAGATGCTATGGATAGGAATCATGTTTCATAAAAGATGCTGTTGAATAGGAATAATGTTTCATAAAAGATGCTATGGATAGGAATCATGTTTCATAAAAGGTGCTGTTGAATAGGAAATCATGTTTCATAAAAGATGCTGTTGAATAGGAATAATGTTTCATAAAAGATGCTATGGATAGGAGTCATGTTTCATAAAAGATGCTATGGATAGGAATCGTGTTTCATAAAAGATGCTGTTGAATAGGAATCATGTTTCATAAAAGATGCTATGGATAGGAATCATGTTTCATAAAAGATGCTGTTGGATAGAAATCACGTTTCATAAAAGATGCTGTTGGATAGGAAATCATGTTTATAAAAGATGCTGTTGGATAGGAATCATGTTTCATAAAAGATGCTATGGATAGGAATCATGTTTCATAAAAGATGCTATAGGATGGAAATCATGTTTCATAAAAGATGTTATTGGATAGAAATAATGTTTCATAAAAGATGCTATTGGATAGAAATGTTTCATAAAAGATGCTGTTGGATAGAAATGATGTTTCATAAAAGATGCTATGGATAGGAATCATGTTTCACAAAAGATGCTATGGATAGGAATCATGTTTCATAAAAGATGCTATAGGATGGAAATCATGTTTCATAAAAGATGCTATTGGATAGAAATGATGTTTCATAAAAGATGCTGTTGAATAGGAATAATGTTTCATAAAAGATGCTATGGATAGGAATCATGTTTCATAAATTATGCTGTTGAATAGGAATGTTTCATAAAAGATGCTGTTGGATAGAAATCAGGTTTCATAAAAGATGCTGTTGGATAGGAATCATGTTTATAATAGATGCTGTTGGATAGAAATCATGTTTCATAAAAGATGCTGTTAGATAGAAATCATGTTTCATAAAAGATGCTGTTAGATAGGAATCATGTTTCATAAAAGATGCTATGGATAGGAATCATGTTTCATAAAAGATGCTGTTGGATAGAAATCATGTTTCATAAAAGATGCTGTTGGATAGAAATCATGTTTCATAAAAGATGCTGTTAGATAGGAATCATGTTTCATAAAAGATGCTATGGATAGGAATCATGTTTCATAAAAGATGCTATAGGATGGAAATCATGTTTCATAAAAGATGCTGTTGGATAAAAATGATGTTTCATAAAAGATGCTATTGAATAGGAATCATGTTTCATAAAAGATGCTGTTGGATTTAAGTCATGTTTCATAAAAGATGCTGTTGGATGGAAATCATGTTTCATAAAAGATGCTGTTGAATAGGAATCATGTTTCATAAAGATGCTATGGATAGGAATCATGTTTCATAAAAGATGCTGTTGGATTTAAGTCATGTTTCATAAAAGATGCTGTTGGATGGAAATCATGTTTCATAAAAGATGCTGTTGAATAGGAATCATGTTTCATAAAGATGCTATGGATAGGAATCATGTTTCATAAAGATGCTGTTGGATAGAAAACATGTTTCATAAAAGTCGCTGTTGGATAGAAAACATGTTTCATAAAAGATGCTGTTGAATAGGAATCATGTTTCATAAAGATGCTATGGATAGGAATCATGTTTCATAAATATGCTGTTGGATTTAAGTCATGTTTCATAAAAGATGCTGTTGGATGGAAATCATGTTTCATAAAAGATGCTGTTGAATAGGAATCATGTTTCATAAAGATGCTATGGATATGAATCATGTTTCATAAAGATGCTGTTGGATAGAAAACATGTTTCATAAAAGTCGCTGTTGGATAGAAAACATGTTTCATAAAAGATGCTGTTGAATAGGAATCATGTTTCATAAAGATGCTATGGATAGGAATCATGTTTCATAAAGATGCTGTTGGATTTAAGTCATGTTTCATAAAAGATGCTGTTGGATGGAAATCATGTTTCATAAAAGATGCTGTTGAATAGGAATCATGTTTCATAAAGATGCTATGGATAGGAATCATGTTTCATAAAGATGCTGTTGGATAGAAAACATGTTTCATAAAAGTCGCTATTGGATAGAAAACATGTTTCATAAAAGATGCAGTTGAATATGAATTATGTTTCATACAAAATGCTGTTGGATAAAAATAATGTTTTATATAAGATGTTGTTGGATAGAAATAATGTTTCATAAAAAATACTGTTGAATAGGAATCATGTTTCATGAAAGATGCTATTGGATAGAAATCATGTTTTTCATAAAAGATGCTGTTGGATAGAAATCATGTTTCATAAAAGATGCTGAATGATTTAAATCATTTTTTTTATAAAAGACGCTGTTGGATAGTTGATGTTGTTTTAGGGTTTAACGCCATTTTTCAGCACACGATAGGCTATACATGGCGGCCAGTATTAGTGGTGGAGGAAGAACCCGGGAAAACCCCCGGAAAGAAACACTGACCCACAAGAAGCTACTGGCAAGCTTTCTCATATAACTACATTAGCCAAATCTTAGACTCGAACCCACGCAGACAGAGGTGAGATGGCAGTGATCCGTAATGGACAGCGCTTTAGACCACTCAGCCACTTGGGGCTCCTGCTGTTGGATAGAAAACATGTTTCATAAAAGATGCTGTTGGATAGAAATCATGTTTCATGAAAGATGCTGTTGGATAGAAATCATGTTTCATAAAAGATGCTGTTGAATAGGAATAATGTTTCATAAAAGATGCTGTTGAATAGGAATCATGTTTCATAAAAGATGCTTTTGGATAGAAATCATGTTTCATAAAATATGCTATTGGATAGAAATCATGTTTCGTAAAAGATGCTGTTGGATAGAAATCATGTTTCATAAAAGATGCTGAATGATTTAAATCATTTTTCATAAAAGATGCTGTTGGATGGAAAACATGTTTCATAAAAGTAGTTATTGGATAGAAAACACGTTTCATGAAAGATGCTATTGGATAGAAATCATGCTTCATAAATTATGCTGTTGGATAGAAATCATGTTTCATAAAAGATGCTGTTAGATAGAAATCATGTTTCATAAAAGATGCTATTGGATAGAAAATATGTTTTATAAAAGTCTTTTGGAAAGAAACCATGTTTCATAAAAGATGCTATTGGATAGAAATCATGTTTCATAAATTATGCTGTTAGATAGAAATCATGTTTCATAAAAGATGCTATTGGATAGAAAATATGTTTTATAAAAGTCTTTTGGAAAGAAATCATGTTTCATAAAAGATGCTGTTGGATAGAAATGATGTTTCATGAAAGATGTTGGATAGAAATGATGTTTCAGAAAGGATGCTATTGGATATAAATCATGTTTCATAAAAGATGCTGTTGGATAGAAATGATGTTTAATGAAAGATGTTGTTGGATAGAAATGATGTTTCATAAAAGATGCTGTTGGATTTAAGTCATGTTTCATAAAAGATGCTGTTGGATGGAAATGATGTTTCATAAAAGATGCTGTTGAATAGGAATCATGTTTCATAAAGATGCTATGGATAGGAATCATGTTTCATAAAGATGCTGTTGGATTTAAGTCATGTTTCATAAAAGATGCTGTTGGATGGAAATCATGTTTCATAAAAGATGCTGTTGAATAGGAATCATGTTTCATAAAGATGCTATGGATAGGAATCATGTTTCATAAAGATGCTGTTGGATAGAAAACATGTTTCATAAAAGTCGCTGTTGGATAGAAAACATGTTTCATAAAAGATGCTATGGATAGGAATCATGTTTCATAAAGATGCTGTTGGATAGAAAACATGTTTCATAAAAGTCGCTGTTGGATAGAAAACATGTTTCATAAAAGATGCTATGGATAGGAATCATGTTTCATAAAGATGCTGTTGGATAGAAAACATGTTTCATAAAAGTCGCTATTGGATAGAAAACATGTTTCATAAAAGATGCTGTTGAATATGAATTATGTTTCATAAAAGATGCTGTTGGATAGAAATAATGTTTTATATAAGATGCTGTTGGATAGAAATAATGTTTCATAAAAAATGCTGTTGAATAGGAATCATGTTTCATGAAAGATGCTATTGGATAGAAATCATGTTTTTCATAAAAGATGCTGTTGGATAGAAATCATGTTTCATAAAAGATGCTGAATGATTTAAATCATTTTTTTAATAAAAGATGCTGTTGGATAGTTGTTGTTGTTTTAGGGTTTAACGCCATTTTTCAGCACACGATAGGCTATACATGGCAGCCAGTATTAGTGGTGGAGGAAGAACCCGGGAAAACCCCCAGAAAGAAACACTGACCCACAAGAAGCTACTGGCAAGCTTTCTCATATAACTACATTAGCCAAATCTTAGACTCGAACCCACGCAGACAGAGGTGAGATGGCAGTGATCCGTAATGGACAGCGCTTTAGACCACTCAGCCACTTGGGGCTCCTGCTGTTGGATAGAAAACATGTTTCATAAAAGATGCTGTTGGATAGAAATCATGTTTCATGAAAGATGCTGTTGGATAGAAATCATGTTTCATAAAAGATGCTGTTGAATAGGAATAATGTTTCATAAAAGATGCTGTTGAGTAGGAATCATGTTTCATAAAAGATGCTTTTGGATAGAAATCATGTTTCATAAAATATGCTATTGGATAGAAATCATGTTTCGTAAAAGATGCTGTTGGATAGAAATCATGTTTCATAAAAGATGCTGAATGATTTAAATCATTTTTCATAAAAGATGCTGTTGGATGGAAAACATGTTTCATAAAAGTCGTTATTGGATAGAAAACACGTTTCATGAAAGATGCTATTGGATAGAAATCATGCTTCATAAATTATGCTGTTGGATAGAAATCATGTTTCATAAAAGATGCTGTTAGATAGAAATCATGTTTCATAAAAGATGCTATTGGATAGAAAATGTTTTATAAAAGTCTTTTGGAAAGAAACCATGTTTCATAAAAGATGCTATTGGATAGAAATCATGTTTCATAAATTATGCTGTTAGATAGAAAACATGTTTCATAAAAGTCTGTTGGAAAGAAATCATGTTTCATAAAAGATGCTGTTGGATAGAAATGATGTTTCATGAAAGATGTTGGATAGAAATGATGTTTCAGAAAGGATGCTATTGGATATAAATCATGTTTCATAAAAGATGCTGTTGGATAGAAATGATGTTTAATGAAAGATGTTGTTGGATAGAAATGATGTTTCATGAAAGATGTTGGATAGAATTGATGTTTCATGAAAGATGTTGTTGAATAGAAAACATGTTTCATAAAAGATGCTGTTGGATAGAAATCATGTTTCATGAAAGATGCTGTTGGATAGAAATCATGTTTCATAAAAGATGCTGTTGAATAGGAATAATGTTTCATAAAAGATGCTTTTGGATAGAAATCATGTTTCATAAAATATGCTATTGGATAGAAATCATGTTTCGTAAAAGATGCTGTTGGATAGAAATCATGTTTCATAAAAGATGCTGAATGATTTAAATCATTTTTCATAAAAGATGCTGTTGGATGGAAAACATGTTTCATAAAAGTCGTTATTGGATAGAAAACACGTTTCATGAAAGATGCTATTGGATAGAAATCATACTTCATAAATTATGCTGTTGGATAGAAATCATGTTTCATAAAAGATGCTGTTAGATAGAAATCATGTTTCATAAAAGATGCTATTGGATAGAAATCATGTTTCATAAATTATGCTGTTAGATAGAAAACATGTTTCATAAAAGTCTGTTGGAAAGAAATCATGTTTCATAAAAGATGCTGTTGGATAGAAATGATGTTTCATGAAAGATGTTGGATAGAAATGGTGTTTCAGAAAGGATGCTATTGGATATAAATCATGTTTCATAAAAGATGCTGTTGGATAGAAATGATGTTTCATGAAAGATGTTGTTGGATAGAAATGATGTTTCATGAAATATGTTGTTGGATAGAAATGATGTTTCATGAAAGATGCTCTTGGATTTTAATCATGTTTCATAAAAGATCCTGTTGGATAGAAATATTGTTTCATGAAAAATGCTATTGGATAGAAATCCTGTTTCTTAAAAGATCCTATTGGATAGAAATCATTTTTCATGTTCTTTTCCACATTATTTCTATAAATGGCTTCTCTTTGTCTTAATACCTGTTAGGAATGAATATATTTTATTTGTCATAATGTAATGTGTCATAATGTTGTTCATTTGGGAGCCATGGTAACCCATGGGACTGTAATCCAATAGTTACAAATGGAACTAGTAGATTATTCATGTGGTGTGCTTCCATAGCAACTTTCAGCATCTTGAATTTTCCTCTCCATTATAAAGACATTGGTTGTACACCAAGTATCATTTTCATGTGCCATTAAAAACCAACCAACCAAACAGCTGTTTGTCTTGATTTTCTGTGTTAGGAAAGTTGCAAATTATATAGCATGTTTGTCTTGATTTTCTGTGTTACAAATTATATAGCATGTTTGTCTTGATTTTCTGTGTTACAAATTATATAGCATGTTTGTCTTGATTTTCTGTGTTACAAATTATATAGCATGTTTGTCTTGATTTTCTGTGTTACAAATTATATAGCATGTTTGTCTTGATTTTCTGTGTTACAAATTATATAGCATGTTTGTCTTGATTTTCTGTGTTACAAATTATATAGCATGTTTGTCTTGATTTTCTGTGTTACAAATTATATAGCATGTTTGTCTTGATTTTCTGTGTGACAAATTATATAGCATGTTTGTCTTGATTTTCTGTGTTACAAATTATATAGCATGCATAGTGTTGAAATACTAGTCTGCTTTTCTGACAGAAATATTATGTGCAGCTTTTCTGTTCTCACTGTCAGCATAATATTCAAGATTTTGACTGGGCAGCACTATGCAATATCATACCTGTAAAAGATAAAGATAATAATTATTTATGTTAAAAGGATAGCACATTCAGCATAAAGTAATGCTAACTTCCCATTGGCCCTCTAATGTTAAATGTACACTATACACAGTATGTATTCCAATTGTTCTCTCTCTCTCTTTCTCACCCAACCATCCACTCACTAGCTCAGTCGCTCACTCACCCACCAACCACTCCCTCCCTCGCTCAAATTGTAGCATAGCACTCGGAAAAAGCAAGACTACTTTTTATTGTTCCATCCTTGCTTTGGTTTGGTGAAATTCAGTTAAGAACTCAGTCGTTTATATTAAGTTTAAGTTGACATCATATCTATAAATCATGCATTGATACAGAATCATGGAATTTGATCAACTTGCTTGCAGCATCCTAAAGCTATGGTTTCCAGAACATGAATATTGTTTGAGTGAACTTAAATTTACTAACAAATAAATATATGCCAGTGTGAAAATGTCATGGACACAAAAAGGAAGGTTGTTTGTTAAATGTATCAAATTTAATGGAAGGCATGCATACCAAACTTTGGAATTCATTTATAGCCAGCTAGACTAAACCAGCACAATTGGGACTGAGTACTTAGATGACCTTAAGAAATGTAAGAAATGTAATCCTTCCTGGAAGAATATGTATGTCTGGCTCTTTGAAAAACACACAATCTTCACAACTCTTTTTTTCCCCTAGTATTCTGCCAGCTCATGTGTCAGCAGTAGGCAGGAAACCTGGCACAAAATCCCTCCATGGAGTTCTAGTTCCAACATGGTTCCTACTGATTACTACAGCAGATGTGGGAACTTGCCAACAATAAAGCCCATTCACCCTAGCACATGTTGCTCTAAAATGCTGTTGTCTTGCTGATTCCATATCCACTAATCTGCCTTCAGTCTGTTAATGTTATTTTTTTTCAAGCTAAAATATTCAGCAATTTCTCCTGTTATGTATATTTAATTTATATTGTTTGTTAGCATTATTTCTTCCTGATTATGTTATGTATAAATGTATTTTTTAATTGACCTTAGTCAAAAGTCAAGTTCAGTATGAACTTAAATAGGGACATTGATTTTGTAAACAACATTTTACACAGCTAATATTTCTCTGTGGAAAAGATTCAATATTAGCATCATTATTTTAGTGGTAGTAAACATGTTTATCTTAATCTGAGTCCAGGACAGTGGAATTCCCCCATGGAAAAAGTTGTTTTATCTGATGATAATTATAACTTTAATAGTAGGCCTTGTCTTGCTGATAACGTTGAATGTTCTAAAACTTAACTTTTGACCATCATCCTTGTTCTATTTTTGTGTTTTAGCTTTTTATATGTTTTTTGCTACAGAATTTACTCATTATTGCCGTAACATCTTGAAGTAGTATCAATGTTATTGTTGTGTTCATTTTTTTTATGTTAGGGTGAAATTTTATTTATTCAAATTATTATTCCTAGAAATACAAACTGCTCTTCAATAATGTTTTTTGGACTGGAACATTAATTTGGAATTAAAGTGAATTGAGGCAAGAATACTTTTGGATTATAGTATTGTGATATATCAACAGATTTAGCATATAATAACATTTCAGGCACATCAATACAATCATTAGGAATACTGCTAAAATTCTGTTGAAACTTTAAACATTTGGACATGTGATAAACTGTTAGGACTCTTTCGGGATTTAATTCACAATACTGTTAGTTCTTTTTAAACTTTCACTTTGTATTCTTCAGAAATAAATTATTTGTTGAAGTCACAATTTTTTCTTTTTGCTTGTTTGTGTTACCTAGTGTAAGACCATATACATGTAGTTGTAATACATGTACTCCTGTTCTGGATTGATATATGCATGTCTTTTCTTTACTGAGAATATATAAACTTTTTATTTACCAACTGCAATATTTGCCTGGCTTTGTTGCCACAAGTGATCACCAAAATCAGTAATGGTAATACAATTTTTCAGATTGCAATTCATGTTATAAATACAGCATATTTGGTGATTGAACCTTTAGAGCAATGGTTGCCTAAATTGGCAAACAATGTGACCTCCTGATTCTTAAAACACTTTTAAGCATTAAAAAGCAAAAAATAAATTTATTCTTCTGACCCTTTGTGACCCTACTTAGGACCCCACCCACCATGTGACAGTGATTTGTGTCTTGATCTGAGATTGGGAACTGTTAATTTAGTGGCTTGTGATGATGGGTACAGATGTAGCCTTGAACTATCATACCTCTACCTCTATTTGTGTAATACATTTTGAGATTGTGTAAATCATGTAAATAATGACATTGGAAAATGCACAAATAAGTAATTAGCAATAAGGCAAACATTTATTGTAAACAAAGTTTCAGAGAAAGAGTGGAACTTTGAAAGAAAATGCTAGCCATATACTTGCCTCTTACAGCAAGGCATGTTTAGGAATCGTCTTGTCCTTTAAACTGGTCACCACATAATCTTACAAACAAACAGAGGTGACCGCTTCAGTGGCCTAAGTGGTTAGATCATGTGCCTGCGATGCAGAAGCTTGCAGGTTCGAACCCTGGCAGGGTCATACCAAAGACTTACAAAAATGGTACTAACAGCTGCCTTACTTGGCGCTCAGCATTAAGAGGTTAGTGTTAGGACTGGTCAGCCTGCAGTCAAGGCTGGGTGGGACATTACACTTTGTGTCTTTGTGTCTGCTGTCAAGGCTGGGTGGGACATTACACTTTGTGTCTTTGGCATGATGCTACAGGTGTAGACATTACTATAAACTGTCATACTGTAGACATAGTGGACTTTTTGAAAATCTTGTTATCACTATTCCACCTGAATGGGTGGTCAAATTAACATGAGGTTTTCATTGGAAGATGTGTGATGTATAGTTAGTTGGTCCTAAATGAAAAGGGAGCCAGTATGACAACTAGAGGCTGACCGAAATTCGGTTTCGGTTTCTGTTTCGGCGCCGAAAGTTGGCAAATGACCACTTTCGGCATAGTTTCGGTTTCGGCCGAAGCCAAAAAGTTAGCTTTCGGTTGGCTTTCGGTTTTGGCCGAAACTGATATTGACTTTCGGTCATCATCCGAAGATCTATTTTAACTTTCAGAATTCAACACTAGTGCTGCGTCTATTACTCTGTTTGTCGGCCGATCAGTCGGCGCTAGGCAATTTGACATTTAGCAAAGTTCCCTAAATGCAGGCTCTGAATGATTACTTCTGTATTCGTTTTTATTTAGTGTGGCATTGCATCATGACCCAGGCCTGTTTAATAAATCTTGTGTTCGGCAACTTCAGTTTATCTTTCGGTTTTGGTTTCGGTTTCGGCCGAAGGTGTAGGTAAACTTTCGGTTTCGGCCGAAAGTCCATTTTTAACTTTCGGTCTGGTTTCGTTTTCGGCCGAAACCAGAATTTTAGTTTCAGTCGGCCTCTAATGACAACTACATCAGCCATTATGAAAATTGTGTTATTGTTATTCCTTTTGAATGGAAAGTTGTACGAGTATGAGGTTTCAGCATCAGACTTCTTGAGGTATTGAGTTGATCTTAAATTAAAAAAAATATTTGTACCAATCTGATATCCAGTATGGCCACCACCATGACTCTCTTGAAAATCTTGTTGCTACTCCCATATGGAAAGTCATATCATGAGAAGACTAATTATGATTTATGGTTGGTACAAAATAAAATGTTGCCAATCTGACATTCACCAATGGCCATCATGGTAGCCATCTTGAAAAAAGATCTTGTTATTGCTAAAGTAAAGCCCTTTTGACATAGAGTTTGGACTAATTATGACATAGAGTTTGGACTAATTATGACATAGAGTTTGGACTAATTATGACATAGAGTTTGGATTAATTATGACATAGGGTTTGGACTAATTATGACATAGAGTTTGGACTAATTATGACATAGAGTTTGGACTAATTATGACATAGAGTTTGGACTAATTATGACATAGAGTTTGGACTAATTATGACATAGAGTTTGGACTAATTATGACATAGAGTTTGGACTAATTATGACATAGAGTTTGGACTAATTATGACATAGAGTTTGGACTAATTATGATGTCTGGTTGGACTAATTATGATGTCTGGTTGGATTAATTATGACATAGAGTTTGGACTAATTATGATGTCTGGTTGGACTAATTATGACATAGAGTTTGGACTAATTATGATGTCTGATTGGACTAATTATGACATAGAGTTTGGACTAATTATGATGTCTGGTTGGACTAATTATGACATAGAGTTTGGACTAATTATGATGTCTGGTTGGACTAATTATGACATAGAGTTTGGACTAATTATGATGTCTGATTGGTCCTGAATCAATTTAGAGCCTATCCATCTGCCACAATGAACATATTACAAATCTTGTCACTAAGTCTTCTGAATATATTGACATTAAGTTTTTACAATTTTTTTTAAAAGTACAAGTCATATAGTAAGTGCTTTTTTGTTGTTGTTGCCAGTATTAATGGTGGAGGAAGAAACTGGGAAAATCCCCGGAAAGAACCATCAACCTACGAGAAGCTACTGGCAAGTCCCCAAGTCCTGCATGAAAACATCCAATATGGCTGCCATAACAACTGTCTTGAAAATAGGCCCCCCCCCCCCCCCGTATGGATGAAAATTATGATTCAGGGTTTTCACAAAAACACTTCAAATGATATCTGCTTTCTCTAAAATGAAAATGCTGCCAGCTGACATTCAGTATATGTGCCACAGTTAATTTGAATATTTTGTTGTTGCCGAAGAATATCAGATATGGTTTGAACACTAGATAGTTAAAAGGAAGAAATGCTCATTTTTGATTTTCTTGAAATTACTTTTGGCCATTGTAGGGCCAGTCCCATTAAGGGACTACTGTTTTTATTAGGGGTCAGTATTAGTGTGATACTTCATTTTGTGTGCATTCCTGATATTTGATCACCCTATCACTCCTAGTTCTGATATCAGCTGGATGTTGAGGCTGACCTATTTGCTTTTTGTTGTTTTCATCTCTGAATGATAGTGTTTCATAATTTGTACCAAACCATCACTTATTGTCAACCTTATTACCTTAAGCATTCAGCTTGAAAGTTCTTTAAATCTTTAACCTCACTAATTTATATATCAAAGTATGAGGTACAATAATCATGAATCTAGATCAATGAGAAGCTTGTTGCAAGGTCTAATGATAAAGTGAAGATTGTTAAAAGCTTGCCTATTAGATTAAAAACTTGCAAATCATATGGACAGTTTTTGTTTGCTCATAGGATGCTTTGCCACTTGTACACAGTTTATCCTGAGTGCATGCCTCAGTTTGCTTTAGCCATACTGGTCATAGTCCAGAATGGCTTCTGGGTTGGCTAGTGTTGTTCTGATTATTGATTATGAATTTCTGACTGATTCCCATCACTAGGGTTGGCCTGTATTTGCTATTAGTTCTAAACTACATGGAGGATTACACAAACATTTATCCAATAGTCTACTTGATACTATATGAAAGTGGTGCTACTTGGACAGCCATTTAAAATCCAATCTTGTTTATTGCCACTCATCCTTGATGGATGGTTTGTATCAACATGGGTTTTTAGCAGATGACTGCTTATGGTTACTAGTAGGTCCAGCTTGAAAATATTCTTACCACTACTTCTTTGAGATGTGTTGTCATATCGATATGTGCATGGATTTAACCAATGGACTTGCTACAATGTTTGGTTGGTTCTAAATGAAAATGGTGCCCATCTGACAACATTGCTATCATAGTAACCAACCTACTTCATTACTGAATTAGTTGATACTGAATGCATACATGACCAATGTGACTTTTACTACTTAAGGACATCTATTATTCCCAAAGCACTTTATTTTCAGTTGCTTTAACACTCAGTAACCTTTAATGTGCTTACATGCTATAAAACACCAAACTCCAAATTTCACTGTTAATAACACTGAAACATAATAGATATTTGCGAGTGTGATAGACCAAGGTTGAAGGTTCTTTGATTGATACAATTTGTAACTTTAGAGGAAGCTTCAAAGACTATATATATGTTGGTCACATGATAGAGAGAAGAAATGTTTGAAGTTGTATTTATGAAGAAAATTGCAAGCTCAGTAAAAGAAATGGTTGTAATTTTCACATTTTAACAATCTTACTGTTATGATAGAAAACAGGTTTTTTTTACATATGGTAGTTAGAGTGTCAAGGCATTAATAATTGATTTACATTGAAATTGCTTGCATTGAGTTTGAACTGAGATATTGCAGGAATGTTGCATTTACAACTTAATTAAGCAGCTTTGCTTGAGAAGTGGATTTCAAGTGATACAATAATTTGCTTTGATCTCAATACACTGATTGAATTCTAAGTACATGCTGGCTGTAATATCAGTTAGAATAACTTGATAATGGTTTTCCAGTAGAGAATGAGACAGATGAGTGACATAATTTCAGAGCGATTTTCTTTAAATTTGTTTAGTACTGAACTATAGAAAATGGATGATGAAAGTCAGTTTGAATCTTATTCAAATCTCCAATAGATTCTTTAAATTTTTGTATAACCTGATATGCATTTGGCAATAATTTACATGCAGTTCAATGATTAACTGTATGGCATGATAAATGTTTGATCTTTTGAATGATCAACTTAATGACAAAGTTTTCCTTTTATGCCCACTTTTTTCAAAGATGGGAATCCTGGATGCAATGAGGTATAAGAGAAGCAAGAACTGATATGTCTTGAAATTAAATGACCTTTAAAGGATCATTATAAATGTTAAAAATTTTCACATTGCTTTTGTTTTTTCTGTTTGATTCAAAATATTGAAAAATATTGAAATTAAGCATTTGTTCAGTCAAAAGAATCAAGAATGAAAATAGCATTTAAAGATTGTCAGACTGTTTATGTACAGAGGGCTTTCCTCATTTAAAAATAGAGGTTGATGATGCGTAATATGGTCATACAAAAAAATCAAATCAGTATTCTAAGGTGTAAATGGTATGAGAGTTGATGTTGGGATGGGATGCAAGAGTTTTAAGACATTGTAATGTAATCTCCTTGAAGTACAGCAGTTTTTATACACAGCTTGAAAACAGTCAATAAAGCAAGTCATTTCTTGTGTATTTCGATCAATGGGGTCTTCTCAAAATGATATATGTACCGATTGAGTGTGTACATTGTCACATCTCTCTCAGAAAAAATAATAATAAAAGGATGAGTTCTTTATATGTTTATCAGTATGATTCCATGTTTACCCATTGTGAAAGTTAAATGTGAATAAGAGGTGCTGTATAAGAATTTCACCATGGACATTTAAGGACCAACACAAATAGATGGACAAAGTAAATACCATTTAGGAAAAAAATATATATGTTTATCCTATTGCACTGTTTTTAAAATTATGAAAGGTACTAAGCACTTCTTGTACTGGGCTAAACCAGCTTGATTAGATGCACTTATTAATTTAAGAAATTTAAAATTAAAAAAAAAACCAGGAGGTGGAATAATAGGTTCGCAATGAAAAACAGGGAAGGTCAGCCATCCAGAGGCACACCAGATGGGAAGGGAACATGAAGGTAAACAAGGAAATAACTCTTTCAGATAGGTCCATGAAAGTTCCAAGTGACAGTCATGATGTACTGCAATACATAGTTTTATGTCTATTCCATTTTTGAAAGTTGACAAATTACAGTTTCAAACAAATGTCTTCCCATGTCACACCACTTGCCAAACAAGTTTAAATGCAAGTCATTGATAGCATTAAAAACATTTTTGTAGATCATCTGAAAAATTACTCCAGCACCGTGGATAGATTAAAAAGGCGATTACACTTCCATCGATAGAAACAAGGCCCATGCAGGTCTGTAAAATCATCATTGAAGCTACTCAGCAATGCATGACTGATTTCAATGATTGCTTATGTGGCAATGAAAAGTGGATTACAAGTGCTTTTGAAATTGGCAAAAGACATAAGAAAGACAAAATGCAAAATAAATAAGCAACATTTGAAAATGTATCCGATCTCAAATTTGATATAGATGTACCTCGGAAGATGGATCGAATTGTCTGAGAATTTCTATCACTGTTTTTTTTTACTTTGCCATTATAATCTCTGTTGGATGGGTCATCTTTTTTTGAAGCTTTAATTACATTAACTTGTGGGAAGCAAAGCTTAGTGACTTCAACACCAACACTACAAACACTTGTTGATTTTGCTTTGTCATTTAGTATGCTTAACATTATACAAAATGTCTGTTAATGAATACTGCTCAACCAGACATACCACTGATGTGGATCTGAGCAGGTTTACCACCAAAGCAGATTTGAACAAGTTTACCAGTTGTTGGCATTGACCCAGGCAAGCTTGTGATTTTTGAAGGTCAAACTGCAAAATTATAAACATCCAGTGTGGACACTCGAGATATGTATTACAAAGCTGTGTATTACAAAGATGTGTATTACTTTTGCTAAGAACTTGGCTGAAATAATTGAAAGCAGGGCAATCAGTTTATAGTGATGTCTAGCACTGGGGCATCATGCCATAGACAGATAGCATGATGTCCCAGCAAGTTACATTATGCTGACACCAGGCCGACCAGTCCTAACACTAACCTCTTAATGCTGAGCACCAAGTGAGTCAGCTGTTAATACCATGTTTGTAAGTCTTTGGTATGACTAGGCCATGGATCGAACCCATTACCTCCTGCTTCCATGGCTGATGCTCTAACTGCTAGGCCATATATATGTATGACAGATTCTGACTGGTGATGAGGTTGTGGACTTTGACAACAGAGTGTCAAATCAGCTGACCTGTGATGCTAAGATAGTGATTTTGTTCCACTAAAACTGTGTACCAGATTCTAATATATACTCTAATATGATTTTGTTAAAAGCCGAATAGATATCGAACCAGGGGTACCAACATTAACTGCACAACCAGGCATACAAACACCCAGGGATAGTTTTTGCAATGGAGGCACAAAGCAGTCTATGTATGATTAGTAAATTATTGAGTAGCGAACAAAAGTAATTTAGCATTGCTGGGTTTTACACAGTATTGATGGAAACAAAAAACTACTGTTGACTGTATACAAAAGTAATTTAGCATTGCTGAGTTTTACACTGTATTGATGGAAACAAAAAACTGTTGTTGACTGTGTACAAAAGTAATTTAGCATTGCTGGGTTTTAGACAGTATTGATGGAAATGAAAAACTACTATTGATTGTGTACAAAAGTAATTTAGCATTGCTGGGTTATACACAGTATTGATGGAAATGAAAAACTACTGTTGATTGTGTACAAAAGTAATTTAGCATTGCTGAGTTTTACACAGTATTAATGGAAATGAAAAACTACCGTTGATTGTGTACAAAAGTAATTTAGCATTGCTGGGTTTTAGACAGTATTGATGGAAATGAAAAACTACTATTGATTGTGTACAAAAGTAATTTAGCATTGCTGGGTTTTACACAGTATTGATGGAAATGAAAAACTACTGTTGACTGTACAAAGTAATTTAGCATTGCTGAGTTTTACACAGTATTGATGGAAATGAAAAACTACTGTTGACTGTGTACATATATAAAACTGAGGTTTTTGGCAGTAAGAAATAGTAATTGATTTGCAGACTGATTTTGCTTTGCATGATGGAAGGTGTAGAATTATATTTTTAAAACCATAGATTACATTTCCCAAAAATTAAAATCAGCTACGTAATTTTATAATAGCAATTTTTACTATGTGTGATCTTTCACACTAGCATTTTGCATGTTGCAGTTCATGAACTGCCATCATCTTTTTATCAGGTGGCAACAACCAGTGAGGCTGAGGCATGTTGTTATTGAAACAAACCAATGTTCTCATCAGCTGCAGTGCCTAGGATACACTGAGACCCATCTCACTTTGTGGAGTTACGGGCCAAGGCTCTTAGTGCCCCTAAGTCAACTTTGCTTCTTGTGAACATAGTAAGGTTCATTTTTTATTTTGTGCATAGAGTACTAGACGATGATGATGCACTGTCTTTATTCTTTGATTCATTAAAAGTTTGATGTGGAACAAGTCCTGTTGACACCCGTCAGACCTACTACCTCTTCTCAGATGGATGAACAGGAACAAATCTGCTTCTTTGACAATGCAGCAAACTTTGTTTACCAAATCTTACCAGCAGATTTCTGCCCAAGATCATTGCACAGTTCAAGAAGATTCTCTTCAGTTTGGTAAAGATCTCTGGGACACAAACTCAACCAGATCTTCTTGTACTTCCTCATTCATCAGCAATTGAGAAACTTTCTAAGAAGTTTTCTGTAGGCAAGTGTATTACTTGGCAATGGAGTGGATGGTCTTTTCTTCCATCTGCTTTGAGACCTATGACCACTGCCTGGAACTCCTCTGAGTGGCCTCTTAATCCTCCCCAGTTATACCCCAGAGTTTCAAGTGGGTATTTCTGTTGGAGCCATGGCCTGTCTTCCAATCAAAATCATCAAAGCCATTGAACACAAATCTTGGTTGTTGGTTTCCATAGCCTATGATGCTATCCTCTTCTCATCTACTTCATTTAACACATTAACCCCAGCGACGACTTTACGGGGCATGAGGTTGTAGCCTACTTCCAAGGTCTGTAGCATCAAGGTCATACATGATACACTGAAGTGGGTGATATCATAGAAAGGTAGACAGATGTAGCTCTACAATGATAGCAAATAATCTGGACATTTTAGTTGCACTACAAAATACAGAGGGAAAAACCAAAGTTTTTGGACCCGTTTTTTTTCTTTACCCAAACATCGCCCATGGTCATATTCCGAATTTGTGTCCAGATTTTAGACTTTATGGCCTCAGATCTACGGCAGACTAGTATGAAGTGCACACAACAGGTGAACCTAGGCAAAAAATCAGATAAGGCGGACATTTTGAATAAAGAGTCTTATCCATACAAAAATTATGGGTCTGTTAAGCAATAAAAAAAAGTACAATTTTTTACTTTCTGCTCATGCGCCAGCAAACTAACCAATTAAAAACATTTTCTTTAGCACGACTAGCCATTTGTCTAACGGAATATTGCTTGGAAATCGATGTATTACGATGTATTCAGAAATAGTCCCCAAAATGTGTTTCCTACTCGCATTTCATGTGAAGACAGCAAAAACCTCCAGGGGTTAATGTGTTAATATGCTGAACCCAGCTACATTAGCTCTGGCTAAATCCCCCCTCCACTGATATGCATACTTGAGGTTCAATGAGCCAATGTATTGTTGTCTGGATGCCTTTACCTCTGCCGGTTGGAACCTAAATATAATGGTGATCTTATTCTCTTGTGACATCTCCCTATGCATCCATTATAGTTTCTCCTTCTCAGAAAGTGGAAATCACATTTTCTTGCTCTTGGCTTTGATTCTGATAGGACAGATTTCATCACCATCTATGTTGTTTAATGATTAGAGTCAGTTCCTGGCTGTGTTCCCCATGCATGCACCAGAACCCAACTTCTGTCTGTTCCACAGTGCATCAGATTTCAGTTGGGATTACCCCTTTAGAATCAGAGGGTCTAACCATCCAGGGGTTTTGAAGGAGTGGTTCCTCCACATCAGTAATCTAGAAATGAGGGCTCTATTTCCAACTCTGCAGGGGTGCATCAACAGTAAAGGGTGATTGTGTCATGGTCTCTTCCAACAACACATCTATATATATAAAAATGTTTGTTTGTGTTGTAAGCGTTCCTATACCGTTCATCCGATTGCGATATAACTTTGGTGAGTTGTTCTGCGCATGCCTGCAAAGGTTTCTGAATTAGTACAACCATTTAAATTGTACAATTAACAAATGTGTGTATTTCATATAGTTTTGCGACATTTACCATGTGTTAGCTGTGAACTGTAGGCGCCTTAGATACGTCACGTGATTGAATAGTAGGCGCCTTAAATACGTCACGTGATTGAACACGGTCAGTAGCGATGCCTAATTTCGTGTGTCTTCCGTGTGAACTGTAGCCGCCTTAAATACGTCACGTGATTGAACAGTAGGCGCCTTAAATACATCACGTGATCGAAGGCGGTCTGTAGCGATACCTAATTTTGCATGTCTTTGGTGTGAACTGTAGGCGCCTTATATACGTCATGTTTACTTAGTTACGTCAAACAATCGCAGTGTGAATTTGTATGTCACGTGATCGAACAGTAGGTGCCTTAAATACGTCACGTGATCGAACACGGTCTGGATTGGCTGAAACTATGATGACGTAAATCAACAGTTGTATGAAATTCATAATTGGTAGTGATATCTAATTTCGCGTGTGTTCGGTGTGAACTATAGGCGTCTTAGATATGTCATGTTTACTTAGTTACATTTGGTTCGCGACTTGATTACGTCAAACAAGCGCGGCTTGAATTTGTAATATTCATTACAAAGCATTACTTGTGCTGTCAAATCAGTTATGCCACTTAAATGAAAAGCTATTGGTCGATCTACACCTCAAGCACGAAAGATAAAGGCATCACGAGCTTCAGAAACAGACGAGCAGAGCAATGGAAAGCAAGATTGGAAACTGTTCGATTTCGCACTGCTCAAACCCGATCATCTGAAACAGACGAGCAGCGGAAAGCAAGATTGGAAACCGTTCGAGTTCGCACTGCTCAAACCCGATCATCTGAAACAGACGAGCAACGGCAAGCAGGATTGCAAACCGTTCGAGTTCGCACTGCTCAAGCTCGATCATTTGAAACAGATGAGCAATGGGAAGCAAGATCATCACCATCTATGTTGTTTAATGATTAGAGTCAGTTCCTGGCTGGGTTCCACATGCATGCACCAGAACCCAACTTCTGTCTGTTCCACAGTGCATCAGATTTCAGTTGGGATTACCCATTTAGAATCAGAGGGTCTAACCTTCCAGGGATTTTGAAGGAGTGGTTCCTCCACAACAATAATCTAGAAATGAGGGCTCTATTTCCAACACTGCATGGGTGCATCAACAGTAAAGGGTGATTGTGTCCTGGTCTCTTCCAACAACACATTTATTTTATATTTTATAGTATCTCTGATGTCAAAGATGCGAACATACGGTACTCCTTTTCCTTGCCTGGGGGATTGGAACACCATAAGTTGTATACATTCCAGCAATGAAGTCTGTCAAGGTCAGGCAAAATAGTCATCTTTATGATTTCTATTATGCTCTATTTTCACAGTGGGGAAAGCCTCTACTGGATTTGTTTGTGACCAGGCTAATAACAGACTTCTTTTATGTTTCAGCCGAGTCCATGAACAATAGATGCCTTCAGCTTCCTAAAGAAGTTGGGGAATGGGAGGCAACCCTAGTTGTTCTCTAATAGATTCTTTTTTACACTTTCACTTGTGGCGTGAACAAGCACCAGCTTTTTATCCACTTTTGATCAATTTTTAACTTATAACCAACTCACCCAACAACAAAAAAAAAATACATGTCAGAAGTGAACAGTCCACTTGATGGGTCTATACTACTACTACTACTACTACTACTACTACTACTAATAATAATAATAATAATAATGACTATGTAAAAAAGAAACTCGTTTGATCTGCAGACAAATCTTCCATGAAACAGATCTTCCATGAGGCCTCCCATAGTTGCATCATGTGCAGCTTTTAACTCTTGTTACACATAAGCAGGACCATGTTAGAATTGAACAAACTGCTTGATGGGTGTATTGTGCCATTTTACAGTATACTTACTTCACATAAGAGGGGCCTTATTGGAATTGAACAACCTGCTTGATGGATGTATTGTGTCATTTTTACAGTACTCTAGTTACACATAAGCAGGGCCTTTTTAGAATTAAACAACCTGTTTGATGGATGTATTGTCCCATTTTTACAATACTCTTATTACATATAAGTGGGGTTCATATTGGAATTGAACAGTTTGCTTGATGGATGTAATGTGCCATTTTTACAGTACTCTGTTATACATAAGCAGGGCCTTATTGGAATTGAACAACCTTATTTATGGATGTACTGTGCCATTTTTACAGTACTCTGTTACACATAAGCAGAGCCATATTGGAATTGAATAGTTTGCTTGATGGATGTAATGTGCCATTTTTACAGTACTCTGTTACACATAAGCAGGGCCTTGTTGGAATTGAACAACCTGATTTATGGATGTACTGTGCCATTTTTACAGTACTTTGTTACATGTAAGCAGGGCCTTATTGGAATTGAACAACCTGATTGATGGATGTACTGTGCCATTTTTACAGTACTCTGTTACATGTAAGCAGGGCCTTATTGGAATTTGAACAATCTGATTTATGGATGTACTGTGCCATTTTTACAGTACTCTGTTACACATAAGCAGGGCCTTGTTGGAATTGAACAACCTGATTTATGGATGTACTGTGCCATTTTTACAGTACTTTGTTATATGTAAGCATGGCCTTTTTGGAATTGAACAACCTGATTGATGGATGTATTGTCCTATTTTTACAGTACTCTTATTACATATAAGTGGGGTTCATATTGGAATTGAACAGTTTGCTTGATGGATGTAATGTGCCATTTTTACAGTACTCTGTTATACATAAGCAGGGCCTTATTGGAATTGAACAACCTGATTTATGGATGTACTGTGCCATTTTTACAGTACTCTGTTACACATAAGCAGAGCCATATTGGAATTAAATAGTTTGCTTGATGGATGTAATGTGCCATTTTTACAGTACTCTGTTACACATAAGCAGAGCCATATTGGAATTGAATAGTTTGCTTGATGGATGTAATGTGCCATTTTTACAGTACTCTGTTACACATAAGCAGGGCCTTGTTGGAATTGAACAACCTGATTTATGGATGTACTGTGCCATTTTTACAGTACTTTGTTACATGTAAGCAGGGCCTTATTGGAATTGAACAACCTGATTGATGGATGTACTGTGCCATTTTTACAGTACTCTGTTACATGTAAGCAGGGCCTTATTGGAATTGAACAACCTGATTTATGGATGTACTGTGCCATTTTTACAGTACTCTGTTACACATAAGCAGGGCCTTGTTGGAATTGAACAACCTGATTTATGGATGTACTGTGCCATTTCTACAGTACTCTGTTACATGTAAGCAGGGCCTTATCGGAATTTGAACAACCTGATTTATGGATGTACTGTGCCATTTTTACAGTACTCTGTTACACATAAGCAGAGCCATATTGGAATTGAATAGTTTGCTTGATGGATGTAATGTGCCATTTTTACAGTACTCTGTTACACATAAGCAGGGCCTTGTTGGAATTGAACAACCTGATTTATGGATGTACTGTGCCATTTTTACAGTACTCTGTTACACATAAGCAGGGCCTTATTGGAATTGAACAACATGATTTATGGATGTAATGTGCCATTTTTACAGTTGTTACTCATAAGCAGACCTATTTTGGAAGCATAAGGTGCAAAATGAGTTAAGTACATCATGCTACTGCAGTAATCATGTTACATGTACTTACATATGTAGAATAATGTTGGCAGTAATCATGTTACATGTACTTATATATGTAGAATAATGTTGGCAGTAATCATGTTACATGTACTTATATATGTAGAATAATGTTGGCAGTAATCATGTTACATGTACTTATATATGTAGAATAATGTTTTCAGTAATCATGTTACATGTACTTATATATGTAGAATAATGTTGGCAGTAAATCATGAACTTCATGACATTCCATTACTCTTGTTGCTCTTAAGCGGAACCAATTTATGGAAGCCAACACCAAGCTAATCAGTAAATGGAAATTTGACTACATAAATGTTTTGTTTTTTTTAAACATTAAGATAATTGTAGGATGTATTTTCATATTTTTTTATGTAAATGAAATTACCTAACTTTCAATTTACTGAAATTAACATCACAAGTAAGTCGGCCATTATTCATCTTCAGAACACATATTCCCAACAAAATTTATTTGTGATACAAATCAGCAATCTCACCATCTGAAACTGGAACCTGTAGAAAGAAGATAAGGAATCCAAACTGTAGAAAACAATTGTGGCAGAGGTTTATTTATGTACACCTGTAAAATCTTTAAATACATATGCCTTATTTATTAATTACAATTCAGTGCTATCGAAAACATCAAATGAACTGGATTATTAGAAGATATACAGGTTTACTTCAGTGTTCAATAACACACCAACACAATAAGGTTTAATATCCAGTGATTATTATAGAATTATAGCAGTAATTATTAAGACACTAGTAAATATAAGAGACTAGTCACTTTATATTACTATTCATTGAAGCTATAGAGTAATTTATGTTACAGGTGAGGGAACCTATTATTGTATAATGTTCTAGCAAGGCCATGTCCTAACACATATAGAATATATAAAACTATTTATTTTATGCTCAGCAGTGAATTACTTGATTTTCTAGTTAAAATAATATTGATATTTCACTGCAGTGAAAAAATAACAGTGAAAAAATAACAGTGAAAAAATAACAATATTTTTTCACTACAGGAACTACATTTTTGGGTCACAATATTTGCTTGAAACAAGTGAATAAACGAGTGAAAGAGCAGATTTGAGGTAGCCAACGTATGTGAGCATAAAATAAAAAGAACATTTGCTTGAAACGAGTGAATAACGGATACATTTCATCTCTTGGATAAAAAACTCTAGTATTTTCACTCGTGGCTTCGCCACTCGTGAAAATACTGAGTTTTTCATCCACTCGATGAAATATATCCGTTATTCACTCGTTTCAAGCAAATATCCTCTATTTATTTTATGCTCAGCAGTGAATTACTTGATTTTCTAGTTAAAATAATATTGATATTTCACTGCAGTGAAAAAATAACAGTGAAAAAATAACAGTGAAAAAATAACAATATTTTTTCACTACAGGAACTACATTTTTGGGTCAGATTTTTGGGTCTGCTCTTTCACTGTGTCACAAACTTGAGGTAGCCAAAAATAAAAAGATATTTATATTTAAATAAAAATAATTTCACTTGTCAAAATACTGAGTTTTTCATCCACTCGATGAAATATATCCGTTATTCACTCGTTTCAAGCAAATATCCTCTATTCATTGAAGACATAGAGTAATCTATGTTACAGGTTAGGGGACCTTATACTGTAAAATGTTCTAGCAAGGCTATGTCCTAACACATATAGAGTATTTAATGATGTGGAATCTCATTTTGAATCCTTCTCATAAACCAATTACTAAATTGAATTAAATTAGATAGCAAAATAAACTTGCATTATTCTGCATATATTTATTATACCATATTAAAAAATTAATAACCATAAATAATTTTGTGAATTTATAAGTGTTGTATTTATTATGCTGATAATTAATGTTTTTATGATATTAAGATGCATGATAAAATGGAAGCTGATTACTGTATTTTCTGAATGTTTTTACACACTGTTTATTAACACCAAAATGTTTTAGCCTAAATAATTTGTTCAATTCTTATAATTTTCAGACATTGGTTTAGAAAAGAATTTTAATGAGGCACTGACATTTTTTAAAGTCACAATTGGACAAGAGGGGCAGACTAAGATCATTTTCTAAATGGAAAAAGCATAATCTTTATATAGCCAGCCCAAAAATGTCTGCTAACTTGGTTTCACTCTGTAGTCTATTGGAGGGCATTAGAGATTTAAGGTGGTGAGCCTTCACATATCACTCACCTTTAACCTCTCTCTGCAACAGTTCACATGTTAGCTCAACCAATCTGGGTATGTAAGAAAGCTTGCCAGTAAAAGTCCTGTGGCTGCTGGTACTTCCTCAACCAAATATACTTAAGCCTATCATATACATGTAACTACAAAAAGCAAACTGTACCTCCCAGTTGTTTATTTAGCTGGTCAGTCATGTGGGACAGAAGAATGAATATATATATATATATATATATATATATATATATATATATATATATATATATATATATATATATATATATATATATATATATATATATATATATATATATATACACACACACACACACACATACTCCTGATCTGAGTGATGTCAAGTCTCAGCCAGTGTCAGTGTCTCCTAATGCATCTTGCAAAATCTTCACATAGGTTCAAATTAGAATGCATTACATATCAGTGTAACCTAGGGAGTATGTTATAATAGTTTGTGCTGTAATGTACTCTAGTTTCACATTCTGATAGCTGTGGTGAGGCTTTACAAGGATTTATCAGGAGAATAGTTTCTGCTTCATAAAGAATGGGTAAGAAATAAGCACAACTTCAGAAATTTTCAAGTTTACAATGAATTATCTTTGTACAGAATCCAGTGACAAAATCCTCTCCTGTTGAAAATAGTTGACATTCCTTGTGTGTAGAGCATTGATAGGTTACTACTGTCTTCCTTTAGGCCCAAGTTATCCACTGTCAGTAGAGCTTAGCAACAATATGAACACTACTAGTGTAAATGCCTTCTCACTCCAGTCAATCAATTGATAAAAGGTACATGTGTGTTGTATGGTATGGTTCATTGCTGAATAAGCTGTGGTGGTGATACTGATGATGCTGGTGTAGTGTATAGATTCCAGTCAAATGGATAAACATAAATCTTGAGCATAGTGGATTTATATGTATATGCAGCAGCTTGTTGATGATACTAGTCTGCCATTGTGAATTATACATAAAGGACATGTTGTGTTAGAGCTTTTCATGTATATTTATTGCTCCATAATACAGTGAACTTCACTACAGTAAGTAATGTAACCATGCCTTATTATGCATAACAAAATCAATATCAGTATCGCACATGTTACATATTACCAACATAAGATTGGGGTGGGTGTGGGTGGGTGTTGGGGTTACTCCAGTTGTAAAATAGAAGGGATTCTAATGATCATGAATCAGCATTGTGATTCATTTGTAATTATTCTAGGTAAATGAGCTATTTGATGTAATGCAGTCTGTACTATTCTGAATCTCTACTACTGTGATTAAATATATCAGGTTTCGTACATTAAAGTAAATGGTTTAGGTACATACAAGTGTTTTCTTTCCTATGGTTGAAATCGGCTGCATGAAAATTTATTGTTTAGTTTAGAAAGAAACTTTCTAAAAACAAATTTGTGTGGAGAGGGGAAGGAAAGTAGGTCACATAATCTGTTTGAAGTAGGAGTGTTATTTTTATGCTGAGCATGTAGATGACTTTAAGGATGGGTTTCTATTTCTTCTTGTGTACAGTTGGATTTATAGGAATATGAAAATCCGTATATCATAAAAATCTATATATCATGAAATTTCCATATATCATGAAAATCCACATATCATGAAATTTCCATATATCATGAAAATCCACATATGAAAAATTGAAAATCCATATATCATGAAATATCCATATATCATGAAAATCTACTTATGTTATATCCATATATCGTGAAAATCCATATATCATGAAATTTCATATATCATGAAAATCCATATATCATGAAATATCCATATATCGTGAAATTTCCATGCAAAGAGAATGATGAGGATTCCTCAGTTGGAGAACCAGTGAGTAACAAGTGTGAACCTCAGTCACCAGGGATTGTTTTCATTACCCTTAAGCAAATTACCTTGCCTGGATCAGGGGGCCCCGAGTGGTCGAGTGGTCTAAAGCACTGTCTGTTACAACCGCTCCGGTGGCCTAGTGGTTAGAGCGTCCGCCCCAGAAGCGGGAGGTCATGGGTTCGATCCCTGGCCGAGTCATACCAAAGACTTACAAAAATGGTACTAACAGCTGCCTCGCTTGACGTTCAGCATTAAGAGGTTAGTGTTAGGACTGGTCGGCCTGGTGTCAGGATAATGTGACTGGGCGGGACATCATGCTACATGTCTGCCGCATGATGCCCCAGTGGTAGACATCACTATAAACTGCCTCACTGCAGACATCAAGCGATATGACTGAAAAATTGTTAAAGCTACGTTAAAAATCCTAAACAAACAAACAAACTGTCTGTTACAGATTACTGCCATCTTACCTCTGTCTGCGTGGGTTCGAGTCAAAGATTCGGCTAATGTAGTTATGTGAGAAAGCTTGCCAGTAGCTTCTCGTGGGTCGGTGGTTCTTTCTGGGGGGTTTCCGGGTTCTTCCTCCACCATTAATACTGGCCGCCATGTATAGCCTATATTGTGCTTAAAAATGTCGTTAAACCATAAAAAAACAAAACAAACAAACTTGCCTGAATCAGCCCAGCTTGTTAGGTCTGTTGTTTTTTTAAAAAAAATAACAGCAGTTAATATTACTTTTAGACCAATGAAAAACCAAGATAAATAAAGATTTGAAACTTTAGCTGAATTCAGTCGTATTCACTTTCGGTATGACTATTAAAGTGGCTTATGTTTAGTCTCAACACATTAATCCCTGGTGCTGCGTTTACAGGGCAGGAGGTAGTAGCCTACTGCCAAGCTCTGTAGCATCAAGGTCATGTATGATACACTAAAGTGGGTGGTAATTTAGAAAGGTAGACAGATTTAGCTCTACAATGATACCAAATGATCTAGAAATTTTAGTTGCACGACAAAATACAAAGGGAAAAACCTAATTTTTTAAAGTTTTTTTTTCACCCCAATTTCGCCTGTGTTCAGAATTCGATTTTGTGTCCAGATTTTAGACTTTTTAGCCTCAGATCAAAGGTAGACTGGTCTGAAGCATACACAGGTGAACCTGTGCAAAAAGTAGGATAAGGTGGACATTTTGAATAAAGAGTCTTCTCCATACAAAAATTATGGGTCCATTAAGCAAAAAAAACCAAACAAAAAAAACCCATCCAACTTTTCACCTTCTGCTCATGTGCAAGCAAAATAACCAATGGAAAACATTGTTTTTAACACAACTAGACATTGGGCTAATGGAAAATTGGAAGTCGGTGTATTATGATGTATTTAGAAATAGTCCCCAAAACGTGTTTCCTACTCGTATTTCATGTGAAAACAGCATAAACCTCCAGTGGTTAATGTGTTAAAATGGAGACAAAAAGGTAGACACAGGGTCTGGTGGAGGGGCAAATGGAGACAAAAAGGTAGACACAGGGTCTAGTGGAGGGGCAAATGCCTCTTAAAGTTCCTGATAATAGGACATCTTGTTATGTAACAAAATGGATCATGCACAGTATTATGAATAATAAGATAATTCACAGGTTGATAGAAAAGTATGTTTTTTTGTTTTTAAAAAAGGGGGATGGTGTATTCACACTTATCAAATACCCTTGTAGATATGGGCTTGAGAAAACATTACCTGGTTTAGTTTTTTTCTTCTAGGTCCCTAATGACACTAAGTACATTCAGATTTGTTTTCATGCATTAACATATATGTATGCTACTGTTCCATTTTATTGTGGCACTCATGGCAAGTTATTAAACATAATGAATGTGGATGTTTTCAAAGTTGAGGATGAAAAAGACACAGCCACCTTGTGATATCAGTCTCAACCTAACACTTCAAGATATCTTAGGACTATCCCTAGTTCTTAATAATCTCATAAATATGACCACTTGCTGATGATGTGCCTATTCTTTGTCAGTTACAGACCTGCCAGCCATTACAAAATGACTGGAATTCTTACTGACTCTTAAAATATAGACTTTTGGAATAATAACAAAAGTTACTAAAATGCAAAATAATGGTTTTCTGTTTGTTATACCTAGATCTGGGTTTCATGTTAAATTTTGTGGAGTTGATCACAAAACCAAGCTAACCTAACAATTAGACTACCTCAGACAGTTTAATTAAACTGTCAGAATGCTGGGATTGTTACCTTTTATGTTATATAGTGATTCAATAAATGGCATTCAATGAATGAAAACATTGCATATTTGAAAGTGCATATTAAAAAGACAATAATCCTCTTAAAAAGTTTTTAACATTGAAAACATGCGTATTAAAAATCTTTTTCTTGGGGTAATAAAAGCAGGAAAGGCAACAGTTATATTTATTGGACATAATTTTTATTAGTATGCCTCATGTTTTGCAACTGCAGTTTCTGAAATTTTACTGGAGATAAAACTTTTTAGTTGAAAATGGTGTTTGCTTTCATTGCATCAGCCTCATATCACACTTGTCAATTGTGTTAATGCAAGTTTTCTAAGTTGACAATAAACTTACATAATACACTGTACAGCCTTGCTGAGATAAGCTTATTACAGTGGGTATATCTATAATTAATGTCTACAAGTTTTAACATTACAGCCACACAAAGGTTCTGCTCTGCTAAAAAAGAAACAGATGAAATTCTAAAATCTGGCCTTCATTTTACTAACATTAATGACCATTTCTGGTCATGGTCAGTTACATACGTTACATACGTGGACCCAATAATTGGGCCATAGCCTGGGCTAAAATGGGTCATTGATGTTGACCTGGAGGCCACTTGACCCATACTGCTATTTGATATGTCCAAAATATGTAAAAACAGGGTTGAGGTGGAGTAGTGGTCAACGTTCCCTCTAAGCTGCATGTGCGCAGCTGCTCAGGCATCCCCGCGCAGCTGAATTGTCAATTTTTGCTTGCACGGTGCAGCTAGCACTACGCGTACATCTACCATTTGCTTAGAGGGAACGTTGGTTGTGGTGTATAGGAAGAATTTTAAAATGTTTTTTATAACTTTTATTTTGAAGTATTTGATTTGTTGACATACTGAAGTCAGATAGCTTTGTGAGACCTGTAACTGGACAAGTTACTGCTATCAAATAGCCGATTTAAAATACCTATATACATACCAGTATGCATACTTTGTGCCTTGCAATTACAGTTATTGGAGAATTTTTCCAATGCAGATCCCACTAATTTAATGTGTTAAAAATTCTGTGACAAAACACTGATAAATATGCATGACATTAGTCTGATAAATCATCCCCCAAGCCTGTACTGATATTGATGAGTGATTTCAATGTCTGATTGCACCTATTCATAAAATCAATTAGTTGCTGCAGACAGATCTAGGGAACTGTGACAATAGTCACTCAAGGTATTAGTCATGTGACAGTGACATGTAAAATCCTCAGATGCTCGAGTCACATGACCCATAACCATCTTGAATGTACAAAGTAGCATCCGATTGGTTCCTTGATATTGATAGAACAGCCTGTTATCTACTAAGTTAGTCCTGTAATTCAACATAGTGACAGAAGGTTTGGTTGTGTTATTCCTTACAATTTTGTGGACAGATCTGTCAGCAGTAATTACTTGTTTTTATAAATAGGTGATTTCAGACCCTCAAACCACCCATAAATATCAGTACAGGTTTGGTAACTAGTGCACATTTGATTTGTACTAGTCTGTTGCGTTGTCACGTTTACACATATAAACATTATTTTATCTCGGCAAAGGTTTCAATCTTTTCTTTGCTACCTTAATGTAAGTCATATGGTATAGATATGCAATTGTACTTTCCTGACATCAGCATCTGCATCTGCTTAGATATAAGTACATGTACAGTCTCACTGAATCACAGCTATTCTTTCTTCCTAGGACATAGGCAGGGTCGGATTACCCAATAAGCACACTAAGCATGTGCTTAGGGCACCAGTCAAACAGGGGCACCAGGACATTTTTTAATTAATTCTTGATGATAAAAATTTAATCAATTAATTATGAAGATTTTGATCTGTATGTATGTGTGTTTTCATTTCTACCATTAAAAACTGACCTTTGTGCACAGTTTCACTTTTCAAACTTGGATTTTGAGCAATCATTGATGTTGAAGCTATTATTATTACATATACATCATTAAGATATATAGTTCAACCAAATCATCAAATACATATAAATTTTGTTCCTTCCCAAGTTTGAGTTCCACACAAGAGCAGTGTATCAAATAAATGAAATTATCACCATCTTTTAAAAAAACAACAACTGATCTTAGTTGATTGTGTGCAGCATGATAAAATACTTAATTTACTACTAATTAACAGTTTATAGATGATTGTCAAAGAGGGACTGACTCTGTTTGGCTAGCTTGTATAATTAGGCTTAGAAACAGCTGTTTACTCTTCAAACAATATCTGGATTAACCATTTTCTCAACTTGCTATGATCTTTAGATAGTCAACTCAAATGAGAAGTTTGTGATGAATAGGAAATGAAAAGATAGCTTATCCATAAATACATTAGTCATAGATTTCATCATAACTTTGATACTGTTAAATTCCTGGAAGATCTGAAACATATTCTATGAAATACAGTCCAAATGTTTTCAATGAAATCAAGCTGAATATAAAATATGGAGGAATAAAGTTAATAAAATGAGACATCAAGCTAAATAAACTCACTATAAAAAAGTGCTTTTATAAAAGTTTTGTTCATTCATATCTGGACTATTGTAATGTAATTTGGGGTATTTTTCCTCAAATTCAAATATAAAACTTTGAAGTCTTCAAAATAGGTTTTGTCATTTAATGCAAGATCAGTTTCTAGACAATTTACAGGATGTGATGAATAATATAAAAAAATGTAACAATACATGAAATAATTTTTATTTGACAGGACAGATTTATGTTAAAGTAGACTGTCAATCTAAGCAATATATTTCATCAAAGAGATGCTGATGGTCTTCCAAATATAATGTCCAGTAGAAGTATAAATTACATTATACGGGAATTGAAAAAAAAAGAATCATTTGAAAAACTTTTTCAATATACTGACTGGTACATTATCTGGAACAACAGTCACAGTGCATAAAATTTTTATATAGCATTTCCACTTTCATAATCCAATGAAATCTCATGACAATTTAACAGTTCTAGTAATATCAATACCTCCTGTTTTTCTGTATTTTTGCATCCTTTTCACAGCACATCAGCCATTGGCATAATTCCTAATAGGATTACTTAAAAAGACATCAGTGCACCAGTCTTTGCACTGATGGAGCAGATGGTCTTCAGTAGACTGATTCTAACTGGTTTCTATTATGTGTGGATAAAATGCAAAAAAGTACTAGGGCTTTTAAAAAAATAAAACAAAACTCTCAATTCTCAAAAAGCAGTAGATTTCTATCATAAAATAGTAATGAGCAGTATATGGCCTTTTTGTTCTACCACTGGTAGAATCACATGTATTTCTCAAGTTCTGTTCATGCTAGAATCATAACATTGGATGATTGTTTGCAGTTCTTAGTCCAACAGTTTTGCAGCAAATGAAGGTCACATTGTTCTGTATTTCCCATTATACTGGCATTTGTAAAGTTTTTCCAGTTAGCTCATGGTCTCATGAAACTGTGACAGGATTCATTTGGAGGAGTATTACATCATCATCAAGCAGGTCAATGTTAGCCTTTTTTCATGCTTCAGTTACTTTGGTTAATTTTTATGTATTTACTGTTCATGATTGAATCATTGAAGTAGATGATTATATGTATCTCTCTTTGCAATACAGTTCTATTTAAAGGTCACTTTAGCATTTGACTGGCTATGGTTAAGATTTTGCATTCAGGTCTTGCCTGCATGTTTGGGGTGTGTGTGTTTTGCTTGCTGTGTACATGCCATTCAGATATAGAATCATAAAATCTTGTTAAGGCAACGCATCTTGATGAGTTTAGCTGTACATCATGATGTCTACTACCTCCTTTTTGCAAAAGAGATTATTGTCACCTTTATTTCTAGCTTCAGCGATTTCATTAAACATTTTATGTTAAAAGTTCATTGAGTTTTACAGTCATGAAACTTGATAATAATTGTTGTTGCTACACCATTATAAGAAAAAGGTGACTTTGACATATACTATGTTTTATGATTTACTAACATTGGTTGAGGAATTGTGTTTGTGACAGCATGTATTTTTTGATAACATTTACAGATTTTTTATTACTACTGCATTTGGAAGTAGGGATATGTTTATTTAGTGATACCTTTGTTATGTTAATGACTATACATTGTATATAGGTTTAGGTTATACTCCACATGTTAACTCTGTTGTACAGGTAAACATTATAGGAATTTACAGAGTAGATTGATTGCTTTTCATGGCTGTGTAAATCAGTGTAATAGTTAATCAAGGTATTTATTGATGTACTACAGTCTTATGCCAAGGTCAACTCTAAGCATAGTCAAATCTGGCTTCTAGTGGCGAACAAGAATAATAACTAGGAAAACAACATTAATCTCTAGTTTGGATCAATTTATTTTACTACCCTCTCCCTCTGCTTTGATGTGATAAAAAATTATTGTTTTGTCTTTTATGCCAAGTTGTTGTAGCTTGGTAGATATGCATTTTACATGGTAGGTATATAGTTTGCTTGCAATTTTGTTTCCTTCAAGTTTATGTCAGCATCATAATGGCTATAATGTGCATGCTAAAGTTAAAATCATGAATCTTAAAAAGATTGATTCTAAATGTAAAGATAAACATTTGCAGAAAAAAACCCATTTAGGATAGGAGCCAATCTTTTGTTGTCAAGATCATGATGTTTACATTACATGTACATGTATTTAGAAAATGTTTATCTTTGTAGATCTTTTGCACAAATTTTCAAATTTTACATTTTTAGACTTCATTTTTTAATTGCCACAATACAGACATTATTGAGCTGAGTTGCTAATTTATAATGTATAAATTCCCCCAAAATACAGAGATTGCCTGATGTTTACCATTTTATGTATTATAATTTTAGTAACAGATTGTTCTTGAATGGAACAGTTCCATTAAGTTATAATATTTGCAGAAAATGCTATTTGTGAGGTCAAGGGTTTTATAATCTTCTTTGCCAGAAAAGAAATTATTCTTGCAAAAAATATCTAAAGCAGAAATCATCAGTCTTATGGCTGTGTTCAGTATTTCATTTGGATTTACATGTATTAATAAAATCAAATTTTCTTTGTATTCTGAATTATTTCTTGTAAATACAAAGTGCTCATCTATGATATTGTTGGACGAAGAAATTAGCTGGGATTTATAACGAATTCAGACAAGACATTTTAGATTTTTTTTGATTCTTTTAAAGACTGTTGTTATATCACCACTTCACAGGCCACTAACAACATATTATAGCACCTTCAGTGCTGGATCTTAATTTAAATACTGCTAAAATTTAATTAGGACTGGTGATAAAATGTTTAGGATTATTTGGAATTTAATTATCATTACTGTAAATTCTCTTTTTATAAGTTTTTAATTTGTTTTCTAGGAAAATAAACTATTTGTTGAATTTTACAACAGTTGTTGGTTTTCACTTTTTTTTTCTTGCTTTGCATAGAGTCGTAATAATACATTGGCAAAATCATTTTTTTTCAAAACTTATTTTCTGCATGAAAACTTGCTACAGAGTGGCCAAGTAGTCAAAAGCACTCACCATTATGGATCACTACCATCTCACCTCGTGGATTCAAGTCTTTTGTTCGGTGAAGTTTGTATGTGAGAAAGCTTGCCAGTATCATCTCATGGGTCAGTGGTTTTTTCCCGTTTTTTTTTCTCCAGGTTCTTACTTCACTATTTATACGGCTGCCTTGTATAGTCCATCTTGAACTGAAAGATGGTGTTAAACCCTACAACAGCAACAACAATAACAACTTGCTACTGAAGACTGTTAATATTGTAGCTTTGTAGTGGCAAGCTATGTAGTCATTTATTACACTCTTATTTTTAAATATGCTGACACCTGGTAATTTATGATAACCTTATACAATTTATGATATTCTTATAAACTGAATGTCAGCTTTGTCTGTCTTATGTACAAGTAATGTTAAATCTTCTAAATTCTGTGTGATATCTTTTCAAACCTGTTCATCCTGGTACTGACAACCTGATGTAACACCATTGCTGCTGGAGTTGACAGTACTTGTGCCATGTCAGAGAAAAAAAATTAGTAAAATTAAATCTGGAATAGCAATTAGTTTAGCAATAAAGACAAACTTAGTCCTTTTACCAATATAATTTGCTTAAGGCCAAAATAAAAAAATGTGTGGTTCCAGTTCTGATGTAGAAAGGTTTGTACGAAAGTTTTGTTTCTACTACGTTTATCCAGCACAATAATAGTTTCCAATCTAAAATTACCTATTTGGATATAAAAAACTGGGCAAGGTCAGTAACTCTTTTTTTTCTTTGTGTGTGTGTGTGTGTGTGTGTGTGTGTGTGTGTGTGTGTGTGTGTACATGACAGAATATTATAAAGTTGGGAACATTACAACAGGGTAGGTCAGGTTACTGGAACCACACAGTTTTTTCTATGGTCTAAGCGACAGTTTCCTAGGTACCAAATAAAAACTAGTGCATGTATGTATATTCAGCTAAAGTAATTGAGTTGGATCTGAATATTGCCAGTGTCTATCATACTTTTTGATAAAAAGTAAAACCATTAAACCCAATTTTTTAAAATAATATCAAGATAATTTTATAATTTAACAGCAAGTATCAAAATTATTCTTCATTGATGATAAATTGACTGATCAATACTTTTGTGTTTATGTCAGACATGGTCATCATTATGGTCTTCTGTAACCGTACATGAACATAATCATTTTACATAACCTGTGTACCACAAGGATTTTGCATTATTTTTGCACATTCTTGTAAAAGAAATGTAAAATTATCAATTATCCATTACAATTCCAGATTTTGTTTTTGAAACTGTTCTGTATGAGAATTTTGTAATTTCCACCTGTGCATGCACATTACAGTTAGCATGGGATGCTAGTCAGGGTAAATTATGACGAAGTAACCAAGAACTTTTTGAGCCTGGTGACAACTATAAACCTGCAAGGAAAATATAAGTTTCAAAACAGAAATATTAAACATCAAGATGCATAGAACTGCCTTGTACCATCGAGAGAGAGGTGTTTTTGTATATTCATTGTACAAATCTGATTTTTCTGGTGCATATTAATATGCACAGTTTGTCCGTGAGCTACATAAGGAGTCTAAAGCAGACAAGGACTTTATATAACTCTGTCCCAAAAAAATTTGTTGGAGGCACTGGCAGGTAGCATGCAGAAGAATAGAGGAAAAGAAAAAATCACCAGAGATGCGTTGATGTGTGTATTGATCACAAAGATGAATCTTCTCAGCCCTGCTGACATAGTGTTAATGACTTTTAAATAAATGTTTCCAGATTCAAAGATTACTGCTGGTAAGTGAAAATAATAATAATAATAATAATAATAATAATAATAATAATAATAATAATAATAATAATAAATGTGATCCCAGATTAAACTTAGTCAAGTATCAATAGAAGATACAAATCGACAGAATCATCATCACTGCCAACAGAAACAAAATGTTTTTATTATCAAAATATATTGGATATATTACTACAGAATAAAGGAAGGCTTAAAATAAACATGTGTACATTATACTGACTACATATCAAATAATTGAACAAGACAGTAATAATAATAATAATAATAATAATAATAATAATAGTAATAATAATATTCATATATGTAGTCTGTAACTATTTAAGTGTACAATACAGCAGATTTGACTGAATGCATGTTGACGTATTTCTTCAATTTTTATTTCTATTTTCTTTCTTAATTGTAGGTATAAAATGTGGCCAAAACAAAGCAGCTATAAAGAAGAAATCCATGGCAAAAAAAAAATGAGTTATGGCCATTACACGTTATCTACAGATGGAAATGAAAAAAGTATACATTATCTAACTATGGCAAAGACTTGAGATGTAAGCACAGGTTCATCGATTTCAGAACTTCTCTCAGTACCTGTCTGTGATGGAAAAGATCAACAATCACAATTGTTATCAGGTTGCATTCTAAACTTGTTCCACATTGCAGCTAAAAACATAGCACAACAGCTGTCCTTCCTCAAGTTTATAAAGTTTCTGTTGACATTTATTATGTTTCATCAAAAGGCATGTTAGATTCAAAGTGATACAGAGCTTGCATTAAGATATGGAACAGAAGAGAATACTATGGCATGTTTTCTGCTACATACTTGAGCATTGTAAAGCATCTTCAGCACATGGTTTTCAGCTGGGATGAACTCTGTTTTTGTCAAAGTCTGAGAAAGATGTTCTGTTTGTATCAAACCCAACAGAGAGGGAATTAATCAGTTTCTGTTCTAAAGTGGACTGCTCAGGAAATCACAAAATATGGCTTCAAAGAAGGTGCTACTGTACTTCATTTTGCAAGGACCTTGAAATTTTGAACCAACTTGTGCACACAAGAAAGTATAAGCCATTTACACAGTGGGGCATTCAATTACAAGTAACTTGCATGTTCTCTTTTCAGAGTTGTACAAGTGTAGATGAGATTCTTGTGGTCTTTTGGCAGAGGAATTCAGGATTTATGTTTTGAGACAAGCATTACCTAAGCTTTTGAAAATATTCCTATTAATTTTGTCCAATATTGTGCCATGATTTGTAAACCTGTTGATTAAATTGACTACAAGCTGTCAAAGAATATCAAAACCAAAATGGACATTAACATTGGTGAAGCTGCATCAAAATGTATTGCTGAAAAAGAACAGAACCATTTAAGGGACAGCAATATTGAGGAATTCTACTCAATTGTGAAAGCCTACTTCATGGAAGTTTATGATTACTTGAAGATAAAAAAGCTTTCACTCAGTGACCGAGTTATTGTTGCTGCAGAAAGTAGCAGACATAGCTCTTCAGATGGTAGCTACCGGTAAACTTGTTCTTCTTTCTCGACAGGTATCTTCCATAATTTACCAGTGCTGTTGTGTAAACATTAATAAAAGCAAGAATGGATGAAACCTGCTCAGCAATTTCACACTCATTAGATGACAAAGGAAAATTCATGTTCAAAGAATTGTTGTCAATAATGCATGGCATTATGACAATTCCCAGAATTATCGCACAGTGTGAGAGAGTTTTCTCTTGTGTAAGACAGAACAAAACATAGCCAAGATCATATTTTAGATATTCCACACTGGAATCTCTGCTTGTGTTGAAGTCATATCCTGGAAATCCAGCTGGTCATCAGTACTCAGACTATAAAATCAGGATCAAGGATAAAATTCACTGAGGCAAATTTATAAGGCGCAAACATTGTGTTAATCTTTGAAGAACTGACTTATTCATGAAATTTAGCTTGGTTCAGCTTGTTTTGAGGTTCTTTATGAAGTATTACCGGTACATACTTTTCTTTGCAATATATTTGTTTAAATGGAACAGTTTTCTTCGAAAATTGTAACCTATGGAAGTAACTCGTTAAGATGGAAAACTACAGTAACACTTTTTTAACCAGAAGAATGTCTTGAAATGGAGTAAATAGGTTTTGTTTGATTTCTTAAAAGATATGTACAATATTTTAGATATGCAGGTAATAGACCAGACAACATTTAAGAAGAGACATCCATCCAACCATGAGCATAATATTGTTATAACTATTTCCCCCTAAACTGCTTCGAGGATTGCTATGAAACTTGACCCATATATTCATCCATATTATCATCATTTTTAAGAGACCATATGAATACTGCCCTTGAAGTGTCGTCCATCTGTCTGTAGTTTTGGCATCGTCTGCTCTGGCTGTGCAGGCCTATGCACGTGTGACAGTCCTTATTGCAGTTAGTGCAGACATGCTGGGAAGTCTGGGTTGCTGAGATTGTTGCCGCGCTCTTCTTGCATGTTTTTCTGCCAACATCCATCTAATTTGTCTTAAATGGAAATGGTGCCTCTCAGACATTCACTATGGCTGCTATCTTGAAAACTTTCTGTAGCTACTCCTGAATGGTTGGTCATATCAACATGTGGGTTTTGTTGAAAGATGTTTTATGATGTCTAATTGGTCCTAATTTGGCATCCATTATGGCCACCACATCATCCATCTTGAAGATCTTGTTTTGGTGGAACAGAAAGTGATATCAGCATGTTTTTTTTATTGGAGGACTTCTTAAAAGAAACGTTCTTTCAAAGCTGGCCGGCGTAGAACAGGAAGAAGAATTCTAGTTATCTCCCTTTCAATCGTAACAGATAAATAATTTAAAAATTCTGCCATTAATTTTAATAACCTGGTTCAAATTCCTCTTAAATCGTCAACCGTTGTGTCAACTGTCCCAGAGATACCACTACATATTGCATTATTCAATCCCCAATCAGTAGGACTGCCTTAAGTACAACACAACCTTCAATTTCTGCCACACATTGTTTGAACTAGTCCAAACAACGCTCACACTGGAACAAAGGTCAGTTCATTTTTTCTGTTTCTACTGCCCTCCTCCTAGTAGGAAAAACAAGCTGACTGAATCTCTCCTTTTGAAGCAGTTTCAAAATCTTCTGGAGTATGGAAATTCGATAGGTGGTAACCTAATTATTCTTGGAGATTTCAACTTTCACTTTGTCCAAGAAAACCATACACATCAAAACTCCTAGATTCCATTCATGTTTTCAATCTTAAACAGTCAGTTAACCAACCCACCCATAAACTTGGTCACATTTTAGACTGGTTTCTTTATAGACCTGATGATAATATTCTGCAATCCACCCTTGTATCCCACGAACTTGCATCGGATCACCTCTGCATTGTATGCCATCTCGACGTATTAGTCCTTAGCCCTCCACCTCTATTTGCTACTAAGAGAAACCTCAGTATGATAAATAGAACCAAATTCATGATCAAAGAAAGCCTAAAAACTTTCCTACATCCAACAGCGGAACAACTTGATAACTGCCTGCGTTCATTGCTTGAAAAACATGCCCCAGCCACCAAATGCAGAGTATCAATAAAAAAAAGTGTTCTCCTTGGTATAGCAGTGTTAGGGACCAACTTCGCACTGCTAAAAGACATCGCCGAAAAGCAGAAAGGCTTTGGCTTTCCACCAGACTCACTATTTATAAACAAATCTATGAAGCCGCTAAGAAGAACGTCACAAACATAGTCCATTCAGCCAAATTATCCCACTACAGTACTAAGATCATGGAGAGTTCCAGCTGCAAAGAGCTCTTCGAGATAACTAACAAACTAATGTCAAGGAACAAATGTACACCTTGTCAGATTCTCGCGGATCATGAGCATTATTCGTATAATATTGTATAAGCCCCACTTGTCAGAGGGTAAGTATTACGTCCTACTTTGTCAAAGGGGTATTGCACAACATATAATAACAACACTATAACCCTCTCCCCTCTGATACTCGTTATCTAAGAGATGACCGCCCTCGGTATAATTGCCCGGTTCGAGTAAGAGAATGTATATGGTAACCTGAGCTGGTATATTGAACAAAACAACTCCAAGCCTCCGTAAAGATAAATAAACAATTTAATCAAATACATACACAATGAAATTTCCTTTCATTAGGAATACACGCGGTTTAGAAATAAACTTTCACCGAATTACAAATAGATTTGAAATAGAATTAAACCAAATTTAGCCGTTCTATTACTGATAGTTAAAACACATCATAGGATCGAGTGTCCAATCGAAGTCAATGCTTTTTGTTCTATTTTTATATCCTGTTATCCTCAAATTACGTTCACTGCTCAATCCAATGTTGATCCAGAAGTTCCTGTCCCTCGAGATACTTTCCCTCGTGGATGTTCCGCTTGAATTCAGACTTGTCCACTGCATCAGTGTATACACCTCTCAATTTTTCCTTCACAATTACCTTTTTCCCATACTTGTACTTTCTTTCCCAAAAGCTATTTTCTTCCTTCCAAAAAGAAAATTAAAACAACCTAAGTCTCTCGTTACACTGGTAATAGCTGAGACTGTCCATTATTCCTGGTTCGAACAATCAGATATTACTATCAGTGATAACAATTTTACGGCTGGTAATTAACTACACGTCTTCAAATCAATACAGTTAAACCATGTTAATTCGGTTTGCCTTGACCTAATACATTATACACTGTTGCTAAATTATCCATCGCACCAAAATTCGGTGAATTCACATCTATTCTTGTAAATCATTAATTAAAGTAAGACATTAAATTCTTAGAACAGAATCATTATTTAAACAATATGATAAATTCAAGAATTAATTTAACACTTCCTATCCATAACTCAACATAGTGTTTTTACGATATCAATTAACACTACGTCATTCTTAACTAAGAATTAAGGTAAGAATTCAAAAGCACATTACTACATAACGGTATCAAATGAATTCATGCACATGTAAACGAAGCAAACATTGTATCAATTACATCACAATAAACGTGGAATTGAGACAATACCTTGTTTCTGGCAGTTTTATTCCTGGTCGGTTCTTAACGTAGGAATGTATTTATCTCAAATAACATTTGGAGCCTTTAAAAAAAAAAAATAATTCTACACTTTCTCACTTGCAGAGCACCCTTTTTGAAGACTGAATTCTAATTCAGGTAGTCCGATATTATGTTCGAAAGATTTCTCATGTAAAACACACCCCTTATTCAACCGTGACCAATCACAATCAAATGTATTTTCTCGCGCTTTCCTTTAAAAGTCGCTTAATCAGCGTGTCAAGATGATCCGCTTTGGTTTTAAGTAACATAATCTCTGTTTTAACTCAATCCTGACATTTTCATGATAAAATGAAACTTTACAAGGTCATGTCGGTCAGTCTGGCTCTGAACAAATACTGTTAATTAGCACAACGGCCACATTCTACTATAGAAATCCTCTCTCTCTCTGGCATGATGTCTCGTAAATTTAACTAATGGCTAGCTGGCCAGAACTAATGGTAATTAATAGATAGACCAAAACTTTGGCACTTCACACACCACTTCCAACAACCTTCTCTCCACTAGACCTTCCGGACCAATTTGCAGATTTCTTCTGTGACAAAGTACAAACCATTAGAGATTCGCTTGACAGCACAATTTCAGCTGACTCGTCACCATACAGTTATGATGCAGAATTTCAGTGACAACCATTAGGAGCATTTGAACCTGTTTCAATTGATTTAGTACGGACAGTCGTGATGAAAAGTGCACCAAAGTCTTGTGAACTTGATCCAATTCCGACATCACTGCTGCTTGAGTGCTTAGACCCAATATTGCCTTCACTAACTGATATTATTAATATCTCTCTGTCATCAGGGGAATTCCCATCATTTTTCAAAACTGCCATCGTAAAATCACTGCTAAAGAAACCAACACTTGACCATAATGATTTAAAGAACTACACCCAGTTTATAATCTCCCATTCATATAAAAAATCTTAGAAAAGGTTGTTCTAACCCAGCTTGTATCTCATTTGAATTCAAACAGTCTTTTTAGCAATGTACAGTCTGCATATCGCCCTTGCCACAGTACGGAAACTACTCTTCTGAAAGTATTTAATGACATTCCCTCTGCTTTGGATAGTGGAAAGATTACAGTCCTCACTGTCGTGGATTTATCTGCAGCATTTGACACAATAGAGCATAATATATTACTTCACCGTCTCCAGCATGTATTTGGCATTCAGAATATAGCCTTACAGTGGTTCAAGTCCTACTTAGTGAACAGGACAAAAATTATATCTGCAAATGGAATACACTCCAGCCCAGTTGACATATGTTGTGATGTTCCACAGGGATCTATTCAAACACAAAATTTGTTCTCTGTGCTATATTTCAATGACAGACTCCAGTCCAACATACCTATCCAGCCTCACCCAGGTATATACACCAGCTAGATCCTTATTCTCTTCTTCTGATAATTGTATACTCATTATTCCCAAGGTGAAAACAAAGTCATATGGACAGCGTTCGTTTGCATAGCAGGGCCTGGCGACATGGAACGAATTGCTCATTGAAATTGGACACAAAGACACAGTGGTCCCTTTTAAGAGTGCTCTTAAGACTCGCCTGTTTCGACTGCAGGGACAAACTTAGAGACCTAATTGTGTTTAGTATCTTATATGTTTTCAGCATGATTTTATGTTTTCCAATTTCACTGTTTTTGTCATTTGTTTTTTTGTAGTGTACCGCTAGTCATATCATAAAGATTAGGCGCTATACAAAGTCCTCATTTTTATTATTATTATTATGTCTAGTTGGTCTTAATTAAAGATTATGCTGATTGGTATACAATATAGCTGCCACAGAAGCCACTTTGAAAATCTTACTGCTACTCTTTCTAGTTGGAAAATTAAATTGATAATGGTTTTCACCAGAAGACTTATGATGTCGTGTTTGTACTAAATGTAAATGGTGCTGATTTGACATCAAGTATAGCCATGTCAGCCATCTTGGAAAGTCATATCAGCAGCTGGTTTTCATCAGAATTCTTATGGTGTATATTTTTTCCTGGACAAGACCATGCCAATGTGACCTCAAAATTGTTGTAAATGAAAATGGTGCTGATCTTACATCCATTATGGCTGCCATGGCAGCCCATATGAAAATCAAATTGATCAAGAATATCATACTTGGTTTCAACAATACAGTTTAAAAAAACTGTCACATCTTGAGTTTCCAAGAATTCATTTGGAAACTAGTGTCAGTCCCTTCAGGGGACGCTTGTTGTAAGTGATAGCTTAACCAGGCTGCTGTTGACTTGTTAATCAGTTGTAGTTGCCATTAGAGAAAAATAGTATGCCCCACCAACAGTAGTGTGAGATGATAATTTAGTGAAGCAACAGTATATCTGTGTAACTTCAGCCAATCAGGTGGCCATTATTGTCTGGATTTTGAGTGCATTGTCAGTAATGCAAAATAAGGTCGGTCTTGAATGGGATCAGGTCATCATGGATAAAAGCCTCAAACCCTCCATTTTTTCACTTTTGTCAGATGACAGGTCACCTAATATATATATGGTATCATCTGTTATAATTTTTTTGATGGATATAATACCAACATACTTCTTGAACAATTTTCAAACATAATAAACAAAAATTCAGAATACCATAGTGCACAATATGTGTCCTTGTTTGTAATGTAAGACAGGGAATGTATGGCACAGGCTTAATTTGATAATTATTAACTTTACAAATCTAGAAACACAGAATGTGTGGCACAAACTTAATTTGATAATTATTAACTTTCCAAATCTTGAAGATGGAAAATGTATGGCACAAACCTCACTTAATACTTATTAACTTTACAAATCTAGAAACACAGAATGTATGGCACAAACTTAATTTGATAATTATTAACTTTCCAAATCTTGAAGATGGATAATGTATGTCACAGACCTCATTTAATACTTATTAACTTTACAAATCTAGAAGAGGGAGAATGTTTGGCACAAGTCAAATCTAATACTTCATAACTTTCCAAGTCTAAAAGAGGGAGAATGTATGACACAAGCTTAATTTAATACTTCATAACTTTCCAAGTCTAGAAGAGGGAGAATGCATGACACATGCCAAATCTAATACTTCATAACTTTACAAATCTTGAAGAGGGAGAATGCATGGCACATGCCAAATCTAATACTTCATAACTTTCGAAATCTAAAAGAGGGAGAATGTATGGCACAAGCCAAATCTAATACGTCATAACTTTCCAAGTGTAGAAGAAGGAGAATGAATGTACAGCACAAGTGATGCATAATAGGTGATATACTTGGCAGCTCACAGAATGATGTTTTACCATTAATTTGTCATCACTATGACATTAGTTAATTAAGTGTCTTGCACTAATTGTGCACATCTTAGTTTTGAAAACGAAAAAGGTCAAATAGAAATGTTTATTTCTATCCATTTCCTGCTGTCTGCTATTATTGGTAATCCTGTTTCAGTCTCAGTCCAAAATAAAAGTCACCACTTTATCTGATCATTTTTCTGTTCTGGGGTAGTTTTCAATGCTTATTTTTATGTCACAAATCAAGACTATGGTAGTTTTCAATGCTTATTTTTATAAGACACAAAACAAGTCTGTGTGGTAGTTTTCAGTGCTTATTTTTATAAGACACAAAACAAGTCTGTGGTAGTTTTCAATGCTTATTTTTATAAGACACAAAACAAGTCTGTGTGGTAGTTTTCAGTGCTTATTTTTATAAGACACAAAACAGGTCTGCTGCATTAAAGTCTTCAAGCTAATCCAAAAAGTTATCATGTCATTAAACCTATTTTTTCTCAAAAAATAATAAATGTAAGAACAATATTGATACTGTATGTACTTTAGAAGAGTACCAATATTGTACATAAGTGAAATATTGCATATTAAAAAAACGTTACTGTGCTACCCATCCACAGCATAAATCCAAATTACAGATTTTCTTATCTATCATGGTTACAAGTAATAAAAATTTGAAGGTTAGTGTTAAGAATGAATCAGCTTGAGATTATATATATATCCCATCAGTTTTACCAGTACATTATGTTTTTTAAAAACCCATCACATAACCTACATAACAAAAAAAGACACACATAAAGTATTGTACGGCCATAAATACAGTAGTACAAAGGTACCCAACCCCAGGCTGTGACTCGAATCAGGGTTACGAGGCTGTGACTCGAATCAGGGTTATGAGGCTGTGACTCGAATTAGGGTTATGAGGCTGTGACTCGAATCAGGGTTATGAGGCTGTGACTCGAATCAGGGTTATGAGGCTGTGACTCGAATCAGGGTTATAAAAATGTTCTATAGAGTTACCAAGATTTTATTTTTTGAGGGCAGCAAAAATTGGCAAAATGTGGAAACATGTTCATGAGGCTGTGACAAATTGCTTTTTAATGTGTTGTGGCTAAAACAGTTACATTCTCACATAGTAGATATAGTTTTCCAATAGAATGTGCAGTTTAATATTTTTTATATTACCACACATGTTAAAATATCACTTTATGGGTCAGAGTGGTCTAGAGTGCTTTCTGTTACTGATCACTGCTATCTGACCTCTGTCTGCGTGGATTAGAGTCTCATATTCGGCCAATGTGGGTATGTGAGAAAGCTTGCCAGTAGCTTCTCATGGGTTGGTGGTTCTTTCCGGGTTTTTTTCTCAGGTTCTGCCTCCACTATTAATACTGGCTGCCATGTATATAGCCTATCATGTGCTACAAAATGGCATTAAACTCCAAAACAACAACATCACTTTATATGATTCTGATTGATCCAAATAAGCCATTCAAATTATTGTGCAGTATCCTCTTTACTGATTGGCTTGGATCATGGGAAAACATTTTTAACCCTGCCGTCTGTTATGTTTAGTTTTGAATGAACATTTTGCCGCCCATTTTTGAAATCGATTTGTGAAAAGAAATTGAGGAAACATTATCTCAGCTATCTGAATATGGATATGTGACCCCCACAGGGGTTTGTTATGCCATGCATAACAATATCATAATGAGAAAAATGGCATAAAACTACAAGACAAGAACAACAATAAGAAGTAAAACTAATGGTATTGCTTATTTGAGGGCAGGGATGGGGGAGGGAGCAGTATATCTGTAATATAGATATAGAATCCACCGTGTATGCAAGCATGGTTTGAATGTTAACTTAAGAGGTAAATAAACTCTGTTCAAGGAAGAATTTGGACATAAATGGGTCTCTTAACTGACAGAACTTTGTCTAACCATAGCATCTTTATGAGGTATATATGGGATGCAGATTCGTTTACTGTACAGTCTATTGTTGGAATCAAATACTTTAAATATCCGGTCAAATGCATTGCAGTAAATGTGGGAATTTCTGCATCCAGTAATACTATTTTACATAAAAATCACAACAATGTAATGTTTAGTTCTAAAAGTGACATTTTAGGGTAAGCATGTACTACTCTAGGCGTGTTGTTTACTATGTCAAACAATGTGGCATCACATCACATTGATCGGATGGAAGCTTTTTCTTTGATTCATAGATTGTAGAAAACTACAATCTGCTTTCTGCACAACAAATGGAAGGTGCACCTTCTGTAGGAATGAAAATATTTTTTTGATCTTGTTTCTATCTTAATGATTTCCATTGAAATAAAACATGATAAAAATAATCTTCAAATGGGTAATGGGTAATGACAATATTAAATTTATGAAACTCGTTGAATAATGCCAACTCGTCGAGTAATGTCAAATTCTTTTGAATAATATTAAACTTGTTTCATAAATTCAACATTAAATTATTACCCATTTGAGATTCTCTATATAGTTACTGGGAAACTGTGATATATGCAAGTGAAGAATAAAGCAGTGGAGCAAGAAAAGTACTTTGAGTTTTCTCTGACCTTTGCTGCCCTGCTTTAGTTACTTGGACAATTTTGGGGGGGTCATGAATTTTCCCACCTGCTTTAGTTATTTGGACAATATTTTGGAGTTGTCAGTCATGAGATTTCTATGATCTTCCCTGATCCAGTCCCTTTCCTGCCTCACTTTAGTTTTTTGGACCATTTTGAGGGGTGGGCTGTCGTGAGCTTTCTATGACCTTTCCCATCCCAGTTCAGTTATTTGAACAATTTTGTGGGGTGGGCAGTCATAAGTTTTCTCTGACCTTTCCTGTCCCATTATTTAGACCATTTTAAGGGTTGTGCAGTTTCATCAAAATCATGGAATTTTTCAAAGCCGTGCAGAAACTGCATAGGGTAGTTGTATTAAACAGGCTTGGAAAAATTAGTTACATTGTATTTATGTATTACTGCATTTGTGTAGGAAATTATGAATGAAATTTTCTGAACCCTGCATGACATTCAGAGTTCAGTATTAGTCAGAAAAAAATGAGTTCACATTTTCCCATATAAATGTTACATTACATTACTAAGTAACCTTTTGATTATATATTCATTTCGTTTTTCTACATAAGGCTGAATAATGAAAGAAACACACAAGAAAAAAAATAATTTAATTTGGGTTGGATTCCACAGTAAATACACTATTATATGTTCAAAAAAAACTATTAATGCATACATATCACCAACCAGTGACCTTTGCACTAGGTCGTGCACTCGGTCATTGGTTTAAAATATACAATTAATTTTTTTCCACTAAAAAACAAATTTAGAGTTGTATTGAGAGTGAAAATGCATTGAAACAACTTTTTCAGTTGGCCTTGAATGGAGGGATTTTGTTTTTCTGTTGATCCAACTGAATTTTGCATTTATATTTGTGATGGACTGGATTTATTAGATGGGTCATATCTGTATGATGTACATGAGACTGGAGGTGATTTGCCTTGATGCAGCTGTTTTTGCATGAAATGTGAGTAGGAAACACATTTTGGGGACTATTTCTGAATACATCCTAATACATCGACTTCCAAACAATATTCCATTAGACTGATGCTTAGTTGTGCTAAAAAATGTTTTACATTGGTTAGTTTGCTTTCACATGAGCAGAAAGTGAAAAATTGGAGGTTTTTTTTGTTGTTTTTTTATTCAAAATGTCTACCTTATCCTGCTTTTTGCACAGGTTCACCTGTGTGCACTTCAGACCAGTCTGCCGTAGATCTGAGGCCATAAGGTCTAAAATCTAGACACAAAATCAATTTCCGACCATGGCGAATTTCGAGTGGAAAAAAACAGGTCCAAAAAATTAGGTTTTTCCCTCTGTATTTATTTGTGCAACTAAAATGTCCAGATTATTTGGTAAACTCGGCACTAGGGGTTAATGTGTTAAGCAACAACAAAAATAGATCTCCAACTTTTCACCTTCTGCTCATGTGCCAGCAAACTAACCAATGGAAAACATTAGCACAACTAGGCATTAGGCTAATAGAAAATTGCTTGGAAGTCAATGTATTAGGATGTATTCAGAAATAGCCCCCAAAATGTGTTTTCTACTTGCATTTCAAGCAAAAACAGTGAAAACTTCCAGGGGTTAATGTGTTAACAGATGATTGAGAAGTAAGACTAACTTAACTAATGATGAAATTGAAATTCCAGCTGTATTAACAGAACTAGAACCTAAAAACATCTATCTACTAATTAAATTAAAAGCTGTGCAACAAAAGTCACAGGTGTGTCAAGTGGCTTAATCTGTCTTTTATTCTCAATTAACATCCACTTTTGGAGATGGTCCCAATAGTGTTTTAGTTCTCCATGAATTGATGATTAAGATGGCAGCCCAGTCTAATAAACTTTGATTTTAACTTGCCATCCTGAAAAATGAAAACACTCATCTTCAATTTGTGGAGGGTGTGTCATCAATGCAGATTGTGTGCCAATTATAGAATCTCAGGTGGGCATGTAAAAAGAAAACATGGACCGACCACTGCATGCAGGAGGTTTGAAAACCCGGGTTGTGTTATCCATAGTGGTGCCACCAAATATAAGATCTACTTCATCTTGTGCCAATTTTTGCAGAACTGCTTTACACAGACTGAAAGGTGGAAAGCAGTAATGACAACTATAAATCCGTTGTAAAGAAAAAAGTGTCAGCTGCTTAACTTTTGGGTCATGTCTGAAGACAGTCTATTTGCAGCACAATTTAGTGTTGCCGGCAAATGAGAGCACTTGACCAGATACTCCTAATTGCACACAACAGCCACATATTGTACAATAATTCATGCAGAATAGAAATGTGCCTCCCCCCCCCCCATTTTGTTCACATTTCAAAACTGCTACCGAGTTATCCATGTAGATGCGCACATAATCGTTCTTCACCTCCAAAGAGATCATGTCAAACAACAGGCTTTCAGTTCCAAGAGAAAATGTACTTACATCATCTTTGACAGTTTCCTTGTGTTTCCGACAATTTTTGAGGATTCACTCATTAAGCCTGACCCATCTGGGATCTGCCTTGAGTGATTTGTCCCCTCCATTGTTCCAGTGAAAAATCACAAAATTTGGGAAAATACCTGCAACACATTGCCTCTGCAAAGGTGCAACCCAATTTGCTGAAATTACTACTTCCAGTAAGCAAAAGATGACAACTGAAACACTTTTTTGCAGAAATTGTAGATTACACTGTTATATTAGTCGTTCTGTTAGATGCAATATGGTCATCAACCATGTGACCAATGTCATCACATGAGATCACAAGCAATGATGGGGAAGTGAAATATGAATTCTTTTAAGTCAGATTCTGTGAAAGATGCAGGATTAAATATTTTTATAAAAAGGGTATGATGGATTAAGTATTTTTATAAAAAGGGTATAATGGTTTAAATATTTTTATAAAAAGGGTATGATGGATTAAATATTTTTATAAAAAGGGTATGATGGATTAAATATTCTTATAAAAAGGGTATCACGGATTAAATATTTTTATAAAAAGGGTATGATGGATTAAGTATTTTTATAAAAAGGGTATAATGGTTTAAATATTTTTATAAAAAGGGTATGATGGATTAAATATTTTTATAAAAAGGGTATGATGGATTAAATATTCTTATAAAAAGGGTATCACGGATTAAATATTTTTATAAAAAGGGTATCATGGATTAAATGTGTTTTGCAAGGGATTATCAGTTTTGTTTTGAATGCAGTAAAGAGAAAGTGATGTTGTCAAAATTACAGTACACTTTTGCAGTGTTGATCAAGGTTTGGAACCATGTATTTCTGACTAGCAGAAATAACTAAGAAAGTACATTTTCGGAAAATTCAGTAATCAATATGTTATATATATATATATATATATATATATATATATATATATATATATATATATATATATATATATATATATATATATATATATATATATATATATTGCTATTGTTATTACCAAACATATGTTTATGCCTTGCCACTTGCTATTTTCAAAACTTGTTTTGCTACTATAAATCAAAACATTGTCTCCAAAAAAGTTAAAGGGGAAAATGACAATGCAGCTGCTGTGTGAGAGTCCATTTCACCTGCAGAAATAAGACATTCCTTTTCTTAGTCTATTGACTCTGAGGCTTTTGGTTTAGTTACATTATATTTTTTGAATTTAGTGTTTGGACTGACTTGTAAAATGGGACAAGGAGATAGGATAGCCCATGGCTTTAAAATGCCTTCCTGTTTTTATTGACCATACACATTATAGTCAGAATCAATCAGTTTTTTAGTGAAAATTTCTTCTAAATAACTTTTTAAATGATCAGAATGATATTTTCAATACTGTGTCACACATTTGTTGTGGACATCATGTAAATCAGTTTCATTCTTTTGCTTGGTTAAATAAATGTTTCTTTTATGACTCGACTGATCCACATTGTCAGCTTTTCATTTCTACTTTCAAACGGACCCAAACAGCCTGTTTTGTTTATCCATAGACAATTTAATAAAAGCTCTAGAATTTGCTGCATGAGCGTACATTGTTTGTTTACAATCATAGTTCCTAACACATGATACAGTTCTTTTTGGTGTTATATGGAACATTACTGCATGATTCTGACAACGTAAAGTTAACTGCAGAGGAAAAAAATGAGTATATAATAATGATACTACCTGCATGGTAATGTTAGTAGAATATTTACTTTCATGACAGTGTAATTTGCCTCTTTAATAAAAATGCCAACATAGAAGAATTGTCTGATTAATATCTAGAGGCTTCTTAACAGAAGGAGGGAGAAAGGTCAGAGAAAACTGGAGTATTTCTACCTGCATGTGCCTTCACTCTGTGTTGATTTCAAATGGGAACAAGCCTATCAAATTTCATGTGGTTTAATGCCATTTTTCAGCACACAATAGGCTATACATGGCAGCCAGTATTAATGATGCAGCAAGAACCCAGGAAAATTCCCAGAAGGAACCACCAACCCACGAGAAGCTATTGGCAAACTTTCTGACATACCCACATTAGCCGAATCTGAGACTAGAACCCACACAGAGTTGAGATGGCAGTGATCATAACAGAGAGCACTTTAGACCACTCAGACACTCTGGGCCCCTTTATGTATATACCAAACTATGTAATCACCCATTCCTCCTTTTGCTGATAGTTAGTAATACCCTCCAAAGACATTGACTAGCAGTCACTTAAAAAGTAGCAAGTGCAGTAGTAGGAGACATTACAGTCTAATATCTCTGTATACCTTGTAGTTTCTTGTATACTTTGCCAAACTTTTTATAATCAGTGACATAATAAACTTAGTGTGATCAGTGACACAATAAACTTGTTATGATCAGTGACACAATGTAACTTATTATGATCCATAACACAATATAACTTATTATGATCCATGACACAATAAACTTAGTATGATCAGTGACACAATATAACTTAGTATGAGCAGTGACACAATATAACTTAGTATAAGCAGTGACACAATAAACTTATTATGATCAGTGACATAATAAACTTAGTATGATCAGTGACACAATAAACTTGTATGATCAGTGACACAATGTAACTTATTATGATCCATAACACAATATAATTTATTATGATCAGTGACACAATATAACTTATTATGATCTGTGACACAATAAACTTAGAATGATCAGTGACATAATAAACTTAGCATGATCAGTGACACAATATAACTTATTATGTTACGATTAGTGACATAATAAACTTGTTATGATCAGTGACACAATATAACTTAGTATGATCAGTGACAAAATATAACTTAGTATGATCAGTGACACAATATAACTTAGTATGATCAGTGACACAATATAACTTAGTATGGGCAGTGACAATATAACTTAGTATGATCAGTGACACAATTTAACTTAGTATGATCAGTGACACAATATAACTTAGTATGATCAGTGACACAATATAACTTAGTATGATCAGTGACATAATAAACTTGTTATGATCAGTGATACAATAAACTTAGTATGATCAGTAACACAATAAACTTGTTATGATCAGTGACACAATAAAACTTTTTATGATCCGTGACACAATAAACTTAGAATGATCAGTGTCATAATAAACGTAGCATGATCAGTGACACAATATAACTTATGATGTTATGATTAGTGACATAATAAACTTGTTATGATCAGTGACACAATATAACTTATGATCAGTGACACAATATAACTTATTATGATCAGTGACACAATATAACTTAGTATGATCAGTGACACAATATAACTTAGTATGAGCAGTGACACAATATAACTTAGTATGAGCAGTGACACAATATAACTTAGTATGAGCAGTGACACAATATAACTTAGTATGAGCAGTGACACAATAAACTTCGTATGATCAATGACACAATATAACTTGTTATGATCAGTGACACAATAAACTTATTATGATCAGTGACGCAATAAACTTATTATGATCAGTGACACAATAAACTTATTATGATCAGTGACACAATATAACTTATTATGTTATGCTTAGTGACATAATAAACTTTGTATGATCACTGTATTATCTGACTACAGTCAGTTTAAAAAATGTTGCATACACTTTAATCAAAAATATTTCATGCAGGGCGAGCAGAAAGAGGACATAATATCATTTATAAAAAAAACTCTCGTCCTATTTTCATTGCATACAGGCTAAATCTTTCTTTTATAGTAGTCAGGCTTTCTCAATTATCAAACATTGACAGTCCAATACAGTTGTATTGAGGATAGTGAAGAAACAGTAATGTTATCTTTTGTTACAGGTACATGTAATGATGCTGGATTTTTTTTTTTAAAATAAAGTAAATAAGAAAACGGAATCAAGGTCCACATAGTAAGTAACACTTGACTTTACAGTGCAAACACAGTTGTCAGGATTGTTTCATCTTCTTGAATTTTGTACTTGCTTGATTGTATGCTAATCGTATTTAAATTAATAAACATGTTTGTAAATATTTTTTTAGTTTGCTGTTTTTGTCCTTTTTATCTCTTGAAAATTGAGTCAGTAAAAATCATCCTGATTTAAAGTGAAATCTGATAAAATAATTTAAATTTCTGGATTTGATGTTTCTGGGTTGTCACATGTATCAGCATACATGTTGTCAACTTGCTTAGACATGGTGGCACAGTGATAAGTTTGCTTGACTTGCAATTGAAGAATTCACATCACAGCATCGAGTCAGCCTATATTGTCTACCTTTGGGTTTTCCTGGGTAAGGCACTTAACTCTAATTGCCTTGGCATGAAATAGTCTGCTCGTGTTTATATACCCATTAAACACCAACCAAATCAAATGAACCATCTTGATTGATTTTTCTGTCAATGACTTGAGTAGATTGTCAACCCATTGTATTTAAAAGAAACAGAATAAGAAAGACAATGCATGTAGTTAATCTTTACTGTGAATTATACTTTGTGAGTTAAATTGTTCTGTGTGTTTGATCATGAACTGAATGAGGTTTCTCACAATGGTTTTTACTACTCCAGCAACTTGGGTGATTTGAGCATCTGCCTCTAATGTGGGAGGACATAGTTTTGAACCCTGGCCAAGTCATTTCAAAAGCTTATAAAAATGGTACAAGCAGCTGCCTTGCTAGGTGATCAACGTTAAGAGCTTAGTGTTGTGATTTGTTGGCCTGGTATCAGGATAATGTGACTGGTTGGCCTGGTATCAGTATAATGTGACTGGTTGGCCTGGTATCAGTATAATGTGACTGGTTGGCCTGGTATCAGTATAATGTGACTGGTTGGCCTGGTATCAGTATAATGTGACTGGTTGGCCTGGTATCAGTATAAGGTGACTGGTTGGCCTGGTATCAGGATAATGTGACTGGTTGGCCTGGTATCAGTATAAGGTGACTGGTTGGCCTGGTATCAGGATAATGTGACTGGTTGGCCTGGTATCAGTATAGGGTGACTGGTTGGCCTGGTATCAGTATAGTGACTGGTTGGGACATGATGCCACCTGACTTTGGCATTAATGCCCCAAATGCTAAACATCACTGTAAACTGCCACACTGCATATGTAGTAGTGATATGGCTACACATGTTAAAGCTAAATTAAACACACACACACACACACACACACACACACCATGGCTATCCTTCTCCTCTTGTAAAAAATGCTTTCTACTTTACATCTCAAAGACTCAGTGAAAAGTCAATGCAGTTATTAAGGCTGATTGATTCTGAATATTAACATCTATTCATGTCCCAATTCAATGATTTAAAAATCTTATGATATTTTGTCAGAGTAGCATCACTTTAGAGTTGGATAAATATCATGCAAAGGACGAGGCTGATTTTGGGATTGTGTCCTAAAATGGAACCAGTTTTTGAACCCAGAAATTTAAAGCATACAGAATAATTTTTAATATATTTTGCATAAATCAGTTTAATATTTAATATCCAGCCCTCAGAATTAAATTACAGTTTTGTTTAGCTCTATGGGTCCTAGACAAAGAATTTATGGAATGAGATGTCAAGCGCTGTCCTTCCAGTCATTAGAACATGTTTGTTATCATTACTCCTCATTAATCACTTGATGGTTTGCCAAGAAACTTTATGCACACATTCATCCTGGTCTAGCTAGTCTTAACTGAAAATTGTACTTCTCATTGTGGCTGCCACAGGGGTCATCTTTGAAAATTCGTTTTATATAGGTATATAGGTACACCTCCTGAATGGTTGATCACATAAACATGGGGTTGTCATTTAAAGACATTTTATAATGTCTGCCAGTGGTTTGTCTTAGAATTGGTGCTGAATTGACATTCAGTATAGCAACCACAATAGCCATCTTGATTTCGCTACTCCTGGTTGACATATCATTTTCACCAATTAGACTTTTTAGATGTCAAATTGATCCTAAGCAACACTGATGTCTAATTGATCCTAAGTGACACTGATGTCTAATTGATCATAAGAGATACTGATCTAATTGATCATAAGAAACACATATGTCTAATTGATCCTAAGGGATACTGATGTCTAATTGATCATAAGGGATACTGATGTCTAATTGATCCTAAGGGATACTGATGTCTAATTGATCATAAGGGATACTGATGTCTAATTGATCATAAGAGACACTGATGTCTAATTGATACTAAGGGAAAATGATGTCTAATTGATCCTAAGAGATACTGATGCCTAATTGATCCTAAGAGATACTGACATCTAATTGATCCTAAGGGACACTGATGTCTAATTCATTCTCAGGGAAAATGATGTCCACTAGCCAACACAATGGCTGTCTTGAATGTCTTGTTTTCACTTTTGCTATCTGTTTTGTGCTTATGATGTCTAGTTGATCCCAGATGAAAATTATGGTTTCTGATATCTAATATGGCAGCCATCTTGAAAATCTTGTTGTCATGTTATCAGTATTTCTCCAGAATAGATAGTGATCCTAAGGGAATACGAGGTCTAATTGATTCTAAGACACACTGATGTCTAATTGATCCTAAAGGATACTGATGTCTAATTGATCCTAAGATCCTAAGGGATACTGACATCTAAATGATCCTAAGGTATTCTGTATATTGATTATTTATGGTTTTAAAAATATACAGAATTTTTTTCTTGCATTGTAACATTTATTTGCTGTCTGATAATACCAAGTTTACAGGGGATCATCTATTCTAGTAACAGAGCTTAAGAAGTTGATACTTGTGTTTTATTGAGGATGTTTTCTCAAGTGATCAGGTTTCCCCAAAAGACTTCTTATGAAGTCTTGTTCAGACTAAATAGAAAATGGTGCCAATCTGACATCCAATATGTCCACCGCTGCCACTAATTAAAATAATGTGTTGCTATTTTTGAAGAATATTAGAGATGGTTTAAATACTCATTAGTTAAACAAAAAGTGTTTATCTTGAATTTCAGGAAAATCTTTTTGGCAGTAGAGAATCTGTCCCTGCCAAGGTCTCTTTTTCTTTTCTTCAACTTACAGAAACCTGAAAAGACAATTGGTATCATTGTGTAATTTTATATCAGGGTTTTCCTACATGAAAATATTTACCCATGAGTGCAGTGGTAGTACCTTGGTTTATTTGTCTCCAAAGAATCACTGAATAAAATGCTGCCATTTTAATGAGGAATGAAGAATGAAGAAGGTGCTAAACTGCACTTTATTTTTCAGATGCTTTAAATTGTGATTTTTTTTTCTGTTAGTGCTTTTGGTTAGTAAAAGGTCACCAAGGGCAAGTGTGCTGTTGGTTTAATTTGGTGTTTTACAGCATAGTAACACAAGCATTTTTTTTTAAAAGTGCCATTAGCCAATTTCTTCCCATGAACACACCAGAATAACTAGTAGTAATTGACTTGTATGCCAGAATAACTAGTAGTAATTGACTTGTATGCCAGAATAACTAGTAGTAATTGACTTGTATGCCAGAATAACTAGTAGTAATTGACTTGTATGCCAGAATAACTAGTAGTAATTGACTTGTAAGCCAGAATAACTAGTAATTGACTTGTAAGCCAGAATAACTAGTAGTAATTGACTTGTAAGCCAGAATAACTAGTAATTGACTTGTAAGCCAGAATAACTAGTAGTAATTGACTTGTATGCCAGAATAACTAGTAGTAATTGACTTGTATGCCAGAATAACTAGTAGTAATTGACTTGTATGCCAGAATAACTAGTAGTAATTGACTTGTAAGCCAGAATAACTAGTAGTAATTGACTGTAAGCCAGAATAATCTGTAGTAATTGACTTGTATGCCAGAATAACTACATGTAGTAGTAATTGACTTGTAAGCCAGAGATCTTGAGTTTTGAATCATGTGTAGATATTATTTTCCTATTTCAATGCCTTATTAACCTGGCATAATTAATCACATTGGTTTTACTCATTTTATTTATTAAAAAAAACACTTTTGTTTTTTCTGTATATTGATTATTTATGGTTTTTGAAATATACAGAAATTTTTTCTTGCAATGTAACATATTTGTTTTGCTGTCTGATAATACAAAGTTTACAGGGGATCATCAACTCTAGTAACAGAGCTTAAAAAGTTGATACTTGTGATTGTTTTATTGAGGATGTTTTTTTCATCAAATGCACCTTGTCATTTTTCCAGAGGCTAATATGATTATACAAAAAGTCAGTTTTATGCCAGTACTTGTAGTTTGTACCTTAAATTATATCTACAGTTTCCCTTCTATCTCTTCAACATTAATCGATATTTCATCAAGATTTCTATCCAGGACATCTGACCTTAGTATAGGCTCTTGACATTTAGTTTTTGACTAATGGATGGAAATGAGCCTACATTCAGACTTCCTGTTGAATAATTATGACCTATATTTTGTGGGCCATGCCATCACAACACTAGTTTTTAACCTATACCATTGGAGTTCTTAGGTTATCATACATGTCAACCATTATGCTTTTGGCGTAATTATTATGCTTTTTTTCACTAAATTATGCGTTACGCGTAAACATATATGGATTATGCTTTTTTGGTAAATCCACTTTCCCCCCCCCCAAAAAAAATCAATTATTTGTTTTCCCCTTTTTATTAACATGCCATTAATCCCACAGACCGTACTTTAGAAAAGACGGCATTTACGTAACTACAATATAAGAGTACACTTGTCCATGGACTTGCGTGCAGTTTCATAACAGTGTCACGTTCTATTTATAGCTAAACTTGTTCTACTTTCAAGCTTTCAACCTCTAATTCTATTTTTAGCATCTGAATGGCTTATTGAGGAGAGAACAGACTGGTTTTCTAATTTTAATCTTTACGCTCATTTTTTTTGTTCTAATTCATATTTACTGCAGAACCAGTATAAAGGTATTTGGCACTAAAAAGTATATTTTATTTAGGTCGATGCATATGAGAGTAAAAATATCTCCTTTCAAAAATTTTCACAGATGGAAAGAAAAAGGCACCAAATTTTTTTAAAATAAATAAAATAATTAAATATGGCGACACAAATGTAGCATCACATGACATCTATTTCAGGCCATGTGGAAAAGATTTTAATATTTGGCACTAAAAGTCTTAAGATGGATTCTAGTCGATGTATATGTAAAGATAAAAGTGCTACATATGAAAACATGAACCAGTAAGGATGTTAAAAGACTACAGAGGCAAATAAATCAATGTTTATTGAAATTTTAGCATTTTATATGTGGATTACGCTTTTTCTGCCTTGATTCCGCTATTTGACCACTTGGATTATGCCGTTTCCTCGTCGGGGGTTGACATGTATCGGTTATGTGCAGGATATATCAAGCTCCATTTTGTATAGAAAAAGTACAATTTGTTCCCAAAAGTTTTGAATTCTTAGATTTCCACCTGTCAGAGTCTCGTGGGTCATGAGCGTTATTTGTATAATATTGTAAAAGCCCCACTTGTCAAAGGGTAAGCGTTACGTCCCACTTTGTCAAAGGGTATTGCACAATATATAATAACAACACTCTAGCACTCCCCTCTGATACTCGCTATCTAGGAGATGACCGCCCACGGTATAATTGCCCGGTTCGAGTATAGAATGTATATGGTAAACTGAGCAATATATTGAACAAAAAACTACGAGCCCCCATAAAGATAGATAAACAATTTAATCAAATACATACACAGTGCAATTTCCTTTCATTCGGAATACATGTGGTTTTTTTAATTAACTTTCACCGAATTACAAATAGATTGAAAATAGAATTAAACAAATTTAGCCGTTATATTACAGATAGTTAACTTCATCAGAGAATCGAGAGTTCAATCAGATTCATCCGCTCATTCGAGTTTCATAACCTGTTATTGTCGAACTGTGTTCTCCGCTCAATCCAATGTTGATCCAGAGGTTCCTTCCTCTTGAGATACTTTTCCCTTGTGGATGTTCCGCTCAAACTCATACTTGTCCTTTGTATTGATGTATACACCTCACAAGGTCTACTTCACAATCCCCCCCTTTTCCCGCACTTGTACACTCTCTATTTCCGTACTGCACATTTCTCCAAATAAAAACTATTTTCTTCCTTCCTTCCAAAAGAAAAGTAAAATACCCTAAGTCTCATGTTACACAGTATTAGCTGAGACTGTCCATTTTGCGTGTTCGAACAATCAGATATTACTATCAGTGATAACAATTTTACGGCTAGTAATTAACTACACATGTCTTCAGATCAATACAGCTAAACCACTTGTTAATTCGGTTTGCCTTGACCTAATACATTATACACTGTAGCTAAATTATCTACGACAGCAAAATTCGGTGAATTCACATGTATCCTTGTAAATCATTAATTAAAGTAAGACATTAAATCTTAGAACACAATCAATATTCAAACAATATGATAAATTCAAGAATTAGTGTAACACACAGTGTTTTTACGACATCAGTTAACACTACGTCATTCTTAACTACGAATTAAGGTAAAAATTCTAATTCATAATTCAAAAGCACATTACTAAATTAATGTAACAAATGAAACTAATCATACAAATGTATGAACAAATCATGCAGATCTGTAATGAAGAAACATTATATTAATTACAACACAATAAGCGTGGATTTGAAACAAATCCCTCGTGTTTTTGGTGCATCTCTTAACCGTTGGTTTTTGGCGTTTTTTCCGATCATGCTTCCTTAACGAATGGATTGCACTCAAATCACATCCGGAGTCTCTTCCAAAATAATACTACCCTGGCTTTCTTGCAAAGCACCTTAGAAGACTGAAGTAATTTTAACTAGTAAGATATTATATTCTAAAGATTTCTTGTATAAAACACACCCCTTATTCAACAGTGACCAATCAGAACAAATATATTTTCTCGTGCTTTCCTTTAAAGTCGCTTACATCAGCGTGTCAAGATGACACGCTTTGGTTTTGAGTAACACCCCTGTCTGTTTCAAATCAAACATGACACCTTCGTGTCACGGCGGTCAGTACTGCTCTAAACAAACACAGTTAATTGGTGAACCGGTCGCATTCTATTATACCAGTACCTCTCCTTGCAGAATGTGTCTCATAAATCTAACAAATGGCTAGCTGGGCTAGAATTAATAGTTATTTAATAGATTTGACCAAAAATTTGGCACTTCACACCACCATATATGATAATTATAATAATGTGATAGCAAAGTCTTTTTTTTTATGAGAGTGATAAACTAAAAACTAATCCCTTTGTGACCCTCAGTTAGATAGATACATGTATTTACAGGCAAATATATCAATGTAGCTGGGAAACAAATATATAAAAAGAGTATCATGGATTAGTGCAACGAACAGGATATAGATTTATACTTTAAAACAAGATTGCTTCATTTTCTTTGCAGTAATGTAGCAATTCAGTATTTTCCAATATTAAACATATGAATATAAGGCCAGATATCCCAAACATTTCCAAACATATGAATATAAGGCCAGATATCCCAAACATTTCCAAACATATGAATATAAGGCCAGATATCCCAAACATTTCCAAACATATGAATATAAGGCCAGATATCCCAAACATTTCCAAACATATGAATATAAGGCCAGATATCCCAAACATTTCCAAACATATGAATATAAGGCCAGATATCCCAAACATTTCCAAACAAGATTATTAACTATGTGGGTTTTTACTTTATATCTATCGTGGCATTAGTGTTAAGTATGGTGTATGAAGGAAATAAGAAAATAAACCATACTTCAGCATATTGAGATAGTTTACACAAACATGCATAATTGCAAACATTTTCTTTCGCGCACACGCACGCACCCCCCCACCCCCACACACACACGTTTATATCCATGGAGCTGGTCTAGTATTTTTTGATTATGCTGACAATTATCTTTCTACTCATTATATACCATATGAATCTTCTTCAGTTCTTAAGAATAGTTTTTCTTCAGAAAGTCAATTTAACCTTATTGTGTTTTCAGGGGTTTAATTGTGGCATCAGTACCTATGAGAAAAATATGCTGACAGTTGGTATTGGCGTTAAGCTATTACTCCAGACTTGCTAATTAGTAGTGTTAATTTCCTATTAGATAAAGTACCTGACATTTCGTGCTAGATTCTATCAAGTCTTTAACCTCCTAGATTGGAAGTATCAAATGTAACAAGTTTGTATTTAAATGTCTGATATAATGGAAAAGGAGTCACAATCAGGGTGGAAAGATTTCTTATTATTGAAAAGTTGATTATGTTGAGTTCTGACATTACCACCCCTTTTGGTAATGGAACGTCATGCTACAGACTAGACTTTGAAGGTGTTTACACTCGATGATTCTTGCAGATAGATATGGTTGGTTGATTTACTGAGTGGTGATAAGATTGTGTCACCATTCACCAAACTGATTGGATAGTGCACCTGATGATGATGAATTGATCAAAAAGATTTGAATCTTGGCTCATTTTAAATAAAGTATTCTGTCTTAGGCAGACAGAAGTTTATGGCTTGTTTTTTGAGCTGAATAAAGGCATGGGCGTCATTATCTCTTGGAAAGGTAGAAATATCAAACTGTTTGGTGAATTTGTTTATTATAAATGCTACATGAGAAAAATATTGTTGAATGGTCACATTGTTATGGTCTCTTAAAAAAGATGCAACAGAAAACATTGTTGCAAGTGTGTAGCTGCCATTACCATCCATGGAAGTTGTACATCTGTCTGCTAATTGTTATGTATGAAAGCTCAAGATATATGTTATGAAGTACTAAATTTTGTTTATCTCTTATCTATATCACAGTTTGTGACCCTAATGTAAACAGGGTTAGATTCTGAAATGTTTACCTACAGATTCAGCCTTCAGGTTCAGGAAGTGGAATGAAAAGCTTTGGCAGTTTTCCTCACTTTTACATGCCATGATTGATTAGCCATGAGGCAGTTATTTATAATGTTGTACCTTTTTTTAGACTGCTTAATTAGTGTTTACTTTTATAATAGCAATGGCAAGCCATGATTAGCAGTCTGAGCAAACAAGTTCAGTGATCTACAGTATCACTGTCAACAAGGTCAAATCATTTTTTTAAATACACATTTTCAATATTTTGCCTCCTTCAAGGAACATTTATATTCTCATTGCTTTCACAAGCTTTCACAAGTATGGGTTATAATGCTGTTTGACTAGCCTATCAATAGATATCCCTGTTGCAGTTATCTAACATCATCATTGTACATTCAACTAGAAACTAGATAGATAACTTGGTGTCCTACTTACGCTTATCTTAGCTGGTGACGACGACAACAAACACAATGTATTACTAAGTTTCTCTCAAACTACTACGTATTTTGAATTGAATCGAGACCTCAGTCATTATTAAAGCTGTTTTGAACCAGCTAGGAAAAACTTGATTTTAATCATGTTCATGGGTAAGTAGAGAGAAGACTTGGTTTCATGCTGAAGGAAATTAATTGTTTTATTATGTGAAGATTGTTTCTAGATTCCAAGACAAGTTTCATTTTCCACACATGTATGTGTCATGTTAGATATACATGTACTTATTGATAAAGCCCATCATGTCTTCTTGTGGACACAGTTTTTCAAGTACCAAAAATACATGTATTAAGTTTATTTTGAAAGTTAATAAAGGCAGGATATTTTATCAGTGTATATATTTAATGCATCCAAATTTTCAGTTAATTTTTATTTCTATTTTTTATTTGCATTTGGCAAAAATAGGCAAGCTTAGGGTAACAAATATCCATAGGAGAAAATATCATATGTATGCAGGCTCGTCGAGTCTTAAAATTAGTGAAAATAAAGTTTGATAATTGTTTTATATGCCTAGACATCAAGAGGACGCCTGAATATAAAAGGTGGCAAAAGGTACACAACAGTGAAGTCTAAATACAAGTATGAAATTACCAACCACAAAAAAAAGAAACAAGATGAAAAATGGGGGGGGGGGGGGGGAATGTCAACATTCACATCTGTTTTTTATTTATGTATGCAGGCTCGTGGAGTCTTAAAATTAGTGAAAATACAGGTTGATAATTGTTTTATATGTCTAGACATCAAGAAGATGCCTGAATATAAGAGGTGGCAAAAGTTACACAACAGTGAAGTCTAAATACAAGTATGAAATTACCAACCACAAAAAAGGAAACAAGATGAAGAATGGGTGGGGGGGCATGTGAACATTCACATCTGTTTTTTATTTGTACACATTACAGTAACGAGAAATTATGAAGATGGCTCTGTTGTTCCATGCCAACTGACTTAAAAGTCATGTTAAATTATAGAGATGTTTCTATTGTTCCATGCTAACCGACTTAAAAGTCATTATAAATTATGGAGATGTTTCTTTTGTTCCATGCCAACTGACTTTAAAGTCATGTTAAATTATAGAGATTTTTCTTTTGTTCCATGCTAACCGACTTAAAAGTCATGAGAAATTATGGAGATGTTTCTGTTGTTCCATGCCAACTGACTTAAAAGTCATTAGAAATTATGGAGATGTTTCTATTGTTCCATGCCAACTGACTTAAAAGTCGTGAGAAATTATGGAGATGTTTCTGTTGTTCCATGCCAACCGACTTAAAAGTCATGTTAAATTATAGAGATGTTTTTGTTGTTCCATGCTAACTGAAATAAAAGTCATGAGAAATTATGGAGATGTTTCTATTGTTCCATGCCAACTGACACAAAAGTCATTAGAAATTATGGAGATGTTTCTATTGTTTTTAACCATGACTGTGAAATTATGCGTACACACTAAAGGAATACGATGTCATGACTGTCTTCAATATAGGCATGAGGTAAAACAATGAAATATTTGGCTCAGTGACACATCATTAGGCAATGTCACTGGAGCCATTTACAGAAACTTCAAAATTAAGCTATACATAATTGTATCAAGTGATTCAGCCAATTGTGATAGAACTCTTGATATTTAACCTAGCGATGATGCCATGGAATCTTATCAATCACCTCCATCAAAGTGACCATTCTGAGATTACTGCTGTTCTAATAAATTAACAATAATATAAATGATTTTGACAAAAATGGTATGGAAATAAATTGGCTAGAAATGAGTGTGTGTGTGTGTGTGTGTGTGCGTGTGATTTTGGATTTCTAATGTAGCTTTTTAAAAAAAATCAGTCATATCGCTACAGTGTCAGCTGTCTGGCAGTTATTAGTGACATCTAGTACTGGGGCATAATGCTGCAGACATGTAGTATGATGTCCCACCCAGTCACATTATCCTAACACCAGGCTGACCAGTCCAAACACTATTAATGCTGAGCGCCTAACAATGCAGCTGTTAATACAATTTTTAAAAGTATTTGGATGCTCTAACCTCTAGGCCACTGGAGTGTTGGCTAGAAATGAGAAATAATGTCCAGACATTTGTATCAGCTAGGTTATGTTCAAACCACAATGCTTAGTATACCATATTTCTCAGTAAGTTTCAATCTAGGGTTACAGAAAATAAACTAAGTTTGTTTACTATGTGACTTTAATTGAGACTTCTTTATGATAACAATATAAGTTGGATTAAAACTTTCACTTCATGCTGTTATAAACAAGCTGTTCATGTACCCACTAGAGTAACAGAGGTATCTGAAACACTAATTGATCACATCTATATTAACAAGTGAGGTATCTGAAGCACTAATTGATCACATCTATACTAACAAGTGAGGTAGTTGTTAGTACCATTTTTGTAAGTCTTTGGTATGACTTGGCCTAAGTTCGTGTAACATTGATGTTAAAACAGCTTCAGGTCTTCAGGATAATTAAGCGCTAACTCTCAAATGATTTTACCTTCACTTATCAGTATCTACATCCAAATATTTATGCAGGTATTTTTCCAAACAATAAAAAAACATGTCAAAACTCTGATACACAAGAAGGGAGCTTTCTGATCTAAGAACAACTACTTGTACGTGTATCAGTTTTCTCATCAGTTATGGAGATATTAGGATGACATTTATAATGAATTTAGAAACAAACAGGAATCTGTTAGTTTACTGCATTCCTGACAATTGGGCTTTTGTGAAGGACATTCATTCATTCAAAACTCAAAAATTAAAAAAGATGGTGGTCTTATCTTGAATTCCTGGAATTTTTTTTTTGCATCAATCCTGAATTCAAGTAACTCTTGTTAAAAGCTTTGTTGTCTAAAATCAGCTTGGTATCATGGAAGAATGGTCTCTTGACCAGATATATAAAGTCATTACTTGTGAGTGATAACCTGTGTTGCATTTTTGAGCATGTATGGACTATTCAAATAAAATGGTCTCTCATTAACCTCATATGTTTCCAGTTTTATCAACAGACCACACTGTTTAAGATAAAGTAACAGAAGAAAGGTGTTGATGAACCCTTCTTTAAAGGATAATAGGACAGTGTATACAGTAGAACCTGTCTTGAAAGACCACCCCTTCTTCCAAAAGTCATGATATTCCATGACAAGTCATAGCACTGTATAATCAATAAATCTGTGAATTGAGAATTTGGTCACTTAACCCTTTGAACTCAACAGGCCGGTTTACCGGCCTGTTGTAACAGTGTATATACCCGAAAGGCTGGTATACTGGCCTTGCTATCTACCATCATAACCCGACAGGCCGGTATACCGGCCTGTGTTATGTTATTCGCTAGATTCCCTTTAAAAGTGTCAAAATTTGCCGGGGAGGCTCAGGTTAAGGTGCCGAAATATGGGGGAGATTAGGGTTCAAAGGGTTAAAGACAGTTATACCAAACAACAAATCCACTTAATAGTTCATTTTATTTTTTTTCTTTGTACCTTCCTTTCCATTAAAATAAAAACAGGTCAGCCAAGTTAGTAAAAGGAGTATCACAAGACAGACTTAAGCAATAAAAGATTCTGTACAAATACAAAAATTTTGCATGGTCATAGATTGATCCGAATTACTTCTGAAGCATTGGAGACAACACTACAGACTCTGATGCCTTAAAACTTACTGAAGCAGCATCAGTGTGAAATAGCCTCAATTATTTAAATGATTTTTCCAAATGTCTATTATAGTGGGTTAGATACAAAATAATTGGACTGAAGCCAGTTATAAGCTCTCATTTAAAAAGAAAGATCAAATTGACCCAGTTAACTGTAGGTCTGTTCGATTTGTATGCATTTTGTGAAGCCTGATTGAACACATAATTGCCTCAAACCTAATCAGACTTCAAACCATATCAAACACTTTAACTCCCAAAATATCCTGTATGACTGTCAGAAATGGATTTTGACAGTAAACGACATGTAATGTGCAGCTATTCCAATTAGTGGAAAACCACAAAGCTATTACATTTGCATCAAAGAGATATCGTCTTTCATGATTTCAATATGGCATTTGAGAAGGTAAATCACTATAAACTCCTTTTTGGACTCCTCTTACTTGGTGTACAACTCTATACCATTAACTGGATCAGAGCCTTCCTCACTGGTCTCACTTAAATTATTGTTCTTGAAGGCATCTTGTCTGTTAAATCATGGTATACAAGCTTCTGCTGTTTGGAGCTCATATATGCAGCAGAACACAGAAATTGAGATCAATACAAATTGCCAAATGGGTCAAACAAATAAATGCCATATGACAGGCCTATGGAAAATGGGAGGGTTGACACAAGACATACTGTTTGACAAAATTTGACATGGCTTTGTTGCATATTCCATCCATCAGGTCTCCAGCAGCTCAGGAGACAAACCCAACATATGCATCCTCTTTCTGTCCAGCAAATAGAAAGGTCGCAGTCAATAATGCTTCCCATGAGAGTAATAGAATATAGTGCTAATTAGGTACTGTCCATGAGAGTTATAGAATACAGTGCTAATTAGGTACTGCCCATGAGAGTTATAGAATATAGTGCTAGTTAGGTACTGTCCATGAGAGTATAGAATATAGTGCTAAATAGGTACTGCCCATGGGAGTTATAGAATATAGTGCTAAATAGGTACTGCCCATGAGAGTTATAGAATATAGTGCTAAATAGGTACTGCCCATGAAAGTTATAGAATATAGTGCTAAATAGGTACTGCCCATGAGAGTTATAGAATATAGGGCTAATTAGGTACTGCCCATGAGAGTTATATAATATAGCGCTAATTAGGTACTACCCATGAGAGTTATAGAATATAGCACTAATTAGGTACTGCCCATGGGAGTTATAGAATATAGTGCTAATTAGGTACTGCCCATGAGAGTTATAGAATATAGTGCTAATTAGGTACTACCCATGAGAGTTATAGAATATAGTGCTAAATAGGTACTGTCCATGAGAGTTCTAGAATATAGTGCTAAATAGGTACTGCCCATGAGAGTTATAGAATATAGTGCTAAATAGGTACTGTACCACTAATTATTTTACAATCTGAGAGTCTGACTGTTGTTGTGGTAATATGATAGAGGTTACTAAATGTTTTGAGATGTACCCAATGGCTAGTAAATGTTTTTTTTAATGATTTTGATTATTAATTTCACAAACTTTATTCTGTGTACTTAGTTGACAACAAAATATTTGCTTCTATTTTGATATCCCTTGTTTAGTTTCCAAATTAAAAAGTATCACCTGAACTCTGGTGCAAAACATTTGTATGTATTACGTGCAGACCAAGTAGTCCTGTTTAACAGCAAGAGACTAAAAACAATGCAGCAGAACACTTTTTTGTCAAGGCAGAAAAAGATTTCTCTGACTCCAATGAATAAAAGCATGTGTGTGGTTTGTATGCCAATGTAATGCAGAAATTATTATATTTATAATATATTATCATTAAGTTCTGTAGGAAATGAAATACCGTAGTGGTCCAATCCCTAGTAGTGATTTTCTCATACTTAATGAAATAGGATCCATTGCCTTGCCCACCTTAACAGGAACTGTGTTATAATAAAGAGCATTATAGTAAAGTAGTGCAGTATATTCCTTTTATTTTTACACATCTGAATTAAAAAATTGTTACACTTTCTGAGTGGAACCTTTTCAAGCAAGAGGTTTTAAGTAAAGTTACACAGAGTTCTGACTATATTATACTTTTTGTCTGCAAATTGTAACATTTATTATCATTATCATATCTTCATATTTTAGTTGATACTTTTATCTTTTACACCTGCATATAACTCAGAAGAGGGTGTTGCAATATCAGTATATAGATAAATAATATAGTAACAGGGGAAGAAGCATAAATGTAATGAAATATTGATTCTTGCAGAAAATTTCTGAAACTGCAAATATTAAACTGCTTTTTAAAAAGGACACTGCTGATGGATCTGAGTTGTAGTTCTTTTCTTCAGATTTGGCTTACATGTATTTTTATTTTAAAAAAAATGTATTTATATATATTTTCAGATTGTAACACTTTACTGGATTTACCAGAAGATAGCATAGACCTGGATGGCAGTGTGGTATGTAGTTTATTGCAACTTATACCAGTTCCTTTTTTTTAGTTAATATACAAGTGGAACTGTACAAAACACTTTCACAGACATTACAATAAATTGATGAACTACCAGAGCTGAGATGACCATTCCAACTAGTTAATATAGCATTCTCTGTGAAACCAAGGCAGCTCAAAACTTGGTCACTTTGCCCTCATTTTCAAACTTGGTCACTTTGTCCTCATTTTCAAGCTTGGTCACTTTGTCCTCATTTTCAAGCTTTTCATTCATTACACTCAGAATCGTGGAATTGTTTTTCCCTACACAGGAAAAAATCTGCTTATTTATGCATTGCATGAAAATTACTTCAGCCATACCAAAACTAGATCACAGTATCAGAAGTTTCATTCATGATTTAAATAATTACAGATATTGGTTCATTTCATTGCACCTTTAATATCTTGGACCCAGTTGCACCTACACTAGTGAAAATTGGTGTATGTATGTATTTATATATACATGAGTCATACCAAAACTAGGTCAATATAACATAGTTTTCATGCTTGAGTGACATTTGTATATTTATAAACAATTGCTTTTTACTGATTTTAAGGTCATATATCTTATCTTAATTTGATCAGACTTCAAATACGAGTACACATCAGGATCTCAGATTAGCTCAATAATGATCCACACATTTGTGAGGTGATCTTACATCAAATTAGATGAGCTTTATACAGACTATGAGGCCATATATATGGCAGGACTTTTTTAAATCAAATTTTGAATAACAGTTTATGTTGTCAGCATTTCTGACAAGTTTTCCAGTGAATATGATCGACACACACATTAATGAAGTGATCTTGCATCTGAATGGCTGGCTGAGCTTGTTACATATCTGGAACCCATTTTTCGGATTAGAATTTTATCAAACTTGGAATGTGGGCTTGCTTCAGCATGAACTTCTTTAAATTTGATAATATGCAAGATCTGCAAGTATGAATGTCATGTCTTGCATATGATTGATTGGCTGATTTGAACATAGAGAAAACAAGAAGGGGGGTGTAATGGGACTGTTTAAAGGCTGAATACTTTGTTTTGTAATCATAAAAAATTATCAATAATCAGCATTTTCTAATTAAGCTGTTTGCTTTTTCATATAAACAACCTTTATTTATAAAATACCCAGTCTCAGACAGATCATTAACAACATTATTCCTACTGATTTGAACAACCATCATGCGAACACAAAAAACATTGTGTATTATGTCACTGTGCCTCAGGAGGACACGCTTCATCATGTAGAAACTACATTTTAATATAAGTAATATCTTACCTATTGGGTGAATAAAGTACCCAACCCAGTTCTTTCCTCTCATTAGGGTGAACCAGAATATTCCAGAACACTGAATCAGCCCTGTATGAGAGACCCTTACATCAGGCATGCATAAAAGACCCTGTGTGAGAGCCCCTAACATCAGGCATGCATGAAAGAAGTTCAGATATTTAATAAATATTACTTGGTGCCTTGTAGTAAAGTTCAGCATGGTTTACATTTAAGAAAATTTAACACCTGTTATGCAGAGCAATGAGCAGTTATTATAATTTTAAATATTCTTTGTGAACTATAAGACTATACCCTGTTTTATTGAGATTTTTTAAACACTTGTTCCATATACATGAGTGTACACCTAGGCATTTTAGTTTTCCATTCTGACAGAAGGGTGATATTAATTCAGTTTGGTTGTTTTATTTCTATCCATATAAAGTTTTAAACTGTAATGGTAGGTATTTTATTTTAAGTGCCATACCAGTGCAGATAACGTAAATCAAATTCAGTATTATTTGAATAGAAAATAAAGTCTGGAAGCGGTATAAACAAACCCGATGGAAAAATTCTCCCTAATAAGTGAGAAATACACTCAGGTGTGTTTTCGAAAATATTACACATCGGACCGATTTTATCGCTCGCTACTTTTCGGAGTGTATAGATTGTATGACGTCACATTATGAAAACACGTCTTACTTCCGTTTCTATCTAAACATAAACAAAGCACGTTTTCCGTTCCATATTAGTTATTTTATCATCCCAATCATGCCAAAAGCACAACGTGGAGGTACAAGCAAGGGCAGCTGGGTCAGGTGTGTTGCAGCAAATTGTGGGAATACAAATGCTGATGGGTTTTCCATGCATTCCTTCCCGAAAGACCAATCACTTAGTCGTAGGTGGACCGACTTTGTAAAAATCAAAAGAGCAAACTGAGATAGTCCGAGTGAGTTTTCTGCCCTCTGCTCCAATCATTTCACACCCGAATGCTTCCCTTTTACGTATAGATTTGAGGTTGAGCATATGTGTAGGGCACCAAAGAAAGTCAAACTCCATGATGATGATGTCCCATCTATCCACTGTGTGGAGGAAACTGACAACCAAACCAAGGTAAACAAAGGTATCATAACCTTAAACATCAAAGCATCAGCTGTGTAGACTTCAAATGTTGTCACCATCAGAAGAAGTTACTTGTCAAGTGTCACCGCCAAAGAAAATAAGAAGGGGCTATTCAAAGAGAGAAGCAGCAATGGTGAGTTTTTAATGACAAGTACCATATTATTATTATATCTATGATATTCAACAAATCAGTCACCACATCATTTCCATGTGTACCCTAAATCAGTCACCACATCATTTCCATGTGTACCCTGTAGAAGTTAGAACGTTTTCATAATTTTCAAAATAATGCAGTAAACATCCAATCAATCAAGAACTGAGATATAAACATTTGATAAATATAATATAAACATTTTATAAATATTGTCACAATTTTCATGATGCCTTCAATTTTGACCATTTGAATAGAGAAATCTTTCTGCTGGTTGATTTAGAAGACCTACATATATATTTCAATGTCAGACTAATGTGTGCATCAGATTAAATATAGATATTTACAAACATGATGAGGTTTAATCTCATCCCCAATTAATAAAAATCTACAAAACAAAATGGAATGTCAGTGGTTCTTCCCAGGGTTTTCCAGGGTTCTTCCTCCAACAGTTACACTGGCTGCCATGTATCGCCTATATTGTGCTGAAAAATGGAGTTAAACACTAGAACAACAACAACAGCAACAACCAAATGGAGTAGAAATTTTACAATATTGTATACCTCAAAATTATCTTTGTAATAGAAACACAATATTGAGACTCCCAATGTAGAAGACAGTACATTTAAAAAACAAACACGATATTTGGTATGCAAAAGCACATTGGGGTCTTATGGAGTACATGTCATATAGGCATGTGACTCACTAACTTTATTGGTCTAGTAATTTATTGAATTTAGATATATTTTTGTTAGTCCACATTTTAATTTTCATGTAAGATAGCATAAAACCAAGCTAAGATGAATATATTTTATAACTTATAGGATCTAAAGTATTGTAAAAGCTTGAAGAGATTGTGATCAGCAGGCAAATGAGAAAAGTTGTGCCAGTGCTGTCATCTGGACAACAAACTTAAGCACTGGAGGGATACCACTCTGTAATCAATAATTTTGCACCAAAGATGATTGGTTTCTCTTATCATGGGGTGCTTTCAAGGTAAATCTTATATTATTGCACACATAAAAATATTGTTTCAGGTTTTGCAGTGTTTATATATATATAGTCCAATATATTCATCTTCAAATTAAATCATAGATATCAAAATCTGATTTTTTGATATCCTGCAATGTAACATTGTATGTTTATAGTGTTTTGGAATGTTTGCAAATAAAGTATTTGGTTTTTGATAGAATTATGTATTGTATTTTGCATCTTTATTTACTTTGAAATAGGCTTTGGCTAGCTGCATTGCATTTTAATGAAAATAGCCAAAGAGAGCAAGTGAGTACTAAGAATAGGAGGGCCAGATATAAAATAGTGTATCAAAAGTACAAGAATGGAGAATACACTGTCAGGAAAATCCTAGTTGACTCAACATATATATAGTAAGAATATGCATTAGTAATTAATAAACAGAAAGGAATATATCACTTAGAGATATAAATACTGTTGTACCAAGTATAAGTACCTATATTATTTTTTATGTATTAAATTCAACAGTAAAGGCAAAATATTTGTTAAAGTTGACACTCCTTTAATTTTAAAGATCAAGATTTCGCCCTATGATAAAATAATAAAAATATGCAAACAATTGTAAAGACAAATACTTTTAATTCATGTATTAACTTCGACACAAAGTTGCAGTTTTTGGTTTGTACAATACAATGCATATGAAATTTTCTTTAATTTACAGATTATGTTGAAAGTCTGATGAAAACAGCATTCAAAATTGGACAGGTAAATCATGAAGGAGTCAAACTTGGGTAGATGTACCACCACCTATGTGTAGTCTGTATGAGAAGCCTGATAAGGTTATTGCTACTCAAAATCTTCTTAGAAGGTTTAATCGCTGTCAACCTCATGAAAGCATGTGTAATTCAGGTTTTGATCAGGAAAGGCAGTGCGAATCCTCTGAACAGCACATGATGAAATGATGACCCTCGCTTTCTTGCCCAAGAAGTGCCAACATCACTGAACAAATTGTCTATATGCTGTATACAGCTGTCTTCTGAAATAATAATTTGAAAACTAAGTTGAGATTAATTATGCTTTGTGCATTAGATCAAATTAGGAAATCAAAAGTTTTAGTAGCTATTGTTATTGGTTCAGTGTGATTTATCGTTTTTTTTTTATACAAATAAAGTTATGATTCCAAAATAATCTGTGCATATATATATATATATATATATATATATATATATATATATATATATATATACATATATATATATATATAACCATTTTATTTTCTGACACAAAAACTGAAATGAAACAATATTTGAACATGTTTATGTGGTTGTTTTTTTGGGCATGACTTATCAGCATCACTGTGGTATAAAGGTTAGATGGTGTAGGCCTCAAAAAGAGGGGCTCAGTCAATGAAGGTGGCATAAAATGACTGGAAAAAGTGGTTTATTTATTTTCTGTATTAATAATCCCAATACTATGCTGTCATGTATAGATCATGAAAACAAAAGAACATGAAAAATTACTCAGACATTTTACTTACTCATTTCCTTGTTCTGGTCATTCTCCAAATTCTTGTCTATACTGGTAGTATACAACTTTTAAAGCATGGATGTCGAGACAAACTGGACTGAAGGTGTGTTATATATTGTATGCCTTGTATTCATTGCAGACACTTTTGACCTCTATGTCACAACTATATACACATTCCCTTGCTGTGGGCATTACCAAACAATGTCCACAATTACACCTAAAATAAGATCCGCAGGACATTGACAAATTCACTTCTTTAAAATTGCTACTTTCATGTTGAGTTTCTGAAGACTTTTTCATAATATGACGATACTGACTCAGCCATTGTTTACAACAAGTGTTCATAATGTGACGTCACACTTTGTTTTCACTAAATACCGGAAGTGGTCGGCAGTTGCGTTCGGTTATTATCGTAAACAGATGCAAATGCGATATTAGATCGGCTCCCATGCAGTAATTAGTTAAAAATTTTCAATCGGATTTTTTACATTCGTATTTTGAATATATATTCTCATTACCCAAGAAATAAACTGAATAAGTGTGGATACACTGTTATGGCACTTTAATTTTCCTATCCTTACATTTCATTCACTTTATCTATATTATAAATTGTGACACTTCATACTTGATTATGAGGGGCCCCGAGTGGCTGAGTGGTCTAAAGCGCTTTCCCTTACGGATCACTGCCATCTCACCTCTGTCTGTGTGGGTTCGAGTCTAAGATTCGGCTAATGTAGTTATGTGAGACAGTTTGCCAGTAGCTTCTAGTGGGTTGATGGTTCTTTCTGATGGTTTTCCTGGGTTCTTCCTCCACCAATAATACTGGCCGACATGTATAGTCTATCGTGTGCTGAAAATGGCTTTAAACCCTACAACAACAACAACAACAACAACAAGTTATCAGGTACACACCACATCTTCATTTTATCAGTCAGAAAACTAATTTATCAGGAACTCTTGATTCTTTTATTTTTAGTTCAGATTACCTCAGTAATTTTTTCATGATATTAGCAGTCGTAACGTATTTTTCTAGTTCCATTGTAGTTTTTGCTTTAAAAAAATAATAACCTTGATAACATAATTTTTGCATTTTCATCCAGAAAGCTTTTTTTTTCTCTCTTTATGTATTGTGAAACGCTCACATAAAGTGAATAAATTATAATAGGATAAACTTTGTCTGAGTTGTACCTGCTGCATTCAGCTTTTTTATATCATTCGTCTTTCAGCATCTTTATTCAGTATCATTGTCTAAGCATGATGTCGATAAGTATGGCCACAAAAAAACTCTAATGAAACACACAGCTCACTTTTTTTTATCTAGTACAGACTTAGAAGAGAGACTGCTGTCCATTTTGTAGCCTTTGGTCTCTTGGACGGTCCAAAACCTATTTTCATCTTCATCAGAGTTTTCTGGGTTCTCTCAGAAAGAATATCCAGGTCTCCTAGAAGATTCTGAGCATTAGTGGGCCCTTTTCCAATAAATGGGTGGAGAGTAAATTGTACTCTTCCAAGAGGGTGAAGCAGCACCATCTTCATTTTGTGAGGGTAGCGAGCGAGCTGTGAACAAGCTGAACAGACAGAGAGAGAGAGAGATGTGTGCCACCTCCAGTGTTGGTGGCACCCTATGCTTTCAGTCCTAAGGACCCATTCTTGGCAACTTTCCCCAGAAGAACAGGAATGATCAGATCTGAGGATGACTATTCCTGCATATCTGAGCTACTTGCAGAGTTCTTGCCCAATCACTGAGTACCAGGCGCCAGTCACACGGTACCTGGCACAAGTCACAACTGGATGCCATTCTTTGGATCCTTCAAGGCATAAAGTTAGATATTGGTCTAAGTCCCCCTTTTTGTAGACTACATTTTCATTCCATAAGGGACTGGGAATCAGTTTGCAGATGTCAGATTAAGACATGAGTTTGGATAACCATCCATCCTTCCCTCATATTCCTCTTAATCCCTCTGAAATATGGGATTTTTCCTCTGCAAGGTAGCAATTAAACCTTTACCTACACAACCATCGACTTCTGGACCTGCGTTGCATAGTAGTGGGGTCATGGGTGGTATAGCTACTGTATCTTGCAAGGTTGGATCTTAAAAGAGGGAGGGGGATAGACCTTCCCCACACACTCAGGGAGGGCAGGGAATTACGCTAAATCATACTGTATTAAACAATATCTCAACAAGGAATTTCCAGACAAGTTTCTGCTTCCATGTCTCCTCAGCATGGAGATAATGGGTCATGTAGTTCCCAAGAGAGAATGCAGGATGAAGATGTCCTTTCTGTCCTCACCCAGCCTTTCTCAACCATTGTTATGAAGGTGTGTTTGTGTATGATTTGGATTTTTTACGTAGCTTTAACAACTTTTCAGTCATATCGCTACGATGTCTGCAGTGTGACAGTTTATACATATGTCTTGATCTCCACTGGGGCATCATGCATGCTGTCCCACCCAGTCACATTATCCTGACACTAGGCTGACCAGTCCTAACACTAACCTCTTACTGCTGAGCACCTAGCAAGGCAGCTGTTAGTACCATTTTTGTAAGTCTTTGGTATGACTCAGACAGGGATCGAACCCACGACCTCCTGCATCCAAGGTGGATGCTCTTACTACTAGGCCACTGAAGTAGTTTGTTATGAAGGCAAATCAGAGGAATTCTGGTAATTTGATAAAGCAGTGAATGAGATTTTACCACCACTAACGATCTGTGTCCTAGACCTTCAGGTTCAGATGACTCCAAAATACTTTACGGTTTACAGAAACTTTATGTAATGGTCTTTGGTAGCTGCTTCTACCCATACCCATTCTTAATGGCCCACTAAAATTCCCAATTTAGATGCTTCATAACCTACAAGGTTCATACCCATTCTTAATGGCCCACTAAAATTCCCAATTTAGATGCTTCATAACCTACAGGGTTCATACCCATTCTTAATGGCCCACTAAAATTCCCAATTTAGATGCTTCATAACCTACAAGGTTCATACCCATTCTTAATGGCCCACTAAAATTCCCAATTTAGATGCTTCATAACCTACAAGGTTCATACCCATTCTTAATGGCCCACTAAAATTCCCAATTTAGATGCTTCATAACCTACAAGGTTCATACCCATTCTTGGCCCATGGAAAAGACAGTAATCATTGGAACAAAAATCTAGGTCATTAGTCACCATTGCCTACCATGCTGACCACTTTTCAAGAGACGTTACCAATCCCTTAATGATAAGGACCTGTCCTTTATGATAATTAATGCTCATGGGGTTAATGCCATTGTTGCCTCTATCTAATTCATTATTGGATGTTGTGACATTCTATCACTACTTTCTCCTTTTCTTACCTTTGCTCATTAGCCCATCAAAGCGAAGACATTTTTCTCAAAGAGCACAATTATCATTGCACAAAACTTTGCCCGTATGGATTCCATCCTGCAGTAGTCTCCCGTTCTCCTGTGAGATTGAGGATTCCTTGTGTTTGCTTTTTATTTGCCAGTTTTAGGTCATCAAACCTCCCACCAAACTGACAAATTCAGCTATGCAGCAGGTAAGATACTGCTGATATTAAATTGTAGTTTTTTGGTAAAAGCAATTTTAATGATGTAATACTTACCTGTTGTTATTGCCAGACTCTTTCCTCCCTTCCTGCACTAACGTCTTTCTTTAGGCTACTCTCTCAAACATATAAGAGAATATTTAATGCATGTTTACTGTATGGGGTTCACACACAAAGCTGGTTTATTGTTCTGGAAGATTCTGGGTCACCCTGATGGGAAGATAGAATTTTCATCATTCCGCTGGGTATTTTCCTCTGCATCAGCAACAGGTAAGTATTACATCATTAAAATCAGTTTACACCCACGACTCAAAAAAAATAAAAAATAAAAATTATTTTTCAGCTAGTAAATTATTGTTTTCTCGAATTCATTACAAGTAATATTGAAACTTTTTGTCATCCTTAAGTGCCAATTGAGGAATAAGTTTACAACAAATGCTGGACAGTTGGCTTCTCTCAAATGAACTGTATCTGTGAGGCAAAGCATTTTATTCACTAAATACTTATTTCACTTGAATCATTGGTCACATTGGCAAATGAGTAGGCTAATTTTACATAATTTAATTATAATACTTGTAAAATAATATTTACCGGTAGAGTTGAATTGGTAAATTGAAAAGACTTGAAGTGTGTGTTATTTTGATTTTCAACATAGCTTTAAAAATATTTTAGTGATATCGCTACGATGTCTGCAGTGTGGCAGTTTAATGTGATGTCTAGCACTGGGGTATCATGCTACAGACATGTAGCATGATGTCCCACCCATCAACATTATTTTGACACCAAGTCGACCAGTCCTAACACAAACCTCTTAATGCTAAGTGCCAAGCAAGGCATTTGTTACTACCATTTTAATAACTTTTAGAATGATGCAGTTGATTTCATTTAATATTTCAGTATGATTTCATTTAATAGTTTTTTCTTTTCAATTTTCTTCACATTCAACTGAAAATTTTGTGGTGTATTTTCTAGTTTAAAAAGGTTATCAATGCCTGTCCCCACATTATAAGTGGGTTTGTAAGTTGTCTTTGTACAAATTATAGGGGGAGTTGTGTATTATTAGTTACTCCAAATGTGCTCCTGTTACCAGGGGATTTCATGTTATTACTATTGACTATGTTTATTTAGTATGCAGAGAAGGATAACTGAGCTGAGTGTGATTTTCTGCTTATTTAGCAGAATTGTATCATAATTGCCACACCCACCAACAAATGCTTCAGCTAAATTTGTTATTGATATTAATGTGATGATAACATAACTACTGTTCCCACCATCCACCAAATGAATTGTTTGGATCCTTTCCTGTAAGGATTAAAATGCCTTGCTTTCAATGCCAACATATTGACACAATTCAATTTGACATTCTGTCTGGGAGTAAAGCAAGTACAGGCAAGATATGAAATGCCAATTCATATGATATTCCTTTATATAAAACAATGCCTTTCTCATCAAACAAGTGTTTAATTTGCATACATGGAATGGTCACTACTTTATGCTTCAGAGACAGCTTATGACAGGGTAAAGCCATTGTTTGGTTAAGAAACATCTGCACACTGACCACCTTATCAGGTGACTGTTCAGTATAGGCCATTAATATAGGAAATTTGTTAAAGGAAAATTAGAATGGCTTTTGTGTCCAGGTCACCACTGAACACAGGTAACTATATTTACCTGTTGCTATTGTCTCCTACCCGTTAGTTTAGGCTTCATCCTGAAAAGAATTAAGAATAGTGTGCATGCCCTAAGTATCATTGGGCTGGACATGGGCAGTTTGGTACTCCAGAACCTTCTGGTTCACTCTATGAGAGGATAAATTCTCATCCTACGGTCAGGGTTTCTAACCGGAAAAACCTGCACAATAGTAAGAAGTATGTTTTACATCATTAAAATACCCCCCCCCCAAGCTACAGCTTAGTACGAAAATACCCCCACATGCATATGGCGAGTCCCAGAGTCTACCAACTATTTTCAGTTGGAAAGTGTATTACATGCTTCAAAGAAAACAAACATTTTGTTTCATTAGAATTTGAATTTTCAGTCATTTTCTATTGACTTGTACGTGTCAATTGTATGACATCACCTTTTGGGTTGTGTTCATTAAAACCCTCCTTGGGACCCCAAAATACACTTTCTTTGACCAGAAAAAAACAACACAGTCTAGGAAGTTGACAGATAAGCATACTTCAAAGTCTGTGGTCACTCTTTCCATCTTTGATAAGCTGGTTGGCAATTTTGAACCAAAGCATGTATTGTATCAACAATTGTATACAGATCCATTCTAAGCTTTCAAATGATTCATCAGTATAATACAGAAAGGTGATGAATTTAAATATCTTCCGCAGTATATCAAGCATCCTTCAAAGCAGCCACTTCCTGCTCATCAGTTTCAGACAGTGCACGGTCTTCCAGAGTGTGGGTTATCTTTCTAGGATTTACAACCATCTCAAAAATTATAAAGCCATATCAAAATTTTGGAATTTGACAGATCTATAAACTCTATCTAAGTCTGCCTGATTTCAGTTTATCTTAGGAGTGCCCAGATTTTACAGTATCATTTTATAGGCCATTATTTTGTCTACCAGTGAGCATTAAATTTTATGAAAGGAAACAATACAAGTTAAAATAAAATATTTAGAACATTTTAGATACCTCTCGTTTTGGGAGGAGAATCATACTTCATAAAAATGCTCTTGTTGATTATAAAGTGGCCAGTAATCCCTCGAAAAGATATATTAAACATTCTCTTTCAATGTCAATAAGTGTAATATTTGTTCCTTCAAGTCAAATGTCCTCGATTTACTTAAGTTCACACAAATTGGGTTGTTCGATTTCGCGTACTTGACCTATACAAATTAGCCTTTCCTGGCTCTCCTACAGTAGTGTTCAAAGAACTTGCAACACAAAATCAACTTAGCTACTGTCAGTCAAATAATCGATGGTGGTTATTTATGTCTCAGATTCGCCTATTCAGGTTATAGGCAATATTATCTTGTTAACAAAGGTCTCTCTCACCCCATCCTTTTTTTTTTTGTTCATAAGATTTCTTTGTTTGTGCTTTGATAAAAACAATCATGTTGGAGGAGTTGGGGAAGAATATATATTTTTCATAGGACATGTCCTGTTCAAGCAGGTATTTTACACGAAAGAGTTGGTGGAAAATGAGTAGATCAGTGAAACTTGAATTCTAGTGACCTGGTGTTTATGTTCATGCAAGTGTTGTGCTTAATTTGTTGAAATGGATATTTAGGTGTGACCTGGATGATTTAATGAAAGCCCCCTCAGTGCTTGAAGATAATGTACTAACATATTGGGCATACCAGGAACAGGTAGTTAGGTCCAGCATACATAGATATTCATATCCATGATCACACATACTACCATGGCAACAAGATAACACAAGTCAATAGCTCACGAATGATATTGAAATTGAATCTAGACAAAAGATGGTACAACCTGAAAATTAATTGTGCAAGACAAGATGGTGGCTACCATTTCCATTTAGCTACTTATAAATTTGTATAATGGCCTGTTTCCTATTTTCCTTCAGATTGTTCTGCAAACTCCATAAAACTGGGTTATAACTGAATAGCAACTGACCTTTCCTCAGATGCACAACTTTAAAATATTTTACCACTTCTTCCTTACATGGAGTTGATCAGAATTAATTACATATCTTTTCAGGGAGACACGAGATTAAAAAATAAGACAATACTTAACCAAGTTGAAGTTTGATGATAAATTCATTCAACTTGTTATACCATAAGGATCACACCAGATGATGCATAAGTCATGTGACTGGCCTGCTTTTGATAAGTTATAGGTTCATTCATCAGTACTTAAATGTAAACGGAAGCAGGGAAGAAAAAACAATGTTTCCGAATCTCCTGGAGTATGGAAATTTGACAGGTGGCTAATTGGTTATTCTTAGAGATTTCAGCTTTCACTTTGACTGTCCTGAAAACCCATACACATCAAAACTCTTAGATTCCATTCATTGTTTCAACTATAAACAGTCAGTTAACCAACCCACCCATAAACATGGTCACTTTTTAGACCTCATGACCTTTTAGACCTCATGAGAATATTCTGCGGTCCACACTTGTATCCCATGAACTTGGATCAGATCACCTATGCATAATATGCCATCTCGATGTATCAGTCCCTAACCCTCCACCTTTATTTGCTACTAAGAGAAACCTCCATATGATAAATAGAACCAAACTAATGCATGACATCCAAGCAAACCTAGAAACTTGCTCACCTCCTACATCAGAACAACTCAATAACTGCCTGTGTTCATTGCTTAAAACATGTCCCAGCCACCAAGTGTGCAGTATCAATTCAAAAGTGTTCTCCGTGGTATAGCAGTATTAGGGACCAGCTTCGCACACTGCTAAAAGAAACTGCAGTAAAGCGGAGAGGCTTTGGCATTTCACGAGACTCACTATTTGTAAACAAATCTATGAAGCCGCTAAGAACGTCACAAACATAGTCCATTTAGCCAAATTATCCCACCACAGTACTAAGATCATGGAGAGTTCCAGCTGCAAATAGGGTTAACCATTAGATATTTGCTTGACAACACAATTTCAACTGACTCATTACCATACAGTTATGATGCAGAATTTCAGCAACAAACATTAACCGCATTTGATCCTGTCTCTATGGATTTAGTATGGACAATCATGATGAAGAGTGCACCAAAGTCACTCGAAGTTGATGCAATTCCAACATCACTGCTGCTTGAGTGCTTAGATCCAATATTGCCTTCATTAACTGATGTTATTAATACCTCTCTCTCATATGGAGAATCCTCATCACTTTTCAAAACTGCCATTGTAAAGCCTCTGATGAAGAAACCAACACTTGACCATAACAAATTTAAAGAACTACTGCCAAGTTTCTAATCTCATGTTCATACAAAGTTGTTCTAACCCAACTTGTATCTGATCTGAATTCAAACAGTCTTTTTAGCAATGTACAGACTGCATATCGCCCTTGCCACAGTACTGAATCTACTCTTTTGAAAGTATCTAATGACATTCTCTCTGCTTTGGATAGCAGAAAGATTACAGTCCTCACCCTCCTTGATTTGTCTGCAGCATTTGACACAATAGACTATGATATATTAATTCACCGTCTCCAGCATGCATTTGGCATTCACAATACAGCCTTACTGTGCTGCAAGTCCTACTTAGTCAACATAGATGTTTTAAAGCACTTAGATCTTCTGAATATTAGGTGCTTTACAAAGTCCTCGTTATTATTTTTATTATTTATTATTTTTATAGATCATGAGAGAGAGAGAGAGAGAGAGAGAGAGAGAGAGAGAGAGAGAGAGAGAGAGAGAGAGAGAGAGAGAGAGAGAGGGTGGGTGGGTGGGTGGGTGTTTACTTCCCCATTTTAATTTCCAGTTTCATTCAGACCAAGATGTTTAGAGTGACAGAAATGGTAAAATTGTGAATCAATGTGCACTGAAAATCGTCAGGATTTATTATTCAAATTCTACTGAAACTTTAAATGAATTTTAAAAGCAGTGGGTTGGAGCTAATTCAGACAGATGTTTTTACTGTTTAGTCAGATCTGTCTGATAATATTTTAGGTCTTTGCTCTAACCAGCTGATTTTAATGTTGTAGGCATTTTGTGTACATTGACAGAAGTAGCACTTGGGTCTCTTGTGCTACATTATTCATCTCTTAAAACATTCAAGCAATGGGTGTTGTGAATAATCTGAACCATTTGACTAAAACTGTGCTAATAGCAAATACGGCTTTATTGAAAGCACTATGAAGTTATAATTATGAAAGAGCATAGCTAAGAATTGCAAAATGGATAAATCTGGTTTTGGTCATAAAAGCACAACAATTGATAGAGATATGTCCGATATGGTAATTGTTGATTGTCTCCAAGTGCAGCATAAAATATCAGAAGTTGACTTTCGTAAGGTTGTTTTCCGTAGTCTTCCTGATAAAAATGGAACACTTCCAAGCAGAGGTCTTCCATTGGATGCATTATGGTTAGGTCATGAAAAAGAATTTTTTTTAAAAAGAAATTTTATAACTGATCTGACACAAAAGATAGAACTATGGCTGAATACTAAAGATCACTACTTCTCCTCTCCCCTTCTCCAATTTCTGGAAGACTGAGAATAATAGGGTGAAGAACATATGGTAGAGTGAAAATACTCCAAGATGCAGAAGAGACTTCAACAATTGAAGCATGAAGGTCTGGTTTGTATGAAATATATCTTGGCAGCATACAATTTCGTCTTGAAGCAAAAAAGTCAATATCACATTTAGCAAATTATTTTCAGTTTCCAGGAAATTGTCAGGTCTCAACCAGTGTTCTGAATCATGGTTTAATTTGCACAATAGTGCATCAGCCTCCATCTTCTACGTGCCTGACAGATTAGAAGCACTGAGCCAAATATCTATTACACCATATTTTAAAAAGTCAGTTCCTGAAACCACCCAACCCCACTGCACTGCACCATTATTTTTTTGTTTAATGTATGAAAGGGAAAAATGTATGAAGTTTTTGCATAAAATGTTGGCAAGAAGACATAATATGTCATTTGCCAATGTACCACTGTATGACACTGCTTGAGATCTCTTTGATAGAAAAAGGTTCATAATGGGGGATACAAGGGGAATGATTAAATGCCTCTGAACATATTACATTTGGATGTCAGGAACCTATTATAGTATGAACTTCTTTAGCATAATTGCACTGTTAAATTCTTACATTACTTTAGACACTTCAAATGTACCTGACAAAATTCAAACAGTAGCGAATTTCTTAGAAATGGCAGACCCTGTAGATCCTTATTATTTTGTAATAAATTTTATAAATTGACTAACGTTATGCTTAAATAATCTGGTACCTTGGTATATTAATGCCTGCGTTTTCATAAAATTAATTTTCTTGTGTTTTCTTAACCCAATTTATGTTGTACTGTTTTCATCGTTTATACTTTTTATGTTGCCATTTACTGGGATGGGTTATAGTTCTTGCTTTCATGGGTAACTTTTAAAAGACATAATTCAGGGTTTTTCCCACAGATATTCACAAACATTTATTCTCTTAAAAAGCACTCCAAATTATTTAAAAAGCATGTTATGGGGCATTGTATGCATTTATTTTCACTGAATATGTTGTGCAAATATGCCAAGCATGAACAGTTGGCCTTTCTTCTATGAATACATTTAGATGTGATACTGTTGGCATTTTGCATATTAAAACAGAGAATTACCAGATGTAATGAGGTTACATTGTGGGAAAATGTTAATCTTGATTGCCAGTGGCGCAGTTTCTATTTCTAGGTGATCAACTGTTCAATTGCAGTAGGTACTTGGTTATTTATATAGCTCAATATTGACAATAAATATGGTTGCAGTGAGTTTCCTACAAGAACAAAACCATTTGTTGATATTCTGTGTTGCTGCTTGATGCAAATAGTGGGTGGGGTGGGGTGGGGTTTTAAAAATGTATCTTTAACAATTTTTTAGTCTTATTACTACAATGTCTGCAGTGTAAAAGTTTATAGTGATGTCCAACACTAGACCATCATGCCGCAGACATATATCATCATGTCCCACTGAGTCAAATTTTCCTGACACAAAGCAAATCAGTCCTAACACTAACCTCTTAATGCTGAGTGCCTAGCAAGGCAGATATTTGTGCCATTTTTATGTATTTGCATTGAACCCACAACCCCCCATATCTGAGGCAGACACCTTAACCATTAGGCCACAGGAGCAGTCGGAGTGGATGAAACTAGCCCTGTTAATCAAAACAACTGCTCTGCAATCCATGAGCTCCAATAACATTTCAGTTCTGGTGTCATGAATCACATTGAAACTGGATATAGTTGTAATGTTTCCTACAAGAATGAAACCCTGCAGTGTTGGCCATAGATTTATAGTAAGCATATCATCAGCCATTATGGTGATTTTTTTTTTTTTTGGTGGTTTAACGTCATTTTTAAGCACAGTATAGGCTATACATGGTGGCCAGTATTAATGGTGGAGGAAGAACCCGGAAAACCCCAGGAAAGAACCACCGACCCACGAGAAGCTACTGGCAAGCTTTCTCACATAACTACATTAGCCGAATCTTAGACTCGAACCCACGCAGACAGAGGTGAGATGGCAGTGATCCTTAACGGACAGCGCTTTAGACCACTCGGCCACTCTGGGCATTATGGTGATACTAACAGTGATGGCCATTGCACTGAAAGTTGTAGGAAAGGAATCCCTTAGTGCACTTCCTGTACACTTAGTACAGTATAAAGGAATCCCTTAGTGCACTTCCTGTACACTTAGTGCAGTATAAAGAAAACATTTCCAGTCCAAAACCATTTGTCTTTTCCTGGAATCTTGAAATGTGAAGAAACACCCTGAACTATTGGAAAAAGTACAAAACTTTTGTTAGTAACTAAATCCATGAAGTGTCATGTAGAACTTCCATACTGACCAATGACATGACCTATGTATGATCTCATCAGGTCTTTGTTAGTAACTAAATCCATGAAGTGTCATGTAGAACTTCCATACTGACCAGTGACATGACCTATGTATGATCTCATCAGGTCTTTGTTAGTAACTAAATCCATGAACTGTCGTGTAGAACTTCCATACTGACCAGTGTCATGACCTATGCATGATCTCATCAGGTCTTTGTTAGTAACTAAATCCATGAACTGTCATGTAGAACTTCCATACTGACCAGTGACATGACCTATGTATGATTTCATCAGGTCTTTGTTAGTAACTAAATCCATGAACTATCATGTAGAACTTCCATACTGACCAGTGACATGACCTATGCATGATTTCATCAGGTCTTAGTTTATGGATTTAGTTACTCTTTGTTAGTAACTAAATCCATGAAGTGTCATGTAGAACTTCCATACTGACCAGTGACATGACCTATGCATGATTTCATCAGGTCTTTGTTAGTAACTAAATCCATGAACTATCATGTAGAACTTCCATACTGACCAGTGACATGACCTATGTATGATTTCATCAGGTCTTTGTTAGTAACTAAATCCATGAACTGACTGTCATGTAGAGAACTTCCATACTGACCAGTGACATGACCTATGCATGATTTCATCAGGTCTTAGTTTATGGATTTAGTTACTCTTTGTTAGTAACTAAATCCATGAACTGCCATGTAGAACTTCCATGCTGACCAGTGACATGACCTATGCATGATTTCATCAGGTCTTAGTTTATGGATTTAGTTACTAACAATCATGTAGAGAACTTCATACTGACCAGTGACATGACCTATGTATGATTTCATCAGGTCTTTGTTTGTAACTAAATCCATGAAGTGTCATGTAGAACTTCCATACTGACCAGGTCTTTGTTAGTAACTAAATCCATGAACTATCATGTAGAACTTCCATACTGACCAGTGACATGACCTATTATGCATGATTTTATCAGGTCTTTGTTAATAACTAAATCCATGAACTATCGTGTAGAACTTCCATGCTGACCAGTGACATAACCTATGCATGATTTCATCAGGTCTTAGTTTATGGATTTAGTTACTAACAATTATTTAGAGAACTTCATACTGACCAGTGACATGACCTATGTATGATTTCATCAGGTCATTGTTAGTAACTAAGTCCATGAAGTGTCATGTAGAACTTCCATATAGACCAGTGACATGACCTATGTATGATCTCATCAGTTCTTTGTTAGTAACTAAATCCATGAACTATCATGTAGAACTTCTATATAGACCAGTGACATGACCTATGCATGATTTCATAAGGTCTTTGTTAGTAACTAAATCCATGAACTATCATGTAGAACTTCCATACTGACCAGTGACATGACCTATGCATGATCTCATCAGGTCTTTGTTAGTAACTAAATCCATGAAGTGTCATGTAGAACTTCCATACTGACCAGTGACATGATCTATGTGTGATCTCATCAGGTCTTTTAATTTACAAAACATTCATTGATATACAGCTCTTGTGCATCTCACCAGCTCAGAAAATCTATGGGCAATTCCACAGGCTGAATTCTGTTATAAAGAAATGCTAAATTAAGAAAAACCAATGGGGCAGTTGAAATATTTAGGAACCATAAAGAAAGTCTGATTGGTCATTGGTCATCCCCTCTAAACTTGAAATATAAGACTCAAATGCATTTTGGATTCAGTTTCATTCTATCAGTCAAACCATTCTTTTCAATGGATAATAGCCCATCCCTGACATATCCCTGTGGATCACTGGATGGAACATAACACACCTCCCAGCAATACCATTAATGCTGCTTAATTTGCAGAATTTTGTAGGAGAGCAAGACATAGGCATCCTGCCAATGTATTCTTGTCATTCCCTGAGAAACAGGATATTAAAAAGAGCTAATATAGTGACATCAAGAAACCAAGAAAAATTACAAGAAACTCCTGTCTGATGGAGAACAAGATGCATAGACAAGGAAACACTTCAATATACTGTTTAATAATTAGATTTAGATAGCATCTTTAAGTGGGTGGCAGCTTCTAAAGGCGTGCTCAATCTTTAGTTTGTTTTATGTAGCCATTGCTTTATCCAGTCAGAAATATCCAGTCAGTTGCGAATTTCCAAGCAAATTATGTTAAGGTGCAGTATTATAGAGAACTGTTAGGTAATACTGAAAATTTGGACAAATAACAAATTTCATGTATGTGACATTAATGGCAGTGACATTTAATTACCTTACTAAGAGGGGGTAGTGTTATTAATGTTTATAGTAACTGCATGCAGGGCCAGCTGCAGCTGCAAAACACAGAAATGACAGCATACATACATGCATACACATCATAGTTTTCATTTAATTTAAAATCATCACTTGGGAAAAAGTGGAAATTGCAACATACAAACACTATCTGCTTCATTGTTATGGTGGATTTAGAATTTTAGTGTTTAATAGCTTCTGTGGTAGAAACCTTTTGTTAGGTCATTCTCAGTAAATGGCATTAATTGATGAAAAAAGGAGTATGTATGTATGTATGTATGTATGTATGTATGTATGTATGTATGTATGTATGTATGTATGTATGTATGTATGTATGTATGTGTGCATAGACTTGTAAGCACTTTAACACAATCTTGACAAAACAATTCAATTATGTTTCCATACAAATGCAATGATAAAGCCAATAAATGATACTATCCTTAAAATGTAAAGTCTAGTTTTTTCAGACTATCTTATAGAAAAGTCCAAGGTTATTTTACCTGTAAATTCATTTTGGGGCACAAGACCTTTGGGAAAATGAGTTCACTTTACAGTTTTACTAAAGCCTGAGATTTCTGATGGTCATTATTGACCTCCTTTATTTTAAATTAAGGGTTACAATCAGTTTGGAGACGTCATGTCATGTAATACATGTAGCTTATAAAAAAAAAATCATTCTAGTATTTTTTTTCTTCGAGGTTTACCGATCAAAGATAAAATGGTCTGTCCATCTATCCATTAGCACAAGTTTGTTATCTCTACTCCTCCTGAACTACTTGGAGGATTCCTTTGAAACTTTACACACAGTCATCCCATGGTCTGCTTGGTCCTAAAAAAAGGTGCTTTTTGGACATTTGATATGGCCAACACAGCAGCCATCTTGAACAAAATTGTTATCACTACTCCTGAATGGATGGTCATATCAAAATGTTGTTGGTCCTAGTTGCCAATCAGGTGCTCAATATGATGCCAGCAGCCATCTAATCTTTCTGCACATCCTCCAGCATTTGTGTCATATCAAATGGGTTTTTACTAAATGACTTATAATACCGAGTTGCTTCTAAATGAAAATGGTGCTGATCTGACCTCACTGTATCTGTTTTGAAAATCTTGTTATGGCTACTCTTCCTACATGGATGGTCATGTCAGTATTTGGTTTTCAGTAAATATCTTCTTATGCTGTCTGGTTGATCTTAGTTAAAAATGATGTTATTCTGACATTTAGTATGGCCACCATGGCAGCTATCCTGAAAATCCTGGTATTGCTACCTCTCCTAAATGGAAATGATGGCTATATCAACATGGGCTTTCTTTCACCAAATAGACTCTTTTGTATACCTAGTTGGTCAGAAATCAGAATGGTGTCAGTCATATGTCCAATATGTCTGCCATAAGTCTTAATAATCTTCTTGTCACTTACTCTCCCTGAATTGATAACCACTATGACATTGTGTTTTAACCAAATTTTAAATAAAAACTGTGTCGGTCAATATAGCTGCCATGATGACTGCCTTAAAAATGCTACTCCCCTGCATGGATGATCTTTATGATGTAGGGTTTTACCCAAAAAATGTCTAATGATGTCTACCGGTACTTTGTCCAAGATGAAAACATTGCCAAGCTTATATCCAATATGTTTACCACAGCAGCTAATTTATCACTGAAAAATACCCTATGGCTTCAACATTTGATGGTTGAAAAGTAATAATGGTCTTGTCTTGAATTCTTGGAAATTCTTTTGCCAGTGGTGCACCAGTCCATTCAAGGGACTCTTGTTTATGAATTCATCATTGCATATGTATATATGATTCAGGTGATCCTAAAATCACAATGTTTTTGATAGTACAAGCTCCAGCCAACATTAGTTTTAGGATATCTTAGATAACATTAAATTGTGATTTGTTTATCTGTTAAATTGTAAAATCAGCCTCCATAAAGAATTGAAATTCAAAGGTGACTACCGGTAGGTCTAAATTGCACATTGTTTCATTGCTGGACATTTAAAGTTGTTGCCAACTAATATTTCTTATTTGTATAAACACTATCTAGCCACAAAGCACGAAACAAAAGAAGCGTGAAAGCTTATCTCTTGACCTTAAATAAAAATATAGCTGAACAATTGCCCCAAGGCCTGTAATATACATCAGTCCCCACACCACATTTTTAAACTGTATTTTGTTGCAGTGTCAGTATATTGTATATCTTTAGAGCATGTGAAGCCAAACACCAAATTAAATATAAAAAAAGATGCTTGCAACAGCAACGGTCATCCTCATCCAGTGTCCATCCAACTGTGAGCATACCCATAAGTAACTTATCACTTATCCTTAAAAACTACATGGTGGACTGTCTTCAAACATCAAACACATTCATCCCATGGTCTCGTAACTTGGCCCTAAATGGAAATGGTTTTGTTCAGGCATCCAATATTGATGTCTTGAAAATCTTGCTATCACTACTATTTCTTTAAATGAATGAATGACCTGAAACACACCCAAGATCGTGAGTGCATCATAGACAGCAGTGACAATTAATTGTGCCGAAGTCACAACTCTAGAATAAACACTGCCTCTCTTGCAACATGCGGGAGGGCACATCAGGCCTGTTCTAATGTGGAGCCCACAGTGGGAGAAATATAATGTAATTGATTTACCCAGGTTTATAGTCAATGTATGCTTTACTTGAATCAACTTCATGGTCGCTAATGCATCTTTTTTATTGGACCTGTTTATTTATGCACTATCAGTGCCTCCAAGATAGTCAAATTCCACACCCCACCCCAAGTTTCTGCAAATGTGTAAGAGCTAATTAAACATAAAGACAGTGATAAACTCGTGATTGTTTTTATCTGCCAGGCAGCTGATTGTTTTTATCTGCCAGTATACGTTTTATTTGTTCTAGCCATGCAGTTAAAGAAATTAAGTAAGGTACAGCCAGATATACATTTATACCCAGTGTGTTTCATAGACTTAATGTCGTCATAGACTGCAATTTCTGGCTGATATTCAGCATCTTAGGTTAAGGGGTCTTTTCCAGACCAGATCTGGAAATCTTAAATTAAGCTAATCGAAACCTCAGGTCAGAGATAAAATTGGAATTTTGAATATAGTCAGTCACTGATTAGCAGTTCAGATGTAACAGTTCAATTAGAAACAGATCTAGTGTACCACCCTGATAATCAGACTTTATTATTAAATGTTCTCCATATTGTTTTTGAAACCCTAGAGACTGATATGTGAGTGCAGTATGTCATTGCAGATCTTGAGACCCTGATATGTGTGTGTATGTCATTGCAGATCTTGAGACCCTGATATGTGTTTGAAGTATGTTATTGCAGTTCTTATGACCCAGATATGTGTATGAAGTATGTTATTGCAGATCTTAAGACCCTGATATGTGTTTGAAGTATGTCAATGCAGATCTTAAGACCCTGATATGTGTTTGAAGTATGTCAATGCAGATCTTAAGACCCTGATATGTGTTTGAAGTATGTCATTGCAGATTTTGAGATCCTGATATGTGTTTGAAGTATGTCAATGCAGATCTTAAGACCCTGATATGTGTATGAAGTATGTCAATGCAGATCTTAAGACCCTGATATGTGTATGAAGTATGTCAATGCAGATCTTAAGACCCTGATATGTGTATGAAGTATGTCATTGCAGATCTTAAGACCCTGATATGTGTATGAAGTATGTCAATGCAGATCTTAAGACCCTGATATGTGTATGAAGTATGTCAATGCAGATCTTAAGACCCTGATATGTGTTTGAAGTATGTCAATGCAGATCTTAAGACCCTGATATGTGTTTGAAGTATGTCATTGCAGATCTTAAGACCCTGATATGTGTATGAAGTATGTCATTGCAGATCTTAAGACCCTGATATGTGTATGAAGTATGTCAATGCAGATCTTAAGACCCTGATATGTGTTTGAAGTATGTCAATGCAGATCTTAAGACCCTGATATGTGTATGAAGTATGTCATTGCAGATCTTAAGACCCTGATATGTGTTTGAAGTATGTCAATGCAGATCTTAAGACCCTGATATGTGTATGAAGTATGTCAATGCAGATCTTAAGACCCTGATATGTGTTTGAAGTATGTCAATGCAGATCTTAAGACCCTGATATGTGTTTGAAGTATGTCATTGCAGATCTTAAGACCCTGATATGTGTATGAAGTATGTCATTGCAGATCTTAAGACCCTGATATGTGTATGAAGTATGTTATTGCAGATCTTAAGACCCTGATATGTGTATGAAGTATGTCAATGCAGATCTTAAGACCCTGATATGTGTATGAAGTATGTCATTGCAGATCTTAAGACCCTGATATGTGTTTGAATTATGTCAATGCAGATCTTAAGACCCTGATATGTGTTTGAAGTATGTCAATGCAGATCTTAAGACCCTGATATGTGTTTGAAGTATGTCAATGCAGATCTAGCATTAATTTGTATCCCAGGTACACAGCTTATTTTATGTTTTCCAGACAAACAATTATCCTGACTAAATCCACGACTACTGATGAGTCGGGATAATTACACTGTATTTCAAACTGTATCCTTAAAACTACTCTTTGAAAGCAGGATAAAACACCAAACATCTCAAGGTACAGCAATCTCAACATAACTTCAGATAAAAAGCATGAACTTTGTTCTTTGTTTTATCAACACTTTTAGCACCTTATTTGCTAAAAAAACCCAGAGGAATGGACAAAAAAGCCATCCAATTCGTGCTTTGGTGCTCCAGGTGGCTATATGATCAAAAGCACTCACCTATACCGATCGCTGCCATCTCACCTCTGTCCATGTGGGTTTGAGATTTGGGCTTGGCTAACTTGGTATGTGAGAAAGCTCCCAGAAGCTATATATATTATATATATTATATATATTATAAGACCACTTCTTCAAAACTCAATTCCAAAGAAGTCAGATAAGGAAAAACTGAATTGACCACCAAGGAGGATGCCTGAATCACTGTTATCAGATGCAAGCTTGGTGTTCTTTTTAGTTGCATGATAAAGCATCCTTATTGCAGACAGAATGAAGCAAGGTCTACCACTAAAGAATGTGCCAGAACCAATGCTATAACACCATGAAATTTATTCTTGGATGAGAAAAATCAGTTCCTTGTGTGTTAAATGATAGTGAATCAAAGTCTTGGCTATTAATGTTACCCCCTCCTCCTTTCAAATCTCTAAGAGATCCAAGGTTATGTCTGTAGAGCTGGGGGAAGAATGAAATATAGGTATGAAATCCAAACAAAGAAGTCAATACATACTTGAATCTTTGAATGGTTAATAGACCTTTGTCTTTAATACAAAGAAAGAGTGTATGATGGAATCAAAATATTAACTTTTCTTTCATCAGTGTAAACATGTTTGTATCTATGTATAGGGTTAAATGATACATTAGCACAATAGTCACTATATATTGCCAATCCAAAGTTAAGTTCTAAAATATGTCAGAAGAATAAAAACCTAACAAATATTTAAGAAGATAAATCCTTTCAAATCAACATGCATATGTAGTCCTAAAGATAAAGGATACAATGTTAAAATTTATTAAAATGTATATAAACAGGAAAGATAAAGGACACAATGTTAAAATTTATTAAAATGTATATAAACAGGAAAGATAAAGGATACAATGTTAAAATTTATTAAAATGTATATAAGCAGGAAAGATAAAGGATACAATGTTAAAATTTATTAAAATGTATATAAACAGGAAAGATAAAGGATACAATGTTAAAATTTATTAAAATGTATATAAACAGGAAAGATAAAGGATACAATGTTAAAATTTATTAAAATGTATATAAACAGGAAAGATAAAGGTAACATAAATATAATATAGAATTCTGAAATAAAATAAATATGCCATATATACAGCATTCTTTTAAAACGTCCAGGATTTTCTCTTGATCACAAAGCTTCTTACAGTAAAAGTCACACAGGTCATGTAGGCATTCAACACCAACTACATGTATTTCATTTGGACTTTTCTTCATCTCTGTTCCTTTGGAAGGTCATTATTAGACTCCCCGAGATATGCATATGTCAAAACCAATGTTAAAGTACATAGACATTTTTTAGACAATAGGAACATTATAGGATGTGATCCAGTACAATCCAGTACAATTCAGATTGAATGTTGTTCATTGATGCAACTTGCTACACTTGACAAGAATGTGTTGCACTGTCAGTGGATACTGTAACATGATTTGCTTCTGTCTTAGTCTGACTGATGTCAATACAGCTCGAGTGGTAGGTCATAACTTGAAAAATTAATTCCACGATACTTATCAAGTTTGGTTTGATAATAATTTCATTGAACCTATAGTACCCTTAGGGATCACATGAGATGATGCATAGATGTGACTGGTCAGTCATTAGAGAGATCTCAGGATACAAGATGAGACACTGGGAGGGTGGATGGGCATTAGATTCTTAAGGGGTACTTAACTTTTTGCATTCAGATACCAGGAGACCTATTATGGTCTTAAGCTTTTAACCCAATTTCTAGATTTACCTTTCTGCACTGTTAAAGCTTTTATTTTTTTGGCCACATGAACTGTGCCTCAGAAGTTGTTAGAATTGTGACTACTTTGCCACAAAATGCAATGAAGAACCTCCAACAGGTTCATTTGTACTGCAGCCTGAAAAGGAAGCCTTCTAATTTGTACCCCAGATTGTGACCAAGATGTATCTTTAGCATTGTGAAATACTCTCATTTCTTTTGCTGTTCAAAACTGTGCCAGGCAAAGGTATAATCGTGAGGTAATAGAACTGCGACAACTCGGCCACAAAATGCATTTAAGAACCTCCAGCAGGTTTATTTTTTATGCCTGCTGGAAAAAAGCCTTCTAATTTGGCCCGCAGTGACTCATCATCATTGTTTGTGGGGTTGGGTGGATCAGGCCATCAATTACACTACCATCATGTTGGGATGTTTGAGATGATACAGCCAACATTTAGCTTTGAAATTACATCACATGGAGAGCTCTTCATGTAGGAACATAAGGATGATTCAGCAAATATGAAAGTAGCTTTATGTAAATTTAATTTAAGTAAATTCACAGGATGCATTTAAACACTTCAAGTGCCCACAATTTTCATACACGTAGTCATAGAGAAAATGCCTTGCTACTTCTGAAGCTTCCTTTTTTTTTTAGCAAGGACTCCTGCCAGATTATGTTTATAAAATATATTCTTGAGTCATACAGTCTGATATTATATGTTGCTCTAAAATCACTGAAGTATATTAATTAAGTATATTAATTAGTGTTTTTATTCATATATACAGTAATTGTAAATCACAAGTTAGTAAATTGCCATTTTAAAATTCAGTTATGATAAGATTCAGTCAATCTTCATATCATGAAAATAAAATGGAAATAAAGTGGTGGAAGTGGTAAAATGTTGAACCAGACAAAGAAGGGTCTGACTTCACAGTTTGTTTTCAATAAATATGATTATGTTTTTAAATCATGGAGGATGATAGATCAGCCCTCTACTCATCATTACAGCAATACAGAAATTGATATTCACAAAGAAAATCACATAATTGGATTGCTTTACTTCCAAATTGTGCAAAATGGCTTAACTGCTACCTCTTATTTGCATGTACTGATTATGAAATGTTTTGGTTTGTATACTTCTGTCTCAAGATGAGAATCTCACCCAAGCAGATGGCATGACTGTTAATATCTCAGGGATTTTCAGTCTTGTATGTCAGATATAGCCTTGAAAACAATAAAAATGAAAATATAATAAAATTTTATAATAAATTTAGCATAATGAGTAACATTTACATTGTATAATCTAATTCCTTGTTTTTTAACGTTAGTTTTTTCCTGAAATGACATTTAAACGTGTTTTTTTTTCCTCACCCACTGTAAATTGTATGGTTTCCATTGCTTAAGTTTTTTTTAGCTACATTTCAGGAAAAGTTATAGTTTTTGCTGTCACATCTTTTAGAAAGATTTTACACAAATATTCCCACACCTTTTGCTGTTATTCATGTAAAACGAGTGCCATGTGATTAAAAAAGCCAGTGTATGTGAGTGTAAATGAATGTTTAGGTGTTTAATATTTGCCAAATATTTTGTAAAACTTGGCGAGCTATGCCTTTATATGACAAATGGACAGTTTTTATAATAACTATGAAAGATGTGATACTAATGGCATTTCACATATGAAAGCACAAAAAGTAGCAGATGTAATGAGGTTGCCATCTTAAGAAGATGTTAATCTTTATTGCCAGCACCTTTTGGCATTTCTAGGGGATCAGGTTTTTGCTGATACAACTGTTCATTTGCATTGGTTATTTCTCTGGTCCATAAGCGACCATGTTGATGTTACATGACTCGTGATAGTGCTCGAAACAAAACAATGGAGAAACTAGCCCTGCTAATTTAAACAAATTTTAAAGACATATTTCTTTGGCTCTGCAGTACCTCTTAACATGAACTGAAGCAGCATGATCCTTTGGGGCCATGAACTCAAAATACTTGGGTGAAACTTCTCCTTTGAAAGTATTTTAAAATATAATTTTTTTGTCTCTGTAGCCCATTAACATGAGCTGCAATAGCATGCCCCTTTGGGGCCATGAGCTCAATTAAAATGCCCAAAAGGGTCATTTTGAGCTGAAAAAATATGCCTAACTTTAGATATAGTTCCAGTGTTGTCCACAAGAATGAAATCCTTTTGTTCATCTATAAATTTTGATGGCATGGTAGTGTTGCTGACAGTAAACTGAAACTTATAATGCCCAAAATATAGGGGGTAATTTGAAACCAACTATCTTTTACTTGAAACCAACTATCTTTTACTGGAGTCTTGAAATGTAAACGGAAACCCTGAACTATTAGAGAAAAAAAGATACAAAAACTTTGTTCATATAAGCTAGAAACACAAACTGACCATCACTTTAGACTTACATGCTGACCAGTCACATGGCCTATACATCATCTGTTGTCCCTTAAGTTACGAAAGTTAAATGAAATTGCTGCCCAATTTTTCAGCTTTCACAACCAATGCAATTAAAGTATACACTGCCAAGCATGAGTGTTCCCATAGATACTGCTATACACACATGTATTGTGTGAAGCATCAAACATTATCTCCAATTTACATTGTCTGCATTGCTATAACAATAAATACTGTTGCCACTTTGTTTTAAAAAAAAACTGAGAGCAAAAATAAGAAAATAAATGTCAGTCAAGCTGCTGTTCAGGGTAATAACAGTCAATCAAATAAATTTATTCACATATATCACTAAGTATTTAACAGTTAGTAAGAGATATTGAAAGATTTAGTCATTTCCCTCAAGTTGTCATAGCTCTTGAGTGTTCTCAAAAGACATTTACCATCATAAATAAGAAAGAGAGAGATGATGAGGATAAAAATTGTTATTCAAAAAGTCAAGAATTTTGAACAGTTCTCATGGCTGACATAACTAAACATTGAATGACTTGTTTTATGAGTTATGTCAAAAGCAGAAGAACAATGACTTGTTTTATGAGCAAAAGAACAATATTTTCAGCACAGGCTTTTCAAATTATTGAAGGTCAGCCCTTGTCAGCCGACTGTAATAAACATATACGCTCCTGAAAATATACATTCCCTAATATGAAAGATATATACATGTGCATTGCATATCTATGAATTAATGAAATGAAAAGAAACAATTTATCTCATCCAGAAACAATCATTTACTCAGAGACAAAAGTCAACAGCTTCTCTCAAAGATGACATACAGGGATTAACTCGAATAGCAAAGTATGTAACCTGTAACAATTGATAACATATAGGTCAGTGGTGTATTTTTGTTCTTGCTATACGTTGTTCATAAGGACGCCATGTCATACGATAAAGCTGGGAAGCAGGCTAAGTGTGAAAATAATTAGTCTGGTTCCCTGCTGTGTATGCCCCTGCATTGCTCACCCTTATGTTGTTGTTCATCTGTCGATTTGACTAGGACCACACTAGTCATCCAAGGGTTGAGGGGTTGGTTCTGTTCTGTGTGTGCGCAGGTGGCTGATGTGGCCAGTCCTTGCATGGAATGATCGTTTGATCTTTTGCATTAGGGACAGGGGATGCCTTATCTAATCCAGATATTGACTTTTAATCGGCCGAAAGTTATGCTGGCTCTGGCAATGCGAAGGTTCACCTCATCATCAATAGTGACACACTGGGACAGTGCGCAGCCAAGGTAGATGAAGCAGTACACTACATAGAATTTTTGGCTGATGATGGTGTTGTTGGGCTCAACATAGGGCTTTCCAGGGATGCAGCTGATGCAGAACTTAAGTCATCTTGGTACTGCTGGTGAGACCAAAGCATTTACAGGAGCTGGAGAACTTGTCAGTGCTGCATTTCAGGTCTGCTTCTGAGCCAGGATTGAGGGTGCAGTCATCAACAAATAAGAAATCCTTGATGGTGTCTGTCATAACCTTGTTTTTGGCTGGATGACAATGTGGAAACACTGCACCATGGAAATAGATTTTCTTGGGCATCCGTACTGGGCCATTACATTCCACAAGCCTTCTCTGCTGATAGTATCAAAGACTTTGTCAAGTTGAAGTAGATGGATAAAAGGGTGGTGTGTTGCTCTTGACATTTATCGTGTAGCACCCAAGCAGCAATCACCATGTCTATGGTCCCACATTCTTTTCGGAATCCACACTGGCTTTCTGGCAGTAGTCTCTGGTCATCGTGTGTAGTGAGGTGGTTCAATAGGATTCTGGCGAGAATCTTTCCTTCAACTAAGAGTAAGGATATACCCCAGTGGTTGTCGCAGACCTGGCAGTTTACTTTGCCCTTATATGAATAGCTGTGAACAACACAGGGAGCATATGAAACAGGGAACAAGACTAAGAAATAATCTAGATATACTTTTGTCTTGTTTACAGGAGAAACACTTGAAGCATAGCTAAAATAATTCAAACATTGGTAGCCAGCTTTTTATAAAAAAAATTCTTTAGAACAGTATGAGCAGTCAATCTACAGGGATTGAATAAAGTCAGTGGAGTTTATCCTCATTTTTTTTAATGTGGTTGTTCATAGTAGTGTTCATATTTTGCCAAGACATCATAGTTACTGGTTGTGTTCGGCAGGTGGTTGCTCATAACAGAGTTTAATAAAATTGATCCATGTATTATAATTGTGGACTGAAATGACAGGTGGTCACTCATAGCAGTTTTTACTGTATTGTACAATGAAAATTAAAGGCAGTAAAACCAAAAATTCCAAGTTTAAGGTTAGCTGCAATTGTATTAGAGAAATATTTTTGTTCAGTGCTTTTATCGACATAATATATTTTATTTAAAATGTCATGGTATACAAATCTAGCAATACATTTTGTGATCACATGGCACAACATAACAACTTAAACAACATCAAATATAGATTGGACTAAGGAAACATTTGTGTGGGTTTTTGTTTGGTCTGGCCTGAACTGGTATCATACCCTTGGAAAATGAGTCTGACATTGTAACAACTGAATTACTGTGGCTCCCATGCAAAGGATAAGCATGTCGGGTTAATTAATAGATAAAATGTTTCCCGGCTTTACATTTTCAAAATGAAGGCTAAACTCCTCACAGCTTGTTTGATACTCTGAAGATATAAATTGCTGCGTAATGGCTGTTTTGACTCCAATCTCATCTAACTCTTAGTACCTCATCTTGGCGCATTAATAAACAAGCACATTCACTAGTACCAACCTGATATCTATTTTCACAGATTGAAATCCAATCAAAATTGTGTTATAAACAATCAGACTGCACAGCATTTCAGATGGACTTCATTGTTGTAATGTCAGCAGCCATGTGCTCTGACATTTTTCTCTTCCATAGTAGTATAGTCTTCACACAGATAACTCGGCATGTGTTATAACTGAAATAAAGAACGGATGCATCTTGATGAATGCACCCTCATCATAAAAGTAGGACACCGACCCATATTGAATACTTCACAGTCTGGTTACATTTGTGTTTTATGTTTATTATCTCAAGCACATATTCACTGAAGCAGACTATTGTATCATTAGTTAACTGAAGCCTACTTTTACCTTTTACTGGCTTTTTTGGGCATTTTGTTCATTGTTACATCCATTGTTTGTTTGCTATGTGCTATCTATAATAGTCTGCCAAGGATGATGAAACTTGGTGAGAAGATACATTTTTTATGAGCTCTACTTCCACATGGCCCACAGTTTTGCGTTTCACTGACTTAAATATTTATGCTCACTGTTATGGATCACTGCCGTCTCACCTCTGTGTGGGTTCAAGTCTTGGGTTTGGCCAATGTGGGTATGTGAGAAAGCTTGCCAGTAGTTTCTCGTGGGTTGGTGGTTCTTTCTAGAGTTCCTCCACCATTAATACTGGCCACCATGTATAGCCTATCTTGTGCTGAAAAAAGGTGTTAAACCCTTAAACAACAAGAACTTAAAGTGATCATTATGGAATCACTAGAGAATTTTATCTCATTAGTACCAGACCTGTAGAACAAAAGGTCACTACAACCTATTTTTACATTTTACTGGCAGATTTTCAATTTGTTTGAGACCATTGGTTTTTTGCAAACTATGTATATACTATCCAACATGTGTCTAGAATCACAAAATTAGGTGAGGGAATGTATTTTTACAATAATAAAAAATACTTTATTTAGTAATTCCATTAGTTATACTGTTCTTTTCTAAGGCCATCAGAAAGACCTATTATCCAAACAAGAAAGAAATTAAAAAGAGAAATAATAAGCATGTTTAAATTGAAGCTGGCTCTAAATAGCAATTGGTCATCTAGTATGTCAGCCAGTGGCCATCTTCAAAAAACATTTTATTGCTACTCCTCCTGATGTCCAGTTATCTCTCATGACACCAACATTTCAGTTATCTCTCATGACACCAACATTTCAATTATCTCTCATGACACCAACATTTCAGTTATCTCTCATGACACCAACATTTCAGTTATCTCTCACGACACCAACATTTCAGTTGTTTCTTAATGGAGCATACAATATTGGAATTGTCTGTGGTAGATTTCTGTTTTCCATGGCCTGCCTGATAATTGAAACAATTCCAAGAGGAGCTTTTTTAATGGATGCACTAACGAGGTGTCCTGTGAAAATAGAGTCTCTGATTTTTAAGGTACTCTGTATGACTTTTCTGCCACAAGAGAAGAAAGTTTGGGAAACCATGTCTAACTACTCAAGAATGATGCACCATCATTGTCTCTGCCTCCCCATCTGCCTTCAGTCAATTTCTGCAGTCCCACTAAAATTATTCCAAATTACAGAAAAGGCATCAAAAAGTGTAGTTTCAGGATCAGCATGTGTTAAATATCATGACAACTGATGATATAGTATTAAGGCACAAAGGTTAACACCATTTTTACTAAATACATGCTCCAAACTTCTGGAAAATTGCAGGCCACAAGATCCATTCAGAATTGAAGTTTAACTTGTGTGATTGAAAATCAGCCTCTCTGTTCCACATGGTTAGCAATGACAGGCACTGAGCCATATATCTCTCGCTCTACACCAGGGGTCTCCAACTTGAACCACCTGAGGGACACATAGGGCATTTTCAATGGCCCAAGAGTTGTACCACCTTTGTTTTCTCTTATGACACCAATCATTTTGCTGGCCTCAGGATATAGCTTGTGTTTGAGACCCTAGTTTTCTACACCATTCCCATATTTCATACAATAACCAAAAGGATGCTATTTAATCAAAACTATGCTTAATGCGTATCTGACGGCTATTTGTATGTAAAATATATACTTTGTGCAGGCCGACCTCGCTCAGTTTCCGATTGTTATATGTCCTTCTTTTTTTAATGATTAATTCAGTTGATAAGACATTTTTTTCTTGATTTCCTGCCTATCTGAGAAATTAGGTTAAGTATCCCTGAGGAGTTTTGGGATCTTGTTGTTGTTGGTGTTGTTATTGTTGTAGGGTTTAATGCCATTTTACAGCACACAATAGGCTATACATGGTGGCCAGCATTAATGGTGGAGGAAGAACCCAGACAAAACCCCCATAAAGAACCACCAACCCATGAAAAGCTACTGGCAAGCTTTCTCACATACCCACATTGCCCGAATATGAGACTCAAACCCATGCAGACAGGTGAGATGACAGTGATCTATAACAGAGAGCATTTAAGACTTAAGACCACTCGGCCACTCTGGGACCCAGGAATATTGTAATCCCACTGTCACATAATTATGTACATTATATGTGGAAAAGAATGGACTACGAAACTAAATGTACTTGATCAAAATGCACATACTTTTATAGGATCTACAATACATACGGAAATGTGCAGTGGCATATGAACTTAAAACAGTATTTCTTTGAAATTTTACACAAGCAAGGTCATGGTAATGGACATGTTTTTGAAAGATAAATAATGTAGTTTATGGACTTGTTTGTCAGCAGTATCAGTAAACTAACCTGATCTGTAACAATATTCTTGCCATTTTAAGCAGAGATGTAAAAATGTATCATGTAGTTGGAACTGGAATGGGTAACTACAGCATGACTAATAAACACTTGCATATTTGTTTACATGGTTACCAATTTTGTAAACACTTGCAGGTGGTAAACTAAACTAAACGATATAAATGTATAAATATTGCAGCCTTACTCATAACATATGATTTTTTTTACTCAATAAAATCTGGCTTCTGGGGGGGGGGGTACATAGCATTGATAATAGCTTCTGAAACAGATTTTAAGAATAATAATTTCAAGGAAGAAACAAAAACAATTATTATTTACATTTTGTCAACTCATTCTACTATTCTACATTGATATTGAAAAGAAAGGTTTTTTCTTCCATTGTTTTGTTTTTATGCCCTGTCACAGGCCATCATTTTGTAGGTCAGTATCAGTTTAGTCAAAATGAATGTTTAGCATGACAATTAATATTTACATGGCTGTTGAAGGTGGCTGAATACATTCTGGTTAAATTAGATACATTGTATTGCCTAAAACCTTAATTAATTAATTAATATACTAATTAATATACACTTAAATATATCATCTTGTATTAATTAATATACACTTAAATATATCATCTTGAGACAAATCTCAAGGAATTGCACTTCTGTTTCTTCCTTACTTAGATAAT